>CM029630.1:7802901-9131973 GCA_017311315.1 Dendrocalamus latiflorus | reverse complement strand
TTCCATTGACATGGTATTGCACCGTAGGAGCTTCTCCTCTTAGCTGCTCGATGAATAAATCAGATTGATTAAGAAAGTTAATGTCATCGTTGGACCCAGCAACACCAAAGAAGGCATGCCATATCCAACGATCATGTGAGGCAACTGCCTCTAGAATGATAGTAGGAACGCCATGGTCACCACGAGTATACATCCCCTTCCATGCGTAGGGACATCTCTCCCAATGCCAGTGCATACAATCAATACTCCCTAGCATGCCAGGAAACCCACGATGTTCGCCGAGTTGAATCAAGCGTTCTACGTCTTGTGTTGTGGGACGTCGCAAGTACTCAGCACCAAATACCTCAATCACACCCTTGACAAACATCTTCAAGCACTCTACAGCAGTACTTTCTCCAATCTTGATATACTCATCAAGTTGATCTGTAGGGCTGCCATTTGCCAATTGACGAATAGCCGCTGTGCACTTTTGAATAGGCATCAAGCCAGGCCGATTCAGAGCATCAAATCTCAAGGTAAAAAAAGGAGACCACTCACCAAGGGCATCAACTATGCACAGGAATAAGGGCCTCCTCATCCTGAACCTTCGGCGAAATATTGTTTCATTGTACATTGGATTCTTCGAGAAGTAGTCATCAATTAACCGTTGTTGGATTCTTCACGAGGCCTGTCAATAAATCTCCTTGACACAAATCTTCTTCTTTGACCATATAAAGCCTTGATATCTTCAAGTACATCAACCATAATATGATCTGCAACATCTTCAAGTATGTCTTCCTCTATGAGATAATCATCCAGATTGTACGGATCCAGGCTTTCATCACTGTCATCCGGTTCAGGATCACTTGGGTCCGACATCATGAGAAGGGAAGAATGTAGAGAGCAGAGGGAAGAATCTAGTCGTCATGTATATATATACACCGATACTGGTGCTTAGACTACTACAATTTGAGTGTTCAAACTATTGAAATAAGTGTTCAGACTATTGCAGCAAGTGTTCAGACTATTGAAGTGAGTGTTCAGACTATTTAAATAAATATTCAGACTATTTATTTTTACTAGCAGCAAGAATAAGTGTTCACACTATAGCAGCAATAATAGCGTTCAGAAAAAATAGTATTTAGATAAGAGACATACCTCAATCATCCTTGCTAAACAAACTCACACGCATGCTCTCTAGTGCCTTCTCTCTTTCAGCTAAGGCCTGTTCACTCAATTGACTTGTAGTTGCAAACAATAGTTCTTTGTACATCTCTAGCATTTTGCACTTTGTTTTCTCACGTGCTGTTTTGTGTGCAAGCTTGGCTGCTTCTAACTTCTTATTTGCCAAATTTTCTTGCAAATCAACCATCTTCTCACGGTCTTTAGCAGCCATCTGTCTTGCTTCAATGAATTTTTCAAGTTTCTCACTTATCGCAGATATACCATCTGATGCCTTCCTTTTACCATTTCTTTCTTCTTTTGCTCTCTTATGACCTATAGGACGCTGTGATCCATCATCCTCAATATTCACAACACTTGATGGGTTTTGATTTGCAGTACTATCCTTCTCCTTCAGCAATTTTTTGACATACGCAGACCACTTCCTTTCATGGCATAATACCTTCCACACATGCTGCAATACAAAAGCCTTATCACTATGTTCAGAAGCATAGAGCTCCATTGCTTGATCAGTTATTTGATCGTCACTCATCCCACTTTGATATATTTTGTTCATTCTTGTCCAGCAACCATGAAACTCACTAACAGGTTTCTTTATGCGGTCCCAACGAATCTTCAATTGGTTACGGTTTCTTGTTCTACTACTTGTTGTTGAGTCGTTGTATGTCTTAGTTACATCTCCCCAGTACTGATCGGACTTCTTATCATTTCCATCAACTGGGTCAAGAGAATTAAGTAACCAGGCACTAGCCTGCAGCAAGCACAATAACAAATCATATATTACATCTGATTATGATATCAATGTTACGAAAATAAAATGAAGCTATCTTACCAATCTTTGATCTTCTTTATGTGTCCAATTCAAACGAACTTCAGACCTAACAGGTTGGGGAGTGCCGTCGCCATCGATGTCAATTGGTTCCTTTTCCGCTGAACCAACAACACTAGCATGCATTGAAATATTTCCAGTTGGTGACACTGTATGTTGACTAATTTTAGCACCAACAAAATGGGAGTTTTCTGGCAATTGGCTAGCACTTGGATTGTTCAAAAATGAATTTAAGCTGGTGATGCCAAAAGATCTGGTACAAAAAAATTGGCTAGTTATATCTGAACATTATCTATCTCATAAATTTGCCAAGCAACTACTGAAATATCTAATCTCATAAATTTCCCAAGCAACTACTGAAATATCTAATCTCATAAATTTCCCAAGCAACTACTGAAATATCTAAACTCATAAGGAACCACATCTACTGATGATTGCTTTTTCTAAAAAAATCTACTGATGATTGCAAAGAAGGGGCATACCTATCTCTTCTGCCAGGAGACAAACCATGCATGAGTGGAGCACTAACGCCTGCAGCAACAGGTTGAGGACCACCGGTGGCTTGAAAAATAGGGGTACGAGCAAGAGGAGCTTGACAAGCAGGGTCATGAGCACCGGGGGCTTCAGAACCAGATCCTCGACTTGCCTTTGGTCTCGTCAAACCATTCATACTGTGACAGATTGGGGTTAACTTCGTGCAGGATCAAACGGAACCAGAACCAGATGCGGCTAGTTTATGGGGGCAAACCTGATTCGATCTGTAGCGTCGACGAGGAAAAGGATTGAAGCTGGTCGTCCACGCAGGAAGATGGAAGCAGGCGCCGTCGTAGGAGGATTTGCAAGAGTGTGCGGTGCGCGCGAGAAATCTTGCGCGGGGAGCGAGCAGGGCGCGCGCGCGGGAGGAAACGAGCGGGGGGCGCACGCGGAAGGGAATCGAGCGGGGGGCGCGCGCGTGGAAGGAATTGAGCGGGGGGGCGGCGGGGCGCGCGAGAAAAGCGGCGGCGAGAGGAGGGGAAGGGAGTCCGCGCAGGGGATCCGGGAGGGAGGTGGGGAGAGAGCCGAGGAAACGAAGGGAACGGCCCAACGCGATAAACATCGTTTCCTTCAGCCTTGGGACACGAGAGGACTTCGTTTCTGATATGAGAAACGACGTCTACTGTTTCTCCTCTCTCTCTTCCTTAACTCAGTTGCCACATCAGCAAAATTACTTAGGTGGTATAGTATTTAATGTTATGGAAACTACCTCTAGTTTTAGGTTGGGAGTGCCCTAAGCAGTTCTCGTTTCCTGTACTAGCTTTCTTCTGTTGGGCAGAGCGAAGTATTAGCCTTTGGGTTAACTTGTTGGACAACTAGTGGTCTGTTGAGATACGACATTCAGTAGCAGTGCCCTCTGTTATTTATAGGTTTGCATATAGCAGCTGTTTTAGTACTAGTTTGTAACATTAAGGTAGCCCGTTATGACTACCTAGCTGCTGTTCTGTATTGGTATTTGTGTTTATAATTTTCTGTGCTACATTTTAGGAGTTTTTGTTGTTTGGAGTACTGCTGATTGTTCTCAAGTCAGACTCCCAATCTGAAATTGCTTTGGCGTGTAACTTTGTGATCGTCAAACCTGAAACCACGCTCAAAGATATTTCCATATATACATGGTAATTAATCTTATAGACATGTTTGTATTGTAGTAAATTCAGGAATTAAGGATGTGTTAGGTTTGTGCCCAACCCTGCCAAAATTTGGCTAGTCTCAACAATTTGGCACTTGTTTGGATGGTTGCCAAAATTTTAGCAAGTCTATGGTTGTATGGTCATATCCCATGTATTTCTTGCCAATCCTTGACCAAATTGTGGGTAGCCAAAACCTTGACCAAAATTTTGGCTAACCAAATTTTGGCAGGGCTAATCTGGGCACATACCAAACACACCCTAAAGTGGTAAATATAACATTTAGGTTAATACTGCATTTATTATAACACTGAAGATTTATTGTACTCCCACAGTTATGTCCAGCTTTTTAGAGAGCCCTTGTTATGCGTACATTGGAAAAAACAACAAAGACCAAGAAAAACTTCCACCATAGAAAAGAAAAGGGTAAATAAAGTTTAGTGGCTGACAATAAAGTTTCCACTTGCGACTACATTCAGCAATTCAATCTCAAAACTATAAATCTTGGGACAGTTCATCTTAAACTTCTTCATCCGCTATATGTTCTACTATAAGTGCATCCGAAGGCGTGGGAAAAGAAGAAGAAGAAGAAGAGTGGCGGTGCATCAGTATCTGATAGATATCCTGCATTGTTGGCCTTGCCTGAGGAGAAGTTTGCAGGCAAGCAAATGCCACTTTGACAAGCAGAGCAATGTCTTCCTCCTCCACCATTGTTGGCGATGGTGGGCGTTGGTCCAAGATATCCATTGCAAGCTTATGATGCTGTCCAATAGAAGCAAGGGATTGCAGGTCTCTTGGATGTCTACCCATCACAATCTCCAGTACAACCACACCGAAGCTGTAGACATCGCATTTCGTTGTCACCACCGAAGTGTATGAAAGCTCTACAGCAAAAGAGGGCACTAGGATTAAATTAGGAATGTAGCTAGCAAGTAAACGTGGCAATATGTATGCTATGCGCAAGAACAAATTAATCGCATACCTGGGGCTATATAACCATATGTCCCCGCTAGTTCACTCCAATTCGACGAATCAGGTTTTAGCATCCTTGCTGTGCCAAAATCTGAAAGATAAGCCTTGAAAGTTGTGTCTAGCAAGATGTTGTTACTTGTTATATCACGATGGATTATTGGCGGGCTGCATTCATGGTGTAAGTAGTATATAGCTTGAGACATGTCTCTTGCAATAGTAGCTCGCTTTTTCCAATCCAATTCCTTTGCTAGCTCCTCGTTTTCTAAGGCTTTATGAAGGTTTCCTTGATCAATGTAATCATATACTAGAAATTTGTATTGTGGATGGGAGCAAAACCCATATAGCTTGACGATGCTTCGGTGTCGAATCTTCGTTAACACTTCAATTTCAATGAGGAATCTCTTTTCATCATTCATCTCTTCTTCAATTGGATGAAGCTTTTTCACTGCAACCAATCTCCCTCCTTGAAGCTGAGCTTTGTAGACAGTGCCATACCCCCCCGACCCAATGATGTACCTATCACTAAAATTTTCTGTTGCCCTAGTGATATCCTCGAATGCTAGTTTCCCATCAAAATTCCACACGGAAAGCACATCTCTGTTTTGTATGGTTGTGGTTTGTTGTGGTATTTTCCTTTTATGAATAACCATAATCACACTTGCAATAATAATGACCATGCATGTAGGAAGGGAAATAGCTAGCAACAAACTTCGAGTTTTTCCTGCCTGATGCTCCAGTGTCAGAGCTGAAGAACAAGGTGGTAGGCCTGAGAGATCTCCGCATAGACCTTTGTTGTGGAGAAACCAGCCTATTGAAGCACTGCGAAATAGTCGTCCTGTTGGAAGAGGCCCTTCCATGTTGTTGTATGATACATCAAGTGTTGACAGACTAACCATGGTTGCTAAGGAGGATGGAATGCTTCCACTGAATTGATTGTGGGAGAGGTTCAAGAATTCTAACATCACCAAGTTCCCGAGCTGCGCAGGCAGTCTCCCAGTGAGTTTATTGCTGCTAACATCCAACATGATCTGCAACGTCGCCAGATTTCCAATGGTGATTGGCAAATCTCCACTAAAGTTATTGTTGTTAATCTTCAAGAATATCAACTCAGTGCAATTCCCAAGCTCTTCTGGTATCGACCCGCTCAACTTGTTTCTAGATATATGAAGATACTGTAACTTCCTCATTCGACCAAATTCAGATGGTATATGTCCTGAAAGTTGGTTTCGTGCTAAGGTGAAGTAATACAGATTGGCTAGATTGCTTATTTCTGGTGGTATCTCACCCGTTAAATTGTTAGAATGGAGTAAAACAATTTCCAATCTAACTAGTTTTGAGAGCTCAGGAGGTAAGCTTCCAGTTATCATGTTTTCTGCTAGTACCAGTGTGGTCAGGTTGGTGCTTGCAGCCCAATTTTTAGATAGCTCTCCATGAAGGTTGTTTGTCTCTATGTTTATTTCAATAAGCTGTGGATATGGCCCAAAATCGGATATATCTCCTGTGATCTGGTTCGATGCTAGGATAAGTCTCTTTAAGCTCCTACATGTTTTCAAGCTTCTAGGAACAGGACCAGTGAACATGTTTGCATCAACAATGAAAATTTGGAGCTGCCCCCCTTTGCAAACGTCTGAAGGCAATTCCCCTGAGAGAGAGTTGTTAAACAGATCTAGATATATTAAACGTGTAAGTTTTCCAAATTCACGAGGCAGAGGACCTGACAGCTTGTTATTAAAAAGTGCCAACTTTCTCATGCTTGTGAGGTTCGCGAAAGTTGCAGGAATTGAGCCTGAAATTTGGTTATCAGATAAACGCATATTGTCAAGATCCACCAAATTCCCAAACTCAACTGGGATGCAACCCACAAATTGGTTTTCGAAGAGACTAAGGTAGTTTAGCCTGGTAAGGTTCCCTAAGGCAGGAGGAATGGGGCCTCTTAACTGGTTTCTATACAAAGCTAATCTACTTACTCTGGACAACAACCCTATCTCTTGGGGAACAAAGCCCGTGAGCTGGTTCTCGAGGAGGTAAAGTATGATTAAATTGGTGAGATTAGCAAAAGAGATTGGAATTCCACCACTCAAGTGGTTGTTAGCGAGCTCAAGATCTTGCAAGTTTCTGAGGTTGCCTAAAGAAGATGGTATGGGCCCCGATAATTGGTTGCTGTTAAGGTGGAGGAGGCTTAGTTTGGTTAAATTGCCAAAACTGGCAGGTATTTGGCCGCTTACCAAAGTATCAATTATGTCCAAATACTCTAGGTTGCTGAGCTTCCCGAGTTCGTTAGGGATTGGCCCAGTGAGCATGTTTTGTTGGATGGCAATACCAACTAGCATGGTTAGATTTGCAAGGGATGCAGGGACGTGACCTGTGAGGTTGTTGAAGGAGAGCCCCAAATATTGGCTAAGGCGCCTCATGTTTCCGATCTCATATGGTATTTGCCCATGGAGCCAATTGCTAGTAAGATCAAGGTAGGAGAGTGCGGATAGAGAGCCGATGGCGGGTGGGATTTCACCATTGAGGCTATTAGAGCTAAGGTCCATATAGGTAAGGAATGGGAGTGCCGAGAAGTTGAGCTCACCAAGGCGGCCGCTGATGCCCGCTTTTGGTAGGGAGATGTTGGTCACCACCAAGGGCATGCTGTGGCCACGGCGTACGACACCACACGCGATGCCCGTCCAATTGCACGGGCTGGTATGCTGCTGCCATGAGTTCAAAGCAGGTGTGCTTCGTAGAGCAGACTTCCACTGGAGGAGGGCCGTCTTCTGGGACCTTACGGATGTGCCTCCATGCCGCACCGCATCTGCTTCCAGGAAAAGAAGGCATGGCTGGAACAAGATGAGGAGCACTAGCGTTGGTTGCATCTTTCTGTGGAACATTGCCATGGCAGGTGGCACGACACTGACCAACTGATATGGGGACTGTGGTGCTTGGTTTGAACAGGTTGGCTGGAGAGGAGAGATAGTTTGGGCAGCGTAGCTCCAGATATATATATATATATATATATATATATATATATATATATATATATATATATATATATATATATATATATATATATATATATATATATATATATATATATATATCAACACCCATATATATATATAATACCTATATTACAGCCAGGGATTCCCCGGCTGTGAGCGTTGCACGTCAGATTTTTCCCCCCCGGCTGTGAGCGTTGCGCGTCAGATTTTTTTTACCAAAAAGTTCCTGCATTTTCCGAAATTACGTAAAGGTCCTCCGTTCTCATAAAAAGGTCCCTGTCAGGTTTTTTTCGAAAACCCCCTGCACTTCACCGAAATTGTTGGATAGCGCCCCGTGGGTTTTTAAAATTACGTATAGATCCTTATTTACTTACATACAAGTCCTTACAAGTCCTCGGTTTTTTACAAAATGACCTTTGGTTTTTCCGAAATTACGCATGCCTCCTCGATTTTTTTATGAAACTCCCTGCGAATTATCGTCTTTTTTACTTCGGTTCACACGGTAGCTAGCGCGGCGTGCGCCGCGCTTATGCAGCTAGTATATAGTATGCCAACTGATCTAATCGTTCAGAGAACACTGCTAAGTGGTCACGGTCAACTGCAATAGAGAAGGAAGTGACCTTACAAATTGGTCTTTTGTAGTGTCTCTGTCTTTGCTTACTTTTCGATTAATTTCCTGAAGGTGTGCTAGTTTCCAGTTCCAACCTTGGAGAAATGGCACAAGATATGATGTGATGCTCATGTTACTATACAATTCTTTTGTCAGAAAATCTGTGGGCTCTTCGATCTCCATTTAGCATGAATGATGCATCTATGTTTCATCGGTTTGCGAGTCCCGGATCCGGACTGGAGTAGCATATGTCAAACAGAGACCAGTGAGGTCACAAAAATGAACAGAATTGATAACAAGCAAGAGGTACTAGTTGATTTTGTTTGTGCCACATCTCGCAATAACATATTAGCCATTAGTTGTCAAAATTATTTGCAGTAAAAAATAGAGTTGATATAATAAAACGATGCAACAATTGTGACAACATGTTGTAGCTGTAAAAAATATTGTGCGCAGTATCTGTACAATTTTAGCGACCAGTTTGTTTGGTTTGGGCACTAAATCAACATCAAAATTTCTTAAACATAAAAATCAGGGAGTTGGTCTATGGAGTATTGCATCATCCAATAAAAATTTCAAATTTAAGCTCAAAATGAGTTAGGAGAAATGAAATAGACAATTTTTCTGTGAGTTGTAAGTTGTGACTTTTCCTCTTTTTTGTTTTCTTTTAGTTTATGTCTGTCACGTAATAAAGAAAAGAATGGTATCGCCTCACTAATCGATCATTTCAAGCTTGCGACGACGTGGAGCAGTCACTACCGAGCAACGTTCGACGGTCAACATCCAGTGTCCCAGGTCATTTCAGCACTGCCACTGGAAACGTATGAAGCACTCCCGTCGCTTTGATCCGTTTGGCGCCTATCGTGCGTCAAGGTGTGTACGCACTAGGTTCTAGCACGCAATGCAAAGATCAAGAGACTGGAAAACTTTAACAATGCCAGGTCAAGCACGACAGCGAAGAATAAAGTAGGAGGGTATGGGTGTATGACATATCCTCCTCTCGCTTTTATCTCGTATAGATATTTCTTTCTTATTTTTTCTACCGCTCTCTTCTTTTTAAAAGTTACTTTTTTCAGTCACTACTATTTATTTTCAATCAAAAGCTATCAGCCGTAGCCAATACAAATACTCATAAATGAGTGCTAGTTTTGCAGTTAACTTATGCGGTCTCTAAGGAAAGACTTTGGTCATGTTTCAAACAACGACGACTTCTGATTTTCAGAAGTCAAAAATCGTTTGGAACGCGTTGGTCTCTTAGCGTGGCTTTTGTTTTTTTTTTCTCTTTTGTCGTTTGTATTATCTGTGAAGATATAATGATGTTTTTATTTTTCTTTTTTTCTTTATTTTTAACTAAATGCCTCAAAAAAGCAACAACCATTACTGATTCATCTCAACCAAAAGTCTAAATACTTTGGAACATAGCTGGTCTGTTTTTTTTATAGATGTAGCTTATAACTTTTGGCTGAAAATTTTGAATTTTAACTGTTTGCAATAGAGATTATAAAGATAGATACTTGCTTGTGATTTTGGATAGTACAGATGTTTAGCTTTTAATGCGTGCTGCAATTAACTTCTAGATCTCATTTTTAAAAAATACTTCGTTTAAATGTTAGGTGCTATTACATAAACCAAAATCCAAAAAAAACAGGCTCTTTATCTCCTCTCAGAGAGGAAGTCGTTTTTTTAGTTTCTTCTCATACTGAGTACACTGTGCGTATATCTTGGGGGCGATCAAATGATATTGCCATCTAGAAGAGAACTGGAAATGAAGATCAAGATGATCTGGAGAAACAATTACGTCCTGCTCATTTCAGCTTAGTTTCTAGCTTCTAGCTATTTTCACTATTAATAAAATGCGTCTTTTTCTGAACTTTTGCCTTTTTTGCCGATTCTTTTTTCCCCGTATTCGGTTGCGCTGTCTGTGATGAGCTAACATATTTTTTCTATTTTTAATTTTTTTAAATTTAATTACGATAAATAAGACACCTTTCAGCTATAGTGTAATTTCAGCCAGGTACAGTGCAATTTTAGTCATAAGCCATTATTTTTCAGCCTAACCGAGCGGGGCCTTAATCTACCCTTGGGCGGTAAAAATAGGGGTTGTCTAGGTGGTTGCAACCTACACTTTAAATGGTGTGCACAAATTAATGCTATAAACTATGGTCTTGTTTCAAACAAGCTTCTAGCTTTGACTTTAAAAACTAGAAGTTGAATAGTGGTTTCTTAAGATGATTTTTGTGAGTCGTTTGTAGGAGTCATTTTGAACAGAGTGATTTCTTAACACAAGTGTCCCTTACCTCCCTCTATTTCTCTCGTAATAAATCAAAAGCCATTGTCAAAAGACAAAAGTCACGTCACTTTTGAACAGAGCCTATGTGGGCGGAAAATATGCTAGATCAAAGAGATTGATGGGTGATTCATATTGGCTTTTAAAAGTTGCTTATCTGTAATAAATAACTTTTCTACAGTACCCAACTTTCAAACGGAGTGTTTTTTCAAGGCGGGATATAGTATTCGATTGTAGTACATACTGCAGCGACTTCATTTATATCAGCTAAAATCATACGCGAGTGTCTCTCTCTATAAGCTAGTACTATTTATAAGCTAAAGCCAAAAAGCTATATGAATAGGCCCTTAAGTGTTAGGTTCAACCATCCAAACCATTTTAATTTAACTATAAAATAAAAATGAATAGTATTTTTTAAAAAATGTGTAGGTAGTTCTCAATTTAGTATACTTCCATTTAAAAAAAATTCAAAAGGTATTTTTTCACAACAAAAATCTCTTTTTTGTTTCCGTGAAATATTTCTTACTTTAAACTTTAATTGTTATATGGTGATGTAATACTCTGCAGTCTAAAAGCATTGGCAACTTTTTTAGTTAATTTGCACTTCATATATCACCAAGATAAGGGAAAAAAAACTCTAAATAGTCGTATGAATTCTCCTCTTTGATCCTCCCCCACCTCCACCATCTTCTCACTCCACGCCACATGCTGATACAATTTCCTCACCCATCTCCCCAATTTCAATATAGTGGAAAACGTGGCAGATCTAATATTAAGGCTCATTTAGATCGGAGGAATTTTGGAACAACAACGTAAGAATCTTAAAACATAGGAACCATTTGGAACAGAGGACTGAGCCATTCAAATTCCTTAGAAAAGTTCCACCAACCTGTGGTTTCACAGGAGCCGAAGGAAAATTTCCTACCATTGCGGCAACTGAGTTCTTGCACTGCCACTCGAAGAAGCGTTCAACTGATCCCAAGGATAATGAGCTTGACGGAAGGGGAAAAAACAGGACTGGAACACCCTATGAAAAAGCCTCACGGGCTGGGCTTCTTGTCGAGCTGCAGCGCCGCCACTGGATCCTCGTAGCTGTCGGAGGCTCGGAGCCACTTCTCCTAGGACGGAGGAAGAGAGGTTGCATATTGCCTAGTGTTGTTAGGAAATCTGGACCTGGGCCAATAGTCTTGGTCTATAGTGGGCACCTCATCCATAGACTATAAATAGAGAGCCGTACCAGCAGATTTTGTACTCATGTAATCAAAAGCAATAAAGAAATTTGAGGAGTTCTCTCTACCTCTCTGTGTATTTCAATCTATTATTCTGTCTTCTATGATTGATCTTGTTTTGCATTAAGCAGAGGAATTGATCGGACTGGTCGCCAGCGACGGTTCATCAACACGTTATCAGCATGAGTTCACTCCGGTGAATCGAAGGTAATCATCGAAGCTCTAATAAATTGAATTATTTATATCGCTCTAAATTCGCAGTTTTCACGTTCTAGATTAATTTTCTACGGTGCAAATCCGCTCTAATCTACTGTGAGCAGACTCAAAGTCGCCGGCACAATGCCAATCGGTAGATTGCATCACAGAGTAGATGTTGATTGCACTATAGATTGAAGAAGAAAAAAAGAAAAAAAAGGGAAAAATGTGTGCACGGCAGCCTGTATGGCCTCCGCACTCGAAGCGCGGATCGAAGCTATACGGCCGCTGCACGGCCGCTTCAGCTTCTGCGCGCCGCCCCGTAAGGCAGCCGCCTGGCCACTTCGGATCCCGCGCTCTGCTACACCGGCTAGCAGTCGCCCGAAGCGTCGGTTGCAGCACGGCCCCACGCCCGAAGTTGCCTACGTCGCCGCTCGATCCAGTTGCCCCGCAACGCGCCAGCCCGAGCCAGCCTCCTGGGTCACCGCTGCATCAGCCTCCCCACTTAATCGGTCCGACCGTATGCCCGAAGCGCCACCTGGACCGCCTTAGCCTCCACGCCACCGCCTAGCGCCGCCTCGCCTGAAGCCGAGCCACCCGCCCGTGCCGGCCCCCGGTGCCCGGCCACCGCTGCTCGTAGCTGCTCTGCGCCCGACCGCCGCCCGAGGCCAGCAGCACCGCTCGCCCGGTAGCCGCGGCTCGGGGCCAGCACCACCGCTCACTGCTCGCCCGACCACTAGGTGTCGAAAACGGAAATGGATAATTCGTTTTATCCGATATTCGTATCCGAGAAAACGTGAATGTGGTAAGCAAAAATCCGTATTCGAAAATGTTCATATTCGTATTCAAGAATATTCGTATCCGTATTTGAGAATATTCGTATTCGAGAATATTTGTATTCGTATTCGTATTCAAGAATATTCGTATTCGAGAACATTCATATTCGCATTCGTATTCGAGAAAATTCATATTTGTATTCGTATTCGAGATTATTCGATGTGTATTCGATCCGTTTTCTCTGGACCGGTCGGCCCGCCGGCTCGCCAATCGCCAATTCACCATGGCGCGAATGGCACAGCCGCATGGCGGGCATGGAACTAAAGGCGCCAAGTCTTGACTCACGTGCGGGAGATCTGAGATCTCAACCGGTCATTCTCATTCACTTATTCGATCAACCGATGTGCCGACTGCCGAGGCCCGAGTGGTGAGCGCGAGTCTGGCAACCAGCGAGCGCACCTCGCCGCCTCCGCCCTCCGCTCCGCCGGCTAGATCTGGGGCTGAGGGGCTCTCGGGGCCTCTGGCTCCATGCCCGCGCTGGCGCCCCGCACGACCGGCTCCGGCCCTCCGCTTCGCACCTCCTCCGGTAGCCCGGCACCGCGGCGCCGGCGCACGACCGGCGACCGGACCATGCGCGCGGTCACGCCTCGTCGCCTCTGCTCTGCCTCTGCGGCACGCCGGCACCCGGGCACCGCCGTCCAGTAACTGAGCAACCATCAGGGAGCAGGCAGCCGGAGCCGGTGAGTACTTCTGTCTTTTTGAGTGATTGTCTGTACAAGAGTTTGATACATTATCGTTGGTGTTGACGATTGTTTTTTTTTTTGAGTGAAAATCAATTTAGTGGACAAATCCCAACATCATTCCTTCGACTCACTAGTTTGGTGTTTCTGGATCTTAGCTCAAACAACTTAACAGGTTTAGTACAACTCAACTCATTTTGGAGATTAAGAAAGCTTGCTGCCTTGTATCCGTGGATCCACGAGGCAAGCCATCTATGCAGAGATTGTGCTGTGTGATTGTTATGAGCTGGACTCTTCTTTTACAGATGAAGTTGATGCAATTTCGTTGATTCGACTATTGCTTGCAGGGATCATGGTCTTAAATATAATGTTACCCCAGGAGGTGAAGTGGAGGATATGTTTGCTCTACTGAGCGAGGTTAAACGGCAAATTCCATCCATCAGTGCGGTATCTTCACTTCTTCAAGCGCCATTGCTTTTGATTACCAGAGGCTTCGGGTGGAGAGTGTCTGCTCGAGGTTGGGCCTAGTCTCGTTGGGGTTCTTGTGGAAGCAGGATCAGACTTTGCTCCTTGAAGAAATGGTAACTCGAAGTTCAGTTTTTTTTGGCAGATTGTCTTGCCTAGCAGACATTGTTCAATAACATTGTCAGATTTGCTCGGGTCTTTAATGCTTACAGATAAGAAGGGGCACTGTGGCTATAACTGTTAAGGTGTATAGTTTACTTATTTTTATTGTGTGTTGGTATATAAAAATTCCAACTTGCTTGCAATTATGTGCTTATCTCTTCGGAATAACACTTTTCACAAAAAAGTGGCTGATCCTTTGGGCTTTATAGGTTGCTGCAATGGGACTGAAACCTTCCGCTCACTTAGGGAAAGAACGGGCTGAACTTAAGTGTCATCTGCTCCAAATGAATGAGTATGCTCCTCATTGTACATGCCTTTTTGTCATTTTCCCTTAGGATATTTTATACTAGAAATAGTGGTTTCTTTCCCCTTATTAGAACTTATGGGTTTGAATGAGCAAAGGTCGTAGGCTCATAGCTTCTCGTAGTGATCAAGGAGGGACTAGTTTCCAAACAGTAGATCACAATCTGTTCCTTTCTTTGTGTCCGATTCTCATGATTTTCTCTTCTTTTGTTTTTCTGTGTCCCATTAGGAGTTATGGAATCAATGTCTGTGGTGAAGGTGGAGAATATGAAACACTAACCCTTGATTGCCCTCTATTCCGTGTAAGTTTGAGGAGATGAGAGCTGACTGTGAATAGACTGATTCGACTTGTTTTAAAATGTTGAGTAGTCCTTAACCATGAAGTCATATTCCATGAATTTTTTATTGGCTATATTCTGAACATGCTCATCAGATTCCCAAGGCATTTGATGAATTTATTAATATGTTCAGTTCAGCAATGACTGTTATCAGTTAACAGTGCCAAACTAGTTATTATCTAGTGTCTATGATTTTCCTCTCATTGGCATACAAATGCTCTACATCAATTTGTTGGGTTGATCTCGGCTAACCAACTCCGAGATTTCAGGGAGGCACGCCTCCACTCGCACGTCTTGATCGGAGACGGCAACCAACCCGTTTGGTTTCGGTCCTGGTCACCCAGCGCCATATAAAAATGAGGGTTTCGGCAAAGACTGAGGCACGCGTTGTCCTAAGCCTCTCTAACCCTAACCAGACCCGATCACTCACGGGCGCTGTGGTGGACGAAGACCGACGCCCTTCTCTGATCCGTCCACGGCTCCGTCGTTCCTGCCGGCCACCTCTACATCAACACAACCTAGCACCTCTCAAGATGGCCTCCTCAACTTCGGGTATGTTCATGACGCTTCCGCACTAATGTTTTAGCTAGGTGTTCATGCCTTTGATCTAGGGTTAAGACCATGCTTATGTTTAGTCTTAAATTAAACTTACATTTGGTATCAGAGCAACCCTAGATCAACATGAACCCTAATTGAACCCTAACCGAACTCAAAATCATGTTTAAAGGTCGGATCTAAAGGTTTAATGTGTCGGCTTAGCAATTAGAAGGAGGGGATCAACAAGCTTACGCAAAACCCTAATGGAATCCCCAAAATTAGCCCACCCGAATCCCGGAAACCCGAATGAAAATTAGACCGTCGGCGGCAAACACACCCAAAAAAAAAAGGCTTACGGCTTTCGGGCGCCGCCGCTCCCCGAGTGCGCCGCCGATGCCGCCGTCGCCGGCATGCCGCTCCGCCCCGGGGCCACCGCTGCATCTCCGCGCGGGAGCCGTCGCCGTCGCTGCGAGGGCGCCGCATGCGCCGCCGCCGCTCCGCACGAGCGCGCGCGCTGCCGCCGGTGCCGCTTTCCCGGCGAGCGCCGCCGTGGATGCCGCCTTGCGCCCCGCCGGTGCCGCTCCTTTTCCGCCTGCCGCCGCCGCTAACGCCACCCGTGCCCGTGATTTTCGGTGCAAACGGGCTTGAATGGGGCAAGGGTTAGGGTTTTCGGGGGTTATGTCCCTGCCGCTGCGCATTTTTTCATCCGTCCGATTGAATCGAACGGCGCAGGAGAGCGCCGCTTTTCGACTGTGGTTTTCGGCCGTCAGATCGAGATCTGACAGTGCGCGCGCGTGAGACGTGTGAATGGGCCGCGCGCCCGCACGGAGCCGCACGCGTCTTCTGGGCCGCTCGGCGCGCGCGAGAATTAGGCCGCGCCCGCCTAAGTTGGGCTGTGCGGCATTTTTGGGCTCGTGTGCAATTTCTTTTCGGGCCGACCTTGTTTTGTGGGCTGCGCGCGCATGGTTGGCCGCCTGCACACGTGAGTTTTTGGGCAGCCGCGCTGGGACATTTTCTTTTTGGCCGTGCGGGATTTTTATGGGCCCCGCGTGCATGTTTTCTTATGTGGGCCGAATGCGTGATTTTTGGGCCGTTTTTTGGGTGCACTGCAGCATTACTATTTCTCTTGTTTTTTCAGTGCAATTCCTTATGTTTTAAGCCTATTTTTGTGCACTCTGTTTATAATTAATTTCAGTGGCCCAAATTTCATGTATCATTACCGTTTAATTATGTATAATCTCTGATTAAAATTGAACCAACGGGATATTTTAATTTTGAGATTTTATGATTAATTTTAGCATTATGTAAACATATGGTTATATTCTGACCAACGTTGTTTATAATCATATGTCGCCATATTATTATGTTTTGTCTCTAATTAAAATTGAACCAACGAGATATTTTAATTGGAGATTTTTTATGTTTTTGGCATTATGTATGCATATGATTACATTCTGACCAACGTTGTTTGTAATCATGTGTCGCCATATAAAATTATTGAGTTCCTTTTCATTTTCTGCCCAACGGTGATATGAATTGGAACTGTATTTTGCATGTTATTAATCAGACCAACGTCGGGTTAATTACATGCAATATATATTTATGATATTTGTGAGTTTTGCCCTGTATTTTGAAATTTAGCACTTAATGCATCAAACGTTGCCGCCATAAAGAACGAATTCATGTTGTCCTTGATGTTTTGGACCTTGACTATACCTTAAGGGTAGCCGTTCCCATTCCTCCCACCGAAGGTGAGGAGAATTATGATGAGAGAAAAAAATTTATGAGGCTTATGCTGAAAATGGGAGCGGTCTAACCGCTTATCACTAATGATTATAAAGACCTCTATTTCAGTCGGGATTAGGGGAGCAATCCCCGATTCCGAAAATGCTAAGGAGTACTTGGCTTCAATCGAGGAGAAATCTAAAGACTCCACTAAAGTTTATGCCAGTACTTTGATTCAGAGGCTCTTAACCACTAAGTATGATGGGTCCGATAGCATAAGAGAGCATATCATGATGATGACTGATATGGCAGGAAAAACTTAAGGGCGTGGACATGGCAAAACCTGATGGTTTCCTTGTCCATTTCATTATGACCTCTCTTCCTTCTAAGTACACGTTTTTTAAGATTAAATACAATGCTCAGAAAGAAAAATGGAGCATGAGCGATTTGATCGCCATGTGTGTCCAGGAGGAAGAGAGAATAAGAACATAAAAGAAAGATTTTGCTCTTCATGTTGGTGGCTCTAACAAAAGAAAGTTCCAAGGGGACTTCAAATATAAGAAAAGCTACAATTTTCCCCAAATTAAGACAAGTCAAGGCCTAAAGTGCACAATGCACCTAAGCCTCATGTTGCTCCCGCCGGAGCATCTAAAAGGGAGAATGTCTTTTCTGCAAGCAGCCAGGGCATTTCCAGAAAGATTATATGTGATACTAAGCGTAAAAATAATGATGAGACTTCTTCGAAACTGTGGCACTGTCGTTTAGACCACATTTCGAGGGGGAGAATGAAGCGTCTCATTAAAGAAAAATTCTCCACCCATTAGATTTCTCTGACTCATACCACTGCATTGATTGCATTAAAGGAAATTATGTTAAGCAAATAAAGAAGGGAGCTACTCGCAACACAGGACTCTTAGAATTAATTCATACTAATGTTTGTGGTCCTTTTCCTGTGACTTCTCCCGTTATGGTTATATCTTTCCCATTAAAGACCGATCTGAATCACTTGATAAATTTAAGAAATTTAGGGCTGAAGTTGAAAATCAGCACAACCTAAGGATTAAAGTGGTAAGATCGGATCGTGGGGGAGAATATTATGGAAGACATGCCTCTTATGGGCAAATACCTGGCCCTTTCGTTAAGTTCCTTCAGGAAAATGGCATCGTTGCCCAGTATTCTATGCCGGGCGAACCTCAGCAGAATGATGTAGCTGAAAGACGCAACCATACACTTATGGATATGGTACGGAGCATGCTTAGCCATTCTAGTTTACCAATTGGCTTATGGATGGAAGCACTAAAGACAGCCGCACATATTCTTAATCGGGTTCCCAGTAAATCAGTACCTAAAACACCTTATGAATTATGGACTGGGAGGAAACCGAGTATGAAATATTTACGAGTGTGGGGTTGTCGTGCTGAAGCTAAGTAATTTAATCCACACATTGGGAAATTAGATCCTAAGACAGTAAGTTGCCATTTTATTGGGTACCCTAACAGATCGAAAGCGTATCGGTTTTATTGTCCTGATAGGATAACTAAGTTTGTAGAAACAAGGCACGCTGTGTTCTTAGAAAATAATGAGGACCTGGAGCACAGGAAAATAGATCTTGAGGAGAAGCGGGTTTATGTTCCTTCACCGCTCATCCCAGAGATTTTTTATTCCTGTGCCTCAGGCGGTTGCACCTCCAGTAAAGAATACTGTTATTGCGCCCACTGTTGAGGTCTCTAAAATTCCTGATGTTATACCTAATGAAGAGCCTTAGCAGTCTCTTGAAATAACTAATGAACCTCTTAAAAGATCACACCGGGAGAGAAGATCTGCCATCCCAAATGATAATGTTGTTTATATGAATGAGGATGTTAATGATATAGGGAAGGTAGATGATCCCACCTCTTATAAAGAGGCCATAATAAGTCAACATTCTTCTAAATGGCTTGAAGCCATGGAGGATGAACTAAAGTCTATGAGCACTAATGATGTATGAGACTTAGTAGAAAGTCCTGACGGAGTCAAAATAGTAGGTTGTAAATGGGTCTACAAAACTAAGCGTGACTCTAAGGGAAATGTCGAAAGGTTCAAAGCAAGGCTCGTAGCAAAAGGCTTCTCACAAAGAGAGAGGATTGACTATAATGACACCTTTTCTCCTGTCTCAACTAAAGATTCATTCAGAATTGTTATGGCACTTGTAGCTCATTATGATTTAGAGCTGCATCAGATTGATGTTATAATGTAATTTCTTAATGGCGACTTGCAAGAGAATGTTTACATGGCTCAACCGGAAGGTTTTGTCGTGGAAGGCAAGGTGCATATGGGATGTCGACTTAAGAAATCAATTTATGGCTTAAATCAAGCATCGAGGCAATGGTACCTCAAATTCGATAAGATCATAAGGAGTTTTGGATTTAAGGAAAATAAAGTTGATAACTGCATATATGTTAAGTTCAAGGTGAGTAAATTCTCCATCCTAGTACTTTATGTGGATGATATCTTATTGGCCAGCAGCAATAAGGACATGCTGTTTGAGACCAATAGATTTCTTTCATCTATTTTTGATATTAAGGATCTCGGTGATGCCTCTTATGTTCTTGGCATTGAAATTCACCGAGATAGGTCCGAAGGAATATTAAGTTTATCTCAGAAGGCATACATTGACAGAGTACTGAAGGGATACAATATGCATAAGTGCTCTGGCTCGCTTGCTCCTATTGTTAAGGGCAATAAGTTTGGAACATTTCAATGTCCAAGGAACCAATATGAAACTGATCAGATGAAGTTGGTTCCTTACGCTTCAGCTGTCGGAAGCATTATGTATGCTCAAGTATGTACACGCCCTGATTTATTGTAACCGGGATATTTGGCAGATATCAGTCAAATCCAGGACCGGACCACTGGAAAGCCGTTAAGAAAGCTTTGCGCTATATGCAAGCTACTAAGCATTTCATGCTCACATTTAAGTTTTCTGATAACCTTGAAGTTATTGGTTATTCAGATTCAGATTTTGCGGGATGTGTTGATACTAAGGAATCCACGTCAGGTTATATCTTCACACTCGCTGGAGGAGCTATATCGTGGAATAGCTCCAAACAAACCCTTATGGCATCTTCAACGATGCAAGCTGAGTTTTGTGGCATGTTATGAGGCTACCGGGCAGGCTGTATGGCTTAAGAACTTTATCCCGGGACTTAGAGTGGTAGACAGCATCTCTAAACCACTCACCTTATACTGCGATAACGAACCCGCAGTCTTTTATGCAAATAACAACAAGTCAAGTGGTGCTGCCAAACACATTGACATTAAGTATCATGTTGTGAAAGATAGAATCCAGGATCAAACCATAAGTATCAAGTATATCAGTACTAAGTTAATGCTTGCGGATCCGCTTACTAAAGGCTTACCACCCAATAATTTTTGTGATCATGTTGCGGCATGGGTTTATTGGAAAGCCTCTGATTCTGGATAAAAGGACCTTAAAGCAAACCAACTCCCATTAAGTATAATGTATATCCATTTCGAGATAGGATAGTACACTATAGGTACTGGGGTTGTACGACACTTAATTGGCCATGCAACACATTGCCTTGGTATGTTGTTTTATCGAGAATGGGCTTATGATGTTAGCCTTACGATCAAAGGGGAGAATGTTGGGTTGATCTCGGCTAACCAACTCCGAGATTTCAGGGAGGCACGCCTCCACTCGCACGTCTTGATCGGAGACGGCAACCAACCCGTTTGGTTTCGGTCCCGGTCACCCAGCGCCATATAAAAATGAGGGTTTCGGCAAAGACTGAGACACGCGTTGTCCTAAGCCTCTCTAACCCTAACCAGACCCGATCACTCACGGGCGCTGTGGTGGACGAAGACCGACGCCCTTCTCTGATCCGTCCACGGCTCCGTCGTTCCTGCCGGCCACCTCTACATCAACACAACCTAGCACCTCTCAAGATGGCCTCCTCAACTTCGGGTATGTTCATGACGCTTCCGCACTAATGTTTTAGCTAGGTGTTCATGCCTTTGATCTAGGGTTAAGGCCATGCTTATGTTTAGTCTTAAAATAAACCGGCCGTTGGGGACACGCAGTCCTACATGCAGCGAATCTCATCAACTTTAGACCATCAGCCTACAACATCCATTCACCTATGCAACTAGCGTAAGGGTCACCACCAAAAATTTCTCATCTTAGGAGGTTTGGATGCAAGGTTTATGTACCTATACCCCTCCACAGTGTACTGCAATGGGCCCTCTCCGTAAGACTGTGATATACGTTGGTTATGAGACTGCATCTATAATCATGTATTTGGAACTCATGACTGGGATATACGTTGGGCACTGAGTGCATTTTTGATGAGAATAATTTCCCAACATTAGGGGGAAGAAATCAACCCCTTGATGAAAAATGTTAGGACATTACGTGGCAAGCCACGGGAATCCATCCACATGACCCGCGCACTAGTGAAGCAGATAAAGAGGTCCAGAAGATGATTGACTTGCAAGCATTAGCAAACCAGCTGCCTGATCACTCTAGTGATTTGAAGAGCGTGACTAAGTCACATGTGCCTACACGCAATGCACCGGAGAGGGTTGAAATACCAAAGAAAGTAGAAGGTATCCCTAATCCAGTCCAGAGGCCTCAGAACAAAAGGACAAGAATTTCGGCTCCTCGAATCCCAAGTAACCGGGGACGTCCGGCGAAGAAGGATAATGACTTATCATAGCCGATCACTGAAGTCCCCCAGTACAAGAAGGGAAGCCAGTTGAGACCTGACACGAGTATGATACCTTCAGAAAAGGGCATACCAGATCTGAATATCCCCATGGAAGAAAAAATCGACATGGATGTATGCGCATACATCGGAGCCAAAAAACTAAAAGGACTTGTCACCGCAATTGGAAGAAGCGATGTGCAAGGAGAAGCTCCAGAAGAAGCAACTCATGAAGAAATAGCTATAAATTATGTGCACACGGGAGAGTCCATGAATAGGAGAACAGCCAATATCGCTTGAGCTTGAAGCTCAAAAATCACTGTATGGACTGAAACAATCAGGTAGAATGTGGTATAATCGTTTGAGCATGTCCCTGAAGGAATACTAGTACATCAGTCGGCCTACACCCAGAAGGCGTTAGAAAGGTTTGGCTTTGAGAAGACATACCCATCAAAAGTACCGATGATCGGGAGGTCTTTACAACAAGAAAAAGACCCTTTCCGACCTAGGGAAGAGGGGGAGGAAGTCCTGGGACCGGAATTCCCATACTTGAGTGCAGTAGGAGCACTTATATATTTAGCAAACTGCACTAGACCGGACATTGCATTTGCCGTTAACCTGTTAGCAAGGTATAGTGCAAAACCTACCAAAAGGCATTGGCAGGGCATAAAGGACATCTTCCGATATCTCCAAGGAAGCAAGGACCTTGGATTGTTCTATAGAAAGAATCAAGATCTGAACTTGATTGGCTATGCAGATGTCGGTTGCCTGTCTGACCCACATACCGCAAGGTCACAAATAGGCTATGTATTCCTGTGTGGTGGAACTGCAATTTCCTAGAAATCGTCCAAGCAAATTCTCGTAACAATTTCGACGAACCACTCAGAAATTATAGCATTGTATGAAGCCGCACGAGAATGCGCTTGGCTCCGACGAATGATTCACCACATCCAGCAGTCATGTGGAATGAATATTGTGCGTGCGAGGAATTGGAATGATGAGAATTAGAGAATTGCAGAATTTAGGGGGAGAATTCTCTCAAGCCCGTTAGTAAATCTTGATTATGAAGATCAAGTATCCAAAAGAATAAGTCCTGAAGACTGAATTAAATTGGGTGAATTATACTCTTTTTCCCTTAACGAGTTTTCGTGAAGTTTCTTGACCAAGGTTTTTAATGAGGCAATTCGTGCATCGCAGCATAACATGTATCATGTACTATTTCTCCAAATTTTTTCCACTGGGTTTTTATGGAGTTTTAACGAGACATGAGCATGTAGGATGAGTGCCCAAGGGGGAGTGTTAGGAAACCTGGGCCTGGGCCAGCAGCCTTGGCCCATGGTGGGCACCTCATCGGTAGACTATAAATAGGGAGCCGTACCGGCAGATTTTGTACTCATGTAATCAAAAGCAATAGAGAAAGGCCATGAGTTCTCTCAACCTCTCTGTGTGTTTCAATCTATTATTCTGTCTTCTGTAATTGATCTTGTTTTGCATTAAGCAGAGGAATCGATCAGACTGGTCGCCAGCGACGATTCCTCAATAGTTGTAACCAACAATGGCTTCTGTATTTTGGTTTTGAGAAGTCAAACCTGTTTGAAATGTATTGATTTTTTAAAACAGTTTTTCTATTCTTTTTTCTTTTTCATTGTATTATCCCTAGAGATATAATGATGTTATCATTTTTTTCTATTTTTTCTTTATTTTTCTTTAATTAAATAATTCAGAAAAACTAACAGCCACTATAATGTTATTTAAACCAAAAACTACAACATTTTAGAACAGAGCCTATAACGTCTAAACCATGAGATAGGTGCAATCGTACAAAATGTTATGGTTTGAGCATCAAATCAATGTAATTAATTCCAAAACAATTGTGTAGGTTGCTCTCAATTCTTAATTTCAAGTTCAATTTTTAATTTGTATTAGGATAACAAAAGGAAATATCTGATAAGCTATACACTGGAACAGAATGGAGAAAAGTAAAAAAAAGGTTCTATTTAATTTTTTTATTTCTCTAGAGCATGTTTGACATGCAAAGGGTGATCCACTACTGCAAAGGTGAACTGCTATAAGGGAGAAGGATTCGCTCAAGCAAAAGGTGAACTGCGGCTCCCTTATTTTCCCTAGAATTTAAAGGGTAATCCAATACTCTGTAGGCTATATCCACAATCGGTTTTGGGATTTTTCAGTTGGTTTGGCATGCAAAACAAATTGGTTTAATTATAAAAAATACGTGTACATAATGTAATATTTTAAAAATATATTTTAAAGGATATGTGTGTAATTAGTGAAAAGGGATAAAAAAAATAGAATGGTTGAAAGTTAAGAGAGAAGTTATTTTTCTAAAGCTAGTAATAGGGAAGGAGTTGAAGAACAAATTAAACACATGCCGCTATAAAACGAGACGTGGAAGAGAGAACCTAAAACCCAAAAAATCCCTTGCCGGCCGTGACTTTCACTATGCGCTATCAATCTATCGCCAGCAGTCCACTCATCGCCTACGTGTCGTCGCCGGTGCTTAGCTGGCGCTCGCCATAGCCAGCACGAGCCGCACGCCAGGCCCACGCGTCGCCAGCGTCTTCCCGCGTAGCCGCATGCTGCTTCAGTAGAGCCTGTTACAAACCAGTTACATGCCCAATGTACAGATGTCTCCATGTACAAATGTCTTTTGCAATAGACACCATTTCATGCCATCCCCTCATCATCTATAAATCAATATACAGATTCATAATGAAATATGAAGCAATCTTTTCTCTCATACACTTGTTCAATCTCTCTTGCAATACGTCACCTCCCCACTTGGGCCTAAAGGCCGAATGGGCTGCAGCCCAGGTTTTCGAATTTTTGCATTTCCCCCTATATTTCATGGAAAATGCAGAAATTTCTTTTTAAATAAATTTCTATTGTAGTATTTGCAGTATAGTCCTTGTGCTTGTTTATAATTGTACCCGTCCATTTGTACTGTTATAAATTAGCATTTCAGTCCCTACAGGACTTGAAAATTATGTAATTATTTAAATAAATGTGCAACCACATTTATATAGTTTTTACATATGTAGGATTACTACTTTATTGCAATTTACTTACAATATGAATTGCGACCATATTTAAATTTGTTATCTTTAGCAAATTTAAATTTAAAATTCCCGTTTAGTGAGTACCATTGTACTTAATAAATTGGAATTTTTGCAAAATATTATACCTACAATAAATACCATAATTACAATTTATGGCATTTTGCTACATTTATTTGTACGCTATGCCATACAATAAATTGGTGTTCACCACCAATATTGTGATTACATGGTATTATAAATATAACCACATGTTATATTTAATTTGGGTATATATATATTCGGATTACAATACTCATATTGTTTTCCACATATTTTGCATTTTATTACAACATTACCATACACATTAATTTACCTCATGTAAATTAATCATTTATGGTGTACTTTTCATGTAGGTTTTAAATGGCTACCAAAGATTTTGAGCCACTCGCTCTTGATGGTGTCAACTACCCTACATGGGCTATGGACTTAAAGATCAACCTAACCACACGTGGGTTGCAAATGGTGATATTTGATCCTGTAGATGATCAAATTCCTCCGGATATTGTGAAATATTCCGTTTTGAGCATAATTCGGAATGACATATATCCGGATTTGAAGGCTGAATATCTGTATGAGGAAAATCCACTCACATTATGGTTAGCCCTCAAAAATACATATGAACAGCAGAGAGCTGTTATCTTACCTGAGGCTAATCATGAATGGGCACATCTTAGACTCCAAGATTTCAAATCTGTTGGAGACTATAACCATGCCCTTCATACTATTTGCTCCAAATTACGGTTTTGTGAAAAGGAACCAACGGATGCGGACAAAATAGAGAAGACTCTCTCGACTATGCTCCCATCTGACAGGGTCCTACAGCAGCAATGACGTGCTGCAAATTACCAAACTTATTTTGATCTTATGCATACTTTACTTCAGGCAGAGAAGCATGCTGAACTTCTTTTAAAGAACAATCAGCAACGCCCCATTGGGGCTGCTCCACTTCCTAAGTTCATGCTAATCAAAACAACATTAAGTTGAGTGGTTTAAAAGACCACTCAAAAAACTTTAAAGGTAAAAACAAACGCAACATGAAGCAAAAACCAAGTGGATTCAAGAAAAGTAAAGGCAATTCTGGTAAAACAGTTGACAAAACTGAAATTTGTTAAAAGTGTGGTTTCTACAACCATCCTACCAAGAAATGCCGCACCCCGAAGCATCTTGTGAACCTCTACCTCCAGTCTTTGGCTCAAGGTAAGAATGCTTAGGAGAAGAGATTTGAAGCACACTTCAATCTCACATCCAACAATGATGAAGCCGGATGCTCTCAAAAGTTCATTCAAGAACTCAAAGACACATGTGCTTCTACAAAGAAGGATGATCTCATGTGCATCGATGACACACTTGAAGAATTTCATTCTCAAGACATGTTTGGAGATCTCAGTTAGACTCCTAGTCCCATAGCTACTAAGTACTATAGTATTGTAATATAAATAATGTTGTCATCTATATTGTAAGCTTGTATGCTACAATCATATATCGAACATATTCGGTATTGTAAAATACAGTTTGTATGTATTCTATATATACTACTATAAGAATTTCATTAAATTCTTATTTTGTGTATATAGATTTTTGGAGTCGATCCAATGGAGGAGGAATTATGCCTTGTGGATAGTGGTACCACAAACTCTATACTTAGGGACACAAAATATTTCCTAACTCTTACTAGGAGGAAAGGAAATGTTTTAACCATCGCTGGACGCGATGCAACGATAGTAGGCTCTGGTCGCGCCTCTATCACTCTCCCTATGGGTACACAATTGGAAATTGAGGATGCACTCTTGTATCCTGATTCAACACGTACCCTACTCAGTTATAGAGATATCCGTTAGAATGGTTTTCCTGTTGAAACCCAAAATGACAACAAAGAGGAATATCTCCTCTTAACAAAAAACAACGGATATGGCAAACAAGTACTAGAAAAAATTCAATCTTTAAACTCCGGATTTTACTATACAT
This sequence comes from Dendrocalamus latiflorus, assembly GCA_017311315.1. Classification (NCBI taxonomy): domain Eukaryota; kingdom Viridiplantae; phylum Streptophyta; class Magnoliopsida; order Poales; family Poaceae; genus Dendrocalamus; species Dendrocalamus latiflorus. The sequence goes on along the minus strand of CM029630.1, from coordinate 9,105,214 downwards.
ACATCAAACCCGTTCAACATATTGTGTGCAAAGTAATTTTCCAAAACACTAACACATTCCAAACATGGCATGATCGCCTTGGCCATCCAGGCATTAGAATGATGAGGAAAATTATTCGCAATTCAATTGGTCATACATACCTCAAAACAAAATTTCCGGAATCCTCAGATATTGTGTGCACTTCCTGTGCCACCGGAAAATTGATTTTAAGACCCTCTTATCTTAAAATCAGAGCTGAACCACTTAAATTCCTTGAACGCATTCATGGAGATATATGTGGTCCTATACAACCATTGTGTGGACCGTTCAGATACTTCATGGTTCTCATTGACGCACCTACTAGATGGTCACATGTGTGTCTTTTATCCATACGAAACCATGCATTTGCTAAGTTAATTGGTCAAATTATCCAATTACGAGCAAATTATCCTGAATATCGAATTCAATCAATTCGAATGGACAATGCTACTGAATTTACATCCTATGCCTTTAATGACTATTGTATGGCTCTTGGGATACAAGTTCAACACTCTGTTCCATATGTCCACACACAAAATGGTTTAGCAGAATCTCTTATCAAGAGAATCAAGCTCATTGCAAGACCATTACTACAGAATTGCAACTTACCAACATCATGTTGGGGTCATGCAGTTTTACACGCTGCTGACTTAATCTAATTGCGTCCAACTGCTTATCATAGCACTTCCCCGCTACAATTAGTACGTGGAAATCCACCAGATATTTTCCATCTGCGAAAGTTCGGTTGCGCTACATACGTACCGATCTCACCACCGCAGCGTACCTCAATGGGACCGCACAGGAAACTTGGGATCTATGTTGGGTATAAATCTCCGTCAATTATAAAATACCTCGAGCCCCTAATAGGGGACCTGTTTACGGCCCGGTACGCTGATTGTATATTCAATGAGGAACATTTCCCGGCATTTGGGGGAGAAAACAAGTACCAAACTAAATGCCAGGAAATTGATTGGAATGTTCAAGGCATTCCTGCCTCAGACCCACGTACCAGAGAGACTGAACTTCAAGTTCAGAAAATCATTCATTTGCAAAACATTGCAAATAATCTGCCAGATGCATTTACTGATTATAAGGGTGTCACAAAATCCTATAATCCTGCCAAAAATGCGCCTGAAAGAGTGGAGGTACCGCAAAATACCACTCAACTCCCAGTTCAAAATAAGAGGGGGAGAAGTACGGTACAAATGGCGGATACAACTTCTAACAAGCGACAAAGGAAACAAAAAATGTAAATGCAGATCAACCTCAAGTTGATAGACACTAAAGGATCCTTGAACCCAGATCAACAGTGCACTCAAATACTGATCCTAGGACATCGGAATACCCCGACTCAAATGTTTTGGGAAATAACATTGAGTCACCAGGGGTCCAAGAAATTTCCAGTAACTATACTGATTCTGGAGAATTATATGATTGTAAGACTACACTTGTCGACATTTATTTCTCCACAACAGTTGCAAATAACCTTCAAAATGATCCAGATCCTAAGACCATGGCAGAGTGCAAACAGCGCTCGGACTGGAATCAATGGAAGGATGCAATTCAAGCGGAGTTAGCCTCGCTCAAGAAAAGAAATGTATTCACCAATGTGATACATACACCTCCCAAAGTATTCCCTGTCGGTTTCAAATGGGTTTTCGTCCGCAAACGGAATGAAAAAATGAGGTGGTGAGATACAAAGCAAGGCTTGTAGCACAAGGGTTCACGCAGATACCCGACATTGACTTCAATAAAACTTATTCTCCAGTAATGAGTGGAATAACATTCCGATACTTAATCTCATTGGCAGTAAAAAATCATCTATCTTTTCAGTTGATGGATGTAGTGACTGCATATCTTTATGGGTCACTTGATTCGGAAATATACGTGAAAGTTCCCGATGGAATTTCAATTGCGAATCCAAACGCAAATCGCAATATGTATTGTGTAAAATTGAACAAGTCTTTTATACGGCTTGAAACAGTCGGGTAGAATATGGTACAACCGACTAAGTGAGTTCCTAACCAAAAAAGGATACTCCAACAATGATGATTGCCCATGCGTATTCATCAAAAGATCATCAACAAGATTTTGTATTATATCTGTGTATGTTGATGATCTTAATATCATTGGTAACACACAGGATATAGATGAAGCACGTAATCATCTTATGACGGAATTTGAAATGAAGGATTTGGGTAAAACCAAATTTTGCTTAGGTATACAACTTGAGCACCTTCATACATGCATCCTAGTGCATCAATCAGCCTATGTCCAGAAAATATTGGAGAAATTCAATATAGACAAAGCATATCCATCGAAAACCCCCATGGTTGTTCGATCTCTAGACAGGGATAAAGATCCATTTAGACCCCGAGATGACAATGAAGAGCTATTGGGACCCGAGGTTCCATATCTCAGTGCTATCTGAGCACTTATGTACCTTGCAAATTGCATCCGACCGGATATTGCATTTGCAGTAAATCTGCTTGCTAGATATAGCGCTGCTCCAACCAAAAGACATTGGATAGGAGTGAAAAATATCCTTAGATATCTTCAAGGCACTAAAGATCTCGGTCTATTCTTCCAGAAGAATAAAAAATGTGGATTTAATAGGATATACAGATGCTGGCTATTTATCAGATCCCCATAATGTCAGATCTCAAACAGGCTTTGTATTTTTACACGGTGGGACATCCATCTCTTGGAAGTCTTCAAAACAGACTCTAGTGGCTACATCCACTAATCATTCTGAAATAATTGCATTATATGAAGCATCACGTGAATGTGTATGGCTTTGCAGAATGATTAACTACATACAACAATCATGTGGTATAGGTGTCATTGCATCACCTACCATTATCTACGAAGATAATGCTGCTTGCGTTGTTCAAATGCAAACGGGTTATATAAAGAGCAATATCACAAAACATATTGCACCTAAACTATTTTACCCACATGAATTGCAAGAGAGTGGGGAAATAAATATTCTGCAAACTAAGTCTTGTGATAATCTAGCAGACTTATTCACCAAGTCATTACCAACTTCCACATTCCAAAAATGTATTCATGGAATTGGTATGTGAAGACTACGTGATTTGCAGATGTTAGGGGGAGAAATCTCCTAAGACTTAACCCGTTCAAATACAAATATTGTACTCTTTTTTCCCTTTATGAGTTTTTCCTCTAAGGTTTCTCATTAAGGTTTTTAATGAGGCAATATGACAACGTAATCATAAATATATTATATCTCTATTTTCCCACAAGGGTTTTTAAGGAGATATAATCAAATATATGTCATATTATTTTCTCCTTAAATTTTCCCACTGGGTTTTAAAGGAGTTTTTCATGGCATATCTACTCTATCGGTTCTCCTCATATTTTTCCCTACAGGGTTTTGAAGAAGTTTATCAAGATGATGAATCAAGGTGATCATATGAAGATACATTGGTCAAGGGGAAGTGTTACAAACCAGTTACATGCCCAATGTACAGATGTCTCCATGTACAGATGTCTTTTACAATAGACACCTTTTCATGCCACCCCCTCATCATCTATAAATCAATGTACAGATTCAGATAAATATGAAGCAATCTTTTCTCTCTTACACTTGTTCAATCTCTCTTGCAATAGCGCCGCCGAGCGCTTGTCTACGCGTGGCGCCGCTGTGCGTCCGCATCTCGCCAGCGTGACGCGCACGTTCCGCACGTAACGTTCGCCGGCGCGTGTGCAAGCAGCGCTGACCTCGGCTGCGATCCAGTTACGTACCGTGGTGTGGCATGGCCACAGTGGGCCAAACGTGAGAAAAATTCGGAGAAAAGAAGAGGGGGAAAAGAAGAGCAGCGTGCAAACTAGTTGGCCTTGTTTTGTGCTTTGTACTAATTTGTATTGGTTTTGTATAGTGGCTATGGGTAAACTAGTTAGCCTTGTTTTATACTAGGTTGTGTTGAATTTGCACAGTGGCTTTATGGATAAACTAGTTAGCCCTGCTTTGTACTACTTCATGATCGTTTTGAACAGTAGCTAATCAGACTATGGGAACTATTTGCTTAATTAATTGATTTAGCTGTAGGGAATTTTGTTACCTTTCGTACCTCGAAAGCTGCGAATGATCACACCAAGACAACCCCTTACCCCTTTAGGTTAAATTGTTAAGCTAGCTAGTAGACGATATTGCAAGCTGTCAGTTTTTCTTTTGTTAGTAGCTGCAATAACTGTTAATTGCTATTTGCTTAATAAAAGTTTTGCTAAAGTTAGTGTTTTGTGTTGGATTGTGCAAAACGACCCATGTTCTCCATTTGTCTTAAGAAATGTTGTTAAAATCACGATTCTAGTTGTAGAATCGTACGATTATACAATCCCACGAAACCAACCCAACTCAAATCGTATCTTAAGTCGTACCTAGTAGAATCATGGTAGAATCGCGATCCTAGTCATAGAATCATATAGAGTCATGGTAGAATCGTAGAATCATGTAGCATCCAATTTATGGAAGATTTTAGTGTTTGGTTGTGTCCTATATCTCAATTCAAGTTGTATGTTAAGTACTACGTAGTTAATAGTTTAAACATTAATATTCGGATGTATGGAATAATAAAAATTAATTTGATTATTTATTTATTTTACTTTTTATGTAAAATAATCATATCATGGCAATATTAATAACATCACTCTTCTAGTCGTAGCTCTCAATGACATAAAATTTAAACCAATCGTAGTGTAACACCCCCATTTCTGGGAGCATTATGAATCCCTCGCAACTGCCTAGGACTGTTCAGCTGCGAGTTACATCAATCGAGTGTATAACATTACCAACGCAAGCTTAAGAACAAAAGTCGACTTTATTACAATATAAGGGCTTAGAGCCAAGTTTCACAGTAGGGCCAACAGCCTTTAGTTACATTACAGCAAAAGACACCACAGGCACGCCTGAGCGGAGAACGACCCTAGTCCCAAGCTTCTTCTATTTCATAGAGCACCACTTCTTCGTCTTCGCCTGTCTTCTCAAAGTTGGCAGTTTCTGTTTATGTTTTTAGCAAGTATAAGTACAACTACCGTACTCAGCAAGTCACACGGAGCTTAACAATAACTATATGCATGGTATAACAAGTAAAAGGGAAAACATGTTTAATATTTTGTGTGGATGCAGTTTTAGTTGAGAATCAGTTAAAGACTTGAAAAGTAACTTCATTAAGGTAAAGGGGGTTTTCAAGCGTAATTATCAATATTCAACATTATCGAACCATTCTCAATTCTACTTATGCTTTGCTATTGGATTCACCCATTAAACACAGCTTCATTTACGGGAAGCACGGCGTATTCGAATACAATTATTTCATGACTCTGCAGAGTTGCCTTACTTTACCCACAAGATCTCTCAACTCCTGCGACAGAGTTAAGAAAACAAGGTTGTTCACTGCTCAATTCTTTATATAGCCTTCACCCAGTAAGTTCTAAATCTCAATAAGCTCGGATGACCCCACGTATCTCATCCAACTCATTACAACCCTACAGTTGTATGGTTAACCACCTCCCATACGAGCTCACCCTCGGTCTCCCCCTTGCCAGTTATAGAGGTTCAATTGAACTTGAGCAGTTACTAAACCAGGTTTGACAAAATCAACGCTTGTGGTTGGGCGGGTAATATGTTCTTTGCTTAGCATAAGGGTCTAGTCCTTATATTTTTAACTGAGGCATCATCCATGCACAAACCCATATTCAGTGCCCGCGGCACTGCCACCAATCCACTGCCAAGCCTCCACCCTAGGATAAGGTCTTTGGATCCACCTCTGCGATCCTCGCTTACCCTAGATCCATCTTTTCAATACTCTAGAAAATACTAAGATTCTTAATAGTGAAAAGATTTTGATGAGTTCTTAAGCTACCGTGTTTATATTATTATCATATTTAATACTACTATGTCTTGTCACGGTGAATATGGTCATAAAGTTAAACTGGGCTTTTTCGGGTGGTAGGACATAACTAATATCATGTCATTCTAAACAGTAATTATACATAAAATAATGACTTAAAAATAACATAATGAAAATACCGATAAATAAATAAAGTAAAGATAGGTTCAACATGATCAAAGTATGTGCGACTTGCCTTGCGGGTCTATGATTTCAACTAGTTCAAACTCCTCGGTGGGCTGGGCCTGAACTTGGGCTTCTCCTTTTGACTCCTAAGAAACTTCGACGTCGGAGGCTAACGCAAAAGCAAATTAAAATAAATTAATTCCATGCCTGAAGGGTTGAGCTAGCAATAAAGAAATAAAATAAAGAAAGAAAATCCGATAAATTCAAATAAACAGGGTTTTGGGCTTTTAGGAGGGCCAAATAGGGAAATGGACCTGAGATTTGGGTTGGCGCGCTCGAAACGGTTCTAAGGAGTATAAACATGGATTATGGGTATTTGGGTCGGGTTTACTGTTCATCGGGCTCGGTACTATTCCTCGGGCTCAATCGGTTTCGGTTAGGCGGTCTGGCTCAGCCACGTCGGTCGGGTTCGGTCGGTTGTATCCGGTGCAGGCGACAAGGTTTGGCTCAGCCGAGACCGATTGGCTCGGTCGGATGAACAGTGCCGGGCACTGTTCATCTTCTTCATTCGGCTTGCGCGCGCAGAGGAAACAGGGGAAGGTGGCGACGGCGGTTGGCGGGGCTAGAGTATTTTGCGACGGCTTTGGGGGGTATGGTTGGGTTCGTGGGGTTGTGGGGAGTCCATTTTTGGGGAGGCCAGGCCAGAGAAGTCGGCAATCGCCAGCGGCGAGCCTCTCTTCTCTGTGGCTAATTCGGGTATTGTAGAGCGGATAGGGGCTTAATCGGGCAAATTGGATAGTGTTTGAGCATCAGTGGGAGTAGGGGAGGCTAGTGGCAGTGGTAGTTTGGGCTAGGGAAGCCGGAGTTGTGCTGGCCATGGTGGGGTGGTTTCGGCCGTTGGGTGGCTATCTACGCCGGGGAAGAAGGGTGGTCGGGGAGCTAATGCGGCGGTTGAGGCTTATTTCTGGGAGCTCAGGGATGCTACAGGCGAAGCGAATTGGAAAACAGTCGGCCAGAGAGAGGACATTGGGTTAGGGCTCACTTTTGGGATTTCTTGCAATCGCCGGCAATGGAGGGGATGGGGGAGCTTTGGGGTGTTTGGGTTGGCTTTAGGGAGTGTTGAGTTCACTGTGGAGGCCTTGGTTGCTTAAATAAGCGAAGAAAGGCGGTTCGGCTCCGGTGATTGTCCAAGGCGACGATGGCGCGTGGCGGGGTCGGGGGCTTTCAGGAAGGCGTGGCGTGGCTACCAAAGGGGGTGAAACTGGCGCTTTGGGGCGGCACAATGCGGTGGAAAGGGTGCTGGCACGGCTCAGGTCGGTCGAGAGAGGAACTCACGGGAGAAGGCAGAGGTGGCGGCGGAACTTGGCCAGCGGGGTTGCCACGACCTTGGGCCTAGTCGGGGCTGTCAGAGTAGAGAAGGCAAGGCTGCAGGGGGGTTCTGACTGAGTGATAGCGGTGGCAAAGCCTGGAGGGCGCGGGAGAGCGTTGGCGCGAGCAGGGAAGATCGGCGGCGGCAAAACAGGGACACGGTGACGGTGGCCGGGTTAGTGTGGCCTGCCACGGGGTCTGGGGCTTCTGGGGCGGGGTACAGCGGCTAACAGACGGGGTGGGGCTGGCGGGAACACGCAAGCGCGAGGAGGCATGAAAATAGTGTGACAGCGACGGTCTTTTTTCGGACATGAACAGTACTGGCACTTGATCCCTCCGTTCAGGCTGTGATGACAAGGATTAGGGGCGGCTCTGTGTTGAGATTGGTGCAGATTAGGTTGGGGAGGGGAAAGAAACTCAAATCCAATTCAAACTTAAACTAAATTTTGATTTTCAAAATTCGGTTTTGTTTCACGTAGTGTCTCTATCTTTGCTTACTTTTCGATTAATTTCCTGAAGGTGTGCTAGTTTACAGTTCCAACCTTGGAGAAATGGCACAAGATATGATGTGATGCTTATGTTCCTATACAATTTTTTTTGTGAGAAAATCTATGGGCTCTTCGATCTCCATTTAGCATGAATGATGCATCTATGTTTAATGAGGAAGGATTTCAAATTTATCGTGTTTACCTAGTTCAGAGACTGTTTGCAGGATATGACACTCCATGTTTCATTGGTTTGCGAGTCCCGGATCCGGACTGGAGTAGCATATCCTAAAATTTTCTGCATAATTAGTACGGTCAAACAGAGACCAGTGAGGTCACAAAAATGATCAGAATTGATAACAAGCAAGAGGTACTAGTTGATTTTGTTTGTGCGATATCTCGCAATAACATATTAGCCATTAGTTGTCAAAATTATTTGCAGTAAAAAATAGAGTTGATATAATAAAACGATGCAACAATTGTGACAACATGTTGTTGTAGCTGTAAAAAATATTGTGCGCAGTATCTGTACAATTTTAGCGACCAGTTTGTTTGGTTTGGGCACTAAATCAACATCAAAATTTCTTAAAAATAAAAATTAGGGAGTTGGTCTATGGAGTATTGCATCATCCAATAAAAATTTCAAATTTAAGCTCAAAATGAGTTAGGAGAAATGAAATAGACAATTTTGCTTTGAGTTGTAAGTTGTGACTTTTTCTCTTTTTTGTTTCTTTTGCTTTATGTTTGTCACGTAATTCTATTTTTTGTTTCTTCCAACACACAATTTGAATGTAACTTAAAGTGAACTGATTGTTAATAAAAAAAATGGTATCGCCTCACTAATCGATCATTTCAAGCTTGCGACGACGTAAAGCAGAGTCACTATCGAGTAACGTTCGACGTCCAAAAGTTCCAGCTGGAAACGTGTGAAGCACTCCCGACCCTTTCTGATTCATTTGGCAGCTATCGTGCGTCAAGGTGTGTACGCACTAGGTTCTGGATTACATGCATGCCAGCTTGCCAGGTCAAGCACGACAGCGGAGATAGATTTGGCTCTCGGATCGAAGTCGATGGGGGCGTTTGCATTGCCTTCTGCGGCTAATATAAACACCTGATTTCTTGAAGCGACTCTACACTTCTTCTATTTCTATCTCACTTTAAGAATAAGATAGGAGGTTATGGATTTATTACGTATCTCACTCTTCTCACTCCTGTCTCGCATAGATATCTCTCCCTCACTTTCCCTACCGCTCACTCCTTCTAAAAGTTACTTCTTTCAGTCACTACTATTTATTTTAAATCAAAAGCCATCAATCGTAGCCAATACGAACACTCTCTATGAATGAATGCTAGTTTTGCAGTTAACTTATGCGGTCTCTAAGGAAAGACTTTGGCCATGTTTCAAACAGTGATTACGAAGAGAGGTACTTACTTGTGATTTTAGATGGTACATATGTTAGGTTTTTAATATGTACTATAATTAACTTATAGATTCTGTTTTAAAAAAGTACTCTATTTAAAACTTACGTACTACAACAAAAACCAAAATTCAAAAAGAACAAACCCTTTATCTTCTCTCAGAGAGGAAGTCGTTTTTTTAGTTTCTTCTCATACTGAGTATACTGCGCGTATATCTGGGCCGATCAAATGATATTGCCATCTAGAAGAGAGAACTGGAAATGAAGATCAATATGATCTGGAGAAACAATTAATCTACCCTTGGGCGGTACAAATAGGGGTTGTCCAGGTGGTTGCAAGCTACACTTTAAATGGTGTGCACAAATTAATGCTACAAACTATGGTTTTATTTTGACTTTTAAAAACTAGAAGTTAAATGAAGTGGTTTTTTTAAGGTGATTTTTATAAGCCATTTTTAGAAGTCGTTTTAAACAGAGTGATTTCTTAACGCGAGTGTCCTTTACTCCATCAATCTCTCTCGTAAACAATTAAAAGCCACTGTCAAAAGCCAAAGCCCTGTCACTTTTGAACAGAACCTATATGGGCGGAAAATGTGTTAGATCAAAGAGATTGACGGGTGATTCATATTGGCTTCTAAAAGCTGCTTAACTACAGTAAATAACTTTTCTACAGTATCTAGCTTTCAAACGAAGTGTCTTTTCAAGGCGGAATCTAGTAATCGATTATAGTACACATTGCAGCGACTTCATTTATATCAGCTAAAATCACACGCGAATATCTTTCTATAAGCTGTTACTATTTATAAGCCAAAGCTAAAATCCTATATGAACGGACCCTTAAGTGTTAGGTTCAACCATGCAAACCATTTTAATTTAAATATAAAATAAAAATGAATAGTATTTTTTTTAAAAATGTGAAGGTAGTTCTCAATTTAGTATACTTCCATTTAAAAAAGAAATTTCAAAAGGTATTTTTTTTACAACAAAAATCTCTTTTTTGTTTCTATGAAATATTTCTTAGTTTAAACTTTAATTGTTATACGGTGATGCGATACTCTGCAGTCTAAAAGAATTGGCAACTTTTTTAGTTAATTTGCACTTCATATATCACCAAGATAAGAAAAAAAACTCTAAATAGTCATATGAATTCTCCTTCTTTATCCTCCCCACCTCCACCATCTTCTCACTCCACGCCACATGCTGATACAATTTCCTCACTGTTGTGGCTGCTGACCAAATAGTACTCCGTGTCCAGGGCGTGTATATATTTCTCCATGAAGTATAATTACAATCTTGCCCTTACAGTCATGTGTCTCCCATGAGGGTATATATGCAATTACATATATCATATTGGGCTTTACATTTTCCTAATAGGCCGGATAGGCTCAGGTGGGGGCCACCCCTACTACAGAAGCCTCTCATAGTAAAGGGCTTCTCATGGTCGAGACCATACCGCCGAGCCCTTTGGCCCCCTCCGTCCCTGCGGCCTGTGATGCATTTTGTGTTGGGCCGTACGGGCCAAAATGGTGATGTTGCCTAACCGAAGTCGTATCGCCCCCTCGCACGTAGTGGGACACGCGTCGGAATTCTACTGGCGCGTCGTGCGTTGCCGGTTGGAGTTTGACCGTGGTCGTGCGGCTATTCGCGGCTTCGTGGCACACGTGTGCGCGCATGGTTGGCGGGTCGTGCGATGTTAGTTTTCGCCGGTTGGGCTTTCCGATCATGGGGCAGCCGAACAGGCTTTAAAACTGCAGTCACTATTGCGTCGCTGTCCTTCACGCTTGACTAGTTGTGATAGCACTGCCTTTTCACTACTACTCCCATGTGCACCGCTGCCATAACGTTGCTTGCTGTCGCCGTCCACCGCCGCCGTACCTCTTCCTTTCGCCGGACCCATTTGATACACGGTTCCCTGAGAGGCCGAGCAAGAAGCCCGCCGTCGCCCGCCGCCCGGCGTTGTGAGGAGTACTGTAGAGGAAATGGGCCGAGGTGATGATCGCTCTCGCCGACCGAGCAGTGGCTTGTCGTCGAGCTGCGGCGGCTCTTCTAGCCGTCGTAGTTTGTCGGTGACCGAGGTGGAGTATGAATTTGTCGAGCGCGACCCTTCACTGAAGAAGAAGCGCTGGAGCGCGGCGAGGAAGCTCAACGGCGTCTACTTGAATGTGCTGGGGCAGAGCCTTGTGACTGAGGAGACCATCTAGTCTCTTTTGCGCGAAGGGAAGCTTTCATCTACCCTCCGCCGACGAGACGGAGCCGCACCCCACGGAGTTGGAGGTTGTGGTCTTCATCGCATATCTTGAAGCTGGGCTCCGATTCCCCTTCACCATGTTCATCGGCGAGGTGCTGTGGGTGTATGGGCTGGAACTAGCGCTCTTGACTCCGAACGTGCTGGTCTACCTGGCTGTGTACTACTGGACTTCGCGAACGAAGATGGTGTGCCCAGGCCTATTGGAGGCTGTGCCTGCGGCTGAGCTGGCGGGGTCCACTGGGCGAGGAAGTCTGTGAGAAATTGAGACTTTATGGCCGTGCACGAAGCATACGTCAAAGAGAATGGCGTGAGCTTGGCTACCCATTTTCCGATATGTCTCACGGACTCCTTGTTATGCAGCATCTCCACCAAGAGAAATGACGAAGGCACGGTGATGTGATGGGTGATGAAATAGTGGCGGATATTCCTTGAAGCCATGACGAGGGTGTAGGCCACTTTTTCTAGCTCGGTGTACCGTGTCTTCGCGCTTTGAAGGGCTTTACAGATGAAGTACATGGGTCGCTAAAGGGAACCCTCCTCAAGGACGAGGACTACGCTGACTACTATTGCCGTAGCCGTGAGGTACAGCAGCAGCGGAGCCTCTGGTGTTAAGGCGACTAGCGTGGGAAGGCTTGCAAGATGCTCCTTGAGTTCATCGAAGACCTACGCACAGCCATCGTCCCAATGAAATCCATCGTATCCACGGAGGGTTCTAAATAACGGGAGGCATCTCTCGGCCTCCCTAGATAGGAAATGGCTCAACGCAGCCATGCAATCGGTGAGCCTCTGGACCTCTCTTATCGTCTTGGGTGGCTCCATGGAGAGGATTGCGTCGACCTTATCGGGGTTCGCCTGTATCCCTCGCCCTAACACCAGGAAGTCTATCAACTGTCTAGCTTGTACGCTGAAGACGCACTTTGTCTGAATTCAGCTTGATGCCCACCCGTCGGAGGTTGTCGAAGGTTTCCTGCTTTGTACTACTTCATGATCGTTTTGAACAGTAGCTAATCAGACTATGGGTTCTATTTGCTTAATTAATTGATTTAGCTGTAGGGACTTAATTTGATAATGTCTTTTACTAAATAGTTGTAGAGAATTTTGTTAGTTTTCATACCTCGAAGCTGTGAAAGATCACACCAAGACAACCCCTTACCCCTTTAGGTTAAATTGTTAAGCTAGCTAGTAGACAATATTGCAAGCTGTCAGTTTCTCTTTTGTTGGTAGCTTCAATAACTGTTAATTGCTATTTGCTTAATAAAAGTTTTGATAAAGTTAGTGTTTTATGTTGGATTGTGCAAAATGACCCATGTTCTCCATTTGTCTTAAGCAAAGTTGTTAAATCATGATTCTAGTTGTAGAATCGTACGATTCTACAATCCCACGAAACCAACCCAACTCAAATCGTATCTTAAGTCGTACATGGTAGAATCATGATAAAATCACGATCCTAGTCATAGAATCGTGTAGAATCATAGTAGAATCATGGTAGAATCGTAGGATCATGTAGCATCCAATATTATGAAAGATTTTGGTGTTTGGTTGTGTCCTATGTCTCAATTCAAGTTGTATGTTAAGTACTAAATAGTTAATAGTTTAAACATTAATATTCAGATGTATGGAATAATAAAAAATTAATTTGATTATTTATTTATTTTACTTTTTATGTAAAATGATCAGATTATGGCAACATTAATAATATCACTCTTCTAGCCGTAGCTCTCAATGACATAGAATTTACACCACGATTCTTGTCATGAATAAGATATATTTATTAATTAAATTAGATGTCAAATGACCAAATAAACATTCATATCATTCTTGGAATACGTGATAAATTGAAAAAAAAATATGTTTTGGTAGAATATGGTAGGATCTTAGATTCTACGATTCGATCCTACCAAAATATCTCCGATCTGATTCAGGATCACGATTCTGACAACCTTAGTGTCAAGTCTTCTCTTTTCTTCTCCCCTAATCCTTGGAAGCATCAAGTAGATGGTGAACACTATAAATAATAGCAATGGCAACAACAACACTGGAACCCAAGGAAGTCAGTCTGTTCTTATCCCTCCACCTCCACCTGTCGAAGGACCCGACTAGGCTCAAATGATGGCTAATCAGAATTAGCTCATTCAACTACTAGTATAAACCATCAACAACTCTGCACAACATGCTCCTCTGCCACTACCAGCTCAGGCTCCATCTTCTAGACTGTCAGAGTTCAAGAGAATGTATCCCCCAACCTTCTCTAGTAGCACCGAACCCATGGACGCAGATGATTGGCTTTGAGCCATCCGAAAGAAACTGGACATTATCTAATGCAGTAATGGGAAAAGAGTTTTGTTTGCTTCTCACCAACTGAATGGACGTGATTCAGAATGGTGAGACAATTTCATCGCCGCTTGCACCAACACACAATCCATTACATGGAATCAGTAAAAACTATTAGCAAAAGTCAATATAAATGCCTCCTAAATCATGTGTGCTTCGTAGAGTAGATTTACACTAGAGTAGGGCCGTCTTCTGAGATCTTAGAGATACGCCTCCATGCCGCACCGCATTTGCTTCCAGAAAAAGAAGGCATGGCTGGAACAAGATGAGAAGCACTAGTGTGGGTTGCATTTCTCTGTGGAACAATGCCATGGCACGACACTGACCCACTAATATGGGGACTGTGGTGCTTGGCTTAAACAGGTTGGCTAGAGGGGTGAGATAATTTGGGCAGTGTAGCTCCGGAAATATATATAGTATGCCAACTAATCTGATCATTCAGAGAACACTGTTAAGTGGCCACGTTCAACTGTAAAACAAAAGGAAGTAACCTTATCAAATTGGTCTTTTGTAGTGTCTCTATCTTTGCTTACTTTCCGATTAATTTTGTATAGAGACCTGTATCTGTAAATTTGAACACTTTTGTGTATTCTGCACTAGTTCAGAATCACACTAGTATACATAGGGTAAACATAGATGAAATATCAACCATATACATGATTAATAAAATAAAAGACTCAAATATTAATAATTATCAGAGTTACGACCTTATGACCAAGTTTACAATTAATAGCCTCAAAGGCTTAGCAAAAACTAGCAACGAAAAACATAAATAAGCATAGTAGCAATTCGACATGCCCAGAGGCAATCGACTGGGGAGCGAAGTCCAAATCCACGAAGTCGTCGAAGTATTCTCCTTCAGGTACCTTCAGTTGTTATGGTTCCTCTTCTTCAATTGAGCAAATGTGGATATAGTCATGAGTACATAGAGTACTCAGCAAATCGTTTGTAACAAAGAGTGCAATATAATATGCAAGACTTATGAAATGATGGCAGAGTGGTTATTTTGTAGAAAGCAATAATTTGAAATAAATAAAATAGATAGATTGAAAGCACACATTGAAAATGATTAATAAGTAAATAATCAAAAGAATTGAGAGTAACCACAAGTGAACTAACCATTTACTCCAATAAACCACTTGTGAATAACTATACACGTAATGAACAACCAGTGAACAAACCATTCACTTCCCACACTTATCCCAACCAGATTTTATGAAATACCTACCATTCGTGTGAAATACCAAGCATTATCCATAACCGAGGACACGGCTATTTGAATAGTTGTACACTCTGTAGAGGTTGCACAACTTTACCCACATGATATGACCATCTTGTAATGTCACCAGTATAACATGCTTCCTTTGGCATGTTGACCAAGAAGATCACAACAAGACTTTTACAATGCTCAATCTCAAACTCAATTCTACCCCGTTAAGGTTTCGCCATCCCGGCCCCCTCTTGCACCTCATAGAAATCGGCATCCATGTTCATCACAATGGCGAAATCAAAATTGAAATATCATAAATTAATCTACCAAGTCTATCCCATACTAGACATGTGGTTTGCACGGTAAAGCTCAGATCAGTGGCGCACAAAGTTAAGTCCTTAAACATTACCTAGCCGAGACATCCACATCCCTCAATGAATCCACACTTCCCCTTTACTGTATGATCACTCGCCCAAGTGAAAATCAATTTTGTATAACTAACACCAATGACACACTAATGTCATGGCACACAAATTTTATAACTGTGGCTATAACCACGATTCAATATCTCATTAAGTCAACTTAATTAATTGATCACATGTGATGATGAACCCAATGTAACTAAAAGCATGGCTAAGCATATTAAACATACAACCCAAGTGGATACCAGTATTGCATCACTAGATAATTACCCGTCCTATGGTAACAATAGAATCATGGCATTCAAATTATCAAGGAGGAATTAATCAAGTTGGATGATAACAACCAAATACAAAGGTTATCTAAAATAGCAATGCATCATAATTTGAAATAAAATAATAAATAAATAGATTGAAAAACAATTGGTTCAACATGATCAAAGGACATGACCTACCTTGGCCTTGCTCAGTTAATGGCTCTTGATCTTCAAATCTTTCTTCAGCTCCTTCGAAGACGTGATCTAACGAGAGAGAAACAGAACAAAGCACAAAAAAAAATCAAAATAAATCCAAATGAACTCCAAAAACGTCAAAACCATAGCCAAAAGGTAGAGCTCAATTATATTTTAATTTAGGAAAAAGAATCGGGTCAATCAGAGCTAAGACGGGTCAATCAGGGCTATAAATAGGTTGGAGGGGCTGCATGCCTCCTGATGGATTTGGGAGAGAGTTAGGGTTTGCAAGAGTCAAAAGAGGCTTTGAGGGTTTGTTTTGGCTTTGGGCTTTAGCTGGTGAGAGTGGGTGGTGGAGGCAGAGCTCTGTCCCCACTTGTGTGTTTCTCTGTACGTGAGTGCTGTGTGTGTTCTCAAGGGAAGCATGTAGTTGTTCTCTCAATCCAAGCATGTATGGAGAAGTAGAGAGGGTGTGAGTTGATTTTCCATTGCAATCATGTATCTCTCTTCCTCTTTATCAATATGAGATGGAGTTTGATTTAGTTCTTGTCTCTCTGTTTCTTTTCCTTTGATACCCTCTGTGATGGATTTGTGAGATTTTCGATTTCTTGTTGTTTCCTGCTAGTGAGGTGCAAAATGGATTTCTCTATGTTGGGATAATGCCTCAAGATCATTTGATCGATTTTCCCAAGAGCTAATCATGTTAAATCTCATATTTCACCTTTTGGCATTGTCTGTTCTTCATTTGCATTCCTAGGGTTTTGGATCATTTCTTGTTTCCCTTGGCTAGATGGCTTGAAATTTGGTCTGGAGAATCCTATGGCTATTGCTAATATATCTGCGAAGTATCTTGGCCACAGGATTAAAGACTTTGTGGAAATCTAAGTTTTTGTCGATGCCTCTGTAAGTTTTCAGTCTTTGTTCAAATCTGAAATTTGTGGTTTTGTGTTGGATTTCCTTGGTCTCCTAGACTCCTTGGGCTATTATAGTCATTTCCTTACTATTCTGGGCCAAGAGGATCAAGGAGAAACCCCAAATTGCACTGGTATTCAAAGTCTGAAAACCCTGCATTCTTGTTGCTTGATTTTCAGCCCTGTCTGTGCAATTTTCCCGAGAAGCGGTCAGACCGGCTTTTACCCAGCGGTCAGACAGTCTATTACCCAGCGGTCAGACCGGCTATTACCCAGCGGTCAGACCGGCTATTACCCAGCGGTCAGACCGGCTTTTACCCAGCGGTCAGACCGGGTATTACCCAGCGGTCAGACCGGCTTTTACGCAGTGGTCAGACCGGCTATTACCCAGCGGTCAGACCGGCCCTAGGGTTTTGTTGCAGGTCTTTTCTTGGGTGCTTTCTCTCTGTTCTTTTCCCTTGGTTGATTTCTCCATATTTCCAGAGAGCTTGAGGTTGTCTCTTCATAGCTTTGCTTCGTAGCTATAGAACAAGATTTTGTCGTAGGTACTTAAGGGGGACAAATTTTAGTAGTCGACATTCACCTCCCCTCTGTCGCCATTTCGGTCCAACAATTGGTATCACAGCTGGTTAGCTCTTTTCAATAGATCTTAACCGGTCTCTAGAGCCATGGCGACGGACAAGTACTCGACCAAGCCTCCGATCTTTGATGGCATTGATTTTCCCTTCTGGAAAAGCCGGATGGAGACCTACATCCAGGCTCAGGGATATGCCATCTGGAGGAAGGTCAAGGTCCGCTATCTGGTTCCTGCCGATGAAAACATCAATGTGGCGAATATGCCCGATGTTGAGGCGAATGCAAAGGCAAGGAACATAATCATTCAAGGTTTGAGTCGTAGCGAGTTTGACCGCATTTCGCATCTCACGTTGGCTTTCGAGATTTGGGAGACCCTCAGTGCTTACCATGAGGGCACCACCCAAATCAAGACAGTCCGACAGGACCAATTCAAGCGAGATTACAACAAGTTTGAAATGCTCGCTGGTGAGTCCCTCGATGAGTGCTTTGCGCATTTTCACAAGATTCTGAGCAATCTCCGAGCGGTCGGTCTCACATACCCGACTCGGATAACGCTCGACAGATCCTCGCTGCACTTGACTTGCGGGTTTGGGAGCACTTGACTTGCGGGTTTGGGAGATGAAGGTGACTACCATCAAGGACACCACGAACCTCTCGACTTTGACTCTTGATGCGCTGTACTCGCGTCTCAAGACTCACGAGATTGACATTGTCTCTCGCAAGTCGAAGTCACAGTCGATGGCCCTAGTCACCGATCCCAGTTCGGCCTCTGGTCTTTCTTCTGATTCGCTGTGTGGTTTCTCCCTTGCTGCTCTCTGTGACATAACTGATGATCAGTTAGAGCAGCTCGAGGATGAGCAACTGGCCCTCCTAGCTCGGAAGTTTTTCCATGCTTACAAGAGGAGGAGGGACAGAAAGAGGGGAGGACCTGTGATTTGCTTCGAGTGTGGTGGCCCCAACCACATTCGGGCAAACTGCCCCAAACTGGAGAAGGGCAAGGGCGACTACAGCGGTTCGGGCAAGAACGACTACACCGACAAGAACCGTAACAAGAAGACTCCAGCGCACCTTCAAGGCAAGAAGAAGTTCCCCGACTTCGGGAAGGCCAAGAAGTTGTTTCACCGCGTCCTCACCGCGTTCGACGACCTCGACCTCAGCGAGGTGGAGGGATGGAGCAACGACGACGGGACGGGTGACCAAGATCCCAAGAGCGGCGACGACTTCTCAGGCATATGCTTCATGGCCCTTGAGGGCGAACTGAGCGACAGCGAGCTGTACTCCGACTCCGATGAGGTCCAATTTAAGTCAGCAGGCTATGTCCAAGGGATTTCTGACAGCAAGGTGAGTCCACCTGCTGCTTCGGCCTCTTAGAAGCTGAAGCCCCCTCGTGCTACTTCCACCTCTCAGAAGGTGAAGAACCACTGCACCTTCTGTCAGAAGGATGGACATATGGTCGATCGATGCTTCAGGCGCGCCAAGATTGCGCGTAGAGACCGTGCTGAGGCACTTAGGCGTATTCAGGGTCAGCCCCAGACCCTGGGTGCATCTAAGACCAGCACGAGGTCTAGGTTTGCTTCTGATGAGTTTGGGCAGCATCGAGGACTTGGTTTTCCTGAGTCTTCTGGTTTTCGTCCTCATGCTGCTCTTGGTCATGGCTTCCGCCGTCCTGAGGGTACATCTCGTTTCCCCCGTCGAGACAGCTACCCACAGCGTGATCAGCGTGTTGTTGGTACTCCGACTCGCTTCCCCATAGCAGTCGGACCCAGCAACAGCTTCAGGTCTACTCGTAGACCATCTGCTTTCCTGAGTGACAGAGAGCGTAGGGTAGATAGAGGTCAGTCGTGCTTGACTACTTCATCTGCTCGACGTGTTGTTTAGTATTGGGTGCCAAAATCACTCTTGATTTACCCCAGTACTGAGACTTTACTCTCTTGTTGACTCAGGGTCGCTGGGCTGGGAAGGGATAGGTTTGGCTCGTAGACTCCGGGTGTTCTCGACACATGACCGGAGACTCACGTTGGTTCTCTTCCCTAGCCCGTGCTCCAGGTGATGAGACGATCACCTTCGGAGATGCTTCATCTGGGCACGTCATTGCCAAAGGTACAGTGCGCATTAATGATTCATTTCTTTTGAGAGATGTTGCCTTGGTTAGTAAGCTGTGTTATAACTTGCTTTCGGTTTCTCAGCTTACCAATGACGATTATGAGGTGAGCTTTAAGAAAAATGCTTGCAAAATTCTTGATTCTTCGGGTAGTCTGGTTTGCGGGATTTCTCGTTATGGGAGGATCTTTTGTGCTAATTTTTCTGAGTCTTCTGGTGATCCTCTCCGGTGTTTGGTTGCTTCAGAGTCCCGTGACTTGACTTTCTGGCATAGGAGACTTGGTCATATCGGATTTGACCATTTGACCCGAGTTAGCGGCCACAATCTCATTCATGGTCTGCCGAAACTCAAGATGGTCAAAGATCTTGTTTGCGCTCCATGCCGGCATGGCAAGATGGTTGCCACTTCTCACCCTCCGGTCACAGTTACGATGACCGATGCACCGGGATAGCTGCTCCACATGGACACCGTTGGGCCAGCTCGAGTGCAGTCAGCAGGAGGGAAGTGGTACGTCCTTGTTGTGGTCGATGACTATTCGAGGTTCTCTTGGGTGTTTTTCTTAGCCTCAAAGGATGAGACGTTTACCCATTTCCGAGGTCTTTTCAGTAGGCTTTCTGTCGAGCTTCCGGGTGCCTTACGAGCGATCCACAGTGACAATGGCACGGAGTTCAAGAATTCCTACTTTGAGAGGTTTTGTGATGAGACGGGTGTAGAGCACCAGTTCTCTTCTCCGCACGTCCCACAGCAGAATGGCGTCGTGGAGAGGAAGAATCGTACCTTGGTCGAGATGGCCAGGACGATGCTTGATGAGTACTCTACACCAAGAAAGTTTTGGGCTGAGGCTATTGCGACCGCGTGCCATGTTTCCAATCGAGTTTTTCTTTGGGCACACTTGCATCGCACTTCTTATGAGCTGAGATATGGGTGAAAGCCCAGCGTCTCTCATTTTCGTGTGTTTGGTTGCAGGTGCTTTATTTTGAAGTCCAGGAACCTAGACAAGTTCGAGTCACGCTCTTGTGATGGTATCTTTCTAGGTTACTCGACTTCTTCGCGGGCTTATCGGGTTTGGAACTGCGAGTCTAGTAAGTTAGTAGAGACCTGTGAGGTGACCTTCGACGAGCCAGTCCGGGGACTAGGCCCGATATCTCAGGTTCTTTAGAGCAGTCTGAGCCTATCTTTGTGGATGATGAGGACGATGGAGATGAGGGTTGTCTACCTGATCCAGTCACTCATCCTCCACCCCCTGAGGTGCCTTCTTCCACCGCACCTCGGGGAGATCAGCCCATGCCTTCTGCTACTTCTGGAGCTAGTGCCTCTGTTCCTATCTCGTCAGCTCACGAGGTAGTGGCCACTTCTTCATCTCATCCTGGACCTCCTAGACATATCCAGAAAGACCATCCTTCTGAGCAAATTATTGGAGACCTCTTTGAGCGAGTCACTCGCTCGAAGTCTGGCATGTCATATTTCTGTCTCCATTCTGCTTTTGTTGCCTCATTCAAGCCCAAGGACGTTTGTCATGCTCTTTCCGACGAGTCTTGGGTCAATGCCATGCATGAGGAGCTAGAGAACTTTGAGAGAAACAAGGTCTGGTCGCTTGTCGAGGCCCCGCGAGGTCACAATGTCATTGGGACTAAGTGGGTGTTCAAGAACAAGCAGAGCGAGGATGGGGTGGTTATTCGAAACAAGGCTAGACTGGTAGCTCAGGGGTTCTCCCAGGTTGAGGGTCTGGATTTCAAGGAGACCTTTGCCCCTGTAGCTAGACTTGAGGCCATTAGAATCCTGTTGCTTTTGCGGCTTCTAAGGGTTTCAAGCTTTACCAGATGGACGTCAAGAGTGCCTTCCTTAATAAATTCATTGAGGAAGAAGTCTATGTGAGACAATCTCCTGGTTTCGAGAACACCAAATACCCTAACCATGTCTTCAAGCTTTCCAAAACTTTGTATGGACTTAAGCAGGCCCCTAGAGCTTGGTATGAGAGGCTTAAATCCTATTTGTTGAGTCATGGTTTTGAGATGGGTAAGGTGGATAAGACCTTGTTCATTCGCCGGCATGACAACGACCTCTTGCTCGTCCAGATTTATGTGGATGACATCATCTTTGGTGGCTCCTCGCATGCTCTCGTTTCCCAGTTTTCCGATGTCATGAGCTCGGAGTTTGAGATGAGCATGATAGGCGAGTTGAGTTTCTTCCTTGGCTTCCAAATAAAGCAGACTCAGGAGGGTACTTTCTTGCATCAGGGCAAGTACACTCGAGACCTCCTGAAGCGCTTCGATATGAGTGATTGTAAGCCGGTGTCCACTCCAATGGCTACCTCAGCTTCACTCGACCCAGATGAGGATGGTGAACCAGTTGATCAGAAGGAGTATCGTAGTATGATCGGCTCCCTCTTGTACCTCACTGCCTCGAGACCGGACATACACTTTGCTGTGTGTCTTTGTGCTCGGTTTCAGGCTTCTCCTCGCGTATCTCACCGCCAGGCAGTGAAGCGCATCCTTCGGTACCTTCGAGCTACCATTGAATATGGTATCTGGTACTCTTCCTCATCCTGTCTTTCCTTGAGAGTCTTCTCGGACGCAGACTTTGCTGGCTGTAGGATAGATAGGAAGAGCACTTCTGGCACCTGCCAATTCATTGGCACTTCTCTTGTTTCCTGGTCTTCGAGGAAGCAGTCCGAAGTTGCACAGTCCACCGTAGAGGCCGAGTACGTTGTTGCAGCTAGTTGCTGTAGCCAGGTGCTTTGGATGGTCTCGACTCTGCGGGACTTTGGGTTAGTCATCGACAGTGTTCCACTCTTTTGTGATAACACTTCTGCAATTAATGTTGCTAAGAACCCAGTGCAGCATTCTCGGACCAAGCATATTGACATTCGCTATCACTTACTTAGAGACCATGTAGAGAAGGGTGACATTGTGCTTCAGTTTGTGGAGAGTGACCACCAGTTGGCTAATATCTTTACCAAGCCATTGGATAGTTCTAGGTTTTCAGCTCTGCGGGGAGAGCTTGGGGTGGTTTGTCCTTATAGGCTGTTGTGAGGGGGAGTTTGTGCTTTACTGCTTTATTATATTGATTATACTCTTACTTCTTACTGTTGCATTGCATTCGGGTGCATTGGGTTAGTCCTTCTAGCATATGTTAGAGTGTTTCTCTAGTCTAGTTGCTTAGACATCTTCTTCTCATCTTGTGACCTAGGGTGCTGCTCTGTTAGCCGCTTCTCTCTTTTCACTAGGTTGAGCCCACTCACTACTTTTAGGTTCTAGCAAGGGTCGGGCCACCCTTGGGTAGACTGGGTACGTGTTTGCTCCTTAGTGAGATTGATTACCGGACTAACAGTCCTAGTGTCATATGGGGTAGATGAGAGTCAGTCTGAGTCATAGTTGCCTCTATATCTTTTCTATGCTTTAAGGACTGCCCTTTGTTTTCTTAGCCAGCTTCTCGATTTTATTGCTTTGGTTCAGGGGGAGTTCATTTGGGAGCTTCTGGAGCTTAATATTGACATAACTCAACTTGAACTAAAAGTTGCATTACATGTTGAGGGGGAGCTGGATTTTCTGCATTTCCTAGCATTCTGCATTATAATATAACTACATGGAGCCTTGATTATTACCCTTTATGACATGTTTATCATGACTTCATATGTGTAGACTAGCTTTTGCCATGATAAGTAAATTAAAATTGCTCAACTTACATTAAAACTTGTCATGCTAGCTCTTGATATTAGTCTTTCTTGAGCTATCCTTTTATGATTCATGCCATGTCAAATAGGCTGAGTTGAGCGTTGAATCTCTATTGAGCCTTAGATTGAGCTATTTTAGTTTCATGATGATGCATGAGTTAGTACAACATGTTAAAAAGCAAAAAGATCTCGTTTGTACGAAAAAAACTGATCTCACCAATTCTTTCTCATGAGATAGCTTGTCATTGCACTAGGCATGAACTCGGGGGAGTTTTAGATGACCCAGACTATCTTCTTAAGCTTCTCACTTGGAGTAGTCGCATAAGGCTTGAGATCTAGCACATGACTAAACAAAAATCTGGTTGGTAACGACCATGAATTTCAAAAGAAAATATGTCATTTGTGCTCCATTTGCTTAAGTTACAAAAAGAACCAAATACTTGAACTAATGTTTCACTCTTGAGCGTATAACACTCTAATTTGACTCAATATTAGCTTCTTGGTTCTGTTTAGCTTATTGACATAGTTTGCATCATCCTTGGATATCTCTTGTTAGACTTTGATCATGGATGACTTGACATGTTCGGAAACTGCACTAAATTTCAGATTGTCACTTATCTTGCTTAGTTGGCTTATATATATCTTGTCATGATTTAGATAGCCTTTTATTGAGTTATGGCTTGATCTAATACATTATGGTCATTTTGGATAATTCTCATGGCTCTAACTGCTTAGAATAAACAAACTTCAGCCATTTCATTCATCCTTGTGACCTTATTCTCTCTTTTGCATCCTTGATGTGTTTATTGCCAAAAGGGGGAGAATAGAGAACAAAAAGCCATTTGGGAGCATTTTAGAGCTTTGGAGATCAATTTGCTCTTTCTTAAGTTGCTCTAAGTGTTCCTTCTGTCGACATGGTCATTAGCTTCATTTTCCTTCTTTGGATCATGTTGGACTCTTCAAACTCAAACTCAACTTCATGCTTTTTCTGGGTTTGTCAATATACTCATCAAGGGAGAGATTGATGGACCATGTGGAGGTGACCACATGTGAGTGATGAGTAATTGACATTGGTTTATGTTAGTCGAGTTTGGTTTGGGTTGTTCGGACCTTGACGTTGCGTGGTGCAATCGGGCTCGGTCTGATTTGGTCAAACTTGGTCGTATGGGATTAAGGTGCATATTCTGATGAATTCGACAGATTTGGACTTCGGCATGGTAAGTGTGATGTTTTGATGCCATTTATGCTTTCATGTATCGAGCGGTGCTATTTGATGTGTTTCTTGTCTGTGATGGCTGCAGGACGTCGAGGCGGAGTCGTGGCGAGACACGGGGTGACCGGACTAGGCGTAGGTGGCGTTGAGGTCAGAACGGTCGGATGTGTCGAAGACGGTGGAGATTCGATGTGGTTGCGAGTCGTGGACGACAAGGAGCGCGGAAGCTTCCCGGAAGGTGCAGGAGGGGAGAATTGGGAATTTCGCGAGGCTACACAGGAGGGAGACAGTTCCGTTCGGGTTTAGCCGGCGTAACGGGTTGGAGACCTGTTAGCAAGGGCTATAAATAGGTTGGAGGGGTTGCATGCCTCCTGATGGATTTGGGAGAGAGTTAGGGTTTGCTAGAGTCAAAAGAGGCTTTGAGGGTTTGTTTTGGCTTTGGGCTTTAGTTGGTGAGAGTGGGTGGTGGAGGCAGAGCTCTGTCCCCCCTTGTGTGTTTCTCTGTACGTGAGTGTTGTGTGTGTTCTCAAGGGAAGCATGTAGTTGTTCTCTCAATCCAAGCATGTATGAGGAAATAGAGAGGGTGTGAGTTGATTTTCCATTGCAATCATGTATCTCTCTTCCTCTTTATCAATATGAGATGGAGTTTGATTCAGTTCTTGTCTCTTTGTTTCTTTTCCTTCAATACCCTCTGTGATGAATTTGTGAGATTTTTGATTTCTTGTTGTTTCCTGCTAGTGAGGTGCAAAATGGATTGCTCTATGTTGGGATAGTGCCTCAAGATCATTTGATCAATTTTCCCAAGAGCTAACCATGTTAAATCTCATATTTCACCTTTTGGCATTCTCTGTTCTTCATTTGCATTCCTAGGGTTTTGGATCATTTCTTGTTTCCCTTGGCTAGATGGCTTGAAATTTGGTCTGGAGAATCCTATGGCTATTGCTAATATATCTGCGAAGTATCTTGGCCACAGGATTAAAGACTTTGTGGGAATCTAAGTTTTTGTCGATGCCTCTGTAAGTTTTCAGTCTTTGTTCAAATCTGAAATTTGTGGTCTTCTGTTGGATTTCCTTGGTCTCCTAGACTCCTTGGGCTATTATAGTCATTTCCTTACTATTCTGGGCCAAGAGGATCAAGGAGAAACCCCAAATTGCACTGGTATTCAAAGTCTGAAAACCCTGCATTCTTGTTGCTTGATTTTCAGCCCTGTCTGTGCAATTTTCCCGAGAAGCGGTCAGACCGGCTTTTACCCAGCGGTCAGACAGGCTATTACCCAGCAGTCAGACCGGCTATTACCCAACGGTCAGACCGGCTTTTACCCAGCGGTCAGACCGGCTATTACCCAGCGGTCAGACCGGCTATTACCCAGCGGTCAGACCGGCCCTAGGGTTTTGTTGCAGGTCTTTTCTTGGGTGCTTTCTCTCTGTTCTTTTCCCTTGGTTGATTTCAACAGATTTCCAGAGAGGTTGAGGTTGTCTCTTCATAGCTTTGCTTCATAGCTATAGAACAAGATTTTGTCGTAGGTACTTAAGGGGGACGAATTTTAGTAGTCGACATTCACCCCCCCTCTGTCGCCATTTCGGTCCAACAGAAAATACTGGAAATTAAGAAATTCTACTGTGCTATGGACTCGGTGCATGGAATAGGAAGTCTACAATGAACTCGGCTCATATACCAATGTATTGGCGACTTGGCGTGCTAACATGGTAGCTAGGGCTGACGTAGCTGACAGGTGGCAATGTAGGGCTGACGTGGCACTAGAGATGGCTCGGTTGGTTGACGTGGCACCCATGTGGCACAACACGTGGACAGACACATCACGCTAGGGCATACGTGACTGCTGGTGTGGATAGTTGACTCCGCTCGGCCCACGGCACAGTAGATCTAACCAGAAGGACCCACATGGCATAGGCATGGTGCACATGGACTAGGTTCACGAAGAAGTCGAACTGATGGTTAGTGTGGGTGTGGGCTGACGTAGGTAGGCGCACGACACGAGGCATCAATTCGATGTGTGAAGGGTCAGGCACGTAGATCGAGGGGCGATGCGAAAGGGTGGTGCGGCAGCCGGAGTAAGACGACGAATGGTGGCTGGACAACGGGGACTCATCGGCGGCAATGATCGATGGTGCACGGTAGGGACGGAGACGAAGACGACGAGGCAAGATGGCAAGGCAAAAGACAGTTTGAGCGATGAGACGCACGACAAGGATGCCAGCGACGGCTGCTTGAGTGGAGGACAACAGCGGCTCAGTAGCGACAGTGGAACGAGGTGGCACGAGCACGAATGGTGAGCTTGGCTACGGGGTGTGGGAAACGAGATGGGCGACGCTCTTAAATAGGAGTGGACACTTAGGTGACTACAGCGTTCACGGCATGGACGTCAAGGCCGTGTCGAACGTGGACGGCGGTGGAGTCCTGAAGAAAGACGATGAAGAGTGCTAGGACAGCTAGATGGGCAACACATGGCACGGTGGGAGATCGATCGACTGAGGTTAGATGGCACAGATGAACGGTGATGGTAGAGCCAGATGCTTGACATGTGGCAAGGGATGAGATCCAATGGTCGACACGGCTCGGTCGGAGGGCCGACATGTGTTAACTGGAGCATCGAACGACTGTGGATTAATGGGCCGTGGAGAAAGATAGGTTTTGGCCCATTCAGCCTTTTTGAGTTTTTAAGGGATTTTCCATTTCAGAAGTTGGAAGAAAATTAATTGAGCTCTAGAAAATAGTAAATGAACTTGAAAAAAACCCAAAAAATTCCTTTAAGCACAAGGAATCCAAATAAAATACTCTCATCAATTATTGAAGTTTAATTTACTCACATTAAATCCTTTTAATTCATAAAACTGTATTTAAGCTTTAATTAATTCAAGAAAAATCCAAATGGTTATTTTATTTTAAATGCTTTAAAAAGGCTCTGAAAATCAGGATGTTACATATCCTGAAGTTGTGCTCCATTCCAGTCCCAACCTTGGAGAAATGGCACAAGATATCATGTGATGCTTATATTACTATACAATTTTTTTGTCAAAATCTGTGGGCTCTTCGATCTCCACTTAGCATGAATGATGCATCTACGTTCAACGAGGAAGGATTTCGTAGGATCGTATGGCACAATCAGAGGGGGTGAATGATTGCCTCCACCTTTTGATATCTGAAAACAAATATCAAACTAGAAAAATGCAATCTAAATTACCAGATATAGATTTCGACAGCAAGTTGTTTGATTGCTTGCTATTGACTATTTTGCACGTGCTCGATGAACACTTCGATCACTTAGTGTACAATTGCTCACTTCGACTGCTCGCTACGACCGCTCGCTCGATCGTCTATGCACATAGTCAAAATTTCCCACCACTCGAAAGCTTCAGCCACTCGAATGCTTCGACCGCTTGAACTAAAACACGCTAAAGACAACACCGTGCTCGTATCACTTGAGATCAAGATGTGTTAGCACACCGCCGCCAAAGCCACAGGAAAAACAATGCGCGAAAAACACGTCGTCGATGTTGACTAACTTTTCTTGGAATAGATTTGATCTATTTTTTCTGAATCATGTTGTGTGGCTACAAAGTGCGCTCACGACACCCCTAAAAACTCTAGCACAAAAAACCTATGTAAAACCATGGTGTTGTGGCTACAGACCAAACAGAGAGAGAGGTGGTAGTGGAGAGTGATGAAGATAAGTGTAATGGCCTGGTCCTTCCCGTGGCTTCCCATCATATATATATATACGTACATGAGGAGTGCTCTTACGGTTTTACCCTTACATCTGGTTACCCCTCTTGGGGCAGTTATGTCATTACACATGGCCTATTCTGGGCCTTATACCTTCCTATCAGGCCTGCTGGGTTTAGGTGGGGGCCACCCCTACGACAGGAGCCTCTCATGGTAACGGGCTTCACAAGGCCGAAACCATGTCGTCGAGTCCTTTGGCCCCCTCCGTCCCGCGGCCTGTGAACCTATGCAGACGTGACCTGGGGCTGCGCTGCGGCTGAAGCAGCTGCGTGCTCTTCTGGTCGTCCACGCGGTGAAGCGTGCTTGGCGCGGTTGCAGGCCTTGAGGCGTCGTGACCGTTCGTGCGACGGCGGACTCCCGGCATCTGGACTTCCGAGGCGCGCGCATGCCGCACTCGTTGCGACTTTGTCGCCTGGCTGGGTGCTTTTTAATGATGAGCACGCGACGGTTTCCAGATAGTATGCCGTGGAGTGTGGACAGTTGCTCTTGCGTGCCTCTGGTAACTGCACTGCCCGACGCCTTGCGCTTGTGCTTCCGTCGGTTGGCATGCCTCCATGCTGGCGACTCTTCGCCTGGCGAGGCTGAGTATAAATATGCTGGCGCCGGGGGTTGCTCCCTAGACGTCCTTGTTGCACATCCCGCACCTGTTCATGGTTAACTTCTCATATATAGGAAAAGTTTTGTGCACCTTTGTTTGATGACTGCGACGCCCGGCGTTGAAGGTCGCAAGCGTCGGCGAACCAAATACCGTGCCGTTTGTGGGGATGCTTCACCGCTTGACGGGGAAATGGCAAGGCCTGACCTGCTCTCGTAGACAGATATGGAGTCATCCGTAGGCTCTGCTCGTGCGAACGAGCCTATGCTGGTGTGGCGACTCATGTCTGCCTACACGATCATGTCTGCCCTTGCCGCAAAGTGAGCCTTGCCTGGTTGAGTTATGGTGTCGTATGCGCTGTTCTCCGTGCTTGGCTGGGCTGAAGTCGAAGTAGACGCGCGCGCTCCGTCCCCTACCCTTCGAACGGGTGGCGGCGAAGCTGGCGCCTGAGTCGAAGTAGACGCGCACGCTCCGTCCCCTACCCGGGTGGCAGCGAAGCTGGCGCCTAAGTCGAAGTAGACGCGCGCGCTCCGTCCCCTACCCTTCGAACGGGTGGCAGCGAAGCTGGCACCTAAGCCGAAGTAAACGCGCGCGCTCCGTCCCCTACCCTTCGAACGGGTGGCAGCGAAGCTGGCGCCTAGTCGAAGTAGACGCGCGCGCTCCGTCCCCTACCCTTCGAACGGGTGGCAGCGAAGCTGGCGCCTAAGCCAAAGTAGGCGCGCGCGCTCCGTCCCCTACCCTTCGAACGGGTGGCAGCGAAGCTGGCGCCTAGTCGAAGTAGACGCTCGCGCTCCGTCCCCTACCCTTCGAACGGGTGGCAGCGAAGCTGGCGCCTAAGCCGAAGTAGGCGCGCGCGCTCCGTCCCCTACCCTTCGAACGGGTGGCAGCGAAGCTGGCGCCTAGTCGAAGTAGACGCGTGTGCTCCGTCCCCTACCCTTCGAACGGGTGGCAGCGAAGCTGGCGCCTAGTCGAAGTAGACGCGCGCGCTCCGTCCCCTACCCTTCGAACGGGTGGCAGCGAAGCTGGCGCCTAAGCCGAAGTAGGCGCGCGCGCTCCGTCCCCTACCCTTCGAACGGGTGGCAGCGAAGCTGGCGCCTAGTCGAAGTAGACGCGCGCGCTCCGTCCCCTACCCTTCGAACGGGTGGCAGCGAAGCTGGCGCCTAGTCGAAGTAGACGCGCGCGCTCCGTCCCCTACCCTGGTGGCAGCGAAGCTGGCGCCTAAGTCGAAGTAGACGCGCGCGCTCCGTCCCCTACCCTTCGAATGGGTGGCAGCGAAGCTGGCGCCTAGTCGAAGTAGACGCGCGCGCTCCGTCCCCTACCCTTCGAACGGGTGGCGGCGAAGCTGGCGCCTGAGTCGAAGTAGACGCGCGCGCTCCGTCCCCTACCCTTCGAACGGGTGGCAGGAAGCTGGCGCCTAGTTGAAGTAGACGCGCGCGCTCCGTCCCCTACCCTCGAACGGGTGGCGGCGAAGCTGGCGCCTGAGTCGAAGTAGACGCTCGCGCTCCGTCCCCTACCCTTCGAACGGGTGGCAGCGAAGCTGGCGCCTAAGCCGAAGTAGGCGCGCGCGCTCCGTCCCCTACCCTTCGAACGGGTGGCAGCGAAGCTGGCGCCTAGTCGAAGTAGACGCGTGCGCTCCGTCCCCTACCCTTCGAACGGGTGGCAGCGAAGCTGGCGCCTAGTCGAAGTAGACGCGCGCGCTCCGTCCCCTACCCTTCGAACGGGTGGCAGCGAAGCTGGCGCCTAAGCCGAAGTAGGCGCGCGCGCTCCGTCCCCTACCCTTCGAACGGGTGGCAGCGAAGCTGGCGCCTAGTCGAAGTAGACGCGCGCGCTCCGTCCCCTACCCTTCGAACGGGTGGCAGCGAAGCTGGCGCCTAGTCGAAGTAGACGCGCGCGCTCCGTCCCCTACCCTGGTGGCAGCGAAGCTGGCGCCTAATTCGAAGTAGACGCGCGCGCTCCGTCCCCTACCCTTCGAATGGGTGGCAGCGAAGCTGGCGCCTAGTCGAAGTAGACGCGCGCGCTCCGTCCCCTACCCTTCGAACGGGTGGCGGCGAAGCTGGCGCCTGAGTCGAAGTAGACGCGCGCGCTCCGTCCCCTACCCTTCGAACGGGTGGCAGGAAGCTGGCGCCTAGTCGAAGTAGACGCGCGCGCTCCGTCCCCTACCCTTCGAACGGGTGGCAGCGAAGCTGGCGCCTAGTTGAAGTAGACGCGCGCGCTCCGTCCCCTACCCTCGAACGGGTGGCGGCGAAGCTGGCGCCTGAGTCGAAGTAGACGCGCGCGCTCCGTCCCCTACCCTTCGAACGGGTGGCAGCGAAGCTGGCGCCTAGTCGAAGTAGACGCGCGCGCTCCGTCCCCTACCCTCCGAACGCCGCCGTTGGGCGGTGACTTGGGGCCTTGTGATGCGGTCTTGCGCTATAAAGACTCCTGGAATCGCGCCGGCCCTTGATCCGCCAGGGTTAGGTTTCCGTACCCTGCGACCTGGCGCGTCCGAGACACGCGGCGGCCTATGACTGGTGGGTGGTAGGATGTGAACGGTTGCGTGTTTGCAGCCGCTCGCCTCGTCCCTAGGCAAGGGGGACACGGGGCGGTCAGTGGATGGCGGGTGTTGGAGCTGTTGTGACGGCCCTTGACGCCTATGACTGGCGACCTTCCAGAGGTGGGCGGGGGGTTGCGCTAGCTTGGCGCC
Source organism: Dendrocalamus latiflorus (assembly GCA_017311315.1). Lineage (NCBI taxonomy): Eukaryota > Viridiplantae > Streptophyta > Magnoliopsida > Poales > Poaceae > Dendrocalamus > Dendrocalamus latiflorus. The sequence continues at coordinate 9,073,731 of CM029630.1, read as the reverse complement.
TGTACGACTGCAGTTGCGTCTCGTACACGGGCCTTCGCGACCCTTCGCTTTTTGTTACGGGGAATCGTGCAAGGCGGGCCTTTACACCGCTGCGGTTGCATTCGGCACACGGGCCGATGCGACGCTTCGGTAGCGGCGGCGTGGGCGAGGCGGCTTGAAATAGCCCCCCCGTAACAGCGTCCCCACAGCTTTACGCCCTCCTTCCCGTTCGCTCGGCCTTCCGCACCTTCGCGCTATCTTCACCGTATTAGTCTCGTCGTGGGAAGCGATGGCCTCCAGCAGCGAGCGCGCCCAGGCGGTTGGTGGCCCTGCCATTCGCCGGCGATCCTCTCCATTGGAGGTAAAATACGCGCTCCAAGAGCGTGACCCGGCGGCGGCCGACCAGGAGCGGGTGGCGGCGGAGGAAGGCACGTTTTCCGGCGAGCTGGGCCCTTCTCTCGTGACCGAGAAGACGATCCAAGGGCTCTTGCGCGCGGGGAAGTTGTCCGGGCGGCAGGACGTACGATTGCCTGTCGGCGACGAGACGGAACCGCACCCCGAGAGGTCGGAGGCGGTCGTATTCGTTGCCTTCTTCGACGCGGGGCTCCGGATCCCCGCAGCGATCATGGTGGGCGACGTGCTGCGGACCTTCGGGCTGGAGCTGGCGCAACTGACTCCAAACGCCGTGGCCCGGCTCGCGGTGTACAGCTGGGCCTTGCGCTCGGGGGCGTGCTGGCCCAGCGCGTCGCTGTTCGCCTACCTGCACGAGGCGCGCTATCAGCCGAAGGGCCGGAGGGGCGTGACGCTGTCGAGCTTCGGCAGCGTCTCGTTTACTCTTCGGTCGTCTTGCAAGAAGCTCTTCCCTGCGAACTCAACTCGCGGGAAGTGGGAGTCCTCCTGGATGAAGCGGTGGTTCTACCACCGTGTGGAGAGCGGGAGCGGTCTTGCGTGCACGGGCCGACCGATCGCGTTCAAGCCTTCGCCCGGCCGAACGCTCGATGACGAGGACAAGCGGAGGGTCAAACGGCTCGTAGGCATTGCCGCCCGCTTCAACATGCGCGACCTTGCCGAAGAGTACGCGATGTACGGCGTGGCCCCGCTTGCCTACGACTGGCATCTTGCCGCCGAAAGGCGTCGAGATGACAATGTTTCGCTGTGGGTTTGCTCGCTACCGGCGCCGCCCGATCCCCGTAAGCCTCGATTGCGCCCCTCCTTTGTTGACGCGAAGTGCGTGGTATGCTGATGCTATTCTCCCTTGCTTCAGGAATTTCCTTGGAGGAGGCGGAGCAAGCCGTGCGCGTGTTCCTGGGTCCGTATACCGCCCGGGAGCACGAGCAGCGCGCGTCTGCTGTCGCCAAGGCGGGGCTGGGACGACTAAATCGCGTGTGCGAGGTCCTGGGCCTTGCCGCGCCGGACCGCGTCGCTCCGGCCGATGGTGGAGCAAAGAAGAAGGCCTCGTCTCGGAAGAGGGGCCGCAGTGGGGCACCTACCGCGTCTGCTGCTAGTGCTTCCGAGGACGCGGTGGACGCGGAGTCAGACTCTGCGAGGTACGCCGATTCGGGTTTGGGTGGCGCGGGTGCCGAAGGTGAAGTATCTTCGGCGAGCGCCCCGGGCGGTGGGTTTGCCGCGAGCGGCCGAAGGAGGGAAGCCTCACCGCCCGCCGAAGTCACGGAGGCTGAACCCGTGCAGACCGGCGATACCGAGGTGGAGCCTTCGGCCGTAGCCGCTTTGGTGCCGGTGGCGCCTCCCGCGGGGGCGCACGAAGCTGTGCTGCCCTTGCCGATGGCAACAGGAACCGAGGTGCCCCCTGCGGCTCCCGCCACCGTGGAACTTTCGCCCCCAGACGTGGCAGCGACGGGGGCTTCGCCAACCGCGGCTGCGGGGGCCGTGCCAGTGCTGGCTGCCCCGGCTAAACGGCCGTGCGTGCGGCCGGAGCTCCGCCGGACACCGCGGGGATTTATCGTGGCCACGGGCATCAGAAGCCTGTGGGACGCCAGCGCAAGCGCCGGGGGCCCTGTGGCGTATGCACCTTCTGCCCCCCTGACGACGCCGTCCCCCGCGCGAGGACAGCCGCCGGCCTCCCCGGGCGCGGAGGCCTCCGTCCGCGGCGGAGCCATTCCTTCGGCTACCGAAGGTAAGGTGGCGGGGTTTACTCTGGTGTACGCTTTTATGCCCTGGAGTGGTCACCCGTATGCTTGTGCACAGCGCTGCTCATTCCGGAGGTGGAGCATCCGACGGAATGCGGAGCCGCGGAGCACGTGAGCCCTGCGGACTTCGTGCCGCCTCCAGAGACGCTGAGGGCGTGGCGCGGGATTGTAAATAACGCGGCCACGAGCGTCACGAGCTCGAGGACGCGTTCGAGGTGTCTGGGGTGAGGGTAGGTACCTATGCGACCACGCCCGAGCTTAGCTACGTTTGCTAAGTCTTTTCCTTTCCGCAGACACTCGTGCTGGGGCAGGCCCTGCAAGCGGCTTATGCTCGTGGCCAAAAAGCGCTCGAGGATAGGCTGCGGGCCGCCGAGGGGGAGCTGCGCGAAGCCTCTGGCGCCCGCTCTGCCCAGGACGCCCGCATCCGCCAGCTGGAAGCGGAATGCGCCGGAGCGAGGGCACACGCCGAGGGGCTTGTTGCGTCGGCGCAGGAAGCAGCCGCAGCGGCTGCTGATCAAAAGTTCGCGGCGGAGCGGGACGGGCTCCTGGAGCAGGTCGCCGCGCTAGAGAAGGAGAAAGGCGAGCTCGCCTTGACTCTAGCGGAGCGCAACCGGACGCTGGGCGACGCCTCGGTGGTTGCCTGGGACGCCATGCAATCGTTGGAGAGCCATCTTCGAGGGCTGGTGGCGGAGGTGCCGGAACACGCCTTTGGTCCGGAGGAGCTGGCTCGGACGCTCCGCTGGGTCGGGGATGCCACCAACGTCGCGCGCGACGCGACGACGTCCTTCGGCACCCACTGCGCGTACACTTCGGCCTGCTTGGTGTGCGCGCTCCTCCAGCACCGCGGCTGTACGCATGTCGCCGCGCTGAATGACCCCCAGCTGGAGATGCCTGGCGGGGCCGGAGTAATGTCCGGCGCCGTCCGTTCCGCTCGCCGTGCCCTTGGGCCCTTCTGCAACCGGATCTGGGATCCCGTCGGGGCAGAGGCTGTACGGATCGAGCTCCGGAAATCGCTCTACGGGACGGGGAGCCTCGGCCAATTTCTGGACGGGGTCCCTCGACGCGATGATGGCGGCGCTGGGCCCTCCGGAGGCGCCGGGGATCCGCAGGTCTGATGCCGCGGCGCCTAGGTGTAGGCGTGCATTGTACTGTCCTTTGTTTTTGCTAATAAAGCGCACACTTTTCGCATGCATACTGATTTTCACCTATATCCCGGCAGCTTCCTTTCCGGGGTCGGCTTCGGGCGGCCGACCTTTCAACCCGACGACGCCTTCGACGCTGGCGAAGGGCCGAAGACTCGCTCGACTTTTGGGCGAGCCGGCCTTCGTCGAGCGAGGCCCCGACTTTAGCGCGTGTTAAGGACGAACCAGTGGGGTAGCGGCTTAGTGTGGCCGGGATGTTGGCGGACCTTTGTACATGTAGTTTTTCCAATAAGTAGACCTCCTGGCATTCTGAGCTGTGCGCTGTGTGTTGATGGCGCCGTTGGTGACGTAGCTTCGGCAAGGTTCCGTAGAACGAATAGCCCGCCAACTGACGTATGCGGGGGCAGACCCCCGCAGTTTGCCTTGCTTTATAGTCCGGAGACTCGCGCGTGCGGAGGCAGGCTCGACGCTACGTCTGATTTAGAGTCCGTGGACTATGGCGTGCGGAGCAGAGCTCGACGCTACGCCTACTTTATAGTCCGGAGACTCGCGCGTGCGGAGCTAGGCTCGACGCTACGTCTTATTTAGAGTCCGCGGACTATGGCGTGCGGAGCAGAGCTCGACGCTACGTCTTATTTAGAGTCCGCGGACTATGGCGTGCGGAGCAGAGCTCGACGCTACGCCTACTTTATAGTCCGGAGACTCGCGCGTGCGGAGCTAGGCTCGACGCTACGTCTTATTTAGAGTCTGTGGACTATGGCGTGCGGAGCAGAGCTCGACGCTACGCCTACTTTATAGTCCGGAGACTCGCGCGTGCGGAGCTAGGCTCGACGCTACGTCTTATTTAGAGTCCGTGGACTATGGCGTGCGGAGCAGAGCTCGACGCTACGCCTACTTTATAGTCCAGAGACTCGCGCGTGCGGAGCTAGGCTCGACGCTACGTCTTATTTAGAGTCCGTGGACTATGGCGTGCGGAGCAGAGCTCGACGCTACGCCTACTTTATAGTCCGGAGACTCGCGCGTGCGGAGCTAGGCTCGACGCTACGTCTTATTTAGAGTCCGTGGACTATGGCGTGCGGAGCAGAGCTCGACGCTACGCCTACTTTATAGTCCGGAGACTCGCGCGTGCGGAGCTAGGCTTGACGCTACGTCTTATTTAGAGTCCGCGGACTATGGCGTGCGGAGCAGAGCTCGACGCTACGCCTACTTTATAGTCCGGAGACTCGCGCTGCGGAGCTAGGCTCGACGCTACGTCTTATTTAGAGTCCGTGGACTATGGCGTGCGGAGCAGAGCTCGACGCTACGCCTACTTTATAGTCCGGAGACTCGCGCGTGCGGAGCTAGGCTCGACGCTACGTCTTATTTAGAGTCCGTGGACTATGGCGTGCGGAGCAGAGCTCGACGCTACGCCTACTTTATAGTCCGGAGACTCGCGCGTGCGGAGCTAGGCTCATACGCTACGTCTTATTTAGAGTCCGTGGACTATGGCGTGCAGAGCAGAGCTCGACGCTACGCCTACTTTATAGTCCGTAGACTATTGCGTGCGGAGCTAGGCTCATACGCTACGTCTTATTTAGAGTCCGTAGACTATTGCGTGCGGAGCTAGGCTCATACGCTACGTCTTATTTAGAGTCCGTAGACTATTGCGTGCGGAGCTAGGCTCATACGCTACGTCTTATTTAGAGTCCGTAGACTATTGCGTGCGGAGCTAGGCTCATACGCTACGTCTTATTTAGAGTCCGTAGACTATTGCGTGCGGAGCTAGGCTCATACGCTACGTCTTATTTAGAGTCCGTAGACTATTGCGTGCAGAGCTGGGCTCATACGCTACGTCTTCTTTATAGTCCGAAGACTTGCGCGCGCGCGAGGGCGTCCCCCCCGGTGCGTATTGCGTTTATACTCAGTCCCGTCACCTTGGCGACGGCGAGTGCACACGCTAACGTGCGTCTTTGGTTTATACTCAGTCCCGCCCTGCCTGGCGACGGCGAGTGCACACGCGAACGTGCGTCTTTGGTTTATACTCAGTCCCGCCCTCCCTGGCGACGGCGAGTGCACACGCGAACGTGCGTCTTTGGTTTATACTCTGTCCCGCCCTCCCTGGCGACGGCGAGTGCACACGCGAACGTGCGTCTTTGGTTTATACTGCGGGGGCGCGCGCGTTGGCGAAGCCGGCGCGCGCCCTCACCGCGCACTTGCATATGATGAAGAAAAATTAACGGCAAACGGCGATCTTCATTATATCCCCGTTTGCGCGGGTGAGCGACTACAAAAGGTGAATATACTGACCGTTTGCCCTTGGCGCTGCCGCAACCTCTAGTCGCTAGGCCTTTGCAGGGCCCGCGCAGGCGCCTATGGACGACCCCACGGACCTTCGCGCTATGGCGCCATCTCTAAGAGCGGCGCTGGGCTTCACGACGCGGGCATCTGGTGCCTGGCTCGATGCGCCGAGCCATATCCTGGTCGCCTCGAACGGTGATGACGGTCCGGGGACCCGGGATCTTCATGCACAGATAGCCGTGGTGTGGTACTGCGCCGAAGGAGTTGAGGATTGGGCGCCCCAATATGGCGTTGTAGGGATACGGGAGGTCGACCACGTCGAAGGTGACCTCTTCGGCTCGCACATTGTCGCCTCGGCCGAAGGAGACTTGAAGGCCGATCTGGCCCAGCGCCCGCAGGGGCTGTCCCCTGCTTGATCGTGCGAAAATAGCACACCCGCAAGTGCACGGGTTGCCACTGAAATAGCGGCGAGTGTCGTGTTCTCCACAGGGACTAGACTGAGGCTACCGATGCTCAGCTAAAGCTAAGTCAAACGAAACGTGGGAGAAAACTAAACTAAAACGACTAAAACGACCTATCCAACAACGACGAACTAACTAAACAAACGAACCAACGACGACGGGACGAACGACCGTACGAATAGACGTCGTACGACCGAACGAACAACACGACGACACACGAAAGACAACCACTACCAACCGACGCCCTAACTAGCTACCGACCGCAAGATAGAAAGGGGGAAGTCGAGAAGCACGGAGGGAGTCGAGAGAGAACAAGGTAGAAGACGGACGATAGCTAAATAGACGACGACGACTGGACAACACAACAACTACTACGACTACGATCGCTCGACCTCGCTAACGACCAACCACAAAGAGAAGAAAAGGGAAAGATCGAGAAGCACAAGGGAGGACTAGAAGCAAGGAGGGAGTCTAGACAGCAATGGGAAGGGGGATGGTCGCTGAATAGCTAAATCGTGCAACTAGACATCACAGAAACTAACAGATATCAACACTAACGTTTTCACAAGCACACAACAAGAATACTGAACACAGACAAATAAACTAACCCACAAGTACTAACTAGTGAATAACAGAGCATAATCACATGAGCTGAACAATTCGCTTAGATACTGGCAAATTAACAAAGATCATAATCACTGAGCAGATACCACATGAACAGATTTGACAACTAATCTCAAATGACATCTCAGTGGGCAAAAAACATTCATCACAGTGCATAATTCTCCATCACACACATCACAGATCATATACCACAGAATGATAAACACAGTTCACAATGCATCAATTAACAGGGAGTTCACAGCATTCGATTTGACTGTTAACTGATAACAGCAGAGAAAGTAATGGAGAGGGGAAAAAATCAACCGAGAGGAGTAGAGCAGAGAAGGGTTGTCGGCGGCGCCGTAGAGGATGAGGCCGTCGGTGAAGTGGATGCAGCAGGGGGGGCAACGCCGGTGCCGTCGGTGTAGAAGATGAGGAAGCGGTGGCCGGCGTGGTTGGAGTAGCAGAGGTCGGCGATGTGGAGCAAGTCGGGGTCGCGGTCGCCGAGGTTGGCGTCGGGTCGGCGGCACTGATGGAGGGCGGTGGCACGCCGGATGTGGAGAAGGCGGCGGTGGAGCAGAGCAAGGAGTAGAAAGGGGAAGAAAGTGGTGGGCGCACCGAAGAAGCAGGGTGGAAGAGAGGCCGGAGTAGTGGGAGGAGGAGAAGCAAGGGGATCCAGAGGAAGAGAAGACCGGGCTCTGTGAAGATGGGGTAGCCGGAGATGAAGGAGAGAGGAGGGAGAGCAGAGAAGGTGCGGTCGGCGGAGGTGATAGATGGCGATGTAGGCGGCCGTAGTAGTGGAGAAGAAGGGGTAGGGGAAGGAGAAGCAAGGGGATCCAGAGGAAGAGAAGACCGGGCTCAAGGGCTTCTTGCGGCGGCGGCAGGGTTGAAGAATGGGGATTTTTTTTGGCATTTTGCAAATTAGCCCTCCAACTTTCTAGGGTTTACAATTAGGTCCCTTCCCCAATTTAGTTTCTTCTGATTTGGCCCCTCTGGAGCTCCGTTTTCAGCGCGGTTTGATCTCTCGCGGTCGTGACGACGCGTACAACTGTATGGAGCAGCCCTAGAATGCCGAATTTGTCGTTTATGCGCCTCGATCGCGCCGGCCTGCAGAAAAATATAGAAAATGTAAAATAGTCCATTTTGAGCAATTAATTATAGAAAAGTGCGTAAATGGTGATAAATGGTCCCAAAATGTGAAGAATATAAGGGCAAAATGACAAGTAAATGAATGTAAATATGATGCATGTCATACCCCCAAGCTTTAATCGTTTACTTGTCCTCAAGTAAATGGCATAATATTATCGAACCCGGACAAGTAATCATGAGGTAAAAGACTAGATAAATGCATGTAATAAGCCAAGAGACATACAAAAATGTAAAATGAGATTATTTAACTCGAGTTTTGAGGATCATCCAAGATGAGAATGAATCAAGCAAAGATACCAAAGTGATAACTATAGTATTTGACCAAATCGAGTCACACACAAGTGTTGAAATGCACTAAGTGATCACATGTATCCAACCAAAATTTGCAAGGCATCGGAACTAGGTATAACATCAAGAATGAGCATAGCAAAGAGTCATGCTAAGGCATATGCTATTTGAGATAAAGAGACTAATACTTGCATGATATTTATGAAAAAGTCCACACTTGTGCCATGATACCTAATTTTTGTTGATTTTTAGTAAATTTAAAACACACATTGGGCACTCGCGCCACTTATTCACACCCTTGGGCAAACATTGCCGCTTATTCACACTCACACTTCACTTGGGCAAAACTTGCCACTTATTCAGACATTTGCAAACCAATGTGACAAAGTCACTTATTCAACTCACTCCTTGCAAAACAATTTTTTCTCTTTTCTTTTTGGTTTTGATTAAGCATCTTTAACCGGTTTTCATTAATGCTAAGTAATCACATGTCCCGAGACATAGATACCTAGATAAATCAACCAAGTTATTGGCTCAAGATAGGACTACCCCTTTCACAAAATTTTCATTCAAGCAAAGTATCAATATCTAAAATAATATATGCCAAATCATGAAACTAAGATATGATCATTCAAGAAGTGATGACTAGAACCAATTCAATCCGCAAATGGTCAAAACACATGTGTAACTCGCAATGAATCAAATGCTATAGGATCACAAGGTTTCTAAGCACATCAAGGATAATAAACAATACCCAAGCTTTAATATGATGCCAAGTGACTTAACACATTCAAGGAACTAGTGACAATATAGCTCAATTAAGGAAATTTCGACATGACCTTTCTTGATTAATCATAGCATGGGCTCACATGACCAAAAAAATACAATCACGCATAACATGAGAGCAAATAGTAAAGGTCATATATCATCAACATAAGCATAATATGAAGCACATGAATGACCATATATCATCAACTACACGACAATAAACTCAAATGCTCACAAATATAAACAAACATGCTAGAACATCATCCATACACATACAAGTCCTCCCCCAAGCTTAAATTGAGCAATGAATCAAGAATGTGCTTAAAGGGGTAAGAAACAGCTCACCGGGTGTATATGATGTAATGGAAGTAGGCAAATCATCCCATGGCTTTTCGCACGTACAAGGATGAGGATCTAACATGGGACCTGAAATAAAAAAAAGAAAAGAAAAGAAACCAACAAAAACTAACAAAAGGAATGGAAATAAAAAGATAAAAGGATGCTCATTTGGATGTAGCGGGAGGAGGACCAAGGACGGGACATGGAAAAGGCACATGTCCGCCCTCCACATGGAGCAGCATGCCTCAAAATCCACCTGGATCCCAAGGGATGTCGACTCGAGTCAAGTCCGCTCGTAGTCGATGGTACACACGTGAAACCCTGCAAACAACCTCAAATATATGGCAAGTATGTGTGATAGGGTTGACACCCTCTAAGTCATCAATAGAATATCCAATCACACAAGCATATCGATAAGGTATATCACGAGGACTGCAGGTCTCAACATAAGAGATAGGAGCAACATCAACAATAGAATATGTCTCGTCAGGGCCAATGAAATCAAACCTGAGGCGGTCGAGGAAGAGTTTCCATACTACCTGAAGTGTAGGTGAAGTAGAGCGTACGGTAGTAGAAACCTCCAGAGGGGCGATGTCAACGAAGGAAGTAGCTGGTGGTGGATCAATAGAAATGTGCTCCTTCTCGACATCGGAAGCAGCCTCCTCATCATCAAGAATGAATATCTCCATCTCAGGCTCAAAGATCAAATAATCATCTAAGTGGCCCACATCATCAAACATGAATCTCTCCATATCAAGCTCAAGAAGTACATGATCAGTGTCAAAGCAGGGAGAATCCACATCGAAGCTAACAGTCTCTAACTTAGGCTCATCCATGAAGAAGTCATCAATCTGAAGTACTGAGTCTGGAAGGATGGCGTCAGTGTGAGCTACCATATGCACCATAGGAGTGATATCATCATCACCAAAGATAATCCGCTGAAGCTCAACCATGTCACACATAGAATCTGACTCAAAGAGGTGTGTATCAATGGTACTCAAAGTCGTCTCAAGAATAAGCTCCTCAATCTCATTTATCCTGTAGCACTGACTCGGAGACTGAGTAGATGGCTTCTTATGGTGATGACGTGGAGGATGTCTAGAAGCTGTAGGCTGACTATGCTGAAGCACTGGTGGAGTAGACTCAGCCGAAGTCGTACCTCTCTCCATGGTGACAGACTGGTAGTGAGCTAGAGAACTCGGGTAAGACTGCGAGGATGCCAAACTGTCACAACGGGAGGTCAAAGTGCGCATAGCCTCTCTAAGATCATGCAATTGGGTCAGCAAAGTCCTCACACCACATAACTGTGACTCCAGATGAGATATATGCAAAACAGACAGCTCAGGACTATAAATCTGATCATGATGAAGAGTAGGTAACAGCTGCTGAGGTGTAGGAGTGGAATGAAAACTATGCTGGTGTGATGACAGAGAAGGATGTGGCTGACTAGAGCTCAAACTGTACTGATCCATATGATGCTCAGGCGCATGCACTCTGGCTATCAAAGAATCCGAACAAGGCTTCTCATTGTCCCACTGGAATTGATGGAAAGCCATGTTCTCAATAAGAGTGAATGCATCATCAAGTGTCTTGTTTGTGATTGCTCCACCAGCTGCTGCATCAACTAAAGATTGTGTGGCACATGTCAAGCCTTTGTAGAAGATCTGCAGAACAAGCCATCTCTCAAGACCATGGTGCGGACATCTCCTGAGCAAAGCCTTGTATCGCTCCCAAGAATCATACAAACTCTCTCCATCAAGCTGAGCAAAACTGAAGATCTGATCACGGATCTCAAACTGCCTAGATAGCGGAAAGTATCTCTCCAAGAAAGCACATGACAGCTGATCCCAAGTGAATGACCTCGATGGCAAAGAGTAGAACCAGGTACGAGCACCATCTCGAAGAGAGAATATGAATAATCTGCATCTGATAGTGTCCTGAGAAACCCCATGGTACTTAATAGTATCAGAATACTCCAAAAATGTGCGAATGTGCTCATAAGGGTCCTCGCTGGGTAATCCTCCAAAACAGGTCTCCTGAACCAAGGCAATCAAACTAGGTCTCAACTCAAAATCGTCGACCTCAAATGCTGGCAAAACCGGCCCTGACATAGCACTCTGCCTACTCGGAGCCCAAAGATCATGAACTAACGCCATATCCTAAATATATATAGCTCTATCGATCACCCTGTGGGACAAGATGAAAGAAACCACAAAAAGAAAGAAATAACTAGGGAAATGGTTAGGAGTTAGAAATATATCACAAATATGAATAAAGACGAAATGAAATACAAGTCAGCACAAACACAAAAGAAGAAAAAGAAAACAAACAACGACCTAGTCTATAGCCTAACACTGTCGCTCTAAGCTAGTCCCCGGCAACGGCGCCAAAATGCTTGATCGTGCGAAAATAGCACACCCGCAAGTGCACGGGTTGCCACTGAAATAGCGGCGAGTGTCGTGTTCTCCACAGGGACTAGACTGAGGCTACCGATGCTCAGCTAAAGCTAAGTCAAACGAAACGGGGGAGAAAACTAAACTAAAACGACTAAAACGACCTATCCAACAACGACGAACTAACTAAACAAACGAACCAACGACGACGGGACGAACGACCGTACGAATAGACGTCGTACGACCGAACGAACAACACGACGACACACGAAAGACAACCACTACCAACCGACGCCCCAACTAGCTACCGACCGCAAGATAGAAAGGGGGAAGTCGAGAAGCACGGAGGGAGTCGAGAGAGAACAAGGTAGAAGACGGACGATAGCTAAATAGACGACGACGGCTGGACAACACAACAACTACTACGACTACGATCGCTCGACCTCGCTAACGACCAACCGCAAAGAGAAGAAAAGGGAAAGATCGAGAAGCACAAGGGAGGACTAGAAGCAAGGAGGGAGTCTAGACAGCAATGGGAAGGGGGATGGTCGCTGAATAGCTAAATCGTGCAACTAGACATCACAGAAACTAACAGATATCAACACTAACGTTTTCACAAGCACACAACAAGAATACTGAACACAGACAAATAAACTAACCCACAAGTACTAACTAGTGAATAACAGAGCATAATCACATGAGCTGAACAATTCACTTAGATACTGGCAAATTAACAGAGATCACAATCACTGAGCAGATACCACATGAACAGATTTGACAACTAATCTCAAATGACATCTCAGTGGGCAAAAAACATTCATCACAGTGCATAATTCTCCATCACACACATCACAGATCATATACCACAGAATGATAAACACAGTTCACAATGCATCAATTAACAGGGAGTTCATAGCATTCGATTTGACTGTTAACTGATAACAGCAGAGAAAGTAATGGAGAGGGAAAAAAAATCAACCGAGAGGAGTAGAGCAGAGAAGGGTTGTCGGCGGCGCCGTAGAGGATGAGGCCGTCGGTGAAGTGGATGCAGCAGGGGGGCAACGCCGGTGCCGTCGGTGTAGAAGATGAGGAAGCGGTGGCCGGCGTGGTTGGAGTAGCAGAGGTCGGCGATGTGGAGCAAGTCGGGGTCGCGGTCGCCGAGGTTGGCGTCAGGTCGGCGGCACTGATGGAGGGCGGTGGCACGCCGGATGTGGAGAAGGCGGCGGTGGAGCAGAGCAAGGAGTAGAAAGGGGAAGAAAGTGGTGGGCGCACCGAAGAAGCAGGGTGGAAGAGAGGCCGGAGTAGTGGGAGGAGGAGAAGCAAGGGGATCCAGAGGAAGAGAAGACCGGGCTCTGTGAAGATGGAGTAGCCGGAGATGAAGGAGAGAGGAGGGAGAGCAGAGAAGGTGCGGTCGGCGGAGGTGATAGATGGCGATGTAGGCGGCCGTAGTAGTGGAGAAGAAGGGGTAGGGGAAGGAGAAGCAAGGGGATCCAGAGGAAGAGAAGACCGGGCTCAAGGGCTTCTTGCGGCGGCGGCAGGGTTGAAGAATGGGGATTTTTTTTGGCATTTTGCAAATTAGCCCTCCAACTTTCTAGGGTTTACAATTAGGTCCCTTCCCCAATTTAGTTTCTTCTGATTTGGCCCCTCTGGAGCTCCGTTTTCAGCGCGGTTTGATCTCTCGCGGTCGTGACGACGCGTACAACTGTATGGAGCAGCCCTAGAATGCCGAATTTGTCGTTTATGCGCCTCGATCGCGCCGGCCTGCAGAAAAATATAGAAAATGTAAAATAGTCCATTTTGAGCAATTAATTATAGAAAAGTGCGTAAATGGTGATAAATGGTCCCAAAATGTGAAGAATATAAGGGCAAAATGACAAGTAAATGAATGTAAATATGATGCATGTCATCCCCCGAAGCCCTGCAGTGGGATTCCCGAGGGCCCCAGGCGGCTTCGAGGGATCCCCATCTGGTCGAAGGCCGCCGCAAACAATACGTTCGCGGAGCTGCCCCCGTCCACCAAGGCGCGCCCCACATCGCATCCCGCGATGGTGACCCGGATGACCAGGGGGTCCTGATGAGGGAAGTCCACACCCTGGGCGTCATCAGGTGTGAATGTGACCTCGTGCCGCGCCCATTCCGGCGGTGCTTGCGCTGGGTATGCCGCCACGTGATGTAGTCTTCGTGCGTAGGCCTTCTGCTGCCGCGCCGAGGCAAATTCCAGCGCAGAGCCGCCGGATATGACATTAATGATCCTACGGTACGTTGCGTCCGGGGCCTGCAACGACAGGAGGCCCTCCCGAGGTTGCTGTACGTGAGCTTGGATCCGCAAGGTGCCCTCCTGGGGTTGCATTCCCTGCGCCTGTACCTGCATCCCCTGCGCCTGTACCTGCATGGGGGCTTCGTATGGGAATTGGATGTGGGCCACCGCAGGCTGGCGCGCCTCCGGGTTCCTGTCCCTAGCGACGCTATCGCGGAGCGCCGTGATGGAGGTGCAGTTACGGGTATCGTGATTGCCGCGGCCGTGGACTAAGCACCACAGTCCCTGATGCTGGTCGTCGTAGTCTCCACGACCCTTATCGTCGCGGCCCCTGCCACGACCGCGGCCCCGGCCACGGCGCCCCCGGCCGCCTCGTCCCGCTGGAGCACCCTCGTCGGACCCGCCTTCGATGTCGAAGACGTACCGGTTTCGCCTCGACCTTTGCTGGCCGCGCTTGGGTTGATCCGACGACTCCCTATGCGGGTTGTCCCTGCGGTCGGGCGCGTCCCCGGACGACTGCTGCTTACGCTTTCCCTTCGAAGAACCGCCCTTCGACGGGTCTTCGGTTTTTGCCGGGGTTCCGGCCTGATTGGTGTCGGAGTCGTCGCGTTGCCTTCGCCGCGCGTCCTCCTCCGCCCTGGCATATTCTTCCATCTTGTCGAAGAGCTTCGCCACCGTCTTGATCGGCTTCCGCGCATTGTACTCAGCCATCGGGCCCGGGCGAAGGCCCTGTATGGCTGCATTGACGATGGTTGTCTCGTTGACGTCCTTCACTTGGCATCGAATCTTGGCGAAGCGTTTGAAGTAGTCCCGGAGCTTCTCCGAGGGTTTTTGCTTCACGGCGAAAAGCTGGTCCGCATCGACCCGGTCGACGTAGTTTCCTTAGAAGTTGTTGTGGAGGCGGGCGCGGAGCTGCTCCCACGCGTAGATGGAGCCCGGCTCTATGGTAAAGAACCAAGAGAGCGCCACTCCTTGTAGCGCGAGGGGGAGTCCCTTTGCCTTCGTGGTGTCGTCTCCGCCCGCAGCTTCGATTGCGGTTTCGTATACGCGCACGAACTCACGGGGGTCCGTGTCGCCTTTATACGAGTCGAGGGCGCCAGGAAACTTGAAGTCTTCGGGCCATGCCGCCTGCTGCAGCCCCGCCGAGAGCGGGGACTCCGGATCTACGCGTCGCAGCGGCACGCGGCTGGACGTGGGGGCCTCGCGACTGTCCGTCCTTTCCGGCGCGGGCTCGGACGCGATTGCTGGCGCAGCCGGCTGACTCCGAGCCTCTTGTATATCTCTGACGGCTCCGCGAAGGTCCCCCAGCTCCCGCTGGAACGCGTTGAGAGCCGCCAGCAGGGCGTTTTCCATCTCCGGTGCGGGCGGGGTCGCCGGTGCTTCCGACGGGCGGGTCGGCGCGGGGACGACCGCATCGCGGGGTCCCGAGCTGCCGGTCGCTCCGTCGTGGCTACCTCGGACCGCCCGGTCCGCACCGCCGGCGAGGGTTGCGGTGGGAGCGGCGAGGTCGGCTGTCGTCGCGTCGGCGGGGTCGGTTGTCGCCGCACCCGTGCCGACGCCTTCGACCGCCGGGTCCATCCTCGCAACGCCGGTGGCGGGGTTGGTCGTCGCCGTGCCGGTGACGGGGTTGGTCGTCGCCGCGCGAACGTCGACGTCTCCGGCCACCGCGCCTGCCTCGCCCCCCGCGCCCGCCGCTGCCGACGCCGAAGCTCTGGTACCCATGCGACGCTCCGGCCCGGCCGCCTTCTTTCCCTTCGCCGCCACTGAGGAAGCTTTTTTCGGTGCCATCTTTTTCTTCGGTCTTCAGGCTTGTCTTCGTCCTCCCCACGGACGGCGCCAACTGTTGTGGCTACAGACCAAACAGAGAGAGAGGTGGTAGTGGAGAGTGATGAAGATAAGTGTAATGGCCTGGTCCTTCCCGTGGCTTCCCATCATATATATATACGTACATGAGGAGTGCTCTTACGGTTTTACCCTTACATCTGGTTACCCCTCTTGGGGCAGTTATGTCATTACACATGGCCTATTCTGGGCCTTATACCTTCCTATCAGGCCTGCTGGGTTTAGGTGGGGGCCACCCCTACGACACATGGCTAAAACCCTTAGCCTCTACCTGTTATTATATGCTAGAGTCCTAAACCGTGTTGACATCAAACACGGACATCTCAAATTATATCCTTAACAACCTGGACACACAATCCTATCTCTTCTGAAAATCAAAGAACCTGAAACCCTTCCGAATACGGACTTTAACCAACTCTCAACATTGACTAAACTGATTATAGAGAGCACAATAAGGTGTCACAACGAAAAGTTAAAGCTTAAAAGTGAACTAAACTTTAAATCTAGACAAGCTAGCAGTCTCATAAAACAACCTATTACACCATACTCATATCTTTTAAGCATGTGGCATGCTTGTAGCGTACTTCTTTTCATAATACCATCTTTGTAGCAATTTTTTTAAATGGTGGCATACATGAAGCATATTTCTTTTCATTTATGCACTTTTTTGCCTTTTTCTTTGTGTTTAACTATGGCATGCTTGTAGCATACATCTTTTCATTTATGTATTTTTTAATCAATGTCAATTGAGTAATCATAAAAAGATTGTCATATGAAATAGACTAGTCTTATAGCCACCATTTAAAATAAGACTCACAATCTAGCTAATCCATTTAGATGAACATCACAAAAGCACTATCTATAATTAATCTAGTCAAGATATTCTGCCATGTCATACTTTAATTTAAATTTAGCAAATTTATTAAAACCAGTCATGATCGAAGCTACACAACATATGAGTAAATATGATAAAGACAGCTCTACTACTCATTCTTTGATTTCAAAGACTTGGACTTGATATATTATTTGACAAGTATAATAAACAAAGCTTCTGAAATTTTTAACCAACAAGCTTCCCCTCAGAATAATCCCCAAAAGATGCAACAACCTAATTCACTTCTCAATCGAGCACAAAGAGAAGAATCAAATAGTTTTGAGAGAAAAACAAGTAATATGAAAGACGAACCCAAAAACTACTTGTAAAAGACCAATAGAGAATAACATCACCTTTTCCACATGGTTTAACCAGAATATGAAACTCTTGGATGCCAGTAAAAGGAGTCAAGAGGCATCAATTGTTCTAGTTGAGTTGACGTAAAAGATTGGAACCCAATTAAGCGCATGTTATCCATCTCGCATTATCTGGTCTTATATTACAAAAAGTGTCAGCCTCATAGTATTGGGGTTAGTGAAATAAAACTTAGTAATCCAGTACTGTTACACACAATGAATAGGAGCAACAGCAGACACAAATAAAGATTTAAGTGAAGCATTAGCATCTAACAAAATTTGACCAGATGGTCATTATGAAGCTCATTCAACCACGGAGCAGTCTGACTTTCTCAGTAGAGCTAGTCTACTGCTGATCGGTCAGATCGCATGGCCATCACTGGTCAAAAATGACTCAACTTCTTAGGTAAAGTTGGTCTGACCCCTGACTGATCTAAACGAGCAGAGAAAGCTGGTCAAAAGTCTCTTGAGAAGCTAGTTCGACTGCGGGAAATAGCTGGTCAAAAATCTCGTTCGACCCCTCTGGTTCGACCACGAGAACCAACTGGTCTGATCGCCTAAGATTGGTCGGACTATGTCTGTAAGGTTGGCCTAACCCTCGACAAGTCTGAGTGAGTAGAAAACATTGGTTGAAATAGATCTGAGCGCCTTGGTAATGCTAGTCGAAACGTTGATTCGACCACACTATTCCGACCATGGGAGAAAGCTCGTCTGATTGGTCTTGTGACAAAAACTCCCGAACCTATAGACAATTTATTAGAGGAAGCAAAGCGAGGACCTACAGATGATCGGTTAGAGGGAGCGAAGTGACAGTTTGGAGCTTGCATAATCTCCACTTGAGAATGATTTCTTAGCCTGTCTCTCTTTTCTTTCTTAGCTTTTCGAAAGCAAAATTGAACCACATGACCATGTCTACTACAATGAGTGCATTGATACTTAATTTGATGAGAAGTCGTATCTATTGACTTCATAATACCCACTTTGGTAGAGGGGTCCATTGCTATACCAATAGATTTAAACACAATTAGTTTTGGCTCAGATTTTACTTCAATCAATCTATGTTCAAGAAGCTTAACAACCCTAAAAGGATTATTCTTGACATGTTCAACAAAATTAATTCCTAGAGTATGTTTTTTCATACTTGTTTTTGACTTGTCTAGGATCATATTCATTTTTTTTTGACAAAAGAAAATCTCTCTAAAGTGTTCTTAAGATACTCATTTTCTTTAGCCAAAGCAGGGTAGGTTGTGCATCTACCAGGTTCATTCACTAACTTCTTAGAAGTGGTAGACTGAGCCAATCTTTCTTTTTTAGCATAATTGTTAAGTTATCTAGTCAAAGTTTCTACTTCTGTGTTAAGTTTAGGATAGTTAGAGTAGGAAAGTGTCTCATGATAAATCATTTGTTGAATTTGATTCCTGAAATGAAATAAGAATAGCTTCAAGCAATTCACACCTTTTACATGGAGAGGGTTCGCTAAACTTCAGGTTCTTAGCAAAGAAAGATTGAACTAGCGAACTAGCAACAAGAGCAACTTTCATCTTTTACAAATTCTTCTTGGTAATAAGCAAATCATTAAGAACATAAGCATGGATAGTTGTACCAAGAGCAAAACAAGTACGTAGTTTCTCATGTTCAGTATTAAGATAATCAAATTTATCCATGTAACTTGTATGAATAGATCTAACATTATCAAGCTCAATTAACAAGTTAGTGTATGGAGAACATGAATCATTATCTGGAACCAAAGCTCTTAGCCTAGCAACTTCTGAATTAAGATTTCCAACAACAAGATTATTGTTTTCAATTTCTTTTTGGTTTTTTCAATTCAATAGTAAGTTTAATTAGACGTTCTTCAAGCTGATCATATGATGGTCTTACCTCATCGGGATCACTGTAATCATCGTCGTTGTTGCTGTTTGTCATGAAGCACATGCCCGTGAGGTCGATAGTGTTCTTTTTCTTGCCTTTACCATCATCATCGACGTGGTCGTCATTGTCACAACTCTCAAAATCCACATCACTCAAGTCAAGGCGTTGGATGGTTGAGAAAACTTTCTCAGCAATTTTTCGATAGAAATTTTCACCCTTGGTGTTATTCTTGGATGGTCGACAGCGATAATCCTTGATCACTTTCCCTTCGAGCTTGGGGCAATCCATCTTAATGTGACCTAGCTCGCCACACTCAAAGCACCTAATTGGTCCTGAAGCACCTCCTTGCTTCTTCATTTTCACATTATTAAGTGCCTTGTTTGCACATGAGGAGATCAACACTAAGTCATCTTCAAGGAGCTGCTCAAATTGTTCATCAGAAAACATAGACAAAGCAAACAAGAAAACACAAGACAACGTACTCGAAGCAACCTACATATGATTAGTCATAAGTGCTAAAAATGAAGATTTATTAGTCTTAGATGGCAAAACTTCCATCTCATGGGTTTTCAATGTTTTCAATCTAAACTACAAATCATCCATAGTTAGAGTATCTAGATCGATGGTTTGATTAATAGTCGTGACGACCATCAACCATTCTGAACCTAAAGACCTTAAAAATTTTAGTTGCATTATCACCATCAGTAGGTACAACACTAACACCATGCAGATCACTCAAGATTTTTTCAAAACGAGCAAATAGATCATCAATAGATTCACCCAGTTTCATAGAAAAATTAGAGTACCCTTTTTGATGTAGATTCTTGTGCACTTTCTTGATTTTAGTGGTTTCCTTCGTGATAATCGCAAAGAGTTTTCTATATTAAGTGAGCAGAAGTAATATGAGCTATACGAACAAATTCTTTGCGAGAGATTTCTTAAAATAATAGGCTACGAGCTTGAGCATTTAGATCAATATCTATTTTATTTAGAGTCGTAACCATAGCAGGAAACCTCATACGGTCTAGAAACCTTATTCTAAACATTACTACCCTGAGCCTAAATATACGCTTGCATCCGACACTTCCAAAAAGCAAAATCATTACCATCTAGAAACGAGAGACGCTTCACATACCTCTCTGATGCCATCGTAGTTGGCTCTGATACCACCCGTAGGATCATATGGTACAATCAGAGGGGGGTGAATGATTGCCTCTGCTTTTTGATACCTGAAAACAAATATCAAACCAGAAGAAAAAGCAATCTAAATTACCGAGTGTAGATTTCGATAGTAAGTCACTCGACTGCTCACTCTTAACTCTTTTGCACATGCTCAATGAACACTTCAATCACTCGGCATTCAACCACTCGCTACGACCGCTCGCTCGATCGCCTATGCACATAGTCAAAATCTCCCACTGCTCGAAAGCTTCAGCCGCTCGAATGCTTCGATCGCTTGAACCAGAACATGCTGAAGACAACACCATACTCGTATCACTTGAGATCAAGATGTGTTAGCACACCGCTGCCGAAGCCACAGGAAAAACGATGCTCAAAAAACACATCGCCAATGTCGACTAACTTTTTTTTGGAATAGATCTGATTTATTATTTTTGAATCATATTCCGTGGCTACAAAGCACCCTCATATCACCCTAAAAACTCTAGCCCAAAAAGTCTCTATAAAACCATGGCTAAAACCCTTAGCCTTTACTTGCTTTTATGTGCTACAGCACTAAACCGTCTTCACCTAAAACATGGACATCTCAAATCGTGTCCTTAACAACATGGGCACACAATCATATCTTTTCCAAAAATCAAGGGATCTGAAACCCTTCCAAACACGGGTTTTAACCAAACTCTACCTCTTCTAAGTTGTGGACTCCATCCATAACTCCTAACTCAACATGTGAGAAAGCCTCCAGGAAAGCATCTCCTGTATCTTCATCATACCTCATCAACTCTTGTGTCGAAGCCTTTAGGACCACACCTCCTGTAGCTTATCCACACATCATCATCTCTTATGTCGAAGCCTCCTGGACCGTACTGCCCGTAGGTTTTCCACGAATCATCACCTTTGATCTCCACATGCTCCAGCGTGAGCCTAATCTCCTCGCATGACATCATCGACTGCCTGGAGCTCAAATTTCCCCATCCTAGTCCCGATCCTCCTCGTCACTGACCATAATTGTCTCCACGCCCACCTGCATAAGCAAAGACCAAAGAACATTTTTCACGGCACAAGTTCTTCAAAACTCGACCGTCATTAGCACATACACACGTAACACACCCTTGTCTATCCATAGACAAGAACCAAACCATCCATGAATACCAACCAGGTCGTCCACGACCACACTTTCTATTGCTATCCAGAAATCACCCTCAGACTACTTATTATGACCACCAATTCCATCGATTTCCAAAACACAGCTTTAGATCACTCAATATGACCGCTAACTCAACGAGTACTAAAAAACAACAAGTACTTAGGAATTACCATCGTTTCGCTCAAAACACTCAGGCTACGGACCACAGATCCATCGAGTACCGACTACCAAGTATCGATCGCTACGACAAAGACACCAGATCGCTAAGTCTAGGACTACCAATCTCCAGCCAATCACTGCACTAACGATCATCGAGTACCGCACAAACTACCATCCACGAGTACCGAACCACCAATCACAAATCTTCGACAACCGATCGCTAACCACGATCGTGAAAACCATGGCTATCGAATACTGAGTCCTTTCGACTATCGAGTAGCGAGTCCTTCTGACTACCGAGTACTACGACCGTCCGCCCATCGAGTACTTTCATCTTCTAAGTATCCAATCCTGCAAGTACTATTCCTCTTAATACTGTTCACCGATCTCTGACCGCCATGCACCAGCCAGTCATACCGCTGGCCAATCACGAGTACTCGAGGTACTCGAAAATCACACGAGTTGAAACACTTGTATTGACTATGAAGTCTACTAGTATCAATCGTGAAGTCTACGGTAACCAATCACAAAGTCTTTGACTTCCGACCAAAACTTTTCCAAACATAAATTTCAATTCAACATAAAAATCAATTATTCATCATCAATAAATCGACAGCAACTATATGATCTAACATAATTTCAAATTTATCGTGTTCACCTAGTTCGGGGACCGTTTGCCACTCCATATTTTATTGATTTGCGAGTCCCGAAGATGGAGTGACATATCCTACAATTTTATCCATAATTAATATGGTGAAACAGAGACTAGTGAGGTCACAAAAATGATCAGAATTGATAACAAGCAAGAGGTACTAGTTGATTTTATTTGTGCGCTATCTCGCGATAACATATTAGCCATTAGTTACCAAAATTATTTGCAGGAAAATATAGAGTTGATATAATAAAACGATGCAACAATTGTGACATGTTGTAGCTGTAAAAAAATATTGTGTGGTATCTGTACAATGTTAGCGACCAGTTTATTTGATTCGGGCACTAAACCAACATCAAAGATTTCTTAAAAATAGGGAGTTGGTCTATGGAGTATTGCATCAAGCAATAAAATTTTCAAATTTATGCTCAAAATGAGTTAGGAGAGATGAAATAGACAATCTTGCTGTGTGTTGTAAGTTGTGACTTTTTTCTTTTTTTGTTTTCTTTTAGTTTATGTTTGTCACGCAATTCTATTTTTTGTTTCTTCCAACACACAATTTGAATGTAACTTAAAGTGAACTGATTGTTAATAAAGAAAAAAAATGGTATCGCCTCACTAATCGATCATTTCAAGTCTTGCGACGACGTCGAGCAGAGTCATTATCGAGCAACGTTTGACGCCACGGTCAACATCCAAAGTGTCCCAGCTGGAAACGTATGAAGCACTCCCGTCCCTTTCTGATTCATTTCGTGGCTATCGTGTGTCAAGGTGTGTACGCATTAGGTTCTTGCATTACATGCACGCAATGCGAAGGTCGAGAGACTAACAATGCCAGCCTGCCAGGTCAAGCACGGCAGCAAAGATAGATTTTGCTCTTTGATCGAAGTCGAACAATATGAATGCTACCTTGCAGTTGACTTATTCATTCCTCAGCAAAGACTTTAGCTTTATTTTTTTGGTTTTTTATGGTTTTTCTAGATTCAAAATTATATGCATCATCTATGTCAGTGTCTTTGTCATCTACTGTAATCTAAAAAACAACAAAAATCTATAAGCCACATTTCTAAAAAAGACAGCCAAATTATCATCTCTTAGAGAGGAAGTCGTTTTTTAGTTTCTTCTGGTACTGAGTATGCTAGAGCGTATATCTGGGGGCAGATCAAATGATCTTGCCATCTAGAAGAGATAACTGGAAATGAAGATAGAAAGATGAATATGATCCGGAGAAACAATTAAAATCTACCCGGGGGTGGTACAAATAGGGGTTGTCTAGGTGGTTGCAAGCTGCACTTTAAATGGTGTGCACAAATGAAAGCTACAATCTATGTGGGCGGAAAATGTGCTACATCAAAGAGATTGACGGGTAATTTAAGCGTTAAGTTCAACCATGCAAACCATTTTATTTTAAATAGAAAATAAAAACGAATAATATTTTTTAAAAAATGTGAAGGTGGTTCTCAATTTAGTATACATCCA
The DNA here is from genome assembly GCA_017311315.1 of Dendrocalamus latiflorus. Lineage (NCBI taxonomy): Eukaryota > Viridiplantae > Streptophyta > Magnoliopsida > Poales > Poaceae > Dendrocalamus > Dendrocalamus latiflorus. The sequence continues at coordinate 9,050,368 of CM029630.1, read as the reverse complement.
TTTATAAAACGAAATTTCAAAAGGTACTTTTCACAACAAAATTCTCTTTTTTATTTCTATGAAAAATATTTCTTAGTTTAAACATTACTTGTTATATGGTGATGCAATACTCTGTAGTCTAAATGAATTGGTAACTTTTTTTAGTTCATTTGCACTTCATATATTGCCAAGATAAGGAAAAAAACTCTAAATAGTCGTATAAATTATCCTCCTTGATCCTCCCCCACCTCCACCATCTTCTCACTCCACGCCACCTGTTGATACCATTTCCTCACCCATCTCTCCAATTTCAATGTGGCGTAAAATGTGGCAGATCTAATATTAAAGCCCAGTTTGGATTGGAGGGAATAACGGAGGAATCTCGAAACATAGGAATGGAATGCACAGGGACCGTTTGGAACAGAGTCGTCCAAATTCCGTAGGAAAGTTTCCCAACCTGTACTTTCATAGAAAACAGAAACAGAGGTTTGAGCTTCATGAAAATTTCCTACTATTGGGGCAGCCAAGTTCTCGCACTGCCACTCGAAGAAGCGTCCAACTGATTCAAGGAAAATGAGCTTGACGGAAGGGTGCAAAAAAAGAAAAGAAAAAAAAAGGAATGGAACACCTTATGAAAATGCCACATGGGCTGGGCCTTTCGTCGGGCTGCAGCCCCGCCGCTCTGTCGGACATCGGTCAGCAAATCCAGATCCTTTGTAATTCCACCGTACTATTCTCTAAATAAGTAAATAATGCTCATAGATATGTTACTGTATATCAAAAACATCATGCGGAAGCACAGATAATACAATAATAACTTACCCATGGGCCGATTAGACCAAAATCAAGAAAATGCAGCTGTGGAACTTCACAAGCAGCCCATTGGGGTTCGCGACCTAGTCCTTTGCCTTATCATCTTCCAGCTCTGTCGATCCCTTTCAAAGCATAGCAGGGCTTGATATTCTTTTCCTTCCTGACTGATTGATGGTAATTAAGCAAGAATAAGTACAAGGTACTCAGTAAGCCACCATACAAGATGCAATAATAATAGATGCAAAGCTGTCAAGAGAGGCTTTAGGTTCTTTTAGTTGCTAACAACATTGTTTTGAAAGTACAATAAATAGAAAAGCTCCTAAGACTTAGCAATTTTAACAAGAACATATTTTATGAAATTGATTGAGAATGCAATAATAATAGTTTGCAGGTAACATCCACCTTTTACAGTGCATGACTGCATCCACCAATGCTAGTTTCCACCACTAGAGTACTTTCCTCCAGGAAAAATCAAAGTCAGAGTACTTCCCTCTAATAGGTTTTTTTCCACCCAAAAAGGTTTTGAAATAAAACTAATTCGAGGAAGTTCCCATGTCCGCCCTTGACCATGGGCACAACTGTTCGAACAGATATTACTCTGCAAAGATTATACACTTTACCCACAAGAGACAATCAACCCGACGAGCCTGCGTGATTCCTTAGTCACGCAGATCAAGATATTGTCACGAGGCATTTATAATATCTCGCCCTATCATCCTCTCACCCTTATGGGCTTATCCTTCACGAAGAAGGTCCCATAAGTTGTGCGAAAAGTTCCACCACAACGTCTAGTGCAGCTGGACTTCTGTCTCCACAACATCTAGTGCAGCTAGTGAACATCACCGGTAAGTGGTGTCCTGTTCAAGCCGGATTGGTATTCCTCCTGCACAATCCTTCTTTGCCCTACCTGTGAGATGGTTTCAAGGGTCTGTAAATTATTCAGCCAAGCCTACAGTTTGCTAGCTTGTGGTTCTACTGTCTTACACAAGGAGGTCATCACAAGATTAGGTCCTTAATTTGTCCTGGTGGTTCATACCACATACCATAATTTCTCGTACGATACTGGCACCATCCACTCTTACCACCTGCTTGGACAGGTATAGTAGTTTCTAAGGTTTAGAGAGACATAAATTAAATTATCACAAATATCCAGCCACTTACATCTCGTGTGACTATACCAAAGCAAGTTTTTATGTTTTAAAGATTGATGATCAGGGCAACTAGTACCCTGGACTTGACAAGACTAGCATGTCATTTAATATAACCTATAACTAGTAAAGTTACCATTAACATCTAGGGTGACAATGGTTAGGTGATTCAAGTGTTAATGAATGGCATATTAAAATTCATACAACATCAAGTAGCATGCAGCTACCTTAAGCTTTGACATACATTTGCATAGTAAATTAAGCATGCAATTTGATAATTTAAAGAGACATAATCTTTGCATAAAATGTAGGATCAATATGATCAAAGTGATGACTTGCCTTGCTTGATTTACCTCAGCCTTGATTTAGTTCAAAGCCTTCTCAGTCATTGACCTTGGATTCCTTGTCTTCACTTATACCCAAGTCTTGATCTTGTTTCAATTTATCGCTTTGTCGAGCCTTCAAATTCTAATATGCGGCAAATGAACGAAGGAAACCAAATAAATCCAAACACTTCAAAATTCAAAAAGATTTAATTGAGCTTGATTATGTTTGGCTATGAGTGAGGATTTGAGAGAGGATTTAGCGAGTGTGACGTAGGCACTAAGCTAAGAGAGGAGATGGCTGAGCAACTTTACTGTGCGTGAAAATTAGGATAAGGAGGGATCAAGGGTGAAGAAGTATCTACAGGAATCATTCACTTTGGAAAAGAAGGTGGCCAGGCATAGCCGATCGGAGAAGTGCTAGGGCTCGATCTTTTACTGGTAACTTTCTTTTTATTGATTTGTATTTATCAAGGAAGTTCCGTAAGTCATAGAAGGACCTATGGACAAATGGGAGAGATTATCATAGATATTGGGTATTAATGCTGAGGGGTAGAACTTAGTGATTTTAGGATACAGGTTTTCACACAGGACGAGAATAATTTTAGTTGGTCGAATCAGCTTGTCATTTTGAAATAAGATATTATTTGAGATTGCAACTGTCAAATAATTGAACCATTAATTCAATAATTAAGGTATAGAATTGGTCCTTCAATCACTTGTTATCATGCACAAGGTTGATTAGTTGGCTGATTAACGAATTTGTTAATAAAGATTAAGGTTGAGATTCATAGGGAGGATGAGTTAGAGAGTTAATAGGGTTTTCTTGATAGAGCTGCTCCTTGATTTAATAATTATTCTCAATCATTATAGGCAAATTTTAAATCCTGAGACAATGATCGGATCATGGATAATTAGGCGAGATTGTATTTTAGCAAGACTTAATTAAGGATGTTATTTGCTCATGGAATGTTATCTTATGCATCTTTTGCAATGTTTGCCTTTAAGATAAATATTAGTGGTTTACAAATATTTATGATAATTACCTGATTATGAACAAGATCAGCTTTATCTTAAATCTCATTATTTAAAGTTTAACTATCCTTGATTCTATTATTCCAATTGTTTCCCTTATTCATTCTTTACTATCAAAGATGGGTCTCAAGATTTTGAGGATGAGCAAACCACACTTGATATTATATGCGACATGCAAATAATTTTTGTGAGATAATCTTATTAAGCAAGGTAGATTAAATTCTCACTATTTAAAGTGTTAAAATTAATGATACACTTATTCAAATTATTATTTTAATTATCTTTGTTGCCATTTTTTTGGTTGTAATGAACATAGTCAAGATTAAATTAGCACAAATCTTTTTATTAAGCCTCATAATTAAATCTTTTAGTTGTGACATTCGTTTTAATGAAGTTATGATAATTACTAGAATTTTACAAGATTTGGTGTCAAATGAAAGAATACCTTATGGCATAACCTTGCTCTATTAATCTTACAAGGGGACTACTTTATTGATCTTTATTGGCATGCAATTAACCAAAGTTAAACTTTTAATTTAATTTCATAACCCTTTTAGTTTAATATCATAATTAAATTCTTATTCCCATTTTTATTTACAACTCATATTTTATAAGATTGCTTCTTTGAATATTTATACAATATTAATTTACAAATTAGTCATGTACCAAAGAATATTGAAACTTGCATGCAAACATTTGGGACACTTAACTAGTTGGGCCCACTGGTCATAAGAGAGAGAGACAGATACCGGGGCAGAGCCAAAACAGAGGAGGGAAACGCCGAGGCTGGTCGGCGGTGACGTCGACGAGGTCCTTTGAGGAAGGTGCCGGTGATGCCCAAATAGGAATTCGAGACCAAAGGGCAATTGAGGGAGGTGACGGGCATGGCCGGGAGGCACCATGGTGGGCCGGCGGCGGTGGGGAGCGGCCAAGCATGGGGAGACCATCAATGGCGGCAGTGGCCAGAGGGAGAAGGGAGAGAGATAGGGGGAGCATGAGCAAGAGGAAGCAATGGGGAGCTTACCCAGGGGATCGGTGGAGCTGGAGGAAGGCCGAGGCGAGCTGGCGATATGCACGGGCAGCGGTGTGGTCAGGTCGCTGAGGAGAGGGAGCTCGGGTGGCGGAGGGCATCGGCCAGAAATTAGGGGAGCTTCGGGGCACCAAGGTGTTGTCCCCACAGTGAAGAATCGAAGAGAGGTCAGCCGAGGAGGAGATGGCAGCGGAAATGGCAGTGGCCGGCCAGAAGTGAAGGAGTGGGCGTGGCATGCTCAGGCGACGAATCTTCACTTAACTGAGGGGAAGGTAGAACATGTGTGGGGGCACGCTGTGATGCGGGCGACTTCTCGAATGCTTGCCGGAGGAAGCCAGGATGGGGTGGTGGCTGGTGCAGGCGAGAAGGCAGCTCGGCCTTTCTCTGTTTTGGGGAAGAAGGGCCAGGGAGTCGTCGGGCTCTTTATAGTTTGGGGAAAGGTAGGTAGTGGTCGGCGCATTAAAGGCGGGCGCAACAGAGGAGTAACGCGGGGTGGTGGCGTTGTGTGCGCATGGGCGGCCGTAGGCAGTGTAGGGCACAGAGGAGTAGGGGTTAGGCCAGTGGGAGAGGGGTGGCGCTAGGCCGGTTGCAGGCATAGGGCTTGGGTGCTAGGCGCAGTTATCACGATGGGAGGCAGGCGGCGCTGGCCAGGCGATTCGACGTGGCATAGGCCAAGTGATGTGATGCGGCATTAACACTGGAGCCAGGGGCGTCGCTGAGGAGTAACGAGGAGCGGAGGTAGGGCGTAGGCCTAGGATGGCTGTAGGGCACAGCCGCGGAGTCAAGGCATGGCAGGGGAAAATCGGGGGCGACTTGGTATGGCCGGCGTGCGGGTGCAACAGAGCCTGGCCGTCGGCCGGGTGCAGAGGGCGTGGCGCATGGCTCCACACGTGCAAAGCAGGGCTCAGTCAGCCTGGGCATGTGCGTGCACAGTGCACACCTGGGCACGGTCGACCACAACGAGGGCGGGCCTGACTTGGCGGATGCGACCCGGCCGGGTGCTTGCGCCAAGCGCAAGTGACACGTAGGAAGAACAAGGGAGGCGGAAGGAGGAAACAGGAGGCCGGGGTGGGCCAAAGGCTAGGGGAAAAGAAGAGGCCGGACGAGCCAGGAGAAAAAAATGGGCCGGGGCCCAAGAAGATTTCGGAGAATTTTAGGAATTTGAGAATTTGATTTCTTGGCTAAATCAACATGATGGAGAAATTTTTAATATCAACTTTGATTTCAATTTCCAAATTTCGAAGGACATCTTAAGATTTTTAAATTCTTAATTACTGTAATTAGATGGAACTTTTAATGTTATCTGAGATTTTAAATTTCTAATCTTTGATTTAGCAAATTCAAAATCCTAGTTTTGGACTTGCAAAGGAATTCAAATTGTCTTTCATTGATTTTCATAATCTTGGCTCCTGATCAAGGTTTACATTTTATTAATCAGATTTTTAGCAAAGACCCTAATTCAAGAAACTCGAATAAACGCCAAAATTTTGAGATACACTGAAAAGCAAGTAAAAAGATTTTAAAATTTTCACAATTACAATAGTTCTCTTTTTGAGATGTTACAGATCGATCCTCGTACCTGTCGGAGGCTCGGAGCCACTTCTGCTACCATAAAGCCTATGTATATTGGTTTCTATTTCTGACTTCTGTTTAGATAACCTAAAAACTAATATGAACAAGTAGCTTTTCAAAGCATTTTCTCCATTTCTCTCACTGTCGTCTCGCTCTGGAAATAAAGTAGAGGGCCAAGGATAGAAAATTTTAATTTACGTTAGTATAGTCTACCCGTACCCCAAAAGTGGTATCAAAGCCATCATGTGTAGTATTTAATCTGGATTGGTCGCATATAGTTGATATGTGGTGGTAGTAGATTGAATCTATTACTGGTCTGATACGATAGCTTAGATTGGTTTATGTTATTGGATTGGTTTAGGCACTGGTTGATAAGGCCAATTAGTTTTAGCAATAGTAGATGGGTTCGAAGGAGGTATGAATTGATAGCACCGAGTTGCTGTTCTTTCTGGAAACCTTTTGCACCGATCAATATGATTGATCAATAGAATATTGAACCGACCAGATTGGTTCAGAATTGGGTTAATGTGATTAATCCAATGAAATTTTCAAAGGCGATTTCGTGAATAGGATTTATGTCCCGAAAAAATCGTACCGTGCATTATAGGTGTTATGTGTTCATATCGCGCAATAAAATTGAATTCTACACATGAGTCATTTTTGCAGGGTTGTGTGAATAGTATGGCCCATTGTGTATGTGATGCATGTATGAGTTTATCATAGCCAACGTGTCATATGGATTTATAGCCATGGGCTATATATTATTGTATAACGGCCTGCGTGTCAACTTGTGATGCTTGATTTTTCATACGTAATTCATTGTTAGCTGTTAGGAGTAATAGCTAAGTAGATGGATGTTGTGAACTCAAGCATTGATGGCTCGGTGGACAGGAAGCGTGGTGATGGAAATTACCGTGCTAAGGGCCATACTATCTCATATTTTAATATGATTTAATTGTGAATGTTTTATGTTCCTGTTATACTATTATTCATATTATTATTATTATCTTGGATGATTTTAACATGATAGGATAGTGTATCCCTCTAGAAAACTTAAGTAAAATTTGATGCCCTTTCAATAGTTGCACCTATCAAGATTTTGATCATTAACTGGTAGGTCTACCAAAGTAGAGTGCCATTAATTATCTCAATAAGATAGGATAAAGTGTTGTACACTTCATGCATAATATTGGTTTAACTTGACTAGGCTATTAAAATGGTTTTGGGTCATGGGGCATAGTGTTGAGGCTGGAACATATGGATATCATTGAACAAACAAGAGTTACATACGATGTAATTAGCAAGGGTTGCTTACCTACGCGCTAGGTTTCTAGCAATGATACCAAAACTCACTAGGACTTAATGAAATATGGATCTTGACTCACTATATGTTATTAGAGGGTATTTATTTTTAAACAAATAGTGGGAGTATCTTTTGTTAAATTGTTTAATAGGAGATTTCACATAAACATAGTGCTGAATTTTTGCATATACTTTTTATGTTGTAGATAATACCACCATCTACTTCTTCCACACCCAGTTTTAACTTGTGATATATTCTTGAGAAAGAAAAACTAAATGGAACAAACTACATTGACTGGTAACACAACTTGAGAATTGTTCTCAAGCAAGAAAAGAATGAATATGTCCTAGAGGCTCTATATCCATACGAACCAGCTGGAGATGCTACTCGTACTCAAAAGAATGAGTATGAAAAACGTTGCAATGACTCACTTAATGTTAGTTGTCTCATACTTGCCACCATGAACTCTGAGCTTTAGAAGCAATATGAGAACACAGATGCCTACAATATGATTGTGGGTCTTAAAGGTATGTTTGAGAACCAGGCAAGGTTTTAAAGGCACAACACCTCTAAGTCATTGTTTGCACGCAAGTTAGCTGAAGGAAGTCCGGTCAACCCTCATGTGATCAAGATGATTGGATACATTAAGAGTTTGGAAAATGTTGATTTCCCCCTAAGCCAAGAGTTGGCTATTGATGTGATTCTCTAGTCGCTCCCTCTGAGTTTTGAGCCAGTCATTCTGAACTTTCATATAAATGGCATGGAGAAGTCAATGACCCTGTTGCATATGATGCTTAAGTCAGTAGAGGAGACCATTAGGAAAAGCTCTAATCATGTGATGATGGTTCAGAAGACTACCAACTTGAAAAAGAATAATCATAAGGCTTTGAGCAAAAGAAAGGGAAAAGGCAAAACTCAAGATGAGATCTAGAGTATCAAATCTAAGCTTCAGAAAATCAAGATTGATGTTGCATCTGATGCCATTTGCTACCATTACCAAGGAACTGGACATTGGAAGAGGAACTACAAAAAGTACTTGGTAGAACTGAAAAAGAAGAAGGAAAGTAAAACATCTACTTTAGGTATAAATATTATAGAAATAAATATTGCTACTTCTCATATTAGTTCTTAGGTCTTTGATACCGGATCGGTTGCTCATATTTGCAATTCGATGAAGGGGCTAATAAGGAGTAGGAGTTTAGCAAAAGGCGAGGTCGATATTTGTGTAGGTAATGGAGCAAGAGTTGCTGCATTGGCTGTGGTACTTTACCATTATCTTTACTCTCAGGATTAGTTTTGGAATTAAATAATTGTTATTATGTTCCTGCCTTAAGCAAAAACATTATTTCTACTTCATGTTTGGGACTAGAAGGTTATGACTTCATAATAAAAACAATTGTTGTTCAATTTCTTTGAATGATATGCTTTATGGTCATGCTCCATTGATAAATGGATTATATGTTTTAATGTTAAAAGGCTTCGGCCTAATGATTTGAATCCTACTTATATTTGACATTGTCGTTTGTGTTACATAAATGAGAAGGTGAAGCTCCATAAAGATGGTCTTCTAAACTCATTTGATTTTGAATCTTTTGAAATATGTGAGTCTTATTTACTTGGCAAAATGACTAAGACACCTTTCACTAGTATAGGTGAGAGGGCAAATGACTTGTTATCCTTAGTACATTCGGATATATGTGGACCAATAAGCTCAATAGTTAGAGGTGGTTTTTAGTACTTCATAACTTTTACCGATGACTTTGATAGATGTGGATACATCTACCTAATGAGGTATAAGTCTGAATCATTTAAAAAGTTCAAGGAATTTCAGAATAAGGTACAAAATCAACTTAGCAAAACAATTAAAACCCTAGATCAGATCATGGAGGTGAATATTTGAGCCATGAGTTTGGTGATCATCTAAAGTAATGTGGAATTGTTCCACAGCTAACTCTACCAGGAACACCTCAATGGAATGGGGTGTCTGAATGACAAAATTAGACCTTATTAGACATGGGTCGGTCGATGATAAGCCAATCTGATCTGCCATTGTCTTTTTGGAGGTATGCTCTAGAAACAGCTGCGTTCACATTAAATAGGATTCCATCAAAAGCTGTAGAGAAGACACCATATGAGATATGGACTAGGAAACGTCCCGGGTTGTCTTTTCTTAAAATATGGGGATGTAAATTATATGTAAAATGTTCGACGTCTGACAAGCTCACACTTAAATCTAATAAATGCTTCTCCGTGGGGTATCCTAAGGAAAATAAAGGATATTATTTTTATAAAAGGATGAGAACAATGTGTTTGTTTCCTGAAATGGTGTCTTTTTGAAGAGAGGGTTTCTTTCAAAATGAGTTAGTGGGAGCACGGTAAGACTCGAGGAAATTTGAGAGACATTAGAAAATATCTCAACTCCTACTGAACCTCTACAGAAGGTACAAGATGTTGTAGAACCTGTGGAAGAGGCAACAGCTGCACGTAGGTCTGAAAGACCACATCAATTGCCAATAAGGTATCAACATGATATTTTATTGCTAGACAACGATTAGGCTAAGACTTATGTGGAAGTGATGATAGGCCCAGGCTCTGAGAAATGGCTTGGAGCCATGATATCCGAAATTCAATCCATGTATGATAATCAAGTTGGAACTTGGTTGATCCACCCGATGGTGTGAAAACCATGGAGTGCAAGTTGGTTTTTTAAGAAAAAGATAGATATGGATGGAAATGTTTATATCCATAAGGCACGATTGGTGGTGAAAGGATTCAAATAAATTCAAGATGTTGACTATGATAAACCTTCTCGCCCATCTCTATGTTTAAGTTTGTCCGGATCATTCTAGTTGTTTCAACATATTTTGATTGTGAGATACAGGAAACATAAGTGAGCATGTGTATGTAACACAACCAAAAGTTTTGTCGATCCCCAAAATGCTAGAAAGATATGCAAACTTCAGCGATCTATCTATGGACTGAAGCAAGCTTCTTGGAGTTAGAACATTCATTTTGATGAGGTAGCCAAAGGGTTTGGCTTCATCAAGAATGAAGAAGAGCCTTGTGTTTACAAAAAAAGGCTAGTGGGAGCGCATTTATTTTTTTGGTCCTATATATTGATGACATATTATTGATCGAAAATGATATTCCTATGCTTGAATCTGTCATGTCTTAATTAAGAAATAGTTTCTCTATGAAAGACTTAGGAGATGCAGCACATATTTTGGGCATAAAGTTATATAAATATATAACTAAAAGGCTAATTAGATTAAGCTAAGATACGTACATTGACAAAGTGTTGAAGCGGTTCAACATGCAGGATTCCAAGAAGGGTTTCTTACCTATGTCATATGGTATTAGTCTTACCAAGACTCAGTGTCCTTCAACACTAGATGAGTGAGATCATATAAGTAAGATTCCATATGCTTCTACCATTAGGTCTATCATGTATGGCATGTGTTGTACACGCCCTGATGTGTCATATACTCTAAGTGTTAGAGTAGATATCAATCAGATCCAGGTGAAGGTTACTGGATAGATGTAAAGAACATCCTGAAATAATTGAGAAGGATTAGGATGTGTTCCTTGTTTATGGAGGTGAGGAAGAGCTAATTGTAAATGGTTACACTGATGCTAGCTTTCAAACCGATAAAGATGATTTTCGATCGTAGTTTAGATTTGTGTTTTGTCTTAATGGAGGAGTAGTGAGCTGAAAAAATTCTAAGCAGGAGACGGTTACCTATTCTACAATGGAGGCTTAGTATATTGTGGCTTCTGAAGCTGCAAAGGAGGCTATTTGGATAAAGAAGTTCATCTTTGAGCAAGGTGTGGTCTTTAGTGCTTCTAGTCCAATAAATCTCTATTGTGATAATAGTGAGGCCATTGCACAAGCCAAGGAGCCTAGATCACATCAAAAATCTAAGCACATACTTCGGCATTTTCACCTCATTCACAAGATTGTTGATAGAAGTGATGCTAAGATATGCAAAGTGCATATGGCTTTAAATATTGCTGATCCGTTGACAAAGCCTCTTCCACAGCCAAAGCATAAGGCACACACAAGAGCTATGGGTATTAGATACTTGCATGATTGACTCTAGTGCAAGTGGGAGATTGTTAGTGTTATGCCTTAGAGGCAATCATGGAGATGATTGTATCACTTCTATATTTATGATCTTTTGAATAATATGTTATTTTCTCTATTGAATAAATATCTTTCGTATTGATCAACAAGTATGTGACTTGTTCATATAACTCTTTATGTTATCCCTGATCTTGCATCATTATGTGCGACAATTATAATTTACAGATAAGCACATGTATTGATTGATGATCATGTTTCATGGATCATGGATATGGGATATCAAATCAATAATATGGACACATATTAGAGAACATAATATTGGATTGACCCACCATGAGACACTACAGGAATTGTTATATTCGTAAGTGTCATTAGTTGGTCTCATACATAGTGTATGCAGAATCCTTAGAACTGAGATCATTATTGTTTTCTATATGTGTAATAGTTTACTTAGGGGTTACCAAACACTACTCCGTGACTGGGTGGTCATAAGGGTAGCTTTTAGGTTCACTATAAAACATGCAGAGAAATATGAGCGATCAAGATAGAATTTGCTCCTCCTATATAACAGGAGAGATATCTCTAGGCCCCTTGATGTGGTTGGATTAAGGAAGTACAGGGCCATACCGAATGTAGTTGAGGAGTCGATCACACCTAAGTAATCCACTATAGATTCAAGTGAAGGATTGAGCTATCATAGGATGGTATGCTTGTTGCCATGAATTCAATCTGATATCATGAGGCAAAGGGATTGGTACATAAATACTATATAGGTTTGTCCGATATGATCTTTGTGCATTTTTGGGAGTCGTTATGTCCTGCTAGGGACCACTATCAACTTATGGACTGGAAAGGAGTTTTCGGCCCATAATCAAATATACATGAACCTACAGGGTCACATACTTAATGGACTGGAACAATAACGATTCGGATCATAGTCTCCAAGTGATATATGATCTTTACTCGTATTGGATAAGGATCCGATTAGATGCTATATAAGGAGAGGTGCGTAGCTGAGGGAGGTATTCTGAAACATACCCATCGAAACCCTAACCGCCACCTCTCATAACCCCTGCCGTGCACGCTGGTGCTAGCACACTAACGCACGATGTTCCTTCCCTGAACATGTGGACTTCGGTAGAGGCACTGCTTCAACTGCGGTGCTGATCAGGACAATCGACTACTTCTACAATCACGAGGAGACGGTTACCTAGAGGACGATCGACTACTTCCACGACTCCTATGCGCTCTTTGTTGAACTAGCTGCTTTAACTCTATTTCCGCTACACAGCGCGTCTAACGGTAACAATCCATGATCTTTTACTCGCATAGCTTCTTGGTTTACGCGGTAGAAAATTTTAATTTGCGCTAGTATAGCCTACCCGTATCCTAACAACTCACTCCTCTTGCTCACGTCTTGCGAATGCATCTCTCTTACTTTTTTGATCACTCGCTCTCTTCTTCTCAACACCACTTCTTTCAGCCATCACTATTTATTTTCATTTAAAAACTATCAGTCATAGTTAAAAATCATTGGTTGCAGTCAATATGAATAGGCCCAAAAAGGGGATACATATGTCGTCTGAACAATGAGATAGGTGCAATCGTACAAAATATTTTGGTTTAAGCATCAAATCAACCAACGTAATTAATTCTAAACCAATTAGGCAGGTTGTTCTCAATTCTTAATTTCAAGTTCAATTTTTAATTTGTATAAGGAGAACAAAAAAGAAATGTCTGATAAGTTATACATTACAATAGAACAGAGAAAAGTAAAAAAAGGTACTGTTGAATTTTTTTTTTATTTCTCTAGAGCATGTTTGACATGTAAAGGGTGATGCGCTACTGCAAAGGTGAACTGCTATACGGGAGAAAATTCGCTCCGAGCAAAAGGTGAACTGCAGCTCCCTTATTTTCTCTAGAATTTGAAGGGTGATCCAAGTCTATATCCACAATCGGTTTTGGGATTTTTCAGTTGATTTGACGTGCAAAACAAATTGGTTTAATTATAAAATGCGCGCACATAACTTCTATTTGCATTTGTTATGTCCCTGAGATAAAAACTACCTCTAAATAGTGTCGTTAGTGGTCAATAAATGGTGTATGTAGGATGCCCAATCGTCACAACACAGTAACGACAACACATGAGATAAATTCAGTCCATGGCCCGACGAAAGAAACAGCACGTCATCGAACAGTAGCGCAACCACTCCATAGAAACCAACCCGTACAACGACATACGTGTGTGGAGTACAGGTGCAATCGGGATAGTTTCGAACGGAGATTATTTATACCGTATTGTAACTTATTTTTTCTCGAAATCGAAGTTAGATATACTAAGATTGGATACTAATATGATTTTAGAGTTTTGGATACGATATCATCAGGATAGATACATGGCAATTTCGGATCGAAAACAGATAATATAGACAGATAGTACGTGCAAACATAAAGGAATATACACTAAACCATACCACCATCACTTCAAACCTTCAACTAGCAATAAATTCATCTAGATTACTTAAGTATAGTAGCCAACACAACACAAGTTCAATATGAGCGATAAATTCATACATAAATTCGAAAACCGATAAATTCATACATAAGTTTGAAAACCGATTAATTCATATGCAAGTTCAACATAAGCGGGGAGGATTAGTGGTGACTGGTTAGAGTGGCTAGGCTTTGTAGTTGGGTTAGGATTTGGGTAAAATCTAGATCAGTTGGTGTTAATGATAGTTGATGAGTTGGACTGGTCGGGATACTAATTTGTTTGTCGAATATCCAATCGGATAGTATTTAGTTTGCCTTTTACCAATGCTATTCGGTCGGATTTTAGCTCTCTCGTTTTCGCTACCATAACTAGTAACAGCTATTTAGTACTGATCGGATTCAGTACTGAATACTAAATTAACTTCCTATATTCGGTACCGACCGGATTTGGTACCAAATTGATCGGGATTAACCGGTACCATTTAAACCCCTAGTGTAGAGCACAAATCAAGGGAACCGCAAAGGTTTTAGTTTACCCCTGAACTATTACAGTTGTCTAAGTTTTAACCTCGAACTATAAAATCGGATGTTATATAACCCTCAACTCTTAAAATTGGGTACTTTTCACCCCTATACGGGTTTCATCGGTGGTTTTCACCACGCTGTCAGCCATGTTACTGGTTTTCGACTAACATGGCAGTCTGATCAGCCACGATGATGTGGCATCCTAATTCAACAAATAAAAAAGAAAAAATGAAAATAGAGTGGGACCCACTTGATAGGCTAGGCCCAACTCACAGTGCATCTTCATCCTTGGTTCTAGGTGAGAGAAAAACAAAGTGGTGGGGAGCTAAGGTGATGGTTAGCTTGGATGGCGGAACTCCGGTGATGGGCAAGTACGATGTGTTCCCAAGGATAGAAAACCCATTTGTAGTGCATTGAGGTGACAGAGATGACGATAGCTGTCAGAACGACATGAATGAGGGTGATGGCCGTGAAGGAGAAAACCCCATTGGCGGTGGACCCGGTGGCTTTATGGCCTGGTTAGGTAGCCCACAAGCACCGAATTAGCAAGGCGATTTAGGGGTGGTGCCATTGGTGATAGGGTGGACAGAGAGAGTTGGCAACGACGGCAACCATGGCCGCACGGTAGAGCTTAGTGGTGGCACGCTCCAGCAGGGTTCTTGCTTGGGCGAGGGCACGGTGAGTACCAGTAAGGTGAGGTAGTGATGGTGACGTGGTCCGGTGAAGGTGAAGATGGTCTAGAGTGGTGGGTTGACTTGGGAAGCGGCGATGGTGGCGTTGCACTATGGCCTTGGCGGTATTCTGATGACAATCTCCTCAGCAGCTTGGCTTTAGAGAACTGTGTGGAGGTAGGGAAGACGATGACAACATTGATTTGGGAGGAGGGGCGATGAAGAGGGCGAATTTAGGAAATGGTCGAAGTCGATGCGATTGGAAGGTGGTAGCGTGTTGATTTAGTCTGCGGTTGATCTCGATTTAGGCAACGAGAGTGAGGGAGGAGGTGGGTTTCGTGGCAACAGTGGGGAAGAAGAGGGCGGAGAATCTAAAGGAGAAAGGGGAGTTGGGCGGTGGTGGAAGGAGGAAGGCTTGTGGTTGTGGCGTGGGAGAGGGATGTCGGTGATAGCTGGGTGGATGCCAATGTCACCGAGGCAGATGCTAGGGCGGTGGCAGTGCTTGGAGTAGGGTGACGTTGCAAGACAACAGTCACCGTCGGAGATCAGTGCATAGTTCTGGGCTAGCATGGCTCAATCTAGTGGTGGCAGCATTCCAAGAGCTCAAAGATGGTCCAAGCTGGTGGCGCACGGTGCTCGAAGAATCAGAACGACACCAACAAAAGCCCTAGAAAGGATGGGGACAGTGGCTCCTAGAGAAGAGTGCGTCGTCTGTGGCCTGAGGCCAAGGTTCGGGAAGCATGCTGTTACAAATGTGGTCAATATTTTAATTCCAAGTTTTATTAAGAGACAAAAATAATAAACTAATGATGCAAAACTCATAACTAACAGAAAGCTACTCGTCATACTTCAGAACATACACAAGAAAAGCAATATAGTAACAAAGTCGAACGTGCGCACGAACGACTTACTTGTTAGCCTGATGAAGAACAGGAAGCTGCGTAGGCTTGATGCAGTGCAGAACGTAGGTGTCGCAGTGCAGTGAGCGGTTGCACAGATGCGTTGCCCAGAAACCTTATTGCCGCCCCGTGCAGGTACTCTCTGCGGCAACGGTTCGAAGATAGTCGCTCTCCCTCCTTCCTGGTGCACGCCGGGAAAAAAGGTCAACGAGGTTCAAACAACACAGTACTTGAGCACAAAATCACAGGGAAGATGAAAATGGAGGCAGTGAGATTCTCTCTTTTTTACACTCTAGACGTCTCCAGGCATATATAGACAGACTAATAACTGGCATGATTAAAATAGCCATTTACCCACTGGTAACTGACACATTGAACCAATCATTTATCCACTAGTAATTGTTTATCATCAAAACCCCAGTAAAGCCTCAAATTCAAACGTTTGAATCTCATTCAAACACACACACACACACAGAGAGTGATGCAGAGTTTAGCAAAATAAAGAGAGACTTGGTCTGCCAAGTGGCGCACTACATCACGGCACGATCGTGCGTGACAAGTCACACGATTTTGACACGAAAATACGCGAATACGCGCACGTGCGTGTGTGTGTGACTAGACAGAACTCTCCTCATACTATCTCTATCTATATTCAAGGAGTGATGAGAACTCTACCTTATAAATCGGTCTTCCTCACCTTTCCTTAGCAATATGGTACTATACCATACATGCTTTGGAATTAAGGAAATGGGCCATAAATAAATGGGCCAATTTCTAACACATGCCTCCTGTGTTTCTAGTGGTCGGGATTAGCAGAAGAGTGGCTTGGGGAGATGGGCCGCCACAAGCAAGCATGGTCTGGCCTTGTCGGTGCCGGAGGAAGATGAGGGCAAGGAGGAGGCTGTGGCTTGGTCGTGGCTGCAGCTGCAGGGAGAGAAGAGAGATATTGGAGGGGAGGAAGAGAGAGGACTAGAAGAGAGATTTGTGGTGATGTCGACAAGTTAGATGACATGGTGGATGAGTGGGCGGCCATATCAGCCGAAAACTAGTGATGTGGTGTCTACCTAGCAAAATCACTACTGAAAACTGCTTAAGGGGTGAAAACTAGAGGGTTTTGACAATTTATAAGTCAAGCATCCAGTTTTGCACTTTTAGGTTGAAAGTAGATAACCGTAAGAGTTTAAGGGGTAACATAAACTTATTCCGATATAAAAACTATCTCTAAATATTGTCGTTAGTAGTCAATAAATAGTGCATGTAGGATGTCCGATCGTCACAACACAGTAACGAGAACACACGAGATAAATTCGGTGCATGGCCCGACGAAAGAAACAGCACCGTCATCGAACAGTAGCGCAACCACTAGCTCCATAGAAACCAACCCATACAACTACATACGTGTGTAGAGCACAAACCAAGGGAACTGCAAAGGTTCTGCTCGAGCGAATCCTTCTCCCTCGTATTATTGACTAGTAAAAAGCCTTCTGGATTAGTCACATTAGCAAGAAATAGATAACACTGATATAGTCTTCACTAATCACGGATATGGACGAATATGGTTCGTTCCTATTTTTTCTTCAAAGCCATAGATATAGATAGTATCAGATATTCATTTCTTCCTTTTATATTCTTTCTATAAATCTTAGACGAATTAATCGGATAAAAATTATCCACTTCGTTTACATCCTGCTAATCATGGACGGCTGCATTTCAGCACTAACCTTTCATCTATATGGGCCGGCCTGACATTTAAGACTTACACTTCGTGCATCGTAAAGAATAAAGGGGGAAAAACAAAATAAATATTAAAACTAGTAAACCCATGGGCCAGGGCCCAGGAGCTTTCTCCTCGTGGTGCGAGGCGTCGTAGTGCTTTGCCAGAATTAAGCCCGCTTCTTCTAAGAACAGAAAAAAGAAGTCCAGTAACAACAGAATTAAGCCCGCTTCTTCTAAGAACAGAAAAAAGAAGTCCAGTAACAATAAACACGCAACACAATCCTCTCTTTTGCACAAATAGGTCTAACGTACATTCATCAAGTACATGTAGGCAATTTTGGGTCATGTTTTCTTGGTTTTTAGCAGTTTTTAGCTTCTCTTAGCAATCATTATTTATTAGACTAGTAAATTGCAGCAAAAAATCATGAGCTGTAGCTAGGGGTGCAAATGGGTTGGGTTAATCCCGACCGATTCGGTACCGAATCCAGTCGGTACTGGATTCGGGAAGGGAATTTGGTATCCGGTCGGATTCGGATTCGGATAATTCATGTCGGATTCGGATTCAGGAGAGTTGTTATCTGACCAAATAGTATCGGTATTCGGATACTGGATAATTATCCGATCGGATATCCGGTAAGAGCTAAGAATTCACCTTTTATTTTGCTGGTATTTATTTTTTTTGTCATGTTGGTTGGTTGAGGTGTGCAGTGTATAGAAAGTTTTCCTGGATTGTGTAAGCTTAAGTTCTCTAAAAGAAATATGATATTTAGTTGTGGCAACTATAAATATACAAATACTAAAATAGTATTTTATTTCTAATTCTGCTGCTTGTGCAATTGGAATCCTAAATTTGCTCATTAAGATCACTCTTCCTAAGTAATGGAATGAAAAGCATGTAATCAGAGTATTATTAAACGATGAACTTTGGCATGCTTCAGTAAATGAACAGGTAAATTTGTCAAAAGTATATTATCCCCAATTGTCTAATGTCTCTACCTTAATTTCATAAAATTTCTTTAGCCTAGTAAAAGAAAATGCTGTCCGTTAAGAATCAAGATTCATCTTGAAATGCCACACCTCAATGGGCAATTTTGGGGGAAACAAGGGGGCATATGTTTGAGGGTAAGCCAACAAAGAGTTCAATTGATGAGAAAAATAGTTTCAAAAAAAGCAGAATTTTCTTGCTGTTCAAATTTAACATCCAACTAAAATTTTAGAAATTTCAACCAGTTTTCTCACAGTTGGATGTCTTTGAAGATTGGTGTGCCGCACCTCCACCTCCATCTACAGTGAACAACACTATCTTCGGCTGATGAATTATAATCATTATTATCTAACAGTTTAAGATTTGAAGTGATGGTGGTATGGTTTAGCATATGTTCCTTTCCGTATACATGTACTATCCATCTACATTATTCGTTTTCGATCCGAAACCGTCAAGTATCCGTTCCGGCGGCACCGTATTCGAAATTCCGAATACTCCGAATTCGTATTCGTATCCGGTTTTACCGTATCTGACCCGGAATCCGAGAAAAAAATATAGGTTAGGATACGGTATGAGCAATATCCGTCCGAATTTGACCCGATTGCACCCCTAATTGTAGCCCAAAATAATAATGATACAGACCAACTAGTAGACTAGCTGATGTGTGAGGTGGCCTGATCTTTACGGTACGAATAGCAGCAAAGTACTCCTTCCTTTTGTGGTCAAGTAGAAATTAGGGTTTCGAGTGAGATAGGAAACCCTAATTCGATCAACAAATGCGCTAGATCAGCAACTCTGAAGTAGAAGCACAACGATGATGTCTCCCAAACCATGAGTCATAATTGTGTTCACGAATTTGAAGAGACAATTGTATAGATTCACTGGAACAACTCGAAAACGTCAATTTCCGATCTGAACCATGCTCATAAACTCTAAACGGGAAAGTCTTGCAAACACACCAGAATTTGCACCACAACTCATGACTTTTCTATATATATTACTTAAAAATAAAAATCATATCATAGATAACCTAGCTATTCTGGCCTCGCCTTTTGGTTTGGCCCTTGGGGTTATATCCCCACACCACGCACGCACAAAGGGCTAAGCTCGACTCTAATTCTTACACGGGCTGCCTACTTACACAAATATAACTCGGACTTAAAAGAAAAAGGACCGGAAAACTAAGGATATTACAAGGAAATCCGGACAAAAACTAGCCCAACATGGAAACCTCCCCTTGGCTCGGTTTCTGGCGTCTCATGCACGTGAAATTAAACTTGGTTTGGCTTGACTTTCTTCGTTCCTGGCTCCTCAAGCCGAGTTGAAATCCTTTTCCTGGCTCCCTCCCCTCTTTATGGATCGGTTTCACATAGCTAGCGTGGTCTTCTGGCTGCAACCGACTCGGTTTCACGTAAGAAACGGATTGGCAATCCGAGTTTCCCTCTCTTTCTTCCCTGTTCTTGTTTGGCCGAATTGGCTTGCCATTTTCTTGTATGGCACGGTCTCCACTCGGATCCTTCTTTCCTTTCTTGTTCTTTCTTTCTTCTGTCATCCGAATTGGCTTTCCTTAATTCCTCTTTATTTCTTCCCTGATTTTGCCAGCCCTTATTTCCTTCTATACCGATTGCTTTCCTTTGCTCGGTCCATGTGAACTTGCACGCACCTGGCTCATGTTTCCTTCTGGGCTCATATTCCTTTCTGGCATGTCACGGTCTAATGCCCTTCTTGGCTCAGTTTTGGCCGAAGCCTGAAATCTCACTTGGTTTCCTGATTTCCCTCGCCTCCCATGCGCTCCGTTCGTCCAGAAAGCATGCGCTCCATGCGCTTGCCCATGCGGCTTACCCCCCTTAGGGTTCATGCGTCCACGTGCGCGCACACCCCTCACGCGGCCACGCATACAGTTGATCTCCACACACTAGGGTTTGTTTTTCTCCTACATTAGGCAAAGGAGAAATCTTATAAATAATCGTATAATTTAGGGTTTTCCCGCTTTGGTCCTTTCTCCCTTCGCTGTCCTCACCTCCCTCCAGTGACGAAGTCAGGATTAAAATTAAGGAGAAGGGGCTGAAATATTTATCGGATTAAACTAAGTTGACACAAATATCGTCTTATACTCTTATAGAATTTCAAATTCATACAGAAATTATACAGTTAGAGTTTTGGAGACAAATAACGAAAAACAGAGAAATACAAAGTACGTACCTCGACAATAGAAAGCGCATACCTAATAATATATAATTATTCTGCTATGAGTATGAAGTAGAAATAAATCACCTGTGTATGAAACATATCAAAACTAGTTATATAATAGAAAATTGTGAATAATAATGAAAATTTAGTTCATATGAATTATGAAACATATCACAAATAAGCTAATTTGAACCACGAGACAAATTTGAATCATGGGGCAAATTCATTCTACGCGACTTCATGCCTTGGAAACGGTTTATGATTTTATCATCATCAATGGTTTTAAAGATCTCTCACTCAGTGTAGCACACCATCAAGTCATTGAGCCACTTATCCGTTACCTTATTGCGCAAATCTGTTTTGATAATATTCATTGCTTAAAATATTCTCTCAACAGATACCGTTGCCACTGGAAGTATCAACGTTAACTCGATGAGGCGATATACCAATGGCAAGGTTTTATCTTTTCTTGTTTGAACCATCAATTGAGCAAGTTTTGATATATCACGACATTCATTAAATTCTTCATTTCTTCTAATGTTGAGAATGAAGGTTTGAAGCTGACTTCTTAACAAAAGCCAATCAACATCCGTGAAATCATCAGCATAAATCTCAGCAAGCCAAACAAGTTTATCAACATCAAACTTAGAGAAGGAGTCGCTTGGATCAAGACAAGACATGCATACCAATAACTCCAAGGAAACTTCATTGAATCGATGATTCATCTCATTCATATCTGCATCAACGTGCAGAAAGCATGCGCTCCATGTGCTTGCCCATGCATCCACGTGCGCACACACCCCTCACGCGGCCACGCATACAGTTGACCTCCACACACTGGGTTTGTTTTTCTCCTACATTACGCAAAGGAGAAATCTTATAAATAACCGTATAATTTAGGGTTTTCCCACTTTGGTCCTTTCTCCCTTCGCTGTCCTCACCTCCCTCTCCTGTGACTTTATCTTGTTTACTCAAATCAGCACCAGAATGAGTTTTAACTTCAAATTATGTGTTGGGAACACAAACCAAAGTTGAGGTAGCAATTTGGGCTGCATCAAATTGGCCCTTAAGACAGTTTTGTTCTTTATGGATCCAACCCCAATCTAGCGACTCTATTACTTCTTAGTAAGATTGAGCTAATTTCATTATTTTTTCCTTTTTTTTCTTTGCTGGGGCGTGCTGTGGGAGAGAGGGTGGGAGTGTGGGGGTAGCTAGCTAGGGTCTGTTTGGAATAGAGGAATTTAGCAATAATCCCATACGAATTCGTTTAACTTTTGAATAACATGAAAACTTTCCTGAATACCATACGAATTAGTTTAACTTTTGCATGAGACCATGAAATTTTTCATGCATTCTAAATTGACCTTAGTGTTTGGGAGCTATCCATTGGCTCAAAATTCGACCGATAATATTTGAAATATCATGTTACCAACTTAAGCGTGTACAGACTGTCAGACAGCCGCAAATAACAGTATGCGTGCGCCCCCCCCCCCCCCCCCCCCCGGGTTTAACAATCCGTTAATTTCTGCGTGCCAATGGCCCACCCAAAAAAAATGCAAGCGGTTAGCATGTAATCAAAGTCAGAGCTGCTATAGTTAAAACGATATAAATCTGCATAGTACTAAATAAATCATGAATTCATATTTGTTTTCTGAACTGAAGGTTATAGGAATCTACGTGTGGTCTTTTCACTAAATAGCGAACGACTTAACATTTGAGACTTACACTCCGTACCTCGTAAAGAATAAAGGGGGAAAACCAAAATAAATATTAAAACCAGTAAACCCAAGGGCCCATACGAACATGGCTTGGAGCTTTCTGCTCATGGCGCGAGGCGTGGTAGTGCTTTAGGCCAGAATTAAGCCCACTTCTTCTAAGAACAGAAGTACGTGTAGACAATTTTAAACAGTCTTGTTCTTTATATATCCGACCCAATATAGGGACGCTATTCATTCTTTGTAAGATTGAGCTAATTTCATAAGTTTTTTTTCTTCTTCTCTTCTGCTGGGGCGTGCAGCAGGAGAGAGGGAGTAGGACCAGGGGAGATAATGTGGGGGAGCATGATGTAGCTACACTACCATAGAAAGGATTATCATAGGTGGCTCAAAACCTTTATCACAGACAGTTTCTGAACCATCTGAAATTAGTGTCTGTGATAACTAGTGGTTATCATAGACGACTCTTAAACTATCTGTGATAAGTTATAACATAGACGGTTTTTCACAATAATCGTTGGTGATATATCAGATATCATTATATCACAGACAGTTCTTAAAAATAGCCATCTATGATATCTGCCATATCACAGACGGCTCATACTAAATATCATATGTGATATGTAAGATATCACAGATGGATAATATTAAAAACCGTCTGTGATAGCAGATATATCACAGACGGCTGTTTTTAAAAACCATCTGTGATATTGGACATATCACAGTTGGTTTGGTGTTACAAACTGTCTATGATAGCTTTTCGAAAATCCACATTTATTTCCCATTTTTTGGCTAGCCTCAGGAAATACTAGCTATGCCCCCTGAAAACAAGCAAGCAGATCATATATATAACACAGGACAATCATTACACAGATATCACAAATGAATTAAACACTTATCCTCTTTTCTACTCATCTCGCTTTCCTCCGGGATGCCAACAAGCCCTTCAAAGCCTAAGCACAGTATTTTTGATAAGCTAACGCAAGTAGATCACATATTAGAAAATGGCAATCATTACACAGATCTCACAAATAAATTAGACAACCAAATGAAGTACAATTGAACTAATTGTTTGATTAAGCACAACGGAATGAATTACAATTAAATCAAATGTTTGAACAACTAATCATCTTCATCGGAGTTGAACTCCCCATTTCATTGAATGACCTCCACAATCAAGAATTTGGAGAGTTTTCCTCGAACTTCGGCGAGCTTCTCAAGATCGTATGCACTTAAGTCAAATTTTACACCCTGTCGTTAGGAGTGTTAAAGTCATTAGCATATTGTTAATCATGAAATTGATAATCACAAAATAAATATTGGTAGGTTGACAAACTTCTGGATCTTTCGGCTTATTGTTTATGGACAAGGGTGAAATTGTGGTTGCCCATAAGTAAGGAATCAAGGTATATTACCTTACTCCACTTTGGTATAATCACGATCAGAATCCAGTGAGCCCTAGTCATGTATGTCACCATAGTAATTAATCCTAAGTTCATGTTGCGTATAAATTACAAATGAAACTTTTATGGCAACTAGTGAAGCACTTATCCCTGGTTGAAGGGCACCATGATGTAGTCCTTGTCACTCTGAGCAAGCAATCCCTTCATTATGTAATCTTGGATGAAGGATGAGTTGTCCTTGATGTATTGCTTAGAGACCAAGTGAGGGTCGAGGAAACCCACGGGTTATCGCTATTGCTGGATTTGAAGGATCATGGATCTATACATAAGCAATGAGTTATGGCATTTATCGGTATTACGTGAATGTAGAACTTGATTATACAGTACACTTGCAATATCCAGCATCATAGAAGTGAGACATCGAGTTCATCGAGGTTGAATAGTAAGAATAAGTTGTCGAGGTCACGATGAAGTAGCCCGAGTCATGGAGAAAATGTGCCTCCATGTATCTCACGGTGAATCCACTTTGGTAGTTTGGCTTCCTGTTGGACCTCTGCACATACCAATAATGCAAAGTCCTGCAAACCAGTCCAAGGTTGTTTTATTGTGACTCGAGGACCAACGACACTCCGAGCTTGAACTTCCAAGGCCTGGGAGGCACCTTAATATTCTTCGGTTGGGCCTTATCATGGGCCTTACCACCTCACATGCAATACATCTTCGTCGTCGTCTCCATAGGAGCCGATGTGGAATCATAGAGGGTTCTGTTTAAGAGGGATGGTCATGTGGAGATTGCGGTACAGCACGGTGGTTTGTGCTCACACTCTTTTTCACAACAAATCCAGAATCAGGAATCAGATCACTACGCCTCAGCAACACGATTGGACATGACGGCAGAGAAGATAAAGATGTCAAGGACTAGGTCGCGAATCTCCAGTTGGCTACCTGTGGGCATGTCCTGTCCGCTGCTGCAATTTAATGATTTCGGCCTAATTGGCCCATGAGTAAGTCCACTATTATATTTACGCTGCCGCATGATATGTATTTTGATATTCTGAACTATAAACTGTGAGCACTATCTACTGATCCAAGGAATAGTGCGGTGGAACCACAGAGGAATCCGGATTGTAAAATCTGGGTGCCTGACACGGTCGGAGACGTTGAAGATGATCAAGGCTGCTGAGGTGGTTGCGAGTTGGGAGACGAGGAACCAGAGCTGGAGCTACTCGTGGAGGACACAACGGGCGGTAGCAAGGTGGATCGGGACTAGGCTTAGGGAGGAGCTGAGGTCCAGACGGTCAGGATGCCGGGTGCGGTCGTGTGCAGCGGAGCAGACCGGGACTAGACTCAGGGAGGACTCGAGGTCCAGACGGTCAGAGTACCGGTTGCGGAAAGCTTACGGGAAGGTGCTTGAGGGCAATTTGGAGAATTGACTCAAGTTTGGAGTGGAGAGGCTGGTTTCTCTCCATTGCTATGAGTGTTTGACTTTTGCCTCATTTGGGTGTGAGGCATGGAGTGGAAGAGGGCTGACTCTTCTTGAATTTCTTCATTGAGGGTGAGCTTCTCCCTACTTGTGTGGAGTGGTGGAAGCAACATAGAAGCAAGAAGTGTGAGCTCTGTGTGGTGCTCTCTGTGTGCTTGAGCTGAGGGAGTGTGTCCTCGGGTGTGTAAGCATGTAGTGAGAACAGTGGTGCGTTATTCCTCATATTCAATTGCGTATGGGGACGTTGTGAGATGGTTGTAATCCTCATGTAAACTTTCACCTCTAAGCAATATGAGAAACTTCGTGTCTGAGATGATTTGATTTTCAGCTTTGCTCTTCAGTGCTTGTGCTTCAGTTCCTTTCTTAGTTCATTAGCTTTTCTTTTTGGCTGAAGGAAATTTTTGAGTTGAGAAGCTGCAAAATAAGTTTGCTCTGGACTGGGGGATTTGCATCAAAGCCTTTTGGCTAATTTATCCTTGAGAGCTTTCTTTAAATCAATGGATTTCTCTTGATTGTATTTTTGCAAGCTTCCTCTATTTTCCTCCATCTAGGGTTTGATGTCAGGGGACTCTTGCCCCTTTGCTTTTCTAGATGCAAAGCTGAGATTGAGGTGTGGTTCTCTCCTCTAAGATCATATCCCTGCTGTTTTCAATGTATCATGAGCAGAAGATGGAGAAATCTCAGGAAATTTGGAAATCAACTCTCTTCTGTCAGTTTTTAGATTTGTGCTCAAGAGTTGATTTCTTGCTCTTTTGGTCATATCCTTTGATTCCTAAGGTCTTTCCTGCTATTTAGTTCTTAGTCCCACTTGTTAGCCCTGAGAAAATTGGCAAGAACTCATCAATTTTTCAGTTTTCGGGTGGCTGCAATAAGTACTGTGCATTGCTGTTATTTTCGGCCTGCAGTCTTTTGGTTTGCAACTTCGCATTTCCGTCTACAGCCTGCATTTCCATTCAGCCAGGGCAGTGTGCTGTTTTCTTTTGTGCTCTTTTGGTCTGCAAAACAGCAATCGGCTACTGCCTCTGAATCTCTTCTTGCTGTTGTCTTATGTCTGCATTTCGGTCTGCAAAACAGCAATCGGCTGCTGCTTCTGAATCTCAGTTTCAGTTTATTTTGAACTACAATCCATTTCAGTTCAGTGCTGTGCTGTCAGCAATATTGTCCACTGCTATATCTTTACTTGCTGATTTTTGCTGCGTTACTCCTTGAGCCTTTCGGCTGAGCTCCCTGCAGCCTGTGTTCTTTTGTCAGTTTCGGCCAGCAACAGTTTTTTGGTGGAAATCAATAGTCTTTGTTCCCTTTTCGGTTCTCAAGTCTGTAGTATGTGAGTCCTTCGGCCAGCTCTGCATTTCAGCTATTTTCTTAATGCTTTCGGCCAGCATTTAGTCTTTAGCTCACTGTTTGAATCGGTTTGTTCTCCGTGGCTTCTCCTCTCTATTATCAGTAGAAATTAGCAATTAGGCTTTGGCTTAGGTTTTAATTAGCTCTTCACTAAAATTTATTCTCTTTTCTGTTGAGCATCTTTTGCTTTGGTTCTTGGGCAGCTTACTGGATTTTCTTTTTCTCGAGTCTACTTTGGTTTCTTCTCTCAGTCTCACCGTAAGCATACATCCTCTTACCTGGTAGCTTCTATAACTATCGGGTAAGAAGATAATGTGGATACTTAGGGGCGATTTGTGATGGCACCATTCACCCCCTCTGTTGCCATTTTCGATCCTATCAGAGCCAGTTAGCTCTTCTCGATAGATCTTAACCGGTCTGTGAGCTATGGTGACAGACAAGTATTCCACCATGCCCCTGATCTTCGATAGGATCAACTATCCCTTCTGGAAGAGTCGGATGGAGATCTACATTCAGGCTCAGTGCTATGCTATCTGGAGGAAGGTTAGAATGCGATATGTTGTTCCTGCCAATGAGAACATCAATGTGGTGAACATGCCCGATGTTGAGGCAAATGCGAAGGCAAGGAACATCATAATCCAAGGTTTGAGCCGAAATGAGTTTGATCGCATTTCTCATCTTACGTCGGCCTATGACATTTGGGTGACTTACGATGCTTACCATGAGTGCACCATCCAAATTAAAACGGTACGACAAGACCAGTTCAAGCGAGATTACAACAAGTTTGAAATGCTCGCTAGAGAGTCCCTTGATGAGTGCTTTGCGAGGTTTCACAAGATCTTGAGCAACCTCTGAGCGGTCGGTCTCACATACCCCGACTCGGACAACGCTCGACAGATGCTTGCGGCCTTGGATTTGCGTGTTTGGGAGATGAAAGTGACCACCATCAAGGACACGACGGATCTTTCGACTTTGAATCTTGATGCGTTGTACTCACACCTCAAGACTCACGAGATTGACATTGTCTCTTGCAAGTCGAAGTAACAGTCGATGGCTTTGGTCACTGATCCCAGTCCTGCCTTTGGATCTTCTGTTGACACTATTTTTGGTTTCTCTCTTGCTGCTTTGTGTGAAATTGATGATGATCATCTAGAGCAGCTTCCAGAAAACCAACTAGCCCTCTTAGCCAGAAAATTTTCTCATACATACAAGAGGGTTAGGGAGAGAAAGAGAGGAGGTCGTGTGATTTGCTTTGAGTGTGGTGGCCCCAACCACATTCGAGCAAACTGCTCCAAGTTGGAGAAGGGCAAGAATGACTACGATGGTTCAAGCAAGAACGACTACACCGATAAGAACCGCAACAAGAAGCCCCCAACAAAGGGAAGAAGTTCCGTGACCTTGGCAAAGCTAAGAAGCTTTTCATCGCGTCCTCATCGCCTTCGACGACATCGACCTCAGCGAGGTGGAGGGGTGGAGTGACGACGATGGGAAGGATGATCAAGAACCCAAGGACGGCGACGACTTCACCGGCATGTGCTTCATGGCCCTTGAGGGCGACATCAGCGACAGCGAGCTCTACTCTGACTCCGATGAGGTATACCCTTCTTATGACCAGCTTAATGATGCTTTTCTTAAGTTAGAAAAATTTCATGCTAGATCTAGAGCTACGTGTAGTGAGTTGGAGAAGGAAGTAGAGAGATTGTCACGGGAGCTTACTTCACTTATATCTGCTCCCTCCCATGACGAATGTGATGTATGCTCCTCTTTGCTTGGTGACATGGAGAAGCTAAGGACCTTACATGATAGTGTGACCTCCGAGCTTGACATGATTAAGGTGGAGAATATTAGTCTACTTGCTGAACTAGAGATGAGTAGGCTAGCTGCTCTTTCATCTACTACTGTTGAGACTATTTCTTGCATCTCATGTGAGGATAAGGATAATGCTTTTAGAGGTCTTTATACCATGTTTCTCGATCTGCCTGAATCATGTGAAACTGTATTAATTTGAAGATGAACCTAAAGAAGGCAGATCATAAAATTACTGAACTACAAGCTTCATTACTTAAGCCCATTGTTTCTTGTACCAACAGTCCTAAATTAACCTTTGAGCTTGAATCTGTTTCTAAACAATTTCAAGAAATGGTTGATCATAACAAGAGAATGGCTCAATATGCTTCTAAGGACCCTGTTAGCTCACCATGCAATAATTGTGAAAAACTAAAATCTGATTTGATTGCATTGGACGATAAATTTGTGAAGCTAACTAAGAACCTTCTAGAGAAGTCACCATCTACTTGTGATGTGTGTACTGTTGTGGGGTAGAAGCCCAAGGGTATGGTAGAGACGCTTAGCGACGTAAACCAAATGGCTAGTAGTAGGACTGTCCCTCCTGAGGCGGCTGTGTGTGCACATGCCATCTGTTCTTCTACTGTTAGTTCTTCTTCTACTCCCTTACCTTATGTTGTCTCTTCTTCCCCCTGCTCTTCTTGCACCTCTCTCTTTCAGGAGTGTCAGTATCTTATGAACACTCTTGAGAGGTTTGTTGGAGGTAAGAAGAAGCTGAATATTATTCTAGACCAGTCCAAGATTTGCAAATTCAATCAAGGTCTAGGATATGATTTTCTTTAGGATATTAGGAAGCATCCACCTGCTGTTCTTAGACCCATAGCAGCAGGTGTGATCGAGGTCAAGCCCAGAACCAAGAAAGTTGAGTTCAAATCTGCAGGCTTTGTCCAAGGGATTTCTGACAGTAAGGTGGTTCCACCTATTGCTTCGACCTCTCAGAAGGCGAAGCCTCATCATGCTACTTCTACCTCTCAGAAGGAGAAGTATCATTGTACCTTCTATCAGAAGGATGGACACTTGGTCGAAAGATGCTTCAGGCGCGCCAAGATCGCGCGGAGAGACCGTGTTTAGGATCTTAGGCGTATTCAGGGTCAGCCCCAGACCTTGAGTGCACCTAAGACCAACACGAGGTCAAGAATTGCGTCTGTTGATGGGTTTGGGCAGCATCAAGGGCTTGGCTTTTCTGGTTTTTCTAATTTTCATCCTCGATATGCCTCTGGTCGTGATATCCGCAATCCTAAGGGTAGATCTCATTTCCCCCGTCGAGATAACTACTCACGGCGAGATCAGCATGTTGTCGGTGCTCCGACTCGCTCTTCCATAGCAGTCGGACCTAGCAACAGCTTCAGGTTTGCTCATAGACCTTCTGGCTTTGTGAGCGACAGAGAGCGTAGGGTCATTAGAGGTTAGTCATGTGTGACTATTGTAGGACCGAAATGGCGACAGAGGGGGGGGGTGAATGTCGATCTTTAAAAATCGCCCCCAACAAGTATCCTCACTTAAGCTTCTTCTCCAATAGCTATGGGAGCTATGAAAAAGGAAAATAAGCCCTCACTGGAAATCACAGAGACAAGGAAAAACCAGATCCAAACAGAAGCAGTCAAGAAAAATAAAATCAGAGAAAGTCTGACTGCAAGCGGTAGTACCGCTGAGACGAGCGGTAGTACCTCTGAGCGGTAGTACCTCTCGAGGAGCGGTAGTACCTCTGAGCGGTAGTACCTCTCGAGGAGCGGTAGTACCGCACGACGATCGGACTTGTCCGAACGTTCCTACGCTGCCGATCAGACTGGTCCGAACATAACCGGTAGTACCGCTAGGACGAGCGGTAGTACCTCTGAGCGGTAGTACCTCTCCAGGAGCGGTAGTACCGCACGACGATCGGACTTGTCCGAACGTTCCTACGCTGCCGATCAGACTGGTCCGAACATAACCGGTAGTACCGCTAGGACGAGCGGTAGTACCTCTGAGCGGTAGTACCTCTCCAGGAGCGGTAGTACCTCTCGAGAAAAACAGCAAACATGATTTTCAGGCTGGAACTTTGAGACTTCAGATTTTTGGCTAAAAAGAAGGTTTGCTCTCAATCTTTTTGATCCAAGGCCTTACTACAACATACTAAATAGTAAGGGGACCTTGGGAAACAAGAGAATCAAACCAAGAAGCAAGAATTTCAGATTATGGGTAAAAATCTGAATTTTTGCACAACCCGAGCCAAAAATCAAATTACTCCCCAACCGTTGATCCTTTGGCTATGAAATTTTGAGGGTAGCTAATTAATAGCCTCTGGACTCTCCATACCAAATTTCAAGCCATCTCAACAAGGGAATCAAGAGCAGCTCCAAACCCTAGAAACTGAGTTCATGAACAGAGGAAGGCCAAAACTGAAAACTGAGAATTAAACCAAGTTTGCTCTTCGGGAAATCGATCAAATGATCTTGTGGCACTAACCCATCATAGAGCAACCCATTTTGGGCCTTCCCAACAGGCAAGAACTCGAAAATCAAAAAGCTCAGAAATCAACCAAATGGAGCAACGAAGAACAGAGAGAGAGAGCACGAACAGATAAAAACTTCAGGACTTTCATTCATTGATTCACAGAGAATACAGAAGAGTCCCGATACCCCGACTTGATACAAAGAAAGGATTACAAGCTCTCAATCTCATCCTCTCCCACTCTCAAACCTCAAGAACACACTCATACATGCTTGAGGAGGGATAAGAACACTCTGTTCTATCTAGAACCCATCGAAGAAGGACAGAGGGAGCACGACTCTGCCTCTCCAACCACTAAAGACTAAAGGAAAACCACCTCCTAAAGCCTCTTTTGACTAGGGCTAACCCTAATTCCCTCCAAAATGCTCAAGTGGGCATGCAGCCCCTCCACTCCTTTTATAGCCCATGGCTAACGGGTCTCCGCCCCGTTACGCCCGCTATTTCCAACGGAGCCCGCTCCCGCTTGTGCAGCCTTGCGAAATTCCCGTTTCGCCCCTCCTGCACCTTCCGGGAAGCTTCCACGCTCCTTGCCTCGCACGCCTCGCAACCACCTCGAGTCCACATCGTCTTCGACACATCCCGACCGTTCTGACCTCAGCGCCACCTGCGCCTAGTCCGGTCCACCGTGTCTCGCCACGACTCCAACTCGACGTCCTGCAGTCACACAGACAAGAAAACACGTCAAATAGCACCGCTCGACACATGAAAGCGTAAATACCATCACACTTACCACAGACGAAGTCCAAACCTGTCGAAACATTAGAATATACATTCTACGCCCAAATGACCAAGTTTGACCAAAGTCCGACCGAGCCCGATTGCGCCACGCAACGGCTCGACTCCGAACCACTCAAACCAAACTCGACTATCCTAAACCTTTGTCAATTACTCATCATTCACATGGAGTCACGACCACCTGGTCTCTCAATCTCCCCCTTGATGAGTATATTGACAAACTCAGAAAAAGCATGAAGTTGAGTTTGATTTTGAAGAATCCAACATGGTCCAAAGAAGAGAATGAAGCTAATGACCATGTCGACAAAAGGAACACTAGAGCAACAACTGAAAGAGCAAATTGATCTCCAAAGCTCAAAACTGTTCCCAACAGACTTTTTCTTCTCTATTCTCCCCCTTTTGGCAATAAACACATCAAGATGCAATAGAGAGAATATGACACGTCAATGGATGAATATGGCTGAAGTTTGTTTTTATTAAGCATTTGGAGCCATGAGAATTATCCATAATGACCAACAAGTAATACACCAAGCCATAACTCAATAAAGGCTATCTAGATCATGACAACATATATATAAGCCAGCTAGAGCACATAGATGACAATCTGAAATGTAATGCATTTAGTGAGCAAGTCAAGTCATCAATGAGCAAAGTCTAACTAGAGATATCCAAGGATGATGCAGGCCATGTCAATAAGCTAAGCGGAACAAAGAAGCTAACATTGAGTCCAAATAGAGTGCTATAAGCTCAAGATTGAAACATTGGTTAAAGTACTTGGTTCTGATTGTAGATTAAGCAAATTGAGCACATTAAACATTGTCTTTTGAAAGCATATGGTTGTTTTCAACCCAATTTTTTGTTTATGTGCTAGATTTCAAGCCTTATGCGACTACTCCAAGCAATAAGCTTAAGAAGATAGTCTAGGTCATCCAAAACTCCCCCTGAGTTCATGCCTAGTGCAATGACAAGCTGTCTCATGAGAAAGAATTGGTGAAATCAGTTTTTTCGCACAAATATGGTGGTTGTCAACCAACATTTTGTTTTATCATGTGCTAGATCTCAAGCCTTATGCGACTACTCCAAGCAAGAAGCTTAAGAAGATAGTCTAGGTCATCCAAAACTCCCCCTGAGTTCATGCCTAGTGCAATGGCAAGCTGTCTCATGAGAAAGAATTGGTGAAATCAGTTTTTTCGCACAAAAGAGATCTTTTTGCTTTTTAACACATTGTACTAACTCATGTATCATCAGGAGACTAAAACAACTCAACCTAAGGCTCAATATAGATTCAACGCTCTACTCAGCCTATTTGACATGGCATGAATCATAAAAGGATAGCTCAAGAAAGACTAAACTCAAATGCTAGCATGACAAGTTTAATTTAAGTTGATCAATTTTACTTAACTTATCATGGCAAACGCTAGTCTACACATATGAAGTCATGATAAATTTAGCAAGCTAAGCACAAGTCATGGCAAGGTGTAAAGCACTGAAGCCTGTCATAACAGGATAATAATCAAGGCTCAATGCAGATTGATTATAATGCTAGAATGCTGAAAATGCAAGAAAGACCAGCTCCCCCTTAATAGTAGATGCAACTTTTAGTTCAAGTTGAGTTATGTCAGAATTAAGCTTCAGAAGCTCCCAATTGAACTCCCCCTGAACCAAAGCAGTAAATCGAGAAGCTAGGAAAGAAAACAGCAAACAGGCAGTCCTTAAAGCATAGATAAGATATAGAGACAACTATGGCTCAGACTGACTCTCATCTACCCCATATGACTCCAGGACAATCAGCTGACAGTAAATCACACACTAGAGAGCAAACACGTACCCTGTCTACCCGAGGGTGGCCCAACCCTCGCTAGAACCTACAAGAAGTGAGTGAGCTCGACCTAGTGAGATAAGAAGCAGCTAATCCTGGAAGCATAAGATAAGAGTTAGAAGTCTAAGCATCTCGGCAAGAGAAGCACTCTAACCTATGCTGGAAGGACTAAACCCAAATGCACCCCGAGTGCAATGCAACAGAAATGAGACAGAAGCATAATCAATATAGTAAAGCAGTAAAGCCCAAAACTCCCCCTCACTACAATCCGTAAGGACACACCACCCCAAGCTCTCCCCGCAGAGCTGAAAACCTCGAACTATCCAAAGGCTTGGTGAAGATATCTGCCAACTGGTGGTCACTCTCCACAAAATGGAGCACTATGTCGCCCTTCTCTACATGGTCTCTAAGGAAGTGATAACGGATATCGATGTGCTTGGTCCGAGAGTGTTGCACTGGGTTCTTAGCAATGTTAATCGCAGAAGTGTTATCACAAAAGAGTGGAACACTGTCGATAACTAACCCAAAGTCCCGCAGGGTCGAAGCCATCCAGAGTACCTGACTGCAGCAGCTGGCTGCAGCAACATACTCGGCCTCTGCGGTGGACTGTGCAACACCGGACTGCTTCCTAGAAGACCAGGAGACGAGAGAAGTGCCAATGAATTGGCAAGTGCCAGAAGTGCTCTTCCTATCTATCCTACAGCCAGCAAAGTCTGCGTCCGAGAAGGCTCTCAAGGAAAGACAGGATGAGGAAGAGTACCAGATACCATAGTCAATGGTAGCTCGGAGGTACCGAAAGATGCGTTTCACCGCCTGGCGGTGAGATACACGAGGAGAGGCCTGAAAACGAGCACACAGACACACAGAGAAGTGTATGTCTGGTCTCGAGGCAGTGAGGTAAAGAAGGGAGCCGATCATACTTCTGAACTCTTTCTGATCAACTGGCTCGCCATCCTCATCTGGGTCAAGATAGGCTGTCGAAGCCATGGGAGTTGACACCGGCTTACCATCACTCATATCGAAGCGCTTCAGGAGGTCACGAGTGTACTTTCCTTGATGAAGAAATGTACCCTCCCGAGTCTGCTTAATTTGGAAGCCAAGGAAGAAGGTCAACTCACCCATCATACTCATTTCAAACTCGGTGCTCATGACATCCGAGAACTGGGAAACCAGAGTATGGGAAGAGCCGCCAAAGATAATGTCATCGACATAGATCTGGACGAGCAGAAGGTCAGCGCCAAGCCGGCGGATGAACAAGGTCTTATCAACTTTACCCATTTCAAATCCATGACTCAACAAGTAGGACTTAAGCCTCTCATACCAAGCCCTGGGGGCCTGCTTAAGTCCATACAACGCTTTGGAAAGCTTGAAGACATGGTTTGGGTATTTGGGGTTTTCGAAACCAGGAGGCTGTCGGACGTAGACCTCTTCCTCAATAAGGCCATTGAGAAAGGCACTCTTGATGTCCATCTGGTAAAGCTTGAAACCCTTAGAAGCTGCAAAGGCAAGCAGGATTCTAATGGCTTCAAGTCTAGCTACAGGGGCAAAGGTCTCCTCGAAATCTAGACCTTCAACCTGGGAGAACCCCTGAGCAACCAGTCTAGCCTTGTTTCGAATAACCACTCCATCCTCGCTCTGCTTGTTCTTGAACACCCACTTAGTCCCAATAATATTGTGACCTCGCGGAGGCTCGACAAGCGACCAGACCTTGTTCCTCTCGAAATTTTCTAGCTCCTCATGCATGGCATTGACCCAAGACTCATCAGATAAAGCATGAGAGACATCTTTGGGCTCAAAGGAGGCAATGAAAGCAGAATGGAGACAGAATTGAGATAAGCCAGATTTTGAGCGGGTAACACGCTCGAAAAGGTCTCCAATGATCTGCTCTGAAGGATGAGCTTTCTGGATATGTCTAGGAGGTCCAGGATGAGATGAAGAAGTGGCCTCTACCTCGTGAGCTGACAAGGTAGGAACAGAGCCACCAGCTCCAGAAGAAGCAGAAGGCATGGGCTGATCACCTCGAGGTGCGGTGGAAGACGGCACCTCAAGGGGTGGATGAGGGACAGGATCAGGTAGACAACCGTCGTCTCCATCATCCTCATCATCCACAAAGATGGTCTCGGACTGCTCTAAAGAACCTGAGATATCGGGCCTAGTCCCCGGACTGGCCTCGTCAAAGGTCACCTCACAGGTCTCTACCATTTTACTAGACTCGCAGTTCCAGACCCTATAAGCCCGCGAAGAAGGCGAGTAACCTAGAAAGATTCCATCACAAGAACGTGACTCGAACTTGTCTAGGTTCCCGGACTTCAAAACAAAGCACTTGCAACCAAACACACGAAAATGAGAGACGCTAGGCTTTCGCCCATATCTCAGCTCATAAGAAGTGCGGTGCAAGTGTGCCCTAAGAAATACTCGATTTGAGACATGGCACGCGGTGGCTATAGCCTCAGCCCAAAACTTCCGCGGTGTAGAGTACTCATCAAGCATCGTCCTGGCCATCTCGACCAAGGTACGGTTCTTCCTCTCCACCACGCCATTCTGCTGAGGGACGTATGGAGAAGAGAACTGGTGCTGTACACCTGTCTCACCACAGAAACTCTCAAAGTAGGAATTCTTGAACTCTGTGCCATTGTCACTGCGGATCGCTCGTAAGGCACCTGGGAGCTCTACAGAAAGCCTACTGAAAAGACCTCGGAAATGTGAAAACGTCTCATCCTTCGAGGCTAAGAAAAACACCCAAGAATACCTCGAGAAGTCATCGACCACAACAAGAACATACCACTTCCCTCCTGCTGACTGCACTCGAGCTGGTCCAACTGTGTCCATGTGTAGCAGCTGTCCCGGTGCATCGGTCATAGTAACTGTGACCGGAGGGTGAGAAGCGGCAACCATCTTGCCGTGCCGGCATGGAGAGCAAACAAGGTCTTTGACCATCTTGAGTTTCGGCAGACCACGAATGAGATCGTGGCCGCTAACTCGGGTCAAATGATCAAATCCGATATGACCAAGTCTCCTATGCCAGAAAGAAAGGTCGCGGGACTTAGAAGCAACTAAACACCTGAGAGGATCGCCAGAAGACTCAGAAAAATCAGCACGAAAGATCCTCCCATAACGAGAAATCCCGCAAACCAGACTACCCGAAGAATCAAGAATTTTACAAGCATTTTTCTTAAAGCTTACCTCGAAACCGTCATCGGTAAGCTGAGAGACTGAAAGCAAATTGTACTGCAGCTTACTAACCAAGGCTACATCTTTCAGAATGAAAGAATCATTAATGCGCACAGTACCTTTGGCGATGACGCGCCCAGATGAAGCATCTCCGAAGGTGATCGTCTCATCACCTGGAGCACGGGCAAGGGAAGAAAACCAACGGGAATCTCCGGTCATGTGTCGTGAACACCCGGAGTCGACGAGCCAAACATTTCCCTTCCCTGCCCGGCGAACCTCGTCCGAGTCGGAGTACAGCTCGCTGTCGCTGAGTTCGCCCTCGAGGGCCATGAAGCACATGCCGGAGAAGTCGTCGCCGCTCTTGGGATCTTGGTCACCCGTCCCGTCGTCGTCGCTCCATCCCTCCACCTCGCTGAGGTCGAGGTCGTCGAAGGCGGTGAGGACGCGGTGAAACAGCTTCTTGGCCTTCCCGAAGTCGCGGAACTTCTTCTTTCCCGGCGTCTGAGCTGGAGGCTTCTTGTTGCGGTTCTTGTCGGTGTAGTCGATCTTGCCCGAACTGCCGTAGTCGTTCTTGCCCTTCTCCAGCTTGGGGCAGTTTGCCCGAATGTGGTTGGGGCCACCACACTCAAAGCAAATCACGGGTCCTCCTCTCTTTCTGTCCCTCCTCCCCTTGTAAGCATGGGAGAATCTTCGAGCAAGGAGGGCCAGCTGATCATCCGCAAGCTGCTCTAACTGATCATCAGTTATGTCACAGAGAGCAGCAAGGGAGAAACCGCAAGAAGAATCAGAAGAGGGACCAGAAGCCGAGCTGGGATCTGTGACTAGAGCCATCGACTGTGACTTCGACTTGCGAGAGACAATGTCAATCTCGTGAGTCTTGAGACGCGAGTACAGCGCATCAAGAGTCAAAGTCGAGAGGTCCGTAGTGTCCTTGATGGTAGTCACCTTCATCTCCCAAACACGAAGGTCGAGTGCAGCGAGCATTTGTCGAGCGTTATCCGAGTCGGGGTATGTGAGACCGACCGCTCGGAGGTTGCTCAGAATCTTGTGAAAACGCGCAAAACACTCATCAAGGGACTCGCCAGCGAGCATTTCAAACTTGTTGTAATCTCGCTTGAACTGGTCCTGTCTCACCGTCTTTATCTGGGTGGTGCCCTCATGGTAAGCATCGAGGGTCTCCCAAATATCGAAGGCGGACGAAAGATGAGATACGCGGTCAAACTCGCTACGACTCAAGCCCTGGATTATGATGTTCCTTGCCTTAGCGTTTGCCTCAACATCATGCATATTTCCAGCATTAATGTTCTCATCGGCAGGAACAACAAATCTGACCTTCACCTTCCGCCAAATGGCATACCCCTGAGCCTGGATGTATGTTTCCATTCGGCTCTTCCAGAAGGGGTAATCCAGGCCATCAAAGACGGGAGGCTTGGTCGAGTACTTGTCCGTCGCCATGGCTCTTGAGACCGGTTAAGATCTATTGAAAAGAGCTAACCGGCTCTGATACCAATTGTAGGACCGAAATGGCGACAGAGGGGGGGGGGGTGAATGTCGATCTTTAAAAATCGCCCCCAACAAGTATCCTCACTTAAGCTTCTTCTCCAATAGCTATGGGAGCTATGAAAAAGGAAAATAAGCCCTCACTGGAAATCACAGAGACAAGGAAAAACCAGATCCAAACAGAAGCAGTCAAGAAAAATAAAATCAGAGAAAGTCTGACTGCAAGCGGTAGTACCGCTGAGACGAGCGGTAGTACCTCTGAGCGGTAGTACCTCTCGAGGAGCGGTAGTACCTCTCGAGGAGCAGTAGTACCGCACGACGATCGGACTTGTCCGAACGTTCCTACGCTGCCGATCAGACTGGTCCGAACATAACCGGTAGTACCGCTAGGACGAGCGGTAGTACCTCTCCAGGAGCGGTAGTACCGCACGACGATTGGACTTGTCCGAACGTTCCTACGCTGCCGATCAGACTGGTCCGAACATAACCGGTAGTACCGCTAGGACGAGCGGTAGTACCTCTGAGCGGTAGTACCTCTCCAGGAGCGGTAGTACCTCTCGAGAAAAACAGCAAACATGATTTTCAGGCTGGAACTTTGAGACTTCAGATTTTTGGCTAAAAAGAAGGTTTGCTCTCAATCTTTTTGATCCAAGGCCTTACTACAACATACTAAATAGTAAGGGGACCTTGGGAAACAAGAGAATCAAACCAAGAAGCAAGAATTTCAGATTATGGGTAAAAATCTGAATTTTTGCACAACCCGAGCCAAAAATCAAATTACTCCCCAACCGTTGATCCTTTGGCTATGAAATTTTGAGGGTAGCTAATTAATAGCCTCTGGACTCTCCATACCAAATTTCAAGCCATCTCAACAAGGGAATCAAGAGCAGCTCCAAACCCTAGAAACTGAGTTCATGAACAGAGGAAGGCCAAAACTGAAAACTGAGAATTAAACCAAGTTTGCTCTTCGGGAAATCGATCAAATGATCTTGTGGCACTAACCCATCATAGAGCAACCCATTTTGGGCCTTCCCAACAGGCAAGAACTCGAAAATCAAAAAGCTCAGAAATCAACCAAATGGAGCAACGAAGAACAGAGAGAGAGCACGAACAGATAAAAACTTCAGGACTTTCATTCATTGATTCACAGAGAATACAGAAGAGTCCCGATACCCCGACTTGATACAAAGAAAGGATTACAAGCTCTCAATCTCATCCTCTCCCACTCTCAAACCTCAAGAACACACTCATACATGCTTGAGGAGGGATAAGAACACTCTGTTCTATCTAGAACCCATCGAAGAAGGACAGAGGGAGCACGACTCTGCCTCTCCAACCACTAAAGACTAAAGGAAAACCACCTCCTAAAGCCTCTTTTGACTAGGGCTAACCCTAATTCCCTCCAAAATGCTCAAGTGGGCATGCAGCCCCTCCACTCCTTTTATAGCCCATGGCTAACGGGTCTCCGCCCCGTTACGCCCGCTATTTCCAACGGAGCCCGCTCCCGCTTGTGCAGCCTTGCGAAATTCCCGTTTCGCCCCTCCTGCACCTTCCGGGAAGCTTCCGCGCTCCTTGCCTCGCACGCCTCGCAACCACCTCGAGTCCACATCGTCTTCGACACATCCCGACCGTTCTGACCTCAGCGCCACCTGCGCCTAGTCCGGTCCACCGTGTCTCGCCACGACTCCAACTCGACGTCCTGCAGTCACATAGACAAGAAAACACGTCAAATAGCACCGCTCGACACATGAAAGCGTAAATACCATCACACTTACCACAGACGAAGTCCAAACCTGTCAAAACATTAGAATATACATTCTACGCCCAAATGACCAAGTTTGACCAAAGTCCGACCGAGCCCGATTGCGCCACGCAACGGCTCGACTCCGAACCACTCAAACCAAACTCGACTATCCTAAACCTTTGTCAATTACTCATCATTCACATGGAGTCACGACCACCTGGTCTCTCAACTATTTCTGCTCATCGTGTGACTCAGTATTGGGTGCCAAAATCTCTTTTGATTTATCCCAGTACTGAGCCATCCCTCTCTTGTTGACTCAGGTTCGCCGGGCAGGGAAGGGAGAGGTTTGACTTGTAGACTCTGGGTGTTCTCGACACATGACCAGAGATTCTCGTTGGTTCTCTTTCCTAGCCCGAGCTCCAGGCGATGAGACTATCACCTTTGGAGACTCTTCATCTGGGTGTGTCATCGCTAAAGGTACTGTGCGCGTTAATGATTCATTTATTTTAAAAGATATTGCTTTGGTGAGTAGCAGTACAACTTGCTTTCTGTTTCCCAGCTTACCGATGATGGTTTCGAGGTGAGCTTTAAGAAAAATGCTTGCAAAATTCTTGATTCTTCAAGGAGTCTGGTTTGCGGGATTTCTAGATATGGGAGGATCTTCCGTGCTGATTTTGTTGAGCCTTCTGGTGATCCTCTCAGGTGTTTAGTTGCTTCTGAGTCCCGTGACCTCACTTTCTGGCATAGGAGACTTGGTCATATTGGATTTGACCATTTGACTCGAGTTAGCGGCCACGATCTCATTCGTGGTCTGCCTAAACTCAAGATGGTCAAATATCTAGTTTGCGCTCCTTTCCGGCACGGTAAGATGGTTGCCGCTTCTCATCCTCCAGTCAAAGTGACTATGACCGATGCACCAGGATAGCTGCTCCATATGGACATAGTTGGACCAGCTAGAGTGCAGTCAGCAGGAGGAAAGTGGTATGTTCTTGTCGTGGTTGATGACTTCTCAAGGTACTCTTGGGTGTTTTTCTTAGCCTCGAAGGATGAGACATTTATCCATTTTCAGGGTTTGTTTAGTAGGCTTTCTGTTGAGCTCCCGGGTGCCTTACGAACGATCCGCAGTGACAATGGTACGGAGTTCAAGAATTCCTACTTTGAGATGTTTTGCAATGAGACAGGTATAAAGCACCAGTTCTCTTCTCCATACGTCCCACAGCAAAATGGTGTTGTGGAGAGGAAGAACCGTACCTTAGTTGAGATAGCCAGGACGATGCTTGATGAGTACTCTACGCCTAGCAAGTTTTGGGCTGAGGCGATAGCTATCGCGTGCCATGTTTCAAACAGAGTCTTTTTGAGGGCACACTTGCATCGCACCTCTTATGAGTTGAGATATGGGCGAAAGCCCAGCGTCTCGCATTTTCGTGTGTTTGGTTGCAACTTGCAAGTGTTTTATCTTGAAGTCCAAGAACCTAGATAAGTTTGAGTCATGATCTTGTGATGGGATCATTCTAGGTTACTCGACTTCTTCGCGAGCTTATAGGGTCTAGAACTGTGAGTCTAGCAAAATGGTAGAGACCTATGAGGTGACCTTCGATGAGGCCAGTCCGGGGACTAGGCCTGATATCTCAGGTTCAGTAGAGTAGTTCGAGCCCATCTTTGTGGACGATGAGGAAGATGGAGATGAGGGTCGTCTACCCGATCCAATTCCTCCTCCCCTTGAGGTGCCTCCTTCTTCCACCGCACCTCGAGGAGATCAGCCCTTGCCTTCCACATCTTCTGGAGTTAGTGGCTCTGTTCATGCCTCGTCAGCTCATGAGGTAGAGGCCACTTCTTCATCTCATCCAAGACCTCTCTGACATATCGAGAAAGACCATCCTTCAGAGCAGATGATTGGAGACCTCTTTGAGCGAGTCACACGCTCAAAATCTGGCATGTCTCTGTTCTGTCTCCACTCTGCCTTTGTTGCCACATTTGAGCCGAAGGATGTTAGTCATGCTTTTTCTGATGAGTCTTGGGTCAATGCCATGCATGAGGAGTTAGAAAACTTTGAAAGAAATAAGGTCTGGTCGCTTGTTGAGCCCCCTAGAGGTTATAATATCATAGGTACCAAGTGGGTGTTCAAAAAAAAGCAGAGTGAGGATGGGGTAGTCATTCGAAACAAGGCTAGATTGGTAGCTCAGGGTTTCTCCCAGGTTGAGGGTCTAGATTTGAGGAGACCTTTGCCCCTGTAGCTAGGCTAGAGGCCATTAGGATCTTGCTTGCATTCGCAGCGTCTAAGGGCTTCAAGTTTTACCAGATGGATGTTAAGAGTGCCTTCCTCAATGGGTTTGTTGAGGAAGAGGTCTATGTTAGGCAGCCTCCAGGTTTCGAGAACCCCAAATATCCAAACCATGTCTACAAGCTTTCCAAAGCCCTGTATGGACTTAAGCAAGCCCCTAGAGCTTGGTATGAGAGGCTTAAGTCCTATTTGTTGAGTTATGGGTTTGAGATGGGTAAGGTAGACAAGACCTTGTTCATTTAAAGACATGGTGATGACCTTCTACTCATCCAGGTTTATGTGGATGATATCATCTTTGGCGGCTCTTCTCATGCTCTTGTTTCACAGTTCTCGGATGTCATGAGCACCAAGTTTGAGATGAGCATGATGGGTGAGTTAACCTTCTTCCTTGGCTTCCAGATCAAGCAGACTTGGGAGGGTATCTTCTTGCATCAGGGCATGTATACTCGAGACCTCCTGAGACGCTTTAACATGAGTGATGGCAAGCCAGTGTCAACTCCAATGGCATCAACCGCTTCACTTGACCCAGATGTGGATGGCGAGCCAGTTGACCAAAAAGAGTACAGAAGCATGATTTTCTTTCTCTTATACCTCATGGCCTCGAGACCGGACATACACTTCTCTGTGTGTCTATGTGCTCGATTTTAAGCTTCTCCTCGTGTATCTCACCGCCAGGCGGTGAAGCATATCCTTGGTACCTTCGAGCTACCATTGACTATGGTATTTGATACTCTTCCTCATCTTGTCTTTCTCTCAGAACCTACTTGGACGCAGACTTTGCTGGCTGTAGGATAGATAGGAAGAGCATTTCTGGCACATGCCAATTCATTGGCACTTGTCTTGTCTCTTGGTCTTCTAGGAAGCAGTCCGGTGTTGCACAGTCCACCGCAGAGGCCGAGTACGTTGCTGCCGCCAGTTGCTGCAGCCAGGTACTTTGGATGGCTTCGACCCTGCGGGACTTTGGGTTAGCTATAGACAGTGTTCCACTCTTTTGTGATAACACTTCTGCCATTAACATTGCTAAGAACCCAGTGCAGCGCTCTCGGACCAAACACATTGATATCAGATATCACTTCCTTAGAGACCATTTGGAGAAGGGTGACAT
This sequence comes from Dendrocalamus latiflorus, assembly GCA_017311315.1. Classification (NCBI taxonomy): domain Eukaryota; kingdom Viridiplantae; phylum Streptophyta; class Magnoliopsida; order Poales; family Poaceae; genus Dendrocalamus; species Dendrocalamus latiflorus. The sequence continues at coordinate 9,006,970 of CM029630.1, read as the reverse complement.
AGTGCTCCAGTTTGTGGAGAGTGACCACCAGTTAGCGGATATCTTTCCAAGCCTTTCGATAGCTCTAGGTTTTCAGCCTTGCAGGGAGAACTTGGGGTGGTCTGTCCTTATGGACTGTTGTGAGGGGGAGTTTTGTGCCTGACTGCTTTATCCTGTTTATTATGCTCCTGTTCTCATTTTGTTGCATTGCATGTGGGTGCATTCGGGTTAGTCCTTCTAGCATAGATTAGAGTGGTTCTCTTATCTAGTTGCTTAGATTTCTTCCTCTCATCTTGTGGTTATAGGATGCTACTTATTAGCTGTCTTTCTTCTCACTAGGTTGAGCTCACTCACTTCTTATAGGTTCTAGCGAGGGTTGGGCCACCCTTGGGTAGACAGGGAACGTGTTTGCTCCTTAGTGTGCTAGATGATCAGCTGATAGTCCTAGAGTCATATGGGGTAGATGAGAGTCAGTCTGAGCTATAGTATCCTCTATATCTTGTCTATGCTTTAAGGACTGCCTTTTCTGATTTTCTTCCTAGCTTCTTGTTTTTATAGCTTTGGTTCAGGGGGAGTTCATTTGGGAGCTTCTGGAGCTTAATATTAACACAACTCAGCTTGAACTAAAAGTGCATCACATGTTGAGGGGGAGCTGGATTTTCGTGCATTTCAGCATTCTGCATTGTAAAATAATTACATAGAGCCTTGATTATTATCCTTATTTGACATGTTTACAATGCATTACATCTTGCCATGATCTGTGCTTACTTGCTAGACTTATCATGACTTTATATGTGTCGTCAAGCCTTTGCCATTGATAGGTTGATTAACATTGCACAAACTTGAATTAAGACATGTCATGTTAGCTCTTGAGACTAGTCTGTCTTTAGTTATTCTTTTATGATTCATGCCATGTCAAATAGGCTAAGTTGAGTCTTGAATCTCTATTGAGCTTTAGATTGTGCTATGCTAATTCTTTATAACTTATTGTTCTTGCACTAAATTCGGTAAAAGCAAAAAGATCTCTTTTGTGCGAAAGAACTGATCTCACCAATTCTTTCTCATGAGACCGCTTGCCATTGCACTAGGCATAAACTCAAGGGAGTTTTGGATGACCAAGATCATCTTCTTAAGCTTATTGCTTAGAGTGGTCGCGTAAGGCTTGAGATCTAGCACATGACTAAAATTTTGGTTGGAAACGACCATGAGTTTCAAAAGAAAAACATGTCATTTGTGCTAAATTTGCTTCATTACAAAAAGACTAAAGTACTTGAACAAATGAGTCATTCTCGACCTTGTAGCACTATAATTTGACTCAATTCTAGCTTTTTGGTTCCACTTAGATTATTGACATGGCTTGCATCATTTTTGGATACCTTTAGCTAGACTATACTCTTGAATGGCTTGACATGCTAAGAAATTCATCTAATTTTCAGATTGTTACTTATGTGGCTTGGCTTGATTATGCATATTTTGTCATGATCTTGATAGCGTTCATATGCGTTATGGCTTGGTGTAATACTCAATGGTCACTTTGGATAATTTTCATGGCTCTAATTGCTTAGATTGAATAAAATTCAGCCATTTCATCCAACACCATGCTTTATTCTCTTTTTTGCATCTTGATGATTTTATTGCCAAAAGGGGGAGAATATTGGAGAAAAAGGCAATTTTTGGGAGCTTTTTTGAGACATGGTCTTGCATATCTTCGCTTCTCTTTTAGACCATGTATGACTTTCAAACAAACTCAACTTTATGCTTTTTCTGTGTTTGTCAATATACTCATCAAGGGGGAGATTGAGAGACCATGTGGAGATGTCCCCATATTTGTGATGAGTAATTGACTCGTATTCTGGATAGTTTGAGTTTGGTTTGGTCGGTTCGCGCCAAGTCGGTGCATGGCGCGGTCCGGTTCGGTTGGACTTGCTCAATTGCGGTCGGGAGTGCTTAGGACGCTTGTTTTCCTTCTCGATCGGTCGTTCGGGCTTTTTCATGTATGAGTATGTTTTGTTAATGCTAATGATGATTATGCTGTTTCGTGTGATGCTATATGACAGTTTGCTTGTCTGTGTGACTGCAGGACTTCGAAGCTAGGTCATGGTGAGGCGTGGGAGAACCGGGACTAGGCACACGAGGTGTCGAGGTCCAGACGGTCAGAGACGTTGAAGATGATCAAGGCTGCTGAGGTGGTTGCGAGTCGGGAGACGAGGAACCGGGGCTAGAGCTACCGGTGGAGGGCAGCGGCGGCAAGGTGGATCGGGACTAGGCTTAGGGAGGAGCTGAGGTCCAGACGGTCAGGATGCCGGGTGCGGTCGTGTGCAGCGGAGCAGACCGGGACTAGACTCAGGGAGGAGTCGTGGTCCAGACGGTCAGAGTACTGGTTGCGGGAAGCTTATGGGAAGGTGCTTGAGGGCAATTTGGAGAATTGACTCAAGTTTGGAGTGGAGAGGCTGGTTTCTCTCCATTGCTTTGAGTGTTTGACTTTTGCCTCATTTGGGTGTGAGGCATGGAGTGGAAGAGGGCTGACTCTTCTTGAATTTCTTCATTGAGGGTGAGCTTCTGCCTACTTGTGTGGAGTGTTGGAAGCAGCATGGAAGCAAGAAGTGTGAGCTCTGTGTGGTGCTCTCTGTGTGCTTGAGCTGAGGGAGTGTGTCCTCGGGTGTGTAAGCATGTAGTGAGAACAGTGGTGCGTTATTCCTCATATTCAATTACGTATGGGGACGTTGTGAGATGGTTGTAATCCTCATATAAACTTTCACCTCTAAGCAATATGAGAAACTTCGTGTCTGAGATGATTTGATTTTCAGCTTTGCTCTTCAATGCTTGTGCTTCAGTTCCTTTCTCAGTTCATTAGCTTTTCTTTTTGGCTGAAGGAAATTTTTGAGTTGAGAAGCTGCAAAATAAGTTTGCTCTGGACTGGGGGATTTGCATCAAAGCCTTTTGGCTAATTTATCCCTGAGAGCTTTCTTTAAATCAATGGATTTCTCTTGATTGTATTTTTGCAAGCTTCCTCTGTTTTCCTCCATCTAGGGTTTGATGTCAGGGGACTCTTGCCCCTTTGCTTTTCTAGATGCAAAGCTGAGATTGAGGTGTGGTTCTCTCCTCTAAGATCATATCCCTGCTGTTTTCAAAGTATCATGAGCAGAAGATGGAGGAATCTCAGGAAATTTGGAAATCAACTCTCTTCTGTCAGTTTTTAGATTTGTGCTCAAGAGTTGATTTCTTGCTCTTTTGGTCATATCCTTTGATTCCTAAGGTCTTTCCTGCTATTTATTTCTCAGTCCCACTTCTTAGCCCTGAGAAAATTGGCAAGAACTCATCAATTTTTCAGTTTTCGAGTGGCTGCAATAAGTACTGTGCATTGCTGTTATTTTCGGCCTGCAGTCTTTTGGTTTACAACTTCGCATTTCCGTCTACAGCCTGCATTTCCATTCGGCCAGGGCAGTGTGCTGTTTTCTTTTGTGCTCTTTTGGTCTGCAAAACAGCAATCGGCTGCTGCCTCTAAATCTCTTCTTGCTACTGTCTTATGTCTGCATTTCGGTCTGCAAAACAGCAATCGACTGCTGCTTCTGAATCTCAGTTTCAGTTTATTTTGAACTACAGTCCAGTTCGGTTTAGTGCTGTGCCGTCAGCAATATTGTCCACTGCTCTGTCTTTGCTTGCTGATTTTTGCTGCGTTACTCCTTGAGCCTTTCGACTGAGCTCCCTGAAGCCTGTGTTCTTTTGTCAGTTTTGGCCAGCAACAGTTTTTTGGTGGAAATCAATAGTCTTTGTTCCTTTTTCGGTTCTCAAGTCTGTAGTATGTGAGTCCTTCGGCCAGCTCTGCATTTTAGCTATTTTCTTAATGCTTTCGGCCAGCATTTAGTCTTTAGCTCACTGTTTGAATCGGTTTGTTCTCGGCGACTTCTCCTCTCTATTTTAAGTAGAAATTAGCAATTAGGCTTTGGCTTAGGTTTTAATTATCTCTTCACCAAAAAATATTCTCTTTTCAGTTGAGCATATTTTGCTTTGGTTCTTGGGCAGCTTACTGGATTTTCTTTTTCTTGAGTCTACTTTGGTTTCTTCTCTCAGTCTTACCGTAAGCATACATCCTCTTTCCTCATAGCTTCTATAGCTATCGGGGAAGAAGATAATGTGGATACTTGGGGGCGATTTTTGATGGCACCATTCACCCCCCTCTGTTGTCATTTCCGATCCTACAATTTTCTTCATGCCACTTTATGGATCATTTCTTTCCAATTTAATTAAATTCAAAATTTTCCTATTGAACAATCTTTTCCAAATATTTTTCCAAGGGGTCTTCAATCAAAAACCAAGGAAATAATGGTGCAAACAAAAAGTTTCAAATCCTTCCCAATTTTGGGCTTCCTAAAACATCCCACCATAACAAAACATGTCATGCGATACCATCGGTATCTGATTTGAGAGTCTATGACAGAGCCTTTACATTATCGGTCCTGAGAACAACCACACTATGATACTTTCTTAGGATATGGTGAGCTCTCCAAAATTCTAAGAACTCATACATTGTGTTGGAGGTACTCTGCCATACTGCACAAGCCCAAAATTTCACCTATCATCTACCACCTGTGGTTTCATTGCTAGAACACAGCAACTTGCTATGGTAGGGCCTCCCCATAAGAGGCACATGTGGTTTGTACATTGTTTCCTGAACCTAACGACACCATCGATGTGGAGACCCCAGGCGTTGAATACCCAAAATCTTCTTATGTGTTCTGTACTAGTCGCATGATCAGTGCTTAGTACACACATTCACAACATTGAAACCACATCCATACACATTGTACATAATTAATTTACAACAAAGGGGAATATATAAGCGGTGCATAATAAAGTTTACAACATATGGCCAACCAGCCAAAGAAATAAAAGTATCAAGAATAAAATATAATGAAAGACAAGTAGATAATCAAAAGAGTCCAGTAGTGTGCCACCATAGCCCATAGGCAACCAACTAGAGTTAGGCTCTAGAAAGACCCATCGTTGTATTCCCCGGTACCAGAAGCAAAAAACACGTCATCTGGCATATGTCCTTCCTCATCCACTGAACAACAATTTATGCAAAGTTGAGTACATTATGTATTTAGCAAGACTTCATTTCCAATATCGATAAGTAGTAATTTACAACAAGGGCAGTTGACATGTAATGATATAACATTAATAATAGTAAATCCCAATGATTCACAGCCTCCTTGACTGCAAACATCAAACGATTCCCAACCACGGGAATAGCACACGGCAAATACGTACATGCCATCCCATCATTTCCAACAGAATAATTTTATAAAAATAAAAACTATACCCATTGTGGCTGGATCCAAGAATGCTCATGACCATGAGCATATCTATTTAAATAGTTTTTAACACTCTGGAGAGGCTGTACAACCTTACCTACTTGAGATAATCAAAAACATTATCGGCCACTACACACTTCCGTAGGCGTGTGATGAAATAATTATCATAAAGCCTTTACATCACATAGTCCTAACCTTGCACCAACCCAATGAATGACAACCCTCATCTCAGTAGATACCCTCCCTTTGCAGAGGCATTCACCTTTAGATTATCAAACTTTGGTCCCAACACCTGGGTGAAGGAAGTCCTAGATAACTTACTCAGCTGAAACCAGAGCCAATGTAGCACATGTGGTTATACGGTGTGACTTAAATGTGTGGCAATAATGTTCGGTCCTTAATTGACCCAGACGAGAATCTCCTCGTATCAACATGCGAGATACCCTCTCATATTTTACAATTCATATTATAACTCACCCACATCTAAATCTAGGTTTTTTATTTTATTTTATATCAAACTAACAGAGGTACCCCCCCTCTAGTCCAACATTTCAAAATCACCCATATCCACGTGCAAGTTTTTTCTAATGATCGAACTTAGTGAAAACTATTATGTGGCTAAGCATCTACACTATATACTCAATATAATATGCCCAAATGACATTAGCTACTATCTAAATCATATCGTAAAGGTTACAAAAGTAAGAATATCAAATTTGCAAGGAGGTTCAATGCATGCAAGCGGATATAACTACTGTTACCCACAATATAGCAATTTTAATGAAACATAAATGCATGCATAATAGATTTTACAAGTAAGTTACAATAATTAAAATAGTAGGATCAACATGGTCAAATGGGGTATTTGCCTTGCTGTTGTTATAAAGAGAATTGCTCGGAAGTGTTCTCGAAATTGTCCGACATGGGCATCTATTTGATAAAATCCAAATGTATACAAATAAGAGCCACATGAATTTAAATAGAGAGAAAATTCAAATATTTTTTTGCATATTTAGACACAACATGATTTTAGAAGAATATACAGACAAAAAATAACTAAATTTGGAGTTCATATACAAAAGTTATGGCCATTTGAATTTTATTTGGTTTGAAAATATTAAGAAAATGGAAAATGGTACTGTGTTGAAATTTTGATTTTAACTTATATTTATTTCTAAAAGAAAACCTAAATTTATTGTGTCATTAGACTGACATGTGAGCTCCATCATCAAAGTTTTATTAATTTCCAAATTGATTAACATATGGGGTCCGTTCATCAATGAAACATATTTAAAACTACATTTTAATTCACATTTTATTATTATAACGAGTGGGTTTCATATGTCAATGACTCATATTTTAATTATCAATTTAATTAAAATTTCTTAATTGATTTTGGTTGGGCCCACTTGTCGTAGAACTATTAGTTTTTAAATTGTCCATTAGTACTTAATTGCATTCTTATAGGTGGGTCCTACATGTCATACTCTCATGTTTTAAGCATTACCTACATGTGGGTCCTACATATCATACTCTCATGTTTTCAAGCATGTTTTAAATATAATTTCAATTATTTAATTAACTCGAACCCACATGTCAATAGTTTTTGAACGTGTCATTAGCGCTAAATCATCCTTCTTACATGCGGGTCCCACATGTCACAGAGAGGAAGTGTGTGAGCAGTTGAGCACCATGGCAGAGCTCATTATTGAGCTCACTGGTGGTGAGGGAGGTGACAGAGTGGCTTTAACATGGGTGAAATAGAACAGCGGTGTCACTGAGCACTTCTGGGTGATGACGGTAGCCAGAATGGTGGATAGAGGTGGCAATGCAATGGCGAGAGGCGACAAGGTGTCTCAGGCGAGCACTGGCATGGGTGAAGGTGTGTAGGAGAGGGTAATTGGGTAATGGTGCTAGCTCCAAGGTGGCTAGGTGATGCTACAAGGCTAGCATGAGGACCTGTGGTCACAGGAGCTTCAGCGATGCCATGCTCACATGGTGGCTTCATGAAAAACGGTGGGGTATTTCGAAATCAAATGTGCGCACGAGCATCTAGGGACTAACAAGAGTCTACTGAGGGGGTTGGCGATGACAGTGGGGCACTGGACTTGCATGGCGATGGCTCCATGCAGTGAAAGACTGGTTAATATCATGGTCGGATTAGCTTGCTTGCTAGGTGGAGACGCTCAGAGAGTGAGGAATTGGCCAGATTCTTACCAGAGAGGAAGAATGGCTAGTAGCAGTGCTCCTGGCCAAAGATGAAGAAGAAAGCTTGGCTCGGGTGATTCACTACATGGCAAGGCAATTAAGTGAGCATGGCTCGGATGAGACATGTTGTGACATGTTCGGAAAGGGGAGAAGCTCATCAGAGATCTTGGAACATGGTAGCATGTTCACCGGTGACATGAATGACTTTGGTTTATCGGTGTTTCAAAGAGCAAGGAACTTTGGAAATGTGTGCAAGAGATTGAGGGGTGAGCTGAGGAAGAATGATGTGGTGAGGAGCTTAAATAGACAAGGAGAAATGCATGAGAAGATGAGGAGGCCGGTGGCTGTGGCGAGATATCGTGAGTATGTTGCTTGCTCCACTGCACGGATAAGGAGAAGAGGACAAGGGGGGAAGAGATGCGTCATATCGAGGTGGCGGGTAGGAAGTAGCAAGGAAAAACCATGGGTGTGGCATCAAAATCCAGCGGCACGCCATGGCGGAGCTGGCACACGCGCAAGGTTCAAGAAGAGAGCTAATGCACGGACATGGCGCATTAGTGAGGGGAGAAGGAAGACATAACAGGTGGAGTCCAGTCCCACTCATTAGTGTCAAGTTTTTAATGGATAGAGAAAAGGTGTAAAGTTCAGAAATACGCCTTCGCCAAATGGGAAGTGGAAAGGGTTAAGTGACCAAAGCGCATTTGTTCTGCTGAAAGGTTTGAGGAATTTTTAGACATAGCAGATGAGCTACAAAAATTATTAAAACATTTTTGGAGGCTCCTGACATGGTGTAGATGTTTGTGTAATTTTTCCAAAATTTTCATCCATATTAAATTTTTCTCTAAAATTCTGTAAATGTCATTATTTTGGTGTAACATGCACTATTTTGATTTGAATAATTTTAGGAGCTTGCTCAATAATTTTCATATTTTTATTTTTAGTGCCATAAACTTATTTTTGAGTTTTGAAATGGTTTCCACTATGAATTCTCCTAGGCCACTTTATTGACCATCTTTTTAGATTCAATTTTGAATTCGAAATGAATTTCATCCGATGTACATTTCTTTCCAAAATTGGTATTTTCAAGTTAATCTTCCAAAATAAATCCAATCAAAAGCCAAGAAAATAGGATGCACACAAAATTTTTAAATTTACATAATTTTTAAAATCCCATGAATTTGGGATGTTACAATCGATTCAATCCTTAGTGACTCAAGGGGACTACCACATACCAAATTCTTGTGCAACTGCAACGATCTGTACAACCACTCGCCAAGTCTAAATCAAGTTTTTATTTTTATTTTCCAACTAAAATAATAGGCACACCACCTCTGGGCCATTTTAAGGTATTATCCATAATTTGACAATTTTGACAAATTTTACCAACCTAGCACAATTAGTATCTATGAGCATAACTAAGCATCAACTACTTTATTTAATCTACAAGTTCTACATTTTACCAATAGTGAATAACAATGCTAAGGTGACAACAGTGAGGGTATCAATTTATCAAGGTACGATCAATGCAACAACTGGGATACAACTACCGACCTTACTAACATAGCAATTTTTATCAAAATTACAGGCATGCATAATACTTACAAAAAACATAAAAATAGTAAACTATAGGCACAACATGGTTAAATGGGGTGCTTGCCTTGTGTAACATCCTGAAAATTTAAATCTGAATATGTGAAGCTTTTTGAATTATTTTGCAATAACTTTATTTGAATTTGGAGTTTGTGGTATTTTCTAAAATTTGGTTGAGGTTCCAAAAATTTTAGAAGCTCAAGAAAGAAACAAACACTAGTGATATCATAAGAGGAAATGTTCAAATAATAGAGAACAAGAATTTAAAATACGAATCTAAAAAGATGATCCATAAAATAAAGGGAGAGGCCTGAATCTAGAACATAAGATTTCATTTCTGGAAATAATGGAACAAATAACAATAGAAGCAAATAAATGAAATACCGATAAAATATGGATAATACATATCAATATAGCTACAAAATTGTGGCAGGGATATACAAAAGAAAATTGGGTGAATAAAACATGAATTCTATATATATAGACACAAATACACAAACCAAAACAAAAAGAAATAAAAAAGAGGAAAGATGGAGTCAGGCCGGCCATCAGCCCGGCCTAGCTCCACCCCTCCCTCCCGACCGTTTTCCCTGGCCAGTGGGCCCCCGTCCCCGTCCCTCTGCCACGCGGGACCGCCCCTCCCTCTCTTTCTTCTCTTCTTCCCCAGTGCGCCCGTGCCACTCCTCTCTACTGCACTCAGCTTCTTTTCTCCGCGTGGCAGCCATGCACCAGCCCTCGCCCACCGATTTCCCCTGTCGCCACCGGTTTCTCTTGCGCGCCCACTGTCTCCGCAACCACCCCGTGAGCATAAGTAGCTCCCCGCGCACCACTCCCTGTCTCTTCTCCCGTTTCTACCCAAGCGCCGACCACTGTCGCCTCTGTGCCGCCCCGGCCGCTCCGGCAAAGTTCTACCGCTCCGGCTGCGTCCGACGCCTCTCCACTTCTCACCAACCCTTTCCCCTGGGTTAACCGGGTTCCCGCACGCCGACATCCACCGCAGCAGCCTCTTCCCTGAAACCGGCTGCCGCCGCCATTTCCACCCCCGACTCGTCCTCGTGTGATCTTTCTCTGATTCCTTGCTGTGGGAGCGGCACCTCGGCGCCCCAGACCTCCTCCAATCGATGCAGGAGCTCCTCCCTTACCGCAGCTCGCCACCACCATGAGCTCCTCTGCGCCGCTGCTCACGCACGACGCCGGCTCACCTCGGCCCCTCTTCCGCTCGGCCAACCCTAAGGTAAGCCTCCCCTGGTCTCCCTCATGCCCATGCTCACCTCCGTTCTCTTCCCCCTCACGCCGGCGCCGCCGTCCCCTTTCCACCCTCGCCGCCGGCCGCTCTCAACACCGTCGACCCCTCCTAGCGCCGTCCCGGGCCGCGCCAACCCCTCCATCGGTTTCCTCACCCACGGAGCAGACCATTTTACCGGTTGCGCCAGCCTTCCCGGCCATCGCTTGGCGCCGGCGATGCCAGCACCGAGCGCCGCTAGGCCTCCTCTGTTTTGCCCCCAGCCCCTAGCATAACTGAATATTATATGCTCCCTCTATCAGTTCAAGCTTCGGCCCATATGGCTAACAGCGCTAGCGTTTAGAATTCAGCCCACAGGTCCTGAGTTCAAATCCGGCCGGTAGCACATTTATCCCCACCTTTTTATTCTTTTTATTATAGCTCATTTTAATTAATAAAAATCAAGAAGAATTAATTTAGGGAAGCTAATAAAATTGAACCAGGATATAAATGAGATTATTTAAAGATTTAAATTTGGATTAGTTCATATATGCTTAATTATATGGTTTGAATAATTATCTAAAAGACTTGTTATTAATTAAAGACATTAATAAAGAAAAATGATTTTGATTAAATATCCAAATTTAATAAAAATTACCCTTAATTAAACTGTAAACATATATGCCCCAATGCTTATCATGCCACCATTAAACAAATATCAATGATATATTTATTTAACAGCAATAATGAAATATCACCTTGCACAATAACCTCTACCTAGATAAATATCCATGCATCACAAGAACCTTGAATAAAATAAAAAGGTCAAGATAATTAGACAACATGCACATGCAACTTAAATTAAAACACAAAAACTAAGATTTATGGAGATCATAAAAAGGTAGTCTTGTAGATATAGACAATCATCAAAGGTTCTTAAGGTAAATAATATCCAATCAAAAAGCAGGAAATAAACAATATATTAAAAATAATTGGAATAATATGTCCATCTAAAATTTAGAGGCTTTCTAAGTATATATATATATATTGAGAGACCATGTGGTTATGACCCCATGTTTGTGATGAATAATTGACGAGTATTTTGGAAAGATTGAGTTTGATTGGTTCGTTTCGTGCCATGATGGCATTTGGCTCAGTCGGGTTCGGTTAGATGGACTTATTGCATATTATTCTTCCCGATTGGTCGTTTGGGTCATTTTATGCTTGAGATCAATTTATTAATGCTAATGAGGTTTACATGTGTCGAACGGTGCTATGCGATGTGTTTCTTGTCTGTGATGGCTGCAGGACGTCGAGACGGAGTCGTGGCGAGGCACGAGATGACCGGACTAGGCGCAGGCGGTGCCGAGGTCAGAACGGTCGAGGTGTACCGAAGACGGCGAGGGCTCGAGGTAGCTGCGTGGCTTGGAGGGCAAGGAATGAGGAAGCTTCCTGGAAGGTGCACGAGGGGCGTTTCGGTGAATACGCAAAGCTCCACTAAAGGAAGTGGATTATGGATAAAGCACCAGAGTTGTTGAGGCTTAGAGGGTAAAGAGAGAGGCAAATCCATTAGTGGGAGGCTATAAAAGGGGGATGTCTCCTGCATGGTCTTCATGTCTTTTGGGCTTGGTTTTTGCTTTGCTTCTTTGTGCTTTAATAGGTGAGAGTTGGCAAGGAGAGCAAAGGTTGTTTCCTTCTTCCTCTTTGATGTCTCCTGCGTGAGAATATTGAGGAGAGGATGAGTGGATGAGCATGTAATCATTCCTCCTTGTAATCGTGTCATCTCTCTTCATCAATATCAATCTGAGATGGTTTTATTTGAGTGGACTGAATCCTTTTTCTTCCTGTGATGATTTTCGTCTCTCTGTTCTTCCCTGCTTGATTCTTCATTTTTTGTGTTTTGGGGTTGAATCTTGCTGGAAAGGTGCAAAATGGATTGCTTTGTGATGGGATTACGTTTTTAGACCATTTGGTCAGCTAGTTCTCTAGAGCATAATGGTTGAATCTAAAAAATCAAGTTTCTTGCCTTCCTGTGCCCAGTATGTTCTCTGGTTCTTCATTCTAGGGTTTGATGTGATCTTTTGTTTCCCTTATCGAAATGGTTTGAGCTTTTGGTTCTAAGGTCCTGAGTTAAAAGCTAATCTTTTTGCAAAAGATCATGAGCAATTGTTGAGTGAGTTTTGAGCTTTTTGGAAATTTGTATTTTCCTTGTAATCTTTTCAGTTTTTGGCTCAAAACTGAAATTCATGAGTTTCTGTTGATTTCCTTTGCTAGTTGGAGTCTCTGTGGTATTTAGAATAGGGGTATGCTCTTTTGGCTAGAAAAGATCAGCTGTGAAACCTCAATTTGGCTGATTTCAGGTTGTTCAGGTCTGCTGCACAGAAATTTCAGTCGACTATCTTCAGGTTTTGGGGGGACCGGTCAGACCGGTTTTCATTTGGCGGTCTGACCGCTCCATCAACTACGGTCTGACCGGCCGTGTTTAACCGATCTGACCGGCATATAATAGGCGGTCTGATCGCCCAGCCTATTGCGGTCAGACCGGCCTGATGGGGTTTGGCTGCTGATATTCTCTGTCCATTGATATCTCTTGTTGCCTCTTTTAGTGCTTGTGTCTTGTCTTCCCTCTCTCTGTGGTTTTCAGTTTCCAGTAGGCATGGCCATTTTCTTCATAGCATTTATTGCTATCAGAGAAGATCATTTAAATGGACACTTTTGAGGGGTATTTTTGAAAGGCGACATTCACCCCCCCCCCTCTGTCACCAATTTCGATCCAACATATATAAATGGTTAGAGAAATGCGGATGGCATGTTTGCAGCCCACTAGTAAATATATCAGTACAATTTTTGCGTTCACTGTAGACCCTATTAGAAATATATGTATGTAAACACTATCATTAACATACTACCAATCATGAAGTCTTAAATGGTAGCTTTAGTTAATAATGATAACAAAATATAATCATGTATAGCAGGCTCGATTTATATAGTGATAAAATATCAGTATCAGTAATTTTTAGAGAGCACTCCAATTAAAAGGTCATAATAATATACAGATGCTAAAATATAATAGCCCTAGGTCATCAAGTATCAAAATAATCTCACAGACATATAAATACTCTAAAGTAAACATTTAACCAATAACACGAGTAATTAGGGTCGCATAAAATACTACATACCAAGCTTTGCCTAGATAGCTAAGTTTAAACTAGATTAGAAATAAAGCTAAACCTAATAGTAGCTAAAGTATAAACAAGATAATAATAGTGCCATTAATTAAAACTTAACACTAACTTTAATACATAATAATATTGAGCATAATTGTATATATAGCAAGCTGGGACCCATATAAATAGACCCTAATTCAAATTAAACTTAGCCTAGTGATAAATAAAGGTACATAAAATGTCGCACCACAAAATGCTGTCAACCCGGATTCTAACATTAATTCGGTAAGCCAAAAATTGTGTATATCACTTCTGTATAGCATATGCCCTAAATATGAGCGCTTGACAAAATAATGCTCCACTAATCTTGCACGCTGATTCATAGGTCTAACCTAACACATGGAACTTCCTTGATAAATACAACAATAATAAAAGAGTATTAATAAAAAGATCAAGTTATCGTATTCTACCACCAGCCTTGCCTCAAACCAATCGAATCACCCATTAACTCATAATAAAACTAAATTGAGTTTATTTGGATTTATATGGATCTTTTGAGTCATTTGCCTTTATTTGTATTCAGTCGTTTAGCGCGTAATTAGAAATTGGAGTATTGAAGAATCAAGAGATCAAGTGAGATCACAAGGGAAGTGAAGATAAAAACCAGAAGCTCAACCCTTCGAATGAGACAGCTTTATGTGAGCTCAATACCGCGTTAAACCGCGCAAGGCGAGTCAATACTTTGATCATGTTGAACCTATATTTTCTGCAAATTACTTTTGTTTAAATTATAAAATTACATGTTGTTATTTTATATGCAAATACATGTTTAATTTAGGATTCTAGTTAAATACCCATTATCTAACTTGGTTAATATTACACCTCCTTTGGAATATTTGAACATGTGAACCATGTCGCCCTAGCAAAATTATAATAGTAATCTTTCAAAAATAAGTCCGTAATTATATGCCATGCTTAGTATTGCTTAGAAACTCATGGGCGCAAGAACGCCCAACATCACTTTTAATCATGAGAAAATTTGGTTGGGCAGTCATGGTGGTAATGACTGGTGTATGTTGGATATGGTTATTTTATACTCCCAAAAACCTCAAATTGCTTATTTATCTGGGCGGATGGTTCGGGGGTATGGTGTAGGGGTGCACGAGAGTGTGGTTTGTGGTAGAACCGCCCAGATAACCCTAAGGACTGAATCTTGTCATGACCTCCTGTGTAAAACAAGTGCAACCATAAGTCTGTAAAGTACAACTTGGCTTAGTAGATTTACCGGACTCTGAAAGTCATCATCATAGGTGGAGGAAGTGAGGTAGTGCAAGCGGCTGTCTGGGTGATGGCTTGAATGGGACACTCGTAGAGGGTGAAGTTCTGCTGTGGCGTGCTAGCAGTGTGGCGTGCTAGATGTTGGTGGGTTCATGTCGATCATAAAAAGGAAACGATAGCGTGGATTCTGGGAGAAATAAATTGGTGGAGCCTAAATGAATATATAGGCTAGATAGATGATTTAAATGATTTTCAGAGAATTAGAGAGTGTGAAAGTAATTGCTGGATTACAACACTGATAAATAATATAAAGTCTTGGGAGATGTTGGCAATGTTGGTATTATTAGGATTGATCGGTTATTAGATGAGTTAATTGAATTTTTGTGAATTTGGAGATACAACACTCGCTGTTTGGAGTTTTAGACAACACTCAATATTGAAAATGTGAATTCAGTGGATTAATTAAATGATGTCACTCGCTGTTTGGAGTTTTAGACAGCAATCAATATAGGAAGTGTATGATCGGTGGATTAACTAAATGATGTCACTCGATGTTTGAAGTTTTAGACAGTAATCAATATAGAAAGTGTATGATCGGTGGATTAACTAAATGATGTCACTTGCTATCTGGAGTTTTAGACAGCAAGCAATATAGAAAGTGTATGATCGGTGGATTAATTAAATTATGTCACTCGTTGTTTAGAGTTTTAGACAGCAATCAATATCGAAAGTGTATGATCGGTGGATTAATTAAATGATGTCACTCGCTGTTTGGATTCTTAAACAACAATCAATTTGGAAAGAGTTTGTTCGGTGGTTTAAGTAAATGATGACACTCGCTGTTTGGAGTCTTAGATAGCAATCAGTAAAGAAAGTGTATTTTTGGTAGATTAAGTCAATTATGGTAATCGCCGTGTGGAGTTTTAGGTAGTAACAATAACTCTATGATTTAATAATAATAATGCTACCAAAAGAAATTTATAGAAAATAAAATAACCCGAGCCTCTCCTTTGATAAGCCATGCATACTATTTATTTGCATTCTATGTATTGGCTCGTGGAGTACGGTGGTTTATGCTCACACTCACTTTCACAACAAATCCAGAATCAGGAATCAGACCACTACGCTTCAGCAACATTATTTGGTCATGGTGGCAAAGAAGATGAAGATGTCGAGGGCTACACCGCGAACCCCCAGTCGGCTACCTGTGGGCATGTTCTGAGGGTCCCACCTGTGTGCTTCGTTTCCACTGCTGCATTTTATTTATTTCAGCCTAATCAGCCCATGTGTAATTCTTCTATTATATTTATGCATCCGCATGATATGTACTTTGATGTTCAGAACTGTAATCTGTGAGCACTATCTATTAATCCAGGGAATAGTGCGGTGGAATCACAGAGGATGCCGGATGTTAAAATCAGGGCTCCTACACCTTGCTCATTGAGTGTTTGTTCTTGATCTGGCTCATCGACGAAATTTTTTAAAATATCGGTATATATACGTATAACAACAAATAGCACAAATAAGAGCCAATAGAATATAAAAGAGGGAAAATCCAAATATTTTTTGCATATTATGAAAGTTCATGATTTTATAAAAAATTAGGAACTAATTATACTCAATTGAAGTTTGGATGCAAAAGTTATAAGTATTTGAAGTTTGTTCCATTAAGAAATCCTTGAACAAGAAATGCAAGGGTAACATCAGAGTTACCAGAGTATGCTTTCCTATGGAGAAAGTATATTTTCTTTAAACTGAAGGTGTCTTTTCTATTTTTTGGATTTATAAACTAATTTAAAGGGTTGGGCCCATATGTCAAAGACTCATCCTGTAAATCAAGTTTTAATTACAAAACTATCAAGTGGGACCTATCTATCATAGGCCCATTAGCCACTAATTACCCAATTAAATTTTAAATGGAATTAACCACACTAATAGGCTACCAGATAGGCGGGACCCATCGGTCAGAGAAAGAGATAGCATGATAGAGGAGAGCTCGGCATAGCCGAGCTTGATGGTGAGCTAACCGGTGGTGAGGATGGGACTAGGAAGTCATAGTAATGCTCTGGGTGATGGGGTGAGGCAAGAGGTGATCAGAGTTGCGTGGATGATGGTGTCCAGCAGCTATGCAAGGTAGGGCCACGAGGGAAAAGGCAAGAGAGTAGGGGAGGCTACAAGCAGCTCGAGGGAACAACTTCTAGGGGTGCTGGCAATGTGAGAACTATGTGGCTCAGGGATCAATGGTCATCGGAGTGGTGGCAATGATGACTCCCGTGGTGACACCAAGGGCAACGATGGTGACAACGGTAGAGAAGACTCAATAGAGGCAAACTAAAGGGCGCACGTGCATTATGACTCACCACGAGCATGAAGATGATATTGGCAGCATCAGAGTAGCACTAGAGCGGCTTGACGGTGGCGAGGAGAGAGGCTATAAGAAGGTATGCATCAACTTGCATGCATACAGGTGAGGGTGCAAAAGAGAGGAATTGAGCTAAGGCTTACTAGCAAGCTCGAATTAATGAGAATGGTGGCGGTAGCCAAAAATGGAGAAGACGATGTGTTCCCGCTTTCCCATGGCTCCAACTACAATATCAATCAAGGGGAAAGCACTAGAAGGGTGAAGGATGACTTATGACATGGAAGCCAAGGGGTGGAGCTCATCTGGGACAAAAGAACCCGGTGGCTATGGTGTCGACTCACCAAGCTTGGAGAAGACGACTCAGGCTCAGCTTCACAAGGCACCAACTACGACATCAACTGAGAGAAATGCATGAGGGAGGTGCAAGACAAACATTAACAAGGATATCAAGGGAAGAAAAGCTCACCGGTGGCAATGGTGGCATGGAGTAGGCTCACTAGCGCCGAGGATGATGTGCACATTCCCGCTGAACCAGAGACCAAGGAGCTTGGGTTTTCATGAAAATGGAATGAGCTGGGAAGACAATGACAATATTGGATGACTTAAGTACTGAGGAGAAAGACGCAATAAGAATGGTGAGAAAAAGGCAGTCGTGGTGAGAACTCGAGGCGCACGCTCTCTCCACCCAAACAGACAAGAGGAGGCGATAAAGCTGCTTGATGGTGCTACGATGATGGGGCCAGGTGAGGCGAGGTGAAGATGATGGCTATGCTAAGCATTCAAAACTATGGGTGGACTAGTCTAAATCAGTGGGCAAGTACAGTGTACTACGTTAGCTGTGGACGATGAGCAACAAACATATGTGGCGACGAACCAATAGCGGCAAGGTGGGCGATGGCAGCTGTAACATGGGCCCTGAGGGTCCACGAGAAAGCAGCTGTCGGGCCCTCGGATTACCAAACCCGGACCCTCTGTGTATTACAGCACTAGTCCCAGATCAAAACTAGTGCACACAGTCAAACAGAATGAGAAACATCACCATCAACGATTTATTACAATAGATAAGAGTACTGACCACAGGGTCACATTATTACATTGGAGGTTTCAAGACCTCGCACAATCAAAACACAGCGGAAGCAAAGTGAAATCAAAGTATACCCATCAAGATGCCACAGGCAGTTGACTGGGGAAGCGCGACCTAGTCCTCCGGGAAGAATCCATCGCAGCCACAAGCGAAGCAGTAGTCGTAGCCACCTTCTTGAGCTTCAACTTCCTCTGAGATTTTTATTTTTAAGTGTAGCATGTGAGTACATAAAGTACTCCGCAAGTCTTGGGAAAAATGCATAGATGCAAGGCTTAACAAAGGAAGGCCATATGGTTCTTTTGCACGAAGCAATATTTGAAATCTCAATACTACTAATTATTTTCGAAGGCATCAATTTAATGAAGTAAATGTTTTTACCGAATTAACTTTCTAGTGAAGGTTCCAACTACCAACACTAGCTAACCAATTACCATTGGTCAAGTTTTAAACTGCGGGTTCCATCCACCCTCTCTGGCTCCATCCGCCAGGATTCCCTTCCGAGAGTTCCCTCCACCATCGGAATACAAAACTTTTGATTTTAAAACCAAAACCAGAAATCTACCATGTGAATGCATTCCTTGCCCGCCCTTGACCGTGGGCACGGCTATTCGAATAGTTTTACACTCTGCAGAGGTTGTACAACTTTACCCACAAGAGATAAATTATCCTAAAAGTCAACACGCTTCCTTGGCATGAGACCCAGATAAAATACCACAAAGCCTTTACCTTACTCTAATCTAGCTAGATACCACCCGCTGAGGTTTCACCGCAGAAGGGTTAAATCCGCCCAATCTGAAGTCCCCTCTTGCGCCATATGAGTACAGTAAATCCCTGTCCCTCACTGTGAATAACCAGTCCATCCCTGGCACCCACTTTCCACTGGTGGCACCTAAACTAGACTATCATAAGTTAGTCAGCTAGGTCGTACCCATATAGACTTGTGGTTGTACGGTTAATGCTCAGTCTGGACAAACACAAGCGTCGGTCCTTACTTGACTAGGGTGGAACATACACTTAACAAGTTCTCGTGCTTACTGCACCAACCCAAACAACCATCCACCCTAATCTAAACCAACTTTCACAATTTTATTTTATTTTAAAATCACAGTGACAACTACAATTGCCACTTCACTTTCAAACACAAGGATTTAATAATAAATCATAATTTCCCATTTTCAAGATTTTCCAAAGTTATTAGATAGCAAGACTAAGCCTTAACCTACCATTCTAATATTCACAAAGATTAATAGTAATCTCATTATTGAGACAAAGGAAGTTCTAGGGTGACAAGGTACATGGCAATCAATGTCAAATGAGGGCATAACAAAGTTGGAATAACTAATTCCTAAAGATTTCAACTAGTGACTTTAGGTAAATAGCAATGCACATAATTTAAAATATTTTAAAAACATTTCAAAAGCATAGGTTCAAGATGATCAAAGGAGACTTGCCTTCTTGAGGGTTTCTGGGTCTTTTTGTTGCTGTGAAGAGGGATCGTCGACAACGTTGGAATCTACGCGAGAAAAGACGAAGCAAACAAAGCAAATAAATACAAACAAAATCCAAATAAAATCCAAAAATTCAACAGAGGCCATAGTTGGATAGATTATGATTTTAGACGAATTTAGGAGAAAGGATCAACGGATTCGGAGTTCGTATGAGGGAGATCGAATATCTGGAAGATTGGTGGGGAAAAGAAATTACTGAGACAATATTTGGACCAAGAAATATTGAATGGATTTTATGGAGATTTGGCAAGATTTGAATTTGAATTTGAATTTTGAAAGTGCACAGGAAATTTGGAATGGAACTGAGGCTTTGAATTTAAACTAGGTATTGGAATTTGAAATTTAAATATTTGAAATATCAAATAAATTTCAAATATTTGAAAGGATGGAAGAAATGGATAGTTTGGAATTTTTGATGAATTTAGAAATTTAAATGGGCTCAAACGGAGTTAAAACGAGGGAGAACGGGCTCCGGAAAGTTTGAAATCAGGAAAAAGGAAAAAGACTGATTTTTGGAATTATTTTTCTACTGAAAAATAATACTTATGATGTCAGCAAATTTCGAATTTTCTGAGCGGGAAAGTTATTTGAATGACTGGTGGGCCCGGTCTACCGTGGACCGGTTCCACGGACCACGAATTTCGCCGACGTGGCGCACCGACCGCATGGCGCCATGCGGGCGTGAGGTGGCGGCCACGTGGCCGTCCACGCGGGCACAACCCGCCACGAGGGCGGCGCGCACGGGCGGCCCGGGAGGAGCACGGCCGGCGGCCTCGCCGGCGGCCGGCGGCCGGAGGTGGGGGCGGCGAGCGGCGGCGGGGTGAGGGGGGGTCGGCGGCGGCGACGGAAGGCGGGCGGCCGGCGGCGGCGGCGCAAAAGATGGCGGCGGCGGCGGAGGTGTGAGCGGCCGGCGGTGGAGCACCGGGAGGCGGCCGAGAAGAGGAGGAGGAGTGCGGTGGGAGGCGGGGTGATGGAGGGGAGGGGAGGCGGTATTTATAGGCAAGGGGAGGAGGGGAGGCCGGCCATTTTTTTGGAAGCTCGCCGGAGTTATTGCTCCTGCAATTAGAGGGCTTGAATTGAGGGGAAACGGCCGGAGGAATGGAGGGGATTGATGGGGCTTCCGTTACCATACTTCACTTGGGAATTAATGCGAAAATAATGGCCGAATTCAAAGCTTTATTTTCGGGTTAATGGAGGTGGAGAGAGAGGGTGGGAGGAGGAAGAAGGTGAGGTTGAAGAAGGATATGACACATGGGTCCCATGTGTCATAGAGAGTGAGAGTTAGTGAAGGGGTACGGGCCGTTGGATTCGTGACACATGGCAAGTGAGTGTATGAGAGGCTTTGGATTTTATGAAGGGGTAAGTTGTGGTGGATGGCTAGGATTAAAACGTGGAGAGAGGTGGATTTAATCTGAGAGCGACACGTGGCGGAATAGGATTAATTTGATTTTTATTTTCGGAATAAATTTCAGCAAATACTAGAAACTTTATAAACACTTGGAAAAATAATATTTAAAGTCTAAAAATTCCAGAAAAATTATACAATATTCCTGGAAGCATTTTAGACTTATCAAAAATATTTTTAATTTCATATTTGTATTTTAATAATTTATAAAATACTTTGTAACTTTGAAAGTTGATTTTAAATTTCAGAAAATTCTCAAATAATATTTAAAAATTTAGGAGAGGCTAGGAAAAATATAATTTTCCCTTTTTGGCTTTAATAAAATATTTAAAATACATTTTCTTGCTTTAAATTTTGAAATAAAAACCAGAAAATCAAATAAAAGCCAAGTAAAATCCAATTACTTTAAAATAATTAATTTAAATTTAAATTTTTCCAGAAAGCCAAATTTTGGGATGTTACAAACCTACCCCCTTAGAGAGAATCTCGACCCCGAGATTCGGACGGACTGGGAAAGAGAAAGGAGAGGGAAACTCGGCTCTTAGGTCCTCTTCACGCTCCCAAGTTCCTTGACTTCGAATGGTTACTCTACTGTACTTTGTGGAACTTTATGGTCATGCTTCTTGCGCGGCTTTCAGCTTCCTTCATGATTCTATCTTGTTGTTCGATGCTCCGTAGTATTTCTTTGACTGAGAAATACGGAAGACAACAACAAATCGGATTGGTACATCTTTAGTCGCCTACAAGCTTTGGGTTAACTTCAATTGCCTTTATCATATCAATTAATTCAGGATTCCACCAAGAGGGCTTAACTTCCGCAAGTGTTCATCCGAGAAAGACATAATTATTTCAACTCTCCAAAAATTCTTGATTCCTCATTAACTTTTACTCTGTCTGCTCTAATTTGAATCGACGTCAAACCATAGAATTTTTCTAACAAGAATCCAATAACATTGTAGTTTGTGATTTCCATCAATTGTTTTATGATCATTATCTAATCCAACAGATCCATAACTTTGATCAAATAATATAAGATTAATCCAACATTTTAGTAATCATCAATCAAGTTTAAGATCAACTAAGCCATAATTTAATATTCATTAATCCACCAACATCATTCTCTTCATAATCATCATTTTGGTTCCACCAATTTGAATGAACTCAATTAATTCTTATCGGACAATCTCTCAATTAATTCTCATTGGACCATCTATCTCCCATAATTAATTTAAATCCTCCAGGTTATCCATTTGAACATCCTTAAATGATCTAGTTAATCCCATTAGTTAAAATCCAATTATCTAGCAATGATCTATTAAATCCACCAAATTCAAATTGTCATATCAAAGCCCACTTTGCAATGATAAAATTAATCCACCAAGATATCTAAGGGTATTATCTTCTGGAATTCCACTAGTATCCACTTATCATCAATAGGTCCACCAAACTATGATAATCAATTAACTCCAAAAATTCATCTACTCTTCATGATTAAACCAAATCACCCAAAATTGATATCATGAATTGTTTATGATAATTCAACTTCTTAATCTTTTAATCTCTCCCTTTACTGGATCAATCTCTTAATACTAATTCTCCAACAATCACAAATAATCCCTCCAACAAAATCTTGTTTTACATCCAACTACTCCTTTCAATCCTAGATAATAAATCCAAGGCAAAGTTTAGACTCTTCCCATGATCTAATTAGCTCTCCCAAGTTCAACTTTGTATTTATTCTCTAGTCAATCCACAAAGATAACACTTTTTAGATTTATTTATAATCAATTGGTATCCACAAATATACCTTTTATCTCAATCCACTCGAACATTAATCAATCTTGTCAATTATAAATCCAAAATATATCACTCTAGCAACAATTCTCCAAATTGCCGAACTTGACATGCACTGATTATGACAGCTTTCCCGACAAGAGTACTTTCCATAAATTTGTTGTCTTCCATATACTTTAGGTCTCCAAGAATTCTCCAAGCTTGGACTACGGTGAAAGAATTGGAGCTTGTACTATTGCGGTAACTTGGGTTAGCAAAAGATAAGAGGGAAGTAGCACAGATAAGAGATCAGGGGAACAACTAAGCAACATCCCGAACAAACACACAAGAAAGAAGCAAGCAACAACTTAGAAGAAACTTAGCTTGAAATCAAAATAGTTTTTAGGGATAACTGTACTACAAGTATACAAAGACTTGGTACAGTCCACCTAACACACAAGCAAGTAATATATAAGCGTTCTAAAATCATAGGACTTTACTTGGGTACTACAACTAAAGAGCTAGTCCTTGCTCCTTCATGATGACGAGCTTCTCCAAATGCTTCTTAGACGCAACCTTACTGAGCCGTCTATAGAAATTACAAAGGGAAGGGGTACAATTACCATTCCAAAAAGGAAATAAGCAGATAGATAAGGGAGAATGCCATGACGAAGGTAAGAATAGAAAGACAAGAAAAGATAAGGATAGCACATCATTAAATTTTTATTTTATAAAATAAATTTTGAAGCTCTTCTTTTAACGACCATTCTAACTAGGTCACGTCCTACAGTCAAATTGGCTCTGATACCATCTCTGTCGGGCCCCCGGATTACCAAACCCGGACCCTCTGTGTATTACAGCACTAGTCCCAGATCAAAACTAGTGCACACAGTCAAACAGAATGGGAAACATCACCATCAACGATTTATTACAATAGATAAGAGTACTGACCACAGGGTCACATTATTACATTGGAGGTTTCAAGACCTCGCACAATCAAAACACAGCGGAAGCAAAGTGAAATCAAAGTAGACCCACCAAGATGCCACAGGCAGTTGACTGGGGAAGCGCGACCTAGTCCTCCGGGAAGAATCCATCGCAGCCACAAGCGAAGCAGTAGTCGTAGCCACCTTCTTGAGCTTCAACTTCCTCTGAGATTTTTATTTTTAAGTGTAGCATGTGAGTACATAAAGTACTCCGCAAGTCTTGGGAAAAATGCATAGATGCAAGGCTTAACAAAGGAAGGCCATATGGTTCTTTTGCACGAAGCAATATTTGAAATCTCAATACTACTAATTATTTTCGAAGGCATCAATTTAATGAAGTAAATGTTTTTACCGAATTAACTTTCTAGTGAAGGTTCCAACTACCAACACTAGCTAACCAATTACCATTGGTCAAGTTTTAAACTGCGGGTTCCATCCACCCTCTCTGGCTCCATCCGCCAGGATTCCCTTCCGAGATTTCCCTCCACCATCGGAATACAAAACTTTTGATTTTAAAACCAAAACCAGAAATCTACCATGTGAATGCATTCCTTGCCCGCCCTTGACCGTGGGCACGGCTATTCGAATAGTTTTACACTCTGCAGAGGTTGTACAACTTTACCCACAAGAGATAAATTATCCTAAAAGTCAACACGCTTCCTTGGCATGAGACCCAGATAAAATACCACAAAGCCTTTACCTTACTCTAATCTAGCTAGATACCACCCGCTGAGGTTTCACCGCAGAAGGGTTAAATCCGCCCAATCTGAAGTCCCCTCTTGCGCCATATGAGTACAGTAAATCCCTGTCCCTCACTGTGAATAACCAGTCCATCCCTGGCACCCACTTTCCACTGGTGGCACCTAAACTAGACTATCATAAGTTAGTCAGCTAGGTCGTACCCATATAGACTTGTGGTTGTACGGTTAATGCTCAGTCTGGACAAACACAAGCGTCGGTCCTTACTTGACTAGGGTGGAACATACACTTAACAAGTTCTCGTGCTTACTGCACCAACCCAAACAACCATCCACCCTAATCTAAACCAACTTTCACAATTTTATTTTATTTTAAAATCACAGTGAAAACTCCAATTGCCACTTCACTTTCAAACACAAGGATTTAATAATAAATCATAATTTCCCATTTTCAAGATTTTCCAAAGTTATTAGATAGCAAGACTAAGCCTTAACCTACCATTCTAATATTCACAAAGATTAATAGTAATCTCATTATTGAGACAAAGGAAGTTCTAGGGTGACAAGGTACATGGCAATCAATGTCAAATGAGGGCATAACAAAGTTGGAATAACTAATTCCTAAAGATTTCAACTAGTGACTTTAGGTAAATAGCAATGCACATAATTTAAAATATTTTAAAAACATTTCAAAAGCATAGGTTCAAGATGATCAAAGGAGACTTGCCTTCTTGAGGGTTTCTGGGTCTTCTTGTTGCTGTGAAGAGGGATCGTCGACAACGTTGGAATCTACGCGAGAAAAGACGAAGCAAACAAAGCAAATAAATACAAACAAAATCCAAATAAAATCCAAAAATTCAACAGAGGCCATAGTTGGATAGATTATGATTTTAGACGAATTTAGGAGAAAGGATCAACGGATTCGGAGTTCGTATGAGGGAGATCGAATATCTGGAAGATTGGTGGGGAAAAGAAATTACTGAGACAATATTTGGACCAAGAAATATTGAATGGATTTTATGGAGATTTGGCAAGATTTGAATTTGAATTTGAATTTTGAAAGTGCACAGGAAATTTGGAATGGAACTGAGGCTTTGAATTTAAACTAGGTATTGGAATTTGAAATATCAAATAAATTTCAAATATTTGAAAGGATGGAAGAAATGGATAGTTTGGAATTTTTGATGAATTTAGAAATTTAAATGGGCTCAAACGGAGTTAAAACGAGGGAGAACGGGCTCCGGAAAGTTTGAAATCAGGAAAAAGTTAAAAGACTGATTTTTGGAATTAGTTTTCTACTGAAAAATAATACTTATGACGTCAGCAAATTTCGAATTTTCTGAGCGGGAAAGTTATTTGAATGACTGGTGGGCCCGGTCTACCGTGGACCGGTTCCACGGACCACGAATTTCGCCGACGTGGCGCACCGGCCGCATGGCGCCATGCGGGCGTGAGGTGGCGGCCACGTGGCCGTCCACGCGGGCACAACCCGCCACGAGGGCGGCGCGCACGGGCGGCCCGGGAGGAGCACGGCCGGCGGCCTCGCCGGCGGCCGGCGGCCGGAGGTGGGGGCGGCGAGCGGCGGCGGGGTGAGGGGGGGTCGGCGGCGGCGACGGAAGGCGGGCGGCCGGCGGCGGCGGCGCAAAAGATGGCGGCGGCGGCGGAGGTGTGGGCGGCCGGCGGTGGAGCACCGGGAGGCGGCCGAGAAGAGGAGGAGGAGTGCGGTGGGAGGCGGGGTGATGGAGGGGAGGGGAGGCGGTATTTATAGGCAAGGGGAGGAGGGGAGGCCGGCCATTTTTTTGGAGGCTCGCCGGAGTTATTGCTCCTGCAATTAGAGGGCTTGAATTGAGGGGAAACGGCCGGAGGAATGGAGGGGATTGATGGGGCTTCCGTTACCATACTTCACTTGGGAATTAATGCGAAAATAATGGCCGAATTCAAAGCTTTATTTTCGGGTTAATGGAGGTGGAGAGAGAGGGTGGGAGGAGGAAGAAGGTGAGGTTGAAGAAGGATATGACATATGGGTCCCATGTGTCATAGAGAGTGAGAGTTAGTGAAGGGGTACGGGCCGTTGGATTCATGACACATGGCAAGTGAGTGTATGAGAGGCTTTGGATTTTATGAAGGGGTAAGTTGTGGTGGATGGCTAGGATTAAAACGTGGAGAGAGGTGGATTTAATCTGAGAGCGACACGTGGCGGAATAGGATTAATTTGATTTTTATTTTCGGAATAAATTTCAGCAAATACTAGAAACTTTATAAACACTTGGAAAAATAATATTTAAAGTCTAAAAATTCCAGACAAATCATAAAATATTCCTGGAAGCATTTTAGACTTATTAAAAATATTTTTAATTTCATATTTGTATTTTAATAATTTATAAAATACTTTGTAACTTTGAAAGTTGATTTTAAATTTCAGAAAATTCTCAAATAATATTTAAAAATTTAGGAGAGGCTAGGAAAAATATAATTTTCCCTTTTTGGCTTTAATAAAATATTTAAAATACATTGTCTTGCTTTAAATTTTGAAATAAAAACCAGAAAATCAAATAAAAGCCAAGTAAAATCCAATTACTTTAAAATAATTAATTTAAATTTAAATTTTTCCAGAAAGCCAAATTTTGGGATGTTACAGCAGCCGACAAGAGAAGGCAAGTGTAGTGTGTCTTCATGCGAGCGAGAGTGTGTGGCCATGGTGGTGAAGGAGGGGCGTGGGGTGGAAGACAACCTCTGATAGGTGGGGCCAGCGCGTCAGCGAGAGAAGGAGTCGAGGCGACGGGCACAGAGGCGAGTCAAGCTAGGCTAGTTTGACACCGGGCGTAGGCGAGAGGGAATGTGCCGAGGCTACTGTTTCAGCCCAAAAAGTTTTTCACAATTTAAATTGTTTTCTAATTTAATTAATCCAAAAATGAAGTTTCAATTTTTAAAATTAGTAAATCAACTCCAAAAATTATGAATATTTTTCAATGTTACTTAAACCACCTAGTATTTAGCAGAATTATTTTCAAGATTTTTCCAGCTTTTAATTTTTCTTAAAAATTCAAAAACTACTGCATTTAATAGGAAACTATTTTTAATAAATAGCAAAAAATGTAGAAAATCTCAGAAATGTATTTATTAATTCTTTAAACATGATTAACTAGAAATTACAATTTTGGGCCTGTTATGGAATGCATTCCATAGAATTTGACAACTCCATTCTTATGTTCCAAACAACCTTTATAGGAAAAATCCTAAGAATTCAAATCCTTCAATCCATGGAAGTCAGCACCCACAAATTATTCGAGATAATTGAGTTCAAGTTACTACCGTGAAAATTTATAACTGCATTCTGTGTATTGACTCATGGGGAACATTAGTACTACGGAAACATGAAATGCTTCATAGCCTAAAAGAAGACCCCTATGCTTACTTCATCGTGTACGGACAAGATTGCAAAGACGAAGACGAGATGTAGGCTGGGACCCTAATCGCTTGCGTATGGCAGTGACAATGGATCCATCTTTTTTCTTTTGCTTATCTATCTTCGTATCTCTTTTTGTGTCCGATGTGTGAACTATGATGAACAATTGGTCTGATTGGCTTGTATTAATGTAAGAAAAATGATTGTCTAGTTTATTTATGCGTTGTGTGTGAGCATCTATGATGGATGTGTATGATTCAGCAACATACATATGTGCACTATCTATTGATCCAAAGAAAAGCTTAGTGGAACTCAGTAGGTTCTGAATGCAAATTCGGGTCCTAACAAATTTATAGTTCCATCAGTGTTTCTCAGAATAGACAATATCCTATATTTATCGCTGAAAAAATCAAGAAGATGTGCCTCTGCCGATGATCGAAAATGACTATGTATGCATAATGCTATAAAATATTTATGATATTGTCTATTTGTCGTGCAAAAATATATATTCATGTTATGGTTTTTATAATTTGGTTATTTTTATCTGAACTAGTTCCATCATTATTTTTATATACTTAATATTTTTACAGTATATTTGAAATTTCTAATTTTTTTAGTTCCTTACCATGCAAGTTTCGATCATCAATACCACTTTTTTTTTCTTATTTTATAAAGAACTAGCTGATTGGCCAGCACAATTGTGCAATATGGTGCGGAAGTGTGGTATAGTATAGTGTATAAAATTTTATTTGAGGATTCCAAATTTTGAGTGAGGGGAAACTGTCGGTCAATAGAATTATCAACGGTTTTTTACTGTCGTCAAAATATGCATATCTTGTTTTACACGTGCTGGCATGGATGTATAAAGTTAATTAAGTGCCTCTGCATGTTGTGGCTACAGACCAAACAGAGAGATGGTAGTGGAGAGTGATGAAGATGAGTGTAATGGCCTGGTCCTTCCCCATGGCTTGTACCCATATATATATACATATGAGGAGTGCTTTTACAGTTATACCCTTACATCTGGTTATCCCCTCTGGGGCAGTTATGTCATTACACATGGCCTATTCTGGGCCTTATACCTTCCTACCAGGCCTGCTGGGTTTAGGTGGGGGCCACCCCTACGACACTGCATTTTTTTGCAAATTCTGTTTTGACATGCTGCCAACTTTAAAAAGTGATGAGTCTGGCTTTGTAGACCTCCAAAAATTAATCATTTCTTAATGCGTCCAGGAAAGCATAGTTTGGCACTAATAGCTGCAACTCACCGCCCCCCCCCCCCCCCCCCCCCCCCCAGGGAAAGCTGCAGCTTCTTTTTCAAAACGGCAACTCGAATTTGTCCTTCAGATCTCTGTTTCACAAAACTCCAAAAGCTTAATTAGTAATTAGCACTCACCCTTTGGCTCCTTTAATTACTCCAAATATAGGGTTGCTTCTTCATCAAATGCTTCACTAAATATTCAGGATATCTAGCTTTTTAACTATTGTCTCACGAACTCTCTTTTTCCTTCCTAAAGAAAAGCTCTCTTTTTCCTCAATAAAGCAGCCGAGCCATCCATACTACATTTAGTGTCTTGCACGAATGGATTGCTTAAAAGTTTGAATAAACTATGTAAAGAATAATCTACGTACGATGTGTTAGTGATATGCCCTAAAGACAATTATAAAAGTGATTATATCACTTCTATATTTATGATCTTTTGAATATTATGATATTTTATTCTTTCAAAATGTCTTTTATATTGATCAATAAGTATGTGACTTGTTCATAAAACTCTTTATTCATATTTGTGATGTTATTCTAAATTACCCCTGATATTATATCATTATGTGGGATAATTAGGATTTACAGATCAAAACATGTAATGATAGATGATCATGTTTTACGGATAATAGATATGGGATATCAAATTAATAATGTGAACACATATTAGAGAACATGATGTTAGATTGACCCACCATAAGACACTGCGAGAATTGTTATATTCTTAAGTTTCATCAGTTGGTCTTATATATAGTGTATGTAGGATTCTTAGACCTGAGATCGTCATTATTTTTGACATGTGTAATAGTTTACTTAGAGATTACCAAACACTACTCCATGACTAGGTGGTCAAAAAGGTATCTTTCAGGTTTACTATAAAACAAGTGGAGAAAAAAAGATGGAATTTGCCCCTCTTTTACAAGAGAAGAGATATCTCTAGGCTCTTGGATATGGTTGGATTAAAGAAGTACATGACCATGCCGAATGTGGTTGAGGAGTCAATCACAACTGAGTAATCCATTACAAGCTCGAGTGAATGATCGAGCTATCATAGGATGGCACGCTTCTCGCCTTGAGTTCGATATGGTATCATAAGACAAAGGGATCAGTACATAAGCACTATATAGGTTCATCCGATATGATCTTTATGTATGTTTGGGAGTCATTATGCCCTATTAGGGACTGTTACCGACTTATAGATTGGAAAGGAGTTTTCGTCCTATGGCTAAACATATATGAACCTAGAGAGTCATACACTTAATGGGCTAGAACGATAAGGATCCGAATGATAATCTCCGAGTGGGATACGATCTCTATTTGTATTGGAAAAAGATATAGCCTAAGGCTTCTTTGAGTTAGATATGATATCTGATCATATCTGATCAGGATTCGATTGGATGCTATATAAAGAGAGGTGTGGGGATGTGGGAGGCATCCTGAAGCACACACATTGAAACCCCAGCCGCCACTTCTCATAACCCCTATTGTGCGCGCTAGTTCTAGCACACCGACACATGGTGTTCCATCCCTGGATATGTGGACCTCGGTAAAGGCGTTGCTGTGGCTGCAGCGCTGATCGGGGTGATCGCAAGGAGGAGACGGTTGGCCAGAGAATGATAGACTATTTCTACTACACCGACGCACTCTTCGTTGAATCGACTACTTCAACTCTACTTCCGTGTACTACATGTCTAATGGTAATGATCTATGATCTCTTACTCACATGACTTTATGATTTACACAGTAGAAAATTTTAATCTGCACTAGTGTAACCTGTCCGTATCGTAACACAGTGCGTATTTTTAACCAATTTGTCTGTAAACATAACAGTTCTAGTGTACAAACACCAACTTTGGGACTGTTATCACTAATCACAATATTGTTGCGATCAAGGTTATCAAAACCGGTTTTGAATTTTTACCGGGGTCTAGTAGAACTAGTACTATCGATTTTCGAAAAAATTCAGTAGTTTCAAGCCAAAATTTTCAAATAAAATTTAAAATTTCAAATAAAATAAAAATCAGCTGAAATCAATATAAATCAGAGTAAATCAGATGAATTCGGAGTAAAACAAAGTATTTAAGACGGATTTATACTCCAACTGGAGTGGCTGGTAGGACCCATTTTTGACTGATTTTTATAACCTGGTTGTGAGGTAAAACACAGTGATAGAAACAAGCTAGGGATTACGATAATGAGACGTGTAGGACTCACCTTCAAAAGTATCTACGATAATGAGACGTGTAGGACTCGCCTTCAAAAAAGTATCCCTTTATGTGTCCAACCAAATATAACCCATGTCTTCATTGATCCCAGGGAGATATGAATTGAGATCCTCTGACGTTACGCCGGGTCACTGACGCGTGGGCTCCACGCGATGCGGGGGCCACGCGCAGTGACCCAACGTCACTCTGACGTTACGTCAGAGGAACTCGTTCGGGGAGATATGTATTGTTTGTTGGTTTGATTGTCAGTTGAAATTTTGACGTGGAAAGCATACACAGACAGATTAAGCAGATGCAGAAAAGCCACTAGTATGATTACTTCTCCTTTGTTGCTCATAAACAGCTAAAGATTATCTGCCCGTCCGTTTCTTCAGTCTCTAGATATATAACCTTATATATATGGAGATCATATATAACGTATGCCAATAATTTAATAGAGTGCAAAATGGCATCAGCTAAGCTCCTCTGCTCTGTCGTCGTCCTCCTGTATATGCTCGCGGTGACGTCCACAGCCGACGATCACCATAAGATCATCCCGCAGCCTCGCCCCTGGCAGCCGGAGGAGCCGACGTGCCAGCCAGGGATGGCCTTCCCAGCGTACGCGTTGCATGCCACGGTGCCAAGCATACCTAAAGCGCAAATGCATCAGTGAGTGGGTGGCAGAGCCAGTCCGACAAGAGTGCTGCCAGCAGCTCGCCGCCATACAGGACGTCCGGTGCAATGCAAATGCCCGGCCGTCGCCCACATGCTGACCAGCTTGTATAGGGAGCTCGGCGTCAAGGAAGGGCAGCAGCAGCCGCAAGAGGAGGCATTCCCGGGGTGCCGGGCGTACATGATGACGCAGGTCGCCGCGCAACTCCCGATCGTGTGCATGCAGGAGGTGCCACACTCGGGGTCGGTGTGTCCATGGGCGAACGGACAGCCAAGACAGTGGAGGACTAGACCGTCGGTCGGTGCAACGGCGGTATATGTAATAATAAGCGCCGCATGCATGCAGGCTTGTGTTGTGTGTGGCGTGGGTGGATGATGAATAAAATGAAATTCAAATGGTACGTCCTAATTCCTTTCGGGGAGGTTTTAATCAATTTGTAGTCGGATTATTAGCTCCTCATTCGGCAGCGTCTTTAATCTAGGGGTCGAACTACGCTTAGGGCTTAGTGGCCCGATGGATGGAGATGACTGGGCCACTGGTCACTGGATCGGGGGAAGGTGGTGCATGTTAGGTACCGCGAAGACGATAGGAGGCGGTTGTTATTTGTGGATCAAGCGTCGGTGAGCCGTCGAATACGGGAGAGAAGGTGATCAGTGGGGGCAGGGGTTAGTAGTAGTGGAGGTAGAGTGGTGAGTTCATGGTTCGTGGATACGTGGTGGTGGCGAGGGCATGCCTACCGGCCGAGAGGAGCGTGGTGATGTGAAGGCAAGGGGAGTGGATAACACATCACAAGCATTAGATATGGTGGAGATTTGATTGAGTGATACTTTGAACTGCACTTTTCAAAAAAAATTGAAATTGAAATTTCCAAATATTTGGTTCTGTGCGCAAGAAATTTCTGGTTGAAAATTTCCACCTTTTCATTATTTTCTCTTACTGTTGCTTATTACCTCCGTTGGTATCCTTTGCTTCTTGGCGGTGGCAATTTGGCTGAAGCCAACTAGTTGTAGATACTAGTTCAGGATTTGAGCCCCCTCTTGTCATGTTCAGTTCTTGTCAGTACTTGTCCGCATCTTCTTGCCCATGGTTAATTACTGTTATAGTACTGGAAACAAGGAACCACACTAGCCCATGGTTAATTACTGTTATAGTTGTCTGAACTTGGTATTACACGAAAAGGCTTGAGATTATTCTCTGTCAGGATTCAACTTTATTTTGGCAGCACTAAGAACTTCTCGTTTCCTGTGTTAGCTTTCTTCTGTTGGGCAGAGTGAAGTGTTAGCCTTTGGGTTAACTTGCTGGACAATTAGTCGTAGCAGTGCTCTCTGTTCTTTACCGGTTTGCATATAGCCATATAGCAGCTGTTTTAGTACTAGTTTGTGGCATTAAAGTAGTTCGTTATGACTACCTAGCTGCTGTTCTGTATTGGTATTTGTGTTATGACTACGTAGCTGCTGTTCTGTATTGGTATTTGTGTTTATAATTTTCAGTGCTACATTTTAGGAGTTTTTGTTGTTTGGAGTACTGCTGATTGTTCTCAAGTCAGACTCTCAATCTGAAATTGCTTTGGCATGTAACCAGGGTTCACAATTTCGGCGAAATCTCGCTGAAATTTGGGAAAATTCGTTACTTTTGCTACCAAACGAAAAAAATTCATTGCGGTCAAATATTTCGTTTAAGTTTGAATTGTAAAGGGTTAATAGCTATATATCCACGCGCGCCCAGCTGATCCGCGGTCGAATCCCACTTCCCACACCAATTTTTTCGGAATTTTACTGTATAATTCCGGACATGTGGGTCCCACATAAGACAAACAACGAGAAAAAAAATAGTGCGTTCGCCTGGAATCGAACCCAGGACCAATCGTGCATGAAGCAAGCCCAAAACGAAAATTTTTTCCCTGCATGTAACTTTGTGATCGTCAAACCTAAAACCACGCTCAAAGACATTTCCATATATACATGGTAGTTAATCTTATAGAAATGTTTGTATTGTAGTAAAGTCAGGAATTAAGGGTGTGTTAGGTTTGTGCCCAACCCTGCCAAAATTTGGGTCTCAACAATTTGGCACTTGTTTGGATTGTTGCCAAAATTTTAGCAAGTCTATGGTTGTATGGTCATATCCCATGTATTTCTTGCCAATCCTTGACCATATTGTGGGTAGCCAAAACCTTGACCAAAATTTTGGCTAACCAAATTTTGGTAGGGCTAATTTAGGCACACACCAAACACACCCTAAAATGGTAAATATAACTTTTAGGTTAATACTGCATTTATTATAACACTGAAGATTTATTGTACTCCCACAGTTATGTCCAGCTTTTTAGAGACCCCTTGTTAGAGCAAGTTTAATAAGGCTGACTGTGCTAGCTATAAGGGAATTCATGTCAGCATAGTCCTATGTGGAGGGGAGAGAAAAGGAGAGAGAGAGCCAAGCCGGCTCCCATGCAAGAGTCAGACTATAGCACAGGAAAAGAGGCGTTATCCATGCATGTACCAATAGAACTAACTGCTATACCCATGCATGTATTAAATGACCAATACCCATGTATGTATTAAATGATTGAGAGCTCTTGTAGAGACAACTTATAGCCAGCTTATTGTATGAGTTGGCTGCATCATTACCTTTTGATGACATGGAAATGTATTGGAGGTAGCAGCTATCTATACTATTAAACTTGCCCTTATGTGTACATTGGAAAAACAACAAAGACCAAGAAAAGCTTCCACCCCAGAAAAGAAATGGGCAAATAAAGTTTAGTGGCTGACAATAAAGTTTCCACTTGCGACTACATTCAGCAATTCAATCTCAAAACTATTAATCTTGGGCCAGTTCATCTTAAACTTCTTCATCCGCTATATGTTCTACTATAAGGGCATCCGAAGGCATGGGAAAAGAATAAGAAGAGTGGCGGTGCATCAGTATCTGATAGATATCCTGCATTGTTGGCCTTGCCTGAGGAGAAGTTTGCAGGCAAGCAAATGCCACTTTCACAAGCAGAGCAATGTCTTCCTCCTCCACCATTGTTGGCGATGGTGGGCGTTGGTCCAAGATATCCTTTGCAAGCTTATGATGCTGTCCAATAGAAGCAAGGGATTGCAGGTCTCTTGGATATCTCCCCATCACAATCTCCAGTACAACCACACCGAAGCTGTAGACATCGCATTTCGTTGTCACCACCGAAGTGTATGAAAGCTCTACAGCAAAAGAGGGCACTAGGATTAAATTAGGAATATAGCTAGCAAGTAAACGTGGCAATATGTATGCTATGCGCAAGAAGAAATTAATCACATACCTGGGGCTATATAACCATATGTCCCTGCTAGTTCACTCCAATTCGACGAATCAGGTTTTAGCATCCTTGCTGTGCCAAAATCTGAAAGATAAGCCTTGAAAGTTGTGTCTAGCAAGATGTTGTTACTTGTTATATCACGATGGATTATTGGCGGGCTGCATTCATGGTGTAAGTAGTATATAGCTTGAGACATGTCTCTTGCAATAGTGGCTCGCTTTTGCCAATCCAATTCCTTTGCTAGCTCCTCGTTTTCTAAGGCTGCATGAAGGTTTCCTTGATCAATGTAATCATATACTAGAAATTTGTATTGTGGATGGGAGCAAAACCCATATAGCTTCACGATGCTTCGGTGTCGAATCTTCGTTAACACTTCAATTTCAATGAGGAATATCTTTTCATCATTCATCTCTTCTTCAATTGGATGAAGCTTTTTCACTGCAACCAATCTCCCTCCTTGAAGCTGAGCTTTGTAGACAGTGCCATACCCCCCCGACCCAATGATGTATCTATCACTAAAATTTTCTGTTGCCCTAGTGATATCCTCGAATGCTAGTTTCCCATCAAAATTCCACACGGAAAGCACATCTCTGTTTTGTATGGTTGTGGTTTGTTGCGGTATTTTCCTTTTATGAATAACCATAATCACACTTGCAATAATAATGACCATGCATGTAGGAAGGGAAATAGCTAGCACCAAACTTCGAATTTTTCCTGCCTGATGCTCCAGTGTCAGAGCTGAAGAACAAGGTGGCAGGCCTGAGAGATTTCCGCATAGACCTTTGTTGTGGAGAAACCAGCCTATTGAAGCACTGCGAAATAGTCGTCCTGTTGGAAGAGGCCCTTCCAAGTTGTTGTATGATACATCAAATGTTGACAGACTAACCATGGTTGCTAAGGAGGATGGAATGCTTCCACTGAATTGATTGTGGGAGAGGTTCAAGAATTCTAACATCACCAAGTTCCCGAGCTGCGCAGGCAGTCTCCCAGTGAGTTTATTGCTGCTAACATCCAACATGATCTGCAACGTCGCCAGATTTCCAATGGTGATTGGCAAATCTCCACTCAAGTTATTGTTGTTAATCTTCAAGAATATCAACTCAGTGCAATTCCCAAGCTCTTCCGGTATCGACCCGCTCAACTTGTTTCTAGATATATCAAGATGCTGTAACTTGCTCATTCGACCAAATTCAGATGGTATATGTCCTGAAACTTGGTTTCGCGCTAAGGTGAATTGATACAGATTGGCTAGATTGCTTATTTCTGGTGGTATCTCACCGGTTAAATTGTTAGAATGGAGTACAACAATTTCCAATCTAACTAGTTTTGAGAGCTCAGGAGGTAAGCTTCCAGTTATCATGTTTTCTGCTAGTGCCAGTGTGGTCAGGTTGGTGCTTGCAGCCCAATTTTTAGATAGCTCTCCATGAAGGTTGTTTTTCTCTATGTTTATTTCAATAAGCTGTGGATATGGACCAAAATCGGATATATCTCCTGTGATCTGGTTCGATGCTAGGATAAGACTCTTTAAGCTCCTACATGTTTTCAAGCTTCTAGGAACAGGACCAGTGAACATGTTTGTAGCTATATTGAAAATTTGGAGCTGCCCCCCTTTGCAAACGCCTGAAGGCAATTCCCCTGAGAGAGAGTTGTTAAACAGACTTAGTTCTATTAAACGTGTAAGTTTTCCAAATTCTCGAGGTAGAGGACCTGACAGCTTGTTATCAAAAAGTGACAACTTTCTCATTCTTGTGAGGTTCGCGAAAGTTTCAGGAATTGAGCCTGAAATTTGGTTTTGATATAAAAACATATCAGCAAGATCCACCAAATTCCCAAACTCAACTGGGATGAAACCCACAAATTGGTTTTCGGAGAGATGAAGGTAGTTTAGCCTGGTAAGGTTCCCTAAGGCAGGAGGAATGGGGCCTCTTAACTGGTTTGTATACAAAGCTAATCTACTTAAACTGGACAACAGCCCTATCTCTTGGGGAACAAAGCCCGTGAGCTGGTTCTCGACGAGGTAAAGTGTGTTTAAATTGGTGAGATTAGCAAAAGAGATTGGAATTACACCACTCAAGTGGTTGTTAGAGAGCTCAAGATCTTGCAAGTTTCTGAGGTTGCCTAAAGAAGATGGTATGGGCCCTGATAATTGGTTGCTGTAAAGGTAGAGGAGGCTTAGTTTGGTTAAATTGCCAAAACTGGTAGGTATTTGGCCGCTTACCAAAGTATCACTTATTTCGAAAGACTCTAGGTTGCGGAGCTTCCCGAGTTCGTTAGGGATTGGCCCAGTGAGCATGTTTTGGTGGATGGCAATATCAACTAGCTTGGTTAGATTCGCAAGGGATGCAGGGACGTGACCTGTGAGGTTGTTGAGAGAGAGCCCCAAATATTGGCTAAGGCGCCTCATGTTTCCGATCTCATATGGTATTTGTCCATGGAGCCAATTGCTAGTAAGATCAAGGTAGGAGAGTGCGGATAGAGAGCCGATGGCGGGTGGGATTTCACCATTGAGGCTATTATAGCTAAGGTCCATATAGGTAAGGAATGGGAGTGCCGAGAAGTTGAGCTCACCAAGGCGGCCGCTGATGCCCGTGTTTGGTAGCGAGATGTTGGTCACCACCAAGGGCATGCTGTGGCCACGGCGTACGACACCACACGCGATGCCCGTCCAATTGCACGGGCTGGTATGTTGCTGCCATGAGTCCAAAGCAGGTGTGCTTCGTAGAGCAGACTTCCACTGGAGGAGGGCCGTCTTCTGGGACCTTAGAGATATGCCTCCATGCCGCACCGCATCTGCTTCCAGGAAAAGAAGGCATGGCTGGAACAAGAAGAGGAGCACTAGTGTGGGTTGCATTTTCCTGTGGAACATTGCCATGGCACGACACTGACCAACTGATATGGGGACTGGTGCTTGGTTTGAACAAGTTGGCTGGAGAGGTGAGATAGTTTGGGCAGCGTAGCTCCAGATATATATATAGTATGCCAACTGATCTAATCGTTCAGAGAACACTGCTAAGTGGTCACGGTCAACTGCAATAGAAAAGGAGGTAACCTTACAAATTGGTCTTTTGTAGTGTCTCCGTCTTTGCTTGCTTTTCGATTAATTTCCTAAAGGTGTGCTAGTTTCCAGTTCCAACCTTGGAGAAATGGCACAAGATATGATGTGATGCTTATGTTACTATACAATTTTTTTTATCAGAAAATCTATGGGCTCTTCGATCTCCATTTAGCCGAAATTTTTCTATTTTAACCTTTTTTTTGAAAAATATTCACATTTAGACCCCTAGTAGTTTTAATTCCGTTTTTGGACCCTGAGCTCGGCGCCGTGGACCACGGCGCCGAGGTAAAACGTCTCGGCGCCGTGGACCACGGCGCCGAGGTGCGAGGCCCGCTCCAGCGTGCCGGCCCGCGTGGCGCCGACGTGGCAGGAGCTCGGCGCCGTGGCTGGTGGCGCCTAGCTCGGCGCCGTGAGTCATGGCGCCGAGCTCGGCGCCGTGACTGGTGGCGCCGAGCTGTGAAAATTCAGAATTGCCGCCGTGACCGGTGGCGCTTCAGCTCGGCGCCTTCAAAATAATCCGTAGCTTTGGAAACATTCAGAAAATTGATGAACTGTGTGAAACACAATTTTCTTCTACATTTTTTGATGATGTTGTGTTCAATCTGGAAATTTCGGGTGCTAGTATGGTAATGATGTTTGTAACTTTTTTCCTAAGCAGTGAACTCCGATGGTCAAACACTAATTGTTAGAGAAGTGGATAATGGTGTTGCTTATTCATGGAATTCAAAAGAGCTAAAATGGGGCTAGGTAAGAACCCCATTAGCCCATAAGTGATTATGTTGGTATCTCAAATCACATGGTATAATCTGCGAAGTTGAGGATATAGTTTTATGTCTTGTTATTTTTTTTGCAGACATTTATGTGCTTGAAAATGTGAAATTTCCATGTATTTGGGCCCGGTGTACGGTGGCCACTCTCCCTCATCCCGGTAAGGCTCGAAACGGGGAGACCACGTAAGCACAAGGTTGTCAACACTGAACTCCCGAGGTATCTTGCTCTCGTAGTCAAAGTTGCGATGCCTCGCTGCTGCCACATAATGAGAACATGGAAAGTGGTACTGCCTCAGTTTACCACATGTGCATGAGAAATCAATAAGGACAACTTTATGCCTCCTCGTCGGCCGGAGCTCTCCATCGGTCGTTGTACCACCCCTTTCTACAACCTCATAAGTGCCCGTGGCGTTGTCAAAACAATGTACCTCATGTGCCTCAGCCCTAGCCTTTGCCTTTTCAAGGTGGCGCTTCGGTTTTGGCGCCCATCTCACTTGTTTACTTTGTAGCGCCATTGCATGTGCGTGTCTTTCGTTGAACCAGGCAACAAGCTTGTAAAAGGTGAAGGATACGATAGCATTGACGGGCATACCACGTATACCCCTAAGCAAACTATTGAAGGATTCGGCCATGTTACTTGTCTGAAACTCGTACCTCCAGCCACCGTCGTCATGAGCCCTTGTCCATTTGTCGACATCTCTCATCAATCCCGTCAACCACTGTCTACCTTCTGCGTTTGTTGCAGTATTAAGCTGCTCCAACTTCTCCTGGAAGAACTTCACGTCAAGCATTCGAGCGACCTCCTCGAACATAGGAAAGTTATCCTTCGCACCATCCTTACGGAGTAGATTCTCGGCAAGATGCCGAGTGCACCAACGGTGGTGCAAAGCTGCATACCCCGGTATCTGCTCCTGTACGGCAGAAAGTATGCCCTGGTGCCTATCAGAAATGACACCAACCTCCCTACCAGGGCCGACCACGTGCCTCCGAACGAGCCGCAAGAACCATCCCCAGCTGTCTTTGTTCTCCCTCTCAACCAAAGCAAACGCCAAAGGAACCAACGCGTTGTCTGCGTCACAGGAAATGGCTATCAGAAGTGTGCCCTGGTACTTGCCAAGAAGAAACGTACCGTCAATAGGGAAGACGGGACGACAATGCCGAAAGGCCTCGATGGACTGAGCAAAGCACCAGAAAGCACGGAAGAATATCTGCATCCCATCTTGAGTCCATTCGTTTGGTTTCGGGACGTACTCATAATGCATGCCTGATCACCTAGTTCTGGTGAATAACCGTGAGGGGTGGGATCAATGGACACCTTCCGCACAACAACGTCCAAACATTTTAACTCATTCCTCCTAACCAATTTGACATATTTGTCCCACTCATCCTCTGAACCAATTAAGATCAACCGCCTGAGAACTAGGTCTTTCGAACCGAAGTGAAGTAACCCCTCAACTGTGATGCTCTCCTCGTTTGCATGACAATGTAGCTTCTCCCGAGCCCTAGCAACCAACTCACTAAACGACGGCCGATCACCGAATATCAGAGGCACCCTTTGCATTTCAACAAATTGAACATTTCCATAATCATCACTTGTCACACTGCCTCCATGATATAG
This sequence comes from Dendrocalamus latiflorus, assembly GCA_017311315.1. Lineage (NCBI taxonomy): Eukaryota > Viridiplantae > Streptophyta > Magnoliopsida > Poales > Poaceae > Dendrocalamus > Dendrocalamus latiflorus. Next base: position 8,966,113 of record CM029630.1, on the reverse strand, counting down.
GGTCACTAGGTTGTCCATCTAGTTCATACACAAAACCAAACTTAATACCTTTAAGCGAAATTTTGGATAAATCACATGCATACTTGTTTAAGCAATAAAATATCTAAATGAACCCTTTCCCATTCAAACATCTATATATCTAATAGGATCCAGATATAGTCACATGAGATTTTCAGTTATAATATGCAGCCTACATTGTCTTTTTTTTAGTCAAACAGAACCACCAATATTTATCTAGATATTGTATTAATCACACCAAAAGTCTAAAACATTAAGCGACAGTGTGTAACATATGTAGAAAAAAATCCCCAAATCATCCATATCTCACTATTGCTGCAATTCATCCACAGAAAGCATCAGGCCACTCTTGGAATCCCCAAATTAGCAAGCTTGCTACAGCCCCAATAAATCAGTCACCTTTTTGGAGCAAACTAGACATGTAATCCTAGGCTCCAGATTTGGTGAGGTGTGCTACCAATACACCAATACAAATTTGGTGATTTCCACGTTTACACAAACCTTATATTTTCCACTCAATTTTCACATCTACACCAACATATATAGTACAGCATAATTTTCCATTTCACAGGCATGTTTGGACCTACAGCAACAACCATATTTCTATGCAATCAATTCAATACACACAAAAAAAACCCAAATTGTAAACTCGATTCCTAAGAATTAGAGCATAAAAACCACGAATCATAATCCGCAAGACCCTAAATATACTAGAGATTCACCTTGACGGCTTGCGGGGGCCGGGGAGGCGCTGGCGGGCGGGGAGGGGCTGGCGGCCGTGGAGGTGGCGTGGGCCGGGGAGGCGCTGGCGGGCGGGGAGGCGCTGGCGGCCGTGGAGGCGGCGTGAGCCGGGGAGGCGGCGGGGGCCCGTGAGGCGGCGGAGAGGCGGCCGGGAAGGCGGCGGGGAGGCGGCCGGGCCGGGGAGGCGGCGGGAGCCGGGGAGGCGGCGGGAGCCGGGGAGGCGGCGGGGAGGCCGACGCTACGCGAAATGAATGCTCGGCCCGGCCGACTGGGTAAATGCCGCGAGCTCGGCGCCAAGATCCACGGCGCCGAGCTCGGCGCCACGGACCACGGCGCTGAGGCGGCTGCCACGTAGGCGCCACGCCGGCCGCTACGCTGGCGCGGGGCTCGCACCTCGGCGCCGTGGACCACGGCGCCGAGACGTGTTACCTCGGCGCCGTGACCCACGGCGCCGAGCTCTGGGTCCAAAAACGGATTTAAAACTACCAGGGGTCTAAATGTGAATATTTTTCAAAAAAAGGGCTAAAATACAAAAAATTCGGTCCATTTAGCATGAATGATGCATCTATGTTCAATGAGGAAGGATTTCAAATTTATCGTATTTACCTAGTTCAGAGACCGTTTGCAGGATATGACACTCCATGTTTCATTGGTTTGCGAGTCCCGGATTCGGACTGGAGTAGCATATCCTAAAATTTTCTGCATAATTAATATGGTCAAACAGAGACCAGTGAGGTCACAAAAATGATCAGAATTGATAACAAGCAAGAGGTACTAGTTGATTTTGTTTGTGCGATATCTCGCAATAACATATTAGCCTTTAGTTGTCAAAATTATTTGCAGTAAAAAATAGAGTTGATATAATAAAACGATGCAACAATTGTGACAACATGTTGTAGCTGTAAAAAATATTGTGCGCAGTATCTGTACAATTTTAGCGACCAGTTTGTTTGGTTTGGGCACTAAATCAACATCAAAATTTCTTTAAAATAAAAATCAGGGAGTTGGTCTATGCACTATGCAGTATTGCATCATCCAATAAAAATTTCAAATTTAAGCTCAAAATGAGTTAGGAGAAATGAAATAGACAATTTTGTTGTGAGTTGTAAGTTGTGACTTTTTCTCTTTTTTGTTTTCTTTTAGTTTATGTTTGTCACGTAATTCTATTTTTTTTCTTCCAACACACAATTTGAATGTAACTTAAAGTGAACTGATTGTTAATAAAGAAAAAAATGGTATCGCCTCACTAATCGATCATTTCAAGCTTGCGACGGCGTCGAGCAGAGTCACTATCGAGCAACGTTCGACGGTCAACATCCAAAGTGTCCCAGGTCACTTCAGAACAGGCAATGGAAACGTATGAAGCACTCCCGTCCCTTTCTGATTCATTTGGCAGCTATCGTGTGTCAAGGTGTGTACGCACTAGGTTCTGGATTACATGCACGCAACGCAAAGATCAAGAGACTGGAAAACTTTAACAATGCCAGGTCAAGCACGACAGCGAAGAATAAAGGAGGGTATAGGTGTATGACGCATCTTCCTTCTCTCGTTTTTATCTCGTGTAGATATTTCTTCCTTATTTTTTCCTACTACTCGTTTCTTCTAAAAGTTATTTCTTTTAGTCACTACTATTTATTTTCAATAAAAAACTATTAGACGTAGCCAATACGAACACTCTATGAATGAATGCTAGTTTTGCAGTTAACTTATGCGGTCTCTAAGGAAAGACTTTGGCTATGTTTCAAACAGCGATGGCTTCTGATTTTCAGAAGTAAAAAGTCGTTTGGAACGTGTTGGCCTCTTAACGCGGTTTTTTTCTTTTTTTCTCTCTCTTTTGTCCTTTGTATTATCTGTGAAGATATAATGATGTTTTTATTTTTTTTATTTTTAACTAAATGCCTAAAAAAAAGTAACAACCATTACTGAGTCATCTCAACCAAAAGTCTAAATACTTTGAAACAGAGCTAGTCTATTTTTTTTATAGATGTGGCTTATAACTTTTGGCTGAATTTTAGCTATTTACGATAGAGATTATAGAGAGATATACTCGCTTGTGATTTTGGATTGTACAAATGTTTGGCTTTTAATGCGTACTACAATTAACTTCTAGATCTCGTTTTAAAAAATACTTCATTGAATGTTAGGTACCAAAATTCGAAAAAAAAAACAGGCGTATCTCCTCTCAGAGAGGAAGTCGTTTGTTTAGTTTCTTCTCATACTGAGTACACTGTGCGTATAGCTTGGGGGCGATCAAATGATATTGCCATCTAGAAGAGAGAACTGGAAATGAAGATCAAGATGATCTGGAGTACACTGTCCTGCTCATTTTAGCTTGAGCTTCTGGCTTATTTTTTACTATTCATAAATTTCATTTTTTTCTGAACTTTTGGCTTTTTTGAGCTTTTTTTGCCGGTTCTTTTTTTCCCGTGTTCGTTTGCGCTGTCCGTGATGAGCTAACATATTTTTTCTATTTTTAATTTTTTAAAATTTAATTACACCAAATAAGACACCTTCAACTATAGTGTAATTTCATCCAGCTACGGTACAATTTCAGCTATAAGCCACTATTTTTCAGTCCAACCGAGCGGGATCTTAATCTACCCTTGGACGGTACAAATAGGGGTTGTCTAGGTGGTTGCAAGCTACACTTTAAAAGGTGTGCGCAAATTAATGCTATAAACTATGGTCTTGTTTCAAACAAGCTTCTAGCTTTAACTTTTAAAAACTAGAAGTTGAATGGAGTGGTTTCTTAAGATGATTTTTATAAGCTGTTTGTAGGAGTCGCTTTGAACAGAGTGATTTCTTAACGCAAGTGTCCCTTACCTCCCTCAATTTCTCTTGTAATCAATCAAAAGCCATTGTCAAAAGCCAAAAGCCACGTCACTTTTGAAAAAAACTTATGTGGGCGGAAAATGTGCTAGATCGAAGAGATTGATGAGTGATTCATATTGGCTTCTAAAAGTTGCTTATCTATAATAAATAACTTTTCTATAGCACCCAACTTTCAAATGGAGTGTTTTTTCGAGACGGGATCTAGTAGTCGATTGTAGTACATACTGCAGCGACTTCATTTACATCAGCTAAAATCACACACGAGTGTCTCTCTCTATAAGCTATTACTATTTATAAGCCAAAGCCAAAATGATACATGAATATGCCCTTAAGTGTTAGGTTCAACCATGCAAACCATTTTAATTTAACTATAAATAAAAAATGAATAGTATTTTAAAAAAATGTGAAGGTAGTTCTCAATTTAGTTTACTTCCATTTAAAAAAGAAATTTCAAAAGGTATTGTTTTCACAACAAAAATCTCTTTTTTGTTTCTGTGAAATATTTCTTACTTTAAACTTTAATTGTTATATGGTGATGCAATACTCTGCAGTCTAAAAGAATTGCAACTTTTTTAGTTAATTTGCACTTCATATATCACCAAGATAAGAAAAAAACTCTAAATCGTCGTATGAATTCTCCTTCTTGATCCTCCCCCCACCTCCACCATCTTCTCACTCCACGCCACATGCTGATACAATTTCCTCACCCATCTCCCCATTTTCAATATAGTGGAAAACGTGGCAGATCTAATATTAAGGCTCATTTAGATCGGAGGAATTTTGGAAGAACAACGTAAGAATCTTAAAACATAGGAACCATTTGGAACAGCGGACTGAGCCATCCAAATTCCTTAGAAAAGTTCCTCCAACCTGTGGTTTCACAGGAAACAAGAATAAGAGGTCTGAGCCGAAGGAAAAATCCTACCATTGCAGCAACCGAGTTCTTGCACTGCCAGTCGAAGAAGCGTCACTACTACAGAAATCCTAATACTAGACGGATAATTACAGACGGTTTGACAAAACCATCTGTGACCGACACTAACACATACGGTTTTAATTTGGACACTGTCTGTGTTGGCGGCGTCGGAGAAAACGAGTATCACAGACGGTTGTTACTGATGAACCGTCTGTGATACTAAAGTATCACAGACGGTCTGTATTAAAAACCGTCTGTGACAATCTGGAATTATCAAAGACAGTTTTTAATAAAAATCCGTCTGTGATAATGACGCTAAGCATTTATTGCGCTGCTCAAAACCACATCTGTCTTCATTTCGATCCAGATCTAGCCGGTGCTGCACTCTTTCGCTCAGGAGGCAAGCTAGGCAATTTCAGACCAATTAATTTGGTGGGAGGAGGCAGAGATTGAGATTTGAAGATTCATACTTTCCTGGTTGCTCTAGACATGGTTAGTAATGAAATTTATTTTTCTTTGTATTACAATTTAGATCTAAGTAATTGGTGAGTGTTATTGAAGATGGTTTGCAAAATTGTTGGTTATATAATAGCTGTTGTGTTTATAATATGAATTAAGGTAGCAAATTAAGCCTCAATGCATGTGGCCGGTATATATGTAGTAATAATTAATTAATTTAATTTTTAATACTAAGTTGTTATATATACATAACATAGGACCGAAGCTGGATGTATGCCGCGAGCCATGTGAGTGAAGAGTACATTAATGGCGTGTCTGCTTTTACAAGAGCTGCCGAGGAGGATATGTTGAATAAGGGAGTGGAATATATGTACTGTCCATGCACTGACTGCGAGAATTTAAAGATGTTTAAGAACCGAGGGCAAATTGAAGCGCATTTGATTCGGAGGGGTTTCAAAAAGGGTTATACGTGTTGGACCAGTCATGGTGAAGTCAACGATCATACACCGCCGGATGATATCGCCGGTGAAGTGAATGATATGCCGCCGGATCACATCACCGGTGAAGTGAATGACATGGCGCCAGATGATGTCGATTGTCCTTCGGATTCGGATATATTGCACGATGACAATCTGGATCAGATGCTTCGTGATGTAGAAGAGAATTATGATAAAAGAGAGTATGTTAAATTCCAGGCTTGATGGAGGACTCGGAGAAACCTTTGTTCATGTGCTGCAAGTCAAAGTACACGAGATTATCGGCCGTGTTTGAACTGTTGAATTTGAAGGCAAGCAACGGTTGGTCCGACAAGAGTTTCACGACGCTGCTAGGTCTTTTAGCGGACATGCTTCCGGAGGGAAATGAGTTGCCTAAAACCACGTATAAATCCAAGAAGGTTCTTTGTCCGTTGGGAATGGAAGTAGAAAGAATACATGCATGTCCGAATGACTGTATCCTGTACCGTAAAGAGTATGCAAACATGCATGTATGTCCGGTGTGCAACGCATCCCGATACAAACGTAACAATTAATCAGATGACAGCCAAGGGCCAAAGCAACCTGGGAATGATATCGATGTGTACCTAGCACCGTTGGTGGAAGATCTAAAAGTACTGTGGAACGAAAGGGTACAGGTATGGGATGCATACAAACGAGAGAATTTCACTTCGCGCTCCTTATTGTTCTGCACCATAAATGATTATCGTGCCCTTCCTAACCTATCGGGCCAGAGTACAAAAGGTGCCGAAACTTGTACCCACTGTTTAGATGGTACCGAGAGTGTGTGGCTGAAACACTCACGCAAAAATGTCTACATGCGTCACCGCCGGTTCCTTCGGAGGGCTCACCCATACCGCAAGATGAAGAAACAATTTGACGGAGAGAAGGAAGACGGTTCAGCTCCAAGGCATTTAAGGGGAAACGAGGTTTATGATATGGTTAAGGATTTAGATGTTGTCCTCGGAAAGGATGTAAATTGAGGGCTCCTGAGAAGAACATCTGGAAGAAGAGATCTATATTTTGGGTCTTACCTTATTGGGAGTACCTAGATGTTCGGCACTGCATCAACGTCATGCACGTAGAAAAGAATGTATGTGACAGCTTGATTGGTCTCTTACTGAATATTCGTGATAAAACAAAGGACGGCGTCAAAGCACGGCTTGACTTGGCTGATATGGACATCAGGCCTGAGTAAGGTAAGAATAAAATGGACTTCACAGTTGTCAACCAAGTAATCGATAAGTAAATACATTTTCTCCATACATACCTATATTGTACTCTTTCTTTCCTTCCGAATGACTAAGGTTAATTTTTTCGAATCACGTAGGGCGTTCGCGCTGTACATTGCAAAGGGAGGTGTCTCTACGCAAGGGGCCAAAGGCCTGACACATGCTCGAGATTTTAAGGTATTCACTATTACACATTAATTAATCCTACGCAACAGTTGGTACTAATGCCTCTTGAATTAACACATTCCATTTTTTGCAGTGCCACCAGCAGCCGCCGGGCAACACATGTGGATTCTACATTTGCCACCATATGGAACTACTCCTCGATTCCTCGAGGATCACCAATTCCAAGGTTTGTCAATCTTCCCATAATTACTTCATACTTATCACGTTATATATATACGCATATTGATATTCCTATCGACAGGCTACGTCCATCCCATCAACGGCATTGAAACAGCCCGACCTTTCACGAATTCGAGGAGAGTTGGCCTACTTTTTGGTGGCTCTAGTCATAAAGTCAGAAGGAGAGTTTCACTGCGCACAATGATTTTTTATTGCTCTTATCACTTCGGAATCAAGGTCTCGTGAAAAGAACGGTCGATAATCAACGAACTTGTCAGCTGCAGAAGCAATACTTGAATGGCAATCATGCACCGTCCAAGTATAGCTTGTGCAGCCTGACAAGTTCGTTGATTATGGATCTGTTCCTTTCGCGAGACCTCGATTCCGGAGTGATAGAGCAATAAAAAATGCAATGTTACCATCTAAGTGCAAATGCAATGTAGATCTTTTGTAATTGTGTATTTGTTAATGGATATTTTATTTCATTTGAACTAATTGATTTGCGAAATGGATGATTTATGTTTGTGAAATGAAGTGCGATGTGAATTGGATGTTTTATGTTTGTGAAATGAAATGAGATGTGAATTGGATGTTTTATGTTTGTGAAATGAATTGAGATGTGAATTGTATGTATACATGTATATCTTGATCTGCTTGTTTCAGAGGGCATGGCTAGCATTTCCTGAGGCTAGCCAATAAACAGAAATTGATTTAGGGGTAGAAAAAAAATATCACATACGGTTTTGAGTTAAAAACCGTCTGTGATTTATAAATATCACAGACAGTTTTTAGTTAAGAACCGTCTGTGATATTTACATATCATAGACGGTTCTTAACTAAAAACCGTCTGTAACTATATATCACAAACGGTTTTTAGTTAAAAACCATCTGTGATATTTGCACCACAGACGGTTCGAAAACCATTTGTGATGACCTCGTATTATTACTGACCCATAAATTCAGGCGGTTCACAAAACCGTCTGTGATGATGTTTTTGAACCGTCTGTGATAACCTTTTCTGTAGTAGTGCGTTCAACTGATTCCAAGGATGATGAGCTTGACGGAAGGGGGAAAAACAGGAATGGAACACCCTATAAAAAAGCCTCATAGGCTGGGCTTCGCTTCTTGTCGAGCTGCAGCCCCGCCACTGGATCCTCGTAGCTGCCGGAGGCTCGGAGCCACTTCTGCATATTGCCTAGTTGTAACCAACAATGGCTTCTGCATATTGCCTAGCTGTAACCAACAATGCCTTCTGTATTTTAGTTTTGAGAAGTCAAACCCGTTTGAAACATATTGATTTTTTAAACAGTTTTTTACTTTTATTTTTTATTTTTCATTGTATTATCCCTAGAGATATAATGATGTTTTTCATTTTTCCTATTTTTTCTTTATTTTTCTTTAATTGAATAATTCAGAAAAAACTAATAACCCCTACAATATCATTTCAGCAACAAACTACAACACTTTAGAATAGGACCTATATCGTCTAAACTATGAGATAGGTGCAATCGTACAAAATGTTTTGGTTTGAGCATCAAATCAACGTAATTAATTCCAAAACAATTGTGCAGGTTGCTCTCAATTCTTAATTTGAAGTTCAATTTTTAATTTGTATTAGGAGAACAAAAAGAAATATCTGATAAGTTATACACTGGAACAGAACGGAGAAAAGTAAAAAAGGTTCTATTGAGTTTTTCTATTTCTCTAGAGCATGTTTGACATGCAAAGGGTGATCCACTATTGCAAAGGTGAACTGCCATAAGGGAGAAGGATTCGCTCGAGCTAAAGGTGAACTGCAGGCCCCTTATTTTCTCTAGAATTTAAAGGGTGATCCAATACTCTGTAGGCTATATCCACAATTGGTTTTGGAATTTTTCAGTTGGTTTGGCATGCAAAACAAATTGGTTTAATTATAAAAATTGATTTTGGAAGTAGACGCGCGAGCGCTCCGTCCCCTACCCTTCGAAGAGGTGGCAGCGGAGCTGGCGCCTAGCCGAAGTAGACACGCGAGCGCTCTGTCCTCTACCCTTCGAAGAGGTGGCAGCGGAGCTGGCGCCTAGCCGAGGTAGACGCGCGAACGCTTCGTCCCCTACCCTTCGAAGAGGTGGCAGCAGAGCTGACGCCTAGCTGAGGTAGACACGCGAACGCTCCGTCCCCTACCCTTCGAAGAGGTGGCAGTGGAGCTGGCGCCTAGCCGACGTAGACGTACGAGCGCTCTGTCCCCTACCCTTCGAAGAGGTGGCAGCGGAGCTGGCGCCTAGCTGAACTAGATGCGCGAGCGCTCCGTCCTCTACCCTTCGAAGAGGTGGCAGCGGAGCTAGCGCCTAGCCGAAGTAGACGCGCAAGCACTCCGTCCCCTACCCTTCGGAGAGATGGCAGCGGAGCTGGCGCCTAGCCAAAGTAGATGTGCGAGCGCTTCGTCCCCTACCCTTCCAAGAGGTGACAGCGGAGCTGGCACCTAGCCGAAGTAGACGCGCGAGCGCTCCGTCCTCTACCCTTCGAAGAGGTGGCAGCGGAGCTGGCGCCTAGCCGAAATAGACGCGCGAACGCTCCGTCCCCTACCCTTCGAAGAGGTAGGGCAACAGCGGCCACTCTCGTACTGAGTGTGGGGGAGACGAAGTCCACCGGGTCCCTGCTGAGCGTGCGCATCCCACGGAGGCCGACCTGAGAGCGGAGCTGCTTCCTGGCGTTGTCTTCATATGAAAGGCGAAGGAGCGGGATGCGAGCGCTGCTTGGTGTCCCATCACACATGCATGCGCAGGGATGACTTCCGCATTTTCCATCATGGAGTGTGCGCGGGGATGAATTCCGCACGCCTTATTTATACTCCGTAGAGTGCGCGTAGAGGTAAGTTTCCGCTGTGTCCTGTTTATACTCCGTAGGGTGCGTGGAAACAACATCCACGTCTTATTTATACTTCGTAGAGTGCGTGCGGAGGGAAGCCTCTGTTGCGTCTTGTTTATACTCTGTAGAGTGCATGGGAACAACATCCACATCTTATTTATGCTCCGTAGAGTGCGTGCGAAGGGAAGCCTCCGCTGTGTCTTGTTTATACTCCGTAGAGTGCATGGGAAAAACATCCACGTCTTATTTATACTCCATAGAGTACGTGCGGAGGCGTCCCCCCGCGTGTCTTATTTATACTCTGTAGAGTGTGCACGTCCTGCAGGCTACCGCGCGTCTTTGTTTATACTCACGGAGAGTGCGTGTTTACCGCATGTCTTTGTTTATACTCCGTAGAGTGCGCGCGTCCCGCGGGCTACCACACGTCTTTGTTTATACTCATAGAGAGTGCGTGCGTTACCGCGTGTCTTATTTATACTCCGTAGAGTGTGCGCGTCCCGTGGGTTACCGCGCATCTTTGTTTATAGTCATGGAGAGTGCGCGTGTTTACTGCGTGTCTTATTTATACTCCGTAGAGTGCGCGCGTCCCGCGGGCTACCGCATGTCTTTGTTTATACTCACGGAGAGTGCGCGCATTTACCGCGTATCTTTGTTTATACTCCGTAGAGTACACATGGAGGTGTCCCCCCGCGTGTCTTATTTATACTCCGTAGAGTGCGCGCGTCCCGCGGGCTACCGTGCGTCTTTGTTTATACTCACGAAGAGTGCGCGCATTTACTGCGTGTCTTTGTTTATACACCGTAGAGTGCGCGTGTCCCGTGGGCTACCACGTGTCTTTGTTTATACTCATGGAGAGTGCACGCGGAGGCAAGCCGCCGTGCGTCTTTGCACAAAATATGACAAATTTTACAATCGGTGGACTTTATTGATCTCCCGTTTGCGCGGGTGAGCGATTACAAAAGACAGGGTACTAACCACAAGTCGCTCGAGGATGGGGACAACATCAACTGCTGTTGCCGAGGCGGCGAGGTAGGGCACGCGAGGAGCCTCTGGTGCTGGAGTGACCCAAGTGGAAGCTCAGCGAGGTGCTTCTTGGAGCTGCCGAGGGCCTTTGCGCTGTCGTGTCGACTTCAGGAATCCCGGTGAACCTTGCGATGCGGGCCTCGGGCACCAAGCTCTATGCGTCGGGCTATATCCTGGTCGCCGTGGGTGGTGATGATACCCCGCAGGCTCGAAAGCTTCATGCATAGAAATCCATGATGTGGGACTGCCCCGAAGGAATTGAGGGTCGGCCGCCCCAATATGGCGTTGTAAGGGTACGGAATATCGATGACGTCGAAGGTGACGTCTTCGCTCCTCACATTGTCGTCCCAGCTAAAGGAGACCTGCAGGCATATCTGGCCCAACGCCCTCAGCAGCTGACCTCCGAAGCCCTGTAATGGGATTCCCGAGGGACCTAAGCGGCTTCGAGGGATCCCCATTTGGTCGAATGCCACTACGAACAAGATGTTCGCGGAGCTTCCTCCATCGACTAGGACGCGCTTGACGTCGCATCCCGCGATGGCGACCTGGATGACCAGGGGATCTTGGTGGGGGAACTCCACGCCCTCGGCATCCGCGGGCGTGAAGGTAATGTCATGTTGCGCCCAGTCTAGCGATGCGTACGCTGGGTATGCTGCCACGTGGTGCAGCCTCCGCATGTAGGCCTTCTGCTACTGTGCCGAGGCGAACTGCAGTAAGGAGCCCCTAGAGATGACGTTTATAACCCGGCGCTGGGCTCGCTCTGGGGCTTGGATCCGCAAGGGGCCTTCCTGAGGTTGCTGCACATGGGCTTGAATCCGCAGGGGTTCCCCCTGGGGCTGCAACCCATGATCTTGGATTCGCATGGAGCCCTCTGGGGATTGCTGGACGTGGGCTACGACGTGCGGCCGCACCTCGAGGGTTCTATCCCTGGCGACGCTCTGTCGAAGCACCGTGATGGTGGTGCATGCACGCGTGTCGTGGCCACCTCGGCCGTGCACCTCGCACCACAGACCGTAGGGCTGGTCGTCGTGTTCCGCATGGGTCCTGTCATCGTGGCCCCGGTCACGCCCCTGCCCCCGGCCTCGGCTACCCCGAATGTGGCCGGCGGAGGCGTTGTCTTTGGAGCCGCCCTCAATGTCGAAGACGTAGCGGGTTCTCCGGGACTTGTGTTAGCCGCGCTTAGGCTTGTCGCCCGACGAGTCCTTGTGCTGGGCGTCCTTGCGCTCGAGGGCGCCCTTCGATGGCTCTTGCTTGTGCTTGCCCTTCGAAGAGCCTTCCTTCGGCGAGTCTCCGCTCTTCGTCGTGCCCTTCGCTTGATTGGTGTCAGAGTCTTCGCCTTGGCGCCTTCCTGCGTCTTCCTCCGCCCTGGCATACTCCTCCATCTTGTTGAAGAGCTTCGCAACTGTCTTGATTGGCTTTTGTGCGTTGTACTCGGTCAGCGTCTCGGGTGGATGCCCTGTACTGCTGCGTTGATGATGGTCGTCTCGTTGACGTCCTTGACCTGGCAGCGGACCTTCGCGAAGCGCTTGAAATACTCCCGGAGCTTCTCTGAGGGTTTTTGCTTGACCGTGAAGAGCTGATCTGCATCGACACGCTCAACGTAGTTCCCTTGGAAGTTGTTGTAAAGGCAGTCGCGGATTTGCTCCCACGCGTAGATGGAGTTCGGCTCTATGGTAAAAAAACAAGAAAGCGCCACTCCTTGTAGCGCGAGGGGGAGCCCATTCACCTTGGTGGCATCGTCTCCGCTTGTAGCTTCAATGGCAGTCTCGTACACGCGCACGAACTCCCGAGGGTCTGTGTCGCCCTTGTATGGCTCGATGGCACTGGGGAATTTGAAGCCCTCTGGCCATGCCGACTGCTGTAGGCCTGCGGAGAGGGGGGACTCCGGGTTCACACGTTGCAGTGGAACGCGGCTGAACGTAGGGGCCTCACGGTTGTCCGCCCGTTCCAGTGTGGGCTCCGTGCGACCACCTGCGGGGTCTGCTGGCTCCGAGCCTCTTGTATGTCCCGCACAGCACCGCGGAGGTCCACTAGCTCCCGCTAGAGCGTAACGATGGCCGTCAGCAGAGCGCTCTCTACCGTTACTGGGGCTGTTGCTATCGGCGCAAGCGGTTGCACCCCTGGGTTGCCCGATGCGCTAGTGTGGCGGGCTTTGGGGTCAGTGATGAGGCCGACGTTGCCGCTAGAGCCGCTCACTGCTCCCGCACTGGGGTAGGGACGGTGGCCATGCCAGCATGGGCGCCGGCATTACAGCTCCCGACAACCTGGTCGGTGCAGCCAGTGTCGACCGTCGCGTCAGAGGTGGGGTCGATCGTCATGCGCAGAGCGGGGTCGATCGTCGTGCTGTGAGTGTCGATGTCCGTAGCTGCCGTGCCCGCGCCGACATCCATGCTCACGATTGCCGGCGCTGAAGCTCTGGTGCTGACGCGGGGCTCCGTCGCGCCCTTCTTCTTCTTCCCTACCGCCGATGATGAAGCTTTCTTTGGTGCCATCCTTCTTCAGATCTTGGAGCTTGCTCTTGTCCTCCCCACGGACGGTGCCAATTGTTGTGGTTACATACCAAACAGAGAGTGGTATGGTAGTGGAGAGTTAGGTGAGCAATGCTTAGGGTTTCCCCCATGGCTTGGATGGTATATATATACTTACATGGGGGAGTGTTTTACAAATATGCCCTTACACTCAAGTATCCCTCTCAGGAACATTTATGTCATTATACATGTCCTATTTTGGGCCTTACAACCTTCTAACAGGCTGGCAACCACGTCTGCCTCCCTGTTGGATATGTCAATCAGTCCGAAGATTGCATCTCACGTCGGAGGAGGTATGGAGACTATTCTGTCTGCTCAGTGGCTGACAGTGGTCCAGTAGGCTGAGGTACAGTAGGCTGGATCCGGTAAGGGTCGAAGTCCTCTAGAAATCCCTCTCGTGGTGCAAAGGAACTCTCAGCTTGACCGTATGACATGGCAGTGAAGTCAGAGGAGCTCTGCCAACCAAAGTGTCCAAACCCTAGGTATGCTGTGAACGCTGAGCTCTGCCATGCATACGATGCAAACCATGGCACCGTGTACTGCTCTTTGGAAGCATCTGGGAGGCCCGTGGCATCATCGGTGGACTCGTCATCACCCCCATGTTGAATTGGAGGCTGCAAAATGAAACGATATTAGTCACAATAAATATTCTAGATGTACAATGCGAATCTCATACCTCCCAAATGTGCAGCGAAGATGAACAACAGGGAGCGGTAGACTGTGCAGGTGGTGTGGACGATAAAAGTGATGCATCTCGACGATGAATCTATGGTGGGAGAACGCCATGATATTAGTGAAATGCAAGGCATAGTAGGAAAACAAAATATAGATTCATACATAAGTTACCTCCTCATTGGTACAGCGCACGGATGATCGGCGGCTCGTACTACAACACCATGCAGACTCAGTAGATTGCGGTGGCCAACTGGACTCACTAGGTCACGATGACCTAGCGGGTGAGCATGGTGCCCCCACTGGGTGGCTCATGTGTGCACTGTGATCTGTGGAACGGCCGTAGCTTAGGTTGTGCACTATTTTTTGGCCTACTTTAGGATGAACTTCATAGTCTTCTACAGGTTCGGTGGTGTCTTCGGGCTGCTGATGGCGACCTCCGACGCGCTTGCGATGTGTTACGCCTGCTCCATCTGAAGTGACATAAGAAACAGGTTCAGTAACGATGAGTATGAATTTCTTGAATGAAACAATAAGATATTCGAACTGTCTTACGCTGTTATGCCATCGTAAAGTGCTGTGGGGATCGATCAAGCATTGTAGATGTTCCTCGTGCGTGATCTGCTCAGGGCGATCTAATGGAGGAATGGTGAGTTTGCTACGTGACCAGGGTACATACCACTGCAGGTACTCGTCGTCCACTGCTGCTGTAGTGGCCACCAGTCCATACCATGCCGACCAGCGCTTGATTGCCTACATTTTTAGAATCATCGACGTTACATAGCAAGACATACAAAGTGTACACATTAGTCGGATGGAGTTTGATTCACCGGTGTACGGCTTGTGGTAAGAACCTGCCGTCCAGAGGGGGCATGGCCTAGTGCAAACTGAATTCTTGCATCACGTGCTGTGGCGTGTATGCCTCCACCATGTACGAGAACACCAGGTGGTGTGTCGTCGCCCATAGCTCCGTGTCCTGCAGGCATTGTAAGGATAGCCCGTATGGTGATACACGATGCACAAAATCTACAATTCACGCCCCTATGTGACATCTCTATCGTGCAATGACTTGAACTTGTTGTGCCACAGCAAGTAGCACCTCGACGGTTTGCCCTTCGCCCACGGCAGACGGGCAGTGGTCCACCGGATGCCCATAGTAGGCCCGTCTATTAGGTCAGCGAACTCGCCGAACGGGTGCACTGATATCACGATGGTCAGACACCCAATAGGGAAGTGCTCCCACCTCCACAGCTGTAGGAGCACGTAGCAGATAGCCAAATTTGGGGGTACCAGCAGTGGCGCGCTAGCAAGCATCACATAACCCCCGATACGTGGCATTACCCCAAACTCTGCGTCCACCAAAGACTCAGCGAGGCCGATGAATTCAGCGTTGCAAATATCATCCTGTGTGGCTGGAAACATGCTCCAACCAAAGAGCTGGATAAGAAACGTGATGAGGTGAGTCCTAACGACCTCCGGCGGTGCAACCTACGGGCACACATTGAAATTGTTCAGCCAAATGCGGGGAACACCACGTGCACTCTTCGGGATAGGCCGGCCAAACCGGTCCGCCAGCCTCTCCTTCCAGTTGGCTGGTGCAGGGGTTAGAACAAGTGCGTCACCCCCAAGAGGGAGACCGGTCAATAACACGATGTCCTTCAGAGTGACCATCATCTCACCCCACCGAAAGTGGAATGTGTGTGTCTCGGGCCTCCACCTGTCCACCAGTGCTGCAAGTAGGCTGCCATCCATGGTGAACTCGTGCCCTTTGGAGACCAGCCTCGCAAAGGAGTACGAGTGTCCCAGAAACTCTGGTAAAGCCATACCTTCCAATACATACGACAGACCAAATATTAGTGCGCAGATTAATAATGACAGTAAAACTTACTTTATAATACAAACTACATTAATTATGACTAACTAAATAATAGTAATTATGACTAGGACTACGGGAGTAACGTTGAAAGCATGCTATAAAAAATTACCTGTCTTTCAAGAGAAGTAATCAGCACTGCCACATCCTTAATGACTTATGCACTTCCTTCTCCAAATAATTAGCTACACACTATTATTTTTGAGAGTACCTTCCAACAAATGGAACAGCCGAAATATTAGTACGAAGATTGATAATGACAACAATATACTATAAGTCAATGATTACATGCGTGTAACTACATACGAATACTTCACTACTTACCGATAATTTGATTACTCATCCGAAAAAATGACGAGCCATTCATTACCATCGTCCTTACCACTTAATTACTTACCCCCTATCTAATTGCCACTATAGTAATTACGACTACTTAATTATATATTTTCATTCAATAACAAATTATGGGTACTGTACTTACACAAAAATAGTAAAAACAATGCCTAAATTACTATGACCTATATACTTACTAAATAACACTAATTGACTAGGATTACAGGAATAACGTCGAAAGCATACGATCAAAAATTACCTGCATTTTGGGAGAAGA
Organism: Dendrocalamus latiflorus; assembly: GCA_017311315.1. Lineage (NCBI taxonomy): Eukaryota > Viridiplantae > Streptophyta > Magnoliopsida > Poales > Poaceae > Dendrocalamus > Dendrocalamus latiflorus. The sequence goes on along the minus strand of CM029630.1, from coordinate 8,949,526 downwards.
AATCACCAATGCCAATTTTGAGCTACGCACTGACTTCTTGAAGTAATGATCTACACACTCCCAATTTTGAGTAACGACTGCGACAATGAGCTTCTGCGATGAGCGATTGAGATGACCAACGATGAATTGCAAGAGGTTCGTATTTATGGCCGAGCAAAAGGTGAACCCGGTGCGCTCACCCCGTACATTGAAGACCCATTATCACGAGTAGTGCTTCAGGTGAGGGGGATGGCAATATCAAATTTTATGAATTTCTGACAACATCCACAATGGGTAAAATTACCAAAGAATTACACTATGAGGTACATCATGTCAGAAGGTTGCATATAAATTTTCGTAATGTTTTGAGCTCATTTGTTATATTTAAAAATTCAAACAAATACTAAACGCAAAAAATTAGGGTAGGTGATTAAGCTAGCTAATTAGCTAGTTTAATCACCTACTGCCCCCTCACCAGACAGCAGGCAAGCCTGCCGTCCTCCCATTGGGCGGCAGGCGTCTACCGTTGGCGGCCTCACTACGTGTTGCCTCACCGGCGCTACCGCCTGCCCACCAGACGGCAGAACTACCGTTTTTATAAATATAATGCATATATGACTACTTTTATAAATACGGTAGGCAACAGTGCCCAAATCTAGGGCTTTAACTCGCACTGACCTCGGCTGCGATCCAGTTACGTACCGTGGTGTGGCATGGCCACAGTGGGCCAAACGTGAGAAAACTTCAGAGAAAAGGAGAGAGAAAAGAAGAGCAGTGTGCAAACTAGTTAGCCTTATTTTGTTTTGTACTAATTTGTATTGGTTATGTATAGTGGCTATGGGTAAACTAGTTAGCCTTGTTTTATACTAGCTTGTGTTGATTTTGCACAGTGGCTTTATGGATGAACTAGTTAGCCCTGTTTTGTACTACTTCATGATTGTTTTGAACAGTAGCTAATAAGACTATGGGAACTATTTACTTAATTAATTGATTTAGCTGTAGGGACTTAATTTGATAATGTCTTCTACTAAACAGTTATAGAGAATTTTGCTAGCTTTCGTATCTCGAATGCCACGAAAGATCACACCAAGACAACCCCTTACCCCTTTAGGTTAAATTGTTAAGCTAGCTAGTAGACGGTATTGCGAGCTGTTAGTTTCTCTTTTGTTGGCAGCCGCAATAACTGTTAATTGCTATTTCTTAATAAAAGTTTTGCTAAAGTTAGTGTTTTGTGTTGGATTGTGCAAAACGACCCATGTTCTCCATTTTTCCTAAGCAAGGTTGTTAAAATCGCAATTCTAGTCATAGAATTGTACGATTCTACGATCCCACGAAACTAACCCAACTCAAATTGTATCCTAAGTCGTACCTGGTAGAATCATGGTAGAATCGCGATCCTAGTCGTAGAATCATGGTAGAATTGTAAAATCATGCAGCATCTAATATTATGAAAGATTTTGGTGTTTGATTATATCCTATCCCTCAATTCAAGTTGTATGTTAAGTACTAAGTAGTTAATAGTTTAGATACTAATATTCGGAGGTTTGGAATAATAAAAATTACTTTGATTATTTATTTATTTTACTTTTTATGTAAAATGATCAGATTATGGCAATATTAATAACATCACTCTTCTAGTTGTAGCTCTCAATGACATAGAATTTAAACCACGATTCTAGTCATAAATAAGATATATTTATTAATTAAATTAGATGACAAATGACCAAATAGACATTCATATCATTCTTGGAATACACGGTAAATTGAAAAAATATGTTTGGTAGAATCGGGCAGTATTTTAGATTCTACAATTCGATCCTAGAATGTCATCCTACTAAAGTATCTCCGATCCGATTCAAGATCATGATTCTGACAATCGTAGTGTTAAGTCTTCTCTGTCTTCTCTTATCTTCTCCCGTAATCCTTGGAAGCATCAAGCAGATGGTGAACACTATAAATAACGACAATGGCAGCAACAACAACACTGTATTCCAAGGAAGTCAGTCTGCTCTTATCCCTCCACCACCACCTACCGAAGGACCCGACTAGGCTCAAATGATGGCTAATCAGAATTAGCTCATTCAACTATTAGTACAGATCATCAACAACTTTGCACAACATGCTCCTCCGCCACCACCAGCCCAAGCTCCACCTTCTAGACTGTTAGAGTTCATGAGAATGGATCCCCCAACCTTCTCTAGTAGCACCGAGCCCATGGACGCAGATGATTGGCTTTGAGCCATCGGGAAGAAACTGGACATTATCTAATACAGTAATTTGGAAAGAGTTTTGTTTGCTTTTCATCAACTGAATGGATGTGATTCAGAATGGTGGGACAATTTCACCACCACTCGTGCCAACACACAAGCCATTACATGGAATAAGTAAAAACTATTAGCAAAAATCAATACAAATACCCTCTAAATTATGTGTGCTTCGTAGAGTAGATTTGCACTGAAGTAGGGCCGTCTTCTGGGATCTTAGAGATATGCCTCCATGCCGCACCGCATCTACTTCCAGGAAAAGAAGCACGGCTGGAACAAGATGAAAAGCACTAGTGTGGGTTGCATTTCTCTATGGAACAATGCCATGGGAAGACACTAACTAACTGATATGGGGACTGTGGTGCTTGGCTTAAACAGGATGGCTGGAGAGGTGAGATTGGGCAGTGTAGCTCCGGAAATATATATAGTATGCCAATTGATCTGATCGTTCAGAGAACACTGTTAAGTGGTCACGGTCAACTGCAAAGCAAAGGAAGTAACCTTATCAAATTGGTCTTTTGTAGTGTCTCTATCTTTGCTAACTTTCTGATTAATTTGCTATAAAGACCTAAATCTGTAAATTCGAACTTTTCTGTGTATTCTACATTAGTCCAGAATCATACTATTATACATAGGGTAAACATATACGAAATATCAACTATATACACGATTAATAAAAGAAAAGACTAAAATATTAATAATTATCAGAGTTACGGCCTTATGGCCAAATTTACAATTAATAGCCTGAAAGGCTTAGCAAAAACTAGCAGCGGAAAACAGAAATAAGCGTAGTAGCCATTCGACATGCCCACAGGCAATCGACTGGGGAGCGAAGTCCTAATCCACGAAGTCATCGAAGTATTCTCTTTCAGGCACCTCCAGTTGTTATTGTTCCTCTTCTTCAACTGAGAAAATGTGGATATAGCCGTGAGTACATAGAGTACTTAGCAAGTCGTTTGTAATAAAGTGTGCAATATAATATGCAAGACTTACGAAATGATGGCTTATTTTGCATAAAGCAATAATTTGAAGTAAATACAATAGATAGATTGAAAGTGCACTTTGAAAATGATTAATAAATAAATAATCAAAAGAATTGAGAGTAACCACAAGTGAACTAACCATTCACTCCAATGAACCACTCGTGAATAACCATTCACGTAATAAACCACCAGTGAATAAACCATTCACTTCCCACACTTATTCCAACCAGATTTTATGAAATACCTACCCTTCATGTGAAATCACCGAGCATTATCCATAACTGGGGACATGGCTATTTGAATAGTTTTACAACTGCAGAGGTTGCACAACTTTACCCACATGATATGACCATCTTGTAATCACATCGGTATAACATGCTTCCTTTGGCATGTCGATCAAGAAGATCACAACAAGGGTTTTACAATGCTTAATCCCAAACTCAATAACGCCCCACTAAGGTTTCGCCATCCCCTCTTGCGCCACATGGAAATTGGCATCCATGTTCATCACAATGGCAAAATTAAAATTGAAATATCACAAATTAATCACCAGGTCTATCCTATACTAGACATGTGGTTTGCACGGCAAAGCTCAGATCAAAGGCACACAAAGTTAAGTCCTTAGACATTACCTGGATGAGACATCCACATCCCTCGATGTAAATCCACACTTCCCCTTTACTACACGATCACTCACCCAAGTGAACATCAATTTTGTATAACAAACACCAATGACACCAATGTCATAGCACACAAATTTTATAACTATGGTTACATCCACGATTCAATATCTCATTAAGTCAAATTAATTAATTAATCACATATGATGATGAACCCAATGTATCTAAAAGCATGGCTAAGCAGACTAAACATACAACCTAAGTAGATACTAATATTGCATCACTAGATAATTACCTGTCCTATGATAACAATGGAATTATGACATTCACATTATCAAGGAGGAATTAATCAAGTTGGGTGATAACTACCAAATACAAAGGTTTATAGTAAAATAGCAGTGCATCAAAATTTAAAATAAAATAATAAATAAATAGATTGAAAAACAATAGGTTCAACATGATCAAAGAACATGACCTACCTTATCCTTGCTCAGTTAATAGTGCTTGATCTTCATATCTTTCTTCAGCTCCTTCGATGACGTGATCTAACGAGAGAGAAAACAGAATGAAGCACAAATAAAATCAAAATAAACTCCAAATAAACTCCAAAAACTTCAAAACCATAACCAAAAGATAGAGTTCAATTTTATATGAATTTAGGAAAAAGAATTAGGTCAATCGAAGCTATGACAGAGAAGAACGAGCTCTCAAAAAACTTAATCCTAAAGAAAATACTAGAAATTAAGAAATTTTACAATGTTATGGACTCGGTGCACGGAATAGCAGGTCTACGGTGGACTTGGCTCATATACCAGTGTGCTTGCAACTAGGCTTGCTGACGTGGCTGACAGTTAGCAGTATAGGGCTGATGTAGCAATAGGGACAGCTCGATTGGTTGACGTGGCATCCATGTGGCACAACACGTGGATGGACACATCACACTAGAGCATACGTGGCTACTGGCGTGGACAGCTAACTCGACTCAGCCCACAACACAGTGGATCTAACTAGAAGGACCCACATAGAATAGGCATGGTGCACATGGACTAGGTTCACAGAGAAGTCGAACTGATGGTCGGTGCGGGTGCGGGCTAATGTACGTAGGCGTGTGGCATGAGGCATCGCATCAGCATGTGAGGGGTTAGGAACACAAACCGAGGGGCGACATGATGGGGTGGTGTAGCGGCCGGAGCGAGACGGCGAACATTGGATGGTCGGTAGGGACTCACCAGTGGCAACGATCAACGACGCATGGCGAGGTGGGACGGCGAGGCAAAGACGGTCCGGGCGATAAGATGCAAGGCAAGGACGACGGCGACAACTGCCTGAGCGAAGGACGACAGCGGCTCAGCAGTGACAGTGGAACGAGGTGGCACGTAGCATGAACGGTGAGCTCGGCTACGGGGTGTGGGAAACGAGATGGGCGACGCTCTTAAATAGGAGTGGACACCGAGGTGACCACAGCGTGAATAGCATAGACATCGAGGCCGTGTCGGACGAGGACGGCGGTGGAGTCCTAGAGGAAGACGGTGAACAGTGCTAGGATGACTAGCTGGGCAACACATGGCATGGTGGGAGATCGGTCAGCTGAGGTTAGATGGCGTAGATGAACGGTGCTGGTGGAGCCAGATGCTTGACACGTGGCAAGGAATGAGATCCAACGCCCGACACGGCTCGGTCAGATGGCTAACATGTGTCAACTGGAGCATCGGACGACTGTGGATTAATGGGCCATGGAGAAAGATGGGTTTCAAGCCATTCAGCCTTTTTGAGTTTTTAAGGCATTTTCCAATTTCAGAAATAGGAAGAAAATCAATTGAGCTCTAGAAAATAGCAAATGAACTCAAAAAAATCCCAAACAATTTGAAAAAACTCCTTGAAGCACAAGGAATCCAAATAAAATACTATAATCAATTATTATAATTTAATTTAGTCACATTAAAGTCTTTTAATTCATAAAATTCTATTTAAGCTTTAATTAAGTCAAGAAAAATCCAAATGGTTATTTTATTTTAAATGCTTTAAAAAGGCTTCGAAAATCAAGATGTTACATATCCTGAAGGTGTGCACCTTTCCAGTCCCAACCTTGGAGAAATGGCACAAGATATCATGTGATGCTTATATTACTATACAATTTTTTTGTTAGAAAATCTATGGGCTCTTCAATCTCCATTTAGCATGAATGATGCATCTACGTTCAATGAGGAAGGATTTTGTAGGATCATATGGCGCAATCAGAGGGGGTGAATGATTGCTTCCGCCTTTTGATGTCTCAAAACAAATATCAAACTAGAAGAAAACGTGATCTAAATTACCAGATATAGATTTTGACAGCAAGTCATTCGACTGCTTACTCTTGACTACTTTGCATGCGCTCGATGAACACTTCAATCGCTTGGTGTACAACCGCTTGCTTTGACCACTCGCTACGATAGCTCGCTCGATCGTCTATGCAGGTAGTCAAAATTTCCCACCACTCGAACGCTTCGACCGCTTGAACTAGAACACACCGAAGACAACACTGTGCTCGTATCACTTGAGATCAAGATGTGTTAGCACACCACCGCCAAAGCCATAGGAAAAAGAATGCTCAAAAAACACATTGCCGATATTGACTAACCTTTCTGGGAATAGATCTGATCTATTTTTCCTAAATCATCTTCTGTGGCTACAAGAACTTCTGTAAAACCATGGCTAAAACCCTTAGCCTCTACCTATTTTTATATGCTAGAGTCCTAAACCATGTTCACCTCAAACGCAGACATCTCAAACCGTGTCCTTAACAACCTGGATACTCAATCTTATCTCTTCTGAAAATCAAGGAACCCGAAACCCTTCTAAACACAGGCTTTAACCAAACTCTATCTGTTCCAAGTTATGGACTCCATCCACAACTCCTAACTCAATATATGACGAAGCCACCAGGAAAACACCTCCTGTATCTTCATCATGCCTCATCAACTCTCGTGTCGAAGCCTTCAGGATAGCACCTCCTGTAGCTTTTCCACGCATCATCACCTCTTGTGTCGAAGCCTCCTAGACCGCACTGCCCATAGCTTTTCCAAAAATCACCACATTTGATCTCCATGTGCTCTAACGTGAGCCCAACCACCTTACATGATATCCTTGATTGCCTAGATCTCATATTTCCCCATCCTAGTCCCGATCCTCCTCGTCACCAACCATGATAGTCTCCACGCTCACCTGCACATACAAAGACCAAAGAACGTTTTCCACTGGCACATGTTCTTCACAACTTCACCGTCATCAGCACACACACATGTAACACACTCCAGTCTATCCATAGACAAGAACGAACCATCCATCCATACCAACTAGGTCATCCACGGCCACACTTTATATCGCTATCTAGAAATCACCCTTAGACTACTCATTACGACCACCAATTCCATCGCTGTCCAAAACACAGCTTTAGATAACTCAATATCACCGCTAGCTCAATGAGTACTCGAAAACAACAATTACTCTGGAATTACTATAACATAGCTAAAATTTGTTTTCTTCGAAAACTAATTCCAATTAGTTATTTAAATTTTTTGGGATTTTTAATTGGATTTTATTTGGATTATTTGTGAAGTTATGGAAGAAATCTCAAAATTACAATTTTCATTCTTCCGCTAAAATTCCAAATCTTCAAATTCAAATTCAAATTCAAAAAATTCAAAATCAAATTTGCAAAATTCCAAATCACCAGAAAAATGTCTATTTTATTTTTCTAGGCCCAATCTAATGTTTATTGACTTATTCTTTTCTTTTCCTTTTCTCTCTCCTCTCAGGTACTATTCATGCTACATTATTACAAACACTGTTCATCATCGTCAACCTCTTTCCGTCGCCCGTGCGTATAGAAAAGAATGCAAAAGCAGTTTCCATTCTTTCCCCCATTACATTCCACCCAAGTGTCCGAATTCAAATCTGTCTTGAGCATTTCGATCCCAGCAACATCGCGCATTCATCGCCGGAGTCAATGCATCTGTTACCACCATCCATTTTGTCCATTTCTAAAAACCAAAACCATCGCCGAAATTACTTGTATTCCTAATGATTCAAATTATGAGAGAGGCTACAAATTGGCACACCAACACCTACCCTTTTCATTCCCTCAGAATATCAGCACCTTCGGAGCTTCAACGACGAAGAATTTCTCGTTTTCCTAAATGTCGGCCATCACCGTTGATTTGGGCATTCATCATTCCGGTGAAGTTTTTCAACTTTTGCTCACGTCATCTCCTGTCTTAGCATCCAAGCAACTCATCCACCATTTTTATTAAAAAAATTTCATGCAGCCAATCAGCGGGAATTTAGTTTTTTGCGGAATCGACCGTTCTTGACTTCCACCATCGATTCGTCATCCTCGGTGAGCACTTTCTCGATTCCTTGCGCTGATAGCATCACCTCCATCCCCTCAACGTAACCCATAGCTTAGCTCACTCAATGGTTGGCCAAGGAGCGCCACCACCGTGTGCCACCACCATGCTAGCCGTCGTTGCCGTTGCGGGCCATTCTCGCCACCCTCGAGCCAAACCAACTTCACCATCACGTTCACCATGTCTCTAGTGACCTCATGCTCACTCCACTTTCTCCAGAACATGACCGGTTTGCCGGAGCCCCACGTGGACGCCGCCACCGTGTGCCTCGACCACTGCCACCGCCTCGCTCCGTCTCTGGCGTTGCCACCACCACCATTGGGTAGAGGACCTCTCCGGGGTTCCATTTTGGTGGTTCCTGCACCGCCCCTTTCTTCCCTCCCTGGCGCCTCCGTCCACCATGGCCAGCACCACCATGCTCTGCTTCGTGTGTTCTTTAACAAACAAGAGTTTGCTGTTAGCTCTTCATTCCTTTGTGTTAGCTCTATGTCACAATAGAGCATTTGCTCACTTGGTCAACCAAGGCAACCTAGTGCATTCACTGTGAGGTTGCGTGTTCAAATCCAAGGAAATGCAATTTTTGTTCCACTTTTTGGCTCTCGTCTATTCTGTTGAGTCAATGGCAAGCAGGTCCCACGCGTCATACTCACTAAAAATCCAGAAAAGAAAAGATGCCAAAGAATATTCGTTCGTTTTGCAATTTCCAGCAATTTCTGATCCGATCGATGTTCCGACCACTCGTTCTCCGTTGTCCGAACTTCGAATTCAGTGATTCAAAATTCTAAATTCACATAAAATCATAAACTTCCTTCCAGTATATATTTTTTTGTGATTTTTTTGTATTTATTTATTCATTTGTATTTGTCATTTCGCGCGTAGAACCCGACGTCGCCGAACAATGTTCTGAGCTGCAGCAAGAAGGTCCAGACAATGTGCAAGAAGGCAAGTCTCCTTCAATCATCTTGTACCTATGTTTACCAAAATCATTTTATTATTTTAAAGTTAAAATGCATTTGCTATGCTACATAAAATGATAATCTCTATTTTAAAGATAATAGTTAAACAGATAATTGCTATGCCCTCATTTGACATTGACAACCATGTACCTTTGTCACCCTAGGTTTCTCTTGTCTCAGTATTGAGATTGTAAATTTTAGAATGGTAGTAATTTTTTAGACAAGCTAGTCGGTCACTATAACCCTTCGGGTGGAAAATTAATATGTATGATTTAATCTTTTATTTCAAATAATTTAGCAGCAATAAATATTGCTATTGTTTTTAAACTAAAATAAAATGGTGAAAATTATTTTAGACTTGGGCGGATGGTAATATTGGATTGGTGCCGATTTAGCATGAAAACTTGTATTGCGAATGTTCCGCCCTAGTCAATTAAGGACCAACGCTTGTGATTGTCCAAACTGAGCACTACCGTACAACCACAAGTCTATATGGGTACAACCTAGCTAATTAACTTGCAAAGGTTTAGTTCAGATATCATCAGTGGTAAGTGGGTGCCAGGGTGTACTGGTTTACTCACAGTGAGGCACAGGGATTTACTGTACTCATACGGCGCAAGGGGGGGCTTCTGACTGTAGTGGATTTAACCCTTCAGCGGTGAAACCTCGGTAGGTGGTGTCTAGCAAGATCAGAGTAAGGTAAAGGTTTTGTGATAAATTATCTGGGTCTCATGCCTAAGGAAGCATGTTTGCTATTAAGATGACTTATCTCTTTTGGGTAAAGCTGTATAAACTCTGGAGAGTGTAAAAACTATTCGAATAGCCATGCCCACGGTCAAGGGCGGGCAAGGTGCCCTTTCACATGGTAGACCTTTGGTTTTGGTTTTAACGTAAAAGTTTTGGTAACTCGAGAGTGGATGGAACTCTCGGAAGTGTGTTCTAGCGGATGGAGCCAGTACGGGTGGATGGAACCCGTAGTCTTGAACCTTGGCGGTTAGAACCGGTCAACTAGTGTAGGTGGATGGAACCTTCACTAGAAAATTCTTGATAGTTTCTGTTAAAGCAATTACTTTATTAAATTAATGCCTTCGAAAATATTTAATGGTATTTGAAATAAAATATTGCTTTGTGCAAAAGAATCATATCATCCTTCCTTTGTTAAGCCCTGCATCTACTGCATTTTTGCCAAGACTTGCGGAGTACTTTATGTACTCACATGCTGCACTCAAAACAAATCTCAGAGGATTATGAAGCTCAAGAAGGAGATTATGATTACTTCGCGTGTGGATACGACGAAGGCTTTCTGGGATTCTAGATTGGGCTTCTCCAGTCAATTGCTTGTGGCGTATTGATGGGTCTTCATCAGAATTGCTTTTGCTTCCGCTGTGTTTTGTGAGTTTGAGAGGTCTTGAAACCTCAGTTGTAATAAAGAGGCCATATGGTCTGTACTCTCTATTATTGTAATAAAGCTTTGTTGGTTATGTAATCATCACTGTTTGACTGTGTGCATCAGCTTCAATCTGGGACTAGTTCAATAATACACAGAGGGTTCGGATTCGAAAATCCACGGTCCCGACAATTACCATCACTTTGCTTAAAACACTCGGGAATAACAAGCATCACTACTGACCATAGATCCATCGAGTACCGAGTAGCGATCGCTACGACTAAGATACCAGATCACTAAGTCTCGGACTGCTGATCTCCAGCCAATCGCTGCACCAACGATCATAGAGTACCGCACAAACTACCATACATGTGTATCGAACCACCAACCACAACTCCGACAACTGATCGATGACCACGATTGTGAAAACCAGGACTATCGAGTACTAAGTCCTTCCAACTATCGAGTACCGAGTCCTTCTGACTATCGAGTACTACGAACATCTACCCACCGAGTACTTCCATCTTCTGAGTATTGAATCCTACGAGTATTCTTCCTCTGAGTACTATTCACCGATCTCTGATCACCATGCACCAGCCAGTCATACTACTGGCCAATCAGGAGTACTCGAGGTACTTGAAAATCACTCGATTTGAAGCACTTGTACTGACCATGAAGTCTACGAGTACTGACCGTAAAGTCTACGACAACCAATCACAAGTCTTCGACTTTCAACCAAAACTTTCCCAAATGCAAATTTTAGTGCAACCCAAAAGTTAATTATTCATCATCAATGAATCCACGACCAATCTCCCCCTTGATGAATATATTGACAACACCTAAAAAACTCTTGAATGAAAAATTTGCGAAAGGAAGAATTCAACGCTGCAGACCACAGCAAGAAGAGCTAGTGGACCACAACACAGCAAGAGAAAGCAGCAAACCACAACAGAAAGCCAAAAGCACAAAAAACTCCCCCTCAGTCCACACAGAAAGCTAAGAAAACTCCCAAAAACTCTCCCTCAACATAAGAGAGCAATGTTAACAAATTCCTCCAATTTCTCAGTTTTCTCCTATTTCTCCCCTTTGGCAATGTAATTATCAAGAACTCAAGAGAAAATAAAAATTCTAAGAAGGAGCAATGAGAGTAAACATTTAGAAGCGTTGTAGATTATCCATGTCACTTTGCATTGATTTAATATTTTAACCAAGCCATCTTTTTAAGTAGAGCTCTCTAGATCATATAAAGTCATATATCATATAGCGCTATCAAAACTAGTATTTAACATGATTAAGCAAATTAGATTAATGACAGAAATCTCAACATTGATCAAACTGATTATAGAGAGCACAATAAGATGTCACAACAAAAAGTTAAAGCCTAAAAGTGAAGCAAACGTTAAATCTAGACAAGCTAGCAGTCTCATAAAGTAACCTATTGCACCATACTCAAATCTTTTAATCTTGTGGCATGCTTGTGGCGTACTTCTATTTATAATGCCATCTTTGTAGCAATTTTTTAAATGGTTGCATACTTGATGCATACTTCTTTTCATTTATGCACTTTTTTTTCCTTTTTCTTTGTGTTTAACCATGACATGCTTGCAACATACATCTTTTCATTTATGCATTTTTTTAATAACATGCAATTGAGTAATCATAAAAAGATTGTAATATGAAAAAGACTAGTCTCATAGCCAACATATAAAATAAGACTCACAATCTAGCTAATCCTTTTAGATGAACATCGCAAAGCACTATCTATAATTAATCTAGTCAAGGTATTCCGCCATGTCATGCTTTAATTCAAATGTAGCAAATTTATTAAAACCAGTCATGATCGAAGCTACACAGCATATGAGTAAATATGATAAAGATAGCTCTACTACTCATTATTTGATTTCAAAGACTTGGACTTGATATATTATTTGACAAGTATAATAAACAAAGCTTCCAAAATTTTTAACCAATAAGCTCCCCCTCAGAATAATCCCCAAAGGATGCAACAACCTAATTCACTTCTCAACCAAGTACAAAGAGAAGAATCAAACAGTTTTGAGAGAAAACGGGCAATCTGAAAGACGAACCCAAAAAGCACTTGTAAAAGACCACTTGAGGATAACATCACCTTTCCACATGGTTTAACCAGAATATGAAACTCTTGCATGCCATCAAAAGGAGTGAAGAGCCATCAAGTGTTCCAGTCAAGTGGATGTAACGGACTGGAACCCAATTAAGCGCATGTTATCCATCCCGCATTATCTAGTCTTACATCACAGAAAGTGTCGGTCTCACAGTACTAGGGTTAGTGAAATAAAATATAGTAATCCAGTACTGTTACACACGGCGAATAGGAGCAATAGCAGACACTGATAAAGATTTAAGTGAAGCATTAGCATCTAACAAAGTTTGACCAGATGGTCGTTGTGAAGTTCGTTTGACCACAGAGCAGTCTGACTTTCTTAGTAGAGCTGGTCTAACCACTGATCGGTCAGATCACATCGCCATCACTGGTCGAAAATGACCCGACTCCTTAGGTAATGTTGGTTTGACACCTAACTGATCTAAACGAGCAGAGAAAGCTGGTCGAAAGTCTCTTGAGAAGCTAGTCTGACCACGGGAAACAGCTGGTCAAAAATCTCGGTCCACCCCTCTGGTTCGACCACCAGAACCAGCTAGTCTGATTACCCGAGATTGGTCGGACTGTGTCTGCAAGGTTGGCCTAACCCTCAATAAGTTAGAGCGAGTAGAAAACACTAGTCAAAACAGATCTAAGCGCTTTGGTAATGCTAGTCGAAACATTGATCTGACCACGCTATTCCGACCATGGGAGAAAGCTAGTCTGATTGGTCCTATGGCAAAAACTCCCAAACCTGTAGATGATTTATTAGAGGAAGCAAAGCGAGGACCTGTAGACGATCGCTTAGAGGGAGGAAAGCGATAGTTGGGAGCTTGCACAGTCTCCACTTGAGAACGCTTTCTTAGCCTGTCTCTCTTTTCTTTCTTAGCTTTTTGAAAGCAAAATTGAACCACATGACCATGTCTACCATAATGAGTGCATTGATACTTGACTTGATGAGAAGTCATATCTGTTGACTTCATAACACCCATTTTGGTAGAGGGGTCCTTTGTTATACCAGCAGATTTAAACACAATTTGTTTTGGCTCAGATTTTATTTTAATCAATCTAGGTTCAAGAAGCTTAACAACCTTAGAAAGATTATTCTTGGCATGTTCAACAAAATTAATTCCTAGACTATGTTTTTTTATACTTGTTTTTGACTTGTCTAAGATCATATTCAAATTTTTTGCCAAAAGATAATAGCTCTAAAGTGTTCTTAAGATACTCATTTTCTTTAGCCAAAGCAGGATAGGTTGTGCATTTACCAGGTTCATTCACTAACTTCTTAGAAGTGGTAGGCTGAGCCAATCTTTCTTTTTCAGCAAAATCGTTAAGTTGTCTAGTTAAAACTTCTACTTTTGTGTTAAGCTTAGGACAGTTAGAGCAGGAAAGCATTTGTTAAATTGATTCCTGATATGAATTAAGTCTAGCTTCAAGCAATTCACATCTTTTACATGGAGAGGGTTCGCTAAACTTCAGGTTCTTAGCAAAGAAAGATTGAACTAGCGAACTAGCAACAAGAGCAACTTTCATCTTTTAAAAACTCTTCTTGGTAACAAGCAAATCATTAAGAATATAAGTATGGACAGTTGTACCAAGAGCAAAACAAGCACGCAGTTTCTCATGTTCAGTATTAAGAGATCAAATTTATCCATGTAACTTGTATGAATAGATCTAACATTATCAAGCTCAATTAACAAGTTAGTTTATGGAGAACATGAATCATTATCTAGAACCAAAGCTCTTAGCCTAGCAACTTCTGAATTAAGATTTTCAACAACAAGATTATTTTTTAAATTTCTATTTGGTCTTTTTCAATTCAAGAGCAAGTTTAACTAGACCTTCTTCAAGCTGATTATATGATGGTCTTACTTCATCGGGATCGCTGTAATCGTCGTCATTATTGCTGTTTATCATGAAGCACATGCCCATAAGGTCATTAGTGTTTTTATTCTTACCTTTAGCATCATCATCGACGTGGCCGTCATTGCCACAACTCTCAAAATCCACATCACTCAAGTCAAGGTGCTGGATGGCTAAGAAAACTTTTTCAGCAATTTTATGATGGAAAATTTTCACCCTTGTGTTATTATTGGATGGTCGACAACAATAATCCTTGATCACATTTCCTTTGAGCTTGGGGGCAATCCATCTTAATGTGACTTGGCTCACCACACTCAAAGCACCTAATTGGTCCGGAAGCGCCTCCTTGCTTCTTCATCTTTACGTTGTTAAGTGCCTTTTTTGCACGTGAGGAGATCAAAACTAAGTCATCTTCAGGGAGATGCTCTAATTGTTCATCAGAAAATGTAGACAAAGCAGACAAGGAAACACAAGATAGCTACTCGAAGTAGCTTGCACAAGGTTAGTCATAAGTGCTAAAGATGAAGATTTATTAGTCTTAGATGGCAAAACTTCTATCTCATAGGGTTTTCAATCTAGACTACAAATCATCCATAGATAGAGTATCTAGATCGACGGTTTGATTAATAGTCGTGACGACCATCAACCCTTACAAACCTAAAGACCTTAAAATTTTAGTTGCATTATCACCATCAGCAAGTATAACATTAACACCACATAAATCACTCAAGATTTTTTCAAAACAAGCAAAAAGATCATCAATAGATTCACTTGATTTCATAGCAAAATTAGAGTACTCTTTTTCATATAGATTCTTATGCACTTTCTTGATTTTAGTGGTTCCTACATGATAATCGCAAAGAGATTTCCATATTAAGTGAGCGGAACTAATATGAGCTATACGAACAAATTATTTACAAGAGATTTCTTAAAATAATAGGCTATGAGCTTGAGCATTTAGATTAACATCTATTTTATTGTTGGACCGAAATGGCGACAGAGGGGGGGTGAATGTCGACTTTAAAAACTTACCCCCAAAAAGTATCGACTCAAATCCTCTCACCGATAGATATAGAATCTATGAAAAGAGAGATTCAAGTTCTCTGAAAGATCATACAGGACAAACATGCAAACATCAGAGAAAGACCAAGAAGAGCTGAAGGGAAAACAAGACACACAGGAGTGTTGCAGGGGAGGGCAGTTAGACCGCAATGGCATACACGGTCTGACCGCACCTTCAACGCCAGTCTGACCGCTCGGCAGGGGCCGGTCTGACTGGTGGCTTATAGCCGGTCTGACCGGTGCCTTCAGGCCGGTCTGACCGCCAGCTAATAACCGGTCAGACCAGTTATCTCTGTCAGCCAGGGCAAAGAGCAGGTCTCGGGGTAAACTAAAACTGAAAATATTCAGTCTTCGGGAAATCAGAGAAAATGATGAATTTCTTTGATTCTTTTCAGACCACAAGCAGTAGACTTTAAACTAAATAGCCCGAAGACTTCAAACAACATGGGAATCGAACAAAAACACAAGAATTACAGATTTGTGCCCAAAACTGAGAAAGTACATGGAGCTGCACCAAAATCCAAATTCCCTTTCAATCGTTGAATCTTTGACAATAAAACTTTGAGGATAACACCTGAATAGTCTCAGGACATAGCATGCCAAGTTTCAGGCCATCTCATGAAGGGTAACACGATTCACACCAAACCCTAGAAAAGGAAAACAAGGGGCTCAAGAACACAGACACTGGGAAAAATGGATTTTTGCGATTCAATCGATTTGCTCTTGGAACTAGGTGACCAAAGGGTCTAGAAATGCAATTCCATACTAGAGCAACCCATTTTGCCACTCCTCAGCAAGAAACAACAAGAAACACAAAAAGTCAAGAATCAAGCCTAGAGAGCATCGAAGGGAAAAACAACCAAAGAGCCTGGGACTCAATCAAACTCAACCAAATCCATCTCATATTGATATTGAGGATCATAGAGACGTCCCCATACGCATGTACATTCAGAGAAATGATTACATAGTTTCCCAACACCTCCTCTCCCTCTCTCAACCTCTCATTCACATGAGGAACACAGGGAGGAGACTACGATGAAGACAACAGAGAGGAGACACACCTCCAGCACACCTCTGCCTCACCTACCAACTCCCAACAACTAAAGCCTAAAGCCAAAACAAACTCACAAAGTTTCTTTTGACTCTATCAAACCCTAACTCTCTCCCAAAGCCATGAGGGGGCATGCAGCCACTCCCTCCTATTTATAGCCCTTGGCTAATGGGTCTCCACCCCGTTACGCCCGCTAAGCCCGAACGGAACCGGCCTCCACTTGTGCAGCCTCGCGAAATTACCAAGTCGCCCCTCCTGCACCTTCCGGGAAGCTTCCGCATTCCTTGTCGTTCACGACTCGCAACCACATCGAATCTCCGCCGTCTTCGACACATCTGACCGTTCTGACCTCGACACCACCTGTGTCTAGTCCGGTCACCTCGTGTCTCGCCACGACTCCGCCTCGACGTCCTGCAGCCATCACAAACAAGAAACACGTCACATAGCACCGCTCGACACATGAAAACATAAATAGCATTAATGAAACCACATTAAGCCCAAACCTGTCAAATCAACAGAATATTCATCCTAATCACTTTGACCAGGTTTGACCAAGTCCGACTGAGCCCGATTGCACCTCGTAACGTCAAGGTCCGATCCACACAACTCAAACTCAACTTACCTAAACCGATATCAATTACTCATCATTCATATGGGATGACCTCCACATGGTCTCTCAATCTCCCCCTTGATGAGTATATTGACAAACCCAGAAAAAGCATGAAGTTGAGTTTGTTTTGAAAAGTCCAACATGGTCCAAAGAAGGATAATGAAGCTAATGACCATGTCGACCAAAGGAACACTAGAGCAACAAGGAAAGAGCAAATTGTTCTCCAAAGCTCTAGAAAGATCCCAAAAGACTGATCCCAAAATACTTTTTCTCCAATATTCTCCCCCTTTTGGCAATAAACACATCAAGGATGCAAAAGAGAGAATAAGGTCACAAAAATGGATGAAATGACTGAAGTTTGTTTATTTAAGCATTTAGAGCCATGAGAACTATCCAAAATGACCATAATATATTACACCAAGTCATAACTCGATAAAAGGCTATCTAGATCATGACAAGATATATATATATATATATATATATATATATATATATATATATATATATATATATATATATATATATATATATATATATATATATATATATATATGCCAGCTAAACCAAAGAGATGACAATCTGAAATGTAGTGCAATTTGTGAGCAAGTCAAGTCATCAATAAGCAAAAGTCTAGCTAGAGATATCCAAGGATGATGCAGGCCATGTCAATAATCTAAGCGGAACCAAGAAGCTAATACTGAGTCAAGTTAGAGTGCTACAAGCTCAAGAGTGAGACATTTGTTTAAGTACTTGGTTCTTTTTTAAGTTAAGCAACGTAAGCACAAATGACATATTTTCTTTTGAAGCTGATGGTCGTTTTCAACCAATATTTTTATCATGTGCTAGATCTCAAGCCTTATGCGACCACTTCAAGCAAGAAACTTAAGAAGATAGTCTAGGTCATCCAAAACTCCCCCTGAGTTCATGCCTAGTGCAATGGCAAGCCATCTCATGAGAAAGAATTGGTGAGTTCAGTTTTTTCGCACAAAAGAGATCTTTTTGCTTTTTAATATGTTGTACTAACTCACGCTGCATCAAGAGACTAAAATAGCTCAATCTAAGGCTCAATAGAGATTCAACGCTCAACTCATCCTTTTTGACATGGCATGAATCATAAAAGGATAACGCAAGAAAGACTAGTCTTGAGTGCTAACATGAAAAGTTTTAGTTTAATTTGAGCAAGTTTAATTAACTTATCATGGCAAAAGCTAGTCTACACATATGAAGTCATGATAAATCTAGCACATAAGCACAAGTCATGGCAAGGTGTAAAGTATTGTAAGCATGTCATAATAGAATAATAATCAAGGCTCAATGTAGTTATATTACAATGCAATTATGACAAAATGCAAGAAAATCCAGCTCCCCCTCAACATGTGATGCAACTTTTAGTTCAAGTTGAGTTATGTCAATATTAAGCTCTACAAGCTCCCAAATGAACTCCCCCTGAACCAAAGCAATAAAATCGAGTAGCTGGCAAGGAAAATCAAACATGCAGTCCTTAAAGCATAGACAAGATATAGAAAAATCTATGGCTCAGACTGACTCTCATCTACCCCATATGACTCCAAGACTATCAACTGGTCATCTAACAGACTAAGGAGCAAACACGTACCCTGTCTACCCGAGAGTGGCCCAACCCTCGCTAGAACCTATAAGCAGTGGGTAAGCTCAACCTAGTAAGAAGAGAACCAGCTAATAAGCAGTATCTTAGAATCACAAGATAAGAGTAAGAAGTCTAAGCAACTTGGCAAGAGAACCACTCTAACCTATGCTAGAAGGACTAAACCCAATGCACCCGTATGCAATGCAGTCAGAAAGGAATAAGAGCATAATAAATATAGTAAAGCAGTAAAGCACAAACTCCCCCTCACAACAGTCCACAAGGACAAACCACCCCAAGCTCTCCACGCAGAGCTGAAAACCTCGAACTATCCAAAGGCTTGGTGAAGATATCAGCCAACTGGTGGTCACTCTCCACAAACTGGAGCACGATGTCACCCTTCTCTACATGGTCTCTAAGGAAGTGATAGCGAATATCGATATACTTGGTCTGAGAATGCTGCACTGGGTTCTTAGCAATGTTAATCGCATAAGTGTTATCACAAAAGAGTGGAACACTATCTATGACTAACCCAAAGTCCCGCAGGGTCGAGGCCATCCAAAGCACCTGGCTACAGTAACTGGCTGCAGCAACGTACTCGGCCTCTGCGGTGAACTGTGCAACACCAGACTGCTTCCTCAAAGACCAAGAAATGAAAGAAGTGCCAATGAACTGGCAGGTGCCTGAAGTGCTCTTCCTATCTATCCTACAGCCAGCAAAGTCTGCATCCGAGAAGGCTCTTAAGGAAAGACAGGAAGAGGAAGAGTATCAGATACCATAGTCAATGGTAGCTCGAAGGTACCGAAGGATGCGCTTCATCGCCTGGCGGTGAGATACGTGAGGAGAAGCTTGAAACCAAGCACAAAGGCACACGGAGAAGTGTATGTCTGGTCTCGAGGCAGTGAGGTACAAGAGGGAGCCGATCATACTATGATACTCCTTCTGATCAACTAGCTCGCCGTCCTCATCTGGGTCGAGTGGAGCTGATGTAGCCATAGGAGTAGACACCGGCTTCCCATCACTCATATCGAAGCGCCTCAGGAAGTCTCGAGTATACTTGCCCTTATGCAAGAAAGTGCCCTCCCGAGTCTGCTTAATTTGGAAGCCAAGGAAGAAGCTCAACTCTCCCATCATGCTCATCTCGAACTCTGATCTCATGACATCGGAAAACTGGGAAACAAGAGCGTGTGAGGAGCCGCCAAAGATGATGTCATCCACATAAATCTGGACGAGCAGAAAGTCGGTGCCATGCCGACAGATGAACAAGGTCTTATCTACATTACCCATCTCAAAACCATGACTCAACAGATAGGACTTAAGCCTCTCGTACCAAGCTCTAGGGGCCTGCTTAAGTCCATACAATGCTTTGGAAAGCTTGTAGACATGGTTTGGGTATTTGGGGTTTTCGAAACCTAGAGGCTGTCTCACATAGACTTCTTCCTCAATAAAGCCATTGAGGAAGGCACTCTTGACATCTATCTAGTAAAGTTTGAAACCCTTAGAAGCTGCGAAGGCAAGCAGGATTCTAATGGCCTCAAGTCTAGCTACAGGGGCAAAGGTCTCCTCAAAATCTAGACCCTCAACCTGGGAGAACCCCTGAGCTACCAGTCTAGCCTTGTTTCGAACAACCACCCCATCCTCACTCTGCTTGTTCTTGAACACCCACTTAGTTCCTATGATATTGTGACCTCGAGGGGGCTCAACAAGTGACCAGACCTTGTTTCTCTCGAAATTTTCCAACTCCTCATGCATGGCATTGACCCAAGACTCATCAGATAGTGCATGACTAACATCCTTGGGCTCAAAGGTGGCAACAAAAGCAGAATGGAGACAGAAAAGTGGCGTGCCAGACTTTGAGCGAGTGACTTGCTCAAAGAGATCTCCTATAATCTGCTCTGAAGGATAGTATTTTTGGATATGTCTAGGAGGTCCAGGATGAGATGAAGAAGTGGCCTCTACCTCGTGAGCTGACGAGGTAGGAATAGAGCCACTAGCTCCAAAGGAAGCGGAATGCATGGGCTGATCTCCTCGAGGTGCAGTGGAAGAAGGCACCTCAAGGGGTGGATGAAGGACTGGATCGGGTAGACAACCCTCATCTCTATCCTCCTCATCATCCACAAATATGGTCTCGGACTGCTCTAAGGAACCTGAGATATCAGGCCTAGTCCCCGGACTGGCCTCGTCAAAGGTCACCTCACAGGTCTCTACCATTTTACTAGACTCGCAGTTCCAAACCCGATAAGCTCGCAAAAAAGTCGAGTAGCATAGAAAGATCCCATCACAAGAACGTGACTCGAACTTATCTAGGTTCCCGGACTTCAAAATAAAGCACTTGCAACCAAACACACGAAAATGAGAGACGCTGGGCTTTCGCCCATATCTCAGCTCATAAGAAGTACGGTGCAAGTGTGCCCTCAGAAAAACTCGATTTGAGACATGGCACGCAGTGGCTATAGCCTCAGCCCAAAACTTCCGCGGTGTAGAGTACTCATCAAGCATCGTCCTGGCCATCTTGACCAAGGTACGGTTCTTTCTCTCCACGATGCCATTTTGCTGTGGGACGTGCGGAGAGGAGAACTGATGCTCTACACCTGTCTCAACGCAGAACCTCTCAAAGTAGGAATTTTTGAACTCCGTGCCATTGTCACTACAAATCGCTCGTAAGGCACCCGGGAGCTCAACAGAAAGCCTACTAAACAATCCTCAGAAATGTGAAAACGTCTCATCCTTCAAGGCTAAGAAAAACACCCAAGAATACCTCGAGAAGTCATCGACCACGACAAGAACATACCACTTCCCTCCTGCTGACTGCACTCGAGCTGGTCCAACTGTGTCCATATGGAGCAGCTGTCCTGGTGCATCAGTCATAGTAACAGTGACCAGAGGATGAGAAGCGGCAACCATCTTGCCGTGCCGGCACGGAGCACAAACTAGATCTTTGACCATCTTGAGTTTCGGCAGACCACGAATGAGATCGTGCCGCTAACTCGGGTCAAATGGTCAAATCCAATATGACCAAGTCTCCTATGCTAGAATGAAAGGTCGTGGGACTCAGAAGCAACTAAACACCTGAGAGGATCACCAGAAGACTCGGAAAAAACAGCACGAAAGATCCTCCCATAATAAGAAATCCCGCAAACCAGACTACCCGAAGAATCAAGAATTTTGCAATTATTTTTCTTAAAGCTCACCTCAAAGCCATCATCGGTAAGCTGAGAAACGGAAAGCAAATTATACTGCAGCTTACTAACCAAAGCAACATCTTTCAAGATGAAAGAATCATTAACGCGCACTGTACCTTTGGCGATGACGCGCCCAGATGAAGCATCTCTGAAGGTGATCGACTCATCACCTGGAGCATGGGCAAGGGAAGAAAACCAACGGGAGTCTCCAGTCATGTGTCGTGAACACCCGGAGTCTACGAGCCAAACCTTCCCTTCCCTGCCCGGCGAACCTGAGTCAAACAGAGAGTAAAGTCTCAGTACTGGGCTAAATCAAGAGTGATTTTGGCACCCAATACTGAGTAACACGTCGAGCAGATGAAGTAGTCAAACACGACTGACCTCTATCTACCCTACGCTCTGTCACTCAAAGAAGCAGATGGTCTATGTGTAGACCTGAAGCTGTTGTTGGGCTTGACTGCTACAGAGGAGCGAGTCAAGACACCAGCAACATGCTGATCACGCCGCGAGTAGTTATCTCGACGGGGGAAACAAGATCTACCCTTAGGACGGCGGAAGTCACGACCAAAGGGAGCATGAGGACGAAAACCAGAAAACTCAGAAAAACCAAGTCCTCGATGCTGCCCAAAACCATCAGAAGCATCTAAAGCAAACCTAGACCTCGTGTTGGTCTTAGGTACACTCAAGGTCTGGGGCTGACCCTGAATACGCCTAAGAGCTGCAACACTGAGAGGCAGAAGTAGCATGAGATGGCTTCGCCTTCTGAGAGGCTGAAGTTGTAGGTGGACTCACCTTGCTGTCAGAAATCCCTTGGACAAAGCCCGCAGACTTGAATTTAACTTCATCAGATCTGGGCTCAACCTCGATCACACCTCCTACTATGGGTCTGAGAATAGCAGGTGGATGCTTCCTAATGTCCTCATAGAAATCATATCCTAGACCTTGATTAAATCTGCAAATCTTAGACTGGTCTAGAATAAGATTAAGCTTCTTCTTGCCGCCTACAAATCTCTCGAGAGTGTTCATAAGATACTGACACTCCCGAAAAAAGAGAGGTGCAAGAAGAGCAGGGAGAAGAAGAGACAGCAGAAGGTAAGGGAGCAGAAGAAGAACCAACAGTAGAGGAAAGAATGGCTTGTGCACGCACAGTCGACTCTGAGGGGACAGTCCTACTACTAGCCATTTGTTTCACATCGCTAAGCGTCTCCACCTTACCCTGGGGCTCCTCCCCCTTCTCAGCAATCAAATTACAATGAGAAAGTGGCTTCTCTAGAAAGTCCTTAGTTAGCTTCACACATTTTTCATCCAATGCAATCAAGTCAGATTTTAGTTTGTTACAGTTCATGCATGGTGAGCTAACAGGGTCCTTAGAAGCATATTGAGCCAATCTGTTATTGTCATCAACTAATTCTTGAAACTGTTTGGAGACAGATTCAAGTTCAGCAGTAAGCTTGGGACAATTCACACATGAAGCAATGGGCTCAAGAAGAAAAGCTTGTAATTCAGCAATTTTATGATCTGCCCATTTTAGGTTATTCTTCAGATTATTGCAATTTTCACAAGACTCGGGCAGATCCAGAAGCATGGTATAAAGACCTCTAACAGCGTTGTCCTTATCCTCACATGAGGTGCAAGCAACAGTCTCAACAGTAGTCGATGAAATAGAAGCAACCCTACTCATCTCTAGTTCAGCCAAGAGACTAATGTTCTCCACCTTAACAATCTCAAGCTCAGAGGACATACTATCATGCGAGGTCCTTAATTTCTCCATGTCACCCAACATAGCACAGCATGTATCACAATCATCACGGGAGGAAGCAGATCTAAGTGAAGTAAGCTCCCGTGATAGTGTATCTACTTCCTTCTCTAACTCAGTACCTAGCCCTAGCTCTAGCATGAAATCTACCTAACTTGAGAAAAGCATCATTAAGCTGGTCGTAGGTGGGGCTTACCTCGTCGGAGTCGGAGTACAGCTCGCTGTCGCTCAGTTCGCCCTCGAGGGCCATGAAGCACATCTCGGAGAAGTCGTCGCCGCCCTTGGGGTCTTGGTCACCCGTCTCGTCGTCGCTCCATCCCTCCACCTTGCTGAGGTCGAGGTCGTCGAAGGCGGTGAGGATGCAGTGGAAGAGCTTCTTGGCTTTACCAAGGTCGCGGAACTTCTTCTTGCCTTGTGCGTGAACTGGAGGCTTCTTGTTGCGGTTCTTGTCGATGTAGTCGTTCTTGCCCGAACCGTCGTAGTCGTTCTTTCCCTTCTCCAGTTTGGGGCAGTTTGCCCGAATGTGGTTGGGGTCACCACACTCGAAGCAAATCACGGGTCCTCCTCTCTTTCCGTCCCTCCTCCTCTTGTAAGCATGGGAAAATCTCCAAGCTAGGAGGGCTAACTGCTCATTCGCAAGCTGCTCTAACTGATCATCAGTTATGTTACATAGAGCAGCAAGGGAGAATCCACACAGCGAATCAGAAGAAAGACCAGAAGCCGAACTGGGATCGGTGACAAGGGTCATCGACTGTGACTTCGACTTGCGAGAGACAATGTCAATCTCGTGAGTCTTGAGGCGTGAGTACAGTGCATCAAGAGTCAAAGTCGAGAGGTCCGTGGTGTCCTTGATGGTAGTCACCTTCATCTCCCAAACACGAAGGTCGAGTGTAGCGAGCATCTGTCGAGCGTTATCCGAGTCGGGGTTTGTGAGTCCGACCGCTCGGAGGTTGCTCAGAATCTTGTGAAAACGCGCAAAACACTCATCAAGGGACTCGCCAGTGAGCATTTCAAACTTGTTATAATCTCGCTTGAACTAGTCCTGTCGCACCGTCTTTATTTGAGTGGTGCCCTCATGGTAAGCATCGAGGGTCTCCCAAATATCGAAGGCGGACGAAAGATGAGATATGCGGTCAAACTCGCTACGACTGAGGCCCTGGATTATGATGTTCCTTGCCTTAGCGTTTGCCTCAACATTAGCCATATTCCCGGCGTTGATGTTCTCATCGGTAGGAAGAACAAACCGGACCTTGACCTTACGCCCGATGGCATACCCATGAGCCTGGATGTGTGTCTCCATTCGGCTCTTCCAGAAGGGGTAATCGATGCCATCAAAGATGGGAGGCTTGGTCGAGTACTTGTCAGTCGCCATGGCTCTAGAGACCGGTTAAGATCTATGAAGAAGAGCTAACCGACTCTGATACCAATTGTTGGACCAAAATGGCGACAGAGGGGGTGAATGTCGACTTTAAAAACTTACCCCAAAAAGTATCGACTCAAATCCTCTCACCGATAGATATAGAATCTATGAAAAGAGAGATTCAAGTTCTCTGAAAGATCATACAGGACAAACATGCAAACATCAGAGAAAGACCAAGAAGAGCTGAAGGGAAAACAAGACACACAGGAGTGTTGCAGGGGAGGGCGGTTAGACCGCAATGGCATAGCCGGTCTGACCGCACCTTCAACGCCGGTCTGACCGCTCGGCAGGGACCGGTCTGACCGGTGGCTTATGGCCGGTCTGACCGGTACCTTCAGGCCGGTCTGACCGCCAGCTAATAACCAGTCAGACCGGTTATCTCTGTCAACCAGGGCAAAGAGCAGGTCTCGGGGTGAACTGAAATTGAAAATATTCAGTCTTCGAGAAATCAGAGAAAATGATGAATTTCTTTGATTCTTTTCAGACCACAAGCAGCAGTCTTTAAACTAAATAGCCCCAAGACTTCAAACAACATGGGAATTGAACAAAAACACAATAATTACAGATTTGTGCCCAAAACTGAGAAAGTACATGGAGCTGCACCAAAATCCAAATTCCCTTTCAATCGTTGAATCTTTGACCATGAAACTTTGAGGATAACACCTGAATAGTCTCAGGACATAGCATGCCAAGTTTCAGGCCATCTCATGATGGGAAACACGATTCACACCAAACCCTAGAAAAGGAAAACAGGGGCTCAAGAACACAGAACAGGGAAAAATGGATTTTTGCGATTCAATCGATTTGCTCTTGGAACTAGGCAACCAAAGGGTCTAGAAATGCAATTCTATATTAGAGCAACCCATTTTGCCACTCCTCAGCAAAAAAACAACAAGAAACACAAAAAGTCAAGAATCAAGCCTAGAGAGCATCGAAGGGAAAAACAACCAGAGAGCCTGGGACTCAATCAAACTCAACCAAATCCATCTCATATTGATATTGTGGATCATAGAGACATCCCCATATGCATGTACATTCAGAGGAATGATTACATAGTTTCCCAACACCTCCTCTCCCTCTCTCAACCTCTCATTCACATGAGGAACACAGGGAGGAGACTACGATGAAGACAACAGAGAGGAGACACACCTCCAACACACCTCTGCCTCACCTACCAACTCCCAACAACTAAAGCCTAAAGCCAAAACAAACTCACAAAGCTTCTTTTGACTCTAGCAAACCCTAACTCTCTCCCAAAGCCATGAGGGGGCATGCAGCCACTCCCTCCTATTTATAGCCCATGGCTAATGGGTCTCCACCCCGTTATGCCCGCTAAGCCCGAACGGAACCGGTCTCCACTTGTGCAGCCTCGCGAAATTACCAATTCGCCCCTCCTGCACCTTCTGGGAAGCTTCCGCATTCCTTGTCGTTCACGACTCGCAACCACATCGAATCTCCGCCGTCTTCGACACATCCGACCGTTCTGACCTCGACACCACCTGTGTCTAGTTCGGTCACCTCGTGTCTCGCCACGACTCCGCCTCAACGTCCTGCAGCCATCACAAACAAGAAACACGTCACATAGCACCGCTCGACACATGAAAACATAAATAGCATTAATGAAACCACATTAAGCCCAAACCTGTCAAATTAATAGAATATTCATCCTAATCACTTTGACCAGGTTTGACCAAGTCCGACCGAGCCCGATTGCACCTCACAACGTCAAGGTCCGAACCAGACAACTCAAACTCTACTTAACTAAACCGATGTCAATTACTCATCATTCACATGGGATGACCTCCACATGGTCTCTCATTTATTTAGAGTCATAACCATAGCAGGAGCCTCATACGGTCTACAAGCCTTATTCGAAACATCACTACCCTGAGCCTCAATATACGCTTGCATCTGACACTTCCAAAAAGCAAAATTAGTACCATCTAGCATGGGGAGATGGCTCACATACCTCTCTGATGCCATCGCAGCTGGCTCTGATACCACCTGTAGGATCATATGGCGTAATCAAAGGGGGGTGAATGATTGCCTCCGCTTTTTGATATCTGAAAACAAATATCAAATTAGAAGAAAAAATAATCTAAATTACCGGGTGTAGATTTCGACAGCAAGTCGTTCGACTGCTCACTCTTGACTCTTTTGCACATGCTCGTTGAACACTTCAATCGCTCGGTGTTCAACCGCTCGCTTCGGCTGCTCGCTTCGACTGCTCGCTCGATCGCATATGCACATAGTCGAAATCGCCCACCGCTCGAAAGTTTTAGCTGTTCAAACGCTTCGACCACTCGAACCAAAACACGCCGAAGGCAACACCGTGCTTGTATCACTTGAGAT
Source organism: Dendrocalamus latiflorus (assembly GCA_017311315.1). Classification (NCBI taxonomy): domain Eukaryota; kingdom Viridiplantae; phylum Streptophyta; class Magnoliopsida; order Poales; family Poaceae; genus Dendrocalamus; species Dendrocalamus latiflorus. Next base: position 8,921,928 of record CM029630.1, on the reverse strand, counting down.
CAAGATGTGTTAGCACACCGTCAACGAAGCCACAGAAAAAATGATGCTCCGAAAACACGTCGCCAATGTCGACTAACTTTTCTTGGAATAGATTTGATCTATTATTTTTGAATCATGTTCTGTGGCTACGAAGCGCTCTCACGGCACCCCTAAAAACTCTAGCACAAAAAACCTCCATAAAACCACGGCTAAAACCCTTAGACTCCACCTGCTTTTATGTGCTACAGCTCTAAATCGTGTTCACCTCAAAAACGGATATACCAAACTGTGTCCTTAACAACCTGGATACGCAATCATATCTCTTCCAAAAATCAAGCGATTCGAAACCCTTCCCAACATGGATTTTAACCAAACTCTATCTCTTCCAAGTTGTGGACTCCATCTACAAGTCTTAACTCAACACGTGATGAAGCCTCCAAGAAAACACTTCCTGTATCTTCGTCACGCCTCATCCACTCTTGTGTTGAAGCCCTTAGGACCGCACCTCCTGTAGCTTCTCCACACATCATCACCTTTGATATCCACGTGCTCCAGCGTGAGCTTGATCACCTCGCGTGACATCGTTGACTGCTTAGACCTCAAATTCCCATCCTAGTCCCGATCCTCCTCATCACCGACCATAATCATCTCCACGCCCACCTCCACAAGCAAAGACCAAAGAATGTTTTCCACCAGCACAAGTTCTTCACAACTTGACCGTCATTAGCGCACACACGTAACACACCCTCGTCTATCCATAGACAAGAACCAAACCATCCACGAATACCAATCAGGTCGTCCATGACCATACTTTCTATCGCTATCCAGAAATCACCCTCAAACTACTCATTACGACCACCAATTCCATCGCTTTCCAAAACATAGCTTCAGACCTCACTCGAGTAGCGAGTCCTTTCAACTATCGAGTAGCGAGTTATTCTGACTACTATAGGGACCCAAATTTTGCAATCCGGAGTCCTCTGTGATTCCACCGCACTATTCCCTGGATCGGTAGATAGTGCTCACAGATACAGTTCTGAATATCAAAATTCATGTCATGCAGAAGCGTAAATATAATAGCAAACTTACTCATGGGCCGATTAGGCCAAAATCATTAAATTGCAGCAACGGAAGAACGAAGCACACAGGTGGGACCTTCAGGACATACCCACAAGCAGCCAACTGGAGGTTCGCGACCTAGCCCTTGACGACTTCATCTTCTTCTCCATCATGACCAAAAGTATTGCTAAAGCGTAGTGATCTGATTTCTGATTCTGGATGTGTTATGAGAGCGAGTGTGAGCACAAACCACTGTGCTCCGCAAGCCAATACACAGAATGCAAATAAATATCATGCATGGCTTATCAAAGGAGAGGCTCGAGTTTATTTTATTTGCCAGAAATTACTTTTAGCATTATTTTTATTATTTAATCATGGTGTTATTATTGCTGCCTAAAACTCCTCACAGCGATTGCCATAATTGACTTGATCCACCGAAGATACATTTTTTATTGATTGTTGTATAGACTCCAAACAGCGAGTGACACCATTCATTTTAGATCCACCAATATCTTTTGCATTCTAAATTCCTAACAATCCAATCTTGTGGTTGCTAATCATCAACTCGTCACTTCTGTCTCTAACAATTATCCATCCTAATTACTTTTAAATTCCACTGATATCATTTATACCATAACTTTCTAACAAATCAATCCTTTTGTTATTGATCCAAAAACATTATTTGCTCTTCCAATAATCAACCTTATTTTCCATTATCTACCTCTAACTAATTCACTAGTATACCTCCACCAAAAATATCACTGATCAAGTTTACGATTCACTAGTATACATCCACCAAGAATACCATTGATCAAGTTTACGATTCACTAGTATACATCTGCCAAGAATATCATTGATCAAGTTCATACTCCAATAATTGTTGTCATACCTCCAATTTCCCAAAAATTCAATTCATCCATTTAGTATTTGATTAAATCCTATTAATCCCATTATCGCCAATATCTCCCAAGAATTTATATTAGTTATCAATATCGTAATCCAGCAATTACCTTTACACTCCCTAATTCTCCAAAAATCATTTAAATCATCTATCTAGCCTATATAATCATTTAGACTCCACCAATTTATTTCTCTCAGAATCCACACTATTGTTTTTCCCTTTTATGATCGACAAGAATCTACCAACATCTTTATGCGTTTACCACAAACAGTCATCTTCTTTTCTTACGACTCTATTTACTCTTCCTGACATTTTACTTTGAGAGGGATTTTATTATTACTTAAAAATATAATACATAGAAATTTCTTGAGACCTAACAGTTTTGAACAAAAACATATTGTGTAAGAAAATGCACTAATAATAGCGATCTAGAGTCCATCCACCGTTACATGGCATCTGCACCATATGCTAGACCTTCAGCATTATAGCCGCTTACATTATCACTGGGACGACACCCAGGGCAACACAAATCAGGGCTTTCCGCTGCCCTCCACTTTTCCATTCCCATCCACAAAGTTTTTGAAATAGAACTATATCTGGTTAAGTTCCCATGTCCGCCCTTGACCGTGGGTATGGCTATTCGAATAGTTTTGACTCTGCAGAGTTTGTACACTTTCACCACAAGAGACAATCCGCTCGTTGCCCCACATGATTCCTTAGTCACGTGGTTGAGTAGACCATCACAGTGACTTTTCAAAGTATCTAGCCCCTTTTGTCATCTCACCTTATGGGCTGCTCCCACTTGCGGTGGGTCCCATCTATGCACGGGATGTAACCACGTCTACTAGCGCAGCCGGGCTCCACTCTACGTAACGCTAGTACGGCTAGTTACTTCACCCTACACTTGGTGTCCCTTTAGGCCTCCCCTTGCCCTTGCGTATCCACTTCCTTCCACTACCAGTGAGATAAGTCCGGGAGTTTCGATAAATTTACTTAGCCAAGTTGCACTTTGCAGACTTGTGGTTGTACTGTTTCGCACAGGAGGTCATGATAAGATTTAGTTCTTAGTGGTATCTGGGCGGTTCTACCACTACCCACATTGTGCTTCCATTGCACCACACACACACCCTCGAACCATCCGCCTAGATATTAAGCAAGTTGGGGTTTTTGGAACATAAAATAATCATACCAACATATACCAGTCATTTCCACCATGACTTTCCAAACCAGTCTCTCATGATTGAAAATGTTAATGATGCTTGGGGCATTTCAGCACCCCCGAGTATCTATGCAGTATTAAGCATAGCGTATAATTAGGGACTTATTTTCGAAAGGTTACTATTAAAATTTTGCTAGGGCGACAAGGTTCACACATTCAAGTATTCCAAAGGAGATGTAATATTAATCAAGTTAAATCATGGGCATATAACTAGAATCTTGAATTAATCATGTATTTGCATATAAAATAACAGCATGCAATTTGATAATTCAAACAAAAGTAATTTGCAGAAAATGTAGGTTCAACATGATCAAAGTATTGACTCGTCTTGCGCAGTTTACCGCGGTCTTGAGCTCACTCAAGGCTTTTTCTTTGTTGGTCTGTGTCTTCACCTCGTTCTTGATCTCACTCGATTCCATTGCAGCTTCAGGACTCCACTTTCAAATTTCGCGCTAAACAACTGAATCCAAACAATTGCAAATAACTCAAAAGATCCAAATAAATCCAATTGAACTTGATTAGCTTTTATTATGATTAAACGGGTGATTTAAGGTTGGTTGGGCACGGAGTATTCAACGGAGTCAAAGAGGTCGGAGCGAAATGACAAATGACGAAGAAAGATCCAAGGAAGGTTTATAATGAAGGAATATTCTCGGGGATATTCTGCTTAGGACTCGAGGTGGCCATGCATAGCTGGCTTTAGAGTATCATGGTTCGATCTTTTTATTCCATAACTACTTTTATCATTTTTATATTTATAGGAAGTTCCATGCATCAGGTTAGTTCTATAGACTGGTGTAGGAGTTTAGTGCATTAGATTCATCTTTAGGGTATGTACTCTTCGCAACTTAGGTTATGGTATTTTAGGGGGTTCTATTTACCAATTATTTGAGATATACTCCTAATGATTAGTTTAATAATTCAGTGCCGCATGTGAGTATTTAATTATCTCATTGATGTTTAATAGAAGTTTTTAATATATTCTTATTTGCTACTCATCTGCAGCTATTGGTCATAATATTATAGGTTTCTTCAGATGGTTTTTTAGTGAGATTATCTCAACGTCCAATGACCTAGGGCTACTATACTTTAGCACCTATACACTGACATGACTTTTAATTTGGATATACTTTGAGCACCAACTGTCATTGTTACTTTATCCTTTGCATTAGCATCTTGCCTATTTTAATTAAACTTCGATTTACATAGGACCGAGCTTGCTATACCCAAATTTTATTCCACTAAATTCATCGTTAAGATTTATTTATCGGTGATGTGCTAATGGCGAGGATTATATTAGGGCCTTCTACTTTAAATGTTTATGGTCACGTCCTATTGTTTAATTAATGTTATGAAGAAGGTAATTTAATTAAACCTACCATTAAGATTTATTTTACGGCTGCATGACAAATGTTATGGCATATATTTATTTATAATTAAGGATGATCTTTTAACTTAAAGCTTTGTTCTTATTGCTTTAACATAACATCCAATGCATTTTCTTAAATTTTAACCTGAATATTTTTTTAATTAGGTTCCTTATTAAATTTGGACTTTAAACGAAACCACATTTTATTAATGCCTCCAATTGATAATTAGACCTCAAATAAATATTTAAGCTACATTAGTTGCTCATTCAACAAATAATCAAATATTAATTCTTAAGTAACCTTATTTTATATCCTAATTAAATTTTTTTATCTTTTCTAAATTATTCTCTGATTTTCTATAATTTTTTTTACTTAATGGACTGCAAAAATCAAATTAAAAAAATGGAAAACAGTGCTATCTCCAGGATCGAACTCGAGACCTCTTGGTAAGAGAGTGCAAGGGCTGGCGCTGGTGACCAACCGGGCGGCGGGTGTTTAATGACTAAGAAAGGGGGAGAAATTAAATAAGGCAATGCATGGGCCTGGGGCAAAACAGAGCAAAACCAGGGGAGGCTCGGGCGGCGCTCGGCCGATGGCGTCGCTGGAGGGGATTGGCCGGGGAGGCGCCGGTGACTTGAAAAATGGGTTTTGGGGGTGGAGAGGAAGCCCGGGGAGGTGACACGCTGGTCGGGGCGGTGACGAGGCGGGACGGCGACGGCGCGGGTGGCCAACGGTGAGATGGAAATAAGGCGTCGGCGGCCGGGAAGAATAGGGGAGGGAACGACGCGCGCAGAAGCACGAGGGGAGTGCGCAGAGATTACCCGAGAGGTTGGCGCTATCGGAGAGAAGTCGAGGTGAGCCGGTGGTGTGAGGCGGTGGTGGCTCGCGGTGTCGGCGGTGTACAAGCAGCGACGGCTCCGGCAAACGGTGAGGATGGCGTCGCTGAGCTCTAGGGATGCTCCATCCAAGCGTAATTGACCCGAGGTAGCCTCAATCGGCAGTTCTTCGGTTCGCCGGAGCTAGAGAAGAAGGACGCGGCCGGCGGCGCTGTAAGGCTCCAGGGCCGATTCCCTGCGGTGGGAGGGAGAGGGGGATGAGGCGAAGCGGACGGGAGCATTCTCTCGCTTTTAAGGACCCTGAGCCGACCGGGCGATGCGAAGTGGGGGCGCAGAGGCGCAGCAGGGCATGGGCGCGGCGTGGGGGATGGGACGCAGCGGCGTGGGCGCGGTCAGTCGGGCGTGCAAGGCAATGGGAGTGGGTCGACACAGAGGGAGGCAGGTGTGGCGGCAGGCACAGCTGATGCGGGCGCGGCGGGCGCACAGGAAGAGAGACGTGGAGCGACCTCAGCCAGAGGAGGAAGGAAGGGGGAAGGAAAAAGAAAGAAGAGTGCGGCGCAGGGGCCGGGCCCTGTCGGCAGAGGGAGAAAAATGAAGAAAGAAAGAGGAAGGGAGGGAACTAGGAGAGAGGGCCCACATGGCATAGAAGGAAGGGAGGAGATAAATACTAGGATTCAAAATTTAGAGTTTAATTTCTTGAGCTATATCTAGAATGAATTCTTGGTCCTTTGAATAAGACTTTGGTTCAATGAGTTTCATTGAATTTTAGGTTGTCAGGGGTTTAAATATCATTTAAATTTCTTGTATTTATTTAGTTAATTTGAATTTCTTATGATTGCTATTTTGTGCCCCAGTATTATTGCAAGTTATTTGTTCACTCAGCACAAAAACTCAGGAAAACCCAAATCAGATTTTGAGCCAAAAATTTAAATGCTAGTAAGATGCAAAGAAAAGTTTTAAATTACTCTGAATTTCAAACATCCAAATTTTAGGATGTTACATCTTCCGATTGAGTACTTCCATCTTCCGAGTATCGAATCCTGCAAATACTATTCCTCTAAATATTGTTCACCGATCTCCAACCACCATACATCAGCCAGTCATACCGCTGGCCAATCACGAGTACTCGAGGTATTCGAAAATCACACGAGTTGAATCACTCGTACTGACCATGAAGTCTACAAGTATTGACCGTGAAGCCTACGGCAACCAATCACAAAGTCTTCGACTTCTGACCGAAACTTTCCCAAACGCAAATTTCAGTGCAATCCAAAAGTCAATTATTAATTATCAATAAATCCATGAGCACCACGTGATCTAATATGATTTCAAATTTATCGTGTTTACCTAGCTCAGAGACCGTTTGCCACTCCATATTTTATTAATTTGCGGGTCTCAAACATGGAGTGACATATCCTAAAATTTTATACATAATTAATATCGTCAAACAGAGACCAGTGAGGTCACAAAAATGATCAGAACTGATAACAAGCAAGAGGTACTAGTTGATTTTATTTGTGCGCTATCTCGCAATAACATATCAGCCATTAGTTATCAAAATTATTTGCTCTAAAATATAGAGTTGATATAATAAAACGGTGCAACAATTGTGACATGTTGTTGTAGCTGTAAAAAAATATTGTGCGGTATCTGTACAATGTTAGCGACCAGTTTATTTGATTTGGGCACTAAATCAACATCAAAGATTTCTTAAAAATAGGGAGTTGGTCTATGAGTATTGCATCAACCAATAAAATTTTCAAATTTATGCTCAAAATGAGTTAGGAGAGATGAAATAGACAATCTAGCTGTGTGTTGTAAGTTGTGACTTTTTTCTTTTTTTCTTTTCTTTTAGTTTATGTTTGTCACCTAATTCTATTTTTTATTTCTTCCAACACACAATTTGAATGTAACTTAAAGTGAACTGATTGTTAATAAAGAAAAAAATGGTATCGCCTCACTAATCGATCATTTCAAGTCTTGCGATGACGTCGAGCAGAGTCACTATCGAGCAACGTTTGACGCCACGGTCAACATCCAAACTGTCCCAGCTGGAAACGTATGAAGCACTCCCGTCCCTTTCTGATTCATTTCGTGGCTATCGTGTGTCAAGGTGTGTACGCATTAGGTTCTTGCATTACATGCACGCAATGCGAAGGTCGAGAGACTAACAATGCCAGCCTGCCAGGTCAAGCACGGCAGCAAAGATAGATTTTGCTCTTTGATCGAAGTCGAACAATATGAATGCTACCTTGCAGTTGACTTATTCATTCCTCAGCAAAGACTTTGGCTTTATTGTTTTGGTTTTTTATGGTTTTTCTAGATTCAAAATTATATGCATCATCTATGTCAGTGTCTTTGTCATCTGCTGTAATCTAAAAAACAACAAAAAGCTATAAGCCACATTTCTAAAAAAGACATAGCCAAATTATCATCTCTTAGAGAGGAAGTCGTTTTTTAGTTTCTTCTGGTACTGAGTATGCTAGAGCGTATATCTGGGGGCAGATCAAATGATCTTGCCATCTAGAAGAGATAACTTGAAATGAAGATACAAAGATCAATATGATCCGGAGAAACAATTAAAATCTACCCGGGGGTGGTACAAATAGGGGTTGTCTAGGTGGTTGCAAGCTGCACTTTAAATGGTGTGCACAAATTAAAGCTACAATCTATGTGGGCGGAAAATGTGCTAGATCAAAGAGATTGACGGGTAATTTAAGTGTTAAGTTCAACCATGCAAACCATTTTATTTTAAATAGAAAATAAAAACAACAATATTTTTTTAAAAATGTGAAGGTAGTTCTCAATTTAGTATACATCCATTTATAAAACGAAATTTCAAAAGGTACTTTTCACAACAAAATTCTCTTTTTTATTTCTATGAAAATATTTCTTAGTTTAAACATTACTTGTTATATGGTGATGCAATACTCTGTAGTCTAAATGAATTGGTAACTTTTTTTTAGTTCATTTGCACTTCATATATTGCCAAGATAAGAAAAAAAACTCTAAATAGTCGTATAAATTATCCTCCTTGATCCTCCCCCACCTCCACCATCTTCTCACTCCACGCCACCTGTTGATACCATTTCCTCACCCATCTCCCCAATTTCAATGTGGCAGATCTAATATTAAAGCCCTGTTTGGATTGGAGGAATAACGGAGGAATCTCGAAACATAGGAATGGAATGCACAGGGACCGTTTGGAACAGAGTCGTCCAAATTCCATAGGAAAGTTTCCCAACCTTTACTTTCATAGAAAACAAAAACAGAGGTTTGAGCTTCATGAAAATTTCCTACTATTGGAGCAGCCAAGTTCTTGCACTGCCACTCGAAGAAGCGTCCAACTGATTCAAGGAAAATGAGCTTGACGGAAGGGGGAAAAAAAGGATTGGAACACCTTATGAAAATGCCACATGGTCTGGGCCTTTCGTCTGGCTGCAGCCCCGCCGCTCCATCCTCGTAGCTGTCGGAGGCTCGGAGCCACTTCTGCTACCATAAAGCTTGTGTATATTGATTTCTACTTCTGACTTCTATTTAGATAACCTAAAGACTAATATGAACAAATAGATTTTCGAATTATCTTCTCTATTTCTCTCATTCTCGTCTCGCTTTGAAAATAAAGTAGAGGGCCAAAGATAGAAAATTTTAATTTACGCTAGTATAGTCTACCCGTATCTCATAATGGTATCAAAGCCATCATGTGTAGTATTTAATCTAGATTGGCTGTATATAGTTGATATATGGTAGTAGTAAATTAGATCTATTACTGGTATGATATGATATATTAGATCGGTTCATGTTATTGGATTGGTTTAGGCACTAATAAGATCAATCGGTCTTAGCGATAGTAGATGGGTTTGGAGGAGGTATGAATTGATAGCACCGAGTTATTATTCTTTCTGGAAACCTCCCGCGCCAATCAATATGATTGTTCAATAGAAAATCGGACCGATCAGATCAGGGGCGGAACTAGACCAAAAATAACCAGGGTTCACCACTTCATCATATATATAACAACATATATAATTTTCAATCAATTTTGTGCCTAATAGTAATATGTCCGGTAATTTTTAGCATCAATACTTCAATACGACCGATACCCGTATATGATAATAAAGAAGTAATGATCAAAATGCTTACCAAAATAAATAAATCCAATAATAATATTGGTTAGTTGCAACAAACTAAAGTAACTAAGTGTGAAATCTTAGGCAAAAAAGTTGTTCGGTATTAGTAAAATACATCATCCGATCTCATTGGCCTATAAAAATAAAATTACTTAAAGTTTTTAACTAAAAAATAGAACGATCAAATATAAATAAAAGCATTACTTTTTAATATTTGTGTTCTTTCAAATTCATAAAGCAATGAACTACAATATCATTGATAATGTTTTATAATTCTTATTTCTCTACATAACAAATAAGTCCATCATTCATCGAAACATCATCAAAAAATTGGAAAAGGTCAATTAGATATTTGTATGTTCAGCAATTCAAGAATAATATAATAGAAAATACGTTAAGTGGTTTACTTACTTAACTGTGATCAAATTCTACATTTTCATCTAATTTGCAATGAGCCAGGACAATATTGCACAAATCAAAATTGAAACACTAAGTCTTAAACTTATAATTTGACAAAAACAACGCCAGCTCACAAATGTAGCCCCTATTCTTAAAATAAATTGGAATAATTGACAAAAATTTAGAGCAAAATACATACTCACTAGGTAGGTATAATTTCCTTCGACCGACGAGAGCACGAGGCAATAGGGACCATGCGGCACTGTAGCCAGATGGCAAACGAGAGCCACTGATGGCATCGATTTCTCTTGTTTTCTTGTGAATATTTGCTGCTTGGCTGGGTGTGGCTGTAGCGGGCGTGATGCGCATCTTCTGCACGACCTTGCGTGATGAACATGCGTAGAGGGCTGTGCGAAGTGACACGCTTCAGGATCGATCAAATAGACAACATGACCTGTTGCGGTCCTCCCTCTTGGGCCGGGTGCTGCAGCGACCTCGTGTGCTGAGGGATAGTGGAGATTCCTCGTGGATTACTGCTAGTTACTGAAAATTTAGGCTGCTAGTATTCCCTTCGTTTGGCTTCAAAGAAGATACCGGGTGCACTGAGTTTAGGTTAGAGGGTTCACGCATGGAATAGAGATATTAATACTTGTAGAAAAGATTTTTGGACCCGGTGTCCTGTGACACCGGGCCCCATGTTGTGGCTCCGCCCATGGATCAGATTGGTTCGGAATTAGGTTAATATGATTAGTAAGAATTGCTTACTTACGTCGCTAGGTTTCTAGCAGTGATGTCAAAGCTCACTAAGACTTAGTGAAATATGGATCTTGACTTACTATATGTTATTAGTGGGTATTTGTTTTTAAACATATAGTGAGAGTATCTTTTGTTAAATTGTTTAATGGGAGATTTCACATAAACATAGTGCTGAATTTTTGCATATACTTTTTATGTTGTAGATAATACCACCATCTACTTCTTTCACACTAGTTTTAACCTGCGATATATTCTTAAGAAATAAAAACTAAATGGAACAAACTTCATTGACTGGTATCACAACTTGAGAATTATTCTTAAGCAAGAAAAGAAAGAATATGTCCTAGAGGTTCCATATCTAGATGAACTAGCTGAACATACTACTCGTGCTCAAAAGAATGAGTATGAGAAATATTACAATGACTCGCTTGATATTAGCTGTCTCATGCTTGCCACCATTAATTCTGAGTTTCAGAAGCAATATGAGAAGACAGATGCCTATAATATGATTATAGGTCTTAAAGGCATGTTTGAGAATCAGACAAGGATTGAAAGGTACAACACCTCTAAGTTATTGTTTGCGTGTAAGTTAGCTAAAGGAAGTTCAGTCAGTCCTCATGTGATCAAGATGATTGGATACATTCAGAGTTTGAAAAAGGTTGATTTTCCCCTTAGCCAAGAGTTGGCTACTGATGTGATTCTCTAGTCGCTCCCTCCGAACTTTGAGCTAGTCATTTTGAACTTTTATATAAATGGCATGGAGAAGTCAATGACCTAGTTACATGTGATGCTTAAGTCAGCAGAGGAGACCATTAAGAAAAACTCTAATCATGTGATAATGGTTCAGAAGACTATCAACTTCAAAAAGAAGAATCATAAGGCTTTGAGCAAAAGAAAGGGCATGGGCAAAACTCAAGATGAGATCTTGAGTATTGAATCTAAGCTTCAAAATCTCAAGATTGATATTGCATTTGATACCATTTGCTACCATTGCCAAGAGACTGAACATTAGAAGAGGAACTACAAGAAGTACTTGATAGAACTAGAAAAGAAGAAGGGAATTAAACTTCTACTTCAGGTATAAATGTTATAGAAATAAATCTTACTACTTCTCATATTGGTTCTTGGGTATTTGATACCAGATCAGTTTTTCATATTTGCAATTCGATGCAGGGGCTGATAAGAGAGAGTTTGGCAAGAGGCGAGGTCGATCTTCGCATAGGCAATAGAGCAAGAGTTGCTGCATTGGCTATTGGTACTTTAATATTATCTTTACCCTTAGGATTAGTATTGGAATTGAATAATTGTTATTATGTTCCTGCCTTAAACCAAAATATTATATCTACTTCATGTTTGGGAGAAGAAGGTTATGAGTTCAGAACAAAGAACAATTGTTGTTCAATTTATTTGAGTGATATGCTTTATAGTCATGCTCCATTGCTAATGGATTATATGTTTTAATCCTTGAGGATGTGCCTGTCTATAATATTAATGCTAAAAGACTTCAGCCTAATGATTTGAATCCTACTTATATTTGACATTGTCATTTGGGTCACATAAATGAGAAGCGTACAGTGAAGCTCTATAAAGATGGTCTTCTAAACTCATTTGATTTTGAATCATTTGAAACATGTGAGTCTTGTTTACTTGGCAAAATGAGTAAGACACCTTTCACTGGCATAGGTGAGAGGGAACTTGTTGGCCTTAGTACATTCGGATATATGCAAACCAATAAGCTCAATAATTAGAAGTGGTTTTCAATACTTCATAACTTTTACCGATGACTTTAGTAGATATGGATACAATACCTAATGAGGTATAAATTTGAATCATTTGAAATGTTCAAGGAATTTCAGAATGAAGTACAAAATCAACTTGGCAAAATAATTAAAACCCTACAATCAGTCTAAAGCAATGTGGAGTTGTTCCACAACTAACTCCACGGGAACACCTCAATAGAATGGGGTATCTGAATGAAAGAATCAGACCTTTTTAGATATGGTTCGGTCGATGATGAGTCAATCTGATCTGCCATTATCATTTTGGGGGTATGCTCTAGAAACAGATGCGTTCACATTAAATAGGATTCAATCATAAACTGTAGAGAAGACAACATATGAGATATGGACTGAGAAACGTCCTAGATTGTCTTTTCTTAAAATATGGGGATGTAAATTATATGTAAAATGTTTGATGTCTGACAAACTCATACCTAAATTTGATAAATGCTTCTTCATGGGGTATCATAAAGAAACTAAAAGATATTATTTTTATAAAAGGGATGAGAACAATGTGTTTGTTTCCCAAAATGGTGTCATTTTGAAGAGAGAGTTTCTCTCAAAATGAGTTAGTGGGAGCACAGTAAGACTCGAAGAAATTCGAGGGAAATTAGAAAATATTTCAACTCCTACTGAACCTTACAGAGGGTACAAGATATTGCAGAACCTGTGAAACAGACACTAGCCCCACGTAGGTTTGAAAGGCCACATCAATTGTCGATAAGGTATCGACATAATATTTTATTGTTAGACAACGATGAGACTAAGACTTATGAGAAAGAGATCATGGGCCCAGAATCTAAGAAATGGCTTGGAGCCATGATATCCGAAATTCAATCCATGTATGATAATCAAGTTTGGAACTTGGTTGATCCACTTGATGGCGTGAAAACCATTGAGTGCAGGTTGGTTTTTTTAAAAAAAGATAGATATGGATGGAAATGTTCATATCCGTAAGGCATGATTGGTGGCGAAAGGTTTCAAACAAATTCAAGGTATTGTCTATGATGAAACCTTCTCGTCTGTCGCTATGCTTAAGTTTGTCTGAATCATTCTAGCTATTGCAACATATTTCAATTGTGAGATACGACCGATGGATGTCAAAATGGCTTTTCTAAATGGAAACCTAAGTAAGAATGTATGCATGATACAACCTAAAGGTTTTGTCAATACCCAAAATGCTAGAAAAATATGCAAACTTCAGAGATCTATCTATGGACTAAAGCAAGCTTCTTGGAGTTAAAACATTCATTTTGATGAGGTAGTCAAAGAGTTTGGCTTCATCAAGAATGAAGAAGAGCCTTGTGTTTACATAACAAAGGCTAGTGGGAGCGCACTTGTTTTTTTGGTCCTATATGTCGATAACATATTATTGATGAAAAATGATATTTCTATGCTTAAATCTATCAAGTTTTAATTAAGAAATAGTTTCTGTATGAAAAACTTAGAAGATGTAGCATATATTTTGGGCATAAAGATCTATAGAGATGAACTAAAAGGCTAATTAGATTAAGCTAAGATATGTACATTGACAAAGTGTTGAAGCAGTTCAACATGCAAGATTCCAAGAAGGGTTTCTTGCCTATGTCACATGGTATTAGTCTCAGCAAGAATCAATGTCCTTCAACACCAGATGAGCGAAATCAGGTGAGTAAGATTCCATATGTTTCTACCATTAGATCTATCATGCATGCCATGGTTTGTACACGCCCAGATATGTTATATGCTCAAGTGTTACGAGTAGATATTAGTCAGATCCAGGTGAAGGTCACTGGATAGCTCTAAAACATCCTGAAATACTTAAGAAGGATTAGGGATGCGTTCCTTGTTTATGGAGGTGAGGAAGAGCTAATCGTAAATGGTTACACTGATGCTAGCTTTCAAACCAATAAAGATGATTTTCGACCGCAGTCTGGATTTGTGTTTTGCCTTAATGGAGGAGTAGTGAGCTGAACAAATTCCAAGCAAGAGACAATTGCTGATTCTACAATGGAGGCTTAGTATATGCGTCTTCTGAAGCTACAAAGGAGGCTGTTTGGGTAAAAAAGTTCATCTCTGAGCTGGGTGAGGTTTCTAATACTTCTAGTCCAATAAATCTCTATTGTGATAATAGTGGAGCCATTGCGCAAGCCAAGAAGCCTTGATCACATCAAAAATCTAAGCACATACTTCGGCGTTTTCACCTTATTCGTGAGGTTGTTGATAGAGGTGATGCTAAGATATGCAAAGTGCACATAGATTTAAATATTACTGATCCGTTGGCAAAGCCTCTTTTGTAGCCAAAGCATAAGGCGCACACAAGAGCTATGGGTATTAGATACTTGCATGATTGACTCTAGTGCAAGTGGGAGATTGCTAATGATATGCTCTAGAGGCAATCATAGAGATGATTGTATCACTTCTATATTTATAATATTTTCAATAATATGTTATTTTTTCTATTGAATAAATGTCTTTCGTATTGATCAACAAGTATATGACTTGTTCGTAGAACTCTTTAGTCGTGTTTTGATGTTATTCTAAATTTTCACTAATCTTGCATCATTATGTGTGATAATTATGATTTACAGATCAGCACATGTATTAATTGATGATCATGTCTCATAGATATGGGATATCAAATCAATAATGTGGACACATGTTAGAGAACATGACGTTGGATTGACTTACCACGAGACACTGCAGGAATTGTTGTATTTGTAAGGTCATTAGTTGGTCTCATACATAGTGTGTGTAAGATTCTTAGAACTGAGATCATTATTGTTTTCTACAAGTGTAATAGCTTACTTAGAGGTTATCAAACACTACTCCGTGACTGGGTGGTCATAAAAGTAGCTTTCAGGTTTATTATGAAACATGCGCAGAAATATGCGCGATCAAGATGGAATTTGCTCCTCCCATATAACAGGAGAGATATCTCTGGGTCCCTCGATGTGGTTGGATTAAAGAAGTGCATGACCAATGTGAATGTAGTTGAGGAGTCAATCACAACTAAGTAATAAACTACAAATTCAAGTGAAGGATTGAGCTATCATAGGATGGCATACTTCTCGCCTTGAATTCGATCTAGTATCATGAGGCAATGGGATTAGCACATAAATACTATATAGGTTCATCCGATATGATTTTTGTGTATGTTTGGGAGTCGTTATGTCCTACTAGGGACAACTACCGACTTATCGACCGGAAAGGAGTTTTCGGCCTATGGTCAAATATCCATGAATCTACAGGGTCACACACTTAATGGGTTAGAACAATAAGGATTCGAATCATATTCTCCAAGTGAGATACGATCTGTACTCATATCAGATAAGGATCCAATTATATGCTATATAAGGAGAGGTGCGTAGCTGAGGGAGGTATCCTAAAACACACCCGTCAAAACCCTAGCCGCCACCTCTCATAACCCCTGTCGTGTGTGGACTTCGGTAGAGGTACTGCTGCGACTGCGGGGTTGATCAGGACAATCGACTACTTCTACGATCGCGAGGAGATGGTTACCCAGGGGATGATCGACTACTTCCACGACTCCAACACGCTCTTCGTTGAACTAACTGCTTCAACTCTTCTTCTGCTGCACAACGCGCCTAACGATAACAATCTGTGATTTTTTACTCGCATGGTTTCTTGGTTTACGCAGTAAAAAATTTAATTTGTACTAGTGTAGCCTACCCGTATCCCAACACGTCACTCCTCTTGCTCACGTCTCGCGAATGCATCTCCCTTACTTTTTCATCACTCGCTCTCTTGTTCTAAAAACCATTTCTTTCAGCCATCACTATTTATTTTCAGTTAAAAACTATCAGCCATAGTTAAAAATCATGGATCGCAGTCAATATGAACATGCCAAAAAGGGGGTTACATATGTCGTCTGAACAATGAGATATATGTCGTCTGAACAATGAGATAGGTGCAATCGTACAAAATATTTTGGTTTAAGCATCAAATCAACCAACGTAATTAATTCTAAACCAATTGGACAGGTTGTTCTCAATTCTTAATTTCATGTTCAATTTTTAATTTGTATTAGGAGAACAAAAAAGAAATGTCTGATAAGTTATACATTACAATAGAACAGAGAAAAGTAAAAAAGGTACTATTGAAAAAATATTATTTTTTATTTCTCTAGAGCATGTTTGACATGCGAAGGGTGACGCGCTGCTGCGAAGGTGAACTGCTATAAGGGAGAAGATTCGCTCCGAGCAAAAGGTGAACTGCAGCTCCCTTATTTTCTCTAGAATTTCTCCAATACTCTGTAGTCTATATCCACAATCGGTTTTGACGTGCAAAACAAATTGGTTTAATTATAAAAATGCGCGCATATAACTTCTATTTGCATTTGTTATGTCCCTGAGATAAAACCTACCTCTAAGAGCAAGTACAATAATGCTGACTAGGTCGCCTCTTGCGAAATCTACGTCAACACAATCCTATGTGGAAGAGAGAGACAAGAGGAGAGAGAGGCAAGCTGCCCCTTATATAAGAGGTGACCTCTAGCACATCATACGAGAAGAGAGAGACAAATTACCCCTCATGCAAGAGGTGACCCCTGATATATTTATGCAAGTATTAAATGTTTGAGTGTTTTAGTAGAGGTAACCTCTACTCAACTTATTGTATTAGTTATCTCCACATAAGCCACGTGTACTCTTTTTGTTTATGTGGCTAATACTAGAAGTGACAACCACTTCTTCTATTGTACTTGCTCTAAATAGTGCCGTTAGTGGTCAATAAATAGTGTATGTAGGATGCCCAATCGCCACAACACGGTAACGAGGAGAACACATGAGATAAATTCGGTCCATGGCCCGACGAAAGAAACAGCACGTCATTGAACAGTAGCGCAACCACTCTATAGAAACCAACCCGTACAACCACATACTTGTGTAGAGTACGGATGCAATAGAACTAGTTTCCAACGGATTTTATTTATTCCGTATCTTAATTTATTTTTTCGAATTCAAAGGTAGATATAGTAAAATTGGATACCAATATGATTTTAGAGTTTTGGATACGATACCATCAGGATGGATACATAGCAATTTCAGATCGTAAACAAATAATATAGGCAAATAATATGTACAAACATAAAGGAATATACACTGAACCATACCACCATCACTTCAAACCTTCAACTAGCAATAAATTCATCCAGATTACTTAAGTACGATAGCCAACACAACACAAGTTTGATATAAGCAATAAATTCATACATAAATTTGAAAACCGATAAATTCATACATAAGTTTGAAAACTAATAAATTCATATGCAAGTTCAACATAAGTGGAGAGGATTGGTGGTGACTGGTTAGAGTGGCTAGGCTTTGGAGTAAGGTTAGGATTTGAGTAAAATCTAGGTCGGTTAGTGTTAGTGATGGTTGATGGGCTGGATCGGTTGGGGTATTAATTTGCTTGTCGAATATCTAATCGGATAGTATTCGGTTTGCCTTTTATCAATGTTATTCGGTCGGATTTTAGCTGTTGTTTTTGCTATTATATCCAGTAACAACTATCTGGTGCTGACCGAATTCGGTACTGTGAATACTAAATTAACTTCCTATATTCGGTACCAACTGGATTCGGTACTAGATCAATTAGGATTAACTCGTACCATTTGCACCCCTAGTGTAGAGCACAAATCAAGGGAACTGCAAAAGTTTTACTTTACCCTGAACTTTTACAATTGTCTAAGTTTTAACCACGAACTATAAAATCGGATGTTGTATAACCCTCAACTCTTAAAATCGGGTACTTTTCACCCCTATACTAGTTTCATCGGTGGTTTTCACCACGTTGTCAACCATGTTACTGGTTTTCAACTGACATGGTAGTCCGATCAGCCATGATGATGTGGCATCCTAATTCAACAAATTAAAAAGGAAAAATGAAAATAGAGTGGGACCCACTTGATAGGCTAGGCCCAACACATAGTGCATCTTCATCCTCGGTTTGAGGTGAGAGAAAAACAGAGGGGTAGGGAGCTAATGTGATGGCAAGCTTGGACGGTGGAACTCCAGTGAGGGGCAAGTACGATGTGTTCCCAATGATAGAAAACCCATTTGTGGTGGGTTGATGTGACGGAGATGACGATAGCTGTCAGAACGACATGAACAAGGGTGGCGGCCGTGAAGGAGAAAAGCCCATTGGCGGTGGACTCCGATGGCTTTATGGCCTAGTTAGATAGCCCACGAGCACCGGGTTAGCAAGGCTATTCAGGGGTGGTGCCAATGGCGACAGGGTGGACGGAGAAGAGCTGGCAACGACGGTAGCCATGGCTGCACGATAGAGCTTAGTGGTGGCACAATCTGGCAGGGTTCTTGCTTGGGTGAGGGCACGGTGAGTAATAGTGAGGTGAGTTAGTGATGGTGGCGTGGTCCGGTGAAGGCGGAGATGGTCTAGAGTGGTGGGTTGACATGGGAAGCAGCGATGGTGGCGTTGCACTGTGGCACCGGTGGTATTCCGATGACAATCTCCTCAACGGCTTGACTCTGGAGAACCATGTGGAGGTAGGCAAGACAATGACAACATCGATTTGGGAGGAGGGGCGATGAAGAGGGCGGATTTAGGGAATAGTCGAAGTTAATGCGATTGGAAGGTGGCAGCGTGCTTATTTGGTCTGCGGTGAATCTTGATTTGGGCGACGAGAATAAGGGAGGAGGTAGGTTTCGTGGCAACGGTGGGGAAGAAGAGGGCGGAAAATCTAAAGGAGAAAGGGGAGTTGAGCAGTGGTGGAAGGAGGAAGGCTTATGGTTGTGGCGCGGGAGAGGGATATCAGTGGTAGCTAGATGGATGCCAATGTCACTAAAGCAGATGCTGGGGTGGCAGCAGTGCTTGGAGTAGGGTGACGTTGCAAGCCAATAGTTGCCATCAGAGATCGGTGCATAGTTCTGGGTCAGCATGGCTCAATCTAGTGGTGGAGGCATTCTAAGAGTTCAAAGATGGTCCAAGCTGGTGGCACACTATGCTCGAAGAATCAGAATGACACCAATAGAGCCCTAGAAAGGATGGCGACGGTGGCTTCTAGAGAAGAGTGCATCGTCGGTGGCTTGAGGCCATGGTTGGGGAAGCACGCCTCCTGTGTTTCTAGTGGTCGGGATTAGCAGAGGAGCGGCTTGGGGAGGTGGGCGGCCACCAGCAAGCATGGTCTGGCCTTGCCGATGCTAGAGGGAGATGAGGGCAAGGGGGAGGCCGTGGCTTGGTCGTGGCTGCAGCTGCAGGGAGAGAAGAAAGAAAATCATTACTGAAAACTACTTAAGGGGTGAAAACTAGATGGTTTTGACAATTTATAGGTCCAACATTCAGTTTTATACTTTTAGGTTGTAAGAGTTTAAGGGGTAAAATAAACTTATTCTGATATAACAACTATCTCTAAATATTGTCATTAGTAGTCAATATATAGTGTATGTAGGATGTCTGATCGTCACAACACAGTAATTTGAACACATGAGATAAATTCGGTCCATGGCCCGACGAAACAAACAGCACCGTCATCGAACAGTAGCGCAACCACTCCATAGAAACCAACCCATACGACTACATACGTGTGTAGAGCACAAACCAAGGGAACTGCAAAGGTTCTGCTCGAGCGAATCCTTCTCCCTCGTATTATTGGCTAGTAACAAGCCTTCTGGATTAGTCACATTAGCAAGAAATAGATAACACTGATATAGTCTTCACTAATCACGGGTACGGACGAATATGGTTCGTTCCTAATTTTTTTCTTCAAAGCCAGAGTTAGATATAAATAGTATCCATACTCATTTCTTCCTTTCATATTCTTTCTATAAATCTTGAATGGATCAATCGGATAAAAATTATCTACTTCGTTTACACCTGCTAATTGTGGACGGCTGACATTTCAGCACTAACATTTCATCTATATAGGCCGGCCTGACATTTGAGACTTACACTTCGTGCATCGTAAAGAATAAAGGGGGGGAAATCAAAATAAATATTAAAACTAGTAAACCAATGGGCCAGGAGCTTTCTCCTCGTGGTGCGAGGCGTAGCAGTGCTTAGGCCAGAATTAAGTCCACTTCTTCTAAGAACAGAAAAAAGAAGTCTAGTAACAATAAACACGCAGCACAATCCTCTCTTTTGCGCAAATAGGTCTAACGTACATTCATCAATTACATGTAGACAATTTTGGGTCATGTTTCTTTTTGGTTTTTAGCAGTTTTTAGCTTCTCTTAGCAGTCATTATTTATTAGACTAATAAACGGCACCAAAAAATCATGAGCTGTAGCCCAAAATAATAATGATACAGACCAATTAGTAGACTAGCTGATGTGTGAGGTGACCTGATCTTTACGGTACGAACAGCAGCAAAGTACTCCTTCCTTTTGTGCTCAAGTAGAAATTAAGTTTTCGAGTGAGATAGAAAACCCTAATTCGATCAACAAATGCGCTAGATCAGCAACTCTGAAGTAGAAGCACACCGGTGATGTCTCCCAAACTGAGTCATAACTGTGATCACGAATTAGAAGAGAATTGTATAGATTCGCTGGAACAACTTGAAAACGTCAATTTCAGATCTGCACCATGCTTGTAAACTCTAAATGGGAAAGTCTTGCAAACACACCGGAATTTGCATCACAACCCATGACTTTTCTTTATATATTACTTAAAAATGAAAATCATATCATAGATAACCTAGCTATTCTGGCCTCGCCTTTTGGTTTGGCCCTTGGGGTTATATCCCCACACCACGCACGCACAAAGGGCTAAGAGCAACTCCAGCAGGGTCTCTACTTGAGCCCTCATCCTACTTTTGAGGGCCGAGGGGCAAAAAACTCACTCCAGCAGGGCCCCTACTTGAGCCCTCAAAAGTAGGGGGGCCCTCAAATCTCCCCCTCAAGCCCTCATTCCTGGGGGGTCTGGAGGGAGCCCCTACTTTTGAGGGCTCAAGTAGGGGCCCTGCTGGAGTGAGTTTTTTTGCCTCTCGGCCCTCAAAAGTAGGATGAGGATGATGGGTGAGTCCTATGTGTCATCCCCTCTAAGAATAAATTTGAGGGTCCTGTTTTGAGGGCTCCTGCTGGAGTGTAGCCCAAGAAACAGAGCCCTCAAAAGTAGGGAGAGCCCTAAAATAAAAAGTAGGGACCCTGTTTTGAGGGCTAGTGCTGGAGTTGCTCTCGACTCTAGTTCTTACACGGGCTGCCTACTTACACAAATAGAACTCGGACTTAAAATAAAAAGGACCAGAAAACTAAAGATACTACAAGGAAATCCGGACAAAAACTAGCCCAACATGGAAACCTCCCCTTGGCTCGGTTTCTGGCGTCTCATGCACGTGAAATTAAACTTGGTTTGGCTTGGCTTTCTTCATTCCTGGCTCCTCAAGCCGAGTTGAAATCCTTTTCCTGGCTCCTTCCCCTCTTTCTGGCTCGGTTTCACATAGCTAGCGTGGTCTCCTGGCTGCAACCGACTCGGTTTCACGTAAGAAACGGATTGGCAATCTCAGTTTCCCTCTCTTTTCTTCCCTGTTCTTGTTTGGCCGAATTGGCTTGCCATTTTCTTGTATGGCACGGTCTCCACTCGGATCCTTCTTTCCTTTCTTGTTCTTTCTTTCTTCTCTCATCCGAATTGGCTTTCCTTCTTCTTTATTTCTTCCCTGATTTGTCCAGCCCTTATTTCCTTCTAAACCGATCGCTTTCCTTTGCTCGCACCTGGCTCATGTTTCCTTCTGGGCTCATATTCCTCTCTGGCATGTCACGGTCTAATGCCCTTCCTGGCTCAGTTTTGGCCGAAGCCTGAAATCCCACTTGGTTTCCTGATTTCCCTCTCCTCCCATGCGCTCCGTTCGTCCAGAAAGCATGCGCTTGCCCATGCGCCATGCGGCTTACTCCCTTAGGGTTCATGCGTCCACGTGCGCGCGCACCCCTCACGCAGCCATGCATGCAGTTGATCTCCACACACTAGGGTTTGTTTTTCTCGACTACTACAGAAAATGTCATCACAGACGGTTCGAAAACGTCATCACAGACGGTTTTGTGAACCGTCTGTATTTATGGGTCAGTGATAATCGAAGGTCATCACAGACGGTTTTGAGTTAAAAACCGTCTGTGATACTTATTATCACAGACGGTTTTTGAGTAAAAACCGTCTGTGATAGCTGATTATTACAGACGGTTTGTGATAGCTGATAATCACAGACGGTTTTTAAGTAAAAACCGTCTGTGATTATCATCTATCACAGACGGTTTTTACTCAAAAACCGTCTGTGATGATCCCTTCAACCCCTAAATATATTTCTGTTTATTGGCTAGCCTCAGGAAATGCTAGCCATGCCCTCTGAAACAAGCAGATAATCACAGACATAAAACATATACAATTCACACATCTCATTTCATTTCAGATACATTTCACATCTCAATTCATTTCATAGACATAAAACATCCAATTGACAACGCACTTCATTTCACAAACATAAAGCATCCATTTCGCAAATCAATTCATTGAATTGAAATAAAATATCCATTAACAAATACACAATTGTAAAAGATCTACACTGCATTTGCACTTAGAATTACAATAAAAATCATTCTGGGCAGTGGAACTCTCCATCTGATCTTACGACTTTACTCCACAAAAACCAAATGAACTCTCTTCGAATTTTTGCAAAATCCGGCTGTTTCAATGCAGATGTAGAGATGGGCGCAGCCTATCGATAGGAATATCAACGCGCGCACATATAAAACTTGACATGTATAAAATAAATGTGGAAAGATTGACAAACCTTAGGAGTGGAGATCTTGGTGGAATCGAGGAGTAGTCTCATATGGTGGCACACGTAGTATCCACACGTGTTGCCCGGCTGCTGCTGGTGGCACTGCAAAAAATAGAATGTGTTAAATCAAGTGGCATTACTACTAAGTGTTGTATATAATTAATTAATGTGTAGCGAGCCAATACCCGAAAATTACGATCATGTTTCAAGGGCTTGGCAGCTGTCGTCGAGCCACTTGTTTGTTGAACGTATGTGACGAACGACCCTTGTTATTCGAAAAAGTTAGATTAGTCATTCGGAAGGAAAGAAAGAGTACAATGTACAATGTACTTACCTATCGAGTATTTCGGCGATAGCTGTGTACTTGGATTTGTTCTTACTTAGAGAATCAAGATATATAACCTTGTTCCATTTTGGTATAATTACAATAAAAATCCAATGGAAGTTCTCATTGTATGGCATAAGAACAAATTCCTTATCTTGGTGAGCCAGCAGTGCTTTTGTAATATAGTCCTCGATGAAGGATGCTCGTTGATGGTATCAATGGCGACCAAGCGTGGGTCCAGGAAACCAATTGGTGATTTCGATGATCTAGCTTCGATCACCATGAATCTATATATATACACAGAAAAGCAACAAATTGTGACATATATCGGTATTACGTGAACAGAGACTGTGATTGTACAGACTTACAGCGTCCAGCATCGAACGAGTGAGGCGTCGAGAGCGTTGAGCGTGAAAACAGCAAATATATCGTCAAAGGTAACCGGGAAGACACATTCCTGAACTTCGTGCAAGAAATGTTCCGGCTTGAATTTGACCATGATACCTGAGCGCCGTTCTGCCTCTGGTCTATTGGACTGTTCCATATACCAAGTGTGGAATCTTTGGCAACCAAGTCCTAGCGTTGCGAGGTGCTCTTTCGGGAATATCATCGGCTCGCCTAGCACGAATTTGCGGGCCAATGGCAGGTACGAGATATCGTTATCATCCTTCGTCTTTGATTTGCCATGGCCACTGCCTCGACTGCAGGTCGACTTCATGGTAGTCGACTATAATGGTACAGACGGTGCAAGTTGCTTTGACGAGAATAGCACCCGTGGAGATAGCACCGGTGCAGGTAGCTATGCTTCGCACTGCCCGTGTGGAGATGGCACCAGTGCATGTTGCTGTGGTTCGCACTGCACTTCTGGTCCTGCCACCGGTGAAGAAGCCTCCAGGGAGATGTCGCTTTTGGGCCACTGGATGAATGTTCCAATGGCATGTCCTAGAGTCACGATCTCGTCGTTGGGGGGCTTCGGTAGCGGGACCACCTCAAAATTGACATACACACCATCCACATTAACTTTTGCGAAGCCTGGCGCTAAAGCTTGACCGTGCACCATGGCCCCGATACCAGACGAATATGCCTGGCCCCAAGCAGCGTACAAGGGAATGCAGCCATATCTCACTTGGAGCCTGCACTTCGTAGGCTCCTACATAACGATACAAAATTAGCTACTCGAATAGGCCTATCAATGGAGCAAGCATTCGAGAGATAATAATTATTACCAGGATGTCGTCCACAGGAAATTTGGCCTGGGTTTGCGTCGGATTGGACGTGCAGCTACTCGGATGGTTGTGCGGGCTAGCTAGCACAGGAGCGGCAGTAGCGGCCTGCTGACTTTCTGTTTCCGCACCTCATCTCTGATTACATCAGCCATCTGAGCTAATAGCTCGTCTCTAAGAGATTCCTTGATCTCTTCTCGTAGCTATGCGTCACCACTACTAGATTTTCGGCCTAATGCCACGAAAGAAATTGCAACGCCACCAATTTGGTTGTAATAGGTAGGACGTATTGCAACGTTTTTCCAAAACGGTGGCAATAGGTGGACTTTATTGCCACTATTATATTGCATTGCGATATTCGTAAATGTCGTTGCAATAGGTAGGTGTTATCGCAACCATTTTGAAAACGTGTTGCAATAGGTTGGATATATTGCCACGACACTCTTTTGTTGCGTTAGTGTTGATTTTCGTTGCAATTATTTGCTACTATTGCAACCATATATAATTTCGTTGCTATTGGGTGATATTATTGCCACGGTGTTGTTTCGTTGGGATAATCTTCAGCGGCGTTGCAGTAGGTAGGTGCGTATTGCAACGAAAAACTAAATCGATGCAATAACATATTTATATTGCCACGTGTAAATTTTGTTGCTATAGAGTAGTGTGTTTCGTTGCAATATGGTATTCTATTGCAACTCTTTTATTTCGTGGACTTTTGTTTAGCTATCCAGTCATGCGGCAAAAAAATTATGAAAATTGAAAAAATGGGAAGCCACCTAGGAATCGAACTAGGGACCTCTTGATTGGCAGCCAACGCTCATACCACTAGGACACAAACACAGTTATGATTATACGTGAAAAATATTGTACCTAAACAATAATAAGTGGAGGCGCCCTACATCATCATAGTTATCGATCTACCGCTGCCCTAGGATTGTACCTTATTGCGTGAAGGGCTCCAACACCGGAGGCCGGCGCCCTAGAGTGAGACGGCAATTCACGTACCTGCAGAGATCGATCAACACCGGAGGCCGGCGCCCTAGAGCGAGACCGGCAATTCACGTACCTGCAGATCGGGTCGTTCGTCGGCGTCCCTGCTTTTCTATCCGCGGTCGTGCGCACGGAGGTTATTTTCTTCAGCGTCGTCACGACTTATCAATTGGCAAATGCATACGCACGCATGCATGATGCTTTGAGCCAAGCAAACAAATCTATCCGGTCACTTGTGAGTTGAACATGCATACATGATTTGAGTTTTTGATTTGAGTTTTTGAGGAGAGAGGAAAATATGATTAGTGCATGCAATTAGGTAAGGTTAATTGAGTTTATTTTTTACTTACGGATTTTGTTTATTGGCTTTGTTAAAAATAATCTTGTTTTGTTTGCTTGCCGTATTCGAGTAAGAGTCCGAGTATACGAATACGTATACGAGTTGTATACGAGTCCACGCTGCGTCGTTTCCGTTTCCGCATGAAGAGTATGAGTCCGTATACTCAACGCCGTTTCCGTTTCCGTATACAAGTTGTATACGAGTCCACACTGCGTCGTTTCCGTTTTCTTGCCGTATTCGAGTAAGAGTCCGAGTATACGAGTACGTGAAGAGTACGAGTTGTATACTACGCATACAATGTTTCCGTGTCTTAACTTGTCTGTAGCACCTTTTGTAAGGAACTTTGCACTTGTAGTAATATACAACATTGTTTCCGTATACAATGTTTCCGTATCCAGATATACTTGTAGTAATTATATTGGTAGCATACGGTAATATACTTGTAGTAATTATATTTCAGATTTCTAAAGAATTATATTGGTAGTATGTCAAACATTGGTATCCAGTCCATGTTCAAGCCCGATACAATGAAGAGTTTCCGTATACAATGTTTCCGCGTGAAGAGTACGAGTTGTATACTACGCATCAAGCCCTCAAGTCCTCAACGCCGCGCCGAACTGCCGAACGCCCGAACCCGAACGTGAACTCCCGAGCGACTCCGTCCGCGGCATCCGCCTGCATCCGCCGGAATAGAATCACCTGTTGCAGGTCTGCATAAATGTTTTCCAATTGCAGGTCCGCCGGAATAGAATCACCTGTTGCCGGAATAGAATAGAACTCACAAGCTTTCTTAGATACATTCAGCTAATTTCATGCATTTTTGCATCAGTATATCTGAACATGAAATCCTCGCATGATTTTCAAATAGAATCACCTGTTGCAGGTCTGCATAAATGTTTTCCAATTGCTAGATACCGAACTCCACTTATCGCATCTATTCCATTCCATGCAGATTCAAATCCTCGACTGCATTGTTTTTATGTTCTGTATCAGTGCTTATGTTACTATCTTGAAGCACAAGATATGAGTGTATGACAATTTTGGTTTAAGAGTGTAAAGATCTAGAACATGTAGATAAATGAACAAATGATGATGCTTCAGAATAGGAGAAAAAGAAAAGATGATGCTTGTAATTGATGAACTTAGTCAAAAGGGTATTGTGCTTGGTCCTGTTAGATATAGATATTTAAGAAGTGTCATTAGAGCTTTTGCTTTTGAACAATCACCAACTTGATGGTCTAGATTTTATTTTCCATTTTTATCTGAGGCAAAAAGGTATTATGGAATGAAAGGTAATCAAATGATAGAGCTGCAGCTTAGTATGACTTGAAAAATTGTATTCTTGGACTTTTATGCTTACTCTGTGTTTCCTTGCTGAAACTGCAAAGGATAGGAAACGATAAAAGAGAGGTCAGAAGGAAGCAAGTGAAGGATCCATGTTCCAAGGCAAGGAATTCAATAAGTAACCAAGAAACTTAGTGGCTGCGAGCTACTAACCTGGCATATATTGCATTCATTTTGTTCTGTGAAAGTATTTGTTTTGGAAGCATAATGTCACATGATGATAGGAGGTGGATGCGCATGGATAGGACTAAAGTTGAGTGGCAGCAGAAATTCCAGAAATTTATTGAAACCACATTTGCTGGCACGTCGAAAGGAGGAACTGCTGTGTGTCCATGTGCTAGATGTCGATGCATGGCATACAGAACGCAATCTGAGGTTCAGAATCATTTGCTTGTTAAAGGGTTTGATAAAAGTTTCATCCAAGGGGACGGTACAAGCGAAGGTTCAGCTGATGATGACAATACTGATGTAGGATTAGACAATGATGACACTCCAGTTGAAACTTCTGCCGCCAAAAATATGATTTCCTCACTAATCAGGGGTGCAATACATGGAGACATTAGTACTGATAATGAAGAGCCAAATGAAAGTGCAAAGAAATTCTATAAATTATTAGAGGCACAAAAGGCATTGTATCCAGGTTGCAAGGAGGCAACTAAGGTTTCTTTTATTGTGCGGCTCTTTCAGATTAAGTGCATGCATGGTATTAGTAATACTGCCTTGGAGAACATACTTCATCTTTTTTCGCTTGTGCTCCCTGAAGGCTATTGTATCCCAAACACTTTGGACAAAGTGCAAAGGGTGGTTCGAGATCTAGGCCTGGACTATATTAAGATACACGCCTGTGAGAATGATTGTGTGTTATTTTGGAAGGAAAATGAAAAATTGGATACATGTCCAACATGTGGCGAGTCTAGGTGGAAAACGGCCGATGGTGCTCAGAAGGGTGATGAGGCTAGTGGCACTGGTACAAAGAAGCGTGTTCCACGTAAAATCCTACGGTATTTCCCGCTTATTCCTCGGCTGCAGAGATTATATATGAGGGCAACCACATCATCGTATATGCGATGGCATAAGGAAGGATTGGTCCGTGATGGCAAAATGCGTCACCCTGCTGACTCCTTGGCATGGAAGCATGTGGATGGCAAGTATGAGTGGTTTGCTTCAGATCCTCGTAATGTTAGGCTGGGTCTTGCATCTGATGGTTTCAATCCATTTGGGATGCTGAATGTTACATACACCACATGGCCTGTGATCATAATCCCTTATAATTTGCTTCCTTGGTTGTGTTTGAAACAACCGTATTGGATGTTGTCGATGTTGATACCTGGTCCGAAATCACCTGGAATTAATATTGATGTATATTTGCGACCCCTTATCGATGAGCTAAAGGATCTTTGGGAGAATGGTGTTGAAACATGGGATGCAAAGGCAAAGAAGAATTTTACTCTACATGCTGTTCTACTTTGGACAATTAATGACTTCCCTGCATATGCGATGCTATCTGGTTGGAGCACGAAAGGCAAGTTTGCATGTCCATACTGCCACAAGGATACTGACTACTTGTGGTTGAAATTCGGGTGCAAGCATTGCTACATGGGACATCGTCGTTTTTTGCCTTTGAACCATCGGTGGCGTAGGAACAGGACGAGCTTCAATAACAAGGTTGAAAACAGGGAGACTCCTGTACCACTGTCTGGTAAAGATGTATTGCATCAGTATGAAAGCTTTGAGCAAGTGCCATTTGGGAAGACATCAAGAAAGAGGAAGCAACGTGAAGAAGATAATAGATGGCACAATTGGAGGAAGAAGAGTATTTTTTTTGAACTGCCATACTGGGAAACATTGCTTATAAGGCATAATCTGGATGTGATGCACATTGAGAAAAACATATGTGAAAGCATATTGGGTACTTTGCTTGGCATAGAAGGCAAATCGAAGGACAGCGAGAAGGCCCGGCTTGACATGGAACATATGGGGATAAGGAGGGATCAACATCCTGTGCTCGACAATAATAATTATACATTGCCACCAGCATTGTACTCTTTAGGTAAGGATGAGAAGATAATTTTATGCAAATTTCTAGAAGGAGTGAAGATGCCTGATGGGTTCGCCTCTAATATCAAGAGATGTGTTGACGTGAATGCGTGTAAGGTGTCCGGACTCAAAACTCACGACTTCCATGTTATCCTACAGAAACTTTTGCCCTTAGTTGTACGAAACATATTGCCTGAAGATGTTGTTATCCCATTGATTGAGCTTAGTAGGTTCTTCAATGCAATTTGTTCGAAGGAGCTGGTGGAAAAAGATATTGAAACCCTTAGCACTTCAATTAGAGAGACTCTATGTCGCCTTGAGATGGTCTTCCCACCTGCCTTTTTTGATATCATGATGCATTTGCCAGTTCATCTAGCTGAAGAGGCTAACTTGGAGGACCTGTGTGCTATAGATGGATGTATCCAATTGAGAGATATCTACGTACAGTTAAAGGCTATGTGAGGAACAAAGCGCACCCAGAAGGTTCAATAGCTGAGGGATATATCTCTGAGGAGTGCATGACATTTTGCTCTCGATTCTTGGAAGACATTGGTACCAAGCTGAATCGAGCTGATCGGCATGAAAGTGCCGCTGTGAATGAGCCACCATCTGGGCTGTCGATACTTGGCACAATTGATTACAAGAAGAAAGGGTTTCAAATCGAGACATTATCTTCATTTGAGTTGAAGCGGATGAGGCACTACTTAATAACAAACTGTGAAGAGGCCAGACCATGGATTAAGTAAGCTGTACATTTTTTTATTACAGTAGTATTTGTTGTCATCATTTTTTTTAATTAAGAGAAGCCCTATTTTTTAGTATGTAATATGAAAGTTTCTGTTCAATGCAGTGAGCATATGGACGAACTAAAAAAAGCTGGTTCAAGGAGTCTTGATAAACGACACGAGCAGCAATTTGTGGGCTGGTTTGAGCGAGAAGTGAGTAATTAAATACCACTATTTGTTTTGAACTATCTACTGACATGTACTCGTTGACAAATGTTATTCACTGACCCTTATATTTTCAAACTGAGTTTGCAGATCACCAGACTATATGAAGCAGGGGAAGCAAGTGATCTGATGTATGCCCTTTGTCAAGGACCGGACCATCGTGCTCGTGTGTTCAATAGATGCTTCATCAATGGTTTCCTGTTTCGAACGGCTTCCATTGAGAAAAGCCTGAGCACACAAAATAGTGGTGTGGTTGTGAAGGGTGATGAGAGTACTGGCAATATGTCCTGGTATGGTGTGATTAAAAAAATTATCTCACTCGAGTTCCCTAAAGAAAAAGAAGTTGTACTGTTTCAGTGCGACTAGTATGATGTACCAGCTGCCACTAAGAGCAAAGGTAGAGGATATAGTAAGGATCAATATGGGATTATCGACATCGATACTAGTCGATTTCGATATTGTAATGACCCTTATATTCTGGCGACACAAGCTGAACAGGTGTTTTATGTCAATGTAGCAAACAGACCGGGGTGGTGCAGTGTTGTTGCAATGAAGCCTAGAAATTTGTTTGCCGTGCCAGAAGCAGAACAAACAGAAAATGAGGGTGAAATCGACGTAGACTTACTGGACGTGGGAGTCGAAGACATGAATTTATTAAGCCGACTTGAGGATTTGTCAGTTTGGACGAGATCAGGCATGGAAGGCATAAGTGGTGATGCCTCTGTTATCAAGAGGGCGCTTGCCGAATCTTTTCCTGAACCAGATGATGCAGCATTTGTTGATGATGATGATGACGACACCTACATTAATGATGGAATTGTTGCTCCATCTAATTCTTTGGGTCAAGGCCAGGATGATGATTTTTTTGTTTAAATCATGTTTTTTTAAATATTGCGTCATGTATGTTTCTGTTTAAATATTCTTATATGTTTCAATCTTGAAAATCTTTGTTTTCAGTCATGATAAATGTTCTGAGATTTCTCTCAAACATTGTCAAGGAACATGATTGGATTTCTGTCAAATATTATTATATTTAAATATTCGTCCAAAAATATGTTTCAATCATGAAGTTCTGAGATTTGTATGCATGAGGACTGTACTGTTTAGTTTGGTTCAAAACATAGTATCTGTTGATCTTCATAAGGCAAAAATTGCAAATGCTTGCACAGAGCAAATATAATTTAAAGAGAGATATCCAGAATTGAAAGGAACACTTGAGACGAAGTGAGAATGCAAGCAAATAGTAATGACTCAATGGGAACACCCAGATAGTAAGAATAAACATGAGATATTCAACTGTGAATAATACTCAGGTGATAACAAGGAAAAGAATGAAATCCAACCTTAATATTTTTAAAAACCAACCTGAATTCAGGCTGCCAACTTATTTATAAAGGACAAATCTTGCATAAGGCATGTTGAATAAGATACTCATTGTCTACTTAAGCTCATTACTGTTAATTCAGAAGTTTAGTTTCATAATTGTACCAGTCAACATACGAAATAGAGATATCAACACATGGATAAAAGAAATTACCATATCTGTCCTGAAACTCGGGAGTGCCTTGTAAGAACTCCAAGCCAGGGTGAGTTGCCAGGAGTTCTTTTAGGACAGGCTTAAAGTCCTCCTGTACAAATTATGGAGAATTAGTTCTCCTGTCGAAGAAAGAAATGTTGACCTGAGTGAGATAGTTGTAACCCGGCTTTCTTAATATCTCAAATATCTGGCTAGCCATATCCATTGTAATCTTATTGTCATTAATCCAGTAATCAACAAATGCATCCCTGAGTTTAAAGACAGCGAGTCAAAGTTTACCCATGTCAAATCTGAAATATAGATACCAATGTTGTCGGGGGATAATCAAGATACAAGGGGAAATAACTGAAATTACTTTTGCATGACTTCGAAAAGAAGAAAAGGCCATTGACAACTTGAACATGGACTGGATACACCCAAAACTTGGGAATTCCTGCGGGATCGACGGAAGGAACCATGGATGGATGGATTAGACTAGTAGGGTACAAATCCGTCCGCAACTAACTGGATTGCTCACAGCAATGAAAGAACCTAGAACGAAATGAACAGCAATGCAAGCAGGCTAGGGTTTCCTCACCGACAATCCAAATCCGGATGGATCTCCGCTCCAAGCCAGCCCAGTGGAGGGGAAGCGGCGGAGGACGACGCCTACGATCCATGAAGCTCGGATGGTGCCGTCGCCGCAGGTGGAGGAACGGGGAGGGATTGCAGGCGGAGGAGGAGAACGGGGATGGGATGCGGAATTTGGGGATCGAGATGTTACACGATACAAAATACACGGGGACGGGTAGGCTATAGCTTCTAACTATTAGATACAAATATTTGCAAGTAGAAACAAAAAAGAGGCGATAACCCAGTGGTATACGCTATAGCTTCTAACTGTGAGGTGGAAGGTTCGATCCTTTCTGAGCTAGAATTTAAATTTTGTTTTCCTATTTTTTGCTCCCCACAAATTAATTACAGTATTTTTTCCTCCCCAAAAATTAATTATATGAGTTGCGCTTAGTTACTTATTATTTTTCTACTAGTATTTTATCCCACTATATGTGAACAACCAGCAGAATCGAAACACCAGACTTAAGCAAGTATTTTTCTTTTAAAACAATGAAAGACGTCATTTATTCACTAAACTGAACTTATATCTGTAACATCACAAATTACTCTATTGTCATACCATATTGATCATAAACCCATACATTGTAAATATATGTAGTCACATTCATTGATCAGAACGCCTTCTTCTAGAACGGTTATAGTACGAATACTCATAAGGTTGGTTCAATGCTCGCCTCCCCAAAACTTGTTTATAGTACGAATACTCATTTATAGTACGAAGTTGATGAAGATGATATAATCAAGACTTACATGTCCCTTAGAAAGCGTAAGTTAAACAAATAGTGGCATTGGAACTCGCCAAGCTTGCAACTAAGTCAATACCCTTTGCGACGAAGAACGACTGCTCGCTTGTATAGGTTGATACAACCAAACGGTGTACCTGCTGCCTTCTACGATTTCTCATGTGAAGTATGAAATGAACTTTAGCGGCGAATTCTAATGCCACGTCAACGGTACAGATGGGAGTCTAACGTGAAATTTTCAGCTCATTCGGAAAACGACTGCTCGCTTGTATAGGTTGATACAACCAAACGGTGTACCTACTGCCTTCTACGATTTCTCATGTGAAGTATGAAATGAACTTTGGCGGCGAATTCTAATGCCACGTCAACGGTACAGATGGGATTCTAACGTGAAATTTTCAGCTCATTCGGAGAACGACTGCTCGCTTGTATACGTTGATACAACCAAACGGTGTACCTACTGCCTTCTACGATTTCTCATGTGAAGTATGAAATGAACTTTGGCGGCGAATTCTAATGCCACGTCAACGGTACAGATGGGAGTCTAACGTGAAATTTTCAGCTCATTCGGAGAACGACTGCTCGCTTATATGCATTGCCGGCTCAGATGGCTTGTATTTGCATCCTGTTTGGTAATTGCCTAGTCTAGCCTAGTCTAGGATAGTGATTCCGTTTGGTAATTGCCGAATGTTTCGGTGGAGATTGTAACGGGTGGGTCGTCATCGGAGCGCAGGGAGCGGCGAAGGATTTGACGTTCAACGTGGTGACCAGTTCGCTGGGCACGCGCACCAAGGTAACTGCATTTATTGTACAGTTAACCGTTTAGTTAGACGTGGAAAACTAAAAATACAAATTGGACAGCTCGCAAATTTATAAACAAAATTAAATTTCCGCCAAAATAGAGATTCCACCAATATTTTTCCAAAGAAAGTCATAAGCGCGTCTTCTTTCTGCTAAAAACCGCAAAAAAAATGGAAGCGCCAAAACCCCCGCTGGACCACGTTTTTGCCGCCCCCGCTACCCTCCGCCCAAATTAATCCCCTCCCTAATCTAATCTCCGCCCCGCCGCCTCATCCCCCACCTCCCCCGCCGCCGCCTCGTCCCCCACCTCCCCCGGCCTCCCCGCCTCCCCGTCTCCCTCCGCCTCCCCGGCTCGCCCTCCCGGCCTCCCCCACTCCGCCCGGCGCCCGCTCCCACGGGACCCCCTCCCACGCCGCCGCCTCGTCCCCCACCTCCCCCGGCCTCCCTGCCTCCCCGTCTCCCTCCGCCTCCCCGGCTCGCCCTCCCAGCCTCCCCCACTCCGCCCGGCGCTCGCTCCCACGGGACCCCCTCCCACGCCGCCCCGCCGCCTCATCCCCCACCTCCCCCGCCGCCGCCTCGTCCCCCACCTCCCCCGGCCTCCCCGCCTCCCCGTCTCCCTCCGCCTCCCCGGCTCGCCCTCCCGGACTCCCCCACTCCGCCCGGCGCTCGCTCCCACGGGACCCCCTCCCACGCCGCCGCCTCGTCCCCCACCTCCCCGCCTCCCCGTCTCCCTCCGCCTCCCCGGCTCGCCCTCCCGGCCTGAGGACACCTGTAGTTCTCCGCTCCTGTAGATGGCGACACCTGAGGACTCGACGGGAGCACCTGCGGCCACGGGGGGAGGGGAAGGTGGGTCACCGGCGGCCACGACGGGGTCACATAAATCGACCGACGACGGCAGCGGCGACCTCACACGCCACAGCCGCAGACCGCCGAACCCACGTCATCATGCCTCTCTGCCCGTTGTTGATTTATCGCCGTTTGAATCTCCAACCGCCCCCAGGTATGCACCCACCCTGATGATCCTGCGTTTAGAGAAGGAATCACGTATTATAGTCATAATATTTTTCGGCATCTAGGGTTCCTCGGGGATTATGAATATGTATGCTTGTTTTGTTTGTTGTGCTGATGCCGAGGGGCAGGTGGTTGCTTGCGTTCCTGTTCTTCAAAGGGTAGATGTTTAGTGTTGGCTGTTAACTTTCTTCGTGATAGTTGAGGTCAGTGTTGGTGTCTCCAGTTCTGTACATGCTATCAAGTTTGAAGTCATTAGCGTGCAAACACCATGGATGAAATATTTGTCTAAATTTGATAGTTGATTTTGGTGAAAAAGATATCCAATTATCCACTGTCTAATGATTGCCTAAGTTCAAAGTCAACCAGGAAGAGAACTATTTTACCACAACAATTTAATAAGATAGCTAAAAGATGTAAAAGTATCGTATGTAAATTAATAGTATCTTAAATGCTTGATAAGCTATGGTTACTGTATTGGAAAGGAGTATGTCACTAAAATGTAATAAATGAGTATGGATTATGTTTTCTATGGAGAATATTTATTGCTGGAAAATTTTTTATGGAGTATATTTATTACTGGAAAGGAGCATATCACAGCAATGAAGTATAGAGTATGTAACAAGAAAATTAGATATGTAGACTAGTATATAGTACGTACACAATGAGAATATAAAGAACTAGCCAGGAGTATTTTGAAAAATGTATATACTGAGAAAAGTATCTTTGTTTTGTTTTTTTTGCTAGTGAGTATCTTTGTTGTCTACATAATGCATAAAACATCTGGAAAGTGTGCAGCAACCGGCAGGATGGAAACTCTTTTCAATGAAAAAAGCTTGCAAGTTGTGATAGAATAAAAAAAGAAAGCAATGGATGTTATAACATCATTACCTCACTTATCTTGTCATGCCTATTTGAATGGGTTTCACCCAGAGGCCCTATTTCATTTAGAGAATCTAGTACTGGTATCTTTCATCTCTTACATTCCTCATTTCCAAACTCTTCAATTAGGAGTATCTTGCATTGATTCATCATGCGAGTACCAGATCCCAGTGACATTGATGGTGTATGCATGTTTGATGAATATGTTGTGAAGCGTGGGTTATCAGAATGGTCACGGGGAGTACAATGTTACTTAGTAGTATGTAAGTATTACCTGCTGAAGCAAACATTTTAGGCTATTATCTAAACCACATGAGGGTATTAAACCATATACATTATCAGCACTTCTGTAATGCTTCCATGGCAGTTTTATTGTCTGTGATATTGACAAAGTCTGAGATGTCATCCAAAATAATATTGAATTCACCATAGGCATCCGTCACCACATCATTAATCAGTGGTTGTGCCTTGAAAATTTGTTTACTGTATTGTGCTCAATTTGTTCCCTTTTCATCCTTTTAGGCTATTACAGTCACAACATTAGTTGTAGTATATCATCATATTCCCTTTGCTCAAATTGATTCTGCATAATAGGGCAATATTCATCATATATCTGATTAGTCAAGTATGTCATCCAAGTATCAATTGTATGGTGTGGCAGGACCAAGACCACATGGAATTTATATTTTCATTGCAAGGGGACAAGGACAGGAGATGAATTTGTTAACTTTCGAATCGAAAGGCGGAACATCACATTTGGTAACTTAGTAACAATGAAATCACAACTGGGGTACTCTAGGAGGGACTACTTGTACTATAAGAAGCGATGCGGTAGGGCTGCAGCAACTCTAGAGGATCTCGATTATGAGGTTGATGCAGATTCAATGATAGTAAATAATGAGGGGGACAAAAAAATCAGATTAGTATTGTCAAGGGAGGAAGAAAGAGAGCGACATGTGAACATAACACCCATGAAACTACCGAACTCTGCCCCAACTTTTGATGAAGAGTGTACAGAGGAACCAATTGACGAATACAAGGATTGGCTTGCGAATCTACATCAGGAGGAAGTGGGCACGGGTAAGTTAAGTTGTTGCGCTCGTCTCAATTACTGTATTGTAATAGACTGCAACGACCATTGCACTAAAATAAACATGATTGCAGAATTTCAGGATAACTACAGGGATGAGACAATAGCAACATACAGTGAATGGCTAAGGCTGCAAGGCGATCTTGATGATATTCGTAAGTTAATATGACTCGCCGTGTATGTAAAACAAATATGAGTTATGCTCTGTTTCTTAAGTACGTAGCTTTGTTTGGATCTTTAAAGGTCATCCTGCAATGATCTTGTCAAGCACTGTGTTTCTAACATGTATATATCTCTAGACAGTTGCATTGATGCAGTAATGAACATATGTATTCATGTTATGAAAATTTATTCCATTTACAATGTGTTACTGTCGTGATGAGCTGAACAACTGATGCATATGCCATTTTGAATGATTTTATTCAGGAGGAAGGAATAAATTGAGTGCAGTGCACGAGCCATAGGAAGCTAAGGTCAATTCAAGCTATTCAGCGAGGTCAAGCCAAGCTTCAATGCAGTGATAACTAGGAACATTTTAGTGATGCTTGTAATACAACTTCAAATTATTGTCACAAACAAAGTTGGTTTTATTTCAGATATGTGTAGCAGCAAATTCTATTTTTGATATAATGATTTTACTACATCAGTTGATTCTTGTTGTGACAAACATTAATGGTGTTGCAATAATTCTTGTTGCTACTAAAGCAATGCGTTGCAATATACACTATTCCCTTCGACTTTTGGCGTGGCAATATATGCTATAGCAATGAAAAAACAGCGGACCAAAAGAGTCTATAGCAACAAAAGATCAAGCGTGGCATTAGAAGATATGGCAACGAAAATATCAAGCGTGGCAATAGAGGCTGTTGCAACCATAGTATGTGCGTGGCAATTGAATCTATTACCACAAATTCTTTGCGTGGCAATATCATTATGTCCTATTACCACAAATTCTTTGCGTGGCAATAGCACTCTGTCCTATTACCATGCATTCTTTGCGTGGCAATTGAATCTATTACCACGAAATCTTTACGTGGCAATTGAATCTATTACCACAAATTCTTTGCGTGGCAATATAGTCTATTGCTACCACTAGTTTTCGTTGCATTTTAACTTATAACCACGAAATCGGTATGTTGCAAATGCTATCTACAGCAACGCCTCATTGCGTGGCAATAGTTGTTTTTGCCACGCAATACATTGTTGCATAAACTATGTATTGCAATGTTTTATTGCGTTGCAATAGGTAAACGTTATTGCAACGAACCGAAATACCGTGGCCCAAACTTTAGACCACGCAACTTCTTGCCACGCCTCCCAACGAAAAATTAGCGTTGCAATAGGTGCTATTGCAACCATTTTGGGCCTATTGCAATGTTTTGGGGCCGTTGCAATAGGCCCAAAAAATAGTAGTCACGCTCGACTTTGTTTCTCTTTCTACGCCGATACATCCCGGAGTCATCTTGGAAACCATGTTTCTAAGGAACGTAAAGCCCAAGGCCTCTCGTACGACCCGGGTGCTCCTTGTTTCCCAGGGCCACGGAGAGCATATCATTCTCCCTTGTTCCCTGGAATGATCCCAGGTTAGATTCAAAACTCAGCTCTTCCTGCAAGAGCACAAAATGTCATTTCAATTCGTACGAAGTTGTAGAGTAATTACAAGCTACGTAGTTCTATCGATATCTTACCAGGCGCTGGGACACTTGCTGGTCTGCAGGGTTTCGAAAGGAGACGTCCCCCGATGTCGTTGTAGATGACCTTGCTCTAATCCAATTTCGAGCGCGGTCATCCGGGATATTGGAAAACGGCGGGACGATGTCCTGTGCAGCTGCCAGGTCATCCTCCTTCCTCCACTGCGGGATTTTACCCGCATACCCAGATATGCCAAGTCTGTGGGGGTGTGTGTTTTTTTGCCTAGAGGGCCTTGTGCGCCACACTTGTACTTTTGAAATCTTCGGACGTCTTCATCGCCTTGAACTCTTCCCATTGTGGTTCCAGGAATGGGTATTTATGAACAGGCGTTTCGTCCGTCTCCATGTATTTCCTGACAAGCGTGCTCTTGAAGTTCTTCCATGCTTTGCACGCCGCTTGGTAGGTTTGTCGTTGCACAACGTGTAGGTGTTCTTCTGGGAACTCGAACGATGCCAAAATTTCGGTCCACAGCTCATGTTTCCGAGTGTCAGGCACGTTCTTCCACGAATTGTATGTGATCTCAATTCGTTCTCGTGCAACTATTCCGACCATGGTTCGAAATGCGTTTACCGCTTTTTGAGGAAGGATAGGGACCCCAGATGCGTTTACCGCTGTGATGGTCTGTCGGCCCTTAGGCTTCTTCGATAGCCCTCTTCCTTGGCGTCTTGATGTTGGAGCGGACGCCTCCGGCGATGATGTTGAAGAATATGCGGGTGACATGTTGCTCATTTTGTGGGTCTATTAAGGTAAGATGAGAAAGTGATCATATTGAATTGGAAGAGAGGAGAGAAGTAGAGGGGGTGATGTGCCTATCTTAGCACCTACTTTAGTTGCTAATACTATAAACCAAATAGCAAAGTCCCTAAACTAGTGTATCCGGTTCATTGAACGGGAACACTAGAGTATGTCACTTGCTTTATTTGCTGTTTTTTGGCTAGATACATGGAGCATTTGGGTCGAAAGATGAACTGTTTTGTCATGCGCATGACTGCCAATTCGAAGCATAGCATAGCATCCGAGGCACATCCGAGGTCTGCTGCTGTGTCTTGAGGAATGCCAAGAGCTGGTCTTCAGATGTGGCATTCCTCAAGACACAGCAGTAGGCCTCGGATGTGCCTCGGATGCTATGCTCCATCTGAAGACCAGCTCTTGGAATTCCTCAAGACACAGCAGCAGACCTCGGATGTGCCTCGGATGCTATGCTATGCTTCGAATTGGCAGTCATGCGCCCGACGAAACAGTTCATCTTTCCACCCAAATGGTCCATGTATCTTTTGCAACAATCGCAAGATTTCTTTATCTGGGAACCTCATCCACAACATTCTCCACTCCAACAATTCTTCTTTTTTCCGCAAAATTCAAGGCAATTTTATTACGGCAGTGCAAAAAAAGACATTCCCAGATTATTCGGTGAGCAGCCGACATAGCCGACTTCTTCGATGAGCGACTATCCATCTGCTTCTTCCCACTTCCTTTCTTCATCTCTGGTCTCTGGATCACGTACGCCAGTAGCGATGATTCTGAATCATCGCTACTGGCGTACGTGATCCAGAGACCAGATATGAAGAAAAGAAGTGGAAAGAAGCAGATGGATAGTCACTCATTGAAGAAGTCGGCTATGTCGGCTGCTCACGAAGAATCTAGGAATGTCTTTTTTTGCACTTTTGTAATAAAATTGCCTTGAATTTAAGAAGGAAAAAGCAGGATTGTGGGAGTGGACATCACATCTCGGCAGTAGTCGGCATATACTATTACTACAAGGTCTCTAAACAAAGTTCTATAAAGCAAATGACACAAACTAGTGTACCCGGTTCATTGAACGGGAACACTCGAGTGTGTCACTTACTTCATGCCCCTTGAAGGTCTATGTGGCATATACACTAGAGTGGTCCTTGATAGGTTAATTTGTGCTATCAAATTGTAGGGTTGCACAAGATTAATCTTGGTCGTCCCGCTACTAAATGAGGAAGCAAGGAAAGTGAAACATGACACAAACTAGTGTATCCGGTTCATTGAACGGGAACTAGTGAAACATGATGCTCAATGTTAGGAAGAGACGAGAGGAGTAGAGGGAAGGGGGAGAAGGGAGGGGGTGATGTGGACAGAGAGAGGGGTTATGTGCCTATACTATATACTATATACTAACACAACAAGCAATGTAATATGTACCAATGTAAACTAAGCAACTGCAGTAAACAATGTACCAATGTAGTATGTACCAAATAGCAAATTAAACTAAGCTACTGCAGTAAACAATGTACCAATGTAATATGTACCAAATAGCAAACTAATTAAGCAACTGCAGTAAACAATGTACCAATGTAGTATATACCAAATAGCAAATTAAACTAAGCTACTGCAGTAAACAATGTACCAATGTAATATGTACCAAATAGCAAACTAATTAAGCTACTGCAGTAAACAATGTACCAATGTAGTATGTACCAAATAGCAAACTAATTAAGCTACTGCAGTAAACAATGTACCAAATAGCAAACTAATTAAGCTACTACAGTAAACAATGTACCAATGTAATATGTACCAAATAGCAAACTAATTAAGCTACTGCAGTAAACAATGCTCACAATGCTCAAAACCATAGTCCATCACAAAAACTGCTCACAATACTCAAAACCCTAGTCCATCACAGAAAGTGCTCACAATGCAGACGGTAATCGAGGGGAGGTGGCCGGCGACGGGCTCGGGGGAGGCGGCCGGCGACGGGCTCGACGAGGGGCTCGGGGGAGGCGGCAGGCGACGGGCTCGACGAGGGGCTCGGGGGAGGCGGCCGGCGACGGGCTCGTCGAGGGGCTCGGGGGAGGCGGCCGGCGACGGGCTCGACGAAGGCGGCCGGTGACGGGCTCGGGGAGGCGGCCGACGAGGGTTCGGGGAGGCGGAGGCGACGACGGGCTCGGGATTTAATTAGGTCTAGATCGAATAACTGCGCAGTGCACAGGGAAAACCCTAGCCAGAGGGTATATATAGGGAGGTTATCACAAACGGTTATAAACTTAGAACCGTCTATGATATTGATATCACAGACGGTTCTAAGTTCAGAACCGTCTGTGATAAGCCTTTGCGACTGTAGTTATTAAGACAACACCAATAATCATAGCTGCATTCATATCCACCACCAAACAGCTGCATTCATATACAACACCAACCAGCTGCATTCATATCAACCATCACATGTACATCACACATATACATCACATATACATTTTCACATATACATTTTGTCACACATTTTCACATATACATCTCAAAATTGACTACATCACACATTTTCACATATACATCTCAAAATTGTCACACATTTTCACTTATACATCTCAAAATTGTCACACATTTTCACATATACATTCTTATTGTACTTGCTTAATTATTTCCTTTAAAAATTAGCCCTTCATCATGATCAATGCGTACGTAACTAGTTTTGTCACGTTGTTACTAGTTTTCAGGTCTAGGACAACGGAGCGAAATCGTTGCAATATGGCCAAAATAGATGCAATATGTACCTATTGCAACACATCACTTCCGTTGGCAAGCGTGGCAAGTATTTGCGTGCTTAAAAGATTGTGCAACGGATTGTGGTTTCGTTGCAATAGCTATGGTTATTGCCATGCAATATGTTGTGGCAATTGTTTGTTGTTGCAACGAATGATGTCGTGGCGATATAGGCTATTGCCACGGCTGACTCCGTGGCAATAGCTTCTTTTGCCACGAAGTTTGGTCGTGGCAATAGTATCATTTGCCACGAAAATATTGCGTGGTAATAGGTTCTATTGCCACGCCAATGGTTCGTGGCAATAGACCCTATTGCCACGGAGAGCATTTCGTTGCAACAGGATATTGCTACGGGAGACGTTTCGTTGCAGCAGGTTTAATTGCCACGGGAGGTGTTTCGTTGCAATATGTTTTATTGCCACGAAAGGCGTTTCATTGCCATAAAGTTTCTTGGAAATTTGTGCTGCTTAGGGATCTTTTCCTCGTGATCTCTCTGACCTTTGTAAGGTACCGCACTTCATTGGAACTTGGAAGTACTGAAGCTAGACAATAACAAGGCTTGAAATATAAGAAAAGTAGTTATTAAGTATTTACTATCCATTCTTGTTTTCTATTCTTGAATGAATGTTTACCTTATGGATCGAAACATGCAAACTTCCAAATTTGTTACTCTAAGCACGGTTCAACTTCTGAGCACACCAACTCGCTGCCCAATTGTGAGTTGTGCACTCTTGTTTCTCCACATTGCTCTTTCATTGAGGCTGATGAAAAATTAAAAAGCTAGAGTTCATGCAGTCTGTCAAATTTTGTGATTTTCTGGAAGTAATTTGGGTGCAGCAGCAATTCTTTTTTCTAGATTATTGTATGAACTTTCATGTCATAACGCACAAGTAAAGAAAGAAAACTAAGATTGATCACAGGTTGACCAGCTTGTTCTTGAGGAGGTTGTACGAGAAAGATTCCCAAAGTTGGGTTTGTATTCCAATGATATTACTGATACATAGTGCATAGTGGTGTGGATGGTGTACAGGAATGAATATATGCATCAAAGTTGGGTTGTTAAAAGATGTTTTGACCAATCTGTACTAGTGTGTTAATCATAAAAGTAGTATCATACTGCATTTAATGGGAATACTAGTATTCTGTACTCCTTTAGTAAGGAGAAATTAGTAGTATTGTAGTCGTTTTTTTAAGAATAGTAGCAGTGTCATACTTTTTATGAAGTAAACTAGTAGAATCATAATCCCGGTGAAAATTAGTAGCAACATACTCCTTTCTGGCCAAGCAACATTCCAGATGATTTAGGTTGTATACTTTGGTAAATAATTAACATCTTACTGGGAAAGACTAGGGAGTGACTACAAACATCTTAGGCTATTAGCATCAGTAGAGCAGTGACTACAAATAGAATAACACGTCTAAAAAAAGTATGTATTGTCCGACTTTTATTGGCAAGTGATGGAAGTAGTATGCTCTTTTTTGTTCGATCAACATACCAGATGGAAAATGAGTATGCGGAGAGACGAAATAAGAGAATGTGTACATATGAGAGAGGAGTATTAGAAACGTGTAATAGATTGTTCTTTTCTAACAAACAGGAGTATTTGCACTATTGATAAAGGAGTATGTGTTTTTCTTAGGTATGAATATAAACATTTGGGTTTTATTAGGTGCAAGATTAGGTAAATATAACAAACAAATTTCCACCTGAATGGTAAGATTAATATACCAACCACGTAAATGTTGCAATCGGTATAAACAAGTAAATGTTGTGTAAAAAGCTTTGATATAGATTGGGCAGAACACATCAATGTTTCAGATACGTAGATGCCATGTCAAGAAAACAAAAGAAATCTAGAAGAAACAGGATCGGCACCCGCATATATCTTTCTGAGGTAAAGCCATATTTCTCTTGTTGATTACTTTTAGTCTAGACCTCCCTACAAAATTTGTAAATAACTACTATGACTCTGATCAGCAAGCTG
Organism: Dendrocalamus latiflorus; assembly: GCA_017311315.1. Taxonomy (NCBI): domain Eukaryota; kingdom Viridiplantae; phylum Streptophyta; class Magnoliopsida; order Poales; family Poaceae; genus Dendrocalamus; species Dendrocalamus latiflorus. Next base: position 8,877,706 of record CM029630.1, on the reverse strand, counting down.
TACAGGCATATCTGGAAGAAATAATAGTTGAGGAACAAATGATTCTGCATAACGCTAACAATGATTGATGATATATATAGTATGTATCGAGTACATAGCAGGACTAGTATGTATGTATGTATGTATGTATGTATGTATGTATGTATGTATGTATGTATGTATGTATGTATGTATGTATGTATGTATGTATGTATGTATGTATGTATGTATGTATGTATGCATGTATGTATGTACATTGCATGACCCCTAGATAAGTGCATATTTCTCATCTTGAGGACTCTTCTGGAGTGCAATGGTGGACACACAACATTGTAAACCCACATACCCAGGTTCAAGACTCACTTCTACCCACTACTACATCTTGGGAGGAATAAATATTATCCTCTTCACACAACATTTTTTTACTGTTTTCCAACTGCAAATAAAGCCACTTAATAGTGCATTCAAGATTCCAGAAGGTGTAAGGGTAAGAAACCAACTAGAAGGAGTATGTGTACGTAACTAGAAGGAGTATGTGTTCTGATGGACTTAATGTTGCTTTGTAGGACAAGGCAATCAAGATTAACAACAAGACGGACCAAGGAGCTGAGACACCAGCAGCTCAGCGATCTGCTTCCTGCGGCTCCTGAGCGATGGTCTGTCTTTCATGATCATTGGATATTTGACATTATTTGTTTCCTGCTTGGCTGTTATACGAAGAATGTCAAGAAGACAGTTATGATAGAGATCTAGTTGTACTTATATTTGCTTCCATTCTTCGAAGCAACTACTTTTGCTTTTGACATAGCTATTTGCAATTGCTGGGAACTATTTGTACGCTGGATTTCTATCCGTTTCTCGTTACTGTGTGTAATGAAAAATTCATGTTGTTGGGTTTTTTTTCTTTTGATCAATCAATGCATGGAATAATGTATTGCTCTGGTGTGAACTTTGATGTTGTTCCTGCCATAATTTGTATTCTTTTGTACTTTTGGAGAATTTGTGACTGTGTTGTCGTTATCAGGTGTATTATCAGGCCATATAACTGTATAACTGATTAGCAAGACGATCCGTCTAAAGGAAGAGTATCAAGACGAGGGAAATACACGAAAAACGTATAGCAACCAACTTAGCATGCATGCTGAGTTATCAAAAGGAATAAGAAAGGATGGCTAACTCAAAAGGGGGCAATCCAACAGGAACGTTCTTTGAACGCACCATGCCAACGAGAGGAGTCGGTCCAAGTACGGCTTGAACGAGGTGTGGCTGGGAAATCGATTGTACGGCAGTGAGACCAACGTGAAAGTTCGGAGCATTTTGGTGCCGAGTCATCAGTGGATACTTTACTATGCCCTGTTTTTTTCTCTACATGTATCTTTTGACCATGGTCAATACTTTTATTTGTATTTTTAAATGATGATGAACGGCAGAAATATCAGTGTAAACTTTTGTGACTTGGGAAGTCTTTTGAAGAAGCCACTTCAAGAAACTTTCGGATTTCAGAGAAATCAAAGTCAAAAATAATACAAAATAGCTGAATGCCCGTGTGTTGCTACGGATTTTAAAATTATATCATAATATATATTCTGAAACTAATGGGTGGTAAAATTTTTTAAAACATGCATACAAATATGACAGGTGCTTACCATGCTTAGATAAATAGAAATTTACAATTATAATTGACAATGGGGTACAATAGTCTGGTGGTAAACGCCTTGGCCTCCGAGCTAGGAGGTTGTTAGTTCGATTCCTCCACACCCCATGGTTTTTGTTTTTATTTTTTCTATTCTAATTTTTATCCTCTCCTGTTTTGTCAAGTGAGACCTCCTCAACTGCGTTTTAGTTGTCACTTTTCAATTTTTTTATCTCCTCCAACAATTAATAACTATAGATAACTAGTATAGTGCCCGTGCTAACGCCACGGCGGCATTTCAGGGATGCACATGAAAACAATCAAATGACGATATTTTTTTTCATAGTTTAAGTTTCACGCAATTGTATATCACCATGTATATAATCTAGAAAACACTCATGTATATCACCAGCAAGTTCAAGTCATGAAATTACAAGCCTAGGCCAATTATAATGCATAACAAGGCAATAATAAGTCATGTCTCGTCTGAACCATGCTGCAAACTACAAGGATTAAGAATTCAAGACACTTGAAATTCAAGAGTATGCAACTAATGCAGCATTGCAGTTCATAGATGTGTGAATAATTTCTGATGAATTAAAAAAAGTTAGAATTTGATGTTGTTTGAGATATATTATGAATTTTGTCATCTTGTGTAGTAAATTATATAAAAAAAGGTAAAGCACACACTGTTGCAATCTAACTTACATCAACATCTGGAGTAATCCTCGTCATCCCTCCAAAATCATGTGAAGCATTTAGATCTGGGGTTTTCTGGATATGCTGAATATTCAGCAACGCCTCCTTCGGTCTGCTGCTTTGTCCAGCTTCTGTTGTTCTGAAGCCTTCCATGAAGGCAGGTTTTGCCACATTTGCGTGCCTTGGAGTTGTTGCAACACCAATCAGCTCCTCCATTTTCTCCTCAAATTTACTAATAATATAATAAGGATGTTAATCAGACAATTTACCTTTTGACACACAAGATTCAAGAGAAGATTGAAACATTACCTAACCAAGTAAAGATCAATTGAACCCATTGTACTCCTTATTACTATTCTATATCTCCTTTGGAGATAGTCACCAGCCTGCTTATGGAACAAATGAACAAAACTCATGAAATAGTTAATGATAATTAAACACCCAATCAAGTGTATAAGGAGAGCTCATTATTTTAACTGTTTCATTACCTCATCAGGATCTGGGACTTCCAGTGTACTACCATGGGGTGCTTTTATTGCGATTAGTGTTTCATTCTGCAGAACGACAAAGACCATATGAGCTCACAGCAGAATTATTTCAGTACAGATTCTTATACTTGTGTTAAGCAAAATCTGAATAATCACAAATAGGATGACCTTGTTTTGGAAAAGAACAATATTACATTTCTTAGTAATATAAATAAACAAACCTGAAAGCAGGGCAATCCCTTGATGTCATCTTCGGTAACGTATAGCCACCTAAAAACAGGAATAACAAAAAATGGATTAGTACATGATTAAACAGCTAAACAGTCCCAGATTCATCATGAAATATATGAACTACGGAAGTTGGTGGAAAGTTGTATTGCATCACAAGTAAAGATGCAGCACTCCATTAAAGAAGAGGTGTGCAGTGCCGTCACGCCGCGAGGAGCTCGTAGACGAAGCGACGTCCGCCGCGGGAAGATCGGAGATCGGACCACTCCCGCGCGGTCAAGGTCCCCCGCCGCGTGCGCCGCGTCCGCCCCGTCGTGCGGCGTCCTCCCCGCCGCACTGCGCCGTCGCGCCGCGTCCGCCCCGCCATGCGGCGTCCTCCCCGCCGCACTACGCCGCCGCGCCGCGTCCACTGCGTGCGCGCCCCGCACCGCGCGGACGCGAGTCCGCCGCGCCGCGTCCACCGCGTGCGCGCCCCGCACCGCGCGGAAGCGGGTCCGCCGAGTCCGTCTCGTCCGCGCCGCCGCGCCGCCTACGGCACGCCTTACCGCGTCTGGCGCGTCCGCGCCACGCCGCCACGCCACGAGGAGCTCGTAGACGAAGCGACGTCCGCCGTGAGAAGATCGGAGATCAGACCACTCCCGCGCGGTCGAGGTCCCCCGCCTCGTGCGCCCCGTCGTGCGGCGTCCTCCCCGCCGCACTGCGCCGCCGCGCCGCGTCCGGCCTGTCGCGCCGCGTCCGGCCCGCTGCACCGCGCCGCCGCGCCGTGTCCACCGCGTGCGCGCCCCGCACCGCGCGGAGGCGGGTCCGCCGAGTCCATCTCGTCCGCGCCACCGCGCCGCCTACGGCACGCCTTACCGCGTCTGGCGCGTCCGCGCCGCGCCGCCACGCCGCGAGGAGCTCGTAGACGAAGCGACGTCCACTGCGGGAAGATCGGAGATCGGAGCGGGGGCGGCATGGATGCGAAGGAGCCGAGGAGAAGGCGGCGACGGCAGCGCGGCGTGGGGAGGAGAAGGCGAGGGTGAAGCGGAGGAGCGGCGGCAGCGCGGGGTGGGGAGGAGAAGGCGAGGGCGGAGCGAAGGAGCGGCGGGAGGAGGCGGCGGAGCGGGGGGAGGAGGCGAGAGAAGCGAGGGCGGAGCGGATCTGGCGGCGAAGCAGCGGAAAAACCGAGGGGCGCGGGGGTGGGGAGGAGCAGCGGAAAAATCGAGGGGGCGCGGGTGGGGAGGGGAGGAGGCGGCGGCGGCGCAGGGTGGGGTGGGGAGGAGGAGGAGGCGGTAGCGGCGCAGGGTGGGGGAGGAGGAGGCGGCGGCGGAGCGGAGGGGTGGGGGGAGGAGGAGGCGGCGGCTGAGCGGGGGAGGAGGAGCTGGGGAGACGAAGGCGGGGAGGAGGAGGCGGCGGCTGAGCGGGGGAGGAGGAGGAGCGGGGGAGACGGAGGCGGAGGAGGAGCGAGGGCGGAGCGGAGAGCGGGACGCGGGAGGGGCACTGACGGACTCAGGATTTTACCAAAGGGTATGCCGCACCAAAATTTTCATATGCAATTCGGTAAAACCATTTGCCAATTCGATAAATAATTGTAAAATTTGTACCGTAATTCGGTATACAGGCACTAAATAATGTATTATTCTACCTTTCCCTTTGCTCTATGTCTACCGATTTTGTGGACAAGCCTCTTTTAACATTTGAAGCTGTTAATGCTTCCACAACATCACATTGCTTTGTGAAAGATACCATTCTAGACCAGAAGAATCTTAAGAAATGGATTCCTTATATGTTCACTTATTTCAAAAACGAAGGACCAAAGTATCTACACTGTCGGCAAGGCTGCTGCGATTGAAATCCACGAGCTGTCCATTTCCCCATTCCACTTGAAACATAATGTAGCTTCTCTCATCACCTATTCGACCTTGCTTGCGCAAACCAAATTACCCCTCAAAAACATAAAATCAAGCCGCGTGTTTATGCAGAAACAGCATTTGCAATAAAAAACTCACCAATCTGCGCGCAGTGCAGGATAGCCTGCCCAACCCCGGGCGCCCGTGTGGCGAGCCCCCACCGCTCCCGGTAGTACCGCACGCCCTCCCAGACGGCGAGGCTGGCCAACATCCCTAGCAGCGCCATCGGCATCCGATACCTGCACACACCACCAACAGCAGCAGCTGCTTTATTTGTCCAACACACACGCACGCGCGCGCGCAGAGAGGAGAGATAGAGAGAGAGAGAGTTAATAACAAATGTAGGCAGGAAGGCACGCAGATGGCATACAAGCAGCACGCGAAGACGAGGATGGAGAGCGCGGCGTAGTTGCGGGCGTACGGCGGACGTTCTCCTGGACGCGGAGTCGGGCCTGCGTGGGGGTCGGGGGCCAGGAGTAGGAGGCGGCGCCGGGGGGCCCGAGGAAGGCGTGGGACCTGGAGGGGGTGGGCGCAGCGAGGTCGGCGGCGGAGAGGCGGGCGAAGGGGTTGAGCGCGAGGAGCGAGGCGAGGGTGCGGGCGAAGGCGAGGACGTCGGCGGCGGCGCTGGAGGAGGTGGGGTTGGCGGGCGAGGCTCTGGCGGTGGCGGCGGTGGACACGGAGGCGGAGCGCGGAGGAGTCGAGGAGGCCAAGGTAGCCGGAGCCGCGGCTGCCTGCTCCGAGAGGGCCTTTGCCTGCCACGCCGCCGCCTCGCTGCGGAGGCCTGCGAGCCGCTCCTCCAGCTCGGCGTCGCGCCGCGCCTCGCGGTCTGCCTCCGCCGCGTTCTCCCGGAGGCGGCCCGCAGCGGACTTGCTGCCGCGACTGGAAGGCATATAGTTGGATTGAGGCGGCGCGTGCGGCAGGCGAACCGTCAGCAGGCGCGCGCCGAGTTCGGCAGCCGACTGGGCCCCAGGGTATGCCGTGGCCCACCTGGCATACCCTCTGGGTCCGCCCCTGGGGAGGGGTACTGCAGATCCATTGAAGTATGACCGTCGGAAATGGTTGAGTAAGGAGAGAGAATGGAGGAGAGTTAATCTGGTGCGCACGTTTTTAGGATGGTGTATTTCTGGGTGCATATTGTGGTGTGGATGTAGTTAAGGACATGACTGTGGAGCAGGTAATTGTTGGGTGGATGTAGAATAATTTTAACTGGTGGTTTATTAGTTTAGATATAATTCCTCCACACCAATTCGGCCCTCGCGTTGAGCAGTTAGGCCCACGAAAACAAAGCGTTGCAATAACAGATTATTGCCACGAACAATCATCATATATAGCAACAAATTTATTTCGTGGCAATACAAACTCATTTCATACGCATTGTATATGAACCTTTTGCAACGCAATTGATGACTATGACAACGCAATAAAATTGTGGCAATATTGTCACCCACTCGCAACGAAATTCTATAAGGTGGCAATACCTCCTAACTATTGCAACGAAAATCAATATTATCACAACGCAAGACAACCGTGGCAATAAAGTCATACTACTTGCAACCATTTTCTAAATGGTGGCGATAAAGCCACCTTATTACAACGAATTCAATGACTATCGCAACGCAATATTTTAGAGGCAATACTGTGCACATATCGCCACGATTTTGGCAAAACGTTGCAATAATACATACCTATTGCAACTAATTTAGTGTCGTTGCGATGCGTTTCGTGGCTAAAGGGTCGGAATCCAGTAGTGTCATCGTCGACCCTTATGCCATTTCCAAAAAGAGGTAACTCGTCAAATTGATTGTATTCCTCCTCGTCCACTACATTCTCCACTCCGACAATTCTTCTTTTTCCATGAAGAACTACATGGCGTTTCTTATTTGCCGGGTCGGTTACATAGAAAACTTGAACAACTTGATTGGCGAGTACGAATGGTTCGTCTTTGTACCCGACACGTTAGAGGTCCACGGTCGTGACACCGTACTTGTCAACCTTCACCTGTGGGAGATGCACCCAACGGCAGCGAAATAAGGGGATCTTGAAAACCACATAGTCGAGCTCCCAAATCTCTTCTATGAAGCCATAGTACGAGTTTCTCGACCCATCGGTATTGAATGCATCTATGCGGACACCACTGTTCTGGTTAGTGCTCTTGACATCCTGAGACTGCGTATAGAATGTGTACCCATTTATGTCATATCCTTGTCATGTCACAACTATAAATGTCGGCCCTTTTGCCAACCATGTCAGCGTCTCACTCGGCGAGCTCCTAGCGATTTGCTCCTTCAACCATTGGTTGAACCAACGGTTGTGTTGTCTCATGATCCAAACATCCGGCCGCTCTGGATTCTGTTGCCGAAGCACATCCTTGTGCTGGTCCACATAAGGCGCCACTTCAGTCATGTGTTGCAACCCCGTGAAATGGGCTTGAGTATACGTGTCCATATCTGGAGTGATTGCTTTCCTTTCGATAGTTCCGAGACCCTTCAGCCTCCCCTCATGACGAGATTAAGGGACACCTATCGGTTGAATCTGAGCCATATAATCGACACAAAACTCAATGACCTCTTCGCTTGCATAACCTTCGACGATGCTGCCCTCCGGCCGAGAACGATTCCGTACGTAGGACTTGAGAATTCCCATGAACCTCTCAAATGGGTACATGCTACGTAGGAATACGGGCCCGCACATTTTTATCTCCCACACAACGTGAACAATGAGATGGACCATGATATCGAAAAACGAAGGAGGGAAATACATTTCAAGGTGACATAGAGTCATCACCACCTCGTCCTGCAGAGCATCTAGTCCTTCGGGATCGATGACCTTCTGAGCAATTGTGTTAAAGAAATAACATAGCCTCATGATTGTCTCTCGGACTTTGATCGGCAAAATATTTCTAATTGCAATAGGGAGCATCTGTGTCATCAGCACATGACAATCATGAGACTTCATGCCATTTCACTTCAAATCTTGCATCGAAACAAGTTTCTTCACGTTGCCGGAGTAACCAGACGGAACTTTGACACCATGCAAGCACTGGCACAGTTCTGTTTTCCCAGCCTTGGACAGAGTGTAACACGCAGGGGGAAGGTACGTTCGTCCATTATCAGTGCTTGTCGGTGCTAACTCAGGCCTGATGTCCATGTCAGCCAAGTCAAGCTGTGCGTTGACACCGTCCTTTGTTTTATCACAGATGTTCAGTAAGAGACCAATCAAACTATCGCACACATTCTTTTCTACATGCATGACGTCGATGCAGTGCCGAACATCTAGGTACTCCCAATAAGGTAAGTCCCAAAATATTGATCTCTTCTTCCAGGTGTTCTTCTCATGAGCCCTTAATTTACGTCCCTTTCCGAGGACAACATCTAAATCCTTAACCATATCATAAACCTCGTGTCCCCTTAAATGCCTTGGAGCTGAACCGTCTTCCTTCTCTCCGTCAAATTGTTTCTTCATCTTGCGGTATGGGTGAGCCCTCCGAAGGAACCGGCGGTGACGCATGTAGACGGTTTTACGTGAGTGTCTCAGCCACACACTCTCGGTACCATCTAAACAGTGAGCACAAGCTTTGGCACCTTTTGTACTATGGCCCGATAGGTTACCAAGGGCAGGATAATCATTTATGGTGCAGAACAATAAGGAGCGCAGAGTGAAGTTATCTCGTTTGTATGCATCCCATACCTGTACCCCTTCGTTCCACAGTACTTTTAGATCTTCCACCAACGGTGCTAGGAACACATCGATATCATTCCCAGGTTGTTTTGGCCCTTGGATAAGTATCGACAGCAAAATATACTTTCGCTTCATACACAACCAAGGAGGAAGGTTATAGATGCAGAGAGTCACGGGCCATGTGCTATGTCGGCTGCTCATGCTACTGAAAGGATTCATTCCATCTGTACTCAGTCCAAACCTTATATTCCTTGGTTCTGCGACGAACTCTGCAAAACTCCTATCGATGTTTCTCCACTGCGCGGAATCAGCAAGGTGTCTTATCATTCCATCCTTCTTGCGCTCCTCCGAGTGCCAACGCAGCAGTTTTGCCTCCTTTGGATTTGCAAAAAACCTTTTCAAACGGGGAATTATAGGAAAATACCATGCCACCTTAGCAGGAGGTTCTTTCTTCGCCTCTGTTTCCTCGCCATCATCTGATTGATTGTTACGTTTGTATCGGGATGCGTTGCACACCGGACATACATGCATGTTTGCATACTCTTTACGGTAGAGGATACAATCGTTCGGGCATGCATGTATTCTTTCTACTTCCATTCCCAACGGACAAAGAACCTTCTTGGCTTTATACGTGGTTTTAGGCAACTCATTTCCCTCCGGAAGCATGTCCGCTAAAAGACCTAGCAGCGCCGTGAAACTCTTGTCGAACCAACCGTTGCTTGCCTTCAATTTCAACAGTTCAAGCACGGCCGACAACCTCGTGTACTTGCAGCCCGTGTACAAAGGTGTCTCTGAGTCCTCCATCAAGCCACGGAATTTAACATACTCTCTCTCATCATAGTTCTCTTCTACATCGCGAAGCATCTGATCCAGATTATCATCGTGCAACCTATCCGAATCCGAGCCACAATCGACATCAGCCGGCGGCATGTCATTCACTTCACCGGCGATGTCATCCGGCGGCATATGATCATTCACTTCACCATGACTGGTCCAACACGTATAATCCTTTTTGAAACCCCTCCGAATCAAGTGCGCTTCAATTTGCCCTCGGTTCTTAAACATCTTCAAATTCTCGCAGTCAGTGCATGGACAGCACATATATTCCACCCCCTTATTCAACATATCCTCCTCGGCGGTTCTTATAAAAGCAGAAACGCCATTAATGTACTCTTCACTCACACGGCTCGCGGCATACATCCAGCTTCGGTCCTACGTTACGTACATATATAACAACTTAGTATTAAAATCTAGATTAACTAATTATAACTACATATATACCGGCCACATTTATTATATTGAGACTTAATTTGCTAGCTCAATTCATATTACAAACACAACAGCTATTATATAACCAACAATTTTGCAAATTAACCATCTTCAATAACCACTCATGGATTACTTAGACCTAAATTGTAATGCAATTAAAGAAAAAATAAATTTCATTACTAACCATATCTACAGCAACCAGGAAAGTCTGAATCTTAATTCAAAGCTTAATCTCTGCCTCTTCCCACCAAATTAACTGGCCTGAAATCGCCTAGCTTCCTCCCGAGTGAAAAAGTGCGCAGCAGTGGCTAGATCTGGATCGAAATGAAGACAGATGCGGTCTGAGCAGCGCAATAAATGCCTTAGTCATTATCACAGACGGTTTTAACTAAAAACCGTCTGTGATAACCAGCTTATCACAGACGATTTTTTATTAAAACCGTCTGTGATAAATATTATCATAGACGGTTTTTTATAAAAAACCGTCTATCATAAGCTTCATGCCAGAACGCTTCGTGCGTGTTTCCATTGCCAGAACGCTTCGTTTTTCGATCGTCTAATTAACGTCTCTCGATCGTTATACGAAGCGTCTATATCATTAATGCTTCGCGCGTGTTTCCATTGCCAGAACGCTTCGTGTTTCCATTGCCGGAACACTTCGTGTTTCGATCGTCTAATTAACGTCTCTCGGTCGTTATACGAAGCGTCTATATCATTAATGTTTGGGTATACGAACCGTCTGTGCTAAAGGTTAAATATGCGCGCCTAATCCAGGTCTCTTCTACGTACGTACAATATGGCTTCTACTATTCTTGTGATCATCTCCTTCCTCTCATCTGTTCATCACGAATTGTTCGGCCGGAACCTTACACAGGCGGCCAGCAATTTGCATCTGGAGCAGCTTCTCCGCACACGCCCTGCTCTCCTTCCCCGATGTTCTTGCATCCGTCAGCTCGACCTGATCATCCGCCGTCGACGGAGGCGTCTCGCTGCCGCTCAAGAAAGGAAAACAGCCCTCACCCTGGTTCTTCTCCACAATGTGCGCAATGCGGAAGAAGCTCTACACGCATTGGAGAGACTGATGGATAGCATTGCCGATCAAGCAAAAACGCAGATTCTGAGGAATCTTTTCATGCTATCCTCTACGACATTATGAATGCTGCTGATCATTTGCCCAGGCTGGACGAGGAAGTGCTAAGGATAAGGGCAATCTTAACGGCGTTCGAGAATTCAGCCGCTGATCCTCTAAGTCCCAAAGTCGAAGAAGAAGCGTACGAAACCCAAAAGATTACAATCTGGGAAACTCTTCACCTGTGCGACTTTTGTGGTAAATTTGCATCTAATTGAAACTAATAAATTTGCCTTTAATTTGTGATCTCTTGTCTCAGTAGTTCTGTAGTTAAATTATTAGAAGCAATGTGTACTTATATATTAACCTCTGATCATGAACAGAATATGACAGACAAAGGGACATCACAGACGAATCTTGTTAAAAACCGTCTGTGAACATTAACAGACGGTTCTTAACAACAACCGTCTGCGATAGTCTACACAACACAGACGGTTTTTAATAAAAACGTCTGTGATACTTTAGTATCACAGACGGTTCATCGGTAAGAATCGTCTATGATACTCGTTTTATCCGACGCCACTAACACAGACGGTGTCCAAATTAAAACCGTCTGTGTTAGTGTCAATCACAGACGGTTTGACAAAACCGTCTGTGATTGGCCGTCTAGTATTAAGCTTTCTGTAGTAGTGCTCCTACATTACGCGAAGGAGAAATCTTATAAATAGCCGTATTATTTAGGGTTTTCCCGCTTTGGTCCTTTCTCCCTTCGCTGTCCGCACCTCCCTCTCCGTTTACTCAAATCAGCACCAGAGTGAGTTTTAACTTCAGATTATGTGTTGAGAACACAAACCAAAGTTGAGGTAGCAATTTGGGCTGCATCAAATAGGCCCTTAGACGGTCTTGTTCTTTATGGATCCAACCCCAATCTAGCGACGCTATTACTTCTTAGTAAGATTGAGCTAATTTCATTTTTTTCCTTTTTTTTCCTTTGCTGGAGCGTGCTGTGGGAGAGAGGGAGTAGCACCAAGAAAGATACTGTGGGAGTGTGGGGGTAGCTAGCTAGGGTCTATTTGGAATAGAGGAATTTAGCAAGAATCACATACGAATTCGTTTAACTTTTCAATGAACATGAAAACTTTCCTGAATCCCATACGAATTAGTTTAACTTTTGCATGACCATGAAATTTTTCATGCATTCTAAACTGACCTTAGTGTTTGGGAGCTATCCATTGGCTCAAAATTCGACCGATAATATTTGATATATCATGTCACCAACTTAAGCGTGTACAGACTGTAAGACAGCCATGCCCCCCCCCCCCCCCCCCCCCCAAAAAAATCATCCATGCAAGCGGTTAGCATGTACTAACCGGGGGAAGTTAGAATATACTGAATATTTTATACTCTAACTTGAGCATCCCATATAAAAAATATAAATAAACCTGTTATAATCAAAGTCAGAGTTGCTATAGATAAAACGATACAAATATGCACAGTGCTAAATAAATCATGAATTTATATTTGTTTTCTGAACTGAAGGTTATAGGAATCTACGTGTGGTCTTTTCACTAAATAGCGACTGACTTAATATTTGAGATTTACAAAAAAAGGATTGAATCATTTTACTTTCTATTCATTTTTGTATTTCTTTCTATTACAATGAAGATGAAGCAACTCTCATGTTTCGTAACTGATTGATTGAATTCCAATGAAAACCTATGTTTATAGGAAATTCTCGAATATTCCTTACTTCATATAGAACTGAAATCCTAATGACTAGAATTACCTAAGTTTTAGAATGTCTTGTTTAAGAGACTAACTATTTTTTTTTGTTTTGATTGGAATTCAATTATGGAATACCATTCTGAACTTAATTAACTATTTGAATTTTCCCTTCCTTTTATCCCCCCATCTTATATGGGGGATGAATCTTTAAAGAAGACATGGCACAGAGGAAACAAAGGCTAAACTAAGCGCTTTGGTTTGAGCAAAACGGATTCTTGTTTCAACGAGGAAAAGAGAGAAGTTCTGGATAAATTGACAATGCTGACTTGAATTGACTAATTCAGTTCCGCCTATTCCACATTAATGGGAGTACATTTATGTTTCTGCTTCACGAATATGATATTTTTTGGATATTTCTAATAATAGCAAGCCTTATTCCTATTTTGGCATTTTGGAGAACTCTGGTTCGGTCCTCCTGGAGGTGTAGGAGGTGTTAACACCTCCACCAGATCTGACTGTCCATCTGCTAGGGGCAAGGTTGTACATTCATGTGCACCCACGTTGATTAGACGGTTAAGTGGTGAAAACATAACGGCTGAGAGAGGAGGAATTCAACTTAATAAACTCGGTGGGCATGCGGGACAACGAAAAAGGTTTGGCATTGTAATACAGAGAAGGTTCGGCGTTGTAACTGTTCGGACGAAATTACTTCTTTGCCCACTTTAGCTAGCACCACTCCTGCACACCACTCAGAGACACCGGAGGTGTTAAGATCATGAGAACCGTTGGATGAGCTATATTGGACGGTTGAGAACAAGCGAATGTACCGAACCAGAACTCAAAGAATAAAGGGGGAAAACCAAAATAAATATTAAAACCAGTAAACCCAAGGGCCCATACGAACATGGCTTGGAGCGATCTGCTCATGGCGCGAGGCGTGGTAGTTCTTTAGGCCAGAATTAAGCCCACTTCTTCTAAGAACAGAAAAAAACAGTCTAGTAACAATTAGCACAATCCTCTCTTTTGGGTTTGACGTACATTCATCAGGTACCTGTAGACAATTTTAAACATTCTTGTTCTTTATATATCCGACCCAATATAGGGACGCTATTCCTTCTTAGTAAGACTGAGCTAATTTCATAAGTTTTTTTTTCTTTTTCTCTTCTGCTGGGGCGTGCAGCAGGAGACAGGGAGTAGGACCGGGGGAGATAATGTGGGGGAGCATGGCGTAGCTACAGTACCATAGAAAGGATTATCATGCTTAGTTCAAAATCGTCATCATAGATAGTTTCTGAACCATCTGAAATTATGTGTCTGTGATAACAGGTGGTTATCATAGACGACTCTTAAACCGTCTGTGATAAGTTATAACATAGACGGTTTTTCAATATAACCGTTTGTGATATATCAGATATTATTATATCACAGACGGTTCTTAAAAATAGCCATCTATGATATCTGACATATCACAGATGGCTAATATTAAAAATTATCTGTGATATGTAAAATATTACAGACGGACAATACCAAAAAACCGTCTATGATAGCAGACATATCACAGACGGTTGTTTTTAAAAACTGTCTGTGATATTGGACATATCACAGACATTTTGGTGTTATAAACCATCTGTAATAGCTTTTCGAAAAGCTACATTTATTTCCTATTTTTCGGCTAGCCTAAGGAAATACTAGCCATGCCATCTGAAAACAAGTAAGCAAATCTTATATGTAACACAGGACAATCATTACACAGATCTCACAAATGAATTAAACAATGCAAGCAGATCACATATATAGAAAATGGCAGTCATTACACAGATCTCACAAATAAATTAAACAACTGAACGAAGTACAATTGAATTAATTGTTTGATTAAGCACAACTGAATGAATTACAATTGAATCAAATTTTTGCACAATTAATCATCTTCGCCGGGGTTGAACTCTCCATTTCGTTAAATGACCTCCACCATCAAGAATTCAGAGAGCTTTCCTCGAACTTCGACGAGTTTCTCAAGATCGTATGCACTTGAGTCAAATTCTATGCCCTATCGCTAGGAGTGTTAAAATCATTTGCATATTGTTAATCACAAAATAAATATTGGCAGGTTGACAAACCTCTGGATCTTTCGGCTTATTGTTTATGGACAAGGGTGAAGTCGTGGTTGCCCGTAAGTAAGGAACCAAAGCATATTATCTTGGTCCACTTTGGTACAATCACGATCAGAATCCAGTGAGCTCTAGTCATGTATGTCGCCATAGTGATTAATCTTAAGTTCATGTTGCGTATAATGTATAAATGAAACTTGTATGACAACTAGTGAAGCACTTATCCCTGGTTGAAGGGTACCATGATGTAGTCCTTGTCACTCTGAACAAGCAATCCCTTCGTTATGTAATCTTGGATGAAGGATGAGTTGTCCTTGATGCATTGCTCAGAGACCAAGTGTGGGTCGAGGAAACCCATGGGTTGTCGCTATTGCCGGACCTGAAAGATCATGAATCTATACGTAAGTAATGAGTTATGATATTTATCGGTATTACGTGAATCTAGAACTTGATTGTATAGTACACTTATGGTGTCCAATATTGTAGAAGTGAGGTGTCGAGTACACTTCAATCTCTCCTTCCCCACTCTCTCCAATCTCTCTCTTTCCAATGCTCGTCGGTGATGAGGAGCGGGAAGGGGGAGGCGGACGTGGCAGTGGCATTGTAGATGAGGGCGTCGAGGAGGTGCATGGGCTAGCATACGTACATGGCCATGGGCACGGTGGCTCTATACGGGTGGCAGCCATAGGCGACAGTGGCGACGGCATTGTGGGCGGCGCAAAGATGGAGGATGTTGGAGTTGATGAAGGACAGGGAGGTCTTGGCACTGATGTCAGCGGCGCAGCCGGCTATGCAAGCATTGTTAAGGAGGATGACGATGTAGTGCATGTCAATCTATGCGCCGTGGTCTGAGCCAAGGAGCACGCCGCTGTTTTCAACCACAGCGCAAGCGGGGAAGCACTGATCGAGGAGGCCGGCCAGGTCAGTCATGACGCTGGCCACATTTTTTATTAGGCTGCGTCGATGGGTGAGGAGGAATGAGCTGAGGCTGGCATGGAAGGAGGCAAGGAGGGAGTCGTCGAACGAGAGCATCCCAACAGGGACGTGAAGGCAGGAAATGGTTCTTGGGCACGACGGGCCGCGGATGGAGGGGCTATAAGGGAGGCGGAGGTAGAGGAGGCGGTGGTGGTCAGGGGCGGAGATGTGCCTCGGGCCGGTTAGGCGACGGCCCGAGGCCTAGAGAAAATTTTAGTGCAAAATTTTAGTAAATATACGTACAAATTTACACACTAGATAGGCCCGAGTCTTATTAGCGGCCCGAAGTTATCCCAGCCGACCCAATGGCCCAAATCAACGAAGCGGATCAGTGGAGTGATGTCAGCCCATAGAAGCGGAGCGGCAACACCGCAGCGGCTTTACCCTAACCCTAGCCACCTGCCCACCTTCGCAGTTCATCGCCTCACCCTCCCATCGTCTCCCGACCTCCCCAAACTCTGGCCGCCTCTCCGCGACTCCGCCACCCCCATTGGCCTAGCCCCCCACTGCAGCACTGCCTCCTCTCCCTTGTGAGTCCGCGACACCGCCCCCCACCTTCTCTCTGCCGTGCTCCCGCCTCCTCTTCGTCGCGGCACCACCCCCTATGGCCCCGCCTCCTTTCCATCGTGATGTCTTTTCTCGTCTCCTCAGCGCTTCTCCGCTGCGATGCCGCCCCCACCGGCCACCGCGGCATTGCCCCCCTGCCTCCTCTCCGCTGTGATGTCGCCCTTGCCTCCTCAGCTCCTCTCCACCACGATGCCGCCCCCACCGACCACTGCATCCTCTCCGCCGCAGCATGTACCACCCCCACCTCTTCTCCGCCGCGACATCGCTCCTCGCCTCCTCTCCACCGCGACGCCACCCCCACTGGCCACCGTGTCCTCACCGCCGCAACGCCGCCCCCATGCCTCCTCTTCGCCACAACGCCACCCCCCACCTCCTCTCCACCAGTCTATTGCGGCACCGCTCCCTGCCTCCTCTCCACCCATCCGTTGCGACGTCGCACCTTGCCTCCTCAGCTCTTCTCCGCCGCAACGCCGCCCCCGCCTCCTCTTCGTCACGGCCCGTGGCACCGCTCCCTACCTCCTCTCCGCCAGTCTGCCATGACGCCGCCCCACCCCCACTGCTCACCGCCCTCAACCGTCGCCTGCCGGTGCTGGCTCCCATGAGCGGGTGAGGTGGGCTTACTGTTACTGCCTTACTGTATGAGTGTATGACAAATTGTTCTTTTTAACTATGTAAGTTCAGGTTCTCGTACTATTGTTGATGAAGATATGATAGGCTCAAATGAACCAAATCTTTGTTGATTAAGCAAAAATTACCTCGTGCTAGTGGTATGTTACATTCTTTTTTTGGCTATGTTTTATCTATTTTGTCGTATCGTTCAACATGGAATTCAAATTTTATTTTGATTATGCATTTGTGTTATACTGTTGTTAAATCTAAGTGCTGATAGTATTTGATGTTAGTTATAAACTTATAGCCCTTTAGTTTTGGGCCTGGGGCTTTGAGAAATCCTTGCCGAGGCTAGAGAAGGTGGATATCGAGGCATTGGTGAGGAGCACGCCCACCTCGGCTAGGACCTAGTTGGCACCAATGTCGGAGGAGGTGAGGCAACGGAGGAGCGGGTCGCCGGTAGGGTGAGGTGGACTTTGGGGGAGGAGGAGGTGGCGGTGGAAGGAGAGGGAGAGCAGGAGGAGGAGGAGGATGGGCGGGAGGCGGCGGCACTTCATCTCCGACGGTGTGGACGCTAGGTATGGTGAGATCCAGCGGCCATTAGTAGGCGATGTCGAGGTGGGAGGCTATTTTCCTTCTCCCGACGTCGCACGGTAACAGAGGGAATGGCCTATCCCCGACCGCACGCTTGGTCGCCTTCCCCCTGCTGTGCAACTGGTCGCCTCCCTCTTATCCTGCTTCTTGCTCCACCGCCGCGCGTCAGGCCGGGTTGCCGGCCTCACCTCTCCCTGCAGATAGGGAGCAACTAGGGGAGGGCAGAGCATGCTGGAGCTGGTTCGATGAGGATGGGAGCGACCCAGCAAACAGGTGATGGGACGAAGCATTGCTTCGTTCGTGGGCTGGGAGGGACACGCATGGTGCTTGGAATGCCGGACGAAGGAAAGGATCAGCCAAGCAGCTGTTAAATGCATCGAACGGTGGGTGCACTATATAACTGCACGCCGTGATTTGCACAGATTTTTTTCGGTTGCAGCTAGTAATTTATATCTATAACTGATAATTTTTAGCTCTAGTGTAAGCGTTTATATGAACAAAACGAATGTCGATAAACCGTTTTGAAAAAGATATCACAATAAATTATTTTAAAAAAAGTGAAGCAATCATTCTATTTATTTATTCAAATAAAATTATAAGTATAATCATAAATCGTAAAGAAGAGACACAGCATCATATGTTCAGTCAGATTATCCGAATCCCTATGCAGCACAGGACAGGTGTTAGGCGAATCGCCCATGAGAAGCCTCACTGTGTATACAGAATTCATGTACTTGTCCAAATCCTCCTGTCTAATCCTCTAGATAATCCAACTGATCGAGAAATGATTGGATAAAGCTTCACCTTTCCAGTCAGTCTTCCCAGGTGTTGGGCTCCTACGTGGCAACCTCCAGTTGGTTCTTGTGAAGCAGGTCCTAGGTGTTTCTTGAATTGCTTACTTGGCAAAAAATTGACTGTGAGAGGTGCTGTGGAATGGAAGGCAAGAAGATGGGAAAGCAAGCGAGAAGCAAGTCTCCAGCCTTATCTCCTTAATTGCTTCTTAATTATTAAAGAATTCATGGTGGAATTGTTGAATAATGGTGCCCTAAGTGGCAGAGTTGTGTTGGTTAATCCTGCAAGTATCTGGGCCTCTGGGGGCAGTAGCAAAGGTGAACACTCAATTGTGTCATCTCTGTCCATATCATACATACATAGCCTGGTCCTGTTCAAGATTCCAGCTTAGGTTGCCAAGTAGAAGGTGAAAGGGAAAAGAAGGGTTTGGTGGCAGAGGACTCAAGTGGTAGTGAAATCTTTCCTCATCTCTATTTAATTCCACCTTGTTGAAGCACTTTGTGCTGAGTGGTGGTACACAAGACCCTGATTACTTGCCATGGTTGAAGGATTGGTGCTGACTGGAGGTTGCTTCAGTTCTCGCATGGTGAATTTCCTTCCAGGCATCAGAAAGATAAGAGGTAATCATTCTCTCTCTTGTTAATTCCATCGTCTCACTGAAATTGAAACAGTTATTGCGCGAACTACAAGACCTAATCTTTGTTCATCATCGTGGGATCTTGTCGGCCCACTCATGACTGGCAATAACTGCTGGTGCCTGCAAGCTGCAGGGTAGGTGTATGTGGAATTGCCTCCTTGGGAAAGACTAGGGAGAGGAGGAACAAGGATGACGATGCCGTGGGGGCTTTCCGCACGCATAGTGGACATGGTGTGGGCGGTGCTCGCCGGGTGGGTGTCGACGTGCCTGGTGATCGCCAACGAGATTGCCCGCGCCATGAGGAGCGGGGAGATTGGCCCCTTCATTGTTGGCTGAATCCTCTTGAGCCGTTCCTGATTCATTCCTGCAGGTGATCAGCTCAGATCCTTCCTATGTGGTTTCTTACCCAGTACTTCTGAACATTGGGAAACTTGCATAGCACAATGCCGTTCCTTGAAGAAAAGATTGTGGTGCCTTCTTTCTGGCTTTCTTTCTTCTGAATTTTTCATTATGAAGCAATGCGCATACCTTTCGTTGACAGCTCCTCTGTTGTTTATCCTGAAATGACAGCTACGTTGTAATTTCCAATGAGATTTTGGTGTTATGTATTCTCTTGTATCATGCCAAAAAGAGGCTAACGACAAACTTAGTGGAAAAGTATTTGCATTTACATAGTTTTGGGAAACTGTAATAAAGATGTCAGATTCTTGAGCAATGGCCAAATACCAAACTGGAAGGCTGTTTGAAGTGCCATTTCTAACAGGACTAAACGGGATAGTTTAGCGGGGTCAGTTTGTGGTGCGTGAGAAAAAAAAAAAAACTGAAACAATTTCGGAAGATACTCTTGTAATAATGTTTTTGGTTTACGATAAAAATTGTACTGTAGTAGCTGTTAATTTTTTCTAAGAAAAAAATAAAAAAATGTTATATCGTTACGGGCAATACAAAGGAATAAGAGAAAAAAAAGTAAAAAGCTGAAAAAATCATAAAAAGTTAAAATAAGTCAAAATAAAAAATTAATGTGTTCTAAATGATTTTTAGTTTAAATAAGTCGAAAGCCAAACTAAGGTAAAAATTGAAAGCCGCTGAGAGCGGAGTAACATTGTCCATGTGTCAGTCAGTTTGTCTTTTAGTGCTGTATGAGCTACCCGATCCCTTTTCAAGCAACGCCGAGGTTTTCAACACACAACCAAACACATTCCTTACTACTAGAGTAGCCAAGTGGTGTACTAAAAAAAAAAGAGTAGCCAAGTGGGCAACGAACTTTAAAAGAAAGAGAGCCCACTAAATTGTCAGGGTGCAAACGAAACGTATACAGATGAATATTGTTTATCCCGTATCTTTTTCTATATTTTTTGTCGGAGTCGGACACGGATAGTGCCGGATACAAATACGAATGCGGATATTCTCGGTCATGAATACGGAACGAATACATATCGCTCCGAATATGGTTAGTTTCGGTCACGAATATTTAATCGGATAATGAGCGCAAGCAAATTTCACATGGTGACAGAGACAAATTAAGTAAACTGAGATCTAATATGAGTGTACCGACGTTGCAATAGCCACCGAAACAAGCAATCTTATATAAATAAATGATGTTACATTTCAAGAAGAGTCGGAGATCCCACTTGGCCGGTGGAGAGGCTAGGTATCCGACTCCGTTTCCGTATCTGGTAACTATCCGGAAAAATATCCGGATAGTTCCATATCCATCGGATAATACTTTTCCTAATCTGTTTCCGTATCCGACAAAAAAATATCCGAATCCGTTTCCGTATCTGACAAAACCTTCGGGTATCCGAAAATTTGCTCCGAATTGTATCCGAATTAAAATGGACGGATGGACGGTCGGAAAGTATCCGCTTCATTTGCACCCCTACTAAATTGGCATTGCCTTTTCTTCATTAAGAGAAGAGCGTCGAGACATAAAAAGATAGTAGTAAAACCCAACAACTTGACCGAAATCTAGAAATCAGATGACAACCTACTGAGAAGTAAAGAGAAACAAAATCATTGAAAATGCAAAAGAACTTCGTGAAAAAAGCAACTCAAAGAGAAGGACGAAGAAAGGATGCCCCATCTATAGCGAGGCACACACCCCTCTAGACCTAACATTGTTCATATGCGAGGGAATTTGTCTATTAGTATTATAAGGGCCGTTCATTCTATTTTCAAGCAACACAAAAACCTTTCAACACGGAACCAAACATGCTTCAGCCAAGCGGTCGCTCAACATTAAAAGAAAAGAAAGAGAAATGCTACTGTTCATAAATACAAGGAACAGATAAAAATCGAACGGTTGCAATATTTTTTTTGCCCCTGTATGTAATATTTCTCATATATATGCAACAAAAAAACAAAGAACAATAAGAGTACTCCCATCGTACACTCTAATGCAACATTTCTCACTCATGCGTGTAACATTTCTTGTATTACCGATTGTTGTATGCACGTAACAAAAAATGTTGTAATAAAAATAACCATATTTTTGCTATATAAATGACTGATAAATGTTGCACATCACTGGCGATCAATTCGATTGATTCCTCTGCTAATGCAAAACAGATCAATCACAGAAGACAGAAATAGTAGATTGAATCACAGAGAGATAGAGAGAATTCTTTTGTCTTTCTTTATTGCTTTCTTTTCTGATATCGTATACAAAATAGCCAACAATACTCTCTATTTATATCCTAGTGGTGAGGTATCCACCATGGGCCAAGGCTTTAAGCCCAGGCCCAGGTTTCTTAACAGTCCCCCTTGGGCACTCATCCGACATGTTCATGCCTCATTAAAACTCCATAAAACCCCACTAAGAAAAATTTAGAGAAAGAGTACATGATACATGTTATACTGCATTGCACGAATTACCTCATTTAAAACCTTGGCCGAGAAACTTCAGAAAAACTCGTCAAGGTAAAAAGAGTACAATCCACCCTATTTCATTTAATCTTCAGGATTTGTTTTTTAGGTACTCGATCTTCATGATCAAGTTTTAATAACGAGTTTAAGAAAAATCTCCCCTTGAACTCTGCACTTCTCTAAGTCTCATCATTCCAATTCCTCGTACGCATCTTTCAAAACTAGATGCTGAGAGTGACATAGTGATTAAATCTGCAAGATTTTCACATGACTTAGTGTGCAGTACCTTAATTTCGTCCATCTTTTGTAATTCATGAGCATAAAAGAACTTGGGGTTGATATGCATTGTGAGATGACTCTTCACGTAGTCTGTCTGTATTGTGCAACATAAGCTGCATTTCTTCATACATAATTGTGGGAGCTTGCACAATATTCATCTCACATGACTGCTGGATGTGGTGAATCATTCGTCGGAGCCAAGCACATTCTCGTGCGGCTTCGCACAGCGCTATAATTTCTGAGTGGTTCGTCGAAATCGTTACAAGACTTTGCTTAGATGATTTTCATAAAATTGTAGTTCCACCATACAAGAATACATAGCCTGTTTGTGACCTTGCGGTATGCGGAAAAACTTATATTGTTGGAAATAGATATTGAAGAAATAATTCTAGTCACGAAACTAATGGCCAGGCTAAATAGGTCACGACCTACAGTCGATATGCAAATAGATAACATACATGGCTTATCAAGGAAAGGCTCAGGTTATTTTATTTGCCATAAATTGATTTTAAAATATGGTACGTAGAAATTTCCTAAGACCTAGCAGTTTGAACTAAAACATAATGTGTGAAAGAAAACAATAATAATAGCGATCCAGATATCATCCACCATTATGTGGCTTCTGCATCATATGTTAACCTTTCAGTATTATAACAGCTTACCTTATCACTGGGGCAACACAAATCAGGCCTTTTTACTGCACTCCACTTTTCCAATTCCACCCACAAAGTTTTTGAAATAGAATTATATCTGGTTAAGTTCCCATGTCCGTCCTTGACCATGGGCACGACTATTCGAATAATTTTGACTCTGCAGAGTTAGTACACTTTACCCACAAGAGACAATCTGCGTGTTGTGCCACACGATTCCTTAGTCATGCAATTGAGTAGATCATCACAGTAAATGTTCAAAATACCTCGCCTCTTCCATCATCTCACCCATATGAGCTTCTCCCACTTGCGGCGGGTCCCATAAATTGTGCGGGATGTTCTTCCCCTATGCGACTAGCAGCTGGACTACCCACACTAACTAGCTCGCCGCAGAAAACTTCACCCTCAACGTGTGTCTTATTCAAGTCATCACACAGATAGCCACTTGCACTACCTCACCCCCTCCACCGATGAGATGATTTTTAGGGTCCAGTAAATCAACTAAGCCAAGATGTAATTTACAGACTTGTGGTTGTACTTGTCTTACACAAGAGGTTACGACAAGATTCAGTCCTTAGGGTTATTTGAGTGGTTCTACCACTAACCACACTCTCATGGCGTATATTTACGGACTTATTTTCGAAAGACGTGCTATTATAAATTTCACTAAGGTGACAAGGCTCAGATATTCAAGTGTCCAAAATGAGTGTAATACTAGCAAGATCATTAATGTGCATATAACTAGAATATGAAATTCAACATAAACTTGCACATAAAATAACAGCATGCAATTTGCTAATTTAAAACAGAATTAATTTGCAGAAAATGTAGGTTCAACATAATCAAAGTATTGGCTCGCCTTGCACGGTTTACTGCGGTCTTGAGCTCACTCAAGCTTTCTCATTCATTGGTCTTGAGCTTCTAGTCTTTATTTTCATCTCAATCTTGATCTCACATGATCCATTCAATCTTCAGAACTCCAATTTCTAGTTATGTGCTAAACAACTGAATCCAAATAAATGCAAATAACTCAAAAGATCCAAATAAATCCAAATAGACTCAATTTAGCTTTATTATGAATTAATGGGTGTTTTGAGATAAGGTTGATTGGGCACAGAGTTTTGACGGAGTTAAAGGGGTTGGAGCAAAGGGAAGAATGAAGGAAATAAATCTGTCGAGACAGATGTCAATGAGCCTTCATGACATGAGGAATATTCACGAGAATATTCCGCTTTGGGTTTGAGGATGGCTAGGCATAACCGATGGTGGAATACAATGACTCGATCTTATTATTAATAACTTCTGTTGTAGGGGTGGCCCCCACCTAAGCCCAGCAGGTCTGTTAGAGGAATGTAAGGCCCAAAATGGGAGATGTGTAATGACATAAGTACCCCTGGGGGGAAGGATCTGAAGTAAGGGTATAATTGTAAAAACACTCCCCATATGGATATATATATGACACAGGCCATGGGGAGAAACCCTAAGCCATTGCTCACCTAACTCTCCACTACCATACTCTCTCTCTGTTTGGTCTGTAACCACAACAGTTGACGCCGTCCGTGGGGAGGACAAGAGCAAGCCTCTAGATCTGAAGAAGGATGGCACCAAAGAAAGTTTCGTCGTCGGCGGCGAAGAAGAAGAAGGTGGGAGCAGCGAAATCTCGCGTCAACACCAGAGCTTCGGCGTCGGCAGCCGCAGGCGTGGGTGGCGATGCGGGTGTGACGGTCGTGAACATCGGTGCTCACGACGCACCACCCAATCCCACCACCATCGCCACGACTCTCGACCCCGCCATCGTCGCCGCGGCGCCCGATCCCCTCATCGACCTCCGAGTCCATCGCGTCGCCACGGTGAGAAGCCCAGGAGTGCAGGCTGTGGCTACCGCCGTCTCGGCGGGGCGCCTGGACGCGTCGGCGACCCCGCCCACGTCCACGTGGGACAACGCCTTGCTGACGGCCCTTGGCACGCTCCGGCGAGAGTTGGCGGATCTCCGCGGGGCCGTGCAGGGTATGCAAGAAGCTCGGAGCCAGCAGACCCCACCAGTGGTCGTATCGGAGCCCACGTCGGAGAGGGCAAACGGCCGCGATGCGTGGACCCGGAGTCTCCGCTTTCTGCAGGCCTGCAGCGGACAGCGTGGCCGGAGGACTTCAAGTTCCCCAGCGCCATCGAGCCATACAAAGGCGACACGGACCCTCGGGAGTTCGCGCGCGTCTACGAGACTGCTATCGAAGCCGCCAGCGGAGACGACACTACGAAGGCGAAGGGATTCCCCCTCGCGTTGCAGGGAGTAGCGCTTTCTTGGTTTTTCGCCATCAAGCCAAACTCCATGTACGCCTAGGAACAGATCCTGGACCGCATCTACAATAGTTTCCAAGGAAACTACGTCAAGCGCGTCGACGCGGATCAGCTCTTTACCGTCAAGTAGAAACCCTCGGAGACGCTCCGCGACTACTTCAACCGCTTCGCCAAGGTACGCTGCCCGGTCAAGGACGTCAACGAAACAACCATCATCAATGCAGCGATACAAGGTCTTCGCCCGGGGCCGCTTGTCGAGTATAACGCGCGGAAGCCAGTCAAGTCAGTGGCGAAGCTCTTCGACAAAATGGAAGAGTACGCCCAGGCAGAGGAAGATGCGCGAAGACGCAAGGGCGACGACTCCAACACCGCTCAAGCGGGGGAGTTGCTGCAAAAAGGAAACGCGAAGGACGACTCGAGAGCAAAACGCAAGCAAGCATCCGGGGGAGACGCTCCCAAATGCGACGACGCCAGGGTGCACGGGAGCTCATCAAGCGGCAGGCGTAAGCCCCGGCGTAACCAATGAAGGTCCCAAAAGGCTCGCCACGTCTTCGCCACACAAGGCGTTCCCCGAGAGCACAAAGGAAGCCATGACGCGAAACCGCGCGCGGAGCAGGAAATCCTAGACTACGGCAGATGGTGCAAGGTGCATGGCTATGGTGATCATTTCACGCGGACATGCATCGAACTTATGGCGCTGAGACAATCGACTGCCCGAGTTTGGGCCCTGGAAGCGCCGACTGCTGTGGTAGCCCACGTGCAACCACCGCAAGGAAGCCCCTCACGAGCTGGGACCCCGGGAGAGGCTCAGCACCGCATCATTAGTGTCATCTCTGGAGGCTCCTCGTGAGAACCTCCTCAGCCCAGCCACCCAAGGGGATGCCGCACTGCAACATCACCTTCACGCCAGCCGACGCCCAAGGCGTGGAGTTCCCCCATCAAGATCGTTTGGTCGTCCAGGCCGACATTGCAGGCCGCGATGTCAGGCGCATCCTCATCGACGGAGGAAGCTCTGCGAACATCTTGTTCGCGGAGACCCTCGATCGCATGGGAATACCTCGGAGTCGTTTAAGAGCATCGGAGACCCCCCTCCAAGGTTTCGGCAGCCAGCCCCTGAAGGCCTTGGGTTAGGCGCGCCTCCGGGTCTCCTTGTCCCAGGACGACAATGCCAGAAGCGAGGACGTCGTCTTTGATGTCGTGGACATCCCGCACCCATACAACGCCATACTGGGCCGACCCGCCATTAACTCCTTCGAGGCGGTGCCGCATCACGCCTTTTTTGTATGAAGCTCCCAGGCCCGCGAGGTGTCATCACCATCTTCGGCGACCAGGACCTCGCTAGGTGTGTCGAAGCCGGCGCCAGGGGTCCGCACCGCAAGGTGCACGTCCTCGCTGACGAATCCAAGGCGGACACGCCATCCACTCCAGGATGGACACCTAAGCCCCGCCCGGAGGGCGGGGTCAAAAGGGTGCCCCTCCAAGCGGAAGGGCAGTTCGTGTCCAACGGCGAAGGTCTTCCTCCGGAGGTAGAGCAAGACTTACTCCAGGTTCTTCGGAGTAACGCAGATGTCTTCGCATGGTCCCCGGAGGATATCAAAGGTGTGGACTGCGCCCTCATCGAACATAACTTGGCGGTCCGCCCCGACGCCAAGCCGGCCAAGCAGAAGCTTCGCTGCATATCCATGGATCTGTAGCAAGCGGCCAAGGTGGAGGTGGTGAAGCTTCTCCAGGCGGGAGTTATTCACAAAGTCCAACATCCGGACTGGCTTGCTAATCCGGTGCTGGTCAAGAAAGCCAGTGGCACCTGGCATATGTGCATCGACTTTACCGCTCTCAACAAGGCATGCCCTAAGGACGACTACCCTTTGCTGCGCATAGATCAACTCGTCGACGCCACCGCGGGGTGTGAGCTCATGAGCTTCCTGGACGCCTACTCCGGCAACCACAAGATCTACATGGCAAAGGATGACGAAGATAAAACTAGCTTCATTACGTCGGTTGGGACCTTCTGCTTCGTCAGGATGCCCTTCGGCTTGAAGAACGCGGGTGCAACCTTCACCCGCCTCGTCGCGCTGGCACTAGCAGCCCAGCTCGGGAGGAACGTGGAGGCCTATGTCGACGACGTGGTAGTAAAAACCAAGCAGCTCACCTTCCATGGTCGGGATCTCTAGGAGACCTTCGACAACATCAGGAAGGCAGGCATCAAGCTCAATCTGGACAAGTGTGTTTTCGGCGTGCAGGCGGACAAGCTCTTGGGCTTCCTCGTGTCCGGACGAGGCATCCAGGCGAACCCCGACAAGGTCGACGCCATCCTGGGCATGGAACCGCCCAAGACGACGAGGGAGGTCCAGAGGCTGGCCGGCCGCTTGGCGGCTCTGAGCCACTTCCTGTCTAGGGCATCGGAGCAGGGCTTGCCATTTTTCAATACTCTCCGCGGCTGCGACGGGCTTCATTGGGATGACGACTGCGCAAAGGCCTTCGACGACGTCAAGAAACACTTCGCAAGCCTTCCCACTCTAGTTGCCCCAGCACCAGAGGCTCCCCTCCTGCTCTACCTCGCCGCCTCAGCAACTGCGGTCAGTGCCGTCCTTGTCCTCGAAGAGGGTGCTCTCCAACGACCCATGTACTTCGTCTCCGAAGCCCTTCAGGGCGCCAAGACGCGGTATACGGAGCTCGGGAAGCTTGCCTACGCGCTGGTCATGGCCTCAAGAAAGCTCTGACATTACTTCCTGGCCCATCCGATAACGGTGCCATCCTCGTTCCCCCTGGTGGAGATGCTGCACAACAAGGAGTCCACGGGGCGAATCGGCAAATGGGTAGCCGAGCTTGCTCCATTCTACTTAACGTACGCCTCTCGAACGGCAATCAAGTCCCAGGTTTTGGAAGACTTCCTCGCGGAGTGGACCCCTCCAGCTCAGCATGTACACCAGCCAGAGGACCCGGTGTGGATGCTCAACACTGACGGAGCCTGTGGTGTCGCAGGCGCAGGCGTCGACGCAGTCGTTACTACACCTGAGGGGAACCACCTGCTATACTCGGCGCGCCTCGCATTTCCTGCCACCAACAACACGGCCGAATACGAGGCGTTACTCTTTGGCCTCGGGAAGCTCAAAGCGCTGGGTGCGAGGCGCGTCCTCGTTCGCACCGACTCACTGCTGGTGGCGGGCCATGTGGACAAGTCATATCAAGCCAAGGACCCAGAGCTAGCCAAGTACCTGGTAGCCGCACGAGCGAAGGAACAGCACTTTTTGGGTGTCACGGTGAAAGCCATCCCTCGGGCAGACAACGAACAAGTCGATGTCCTTGCAAAGGCCGACAGCCAGCAGCTCCCAACTTCTGGTGGCGCATTTTACGAAGTCCTGCCAACGGCAGCCATCGCGCAGGACAACCGCGATGCAGCCCTCGTCCACCAGATCACCCAGCAGGGTGACTGGCGAGAACCCATTTTCGGTTTTCTACAGGGCGTCACGGAGCCGGACGACCCCATCGAGCTCCGGCGTTTACAGCACCGTGCCAGGTCCTTCCAGGTGCTTGACGGGGCGCTCTACAAAAAGGGGGTCTGCGCACCACTTCCACGATGCCTCTCGCGCGAAGGAGGAAAGCAGCTCCTTGCAGAACTTCATGCAGGGCTCTACGGTTCGCATCTTGCACCAAGGTCGCTAGTGGGCAAGGCATTCAGGCAAGGTTTTTATTGGCCAACAGCCGTCGCCGACGCCCAAGATCTTGTGCGTCAGTGTCAGGGATGCCAATGGATTGGGCGGGCCATCCACAGGCCCCCGACGAGCCTCAATCCTATATCCCTGGTATGGCCGCTGGCATGATGGAGCATCGACGTCGTGGGACCGCTTCCCAGGGCCCCAGGCGACCTGCGGTTCGTAGCGGTTGCTTTGGAATACTTCTCCAGGTGGCCAGAGGTGGTGGCCCTAGCCAAGATTACCTCGGCAGCTATGCAGAGCTTCCTTTGGAAAAACATCATATGCCGCTTCGGCGTGCCCAAGGAGATCACCGTCGACAATGGCATGCAGTTCGACGCAGCCCCATTCAAAGAATTCTGTGACAGCATGGGCATCACGCTCCGGTTCGCCTCGGTTGGACACCCGCAGTCAATGGTGCGGTAGAGCGGGTGAACGGCGCCATCTCTGCTGCGGTCAAGAAGCGCCTCGTCGGGTTACCAAAGGGCAAGTGGCCGGGCGAGCTCCACAGTGTCCTCTGGTCACTTTGCACAACGGTGACACGCCCGACGGGGTTCACGCCATTCAAGCTCCTCTTCGGCGACGAGGCGGTAACACCCGAGGAAATTAAGGCCGGCTCGAGAAGGGTCCTCATCCAGGCACCAGAAGAGGAGCGCCAATTGTCCATGGACCTCCTTGATGGTGCGCGCTCGCGCTCGGGATCGTTCCATGTACCCGCGCGAATTCCAGCTGGGAGACCTCGTCCTCAAGATGGCACTCCACGCGGACACGGTAGGCAAGCTAGAATCCAAGTGGGAAGGCCCATACATTGTCACGGAGGCCCTACAGAAGGGAGCATATCGCCTCGCCACGCTGGAAGGGCAGACGTTTCGCCACACATGGAATGCAGACCGGTTGCGGTGGTATTATGCCTAAGCCGAGTGTGCACGAGCGAGGACCTTTGGCGGCTTCGGGGAGCGCCTCGCCAGGCTCCTGCGCGAACCGCTCCAGCATTAGAGGCTCGCACCGTGTACAGCCTTATCACTGGGCGACGATGGCTGTGGCCGCCTCCACCTTTAAGCGGTCAGTGGTCAATATCCCACCTTTTGTAATCGTTTACCCGCGCAAATGGAAATTTAATAAAGTTCACCGTTTGCTTAAATTTTCTTGTTCTCTGCAACAAGCACGCGAAAGACTACCTTTGCGCGCACTCTTCATGAATATAAACCAAGACGCGTGGGGGACGCCTCCGCACGCACTCTACAGAGTATAAATAAGATGTAGCGTTGAGGTCCGCCTCCGCACGCAATTTCACCGCCCGCAACGCGCAGAGGCTTGCCTCCGTGCGCAGTCCACGGACTCTAAATAAGACGTAGCGTTGAGGTCCGCCTCCGCACGCACTCTACGGAGTATAAATAAGATGTAGCGTCGAGGTCCGCCTTCGCACGCAATTTCACCGCCCGCAACGTGCGGTGGCTTGCCTCCGCGCACAGTCCACGGACTCTAAATAAGACGTAACGTTGAGGTCCGCCTCCGCACGCACTCTATGGATTATAAATAAGACGTAGCGTCGAGGTCCGCCTCCGCACATAATTTCACCGCCCGCAACGCGCGGAGGCTTGCCTCCGCGCGCAGTCCACGGACTCTAAATAAGACGTAGCGTTGAGGTCCACCTCCGCACGCACTCTACGGAGTATAAATAAGACGTAGCGTCGAGGTCCGCAGAGCTTGTTATACAGGGTTATATTTCAATATTGCTATTTAACTAAATCTACCACTGAAATTTATTTAATGGCAGCATGTTAAATGTTAGGGCATATATTTTAATTATAATTAAGGGTAATCTTCATTAAATTCAGACATTTAACTAAAGTCATTTTTCTTTATTAATGCCTTTAATTAAAAATTATATTTTAATTAAGTGTTTCAAACTACATTGTTAGTCATATATGACATTTCATCCAATATTAATTCTTAAATAATCTTATTTTATATCCTAATCAAATTTATTAGGTTCTATGGATTAATTCCTAATTTTCTCTAATTTCTCTTAATTGAAATGGATTAAAGAAAATAAAACAAAAAGGGATTAAAAAGCTGTCGGGGCTGGAATTCGAATGCTAGATCTGCTAGCTAACGCGCAGCGCGGCTGGTCAACGGGGCAGTAGCCCTTATGTGATTTGAATGGGGTATCAAATTAGAAGATGCGAGGGTATGGCTAGGGCAAAATAGAGGAAGCGGCCAGTGCTCGGCGCCAGGCTCACCGCCGTCAGGGGTTTGCCAAAGGGGCTAGGGGGACTACCAGAATGGATCAAGGAGGAGATGAACAAGCCACAAAAAGCGCCATCATGAGTAGGGGTGAGGTGTGGATAGCTCGACGGCGGCTTCAGGTGGCCGGAGCTGGGAGAGAAAAGGGGCGGTGGCACCGGAGTGAAGGAGAGGAGGAATTGAGGCATACTTGAGCAATAGGAGGGCAGTAGGATACTCACCACATGGACCATGTAGACCGAGAATCACCAAGGAAGGCTGGCGGTAGTGACCTACAGCGATGCGGGTGGGGTCGCTGTCACCGGCTCACTGGAGTTGGGGAGCTGATGTGGCGGTGGTTGGGGATGATAGTGGACACCTTGGTGATGCTCGTGAAGAAGGCAATTGAGCTGGGGCGCGGTGAAGGAGAATTGATGGAGGTAGGAGTGCCGGCGACCGAAAATGGAGACAACGGTGGTGTGGCGGGCCTTGGTGCATGAAAAACTAATTAACTTTGAGGGGATGAACTACATGCTCAAGAACATAGGATGATGTGCTTGAATTGGAGACGGATGCACCGGGGATGCCAGAACGGCGAGGAGACAGCAACGGCGGGCTCACAGGCATGGGGGGCGCTCGGCCTGGGATGGGGAGGAAGAAGCCTGGGGAGCAAAGGAGTTGTGTAGGAAGTGAGGGAAGAGGCCAAGGCGACTTATAGCCGCATAAGGAGGCGCTGTGATGCACTGTGGTCGGTGACCGAAGCACAGTGCGTGGTATGGGCGATGCCATGGCTGGGCGATGTGTGCGCATAGGGCATGGTGATGGAATGGCGACACAAGCGACATGACAACGACGGGTGATGGTAAGGGGATGGCGACGCGGCTGACGCGACAGAAACGAGTGAACAGGGAGAGCGGGGCCAGGCAGTCAGGCGGAGTGAGGCGAGCACGGTCGGCGAGAAGAACAAGAATGAGAGGAGGGAGAAGAAGAAAGGGGAAGGAGGCGGGGCCTTTCGGACCCAGTGGCAGAGGAAAGAGAGAAAAAGAAAAGGGCTAGGGGCCCACATGTAATAGTGAGAAGGAAATGAAGGAAAAGAAAGAGAGGAAAAAGAGAAAGGCTTAGGCATAATTTTGGAATTTGGATTTTTAGTTTAGATTTTAATTCACACTAGGATTTATTAATTTCTAATTTTGCATGATGTTCACAATTTTGAATTCTCAGTCTAGTTATTTAAATGTGAGCTTTTACTATTCTTTTGGCCACTGTTTTTCTTTGTAAATTGAATTTCAAATTTCATTTCCATTATTTTATTATTTTTTTGTTAGGCTCATTACTTGCATTTTGAAATTATTCCCAGTTATTTACTTGGACACTATTTCTTAATATATTTATTTGCACAGAACTCAAACGATTTCAAATAAACCTTCAGAAGAAATTTGTATGCCAGCAAAATGCTAGAAAAAGTTTCAAAAGTTCCATATTTTTGAACACTTGAAAGTTAGGATGTTACAAACCTACCCCCCCCCTAAATGAATCTTGACCCCGAGATTCCGGTAGAGTAGAAGGAGGTAAGTGGGGTTAAACTGGCTAGCAATAGATCTCAGAGTTTTTCTTGACGTGATGTCCTTTAGCTCGCAAAGGTAGGAAGCGAGCCTGCACAAGAAGGGTTAATGCTTGAAGAAGTTAAAAGGGAAAAAACTTGTTCTTTCGGATAGGTCATAGACTTCCAAACGCTTGCTCATTGACATAGTTGTCTTTACGCCATCGTAGAATAGAATAATCGCTTTGTTTATTGGACATATGATGGTTGTGGAATTCATATTAATGGGCAGATAGTCATGGCCTACGTCCTAGGGAGTAGACGGCTTTAGGGATGCAGGTATGATGATGGGCATATTTATGGTGGTCTTTTGTCCCTACTGGAATCCTATTTTTATTCCTTAGCTATGCCAACCATGATGATTTAACTATAGGTGTGGCTTGTAGTCCTTAGCATCATGAGATTTCTGGCCTTGCGAATCTTCTTATACTGGTCTAATACAAACTATTGCACCTCCAAGGTAATTACTCATCATAGCAATACCTCCAAAAGAAATTATACATCATAGCGGTTCTCCCACATTCTTGTCTATTCTTGCTACCCCCCTTAAGATAAATGACATCTAACATTAGTTGTCTTTTCTAGCTCTAGGTATGACAAGTCCTATGGCGATTTGGAGACTCATTTGTTGTACTTCGGCTGCCTTGGTCAGCAACAAGTTCAGGGAGCAATCTTTGGGGTAGTAGTCTTATCCTTCGCAGAGAAAACATGTGACCTTGATCATTGGGCATTCACTGGGTTGGTGGTCTTCTTCATAGTTGGGACAGTTTGCGGAACATTGACCTTCCTTATATCCCTTTTCTCCATAACGCCTACATGCTATTAAGTTTGCGAGGCAGTCTTCTGGATAATGGTGTTTCTTGCAGTATGAACAGTAGGGAACTGGGCAATTGTAGCAGTAATGACTGATTTGCCCACATGTGAAGCATGCTTCTTGCTTAACTTGTCGTAACGGAGGGCATAGTCATGCGACATGTCCTGCTTTACCACACTCGATGCATGTAGCACTTAGCGAAGTTTCCTAGTCTGGTAGTAGAACTTTGGTAGGCGCAACTTGTTCCTCCTTGGAGTTGTTAGGGTTTTCTTTGTCGGAGTTGAAGCTGATGGTGACAATACCATTTCCTTGTTTTCTTAGCTTTTTAAGGGGGCAATTGTTCGCTTGTTCTTCCTGGATTTTTTTGAAGACATCTCTTCATGTAGTGCCCTAAGTTGCCGCAGTGGAGACAAGTAACATCTTTTAGGGGTCTGCTAGATGCCACACTATTGTTGTTTCCATTGTGTTGGTTGTGAGATCAAGGATCTTTGTAGGGGGTTGATGGCCGATAACTTGTATAGATGGCGATGGCTATGGCGAGCAACAATTATTGGTGTTCTTTTGCTACTTTTACCAGTGGTAGCCATCGTGTTCCTAATCATTGTGTCTGATTGGAGAGGATTGGAGCTATGGGTTCTCCGGGTAGGTAAGGAGAGAATGTTAGTAGAATAGAGCCTCGAGTCTTGGTGTTTGTGCTAGTTGGGGCTTTTAGTTGGAAAGTTGCAAAGGCTTCACTTATCCTTGATTTCCTTGGCTTTGGTTATCTATCACTTTGCTTCGGTAGATCTGACTAGGTTTGTAACAAATGGGGCCAGAGGGAATAGCATGAGATAAGGATAGAATCACAGGGATAAGGTAATCTAAACCCATTCTACTTTAAAAGAGTATACCCTGGAAGCTGGGGTGGCACATAAATCACACAAGTTTTTAAAACAATCTTTTCCTGTGACCGCGAAATATAACGCCTGAGGGCATAAAGGCAGTGCACAGGGTCCAATAAAATCTTGCGATAGTACGTCTATTCGGGGGAGCACACATAAGAGAGCGCAGGGTTCTTCCACATGGTTCGTTTAAAGTGAGACCATCTCATCTTCATGAACATCTTCAACGTTCCAATCCTTAAATTTTTGGAGTAAGGGTAAGAGAAAGGGAACAAAATTTTTCCTTTTGAAATCACTAGAAGGAAAAAGGAAAGTATTCAGAGGTAATTTGATTGATATCAATACTCACTCTCATTTTTTTAAATGAAACTTGGTGGCAAAAATGGATTTTTTGCCAAGTTATTCTAA
Organism: Dendrocalamus latiflorus; assembly: GCA_017311315.1. Classification (NCBI taxonomy): domain Eukaryota; kingdom Viridiplantae; phylum Streptophyta; class Magnoliopsida; order Poales; family Poaceae; genus Dendrocalamus; species Dendrocalamus latiflorus. The sequence continues at coordinate 8,843,057 of CM029630.1, read as the reverse complement.
TCTCTCCCAATATTCAAATATTAATCAATGAACTAAGTCACTCCCATCTTATTTCTGTACATAAGGCTTAGAATTCAAATGGCCTTGATAATTTAACTTCCACTTTTGACAATTATACTTAGACTATCTTCCTTCATTATTTAGTTACGGTATTATTACTGTTTAAAACTCCAAACAGTGAGTGTCATCATTTATTCGATCCACCGATATCTTTTGCGTCATGACTCCTTAATAACCAATCTTGTGTGATTGATTCAAAATCATAATCTACTCTTCTAGTAATCAACCTAAATCTTTGCTATCTACCTCCAAACTAATTCATTTATAAACATCCTCCGGGAATAATGTTATTAATCAAGTCTATACTCCGATGGTTATTATCACCTCTCCAATTTTTCAAAAATTCAATCAATTCATCCAGTAATTGATCACATTCTATTATCCCGCTATTGTAATCATCTCCCAAGAATTATACAATTTATCAATGTCATAACCCAGCAATTATTTTCTCACTTCCTATTTCTCCAAAAATCGATTAATCCATCTATCTAGTCAATCTAATCATTTATGCTCCACCCATTTATTCATCAAGAATTAACACCATCATTTCCTTCCGATGATTGTCATGAAACCCACCAATATTTTTATGTGTTCACCACCAACATCTATCTCCTTTACTTATGACTCTATTCACACTTCTCCATTCATCTTTTTACTGTAGAGAAAGAAGTATTCTTCTAACTATGGGTAATAAAACTAACAGGAAAAATAGGTTTTTACCAACATAGCTCTTTCGGAAGTAGCACCTCAAGGTTAGCCCTTAGGCTTTATTTTTGAAAAATAAGGTCCGTCTTGGGGAAAATTTTTCGAGGGATAACTTTATTTTGGACTATTTGAGAAATCAGAGTAGATTTGCGAATAAGTTTTGGTAAGTAATTGAACTTATAAAAATTTCCTCAGAAGATCAGGTTTGTTAAATTGAGTTTGAAAATGATTCTTGTAAACAATTTGATAATCAATCCTCCAAGGATAAAATAAATTTCGAAAAAGGGTTTCTAATGTAGCCTTGTGATTTTGGCCCAAAGTAGGTTTGCAAAGAGAGCCTTCAAGAGGAGTATTGGATTTTTATCATTTTGAATTCAGGATAAGGGAGCTTTGGAAGTAAAAATGGCTAGGGCAACATATAGATGAGGGGGGATCATCTAAGAAAGAGGAGAATGAGCAATACAACTTATGTTTTTGGAAATAGATATTAAAGAAATAATTCTATTCATGAAACTAACGGCCAGGCTAAATAGGTCACGACCTACAATCAATATTCTCTAATACCAACCTTGTCAGATCCAGATTTTACAATCCAGAATCCTCTGTGATTCCACCACACTATTCCCTGAATCAGTAGATAGTGCTCACAAATACAGTACTGAACATTAAATTACATATTATGCAGAAGCGTAAATATAATAGTAGACTTACTCATGGGCCAAGCATGCCGAAATCAGTAAAATGCAGTAGCGAAAACGAAGCACACATGTGGGACCCTCAGGACGTGCCCACAAGCAGCCAATTGTCACCTCCATCTTCTTCGCCATCATGTCCAGGTGTATTGCTAAAGTGTAGTAATCTGACTCCTGATTCTGGATTAATTGAGTGAGCGAGGGTGAGCACAAACCACCATGCTCCGCGAGCCAATACACAAGATGTAAATAGATAACATGCATGGCTTATTAAGGAAAGGCTCGGGTTATTTTATTTGCCATAAATTCCTTTTAAAAAATGATATGTAGAAATTTCCTGAGACCGAGCAGTTTGAACTAAAATATAATGTGTGAAAGAAAGCAATAATAATAGCGATCCAGATAACATCCACCGTTATATGGCTTCTGCACCATAGGTTAACCTTATAGTGTTATAACCGCTTACCTTATCACTAGGGCGACACCCAGGGCAACACAAATCAGGGCTTTTTACTGCCCTCCACTTTTCCAATTCCACCCACAAAGTTTTTGAAATAGAACTATATTTGGCTAAGTTCCCATGTCTGCCCTTGACTGTGGGCATGGCTATTCGAATAGTTTTGACTCTGCAGAGATGGTACACTTTACCCACAAGAGACAATCTGCGCGTTGCGTCACACGATTCCTTAGTCATGCGGTTGAGTAGATCATTACAGTAACTGTTCAAAATACCTTGCCCCTTCCATCATCTCACCCATATGGGCTTCTCCCACTTGTGGCAGGTCCCAAAAGTTGTGCAGGATGTTCTTCCCCTATGCGACTAGCAACTGGACTACCCACACTGACTAGCTCGCCGCGGAAAACTTCACACTCAATGAGTGTCCCATTCAAGTCGTCAAACAGACAACAACTTGCACTACCTCACCTCCTCCACCGATGAGATGACTTTCAGGGTCCAGTAAATTTACTAAGCCAAGTTGTAATTTACAGACTTGTGGTTGTACTTGTCTTACACAGGAGGTCATGACAAGATTCAGTCATTAGGGTTATCTGGGCGGTTTTACTACTAACCACACTCTCATGCACCACTGCACTAACCCCCAAACCATCCCCCAAGATATTTAAGGAAGTTGGGGTTTTTGGGAGCATAAAATAGTCATATCAAAATATATCAGTCATTTCCACCATGACTTCCCAAAACAGATTCTCATAATTGAAAGTAATACTTAGGGCAATTTTGGTGCCCCTGAGTATCTAAGCAGTACTAAGTAGTGGCGTATGTTTACAGACTTATTTTCGAAAGATGTTATTTTTGAAAGATGTGCTATTATATATTTCACTAAGATGACAAGGCTCAGATATTCAAGTGTCCAAACTGAGTGTAATACTAGCAAAATCATTAATGGGCATATAAATAGAATCTGAAATTCAACATAAACTTGCACATAAAATAACAACATGCAATTTGCTAATTTAAAACTGAATTAATTTGCAGAAAATGTAGGTTCAACATGATCAAAGTATTGACTCGCCTTGCGCAGTTTACCGTGGTCGTGAGCTCACTCAAGCTTTCTCATTCATTGGTCTTAATCTTCTAGTCTTTATCTTCACCTTGATCTTGATCTTGCTTGATCCACTAAATCTTCAGGACTCCAATTTCTAGTTACGCGATAAACAACTGATCCAAATAAATGTAAATAACTCAAAAGATTTGAATAAATCCTAATAGACTCAATTTAGGTTTACTATGAGCTAATGGGTGTTTTGAAACAAGGTTGATTGGGCGCGGAGTTTTCACGGAGTTAAAGGGGTTGGAGCGAAGAGAAGAATGAAGGAAAGAAATCTGCCAAGACAGATGTCAACGAGCCTTCTTGACAAGAGGAATATTCACGAGAATATTCCACTTTGGTTTTGAGGATGGCTAGGCATAGCCGATGGTGGATTATGATGACTCGATCTTTTTATTAATAACTTCTTTTATTATTTTTATATTTATTAAGAGAGTTCCATGAGTCAGGTTAGACCTATGAATCGGTGTACGAGTTTAGTGGAGCATTATTTTGTCGAGCGTTAATATTCAGGGCATATGATATATATATGTGATTTATACAATCTTTAGCTTACCGACTTAATCTTGAAATCCAGGTTTATAGCATTTTGTGGTACAATATTTTATGTACCCTTAGTTATTACTAGGCATAGTTAAATTTGAGTTAGGATCCATTTGTACGGGTCCTAGCTTGTTATATACAATCATGCTCAACATTATTATTTATTAAATCTAATGTTAAGATTTAATTAATGGCACCATTAAAATTTTGCCAACACTTTAGTTATTATTAGTTTTAGCTTTATTTTTAATTTAAATTTATTTATTTGGACAGAGCTTGTTATACAGGGTCATATTTCAATATTGCTATTTAACTAAATCTACCATTGAGATTTATTTAATGGCGGCATGTTAAATGTTAGGGCATATATTTTTATTATAATTAAGGGTAATTTTTATTAAATTCGGACATTTAACTAAAATATTTTTTTATTAATGCCTTTAATTAATAATTAGATTTTAATTAAGTGTTTCAAACTACATTGTTACTCACTAGTAGTGTGCCCATGCTAACGCTACGGTAAAATACAAAACAAGATAAAATTTGTAAAAAATAAAACGAACAATCAGATTCATTAAGATTCACGTCTCATATATTGTATAACCAAATATTTTTGTCACATAATATCTGCATAGTAAGGAACAAGTTGTTCCCCACCAAGCTTCACGAACTCGTTCATCTGCATTTTGAAGCAGAAAATGTAAAGATACTACAAGTATTCAAGTAGCCACTACAAACTAAATTCCCAGATCAAGATCACAGAAAACATGCAAGACAAGAATTACCCATGTGATAGATGTCAACCGAGTGAATTCATCATAAGAACCTGCCCTCCGAACAAGAATTTCAGCCATACGACCATAATCTACGTTCTTTTCAGTTAAGATAAGACAAATCAGAATTCAAAGAGGTAAAAATTAAGTGAAAACAATATTTGCTTATTTAGATAAAGACAAAAACATAAATAGAGGAATGTTCATCAAGCAAGATATATAATGTGTTTACACTGTTAACAGACTGATACAGATGTACAAGCAATTTTATGGGGGGTAGCCTTACTGGTGAATTCTTGATTTCTTGTCATACCGCCTGATAATTCTCGACCGCTGGCACCACGGCACGAAATCCTCATAGAGATCCACCGTGGCGACAACCGTAAACATCTGCTCCGGCGAGTACCTGCATCACCAACCATTTCCATTTCAAAAAACAATCACAGAAAAAAACAACGGCTCCAATCGATCATACCCCATCACGCGCCTCTCCTCGTAGACCTTAGAGAGCACGCTCCCCTCCTCCCCGTCGCCGCACCCGAGGAAGCACCTCGTCTGCGCGCCCGACCGCCAGCCCCCGGCCAACCGGTCGGCCCCCACGCGAGGCGGCGGATCGGCATTCCACCATTTCCCTAAAACGGTAAAACCCCCATTTCCCTTCCCAAACTCCCACCGCTGCACAGGTCCTCAATGCTAAGCTGAGCAGCACCGGAGATGCAAGGCTTGAGTTTCCCGGTTAAATAATGGTTTCGTATATGTTTGTCATATGGTTTGAATGTAACTGTGTTCAGATAACACCTCAACATTTAGTTGATACTTACTTGCTGACCTCACATCAGAAGCTGCATTGAAGATGGACAGTGAAATGGCATCATACGCTCGCACAACATCAATGGTGTCGAAGATCAGGGGGCATAAGAGGTGGAGAGTGGAGACACGGAGAACTTGGTGCTTCCAGAATCGCAGCAGAGCCTCATTCTAGCATTACAGATGCAACAATAAGCCACCGCTTGTGGTGCTTGCTGCTCTCTGGACCAACACACAGTAGCACCGTTGCATAGCAAAGGGCAGTGATCTATGGGCTTATTTCCCATATCGATCTGGCAGGACTGCCATTAAGTCCTCAAAGGGCAAACCTGGCAAGATTGTATACTCCTTGTCAACAATTCTCGTCGAACAGTACCAAACCTGATAAAATTTCCATCATCCAGTAACTATCCTACAAATCCATACAGGCCAATTAAATCAATCTTGTGCTGATACAATAGCACCAACCAGCTCAAATAGATCTAGGTTGAGACAGTGAAATGTTATAGCGTGTGTGTGGAGAAATTAAGGTATGATACTATGGAGATCTCACAACAAACTCATCCACACGTTAATAATTTTTGTTAACAAGAAAGACGTGCTAATGCATGATGGCTACACCATAGGGCATAGGTTATCTGGCTGCACGTAGCGATTTTATTTTTATCAAAGGCAGGACTTTTAAAAAGATTGGTAATGGTATTAGCTACTGCATACAAGAAGTACATACAAGAAGTATTCTTGCAACTTCATTTCAAGGAGTAGGAAGCCACCCCACATGAACAACACACATAGTATTAAAAGGCAAAGATAGGCACTCCAAGCCATAACATGGAAGAGGTCGGCTCTTAAGCATGTGGCAAAACCTCGAGCTACCTATTGGTGTCAGTATAGCAAAATTATGACCCCATGGACAGCAAGCACCCAGTCTTGCTCTTTTTATACTAACTGGATGCAAAGAATAATGAAGTCCGATAAACAAATCAATAAGCTTCTAGCTCGAGTCAGTGTATCAAGGCACATCCAAAAGATCATGTGGAGCTTGAGGTAAGACCCTGCAAGGCTAACAGAAGAAGTTCTAAAGCTGATAGAGACAGGGTCCCAGTCCATTATAATTGTGAAGGATGACCTTGAGATTAGCTTCATTATATGTGTTCAAACTCCAAATTGTGCTATACTGGGATTGGCCCAAAACTATTCTGCAGGCAATGAGAAGACTTAACACCAGACAACGCAAACATCATGCAAGAAATGAAATTATGTCAAACACATTAAAGGTGAGATAAAACACCAATCATACCTTTAAATAAGTTTTAGCCTTTCATTTCAGATCCAATGTGACCATCTTACTGCAAGAGCAGTCAGGAACAAAAACGCTGAATATCCTGTCATTGCGTACCATTCCTGAGCTAGCCAACAGCAGCTCACAGTCACAGCCCCTTTCCGTCCAAATGTAGCGATGACAAAACCAGGCACTCCTATTGTCTTCCATGTCATAGCTGGCACTGTTACTTCCCGTGTCCCATCAGCATGAGTGTAATCTAAGAAGCTATCAGCATGAGCACTAAATATAATCCTGTGGAAAGAGAAACGGGTTTAGGACTTCAAGTGCCTTCCTATGAGGAGAAAGCTCAATAAGAACTTTTTATGAACAAGCACATCAAATTAAATAGTTTGAAAACAATAACCACGAATAATAACAAAATGCAGCAGCTAAACAATGTAACCAAAAAAATAATGGCAAAAGTAATTCAATTCACAGCTATAAATTTTCCCAGTGCAATCACCAAGTGCTGCTGTATATGGAGGGCTAACCTTGGTTCAAGTGCTTGAAGAATATATTGAGTTGAATTTGCAGGGAGGGTACGCAATTGATCATATAGCCTCCTGCCATCAGCTTCACTGCAGGGTTAAATGGCATGTTAGAATAATAAACACCCAGTAATTAGGGCCACACAGACAACAGGTGCATAATGTTGGACATTTCACGTCAATTATTGTTCTAAAATTCAAGGCAAGCGCCAAGCGGTCTAACAGAACCTCAATAAAGGGACAGGTAAAGCTCATGTATTTGTTATATCCATAATTTACAAACCGCCAATCTTACAGAATGGTGGAAACACAAGAGCATTGGAATGGAATAGGAGTTACCGAATCTCCCAAATTAAGAAAAGGACATGGATTAAGCCTCTATTTCAGAATACATACTATCCAAAATTTACCTTTGTTTTGAACTCAAGGAAACCAAAGGAAGATCTGAGACAGTTCCCTCTGAAAACGTGGGAGCACCAACGACTCCTCCATCAGACTTATCGGGCTTATGCAGTGGAATATGGAGCAAAACGACATGGCCAGACCCTGACTTCATGCTGCTTTGCCTCCAACTATGGTCACCGAAACCTTCTCCTTTTTCACTTCCCAAAGGACAATGCTTTTTTTCATTCAACCATTTCCTTTGAAAATGACGGCTTTCCCTCTCCATAACCTTCTCAACACTGAACCGCAAGGCATTGTCACCACAGAGCAATGCAACCGCATTTAGCGACACAAAACTGACATTACTTTAATCTCAAAAGCGCCACAACCACTTGAATCCAATCCTTGCAAATGCTTGGCCATACGGTGCACAAATTTACCATCCAAATTCGCACATCCACCGACATCTTTATCACCTAACGTGATATGAAGAGGAAGGGCAGAGTAACGACCCAATATCCCCTCGAACTGCTCAATAACAGCTATCCATTTGCTCTCGGTCTGCTCCGAACCTTTTGCTGAGATGTCCCCAAGGACTATTATCATATCCGGATTCAATGTTTGAATAGATTTCTGGCAAAAACATAACATAGCACATGAAGCCTTTGCACAAAGTAATAATAAAAAACATGTATAGTACCCATCCAAAAGCTTATAATTGCCACGTTACTTGAGCTTTACACTTATCGATAAGAAATGCTTCGTATCTCAAATATATTGCAAATCGTACTATAGCTTCCGAAAAAAAACATAGCACATGAAAGCTAAAAAGATCCAATTTTCCAAAGTTTGAGCACTGCAATGCAGTAAGTGTCGTAGTATAATCAAGTGAAACAAGCAGCAAGATGGAGTGTAATTGACCTAACGGATAGCTCTCCAGGTCCAAATTTCCCCCTCTGAAACAGTAGAATGGTAAATGCACCTGAATCAAGTGAATAGGTACGAAACGATTCAATTTCCCCCAGTTTAGCCCGTATAATCCCTACAGAGGGAAACTACTTCCGGATACGGTGCGAAAATTTAACATCTAGATGCCAAAAAAGGCGAAAATTCGTAGAAATGTGGGGCGCTCGCATCTGAATCTGATCACTCACAGCGATGAACTTGGACATGACGTGGTCCCTGAAGAAGCGGTCGGCGTAGGTGGCGTCCGACCCAAGGAGCATCAGGTCGGCGACTATCATGGCCCTCAGGTCGCCTGAGGCCGGGGCGGGGTCGGGTGAACTACCGGAGCAGGAGGGCGTGGAGAGCCGGCCCTCGAAGGCGAACAGGGCGGCGACGAGGAAAAGCGGAAGCCAGGGATTGGGCCACGCCGCCATGGCCAGCAAGCTGGAGCAGTGCATGAGGTGTACCGGGGAGGAGGCGGAGGGGAGGAGGCGGCGGTGGGGGGAGGCAGGCGGCGGCGAAATCCAAGGGAGGAGTACGGGGAAGGAGGGGTCGATGGAGAGCTCGTCGGCCGCCACCGCCAGGCAGCGCACTGACGCGGCGACCGCGGCCGCACCTCGGCGCGGCCTTGGAGCGGTGGTGGTCGCTGGATGCGCGCGTGGCGGGGGGACGGGAGGGTAGTGGCGGCGCGGAGGCCGCAGCGCGCTGGAGGCTAATGCGGCGGAAGCTATCGCGGTCTCGAAGCCAGAGAAGTGGAGGGAAGAGGAGGTGGCGGCGGCGCGAGGTGGGGAGGAGTAGGCGAGGGCGGAGCGGCGGATAAGGGAGGGGAGAAGGCTAGGGCGGAGGAGGGAGGGGAGGAGGCGGCGCGGAGAACCGGGGGAGGAGCGGAGGCGCGGATGGAGGAGGGAGGGGAGGAGGCGGCGTAGAGAACGGGGGAGGAGCGGAGATCGTGGGGAGATGGGGTAGAAGGTCGGAGGAGGAGGCTCACACGTAGCGCGGGGTGGGTTCAATGATGCATGATCCAAATAATCTTGATCTTAAGATCTTCAATGAGTAAGAGAAGAATATTTGAGGAGAGATCTAGACCATTCATTTGTATGAAGTTGGATTATTTGGTATACAAATCTGTGTGGACTTAGATTAGGCATGACTGTGAAGGTGGTTGAGGGGGTGGATTTAGCAAAGAAAATTTTGGTGTATTATAGAGTAGGGTAGATATATGACATTTGATCCAATATTAATTCTTAAATAATCTTATTTTATATCCTAATCAAATTTATTAGCTTCTATGGATTAATTTCTAATTTTCCTTAATTTCTCTTAATTGAAATGGATTAAAGAAAATAAAACAAAAAGGGATTAAAAAGCTATCGGGGCTGGAATTCGAACGCTGGATCTGCTGGCTAATGCGCAGCATGGCTGGCCAACGGGGAAGTGGCCCTTATGTGATTTGAATGGGGTATCAAATTAGAAGAGGTGAGGGTATGGTTGGGGCAAAACAGAGGAAGCGGTTAATGCTCTGTGCCAAGCTTGTCGCCGGCGGGGGTTTGCTAGAGTGGCAAGGGGGACTACCAAAATGGATCAAGGAGGAGATGAGCAAGCCATAGAAAGCGCCATCATGAGAAGGGGTGAGGTGTGGAGGGCTCATCGACGCCTTCAGGTGGCCGGACCTGGGAGAGAAACGGGGTGGTGGCGCCGGAGTGAAGGAGAGGAGGAGTTGAGGCATACTTGAGCAATAGGAGGGCAGTAGGATACTCACCACGTAGACCATGTAGACCGAGAATCACCGAGGAAGGCTGGCGGTAGAGACCTACACCGGTGCAGGTGGGGTCACTGTCACCGGCTCACTGGGGTTGGGGAGCTGATGTGGCGGTGCTTGGGAATGATAGCAGACACCTTGGTGATGCTCCTGAAGAAGGCAATCGAGCCGGGGCACGGTGAAGGAGAATTGGCGGAGGTAGGAGTGCCGGCGACTGGAAATGGAGACAACGGTGGTGTGGTGGGCCTCGGTGCATGAAAAACTAATTAACTTTGAGGGGGATGAACTACATGCACAAGAACATAGGATGATGTGCTTGAATTGGAGAGGGATGCACCGGGGGTGCCAGAACGGCGAGGAGGCAGCAACGGCGGGCTCACGGGCGTGGGGGCGCTCGGCCTAGGATGGGGAGGAAGAAGCCAAGGGAGCAAAGGAGTTATGCAAGAAGTGAGGGAGGAGGCCAAGGCCACTTATAGCTGCAGAGGGAGGCACTATGATGCACTGTGGCCGGCGACCAAAGCACAGTGTGCAGTGTGGGTGACAGCATGGTCGGGCGATGTGTGCGCACCGGGAATGGTGACACCAGTGACATGACGGCGACGGGTGATGGTGAGGGGATGGCGACGTAGCTGACGTGAGGAAAACAGGTGAACAGGGTGAGCGGGGCCAGCCGATCAAGCGAAGTGAGGCGAGCGCGATCGGCGAGAAGAACAAGAACGAGAGGAGGGAGAAGAAGAAAGGGGAAGGAGGTGGGGCCATTCAGGCCCAGCGGTAGAGGAAAGAGAGAAGGAGGAATAGAGAAAAAGATATGGGCTGGGGGCTCATTACTTGCATTTTGAAATTATTCCCAGTTATTTACTTGGATACTATTTCTCAATATATTTATTTGCATAAAACTCAAAAGATTTCAAATGAACCTTCAAAAGAAATTTGAATGCCAACAAAATGCAAGAAAAAGTTGGAAAAGTTCCATATTTTTGAACACTTGAAATTTAGGATGTTACACATTGCGTGCAGGCACACATGACTTGGTCACGCTCTTCAAATCACTAAAGCGGTCCGGCAGTTGATTTGCTAATACCTATAAATCAATGATCTTCTGGACTTCTCTATTCGCTTCATTAGTGTGCGGGTCATGTGCATGGATTCCCGTGGCTTGCCACGTAATTTCCCGATATTTTTCATCAAGGGGTTGATTTCCTCCCCCTAATGTTGAGAAATTATCCTCATCAAATATGCAATCAGCGAAGCGGGTTGTATGCAAATCTCCTGTCATGGGTTCTAAGTACCTGATTATGGATGATGTCTCATAACCAATATATATCACAGTCTTTCAGAGAGGACCCATTGTAGTACGCTGTGGAAAGGGTATAGGTACATAAACCTTGCATCCAAATCTTCTGAAATGAGATATTTTCGGTATTGACCCTTGTGCTAGTTGTATAGGTGAATGGATGTTGTAGGCCAATAGTCTAAAGTTGATGAGAGTTGTTGCATGTAGGACTGCATGTTCCCAATATATAGTTGGTAAATTACAATTCTGCAAAAGTGGTCGGGCCATAAATTTGATCGTCTTAATTAATGCCTCTGCTAGTCCATTCTGAGTGTGGACATGTGGTACAGAATACTCAACTGTAATTCCTATTGCCATGCAATAATCATCAAATACCTTTGAAGTAAATTCTCTGGCATTGTCTATTCTGATGGACTTTATATGATGATCAGGGAAAATATTTCTAATGCAAATTATCTACGAGATCAACTTTGCGAAAGCATGGTTTCTCGTAGACAATAAACATACATGTGACCATTTCGAGGAAGCATCGATAAGCACCATGAAATATTTTAAATGGCCTTGAAAGTGCCTGTATAGGACCGCAAATGTCTCCTTGGATGCGTTCCAGTAATGCAGCGACTTCATCCTTCACTTTCAGAGTAGAATGTCTAGTAATTAATTTCCCAATGGCACATGCAGGGCACACGAAATCTTTAGGATTCAGGAAATTCTTTACATTAATATTATACCCCTATGAATTGTTAATTATATTTCTCATCATTCTAAGACCTGGATGGCCTAATCTGTCATACCAGAGATAGAAAAGTTCAGAGCTTTTAAATACTGTCTTCAAGATAGTATAGACTGCAGGTGCCTTGATGTTTGTGTAGTATAGCCCAGTTTCTAATGAAGTAAGTTTTTCTAATACCCTTTTTCCATCCGCTTCGCGCTTCGTAATGAGCATGTATTCTTACCGTACTCTTCTTCAGTTTCAACGTGGAAACCATTGGTGTGAATATCCTTAAGGCTTAGGAGAGTTCTAGTCGATTCTAGGTATAATAAGGCTTCTTGAATGACAAAGTTGCACCCATTGAGAGTATAATTGTGGCTCTTCCTGAACCTATTATACAAGCATCGCTACCGGCAATTATTGTAAAGCTGCCAGCATTTTTACTAATCGACTAAAAGTACTTTGTCTCTCTTAAGATGGTATTTGTTGTACCACTGTCGGCTAAGCACACTTCCTCTATAGGACGTCACACGTGTTCTAATATAAGGTATTTGTTAATATGCATTAGAAGGCAATCAATACATAAATAAAATACTTCAATATCAGAACATACCATGCCATTATAAACTGAATAAATGAATGAATTATTCAATATCATCCAACCATCACAAGAAAATAAAATTGTTTAAGTACCATCCATACAAGTTCTAACTTATTATTCCAAACAAAAGTAAATGACAATTAAAGTCTAAATGTATTCTATGCATTAGACTGAATCTGCTAAGAAGTCAGAGACTTCATGTGCTATTTTCTCGGGGGTGATATGCTCTTCGAGAGAAATCATAGCGGTGGCAGCTGCTAGGTCAAAAGGGGATGCTGCTGCTGGGATGGTTTTAACCTCCATCAACACAGGCAACTGCTCAGAACTCTCTACCTCAACAGATGCAAAGTGAGTTTCATGTTGTCCTTTGCCATCCTTCTTCTTCTGGGCTTGGAAGGACCAATGCCTCCACTTGCCACACTTGTAGCAGGATTGGTCCTGCTGACCATAGGCCTTGCCATCCCACTTTGTCTTGCTTGCCTTATTCTCACATGGAGCATCTGACTTACCTGTCTGTGCTGCGGCCTTACCCTTCCTTCCCCTTTTCTTCATCATGAGCTTTCGCACCTTGTAGCTCCCAGTGTTGGCTTCACGGGCAGCGGAGCTCCCAGGTGGCTGTGTGACATAGTTCTTGAGGAGAACTTCATCCTGAGCCTCTGCAACCTGCATCATATCAATCAATTCGGCATACTTCTTGTAGCCGACTTGACGATAATTGCATGCGGATTGCATTGCATTGGGGTGAAAGGTGTATAGAGTCTTCTCAATTTTCTGCTCATCTATGATCTGCTTGCCACAAAGTTAAAGATTGGTATAAATTCAGTGCAAGACAGAATTATATTCCCTGACTATTTTGAAGTCGGCACCGATCCATTCTTGCTCTGCTCGAGGAAGAATGGTGTACTTTAGCCTCTCGAACCGCTTCTTAAGTGCAATCCATAGTGCTTAAGTGCAATCCATAGTGCTAGCGCACTCTTCTATGTCATGTACTCTTTCTTTAGAGTGAGACAGAGATGGTGCCTAAGGAAGTGAAGTGCCTGATCATTTTCCTCAGGGGTGGGTTGGGCGTCCTGCGGTACGCGGATCCCAATAGCAGCGTGGAGCTTCTTAGCTCCAAGTACTATCTCGACATCAGAAGCCTAAGCCAGATAGTTTTGGCCATGCTAGGTCAGCTTCTCAAACTCGTGGTTCGTGATGCCAGTCATCAACATGTGCATGAAAAGAATAAATAAGTTTACTGCTGGTAAACATGCGTGGAATTAATTCTCATAATGTTCCAAGATTTTCTATGTATTTTCTATAAATTTTACTATTAATTTCGGTGATTAAAAGCAATTTAAATAATTACAATTAATCAAAATAGTAAATAAATACAAAAACATAGAAAATAATAATGACAGAAATAAACATACTATAAATGCTAAAAATAATTCAAATTTTGAATTCTTGAGGCCCTTTTATGCCGGAATATGAATTTTCAGCAAATTATGTAATTCCCGAGGGCCTATACGCAAATTTTTGGTTCAGAGAAAATTTTCACATAATTTTCTGATTTTTCGATGGCCTTTCTACAAAATTCGGGACCCATCTGAAAAATTTGAGGGCCCTTCCACAATTTTCAGAAATTGGAGGGCTTTTATGCACAATTGTTGGCGCCTCCTTCTAGGCCGGGCCTTCGGCCCATTTTCTTTCTTTGATCGACTGACCCACCCGGCCCGTTCAGCTGGCTTAAGAGGCCGGGTTAGGGTTTCCCCTTCCCGTGCTTTGCTCGTGGCGACGGCAGGCCAACCCGAGCAGTAGCTCGGGCGATCGTGAGGTGGCCGAGCGGAGCGGGCGGCGTGTGGGCCAACGTGTGAGGAGAAGCCATCAGCCGGCGTCGGGTGCGGGCTGCTGGCCGATCGAGCAGAGCGGGCGGCGGCTTCTTGGGCGCAACGGCAGTCAGCGCTTCGGGCTAGAAGCCAAGAAGGTGGTCAGCCGTGTGGGGCTAGAGGTGGCGCGGTCGGCGGCCGTGCGGGACCGATGCGTCATCGACAATCGTGCGGAACCGAGGCGACACACGAAGACCTAGGCGGCGCAGTTGGCATCCGTGCTAGACCGAGGAGACCGAGTGACGGCCGTGCAGGAGCCGAGGCGACGTGCAAAGACCGAGGCGGCACGGTCGGCGGCCATGCGGGACTGAGGCGATCGGGCGGGAGCTGAGGCGATGCATGAAGACCAAGGCGGCACGGTTGGTGGCAATGCGAAGGCTGAGGAGACCTGGTGGCGCGTGAGGGATCCGGCGGCGTTTCGGGTGGTGCGTGAACGGCGATGATTCGGCTGTGGAGCTAGCGGCTGGCGCTTCGGGTGGCGGAGCGGGCGGCCGGCAACTGGTGACTTTACGCCGCGCGTGCGGGGCAGCGCCGGCGGCAGGCTGGCGGCTGGATTTACGCACGGTGGCCTTACGGGGCCGGCCGTGCGTAATTTCCCCCTTTTTCCCTTTTTTTAATCTACAGCGCAATCATCATCTACTCTTTTCCTATAACCTACAGATCAACATTGTGCTGGCGACTTCAAATCTACTCGCGGTAGATTAGAGCAGATTTGCACCATAGAAAAATAATCTGGAAAGTGAAATCTGCGAATTTAGAGCGATCTAGATATAGACAATTCAATATACTAGTGCTTCAATGATTACCTTCAATTCACTGGAGCGATTCGTGCTGATAACGTGTTGAGGAACCGTCGCTAGCGACCAGTCCGATTGATTCCTTTGCTAATGCAAAAGCAGATCAATCACAAAAGACATAAAATAGTAAATTGAAAACACAAAGAGATAGAGAGAAATCCTGGTCTTTCTTTATTGCTTTCTTTCTGATTTCGTATACAAAATAGGCAATAGTACTCTCTATTTATAGCCTAGTGGTGAGGTGTCTATCATAGGCCAAGGCTTCAAGCCCAGGCCTAGGTTTTCTTACAGTTTATTTCTTTACTGCCCGTGCGTCGAAATTCATGTGATATACAAGGTAGGCTGGGTGTATCCAGGCAAAGTAGTAGGCTGGGTGTATCCAGGCAAAGTAGTAGGCTGTGAATCTTGGTGTAGATTGGTTCTACTAGATTCAACATTGGTGGTGGGCGTTGGTTAGGGATTTTTGCGGAAAGGAAGTTTGCGGATTCATTGGTTAGCTCACGCATTTGTTCCCAGGGGAGGCCTCATTCCATGTTTGTTCAACTGGATCACTTATAAATGGATCAAAATGTATTTTGCTTAATTAGTATATTATTAGGAGAAAAAAAAGAGAGGAAAAATGCAGGGTATCGATGGGAATCTGATCGAGCTAGTAAATTGCACGACCAGAAAAAAAAATGCACCAATGACTTGGGCACAAATAGCGTCATCGCTCCGCAAAGATTTTCGGATGACAGAGGCTCGAACTCTCGACTCTCAGGACCACTCGCTTTTTAGCTACGAGACCCACGCGCTAGACAACTGAGCCACAACACCGCTGTTGGTACCATCCTAATATAAATTGTGATAACGTTTCTGCTACAACTCAGCTTGATTGACCTCCATGAATGATGACAACACATTGGATAGAGAAAATGGAAATCGATTGCGCTGCAGAACTCTCCAAACATAATTGCACAGATATCATATTGGAACTGAAAAAACTCATGCTCTTATTTGCACCATATCCTACGTACTATTGTTTGGTCAATTGATTGGTGTTCTTCCCGTTTGCGCGTTTGCAAAGGGGAAAAGGAAATATATCTTTTACTTCTGAGTGTAATTACATCCACAAAAAATGGCTTCCCGCCGTGAGCTGATGAGCACGAGATCAAGGGTAAATTTTGCCTACCTACACACTGACGCTGACCGGCGCGGCCCCGATGACGCTGAGGATCTTGTCGTCAAGGTCGAAGCTCATCGCCTTGTCGCCCCACCCGCTACTCGCGTACTCGGCGAAACGTTCCTTGAGGTCCTCCGGTAGGTTCATCGTGCTCGTCCACCCAAGCACCTCTTTCGTCGCCCAAGGCTCCTGTCAAGACCTAACGGTCAACTTTATAAATTTTAATAGATGTCCAAGCCTAAAACTTAACTTACATCTAGAAGAACCAAAGAAAACTTTCACAGGAACGCTTGAGTACGGTCGTAACCCTAACACGAATACTTGTAACATCTTTCTTTCTTCTGATCTTTGTGTTGGAGAAGGTAAAGCAAGATTGAGTAAAACCAACCGTACTCAACAAAGTCACATAGGAAAATGCTATATAACTACTTCCCAGGGTTTCAAGAGATGGGGATATATGAGTCTTATTAAGTATTTGAGGATGCAGTTTTATTTGTAAACATTTTAACACAAAAACACAATTAATTCTTAAGGAATTGGGGTTTCAACATCTCAATTACCAAACTTTCACATTTCCAAATTGTTTTCATGTCTACTTATGCTTCGCTATTGGAATCACCCATTAAACACAACTTCATTTACCGGAAGCACGACATATTTGAATACCACATATTATGACTCTGCAGAGTTGCCCAACTTTATCCACTAGATTTCTTAATTCTCACGTCCAGGTTCAAGAAAACAAAGTTGTTTCACTGCTCATCTCTTTATATAGCCTCTACCTGATAGACTACGTACCCCCAATCACAGAATACGGAAGTCTGATAGGGTGGAGCCTATCGTTATGAAAATATAGTTTAACCATTTCCATACCACATTCGTACGCCTGCTGTTCCTTTTTCTGGAACAGTATATCATATCTTTATAGTAGATATTCAATCGATTCAAGCAACTACTAAACCAACTTTGACATGTCAATGTTTGTGGTTGAGCGGTTACTACGTTCTTTACTTAGCATAAGGTTCCAGTCCTTACTTTTTATCAACCAGGTAACTAGGGGTGAAAACGGATCGGATACGGACGGATAATGCCTCTACCATATTTGTTTTCATATTTTTTTTGGGATACGGATACGAATACGGATAACTTGAATACGAATACAAATACGAATAATATCGAATACATATCGAATACGAATCGAAACGGATATGGTTACGAATATTTATCGGAACATGAAAACCCCTTAAACTATACATCCAAAATTAACGAGATGTATTGCTTACACTTGCCATGCTACTCGCACTTGTAGATTCCATCACAAATCTAGCACAACATAATAAAGGGAATACATAAGATAATAAAGTTATAAAAGCACAACATGTTTGGATGCTAGATAGCACGTGCGAGACAGAGAATAGACTGTTGATGCAGCACATAAACACTAGGTAATGTTAAGTACATAAGCACATAAGCACCAGAAATATCATACTGATGGTTCTTGCTCCAGTGTATTAGACTGTTGATGCAGCACATAATCACTAGGTAATGTTAAGTACATAAGCACATAAGCACCAGAAATATCATACTGATGGTTCTTGCTCCAGTGTATCGGTGGAGGCGGGCGGAGGCAGGCGGAGGTGGTCGGCGGAGGAGGAACCGGCGGAGCAGCAGGCGGCGGCCGAATGGAGTAGCAGACTAGCAGAAATGGAAGCCTTTGGCGGAGGTGGTCGATCGGCGGAGGCTGGCGGAGGCGGCCGGCGGAGGAGGAACCGGCGGAGGCGGTCGGCGGAGGGAGGCGGTTGGCAGAGGAGGAACCGACGGAGGCGGGCGGAGGCGGGCGGAGGAGCATGCGGCAGCCGAATGGAGGAGCAGCGGCGGCCGAATGGAGTAGGAGTAGCAGACTAGCAGGCGGCAGCCGAATGGACTCAATGCCTCAATGGAGTAGCAGGCGCCAGGCGGCCGAATGGAATGGTAACCCTAGCCCCTAACGCCAGGCGCCAAGCACCGACGGCTGGATGGAGTGAGCAGTGAGAACGGACGGCTAGATCGCGCGTGGAGTGGGAATGGGCTGATTGGTTATGGGCTGAAATCTCGGATATCCAGTTTCATATTATTCGGATTATCCGTATCCATATCCGTATTCGACAGATACTAGGCTTACTGTATTCGTATCTGTATCCGATAAAAAAATTCGTATCCGTATCCGATCCGAGAACTATCCGAAAAAAATCCGATCCGACACAATCTGTATCCGTATCCGTCCGGATCCGACGAAAAATATCCGATCCATTTTCACCCCTACATGTAACCATTCATAAATAAATATCCCAATGCACTACGGCACTGTCACTACTAGTGTAAAGTAGTTGAATTTCCTAAAATAGCATGGTATATTTTATAGTAATTTATTATTACTAGGGCTGGTCAAGGTGAATATGGTCATCAAATAAAACATGGATTTTTCATGTGGTAGGACATAACTAATATCATATTATTCTAAAAATTTATTGTATAAAAAATAACAATTTGAAAACAACATAATAAAAATACTGGTAAATAAATAATTAAAGGAATGTAGGTTCAATATGATCAAAGACATGTGACTTACCTCTTTATTCATAGTTTCTGTGGTCTTCAAGTTGGACACTTGACTTCTTGAATTGCTCTTATAGCTCTTCTATTGACCAACTCGTGTGGTCCGGATACTAGCGTGAAAAACGAATACAAATAAGTTCCTGCTTTGCAGAATGCAAGATGGGAACAAAATACAAATAAATAACCAAAAGAAAGTCGGCTTGGGTGTTTAGGGTTTAGGTGGTGCTTAATTTGGTTGAACAGGGTTGGAATTGAGTTAGATGAGCTTAAGACGGTCGAGTTGGCTATATATAGGTGGTATTTTGGTTTTGGCAAATTGTTGCAGATATGGATGGTATTGGATTTTGGGGCCTGAACATTATCTGGGAGGTTTAAAGCTTTATCAAAGTCTAGAATGGTGGAGCAGAGTTGAGAAGAATGTACACGGGCTCAAGATGATTATAATGGGTATATATGTGTTTTTTGGGTTTTAGTGAATAGTAACGGTTGCAACGGTATTAGTCATGGCATCTGGGCTAGCCAAAGTTTTATCATAGAATACTTGGGCTAAATATAGTTGAGTAGACCTTACGGCTCAAAATGGTTAAGGCAAATATATAGGTTTCATCGAACATTGGAGATTTGGACCGCGTCAGGTCTAGGGTTTCAAGTGGTGTTTTAGCCATTTTGAGTTTTATCAGTATTTCATATGGAAAATCAGAGCTAAGAAGAGTATAGACAGGCTTGAAATAGACAAAATGGATATATTATATAATTTTGGGTATGGATGAACAGTAACGGGCTGATTTACTATTCATTGCGGGTCAAAATATTGTTCATGATGGATTTGTATACTGTTCATACCAGGGCCAATGCTACAGTACCAAGTCACTACTATACACACTGATTTCGGGTTGCTACAGTGCCGAATCTACTGTTCATCTTCCTCCTCGCGCGAGTACTGTAGCGGCCGAACAGGGGAAATTTTGCAACAGCGATTCCCAATGCTATGGCTAACTCTGACGAAAACCAAGGGCATGGATGGAATTCTGGGACTAAGGGAATCCATTTTAGGGCTTAGAGGTGGCCGACGGCGATATGAAAAGCTTGAAACAGTCTTTGACAGCACAGGAGCTACAGGGGCGATCATCTTTACAATTGGTGGCCATGTACCCATCTAGGGGTGGTCAAGGTGGCTTGAGTGGTGCCGGTTTGGGTTGGTTAGAATTCTAGTGAGTTGTCCACGGAAAGGCCTCTTGGCCAAGCGGCGGGTTAGGGACCGGGGAAGAAGAGGGCAAGAAAAGCTTGGGCACTACTACGGTATAGTTTCTATTGAATTGGAAGGAAATAGACCATGCGAGAAGAATTGAGTTTTGGCCTTACTTGGGAAATTTCGACGATCGACGGTGAGGCGACGGTCGTCGAAGTGATTGGGGTGGTGGTGGCTTACCTTGGGCACTGATGCATCTCAATGGAGGGGCATAGAGTTTATATAGGGCGAGGAAGGCGGTTCGGCACAAAGCATCGTTGATTGGTAGCTTGGCGCGTGGCCAAGATAGGAGAAGGCACGGGAGTCCTCGGGTCTGCCGTGGTGTGTTAGGGCGGTTTCCTCAAGTGGTGTTTGGCGGTGGTCAAAGAGCAATGGTCTGACAGGTCGGCCCTGAGCTGTGAGTGTGAAGGGCGAGTAAGAGAACTGAGGGAGCAGAGAGCAATGAGGAGATAAGATGGCTGCGCGCATGGCCAGGTAGGATGATGGGAGTTTATGAGCATGTACGGTGGTTGGCAAAGCTGGCAGTGGTGGTCAAGGATTGCAGCTCAGGGAGGTCGGCCAGGAGAGGGTGGCGGCGATGAACGAAGAAATATGGGGTGGTGGCAAAAATATTGGCGACGGTGATATTTTTAAACGGTGAACAGTGATCACACAAATTGATTCAATGGGGGTGATGCAGCAGGGGGGTTTTGGACATTGAGGGCTGGGATTTGAGCTAAAATAGGCCAAGGTTCACAAGAAATCAAAGTCAAATGAGAATTTCAAATTTCTTTTGAAATTGGTTTTGTTTCAGCTCCGAGTAGAAATGCTGCAGTTCAATGTATAAAACCATAAATCCCATCGTTTTCATGAGATGGTAGTAGTGGTTACTGGTTAGTGTGGCATATGGTTGATACATTACCATGTTGCGGAAGGGGAAGGCCTTCTTGGCGTCGACAGAACTTTAGGGGAAAAGCGAAACATAGAGGAACGAAGGAAGCCGCACAGCACAGAGAAGCGCACGCTCACCTCTTGACCTAATATTGTGTGAGATACTCGTTCCTTTTCAAGCAACGGGTAGCCTTCGAAGGAAGAACCAAGCACATTTCCTTAGCTAGTAAGAATAGCTAAGTGGTCGCCCAACTTTATAGAAAAGATAGCCAACCTAAATGGCATTATCTTTTCTGCATAAAGAGAAAAGCAGCTAGAAAGTGCCAGAGACGTGAAAAAGAAACTGGTAATACCCAATAGCGATGAAAATTTCCAGAGAAGGAAAGAGAAATAGAAATATTAAAAAGCAAAAGAACTTCAAAAAAAAAAAGCAAAACAGAGATGAACGAAGGAAATAGGCCACGTGTCACATAGAGGTGACACCTCTCGACATAACATTGTTCATGTGTGAGAGTCAATTTATCTTTCTAGTATTATGTGAGCTGTTCATTCCATTTTCAAGCAACAAGAGCCTTTGTAACGGAACAAAACATGTTTCCTTGCCTAGTAAGAATAGCCACCAACATTAAAAATAAAACTATAGCCTACCAAGCTTGTATATTGTCATAGCCAACCAAGCTGGTATTGTCCTTTCTGTATCAATAGAAAAGTGACTAGAAAGTGCTGCGATATGAAAAGAAACTAGATGGAACTCTAGAACCAGATGGCATCCTGATAAAAAAAAAGAAGCAAAACCGAACTCTTAAAAAAAGCAAGAGAGCTTTATAAAAACGAAACAAAATGCAGAGGAGGAAGAAAGGAAGGAGGCCTCACGGCATTGTGGTTTTTGATTTATGATTAAAATTGTACTATAGTAGCAATTAACTTTTTCTAAGAAAAAATGAAAAAAAAAGTTATATCGTTATGGACAATGCAAAGAAATAAAAGAAAAAAGGCAAGAAGTTGAAAAAACTCCAAAAGGCCAAAATAAGTCAAAATTAGAAATCGACATGTTCCAAATGATTTCTAGTTTAAATAAGCCTAAAGCTAATCGACATGGGCTGAAAATGCACTGTAGCTGACTGAAATTTCACTGTAGCTGAAAGTGGCTTATTTGACGTAATTAAATTTAAAAAATTTAAAAATAGAAAAAATATGTTAGCTCATCTCGGAAAATACAAACAAATATGGAAAAAAAGAACCGGCAAAAAAGCTCAAAAAAATCAGAAAAAGACAAAATTTATGAATAGTGAAAAATAAACTAGAAGTCAAAAGCTGAAGCTAAAACGAGCAGGACAAGCTAAACATTTGAAGCTGCTGAGAGCGGAGTAACCATTGCCATGTGTCAGTCAGGCCCCGTTTGGCACAGCTCTAGCTCCGAGATCTATGCTGGATCTGTAGTTTGTTGACTAAATTAAAATGATTTAAATATTTTTATTTAATATATAATATAAATGAAATGAGTCATGTAAATACACTTAACATGTCTGCAACTCTAGATCCAGGATTTTCTAGAGCTACAGATGACCAGCTCTAGGAAATCTACAGATTTTCTAGAGCTAGAGCTCTGCTAAACGGGGCCTCAGTTTGTCTTTTAGTGCTGTATGAGCTACTCTATCCTTTTTCAAGCAAAGCTAGCTTTTCGGCACACAACCAAACACATTCCTTACTACTAGAGTAGCCAAGTGGTGTACTCAAAAAAAAAAGAGTAGCCAAGTGGGCAACGAACTTTAAAAGAAAGAGAGCCCACTAAATTGGCATTGCCTTTTCTTCATTAACAGAAGAGCATCAAGACATAAAAAGATAGTAGTAAAACCCAACAACTTGAACGAAATCTAGAAATCACATGACAACCTACTAAGAGGTAAAGAGAAATATAATCATTAAAAAGGCAAAAGAACTCTGTGACAATAAGCTATTGGATATTGATCTAGGCCAAACGGCCGGATGAGGAGGACGTGGGCTCACCCCACGTCTAAGCGCCCTGATCGGGGGGGCTAACCGATTATGGTTACGGTCCCCCGTTGCGCAGCGCCATATAAAAGGTTAGGAGCTCCGGCCTCTCCGGGTTGACGTGTTTTCCCGGTGAGAACCAAAGCCCCGAACAAAACCTTAAGCAATCCGATCTCCTACGCGCTGCTAGCAACGGGAAGACCGGCGCCGCCACTGCAGGACTTTTGCCGACGACGACCCTCTTCACCGCGCCGGCGACTCTACGAACCTCGAGACCTTCCCCGACTCATCCCCACGCCTGCATCACGCAGGCACGAGGTCTTCGCTCATGGCATTCATCGGCGACCGTAAGTCTCCCAATCCCTCCCAAACCCTAGGTGTTCTAGATGGCAAGCTAGCGTATTATGTGATGTGTACTTGATGCTTAGGACCTAATATTTGGTATCAGATCAACGCTAGTTTCCCTGGAACCCTAGGCCTCTGATGTTCTTGATTTTTGGTTCGGCTAGCATGGGAGAAGGAGGGGAATCAAAATTTCAGCAAACCCTAAAGTTTTTCCCCAAAATTTTTGATGTATTCCGAACCCTAGAAATCCCCAAATCATGCAAACCTTATGGATCTTCGGATCGGAAAGAACGAATCAAAAAAAAAGGAAGAAGGGGATCGGGCTTACCCATTGCGCCGCCCGGCCGCCGTCGACGCCGCGTCGCTCCGTCGTCGCCGCCCGGCCGCCGCGCTCCCTCGGGGGCCGCCGCTGCCGTGCCTTCCCAATGGAGCCGACGCCCAGGCCGCCGGGTCGCCGCTTCGGGGCCGCCGCCGCGCCTCCCGATGGGGCCCTCGCTCCGCCCGCTGGGCAGCTTCGCGCCGCCGCGCCGTTGGGGCTGTCGCCTCGGGCCACCACCGCGCCGACGCCGCTCCGCCTCCCGCCTGGGCGCGCCGTCGCCCGATCCGCTTTTCCCGGGAGGGGAAAAGGTGGATTTGGTTAGGGTTTCAAGGGGGCGGCGGTTTTGTTCGGGCTTCAGCCGCCCCGAGCCGTCCGTTCAAGTGGATGGCTGTGATGAGGCCGGGGGCATGAATTGGGCCGCGGGGCCAGTTGGGCCGGCCGTGGCTACTGCTGGGCCGCGCGCGCGTTTCGGCCTGCGCGCATGAGGTTAAGCCACCGCGCGCCAGCGCGTGAAGTTAGGCCGCATACATCTTTGTGGGCCGCGCCGTGCGGGATTTTTTTTTCTCTTGCGGGGTTTTTATTAAAGGCCCAGCAGCGCATAATTTTATATTTTTCATGTATTTATGGTTTATCTCATGCATAATTAATGATTATTTGATGTATCTTATGAAATTATTAACGGAAAATGTTGCCAAGCTGCTGAAAAATATAATGCACTTTTCCGCTGCGTAATGTTCTGCCCCTAATTGAATGGAACCAACGGGAAATTCAATTGGAGGGCTGTATTTAATTTTACATGCTATTACATTTTGACCAACGTTAATTGTAATTGCATGTACTCAATTATGTTTATTTTATTCATGCTATTACTCTTTGACCAACGTTAATTGTAATTGCATGCAATAATTTATGTTAAATTTTTCGCTTCTGCCCAACGGTGATGCGAAAAATTCTTATGAGCATGTTGTTAATCATACCAACGTAAGATTAATTTTCATGCAAATTAATTATGCGTTTTTCCTAATGTAAATTTTAAAATTTTTCAGCTGCTTCTGTTTCCGCTCATGTAAATGCTATTGAGCCACTTAATGGTAGTAACTTCCAGAAATGGAAGTTCACACTTATGACGACTTTTCAGCTCTTGGATCTGGACTACGCGTTCAGATTCGACGAGCCTGTCGCTCCTACTGAAGGGGAGGACAATTATGATGACAAAATGAAGGAATATAAAGCTAATGCTGAGAAGTGAGAGCGGTCCAACCGTGTTTCACTTGCTGTGATGAAAAACTCCATCAGT
Source organism: Dendrocalamus latiflorus (assembly GCA_017311315.1). Lineage (NCBI taxonomy): Eukaryota > Viridiplantae > Streptophyta > Magnoliopsida > Poales > Poaceae > Dendrocalamus > Dendrocalamus latiflorus. The sequence continues at coordinate 8,817,908 of CM029630.1, read as the reverse complement.
GAGGCCATAAGGGGAGCAATCCCTGAAAAGGAAAGGGTAAAGGACTATTTGTCCTCCATCGAGGATCATTTTAAGGGGTCATCTAAAGTTTATGCTACCACACTGATGCACAGGCTCATGAACACTAAGTACAATGGTACTGGAAATGTTCGTGAGCACATTATGACAATAATCAATATTGCTGCCAGACTTAAGACAATGGACATGGCTATTTCTGATGGTTTTGTTGTCCATTACATTATGATGTCTCTTCCCAAGCAATTTGAAGCTTTCAAGGTGAACTACAACACCATTAAGGACAAGTGGACCATGAGCGAGTTGATCGCTAATGTTTCACAGGAAGAAGAGAGGCTCAAGGCTGAGGGGCTACTGATTTTGTGAATCAAGTCGGCTCTTCAAATAAGGCTGGTCCCTCTAGAAATAGAGGTGGCTACAAAGGAAAGGGAAAGAAGGAGCAAACCTACTCCCCTTATCAGAAGCCACAGAAGCCACAGCACCCACAACATCCTAAGGCGCCTAAAAACGCTTCAGGACCTGGGAGCTCAAATGAACAGAAGAAAAGTGGTGAATGTTACTTTTGTCAGTCGAAGGACCATTTCAAAGATGATTGTCCTGGATGGCTGAAATGGCTCGCCAAGAAAGGTACTTATGAAATCACTTTTGTTGATGAAGCATTTTATGCTGATTTTCCTATAAATTCTTGGTGGATTGATTCTGGTGCCACTGTGCACGTTACGAATTCCTTGCAGGGATTCCATATGTTGAGAAGTCTCAGAGGGGAAAGAAGCCTTAGAGTGGCTAATGGGATGGAAGCCGAAATTCAAGCTATTGGATCGGTTGCTTTAGTTTTGAATAATGGTTTTGTAATGAAACTTAATGATGTTCTTTATGTTCCCTCGATGAGAAGAAACTTGATTTCCATTTCATTATTAGATAATGATGGATATTCTTGTAATTTTGGACACGGAATGTGTTTGATTTATTTTAATAATGATAATGTTGGTCGTGCCATCCGACACGACAAGCTTTATATGTTATCCCTGCAAGATTCTCCTATATCCATGAATGTATGTGATGTGAATAAAAAGCGCAAGCGAATTGATGAGACTTCGTCGAAATTGTGGCACTGTCGTTTGGGCCACATTTCGAGGGGGAGAATTGAACGTCTCATTAAAGAAGAAATTCTCCACCCTTTAGACTTTAATGATTCGGATAATCATTGCCTCGATTGTATCAAAGGCAAGTATGTAAAGCAAATAAAGAAAGGTGCTACTCGAAGCATAGGGATTTTGGAATTAATTCATACCGACATATGTGGTCCTTTCCCTGTGACATCAGTGGATGGTTATGATTCTTTTATTACGTTCACTGATGATTACTCACGTTATGGTTATATCTATCCTATTAAAGAAAGATCAGAGGCACTTGATAAATTTAAGATATTTAAGGCTGAAGTTGAAAATCAGCACAGTCTAAAGATTAAAGTAGTGCGCTCGGATCGTGGGGGAGAGTATTATGGGCGACACGCAACTTATGGGCAGATTCCTGGTCCTTTTGCCAGGTTTCTACAAGAAAATGGTATAGTCGCCCAGTATTCAATGTCTGGTGATCCCCAGCAAAATGGAGTTGCGGAAAGAAGAAACCGCACACTTATGGACATGGTTCGAAGTATGTTGAGCTACTCCACTTTGCCTGTAAAGTTATGGATGGAAGCATTAAAGACCGCTGCACATATACTCAATCGGGTTCCTAGTAAATCGGTGCCTAAAACACCTTATGAATTATGGACTGGGAGAAAACCTAGTTTGAACTACCTCCATGTGTGGGGTTGTGCAGCTGAAGCTAAAATATTTAACCCACATATTGGGAAATTAGATCCCAAGACTGTGAGTTGCCATTTTATTGGCTACCCTGACAGGTCTAAAGGGTACCGATTCTATTGTCCAGATCGTACCACAAAATTTGTAGAAACAAGACACGCTGTGTTCTTGGAAAATGATGGCATCAGTGGGGACTTGGAGCCCAGGAAAATTGATCTTGAGGAGAAACGGATTTATGTTGCTTCACCGCTAATCCGACAGACTGATTTTCCTGTGTCCCAAGTGGTTGTGCCCATAGTTGATCCTGTAGTTGCAACTCCTGTTGCATCTCCAGTTAATTCTGTGGCTACTCCTTCTGTTGAGGGCTCTGAAAATACAAGTGCAATACCTAATGCTGAGCCTTCACAGCCCTCTGTGACAATTAATGAACAACCTGATGAGCCTACTAATGAACCTGTCAGGAGATCACAACGAGTGAGGAGATCTGCTATCCCAAGTGATTATGAGGTTTACTTGAATGAGGATGATCTTGGGAAGGCAGATGATCCTAGCTCTTATAAGGAAGCAATGAAGAATAAGGATTCATCTAAATGGCTAGATGCCATGAAAGATGAGATTGAGTCTATGGGCGCTAATGACGTATGGGACTTAGTGGAAATTCCTAATGGAGCCAAAACAGTAGGCTGCAAATGGGTCTACAAGACCAAGCGTGACTCCAAAGGGAATATCGAAAGGTTTAAGGCGAGACTTGTAGCAAAAGGGTTTACGCAAAGAGAAGACATTGACTATAATGAAACCTTTTCTCCTGTCTCAACTAAAGATTCATTTAGAATAATAATGGCGCTCACAGCACATTTCGATTTAGAGTTGCACCAAATGGACGTTAAGACTGCATTCCTGAATGGAGACTTGTATGAAGACGTTTACATGACACAACCGGAAGGTTTTGTTGTGGAAGGCGAGGAACATTTAGGATGCAAGCTAAGGAAATCCATATATGGCCTGAAGCAAGCTTCTAGGCAATGGTACCTTAAGTTTGATGAAGTCATAAGGAAATTTGGATTTAAGGAGAATGATGTTGATAATTGTACATATGTTAAGTTCAGGGGGAGTAATTACACCTTCTTAATTCTTTATGTGGACGATATATTATTGGCCAGCAGCAATGTAGACATGCTGCGGGAAACTAAAAGTTTTCTCTCGTCCAATTTTGACATGAAAGATCTCGGTGAAGCATCTTATGTTCTTGGTATTGAAATTCACCGAGATAGGTCCAAAGGAATATTAGGTTTATCACAAAAGGCATACATTGACAGAGTACTAAAGAGATACAATATGCATAAATGCTCTGCCTCGCCTGCTCCTATTGTGAAGGGCGATAAGTTTGGGAAATTTCAATGCCCAAAGAATGACTATGAATCTGATCAGATGAAGGCTATACCTTACGCTTCTGCTGTCGGAAGTATTATGTATGCTCAAGTATGTACACGCCCTGATTTAGCTTTTGTTACCGGGATGCTTGGCAGATATCAGTCAAATCCAGGACCGGACCACTGGAAAGCTGTTAAGAAAGTCCTGCGCTATATGCAAGGCACTAAAGGTCACATGCTCACATATAGAAAATGCGATAACCTTGAGGTTGTCGGTTATTCTGATGCTGATTTTGCGGGGTGTAAAGACACTAAGAAGTCCACATCAGGTTATATTTTCACCCTCGCAGGAGCAGCAATTTCATGGAAAAGTGTAAAGCAAACACTTACTGCATCGTCGACAATGCAGGCTGAATTTGTGGCATGTTATGAGGCTACCGGGCAGGCTGTATGGCTTAAGAACTTTATCCCGGGATTGAGAGTGGTAGACAGCATTTCTAGACCACTCATTTTGTACTGCGACAATCAACCCGCAGTTTTCTATTCGAGTAACAACAAGTCAAGTGCAGCTGCCAAGCACATTGACATAAAGTATCATGTTGTGAAAGATAGAGTCCAGGATCAAACAATTAAGGTTGAGCATATTGGAACTAAATTTATGCTTGCGGATCCGCTCACAAAAGGCTTACCACCCAATATTTTTCGTGATCATGTTGCCGGCATGGGTTTATTGGAGAGCCTGTGATCCTGGAATAAGAGGACCATATAAAGTAACCAACGCCCATGAAGTATTATGTTATCCGATCAATATAGAATGGATCACTATAAGTACTGATGTCCAGCGGTACTTAATTGACTGCTGTGACGCATTACTTTGGTGTGAACTTTTATTGAGAGAGGGCTTATGATGTTTAGCCTTACGATCAAGGGGGAGAATGTTGGATATTGATCTAGGCCAAACGGCCGGATGAGGAGGACGTGGGCTCACCCCACGTCTAAGCGCCCTGATCGGGGGGGCTAACCGATTATGGTTACGGTCCCCCGTTGCGCAGCGCCATATAAAAGGTTAGGAGCTCCGGCCTCTCCGGGTTGACGTGTTTTCCCGGTGAGAACCAAAGCCCCGAACAAAACCTTAAGCAATCCGATCTCCTACGCGCTGCTAGCAACGGGAAGACCGGCGCCGCCACTGCAGGACTTTTGCCGACGACGACCCTCTTCACCGCGCCGGCGACTCTACGAACCTCGAGACCTTCCCCGACTCATCCCCACGCCTGCATCACGCAGGCACGAGGTCTTCGCTCATGGCATTCATCGGCGACCGTAAGTCTCCCAATCCCTCCCAAACCCTAGGTGTTCTAGATGGCAAGCTAGCGTATTATGTGATGTGTACTTGATGCTTAGGACCTAATATAAGCAACTCAAAGAGAAGGACGAAGAAAGGAGGCCCCATCTATATAGGGGTTCAAACGGAGCGGATACAGACGGATATTGTTTATCCCGTATCCTTTTCCATATTTTTTGTCGAAGTCGGAATCGGACACGGATAGTACCGGATACGAATACGAATGCGGATATTCTCAGTTACGAATACGGAGCGAATACATGCCGCTCCGAATACGGTTAGTTTTGGTCACGAATATTTAATCGGATCATGCACAAAAGCAAATTTCACATGGTGACAGAGACAAATTAAGCAAACTGAGATCTAATACGAGTGTACCGATGTTGCAACAGCCACCGAAACAAGCAATCTTATATAAATAAACGATGCTACATTTCAAGAAGAGTCGGAGATCCCACCTAGCCGGCGGAGAGGACAGGTATCCGACTCCGTTTCCATATCCGGTAACTATCCGGGTAACTATCCGATAACTATCCAGATAAATATCCGAATAGTTTCATATCCGTCGGATAATGCTTGTTCCGAATCCGATCCGTATCCAACAAAAAAATATCCGAATCCGTTTCCATATCCGATAAAACCTTCAGATATCCGAAAATTTGCTCCAAATTGTATCTGAATTAAAACGGACGGACGGATGGTCGGTCGGAAAACATCCGCTCCATTTGCACCCCTACATCTATAGGGAGGCACACACCCCTCTAGACCTAACATTGTTCATATGCGAGGGAATTTGTCTATTAGTATTATAAGGGCCGTTCGTTCTATTTTCAAGCAACACAAAAACCTTTCAAGACAGAACCAGACATGCTTCAGCCAAGCGGCCGCCCAACATTAAAAGAAAGGGAAATGCTACTGCTTATACATACGGAAGAACAGATAAAAATCGGACGATTGCAATATTTGTCGCCTATGTACATAATATTTTTTGGATATATATGTAACAAAAAAATAAAGAACAACGAGAGTACTCTCATCGTACACTCTGATACAACATTTCTTATCCATGTATGTAATATTTCTTGGCTATGTATGCAACCAAAAAAAAAACAAAGAACGATGAGAGTATTTTTATTGTATGCTCTGATGCAACATTTCTCGGCTATATATACAACAAAAATATTTGATAAAAATATTGATGATACACTGCTATTATTGATTGCTGCAGGCACGTAATAGAAATTGTTGCAACAAAAATAATAATTTTTTTTGCTACAGAGATGATCGATAAATGTTGCATACATCATCATAACCATAACATTTCCGGGGGGATTCCGGCCTCCTCGCGGTGGCCACGTCGCCCCGCCCGCGCGTCCGGCCGGCGCGTGGCGGGGGGATTTCTGTACGGCCAGGGGAGGCCATTTCCTCCAGTTTTTCAAAAATTACGTAAAGGTCCTTTTTCCTCGCGAAAAGGTCCCTGCAAGTTTTTTTAAAAAACATTTTGGATAGCGCCCCGCAGGTTCCCGAAATTACATATAGGTCCTTATTTACTTACGTACAGGTCCTTACAAGTCCTCGATTTTTTACGAAAAACCGTTTAGCTTTCTCGAAAATACGTATGTGCCCTCGATTTTTTTTTAAAAACTCCTCACGAATTATCGCCTCTTTTACTTCGGTACACACAGTGACTGGCGCGGCGTGTCGCCGCGCCTATGAGGCTAGTAGGTAACAAATATTACAGCGTATGTTCGATGCTAGCGTCTGAATGGGATGTCGGGGCTTTCGTAATTGCCAGGGAGAAAAGATAGCCACAACATTAAAAGAAAAGATAGCCATGACATTATTATCTTTTCTGTATAGATGAGAAAAGCGACCAACGGCGCGCGAATTCTGAAATGACATGACAAACTTCAGAGAGAAATAACCATAACATTTCCAGGGGGATTCCGGCCTCCTCGCGGTGGCCACGTCGCCCCGCCCGCGCGTCCGGCCGGCGCGTGGCGGGGGGATTTCTGTACGGCCAGGGGAGGCCATTTCCTCCAGTTTTCCAGAAATTACGTAAAGGTCCTTTTTCCTCGCGAAAAGGTCCCTGCAAGTTTTTTTTAAAAAATTTTTTGGATAGCGCCCCGCAGGTTCCCGAAATTACATATAGGTCCTTATTTACTTACGTACAAGTCCTTACAAGTCCTCGATTTTTTACGAAAAACCGTTTAGCTTTCTCGAAAATACGTATGTGCCCTCGATTTTTTTTAAAAAACTCCTCACGAATTATCGCCTCTTTTACTTCGGTAAACACGGTGACTGGCGCGGCGTGTCACCGCGCCTATGAGGCTAGTAGGTAACAAATATTACAGCGTATGTTCGATGCTAGCGTCTGAATGGGATGTCGGGGCTTTCGTAATTGCCAGGGAGAAAAGATAGCCACAACATTAAAAGAAAAGATAGCCATGACATTATTATCTTTTCTGTATAGATGAGAAAAGCGACCAACGGCGCGCGAATTCTGAAATGACATGACAAACTTCAGAGAGAAATAACCATAACATTTCCAGGGGGATTCCGGCCTCCTCGCGGTGGCCACGTCGCCCCGCCCGCGCGTCCGGCCGGCGCGTGGCGGGGGGATTTCTGTACGGCCAGGGGAGGCCATTTCCTCCAGTTTTCCAGAAATTACGTAAAGGTCCTTTTTCCTCGCGAAAAGGTCCCTGCAAGTTTTTTTTAAAAATTTTTTTGGATAGCGCCCCGCAGGTTCCCGAAATTACATATAGGTCCTTATTTACTTACGTACAAGTCCTTACAAGTCCTCGATTTTTTACGAAAAACCGTTTAGCTTTCTCGAAAATACGTATGTGCCCTCGATTTTTTTTAAAAAACTCCTCACGAATTATCGCCTCTTTTACTTCGGTAAACACGGTGACTGGCGCGGCGTGTCACCGCGCCTATGAGGCTAGTAGGTAACAAATATTACAGCGTATGTTCGATGCTAGCGTCTGAATGGGATGTCGGGGCTTTCGTAATTGCCAGGGAGAAAAGATAGCCACAACATTAAAAGAAAAGATAGCCATGACATTATTATCTTTTCTGTATAGATGAGAAAAGCGACCAACGGCGCGCGAATTCTGAAATGACATGACAAACTTCAGAGAGAAACAAAACTCTTCCACCACCGGATTGGATTCGTTTGGGCCTGGATTGGATTCGTGGGGGACGAAGGCAGCATGTGCGATCTGGTGGCCCGCACGGGCCAGCACCAGCAGCGGTACAACGACGGCCGTCGCCTTGTGGCCGGGTGGGTCAGTGGTGGGCGCCCCCAACCATTGCAGCCTCTCCTCTCCTCTCCTCTCTTCCATTGTATCCCCACAAAAAAAAGGTATTTCTTTGTCCATAATCTTGATTGCGATTGGGTTGGTATTGGGTGCTGTACTGAATTGATAGTGATAGGTACGTGCGAGCATGCGAATCCCTCGATTGATTGGGTGATGCGGCAAGCAGAGAAGGCTTCATGTGTTTAGCTACTTAGATGGTGTGGTGCGTGATTAGATACAATTATCCTACGTTCTTGGCTCCTTGCTGGTGCTGTAGAGGAATGGGGTCAACATTCGTGTCTAAATCATGGGGGAGGGTGGTCTTAATCAATGAACAGTAAGTAGAGTGCCATTAGTTTAGCTCCGTGGCACCTGGTGATGGCGACCTGCTTGTCGTTTCTCTCTTTACTGCCCGTGCGTCGAAATTCATGTGATATACAAGGTAGGCTGGGTGTATCCAGGCAAAGTAGTAGGCTGTGAATCTTGGTGTAGATTGGTTCTACTAGATTCAACATTGGTGGTGGGCGTTGGTTAGGGATTTTTGCGGAAAGGAAGTTTGCGGATTCATTGGTTTGCTCAGGCATTTGTTCCCAGGGGAGGCCTTATTCCATGTTTGTTCAACTGGATCACTTATAACTGGATCAACATGTATTTTGCTTAATTAGTAGATTATTAGGAGAGAAAAAAGAGAGGAAAAACGCAGGGTATCGGTGGGAATCTGATCGAGCTAGTAAAAAAAAGAATGCAGAGCTCAGATGTGCTCGATGTCGTCTGTAAAGATCAGACGGTTGTGATGGACCCAACCAATCACTTGGGCACAAATCGCGTCATCGCTCCGCTAAGATTTCGGGGTGAGAGAGGCTCGAACTCTCGAGCTTAGGATCAAGAGCTTTTTAGCTATGAGACCTGCGCGCTAGACAACTGCGCCACCACACCGGTGTTGCTGTCATCCTACTATAAATTCGGATAACGTTTCAGCTACAACTCAGCTTGACCTTCATGAACGGTGACAACACATTGGATAGAAAAATGGAAATCGATTGCGCTGCAGAACCCTCCAAACATAATTTCACAGATATCATATTGGAACTAAAAAAACGCATTCTCTTATTTGCACCATATCCTACGTATCAATTGATTGGTGTTCTTCCCGTTTGCGCGTTTGCAAAGAGGATACATATATATACACGCACCACAAAAAAATGGCTTCCCGCCGTGAGCTGATGAGCACGAGATCAAGGGCTAGTTCTGCCTACCTACACACCGACGCTGACCAGCGCGGCCCCGACGGCGCTGAGGATCTTGTCGTCGAGGTCAAAGCTCATCTCCTTGTCGCCCCACCCGCTGCTCGCATACTTGGCGAAACGTTCCTTGAGGTCCTCCACAGGTTCATTGTGCTCGTCCACCCCAGCACCTCCTTCGCCGCCCAAGGCTCCTGTCAAGACCTAACGGTCAACTTTAAATTTTAATAGATATCCTAGCCCAAAAGTTAACTTACATCCAGAAGAACTAAAGAAAACTCCCACAGGAACGCTTGAGTGGGTCATAACCCTAACACGAATACTTGTAACATCTTTCTTTCTTCTGATCTCTGTGTTGGAGAAGGTAAAGCAAGACTGAGTATAACCAACCATACTCAACAAGTCACATAAAAAAATGATATATAACTACTTGCTAGGATTTTCAAGAGATGGGGATATATTGGTCTTATTAAGTATCTGAGGATGCAGTTTCATTTGTAAACATTTTTAAACACAAAGAACAATTACTTCTTAAGGAATTGGGGTTTCAACATCTCAATTACCAAACTTTCACATTTCCAAATTGTATTCATGTCTACTTATGCTTCGCTATTAGAATCACCTATTAAACACAATTTCATTTACCAGAAGCACAGCGTATTTGAATACCACATATTATGACTCTGCAAAGTTGCCCAACTTTACCCACAAGATTTCTTAATTCCCGCGTCTAGGTTCAAGAAAACAAAGTTGTTTCACTGCTCATCTCTTTATATAGCCTCTACCCGGTAGACTAGGTACCCCTGTCACGGAATATAGCAGCCTGACAGGGCAGAGCCTACCGTTGTGAAAATATGGTTTTACCATTTCCATACTACATTTTTATGCCTATTGTTCCCTTTTCAGGAACAGTATATCATATCTTTTAGTAGATATTCAATCGATTCGATCAGCTACTAAACCAGGTTTGACATGTCAATGCTTGTGGTTGAGCAGTTACTATGTTTTTACTTAGTATAAGGTTCCAGTCCTTACTTTTTATCAACCAGGTAACCATTCACAAATAAATATCCTAGTGCACTGTGGCACTGTCACTACTAGGGTAAAGCGGTTGAATTTCCTAAACTAGCATGGTATATTTTACAGTAATTTATTATTACTAGGACTTGTCAAAGTGAATATGGCCATCAAATAAAACATGGTTTTTTCATTTTGGTAGGACATAACTAATATTATATTATTCTAAACATTTATTGTATAAAAAATAACAGTGCGTAGATAACATAATAAAATACTGATAAATAAATAATTAAAGGAATGTAGCTTCAATATGATCAAAGACATGTGACTTGCCTCTTTGTTCATAGTTTTTGTGTTCTTCAGGTTGGACACTTGATTCTTGAATTGCTTTTGTAGCTCATCTATTGACCAACTCATGTGGTCCGGATACTATCATGAAAAACGAATATGAATAAGTTCCTGCTTTGCAGAATGCAAGCTGGGAACAAAATATAAATAAATAACCAAAAGAAAGTTGGCTTGGGTGGTCAGGGTTTAGGTGGTGCTTAATTTGGTTGAATCGGGTTGGAATTGAGTTAGATCAGCTTAAGACGGTCGAGTTGGCTATATTTAGGTGGTATTTTGGTTTTGGCAAATTGTTGCAAATATGGATGGTATTGGATTTTGGGGCCAGAACATTATCTGGGAGGTTTAGAGCTTTATCGAAGTCTAGGGTGGCGGAGCAGAGTTGGGAAGGGTGTACACGGGTTGAAGGTGATTAGAATGGGTATATATATGTGTGTGTTTTTGGGTTTTAGTGAATAGTAACTTTTGGAACGGTATTAGTCATGGCATCTAGGAGCCAAAGTTTTATCATAGAATACTTGGGCTAAATATAATTGAGTAGAACTTACGGCTCAAAATGGTTAAGGCGAATATATAGGTTTCGTCGAACAGTGGAGGTTTGGACCGCATCAGGTCTAGGGTTTCAAGCGGTGTTTTAGCTCTTTTGAGTTTTATCAGTGTTTGATATGGAAAATCAGAGCTAAGAAGAGGATAGACGGGCTTCAAATAGACAAAATAGATATATTATACAGTTTTCGGTATGGATGAACAGTAACGGGCTGGTTCACTATTCATTGCGGGTCAAAATACTGTTCATGATGGATTTGTATACTGTTCATACCAGGGCCGAATGATACAGTACCAAGTCATTACTATACACACTGGTTTTGGGTTTGCTACAGTGCAGAATCTACTGTTCATCTTCCTCCTCGCGCGAGTACTGTAACGGCCGAATAGGGGAAATTTTGCAACGGCGATTCCCGATGCTACGGCTAATTTTGGCAAAAGCCGAGGGCATGGATGGAATCCTGGGACTAAGGGGAATCCATTTTAGGGCTTAGAGGTGGCCGGCGAGCTAGGGTTGGCTGGTGGCAAGGTGAAAAGCTCAGAATAGTTTTTGACAACACAGGAGCTATAGGGGTGATCATCCTTACAATTGGTGGCCATTTACCCATCTAGGGGTGGTCAGGGTGGCTTGAGTGGTGGCGGTTTGGGTTGGTTAGACCCCTAGTGAGCTGTCCACGGAGAAGCCTCTTGGTCGAGCGGCGAGTCAAGGCACCGGGGAAGAAGAGGGCAACAAAGCTTGGGCACTGCTACGGTATGGTTTCTAGGGCTACAAGGAAGCTTTAGACCAATTGAATTGGAAGGGAATAGACCATGCGAGAAGAATTGAGTGGCCTTACTTGGGAAATTCCGACTATCGACGGTGAGGCAGCTGTCGTCAAAGCGATTGGGGTGGTAGTGGCTTACCTTGGGCACTGATGCATCTCAATGGAGGGGCTTGGAGTTTATATAGGGCGAGAAAGGCGGTTCAGCACAAAGCATTGTCGATTGGTAGCTTGGCATGTGGCCGAGATAGGAGAAGGCGTGGGAGTCCTCGGGTTTGCCGTAGTGTGTAAGGGCGGTTTCCTCAAGTGGTGTTTGGCGGTGGTCAAAGAGCAATGGTCTGATAGGTTGGCCGTGAGCTATGAGTGTGAAGGGCGGGTAAGAGAAGCGAGGGAGCAGAGAGCGGTGAGGAGATAAGGTGGCTATGTGCATGGCCAGGTGGGATGACGGGCATTTATGAGCATGTACAGTGGCTGGCAAAGCTGGCAGCGGTGGTCAAGGATTGCGGCTCAAGGAGGTTGGCTAGGGGAGGGTGGTGACGGCGAACAAAGAAATATCGGGTGGCGGCAAAAATATCTGCGGCAGTGATATTTTTAAACGGTGAACAGTGATCACGCAAATTGATTCAATGGGGTGATGCAGCAGGAGGTTTTGGACATGGAGGGCTGGGATTTGAGCTAAAATAGGCCAAGGTTCGCGAGAAATCAAAGTCAAATGAGAATTTCAAGTTTCTTTTGAAATTGGTTTTGTTTCAGCTCCGAATAGAAATGCTGCAGCTCAATGTATAAAACCATAAGTCCCATCATTTTCATGAGATGGTAGTAGTGGTTATTGGTTAGTGTGGCATATGCTTGATACATTACCATGTTGCGGAAGGGGAAGGCCTTCTTGGCATTGACGCCAGCGGCGGCGGTGCACGATCTCGGTAGTGGCGCCCGCGGCAGCCTTGCAGTGCTTGTTGTTGCCGGAGCCGGTCATGTACTGCGGCCGGAACGAAGCCCAGTTTTCGAACTGCCCGGCGATGTACTTCTCGACGCCGACGTGGCCGGCGTCCTCCTTCACAGCGTCCTGCACACATCATCATCGACATGGAGATGGCATCAATCATGGAGTCCATCGACTCTGCATCTGACACAAGAACATTTCTTGAGGCGATCGAGTTGAGCGTGTGCATTACCCCCTCGACATGCAGCGGCTCGTCGGTGGGCTTGTAGATCCCAGCACTGCTGATGAAGAGGAACGGGCGAACGCCGGCCGACTTCGCTCAGTCCGCAACCAGCCTACACAACCAACACCATTATGGATATATATAGGTCATGTCTGCACTCTGAACACTGAGGCGAAAGCAGAGACAGCTATCGGTATACTTGACGGCGTCGAGGTCCTTGGTATTGTTGTCGAGCACGACGTCGAAGGACGCTCCGCCGACCGCCGTACCGACATCCGCTGGGTCCACCCACACCGCCTTCCCGCCGGCGCTCGTCAGCTCCTGCATGCGTCCCCCGACGAATCCGTCAGAAATTCAACCAATAAACTAACCTCTCCAGCTACCAGCACGGAGGTTGCTGATTTTGCACCCAGAAGCGGGAAAATGTTGGGAAGGGATTACAACCACTTGGAATACCGATCTCAATAGTCATAAACGAGTTTATGACTACATCAGATGTTGAAAGTGGAGTGTTTCGACCACTCGAAACACCACTCTCAGTGGTCATAACTCGTTCGCCCTCAGCAGTCATAAATGATCGTAACTCGTTTACGACTGCTCACCCGAGGTTGACCCTGGCTCTCTTAAAACACACATTTTGTCTGTGGACTCTGATACAAATGGTCGTACAGCTAGCTGGAGATGAGAACAATAAGGTATAGCAAATAACAGGACTGAACATAAGAACTGAGGCATGATTATGCGATGTAAACTAACGCACCTTTTCCACTGTGTTTTCTCTATTATTCACTGGTTCAATTCTCTCAACGACTTGCAGAGTATATATAGACACAGCCGGCCACTCAGGCCACTCACTACTACAACTCCTGTTTCTACCGCTTAGCTCAACCGCCCACGACTGCTATAGAGACCAGCCGTCTGCCCATACCATTCACTCAGCTACTTGAGAATGCTTTAGCGACCAACCTATGTCGACCGCTACATTGTCTAGCCGCTTGCCCATACCGAGCAGTTAGCTGACTGAGGACGACATGCGTCACCCACGACCACCCATGGTGACGCCTGCTACCAACTACTACAGTGATAGACATATGACCACGACCACTAGCTTCATCCTCGGCTTGTCTTCGACCATTGCACTGGAGTTTCGACCACGGACGCGCAGGAGCTATGACCGTGATGCCAACGACTATGACTCTAATCGTTGTGACCACACACAACATGGTCGTAGCTGACCACGCACATAGGCACTACGACGTTGGTCGTTACGTCCACACACAATATGGTCCCAACCGACCACGCACATAGGCACTACAACACTGGTCATTATGACCACACGCAACGTGGTTGTAACCGACCACGCAGACGGGTGCCACGACCACACATAGGTTTCGAGTCTTTCGGGTGCTTCAGTACTCATACGAGTATGGCGTCCACTGTACTCCTCTGAGTATGATGTCCACAGTACTCTTCTGAGTATGACGCCCACAGTACTCCTCCAAGTATGACGCCCACAGTACTCCTCTGAGTATGATGTCCACAATACTCCTCCGAGTATAACGTCCACAGTACTCCTCCGAGTATACACTGACGACTACCGACCATGACTATTGACTATCGACTATCGACCACGACCATTTGCTATTGACTATCGACTATGACCATCGATTATCGACTACGACCATCGACTATTGATTATCGACCATGGCCATCGACAGTTAACTACGACCATCGACTATTGACCACGGTGTTACGACCACGAAGTACTCAGAGCTACAATACTCAGTGTAGCTTTAGTACTGGTCGTAACGACAACACAAAGACTGGTTGTATCGATTACATATACGGAGTACTCGCACACACACACGAGCAAAACACACATATAACAAGATTACAATCACCCCCTTAATCTTGTTGCAGGCTCTTCACATCAGCGCTGGTTCATCGTCAACATCCACCACGACGAGATGTGCCTCTGCTGCCTCCTTCTTCTTAGGCTTACGGCATTTTGAAGCAAAGTGTCTGTAATAATTACAATTGAAACACCTCACTTTTGCATTGTAACTTCTTCAGTATCGACGCCCACCACCGTCAGTAGAACTGTAACATCTGGAAATTATGAATTCTGGGAAACGTGTAGCCCTTGAATCATTTTGAAATGTATCTTCTCGATATTTGGACTTTAATGGATTTCCTTCGGATTTTGGTTGAGGTTCCAACAATTGAAGAAAATCATGAAAAATAAAACTAATAGAAAGTCATGAAGGAAATGTGAAAATAATAGAAAATTTTAATTTGAAATCAAATATGAAAAAAATGATCCATCAAAAAGGGTAGGAAAATAGAAAAAGGGGAAGGGTAAAATTTGAATCAAAATTTGAAATTTCACTTTGGGCCGATTAATCATAATAGTTATAATTATAATAAAACTAATAATAAATAAAAGGGGGTGAATAAATATGTATATATAAACATATACCATAATAAATAAATAAATCCAATGATAATGCTAGTAATAAAGAAATAAAAAAGATATAAGTAAATACATACATAAATAAATATATGAGGAAATATATATGTATATATATACATAAATAATAAGATATAAATAAATATATGTGAATATATGAGTAAATATATATGTATGTATATATACATAAATATATCTGAGCCTAGGCCGGCCCAGCTCTTTCCTCCTTCCCCCTCTATTCGCTTCGGCAAGGCCGAAGCCTTGCCTCGCACACTCCACCGCCGCTCGTTTCCTCGCCGCAACCTCGCGAGCTCCGCTGGTCGCCGCCTACCACCATGCCCATGCTGCTAAAGTTAACTACAGGACCATCGCCGCGTCATGCGTAGTGTCGCCATCGCATCGCCCGAACACCGCACCGGTCGTGCCACCCCCTGTCACGCACAGAGTTCTGCCCCGTCGCATTCGCCTCGGCTCGTGCACGCGTGACATTGTCACTGTGCTCGCTTCATTGTGCAATCAAGCCCGTGCCCTGAGCGTCGTCTCATCCCAAATTCTATAGCAACACCGCCACCATGCCATCGCGATGACTGGCCAACGACTCCCCTGTCGCCCGTCGCCTTTCCGTGGCTATAAAGCCTTGCCCTCACTCCTAGTAACTTTGCCACACTCTGCTCTCTCTCACGCAAAACAATTGGCCTCCCGTGCACCACAGCTCACCGGCAACGTTTTCTTCCCCAAAGCCGGCCGGTGAGCAATCCGCCGATTGGCACTGCTGTGGTCCGATTCCTCCCCACCGAAGCACCCCCTGAGCACCGCGACGAACTTTCCCTCCCCGGCTAGACCACTCGTCACATGTATTTTGCTCGCACCATGCACCTCCTCCACCGGTCACCGTCGCATGCTGCCAGCTCGCCATAGCCACTCCCGAGCCGTGCCGACCCCCGAGGTAGACTACTGAGCTCATCTAGATGCACCCCTCTCACTTAATTGAGCTCCCGTGCTGTGCGCCACCATGGCCATTCTTCCCCTGTTTCGTCGCCGCCCACGGTCGCCATCGGCTAACGCCCCGACCGAATTGGTTAGCGAGACTTCGTCTACGGGTAGGCGTGGGCATGAGCAACCCATTTTGTGGATGCTTAGCTCCTGCCACCATCTCCTCCGCCAGTGGCAAGCTCACCGAGCATTGGCAGGAGGAAGAAACCACCGTAGCTACGCGGTTAATTACCATTAAGACAGTTAGTTAATGTTAATGATGAGTAATTAATGCTAATGGTGAGTAGTTAAAACAATTGCTCACTGACATGTGGGCCATGCCCTTTAACTAAACAGCAACTGGTCCCACCTGTCATAGGTAAGAGAAAAGACAATAAAAATAAAAGAAAAATTAAAAACTTGCTATGGGCCCCACCTGTCAGATTTTATTCATTTTCGGATTTATTTAAACTGAGAACTTCAAAATGGTATAACTTATTCATTTTAACTCCAAATTGAGTTAAACAAATTTTTAAATTCAATATCTATCCAATGGAATTGAAACCATAATGTTTTAGGCTCATTTGAATTTTTGTGAGAGTTTGTTTGGTTTACTAATTTTTATCCAAATTTTCGCGTAACGTAAAAATAGTATACGAGGCTCAAGAGGAAGAGGCTAAGGCTGAAGCAACTCTCGACGATCAAGACCAAGTCAACTGTGACCAAGGCGAGTCAATACTTTGATCATGTTGAACCTGCATTTTCTGCAAATTAATTCTGTTTTAAATTATCAAATTGCATGTTGTTATTTTATGTGCAAATTTATGTTTGATTTCAAGCTGCTAGTTATATACCCATTAATGAACTTGTTAGTATTACACTCATTTGGAATACTTGAATATCCGAGCCTTGTCACCTTAGCAAAAATTATAATGGTAAAACTTTCGAAAATAAGTCAGTAATTATACGCCACTACTTAGAACTACTAGATAATTGGGGCACCAAAATGCCCTAAGTATTACTTTCAATCATGAGAAATTGGGTTGGGAAGTCATGGTGGAAATGACTGGTATATTTTGATATGAATACTTTATGTTCCAAAAAACTCCAACTTGCTTAAATATTTGGGCGGATGGTTCGGGGGCTGGTGCAGTGGTGCACGAGAGTGTGGTTAGTGGTAGAACCACCCAGATAACCCTAAGGACTAAATCTTGTTATGACCTCCTATGTAATACAAGTACAACCACAAGTCTGTAGAGTACAACTTTGCTTAGTAGATTTACTGGACACTGAAAGTCATCTCATCGGTGGAGGGGCTGAGGTAGTGCAAGTGGCTATCTGTGTGACGACTTGAATTGGACACTCGTTGAGGGTGAAATTTACCGTGGCGAGCTAGTCAGTATGGGTAGTCAGCTACTAGTCGCATAGGGGTAGAACATCTCGCACAACTTATGGGACCCGCCGCAAGTGAGAGAAGCCCATATGGATGAGATGATGGAAGGAGCGAGGTACTTTGAAAAGTTACTGTGATGGTCTACTCAACCACATGACTAAGGAATCATGTGGAGCAGTGAGCGGATCGTCTCTTGTGGGTAAAGTGTGCAAACTCTACAGAGTCAAAACTATTCGAATAGTAGTACCCACGATCAAGGGCGGACATGGGAACCTAACTAGATATAGTTCTATTTCAAAAACTTTGTGGGTGGACTTAGAAAAATAGAGGGCAGTGGAAAGCCCTGATTTGTGTTGTCCTGGGTGTCGCCCTAGTGATATGGTAAGCGGCTATAACGCTGAAAGGTTAGCATATGGTGCAGAAACCATGTAACGATGGATGGTATCTGGATCGCTAATATTATTGCATTCTTTCACATATTATATTTTAGTTTAAACTGTTAGGTCTTAGAAAAATTCTAAGTAACAAATTCTAAAAGCAATTGATGGTAAATAAAATAACCCAACCTTTCCATGATAAGCCATGCATGTTATTTATTGCATCCTGTGTATTGGCTCACGGGGCACGATGGATTTGTGCTCACCCTCGCATTACAAAAATCAGAAACAAGGACGCAAGATCACTATGCCTACGAAGAAACCCCTGCCACAGATGAAGGAACCAATGAAGGGAATTAGGGCGGCTTCTTCGATTTCGGGTCCTAGACAAGTAGACTTATTGGAGATTGTGTGCACCTATTTACCCCTCAATCGCTTACCTGTAGATTATGGTCTTACTTTTGCTTTTGCTTCCGTTGTTGTCTTTTGTAATGTAAACATTTGGCCTGTTCGGCCCTTATGTAAACTGTTGCCCGATGCGGTGTATTTTAAACTCTTATGTGTAATATTATGGTTTAGTATGTTTCATGCGATGTATGAGTTGATGCAGCAATGTACTTATGAGCACTATCTACTGATCTAGGGAATAGTGCAGTGGATCACAGGGGATTCTGGATTGAAAAATCTGGGTCCGAGAAGAACCACCTGAGGAGCCTACCCCTTCCTTCTTTGACACTGGGCCTCCCACTCTGCGCACGTCAGGAGCAAGCGCTCCTCGTCTCCATCGCCGTTGTCATAGCGATGCTCTGCCTCCTCCTACGTCGTTAGCTAATCGATTAACTCTTCGATCAACATGCTTTTCATGTCGCCGAATTGCTCAATCGTGGTGACGATGGGAGGGAACTTCTTAGGCATAGCATGAAGAAACTTCCGCATGACGTAGGCCTCTTCCATCTTTTTGCTCAGACTTCGTATCTTGCTGACGATTGTTGTCATTCTCATGGCGAAGTCATCTATCTGTTCGGTGTCCCTTGTTCGTAAGTTTTCAAACTCGCTTTTGAGGTTTTGAACACACACGTCCTTGGTGCGATCAGCACCGAGATGCATCGTCTTCAGGGTGTTCCAGGCCTCCTTTGCGGTCTCCTTCTCCGCTAGGAGTAACAACATGTATTCTGGCACCGCGAGGAAGATTGCCGCGAGTGCCATTTGGTCTTGCCTCTCGTTCATCACCTCATCCACGATTGTGTTCCACACGCCCTGAGCGCGCATGAACACCTTCATCTTCACAACCCAAGCCACGTAGTTACTCCTCGTGAGCATGGGATACGGGAGGGTAACATTGCCCTCGCACGCCGACGCCTTTAGCTCGCTGGCCATCACCGCTCTTCAGTGCCCCTTGTTGCGAGTGGCATGTTTCGATGAGCTCGAATACGACATGGAGGAAGGTGTGCTTGACCACAAGCTCCGATCCCTAAATATAGGGATTAACTCAGGAGAGAGCTCAGAAGCTACTTCGGACACACCAGAAATGAGAGGACGGAGAGAGCCGAAGCCCTGCTTTTCTTCCCGATCTGCGTTCGGACAATCACCTAGGCTCTAATACCATATGTTGGGAAGGGATTATGACCACTCTGAACACCAATCTCAGTAGTCGTAATTGAGTTTATGACTACGCCAGGTGTTGGGAGTGGAGTGTTTCAACCACTTGAAACACCGCTCTCAGTGGTCGTAACCCATTCACCTTCAGCAGTCGTAACTCGTTTATGACTGCTCACCCGAGGTTGGTAGTAGCTCTCTTAAAACAAATGCATTGGCTATGGACTCTGATACAAACGGTCATGGACAGCTAGCCGGAGATGGGAACGATAAGGTAGAGCTAATAACAGGACTGAACACAAGAACTATGGCATGATTATGCGATGCAACCTGACGCACCTTTTCCACTATGTTTTCTCTGTTATTCACTGGCCCGATTCTCTCAATGACTTACAGAGCATATATAGGCACAGCCGGCCACTCAGGCCATTCACTTACTACAACTCCTCTCTGTGCTGCTTAGCTTAGCCGCCCACGATTGCTACAGAGACCAGACGTTTGCCCATGCCGCTTCACTCAGCTACCTAAGAATGCTTCAGCGACCAGCCCATGTCGATCGGTACAGTGACCAGCCGCTTGCCCATACCGGGCAATTAGCCGACCGAGGATGACCTGCGTCACCCACGACCACCCGTGGTGACACCTGCTACCAACTGCTACAATGATAGACGTACGATCACGACTACTGGCTGCATCCTCGGCTTGTCTTTGACCACTACACTGAAGCTTCGACTACGGACACGCAGGAGCTATGATCATGACGCCAACGACTATGAATCTGGTCGTTATGACCACACACAACGTGATCATAACTGACCACGCACACAGGCACTACAACGCTGGTCGTTACGACCACACACAACGTGGATGTAACTGACCACGCACACGAGCGCTATGACCAAGGCGCTACGACCACACACAAACGTGAACAGAGATGCGCTAGGCTAGACCGTCTCTGTCCGTGAAGCCCAGTAGTACACAGCCAGCTGGACGATGGCGTTTAGAGTCAGCTATGACAGCTCCAGCCCGTACAACCTCAGCACTTCACTAAGAAACATCGTTAAGGGGAATCGGAGCCCTGCTTCCAGATAGGCGACGAAGACCACCGCCTCCAACTCCATTGGGTGGGGCTCCATCTCGTCAGTGGAGGACAGCCGAACTGCATCGCGGTCCGAGATCTTCCCCTTGCAGACCAGCGACCGGATTGTCCCCTTGGTCGCCAGACTCTGCCCCAGAAGATTCGTGCACATGCCATTCAACTTCCTCGCCGCATTCCGCCATTTGTTGGCCATCGATGGGTCACGTCCAATCAACTCGTACTCCGCCTCGGTTGTCGACGACCCTCGGCTGCTGGACGAGCCACCGCGGCTCGATAATGCACCGCCACTTGGCTGGCGGGAACGCTCCTCACTACGTGCCATTCTGCTATAGTCCTTGGCGAGGTGGTCAGCGGCAATGGAGGGCATGCTACTGGCAAGGCTGTTCACGGCATGGTGTACCGACTGGCGCTGGCGCAAGGGGAGATGGGGCAGCAATGGACGGCGGCAACAACCGGCGTATATGGCAATAGCACATGGTGGAGCGGTGGCGAAAAAGCACTACTGTCACAGTAGGTCAAGCGCAGAGAGCAGCGATGCGATGGCCATCACAACTTTAAAGCCTGTTGGACTTCTCCACGCATGGCAAATGCAACTGGCAAAAACTGTAAGTGTAGTATTGTAATCATGCCTTATGAGTATATATATCTGCGCCCTGGACATGGAGAGGGGGCAAGGATAGCTTATCCATCACAACTACTCCACTACTCTCCTAGTTTAATATTTGACCTATAGCCACAACACTAACAAATTGCTCCTACAAGATAAATGGTGATATTACCGCCGTTGTCTTCTATGTGTTGTTTGGGACGTGGACACAATCTTCGCTCTTAAATACACCTCTTTGACTAATATTTTTTCTAATTATATTTTAAAAATTATTAAAAATATGATGATAGAGAAGTTTTTTAATGACAAATCAATCTAAATTCTTTTATGTATATTTATGATTAAAATTTTATAAAATTAACTGCACATTTTCTAAAATGATAAATACGAATGAACGAAGTGAGTACGTCAGTTTGCTTAGCAGCATGGTTTAGACTGTTCACTAACACAAATCAGAGAAAGATCTGACACACAGAAAAAGGCAGTCATCAGCACCTCACCTTGCTAGTGGGGACGTATTAAACGTGTTGCTTTCTTCTTAAGAATCCCAAGAAGGTAGAGGAAAAAGGAAGGAGAAATATTCTATTCCTTCTTCCAGGTCAGCACGCAACAACAGCTAACAAAGAATCCAGCAAGTAGTTGTTTTTCCTCCTGCTCTTCGGTCATTTTTTTAATTTAAGGCTTATGTTTTTTAAAATAAATAAATAAGATAGTTTCTTCATCATCTTTTAAAGTAACTTATCTTAACAGCTTTTTCGTAACAATTTATCGATTTATCAGTATTCAGTTCGTTTGTATAAACGTTCGCTCTAGAACTAAAACTATCAGTTGCAGCTGAAAAGAATTCACCAATTATATTCTCTGGTAGCACTTTGGCTCAAAGTTCAGGCATAATCCACTTTTAACTGCATCAGTGACTCTAGGATTAGGGTTACAGCTAGCTTGGTTGCCCGGTGGCAGATGATCTCGTGGTCGAGTTTGTGGCAGGTAATTACTAAAAGAAAGTAGTAATTCTCTTACGGCCAAGATTGCTTGTCTGCAAGAGGTTATATTCAAGTGGTAGCTTCGGTAACTCCGGCGGTTTGTACCCGCAACCGGTGATTCGATCCATAGGCGCGAATAGAAGCAAAACTTGCATAATCCGTTTCGTTATCGATTAAACGTTTGTTATAATAACTAACTTTTAAACAGTATATTTTCTAAAGCGGAGTCTATAGATAGATTATAGTAGATATCATATCGAATTCAGTTATACCTACCAAAATTACATATGACTATTTCTTTCTACGTATTGTCTCTCGCAAACAGTTAGAATTCAAAAAGTATAAACTAAAAATCAAAACCACAACCTAAAAAAACCCACCCACAATCTTCACTCTTAAGTACACCTCTTTGAATAATACCTTTTCAAATTATATTTGAGAAAATTATTAAAAATATGATGATGGAGAAGTGATTTTTATGACAAATCTACTATGTAACATTCTTGTGACAAATCTAAATGCTTTTATGTATATTTATCATTAAAGTTTTATCAAATTAACTGTATACGATAAATAAGAATGAACGAAGTGAGTACGTCACTTTGCTTAGCAGCATGGTTTAGACTGTTCACTAACACAAATCGGAGAGAGCTCTAGCCCACAAAAAGGGCAGTCATCAGCATCCTCACCTTGCTAGTGGGGATGTATTTAACGCGTTGCTTTCTTCGTAAGAAACCAAACAAAAGGGAGAGGAAAAAGGTAGTAGAAATATTCTATTCCTTCTTCCAAGTCAGCAGGCAGCAGCACCTAACAAAGAATCCAGCAAGTAGTTTTTTTTCCTATAGTTTATGATTTTTTATTTTTTGAACAAACAAACGTGATAATTTCTTCATTGTATTTTTAAAACGATTTATCTAAACAATCTCTTAAAATGGTTAATCGACTTATCAATATTCAATTCGTTTGCATAAATATTCGATCTGAAACCAAAGCCATTATCCGCAGCTGAAAGACTCACTAAAGACATTCTTTGGTAGGTAGCGTGTAGTCTGGATTCTCTGGTAGCACTTGGCTCAAAGTTGAGGCATAGGCGGCGCTTCATCCGGTTTCTAGCTGAAACTGCATTATAATATTATTAGCTTTTTTGAAAAAAATAAGAAAAATAGAAAAAGTTGAGAAAAGAATAAAAAAGCAGTTATATCATCATGGGCAATGAAAACGTATACATGGAAAAAAGAAAACTAAAAAACTAAAATAAGCCAAAATTAGAAATTGATGTGTTCAAAGTGGTTTCATGGTTAAATAAGCTTAAAGCCAAAAAAATCAGAAACCAAAACCGTCTAGAGCGGGCCTATATAATCCACTTTTAATTATATAATTAGCCCTAGGATTAGGTTTACAGCTAGCTTGGTTGCCCTGTAGCAAATGATCTCGTGATCGAATTTGTGACAGGTAATTACAAAAAGAAAACAGTGTAATTCTCTTACGGCTAAGATTGCTTTTTTGCAAGGGGTCAAATGATAGGTTGGGTAGCTCCGGTGGTTTGTACTGGCAACCAGGGGCGGACCCATAATGGGACATGGGGGTACAGTTGTACCCCCAAAATTTTTTGTAAAAAATCAACTATATATAATATATATTTCATATATATAGGAAAAAAACTAGAAATGAAGGTAATGTAGCAAATTCAGCCCACTATCCAATGGCCCAATTGGCATTTCCTGATTTCCTAACCTAACTCCTGCTGCCTGGCTGCTTCTCACGAGTCACGCCGCCTCCTGCCTTGCTCTCACGCCGCCTCCTCTCCATTTCTCTTGCACAGCCGCCGCGCCCGACGCCCCTCCTCGTCTCCGGCGACCGGCGAACGGCTACCGGCGGCGGTGCTACGCCCGCTCCTGCCTTGATCTCACGCCGCCTCCTCTCCATCTCTCTTGCACAGCCGCCGTGCCCCAGCTCACAGCGCGCAGCCGCGCCCGGCTCCCCTCCTCGTCTCCGGCGACGCGGCGACCGGCGAACGGCTACCGGCGGCGGCATGGCGTCGGGCGCCCACACTGGCACACCCAATGGCCAGCTTCAACGGCGGCAGCTCCTCCCCTATTCCATCTTCAACGGCGGCGGCGCTTTTGAAATTGGTGCTAGTTCTTCCCGTAGCAACAGCAAGTGTTGAAAGAGTATTCTCAGCAATGAATTTTGTGAAGAACAAGCTAAGGAATAGAATGGGAGATGAGTACTTGAATGACTGTCTTGTTACATTTCTTGAAAGGGAATTTTTTCTACAAGTTCGCGATGAAGATATAATATCTCGTTTTCAAGCAGATCCTCGTCGAGTTGAGTTATAACATTGCCATCCAGGTCAGTTTTGCATTGATGTTGTTTCATGTACTCTGTTCAGTGTTCACTAGAAATTAAGTCAATCAAACTTATATTGGAAATTGTATTTATTGCTTATGTGTAATTGTTTATTTGGTTAACTATATGAGATATACATATTATGTGTATCAAAATTCTCTATCATATATATATACTCTGTAGATTCTTAACTTCGTACCCCCATTCTAAAAATCCTGGGTCCGCCACTGCTGGCAACCCGTGATTCGATCCACAGGCGCGAACAGGAGCAAAACTTGCATCATCCATTTTGTTATCGATTAAACGTTTACTCTCAAAAGAAAAACACAAATCCGTACTCTTATCTTCTATAGAGTTGATCCCTACACGGGGATGCCTCTCATACCTTTGTATCTCGATAAACTAGCCTAATAGGCGCGGCGCCACGCCGCGCCAGACACCGTGTGTACCGAAGTAAAAGAGGTGATAATCCGTGAGGAATTTGGGAAAAAAAATTAAAAAAATCGAGGGCACATGTGTATTTTCGAAAAAGTCAAAGGTCTTTTTCGTAAAAAACCGAGGGCCTGTACGTAATAAATGGGAAAGTCAAAGGTTTTTTTCGTAAAAAACCGAGGGTCTGTACGTAATAAATGAGGACCCGTACGTAATTTAGAAAACCGCGGGGCGCTATCCTGCAAAAATTTGGGTAAAAAAAACTGCCAGGGACTTTTTCGCGAGGAAAAAGGACCTATACGTAATTTTCGCAAAATTGGAGGAAAATGCCTCGGCCGGCCGTACGCAAAACCCGGAGGCCACGCGCCGGCCGACCGAGGGCAGCGGGCGAGGCAGGGGGCGACGTGGCCCCTCTCGCTGGCCGGGAACCCCCCCCACCTTTAGTATTGGTATGATGACCAGAGCGTCCCTAATCGTCGCCGTGGAAGTGTTCGCGTCGCGCCCTTTTACACTCATTTCGACTTGAGTTTATATTTTCTAACTTATTTTTCATTATTTTTAAATTTCGTTTTTTTTCTATCCTCTTGGCTCTTTTTTTGAGATTTTGTACCGATTCTTTTTTCCCGTGTTCATTTACATTGTCTGTAATGGGCTAATATGTTTTTTATTTTTAATTTTTTTTAAATTTAGTTATGTCAAATAAGTCACCATCAGTTATAGTATAATTTTAACCAGCTACAGTGCAATTTTAGGTATAAGCCAGCTTATTTTAACCCAACCAAGTGACATTGGCGCACGTTGAATTTGGCTCCGTACCATAGAAGATCTGAGGATCAAGGTCCTATCCACTGATCCGATCCAGTTGGCAACGAGACGACGACCGTGGCCGAGGGGAGGGCTGTGCTCTTTTGATTTTGGAGCCCTACGCCTTTATTCCAAAGCACAAAGACCTTTTTTCCCACGCCTCGATGGTTTTTAATTGTAGTTGATAGTTTTTTATTATATTTTTGAGATAGTGATGTTTTTTTTGCTGTGGTTGATGTTTTTAACTATAGTAGATGATTTTTTACTATATTTTTTAAAATAGTAATAAATAATGAAGATACTAACATAAATAATATACATATCGATGGACTTACAAAGCTACCTGGAGAAATCATCCTATTTTTTTCTATCTCCAGCGAAACCACACACTATAAACCACGTCAAAAGCCTAAAGGATCGGTGCCAAAAGCATCCGGCCGTCCATCCTCGAGAAAGCCGGTCATCAGGACACATCACACGCGCGCACACAAAGGCCACTAATAAAAGCCCCCCGCGCCAAGGAAAGCAAAGCAAACCGCACCCCGCGCGCCCGCACGCCGTGCACGTAAGCGCCGTCGGCGTCCGTGAGAGTGTGAAAGCGAGGCGATGGGGTGTGCGCAGTCGACGGAGGACACGGAGGGCGCGGTGGCGCGGTGCCGGGAGCGCAAGCGCCTGCTGCGGGCTGCCGTCGCGGCGCGCCACGCGCTGGCGGGGGCACACGCGGGACACGCCGCCGCGCTCAAGAACGTCGGAGCCGCGCTCTCCGACTACGCCAGCTGGGAGGCGCACGACGGGGTGCTGCGCTCCGCCTGCGGAGCAGCCAAGGAGATGCTCGCGCTCCCGCCGCCGCCGCCGCCGCCCGTCGAGGAGTCCCCGCCTCTCGTCAGGTCCATGAGCGCGCCCGACCTGCCGCCCATCAAGAAGAAGACCTCCGGCGAGGCGCCAATCACCGAGGAGAAGGACGATGCCGAGGGCGTGGGGGACGGTGAGGACGCGCGGCGTCCGGAATTGGAGGAGGAGGCTCAGCTGCAGCCCACGGCGCCGCCGCCGACGCGGCTTCCCCCTCCCACGCGCTCCCCGCCGCCCCTGCCGCTGGAGACCGAGCACAAGATGGCGGATGGGGGTTTCTTCAACGAGTTCATTTTCGGGTCCCAGGACGGCATACCCATCCCGCCGCCCACGCTGGAATCCAGCCCCGCCGAGCCCTCGTGGGCGCCGGAGCAGAGGGAGGCCGCGCTGCCTCCTCCGCCGCGCGAGTCAGAGGGACAGCCTCAGCCACCGGCGGCTGCTGAAGTAGTGGCCGAGGGCAAGAAACCGGCGGTGGAGGCCGGGCCGCGCCGGCCGTTGACGCAGAACGCGGCGAGAAAGGCGGAGGGCAAGAAGGGTAGGGCGGTGATGCTGGTGCCGCCTCAGTCGGCGAGGCTGGGCGAAATCCTGCGCACGCTCGACGAGCTCTTCTTGAAGGCGTCCGATAGCGCGCACGAGGTGTCCAAGATGCTCGAGGTGGCGAGGATGCACTACCACTCCAACTTCGCCGAGACGCGAGGTAACACGCATGCTCCCATCCTCTGACCAATTCACTCCAGAATTCGAGCTAATAATAGGAAATATGAATCTTTTTTTTTTCTCACTTTCATAGATGAACTGCTTATGAAACATTGCATTGTACAAACATAAACATCGAAGCACAGTAGACCTGAAGTTTGTGTTGCGCCAGAGTTCATTCATAGAAAATAGTCTTGCGGACATGTTTGGAGGCATATGCTTGAGCAAGTTTGTGGAGATGGTCAAGAAGCTTTTTTCAACGGTACTTGTGGAAGAAGTTTAACCGTTCCACACCATAAAGACCTTTAATACCTTACTAATCAGCAGTCTCAAGAACAACAGAATGATTGCATTGTTAATTATTGAAACGAGGCAATGTTGTGGTTATTGTGGAGCCATATTTAGCGGGAAAACGGAGTAGCGACAGAACATCTAATTAACATGGATCAGAGAGGCACAGGGGAGTGATATTTTTGGGGTCTACATTTAGTTAGTTGACTGTCTGTACACCATGATTCACTTTTAAGTTCAGTTGAGCAGTCTCTGTCTTGCTTGTTTTTAAGGGGTCGCTTGAGTTATGTTCTACAAGCTCAGGCTAACACGTAGTTGTACATGTACAATATTCTTAAGAGAATGGTTATATCGAACAGTCATTTCCTTTTATTGTTGCATGACATATCTCCTCTATCTTATTAGGATTTGTGGATCATTCTGCTAGAGTGATGCAAGTCATCACTTGGAATCGCTCATTTAAAGGGATACCCCAACCGGAGAATGTGAGGAATGAGTTAGATGATGATGAATGGGAAACACACACTACCATTCTTGATAAGCTTCTTGCATGGGAGAAAAAACTATGCGATGAAGTGAAGGTAAATGTGTCTTTCTTAATCACTAGTTGAAAATACAAATGTATAGATGAAAATATAAACGTTTGTTACTGTTGTGGCTACTGACCAAACAGTAAAATAGAAGAGTAGTATAGTGAAGATGATGAATGGACAATGCTTGCCCTTTCTCTATGTTCAGGGTCTGTATATATATTTACCTAAAGTGTATTTTACAATTCTGCCCTTACACTCATATGCCCTCCGTAGGGGTATCTATGTTATTACACACATCTCACTTTGGGCTTTATAACTCTTTAGCAGGCCAGATGGGTTTAGGTGCCCACCCCTACAACAGTTACACTCATTTTTTGGAGTCGAAACTTCAGGATTAGCTAGTTCAAGAATCATCTCTTCCTAGAAGCACCCATTTTCAATGTGCTCTTTTCATGACAATTTGCATTGGTGTTTTAAAGCATGCCACCTCGTTCTTGCAAATATGCTTTGCAGTTGTCCAACTATTTCAGTTGCTGTACCTCTGATATTTTGTGCTTACCTTCTCGCTATTGAACCCTTCATAATCTCTTGCAAGTTAAAGTTCTCCCCGTTATAATTATATACGCAACCAGCTGGTTTATGGACTTTTCAAGCCCATGTTAGGGGCCCTTGTGCTAGCCCGTGATCATTTCCCACCCATGTTCTGGTCCCTAGGATGTTAAAACCATTAAAGCTCTGTTGCAGTGTCATTCATTTCATGATTTAAGCGTTTTGTTATACATCTGACGATATATATTTATCATTGACGCAGGAATTCGAGGATATCAAAAAGGAATATCAACAAAAGCTAGCTGTTCTCAACAAGAAGAAGCAGCAGGGTGTCAGTTCTTCAACACTTGAGAAGACGAAGTCTGTTGTTTGTCACTTGCACACAAAATATGTAGTTGATGTGCAAACAATGGAGTCAACAATTGCAGAAATTAACCGGCTGAGAGATCAACTACTATACCCAAAACTGCTTGAGCTTGTGGAGGGGTAAGGGTTCTCTTTTAGCTTTACAAAATTGTCTTCATCTATCCTATTCAACTTCATACGTTTATGCATGTTATTAATAGTCCTCTTCTTGGAAACTTCTATTTTGTTTCTCTATTGTTATTTTAATTATGCCAAATTGTAGTTAAATAGATTTTGCGTTCTTCACTGAAGACCTGCTCTACTTTTAAGTACAAATCTCTGTTTTGTTCAGTTTATTATACAGTTTGCTAATAAGCCAGTAGCTCAATATTTTAGTACTCAACATGTTGGAACTATTTTAGCTAGCTTGACATTGTCATCTTGAAAATCGCGATGCTCATTTCCCTAAATAACTATCTAAAACTTTGCCGTATACCCTTTTTAGAAAACCTTCTACATATTGTCTCAGCATGACGTCACTTAGGAAAAGTTTCATCTATAGCATCGGTAAGCTGACACATGGGGCTTGGTCCAACGTCAGTGAGAAACTCATCAGTATTTTTGAAAACAAGAACCAATTATAGACTATAGAGTAATGAATATTGCATTGTTTTCACTAACAGAATGTGGCACATGTGGGATGCAATGTACACTCACCACAAAGAGCAGCTCAGGACCATCTCAGACCTCAAATCGTTTGACATCTCGGTTGCTGCAAGGGAAACTAGTGAGCAACACCATGACCGGACTGTGCAGCTGTGGAACATTGTTCAGGAGTGGCACGCGCAGTTTGACAAGTTCGTGACATTTCAGAAGACTTATGTAGGGAGCCTCTACAGCTGGATCAATCTAAATGTAATTCCCATTGATACCGACCTGAAGCCTAACTCGTCGCAGCCACATGAGACCACACCTCCAATCCAGAGGCTGCTGCATGCTTGGCATGACATCCTTGGGAAGCTCCCGGATGAGGCTGCAAAGACGGCCATACACACGTTCGCAGAAGTGATAAGTACGATCCTAGTGCACCAGGAGGACGAACGGAAGCTAAGGATAAACATTGAGGAGACCAGGAGGGAGCACGAGAGGAAGAGGAGGCAATTTGAGGACTGGGCGCGGAAGTATATGGAGAAAAGGGCAGGTGTCCTTCCAGAGGACAACCACCCCGACGGGGCGCGTGCAGACCCGGTGGCGGAACGGAAAGCCGCCGTGCAAAGGTTGGAGCTTTCACTGAAAGACCTGCAGGAGGAGTACATAAAGCAATGCAGGATAGTCAGGGAGAAGTCCCTCAACCTCCTCCGCACAAAACTGCCAGAGGTGTTCCGCGTCGTCTCGGACTTCTCCCTCCACTCGGCGGCGATGTTCAAGAGCTTGTGGTCGATTGCAAACACGAATGACCAGCTGGATGAATGACTGCGTTTGCATTTTGTATTACTTGTGGTGATTTTTGTATACAGTTTCATAGCTTGCTCTGTTGCTGTATATTGATTTTTGAGTTGCAATGCAAAGATGAAAACATGACTGGCTCTGGTTCTTTTGGAGCGCTGGTTGTTGTGATGCATAATCCCTTCACTGTTACTAGACCTATGCTCATGCGCTGTGACGGAAAATAAAGCTTAAGAGTAAATATTATGCTATAGTTATATTCTTACTCAAAGAAATAGGATTCCAGGTTTATCAATGTTGTAAATAATACATAGAAAAATAGAGACAAAAGATACGAAATTTTTACGCGGAAAACCCTTACGAAAAAAATCACGGACGCTCGAAGGCAAATCAATATAATGAGAAGAGTTTACAATGACATGCTTACTCTTTCTATAGTCTACTGGGGTACATATTTATAACGTGAGGGAAAAGAGTTCTATACGGAAAGGAAACTGAATCAAAGTCGGTTGCTACAGATTGACACCACGTCTGATACAACTTGTGCATACACCTGCTAAGCCATGTTTGACATGAGGTGAAGAAGTGTCCTACATGGACACGGTACGAATTCGGATCAACTTTAACAATCTCCACCTTGAGCCGAATTCCCTCCAGTAGTCGAAGAATATGATAGACTCATCCAATAAAATTATCAT
Organism: Dendrocalamus latiflorus; assembly: GCA_017311315.1. Taxonomy (NCBI): domain Eukaryota; kingdom Viridiplantae; phylum Streptophyta; class Magnoliopsida; order Poales; family Poaceae; genus Dendrocalamus; species Dendrocalamus latiflorus. The sequence continues at coordinate 8,786,506 of CM029630.1, read as the reverse complement.
CTATACCTTGAGCGTCGAAAGTATAAAGGACTAGTGAGTAATACCAACTAAGTCTGAGCAAAACTCAAACTTAGTAACATGAACTGGCTTTGTCAATATATCAGCTAGATTATCATGAGTACATATCTTGTTAACTTTAATATCACCTTGAGTAATGACAGCTCGAATGAAGTGATACCTGATATTAATGTGCTTTGTTTTCTTATGGAACATTTAATCTTTAGTAAGGCAAATAGCACTCTGACTATCACAAAATATTATAGTGCAAGATGTACTTCCACAAAGCTCAGTGAATAAACCTCTTAGTCAAATGGCTTCTTTGCAAGCTTCAGAAATAGCCATATACTCAACTTCTGTAGTACACAAGGAACGGTAGCTTGCAAACTTGCTTTCCAGCTAACGGCACACTCTCCAATAATGAACATATAACCAGTGAGAGATCTTCTTTTATTCAAATCTCCAGCAAAATCAGAATCTACATAACTAACAAGTCCATCTCTAGTCTTTTCAAATTGTAAACAAGCATTAGATATGCCCCACAAATATCTAAAAATCCATTGAACTGCTTTCCAATACTCTTTTTCAGGATTAGCCATGTATCTACTAACCACACTTAATGATTGAGATAAATCGGGGCGAGAACATACCATAGCATACATAAGCGAACCAACTGCACTCGCATATGGAACTTTAGACATGTACGCAATTTCTTCATTTGATTGTGGACATGAAGCTGAAGAAAGTCTGAAATGTGCAGTTAAGGGAGTACTCACAGGTTTAGCCTTATGCATGTTGAAACGACGAAAAACTTTATCAATATATCCCTTTTGATTTAGATATAATTTGCCAAACTGTCTGTCTCTAATAATTTCTATACCAATAATCTTCTTTGCTACACCAAGATTTTTCATCTCAAATTCACTATTTGATTGTGCCTTCAACTTTAAAATTTCAACCTTGTCTTTTGCAGCAATCAACATATAGGAGCAAATAAATAACTGAACCATTAATAGTCTTCAAGTAAACACATCTATCATAATTAGATTTTTAAAAATTTTGAGATATCATAAAGGAGTCAAATCTCTTGTACTATTGTCTAGGTGATTGTTTCAAACCATAAAGAGATTTCTTCAATTTGCAAACAAAATTCTCCTTTCCCGGAGTAATGAAACCTTCCGATTACTCCATATAAATGTCTTCTTCTAATTCCCCATGTAAGAATGCAGTTTTCACATCCAATTGTTCAAGCTCATAATCATACACAGCCACAATACTGAGTAAAGTGCGAATAGAACTATACTTCACAACAGGGGAAAAGATATTTGTAAAATCAATACCTGGAATTTGGTTGTATCCTTTTGTAACTAGCCTTGCTTTGTACCTAACCTCTTCAGTTGGTGAAACTCCTTTCTTCTTGAAGATTCATTTGCATCTAATAGGCTTTTTATCAATTGGCAACTTGACCAGCTCCTAAGTGCCATTCTTGTCAAAAGATTCAATCTCATCACACATGGCAGTCATCCATCTTTTTGAATCACTAGAAGAGATAGCCTCTGAGTAAGATGAAGGTTTTGCAGTATCTTCAATTTCTTCTGCCATATTTAAACAATAAGCCACAACATTAGCTTATTCAATCAATATCTTAGGAGGCTGAATGTTCCTCCTCTGTCTACCAACTGCAATGGAACGATGTGTTGGCAGTTCAACAATAGGGGTTTCTGAAATATTTTCCTTGTCGACTTCTGGTGTAGATCCTGAATCAATAACATGCTCCACCTGCACGCTTGATTGCTTCTCAACGGGAACATCAATAGATGACTTATCATGCAACATAGCAAACTCATCAAAAGTAACACTTCTGCTAATAACCACCTTTCTAGTTTCAGAATTTCACAATTTGTATCCTTTCACACCAGTTTTATAACCAAGGAAAATGCACTTAACTGCTCTAGGCTCTAATTTACCATTGTTAACATGAGCATAAGCAGGACAACCAAAGATTCTTAAGTTTGAATAATCTGTTGGAGAGTCAGACCATACCTCAATTGGAGTCTTCTTATCAATAGGCAAATTGGGTGACCGATTAATCAAATAACAAACAGTGGAAGTGGCTTCAGCCCAATAACTCTTAGATAATCCAGAATTTGACAACATGCAACATACCTTCTCCATGATGGTTCTATTCATGCGTTCTGCCACACCATTTTGTTGAGGAGATCCTGGGACGGTATAATGTCTCACAATACCTTCTGATTTGCATAAAGCTTCAAATTCTCCAGAATAGAACTCCAAACCATTGTCGGTATGCAGCTTCTTGTATGCTTGCTAGTTTGTCTTTCAGTCATAATTTTCCACTCCTTGAATATTTTGAATACATCTGATTTGTGCTTGATGAAATATGCCCAAACTTTTCTTAAGTAATCATCAATGATGGTCAATATGTAGCTTGCACCTCCAAGTGACAGAATGCAAGATTCTTCTCACAAATCAGAGTGAACATAATCTAATATACCTTTTGTAGAGTGAGTCGTAGTACTGAATTTCACCCTCTTTTGCTTACCGAAAACACAATGTTCACAAAACTTCAAGTTGTCAATGCTTTGACCATCAAGAAATCCTCTTTTGCATAATTCCATCATTCCAGCTTCACTCATATGTCCCAGACGCATATGCCAAAAATTAGTAGTATCTGAATCAGATGATTTATTTGAGGCAATAGTAGCTGTTGTAGGGGTGGCCCCCACCTGAACCTAGCAGGCCTGTTAGAAGGTTGTAAGGCCCAGAATAAGCCATGTGTAATGACATAAGTGCCCCTGAAGGGCATACTCGGATGTAAGGGTGCAATTGTAAAAACACTCCCCATGTATATATATGGAATACAGGCTGTGGGGAGAACCCAAGCCATCACTGTCACTTTCTCCGACTCTCCACTACCATCTCTCTCTCTCTCTGTTTGGTATGTAGCCACAACAGTAGCATTACCGGAAATTGTAGTGCCTTAGAGATGATATAAGTTAGCAGCCTTCATATCACCCTTCATCACAAACAAGAGAACCTTTGGTGACTTTCAGAACTCCACCTCCACCTGAATACTTGTACCCTTTGGCATCAAGAGTACTCAATGAGATAAGATTTCTCTTCAAATTCAGAATGTGACGAATATCCAACAAAATTCTGATGGTGCCATCAAACATCTTGATCTGGATAGAATCAATGCCTGCAACCTTGCATGGTGTATTATCACCCATCAATATTGATCCACTTGGCATAGCTTCATAAGTAACAAACCACTTACGGTTCGGGCTCATGTGGAACGTACAGGCTGAATCAAGAATTCATTCATCGTCGGTTTTGCAATTACCGGTGAAGGCGATGAGAACATCTCCACAGAAGCTTCTTTGGTGACAACGATGACTCTAGGTTCATCCTCTTGTTGATCCTTTTTGAAATTGTTATTTCTTTTTTCCTTGTTTTGCAACTTCCAGCACTCGGATATGTCATGACCATCCTTCTTGCAATACCTGCATGACTTCCTATTCCTGGATTTAGATCTGCCTCTGTATCTGCTTTTGCTTCTGCCTTGTGAATTTCCGTTTGAACCCTTCTCGTATTGTTTACCACAGACAAACAAACCTTCTGCATGCGTACTTGAACTTTCATTGGGAACCATAAGTTTCATCTTTTCTTTAGCATACCGAGCTTCATAGACTTCATTGAGAGTAAGAGTATCTTGGCTATATAGAATAGTATCTCTAAAGGTATAGTACGAACTAGGTAGAGAGCATAGCAAAATAAGACCCAAGTCTTCATCATCATACTTTACCTGCATAGCTTCGAGGTCTGCAACAACATCCTTGAAAGCTGTCAAGTGGTTCAACAATGAGGCACCCTCTGCCATCTTGTGGGAATAAAGTTTCTGCTTCAGATGTATCTTGCTGGTCAGATCCTTGGTCATGCAAATCTGCTTTAGCTTCAGCCATAATGCAGCGGCAGATGTCTCCTTCATAACCTCCTTTAAAATATTATTTAATAGATGAATATGGATTTGAGATAAGGCCTTACAATCTTTTCGTTGCTTCTCATCAGTGGATAATGTGGCTGGCATCTTGTCGATCCCCAGAAGTGCATCATCTAAATCAAGCTGTGATAAAACAACTCGCATCTTGACTTACCATAGAGAAAATCTTGTGTCGCGATCCAACAGCGGAAGATCATACTTCAGAGTCGCCATGTGGAAGAAAACCAAAAGTTTCTCCAAAAGAAACACCAAGAAAAAGATCACAGCTAAAAAGAAAAAAATAATAAAGGAAAAGAATTAGTTTCTCTTTCCTCCTTTTTTGATCTTTGGTTACCGTGTCCCTTCTTTTCCTGTGTTGACTTGATTGGCGTTGTCCCTTCTTTTTTCCTATGTTGACTTGATTGGCGCTGCTGCCTTTGATCCTTCTTTGTCTTGCTTCTTTTTTTGCTTTGCGATGGATCTCGCCTCTGCCGAAGAGATGCACTGTGCGTTGCCTATGCATGACGAGGACAGAGACATGGGCGTGATGTGCTCTACGCGTGGGCGTGGATGAGGGACGACGGCTTCGGATGACGTGCAACCTCGCGACGAACTCAGCGAAAACTCGGTTTTTTTTTCTATAGATCGGATCTGATGGTGGCGATGGATCCTCACGATTCTTTTGTTTTCTAATCTCTTGTGCTTTGATACCACTTTTGGTAAATAATGCACAGAAAAATAGAGCCAAGAAACACAAAATTTTTACGTGGAAAACCCTTGCGGGGGAAAAACCACGAGTGCTCGAAGGCAAATCACTATAATGAGGAGAGTTTACAATGGAGCACTTGCTCTTTCTATGGGCTACTGGGGTACATATTTATAGCGTGAGGGAAAAGAGTCCTATATGAAGAGGAAACCGAATTAGAGTCAGTTGCTACAGATTGACACCATATCTGATATAACCTGTGCATGCACATGCCAAGCCACGTCTAACATGAGGCGAAGAAGTGTCCTACATAGACACGGTACAAATTCTGATCAACTTTAACAATCAAAGTCCTTCATGATGGTAGCAATCTGCTTAGGTTTGTACTGCAACATGCATAAGCATAAAACAAGAGAACTCAGAACAGGCTCATGTTTTAGGAACATAGATTAAGTAACTACATCAAAGATTAATCTTCCAAGAGCAGTACCAGATGGGTTTGATTGACTGTCCAAAATCTTCCAAATAGTTCAGAAAAATGTCATCATCCTCTTTGAATAGAAGGCGTGCCACTGGTGATAACGGGTATGTATGTCGCAACCATCCGCATGGTCTTCGCCTCCCAGAGGGAAAAAAAGAGAATCAAGCAAGACAACGATAACTTATTCCACAGAAAACACAATTGCTAAAAACATCAAACTCTACCGAATTACCCTTTGATATGTCACCTCACCTAAAGCCTAGAACCGAACAAGCCATTGGGCTTGAAGAGGTTTATGTTGTTGCTGCCCACAAAATCTTGAGCCATGGCGATTATCGTATTCTCGATAGTCTTCTAGCCATGGTCATACGCTGCATCTTCCACAACATAGCCATGGGAAAAGAGGTAGTATAATACATTCTGCTAACTTTGTTTCAGGAGAAAATACACACATCGCAAATAAATTGAGAAAACACATGAGAATTTCTAAATTTCTCTATTCTCTTATTTGCTCCCTCTTTTTCTTTATACAAAACTGCTTACAGGTCTTCTCAATATATAGGCTAATACTCTCCTATTAGCATACGTACTCGTACTTCAAGTTGGACACAACTTCAACTTGAGTTACACATGGAGACGGGCTCTACTGTGTCTTGGACTCCAAGTCAAGATTATTTCTAACAATTTCCCCCTTAATCCTGACTTGACAAACTCTAGTTTTAGTCTCAATGCATTATGAACTACCAGCCATGCCTCCACATGAAGCGCTCTACATGTAGGATCTCAACTCAACTAGTACGGGTCATCCAGATGCAAATGTTGTAAAACACTGAGGCAGTCGGTCTCAACTACAACTTACTAAACTCATACTTGATACAGAATGGTGACACATCTCCTTAACGTTCTGATTCCTTTTCACCTTACTTAAGTTTGGACGTCGATAAATCTTCTCAACGTCCCTGACTTAACTCATCATCAGAGCACTATTGATTTATCATCACTGAGCGCTTCAGCAAGAAACGCTTTCTTCATCTTCGACTTAGGGCATTCTGAAGCAAAGTGTCCATAATCGTTACAATTATAACACCTCACTTTTGCCTTTTCAAACTTTGTTCCAGGTGAAAACGCACACATCGCAAATAAACTGAGAGAACAAAAAAAGAATTTCTGAATTTCTCTTTTCTCTTATTTGCTCTCTCTTTTTTTCACACAAAACTGGTTACATGTCTTCTCAATATATAGGCTAATACTCTCCTACTAGCATACGTACTTGGACTTCAAGTTGGACACAACTTCAACTTGAGTTACACACGCAGACGGACTCTACTACGTCTTAGACTCTAACCCAAAATTATTTCTAACACATTCTCATCCACCTGCCTTGATCAAAGTCTCATATGCAGAATTTGACAAATTGTAACTCACTGTCAGATGGCATACATTAGCATGTTTAACAACAAGGTTCTTCTTTAATGAGGAGAAGAGAATCTTCATCTGGCCTCGATTGAGACCATCAACCACAGAAGGGATCAAGGCCCCAGATATGGGCTCGTCGGTGCTAGATCTGGTTTTGAGAGCAATGCTGTCGCCCTCCTCTCCCCGTGTAGTCCTAGTTCTCCCTGGCGTTTTCGTTGCATCGGGCGTCTACCGTGCTGACCAAGTCGTCGTCCTCCGCCCTGACAAAAGAGTGTTTTAGCACATGAAGCCAGCTCAGTTTCCATCTCATCTTGGTTAGCTCAGACCTGAGTAAAGGCAAAGTGTCACAGAAAAGCTATGAACTGCACCAAAAGAATACCTTAATACGCATGTCCTCCGTCCTTATTCATGAGGAATATCTTAGCTATATAAACTATGGATGGTCTAGAGTCCTAGTGCCTGGCATTGGTAGAAAAGAAAGAATACGGAAACATATGGTCAAATAAAACTCTTACAAGAAAAAGGGGATCTAAATGTGTCCATAAGTAGCTTTGCACCACAGTTTTAAGCCATTGGAACATTCTATAGTTTACATCTAAATCAATAACTGGTGGAATCCAACACATCATTCCAAGACACTATTACTACAGAGACCTAGCAGAAATTCAAAACTGAATCCTAGTTATCGGATTCCACTGCAACAACTAATAAGAACATTATAAAGGCATTTGTTCCTCAGTCCAAATATGAAGGCGTTTAGGCAAAGTTCAAAATCTTAACAAGTTGATAACCCTGGATCATCACTTTTGGTTTGCCATTCTTTTGCAAATTTGCCAAATTCACTTAAGAATCTAGAACAATGTCCTATGACTACAAAGTCATAATAGACTTCTAGTCACTTTGCTATCAAAAGTCAAAAGTGGCTGCATTGCACCATTATTGTGTGCCACTTTTCTTGAGATTTTACAACGACACTCCCCTAAGGGCCTAAATTTGAGAATCAAGCAAGAGAAGTATAACTTATTATAGACAAAGTATAATTACTAAAAACATCAAACTCTATGGAATTACCCTTTGTTGTGTCAGCTCACCTGAAGCCTAGAAACAAACTGGCCATTGGGAGAGGGAGGCGTCGAGGTCGGTGTGGGCGTGGGAGTAGAGCGCGTCGACACGGCGCTTGAGTGCCTCCATCTACGAGGTGGTAGCACTCCTGAGGTCCCCGACACTGGAGATTGTTGCGAAAGCAGCAGGGGCGGGGGCTGCAGCGGCGGTGGGTAGAGAGGTGGCGAGGCGAGGGCTGGTGAGCTGTGGGCACGCGGCTAGCTTGGCCCAGGCCGTGCGCTTGGATGACCTAGACTTGGGCACAGGTTTTGGGGAGGAGGAGGAGCCAAGGGATGAGACTAATATGAGGTTGGTGGGGAGGTCGGTGATGACGGGGAGAGTGCCACGAGTGGGGTGTCATTCGCAATGGTCTCCCATTCGAGGTGCTTGGTGGGGGAGGCGATCAGGAGGTTGAGCCACACATAGATCTTACTCTTCTTTGTGGATTCCCCTTTGCATTAGATCTCTAAATGTCACCTCTTCTAAGCTTTTGGTATTTCAACTAATATATGCTCAGCAGTCAGCACTGGTGGCCAATGTTTTGCGGCACACACCAATTGATAGTCTTAAAATGAAACAACCCATAGTGTGTCTAATTAGGATGTAGAGAGTTCAATTTCTTGAAACTTTTTTATTAAAGTTCCTATCTGTGGGATTTGTGTTGTATCTACATAGTTTAGGGTTACCAAAGTTTGGGCTAAATTTTGGTCCTCATTTGCTACTGTAATGGCAACGAAATTAATTAAACTGAGGAAAAAAGTTGTATGTTAGGAAATAGTAACAATTCATTTTCCTTTTTTGTTTATGTTAACATTTAAGATGCTCCATGTTTGTTCTAGAATAATATTTTTGCTGTAATATCCCTCACTATAATTTTTATAGTTCCTAACCTTTGATCTGCCAATACAAATTAGGCGTAACTAGTTAGATCATCCTGCTAAGTAAAGAAAGGCCAAAGGCGTGGTGTGAATAGTAAAGAATCAGAAGCAACCCCAGGACTTCTCTTGCTACCCCTTGATTAGTAGCTCTTGCTGATGTTAGAAATAATCTTGACTTCGAGTCCAAGATGTAGTAGAGTCCATCTTCGTGTGTAACTCAAGTTAAAGTTGTGTCCAACTTGAAGTCCGAATACGTATGCTAGTAGGAGATTATTAGCCTATATATTGAGGAGGCTTGTAGCCAGTTTTGTAAGAAAAGCAAGGAAAAGGGGAGCAAATAATAGAATACAGAAATTCAGAAATTCTCCTGTATTCTCTCTGTTTATTTACGATGTGTGTGTTTTCTCCTGGATCAAAGTTTTAGCAAGTGGTATCAGAGCCGGAATCATCTCGAGGCAGAATCGCTCGGTGACTAAAATCGACTAAATCGTCTCATCGATTTTGAAGTCGCGTTAGTCCGGTCGCTCGCATCATAAAACTATATCAACTCCGAGCGGTGCCAAAGTTCGCCCGTGCGGCTCGTACGCAAATTGTCGACCCCAAGACTTGGTCCGCGCGTGACAAAGGAAAAAGTGTAGCACTGAGTTTTTTCTTTGTTGGTCTTTGGTCGTTGATCCAAGGAAAATAAAAAATGCAGAATTGATAGGAGAGAGGAAAAGCAAGGACATCAAGCAAGTAGAGTAGCGTCAGGAAAGAGAAACAATTAGTAGTGTTGGTTTCTTGTGATGGGCTCTTGAACCGAAGGACCAATCTCTCTAGTTTGCTTTTCTGCCTTTTTGTCTTTGGTCACGTGAAGACAGAGCGTGTGGCAACAAAGTAAGAGGCAGAGTCCAAGCTTGCGCTAGAGGAGATAGGAAAAAGAGGGGACAAGACAAGACACAAAAGAAAGAAGAGAAAAAGTCAATAGTTTTTCTTTGTTTGCTTTCCGTCTTTCCTGGGTCCGCACGGGGCAACGTCTTCGAGTCGGGTTTTGTCCACCGGATCCGAGTCGCACGCAAGCAACACACAATAAAAGCCATTCCAAGGCTAGAGTAGAGATGCAACAGAGAGCAAGTCCAAGTGAGGAAAAAAACCAGTGTAGTTTTTTCGTTCCCTCGGTCCAAGAGCCGCTTCAAAGTAGGCAGAGATCTTGATCCATGCTCAAGATCATGTCGCATTCTCTGTGAAGTGGTGTCACCGGTGACGAGGCATCATTCAGCATGATGGCGAAGGAGAGTTCTGTTGTCTCACTGCATTATTCGATGCTCATGATGAGCAATTATGCAGCATGGGCAATCAAGATGAATGTGTATATGAAGGTTCAAGGAGTGTGGGACGTGATCGAGAATGGCAACATCGATGTGCGCAAGGATCAGATGGCATTGGCGGCCATCTATCTGGGTATCCTAGAGGAGACGCTCTTCCTACTGGCCAAAAAGGAGATGGCCAAAGCCGCGTGGGAGACGTTGAAGATGATGCATCTTGGCGTCGATCGTGTGAAGGAAGCAAAGGTACAAGTTTCAAGACCGAGCTTGAGGTGCTGTGTATGAAGGAAACGGAGTTGATCAATGATTTCGTCATTCGATTGATGGTCATCGTCAACAAGATTAGAGCTCTTAGCGAGAAGGTGGAAGAGTTGTACGTAGTGAAAAAATTCCTTCGTACTGTTCCCTCGCAGTTTCTCCCAATTTCTTCGGTCATAGAGCAATTTGGAGACCTAAAGATAGTGACCATGGAGGAGTTCATTGGTCGTCTTAAGGCATATGAGAAACGCATCCGTGACAATAGCAACAGCGGCGACGGATAGCTCTTGTTGACTCGTGCTGAGTGGAAGATCCGATCATCGAAGCGTGGAGGCAAGAACACTTCCAGAAGTGGTGGCCAAGGCCATCAAAATCAAAAATTTGATAAGGTAAAAGTGAGGTGTTATAATTGAAACGATTATGGGCACTTTCCTTCAGAATGCCCCAAGCCGAAGATGAAGAAAGCATTTGTTGCTGAAGTGCTCAGTGATGATGAATCAACAGTGCTCTGATAACGAGTTGTGTCAGGGACATTGAGAAGATGTGTCACCATATTCTCAGATAATGAGTTGTGTAAGGTGAAAAGAAATCGGAACGTTGAAGAGATGTGTCACTATTCTATGTCAAGTATGAGTTTAGTAAATCGTAGTTGAGATCGACTGCCTCAATGTTTTAGAATCTTTACATTTGGATGGACCCGTACCAGTTGAGTTGAGTTCCTACATGTAGCTTACATGTAGAATGCTTCATGTGGAGGCATGACTGGTAGTTCATAATGTATTGAGACTAAAACTAGAGTATGCCAAGTCAAGATTAAGGGGGAGATTGTTAGAAATAATCTTGACTTCCGGTCCAAGACGTAGTAGAGTCCGTCTCCATATGTAACTTAAGTTGAAGTTATGTCCAACTTGAAATCTGAATACATATGTTAGTAGAAGATTATTAGCCTATATATTGAGGAGGCTTGTAGCCAGTTTTGTAAGAAAAGCAAGAAAAAGGGGAGCAAATAAGAGAATAGAGAAATTTAGAAATTCTCCTGTGTTCTCTCCGTTTATTTGCGATGTGTGCGTTTTCTCCTATATCAAAGTTTTAACAGCTGATATTGGGAAGACTTAGGGCAAGATCATGGTGAGTTCATTTCAACTCTTGTTGAGTAGCTTGTGCTAAATTACTATTTGTTATTCAGCTCCATCCCCATCGCTACTGTTGCCGCCATCACATGCTTCCTCGCTTGTTGCCCCATGCTCTGCACTGACCTGCACCTCCTCACGCTCACATCCACCCCTGTCGCGCTTTCTTGCGATGACGGCACTGCACTGCTGCGCCCTCCCGCCACTTGCAAAACATATTACTCTGATATATGACTATTGGATCGATAAATCCGGCATGATTCATTGGTTCTACTCTACTTGTTGTCCATATTGCCCCCCCCCCCCCAATATCCAATTCCTGGCTCCGCCCTGGAATCAAGCAAGAGAAGGGTAACTTATTGCACACAAAACACAATTGCTAAAAACAACAAACTCTACTAAATTACCCTTTGGTATGTCACCTCACCTGAAGCCTGCAGCCGAATTGGCCGTTGGGCTCGAAGAGGTTTATGTTGTTGCTGCCCACAAAATCTTGAGCCATGGCGATTATCATATTCTTGGTGGTCTTCTGGCCATGGTCGTACGCTGCATCTTCCACAACATAGCCATGGGAAAAGAGGTGGTATAATACATTCTCATCCACCTGTCTTGATCAAAGTCTCAAATGCACAATTTAACAAATTGTAACTCGCTGTCAGATGGCATACATTAGCATGTTTAACAACAAGGTTCTTTTTTAATGGGGATGTTAGAGTTGGTAATCTTGTTTTCAGAGTTGGTAGTTGTAGTCGAGTATTGGTGGTAGTGTACGAGTATGCTTGTAGTCGTGTTCAAGTTTGTGTACAAGCACGAGTACAATCCACGAAGCCCTCTCCATGTTGCTGCCTCGACCGAGCAGGGTAGGGCATGCGTCAGGTGAGAGAGCAACCACTGCTGCAGAGGTAATCCCAGCTACTGCTATATGGATCTTACTCTTCTTCGTGGATTCCCCTTCACATTAGGTCTCTAAATTTCACCTCTTCGAAGCTTTTGGTATTTCAGCTAATATATGGTCGACAGCCGGCACCGGTAGCCAATGTTTTGCGGCACACACCAATTGATAGTCTTAAAATTAAACAACCCACAGTGTGCCTAATTATGATGTAGAGAGTTTAATTTCTCGAAACTTTTTTTTGTTAAAGTTCCTATCTGTGGGATTTGTGTTGTATCTACACAATTTAGGGTTACCAAAGTTTGGGCTAAATTTTGGTCCTCATTTGCTACTGTAATGGCAACCAAATTAATTGAATCGAGGAAAAAAGCTGTACGTTAGGAAATAGTAATGATTCATTTTCCTTTTTTTGTTTGTATTAACCTTTAAGATGCTCCATGTTTGTTCTACAATAATATTTTTTTGCTGTAATATCCCTCAATATAATTTTTATAGTTCCTAACCTTTGATCTGCCAATACAAATTAGACGTAACTGATTAGATCATCCTGCTAAGTAAAGAAGGGCTAAAGACGTGGTGTGAATAGTAAAGAATCGGAAGCAACCCCAGGACTTCTCTTGCTAGCCCTTGATTCATAGCTCTTGCTGATACTGGGAAGACTTAGGGCAAGATCATGGTGAGTTCATTTCAGCTCTTGTTGAGTAGCTTGTGCAAAATTATTATTAGTTATTCAGCTCCACCCCCATCGCTACTGTTGCCGCCATCGCATGCTTCCTCGCTTGTTGCCCCATGCTCTGCACTGACCTGCACCTCCTCACGCTCGCATCCACCCTTGTCGCGCTCTCCTGTGACGACGCCACTGCACTGCTGCGCCCTCCCACCACGCAAATTCCTCAAGTTGCCATTTCTTTAGTCATCTTCACAACAAATTCAGTTAACTGATATTTTGGGTACAATACAAACTCATAAGTAATATGTTTTCCACTAATATTACCATGGTGAAAATTACAAGTGTGAACCATGTCTTTTGGAATCCTATTGTAGAGCATGGGTAATTAATATTGTTTGTTACTTTTCATTTTTATTGTGATTTATAAAGTTGAGTTAGATTATATTACATCAAATATGGTTTCTAAATTTTGAATTTGATTCTATATTTCGTGTGATATATATTGCAAAAATGTGCATTGTGTGGTTTTGTACCATGTTTGGTTACACACACACACACCACCCAATTTTGGGAACCGTCGCAACGCACGGGCATCATACTAGTAGGTATAATATATGAGTGCTGTTAGATAATGATAATTGGCATCTACAAGAGATTGCAAAAGATACCAGGAGAATATGATTTGTCCTTGTTATTTTTGTTCCATCATTGTTTGCTGGCTATTGGTGCAATGCTCCAAATACTGCTGTCTGTTTTACCTGCCTAAGTGCTTCCTGCTGGTGATATAAACATTCATTGTCTTCTCTGTTTCGAATGGCTAGAATGTAACTTGCCACCATCTTTCATGTCCGTGATTTTTTCTAGCAAGTTTATTTAGAAATGCGAGCCAGGTCAAATATTTTAGTTGTGCGATTCTAAGGTTACTTGAAAACATTGCTGTGCATAGTCTACGTTTAATGTGTGGCTGCATCTGTTATGGCATAGGATTTGGCGAGGTGTGCACTATAGCACATAAACAATACCACGTGTACTGTAGCATATGAACAGTACCACATGTACTGTAACAGTCGGATTGGGAATGGTTAGATGCATATTTTTATATTAGGAATGGTTAGATACATATCTTCGTATTAGGAATAATTAGATACATATCTTCATATTAGAAATAGATATATGCATATCTTTATATTTATATAGTATAGATATGATACTATGTTTAGTTGATTGGTTGCATTAGATTGTGTTAGTTTACATATTGTTGAGGCTAACCTCATCTATATAAAGAGAGGAGCCATATTATTCATTATCAGGCAATGAATAAACAAAATCTCTAGTCTCTCTCTTCTTCTAAAATCAAGCCTCAAAGCCTCTCTATCATGTCAGGGAAGAGCCCTGCCGGTGGCTAGATGAGGGTGAGAACGCTACTCTCGGTTCTCGAGTCCATACCCAACCACCGACCACAACATTTGGTATCAGAGCCAACTGTTGCTCCGCCATCTATGGCAAGCAGTAGGGATTTCGATTCCATAAAGGCCCGAGCTTCACGATTCCACTACCTAAGGCTTTCGACTTTCGATGGCAAGAAAGATCCACAACCTTGGTTGAATCGTTTTGAGTAATTCTTCAAGAAGCAACGGACGATGGAGGAAGATGAGTGGTTGGCATCACACCACCTAATAGGGAATACTGCCCTGTGGTACTAGTAGCTGGAGTGTGCGCTTGAGGTGCCGATATTGCCAAGTTTTGTTAAACATGTCAACCTCCGTTTCGCCACCACCATTGCACCGTCTTTACCCACACGTCAAGTCTCCACCGAGACAACTACTATGGCTTCCGATGCCGAGTTATCCTCCACTGAGATCTACACCAACTTGATGGTTTGGATGAAAGAGTTCATGGCCAAGATTGAAGAGAAGGCACAGAATATTGCTGCGATTTCTGAGTTGCCATCGCCGCCGGTTGCGACCATGTCCAAGATAGAGGAGCAGCAAGAAGCGATGCCTGCTATTGCAATGGCAGCATTGCCATCACCGTCCCTATCGACATTATTAACATTGGTCCAGCTACCACCTTTACCAATGACAACCTGAGAGACCATGTGGAGGTCATCCCGTGTGTGTGATGAGTAATTGACATCGGTTTAGGAAAGTCGAGTTTGATTTGGTTGGTTCAAACCTTGTCGTTGCGTGGTGCAATTGGGCTCGGTCAAACTTGGTCAAACCTGGTCAAAGTGGTTAGGATGCATATTATGATGACTTGTCAGGTTTAGGCTGTTTATGCTTAATGTGGGTTCATTAATGCATTTTTGCTTTCATGTATCGAGCGGTGCTATTTGTGTGTTTCTTGTCTGTGTTGGCTGCAGGACATCGAGGCAGAGTCGTGGCGAGACACGAGGTGACCGGACTAGACACGGGCGATGTCGAGGTCAGAACGGTCGGATGTGTTGAAGACGGCGGAGATTCGATGTGGTTGCGAGGCTTGGACGACAAGGAGCGCGGAACTTCCCGGAAGGTGCAGGAGGGGCGAAATGGTATTTTCGCGAGGCTGCAAAAGCGGGAGCGGGCTCCGTTGGATCTGGCGGGCGTAACGGGTTGGAGACCCGTTAGCCAAGGGCTATAAATAGAGGCAGAGGGTGTCTCCCTATGTGTACGTGTGTTTCTTCTCTCCAAGAACCATGTAGAGTGTGGGTTTTCTTGATTTTGAGTGAGAGAGAGGATGGATTGAAACTCTTGTAATCATTCCTCTTGTATCAATCATGTATCTCCTTTCCTCAATATCAATATGAGATGGTTTTGGATGAAGTTGATCAAGTTTCTGGCTCTCTGTGGTTTTTGCTCTTCCATGCTTTGTAGGCTTGATTTTTGACTTTTTGAGTTTCTTGTTGATTCTTGCTGGGAAGACCAAAAATGGATTGCTCTATGATGGGATAGTGCCTCAAGGTCATTTGATCGTTTTTCCCAAGAGCAAACCTTGTTTAATCTCAGCTTTTGCCTTTTTGGGTTGCTCTGTTCATATTTTCCATTTCTAGGGTTTTGGGTGAAATCCTGTTTCCTCTTTTGAGATGGCATGAAACTTGGCATGTAGAGTCCAGAGGCTATCAATTAGCTTCTCTCAAAGTTTCATGGCCAGAGGATCAAAGATTTGTGAGGAATTTGGAATTTGGTGAAGCCTCTGTAGTTGTTCAGGTTTAGCATGTCTAGGGTTTTGGTGTTTTTCTTGATTCCCTTCTCAAGATAGCATGAAACATGGCATGAGAAGTCCAGAGGCTATTAAGTAGCTATCCTCAAAGCTTCATGACCAGAGGATCAAAGGTCGGGGAGAAATTTGGTTTTTGGTGTTGGCTCTGTATCTTTTCAGATTCTGGGTCAAATCTGAAATTCTTGTTCTTTTCCTTTAATCTCTTGGTTTCCTAGAGCCCCCATGCTATTTTGTTTGTTGTGTAGTGCTTTGAGCTAAAAAGATTTGGAAGAAACCTTCAATTTCTCAGTTTTTGAAGTTCTGAAATTTTCAGGTTTCAGTGAGTTGTCTTCTGTTTTCAGCGTGCGGTACTACCGCTCCTCAAAAGGTACTACTGCTCAAAGGTACTACCGATCGGCTCAGCGGTACTACCGCTCGTCTCAGCGGTACTACCGCTTGCAGTCAGACTTGCTCTGAAACTATTTTTTCTTGACTGTTTCTTTCTCGAGCAGTTGTATCCTTGTTGCTGTGACTTCCAGTAGTGCATATCTTCTTTCTTCATAGCTTCCATAGCTATTGGAGAAGAAGCATAAGTGTGGATACTTTAGGGGCGAATTTAATTTTTAGAAAGCGACATTCACCCTCCCCTCTGTCGCCATTTTGGTCCAACAATTGGTATCAGAGCTGGTTAGCTCTTTTCCATAGATCTTAACCGGTCTCTAAAGCCATGGCGACAGACAAGTACTCAACCAAGCCTCCCGTCTTTGATGGCATCGATTACCCCTTCTGGAAAAGCCGAATGGAGACATATATCCAGGCTCAGGGGTATGCCATCTGGCGTAAGGTCAAGGTCCGGTTTGTTGTTCCTGCCGATGAGAACATCAATGCCGGGAATATGGCTGATGTTGAGGCAAATGCTAAGGCAAGGAACATCATTATCCAGGTCCTGAGTCGTAGCGAGTTTGACCGCATATCTCATCTTTCATCCGCCTTCGATATTTGGGAGACCCTCGATGCTTACCATGAGGGCACCTCCCAAATAAAGACGGTGCGACAGGACCAGTTCAAGCGAGATTACAACAAGTTTGAAATGCTCGCTAGCGAGTCCCTTGATGAGTGTTTTGCGCATTTTCACAAAATTCTGAGCAACCTCCGAGCGGTCGGTCTCACATACCCCGACTCGGATAACGCTCGACAGATGCTCGTTGCACTCGACCTTCGTGTTTGGGAGATGAAGGTGACTACCATCAAGGACACCACGGACCTCTCGACTTTGACTCTTGATGCGCTGTACGCGCGCCTCAAGTCTCACGAGATTGACATTGTCTCTCGCAAGTCGAAGTCACAGTCGATGGCCCTAGTCACCGATCTCGGTTCGGCTTCTGGTCTTTCCTCTGATTTGCCGTGTGGATTCTCCCTTGCTGTTCTCTGTGACATAACTGATGATCAGTTAGAGCAGCTTGCGGATGAGCAGTTAGCCCTCCTAGCTTGGAGATTCTCCCATGTTTACAAGAGGAGGGGGGACGGAAAGAGAGGACTCGTGATCTGCTTCGAGTGTGGTGGCCCCAACCACATTCGAGCGAACTGCCCCAAGCTGGGGAACGGCAAGAACGACTACGGCGGATCGGGCAAGAACGACTACATCGACAAGAACCGTAATAAGAAGCCCTCAGCTCCTGCACAAGGCAAGAAGAAGTTCCGCGACTTTGGGAAGGCCAAGAAGCTTTTCCATCGCGTCCTCACCGCCTTCAACGACCTCGATCTCAATGAGGTGGAGGGGTGGAGCGACGACGATGGAACGGACGAGCAAGAACCCAAGGGTGGCGACGACTTCTCCGGCATGTGCTTCATGGCCCTTGAGGGCGAACTGAGGTATGCCCCACCTACGATCAGCTTAATCATGCTTTTCTTAAGCTAGGTGGATTTCATTCTAGAGCTAGGGCTAGGTGTACCGAGTTAGAGAAGTAAGTAGAGAGCTTGTCACGGGAGCTTACTTCACTTAGGTCTGCTCCCTCCCATGACGATTGTGATGTTTGTTCTGCTTTGCTGGATGACATGGAGAAACTAAGGACCTTGCATGATAGTGTGTCCTCTGAGCTAGACATGATTAAGGTGGAGAATGTTAGTCTTCTTGCTGAGCTTGAGATGAGTAGAGTAGCGCCTATTTCATCTGCTGTTGTTGAGACTACATCTTGCACCTCATGTGAGGATAAGGACAATGCTTTTAGAGGTCTTTATACTATGTTGCTTGATCTGCCCGAGACATGTGAAAACTGCAATAATCTGAAGATGAACCTAAAATGGGCAGATCATAAAATTGCAGAACTACAAGCTTTTCTTCTTGAGCCAATTGCTTCATGTATGAACTATCCCAAGCTTACTGCTGAGCTTGAAGCTGTCTCCAAACAGTTTCAAGAATTAGTTGATGGCAATAATAGATTGGCTCAAACTGCTTCTGAGGACCCTGTTAGCTCACCATGCATTAATTGTAACAAACTAAAATCTGACTTGATTGCATTGGATGAGAAATATGTGAAGCTAACTAAGGACCTTCTAGAGAAGCCACTTTCGGCTTGTGATGTGATTGATGAGAAGGGGGAGAAGCCTCAGGGTAAGGTAGAGACGCCTTGTGACGTGAACCAACCTGCTAGTAGTAGGACTGTCCCCTCAGAGTTGGCTGTGTGTGCACAAGCCATTCTTTCATCTACTGTTGGTTCTTCTTCTGCTCCCTTACCTTCTGCTATCTCCTCTTCCCCCTGCTCTTCTTGCACCTCTCTCTTTCGGGAGTGTCAGTATCTTATGAACACTCTCGAGAAATTTGTAGGCGGCAAGAAGAAGCTTAATCTTATTCTAGACCAATTCAAGATTTACAGATTTAATCAGGGTCTAGGATATGATTTCTATGAGGACATGAGGAAGCATCCACCTGCCGTGCTTAGACCCATAGCACCAGGTGTGATCGAGACTGAGCCCAGGACCGAGAAAGTCCAATTTAAGTCTGCGGGCTTTGTCCAAGAGATTTCTGACAGCAAGGTGAGTCCACCTGCAGCTTCGGCCTCTCAGAAGGTGAAGCCTCATCATGCTACTTCTACCTCTTAGAAGGTGAAGTATCATTGCACCTTCTGTCAGAAGGATGGACATCTGATCGATCGATGCTTCAGGCGCGCCAAGATCACGCGTAGAGACCGTGTTCATGATCTTAGGCGTATTTAGGGTCAGCCCCAGACCTTGAGTGCACCTAAGACCAACACGAGGTCTAGGATTGCTTCTGTTGATGGGTTTGGGCAGCATCGAGGACTTGGTTTTTCCGAGTTTTCTGGTTTTCGTCCTCATGCTCCCTTTGGTCGTGACTTCCGCCATCCTGAGGGTAGATCTCGTTTCCCCCGTCGAGATAGCTACCCACGGCGTGATCAGCATGTTGCTGGTGTCTTGACTCACTCCTCTGTAGCAGTCAAGCCCAACAACAGCTTCGGGTCTGCACACAGACCTTCTGGCTTGTTGAGTGACAGAGAGCGTAGGGTAGATAGAGGTCAGTCGTGCTTGACTACTTCATCTGCTCGACGTATTACTCAGTATTGGGTGCCAAAATCACTCTTGATTTACCCCCAGTACTGAGACTTTACTCTCTGTTTGACTCGGGTTCGCCGGGCAGGGAAGGGAAAGGTTTGGCTTGTAGACTCCGGGTGTTCACGACACATGACCGGAGACTCCCGTTGGTTTTCTTCCCTTGCCCGTGCTCCAGGTGATGAGACGATCACCTTCGGAGATGCTTCATCTGGGCGTGTCATCGCCAAAGGTACATTGCACATTAATGAGTCTTTTATTTTAAAAGATGTTGCCTTGGTTAGTAAGCTACAGTATAATTTGCTTTCAGTCTCTCAGCTTACCGATGACAGTTTCGAGGTGAGCTTTAAGAAAAAACGCTTGCAAAATTCTTGATTCTTCGGGTAGTCTGGTTTGCGGGATTTCTCGTTTTGGGAGGATCTTTCGTGCTGATTTTTCTGAGTCTTCTGGTGATCCTCTCAGGTGTTTAGTTGCTTCTAAGTCCCGCGACCTTTCTTTCTGGCATAGGAGACTTGGTCATATTGGATTTAACCATTTGACCCGAGTTAGCGGCCACGATCTCATTCGTGGTCTGCCAAAACTCAAAATGGTCAAAGATCTTGTTTGCGCTCCATGCCGGCACGGCAAGATGGTTGCCGCTTCTCATCCTCCGGTCACAGTGACTATGACCGATGCACCGGGACAGCTGCTCCACATGGACACAGTTGGACCAGCTCGAGTGCAGTCAGCAGGAGGGAAGTGGTATGTTCTTGTCGTGGTCGATGACTTCTCAAGGTACTCTTGGGTGTTTTTCTTAGCCTCGAAGGATGAGACGTTTACACATTTCCGAGGTCTTTTCAGTAGGCTTTCTGTTGAGCTCCCGGGTGCCTTACGAGCGATCCGCAGTGACAATGGCACGGAATTCAAGAATTCCTACTTTGAGAGGTTCTGCGATGAGACGGGTGTAGAGCACCAGTTCTCTTCTCCGCACGTCCCACAGCAAAATGGCATCGTGGAGAGGAAGAACCGTACCTTGGTCGGGATGGCCAGGACGATGCTCGATGAGTACTCTACACCGCGGAAGTTTTGGGCTGAAGCTATAGCTACTGCGTGCCATGTCTCAAATCGAGTTTTTCTTAGGGCACACTTGCACCGCACTTCTTATGAGCTGAGATATGGGCGAAAGCCCAGTGTATCTCATTTTCGTGTGTTTGGTTGCAAGTGCTTTATTCTGAATTCTGGGAACCTAGACAAGTTTGAGTCACGTTCTTGTGATGGGATCTTTCTAGGTTACTCGACTTCTTCGCGGGCTTATCGGGTTTGGAACTGCGAGTCTAGCAAAATGGTAGAGACCTATGAGGTGACCTTTGACGAGGCCAGTCCGGGGACTAGGCCTGATATCTCAGGTTCTTTAGAGCAGTCCGAGCCCATCTTTGTGGATGATGAGGACGATGGAGATGAGGGTTGTCTACTCGATCCAGTCCCTCATCCACCCCTTGAGGTGCCTTCTTCCACCGCACCTCAAGGCGATCAGCCCATGCCTTCTGCTTCTTCTGGAGCTAGTGGCTCTGTTCCTACCTCGTCAGCTCACGAGGTAGAGGCCACTTCTTCATCTCATCCTGGACCTCCTCGACATATCCAAAAAGCTCATCCTTCTGAGCATATTATTGGAGACCTATTTGAGCGAGTTACTCGTTCAAAATTTGGTGTCTCAATTCTGTCTCCATTCTGCCTTTGTTGCCTCCTTTGAGCCCAAGGACGTTTGTCATGCTCTGTCTGACGAGTCTTGGGTCAATGCCATGCATGAGGAGCTAGAAAATTTTGAGAGAAACAAGGTCTGGTCGCTTGTTGAGCCCCCTCGTGGTCACAATGTCATTGGGACCAAGTAGGTGTTCAAAAACAAGCAGAGTGAGAATGGGGTGGTTGTTCGAAACAAGGCTAGACTGGTAGCTCAGGGCTTCTCTCAGGTTGAGGGTCTCGATTTCGAGGAAACTTTTGCCCCTCTAGCTAGACTTGAAGCCATTAGAATCCTGCTTGCCTTTGCAGTTTCTAAGGGTTTCAAGCTTTACCAGATGGACGTTAAGAGTGCCTTCCTTAATGGCTTCATTGAGGAAGAAGTCTATGTCAGACAGCCTCCAGGTTTCGAAAACTCCAAATACCCAAACCATGTCTTCAAGCTTTCCAAAGCACTGTATGGACTTAAGCAAGCCCCTAGAGTTTGGTATGAGAGGCTTAAGTCCTACTTGCTGAGCCATGGTTTCGAGATGGGTAAAGTAGACAAGACCTTGTTAATCTACCGGCATGGCATTGATCTTCTGCTTGTCCAGATCTACGTGGATGACATTATCTTTGGCGGCTCTTCTCATGCTCTCGTTTCCCAGTTCTCGGATGTCATGAGCACCGAGTTTGAGATGAGCATGATGGGTGAGTTGACCTTCTTCCTTGGCTTTCAGATCAAGCAGACTCGGGAGGGTACCTTCTTGCATCAAGGCAAGTACACTCGTGACCTCCTGAGACGCTTTGATATGAGTGATGGTAATCCTGTGTCAACTCCCATGGCATCTTCCGCCACACTTGACCCAGATGAGGACGGCGAGCCAGTTGATCAGAAGGAGTATCGTAGTATGATCGGATCCCTCTTGTACCTCACTGCCTCGAGACCGGACATATACTTCGCTGTGTGTCTTTGTGCCCGGTTTCAAGCTTCTCCTCGCGTATCTCACCGCCAGGCGGTGAAGCGCATTCTTCGGTACCTTCGAGCTACAATTGACTATGGTATCTGGTACTCTTCCTCGTCCTGTCTTTCCTTGAGAGCCTTTCGGATTCAGACTTTGCCGGCTGTAGGATAGATAGGAAGAGCACTTCGGACACCTGCCAGTTCATTGGCACTTCTCTCGTTTCTTGGTCTTCGAGGAAGCAGTCCGGTGTTGCACAGTCCACCGCAGAGGCCGAGTACGTTGCTGCAGCCAGCTGCTGTAGCCAGGTGCTCTGGAAGGTCTCAACCCTGCGGGACTTTGGGTTAGTTATCGACAGTGTTCCACTCCTTTGTGATAACACTTCTGCGATTAACATTGCTAAGAATCCAGTGCAGCACTCTCGGACCAAGCATATCGATATTCGCTATCACTTCCTTAGAGACCATGTAGAGAAGGGTGACATCGTGCTCCAGTTTGTGGAGAGTGACCACCAGTTGGCTGATATCTTTACCAAGCTATTGGATAGCTCTAGGTTTTCAGCTCTGCGGGGAGAGCTTGGGTGGTTTGTCCTTATGGACTGTTGTGAGGGGGAGCTATGTGCTTTGTTGCTTTATTATATTGATTATGCTCTTACTCATATCTGTTGCATTACATTCGGGGTGCATTGGGGCTAGTCCTTCTAGCATAGGTTAGAATGGTATTTTTGCCTAGCGTTTAGACTTCTTGCTCTTATCTTGTGACTCTAGGCTGCTGCTTGTTAGCTGTTCTCTTCTCTCTAGGTTGAGCTTACTCACTTCTTGTGGGTTCTAGCGAGGGTTGGGCCACCCTCGGGTAGACAAGGTACGTGTTTGCTCCCTAGGTTGTTAGTAGACCAACTGATAGTTCCGGAGTCATATGGGGTAGATAAGAGTCAGTCTGAGCCATAGTATCCTCTTTATCTTATCTATGCTTTAAGGACTGCCCGTTCTGTTTTTCCTTCCCAGCTTCTCGATTTTATCGCTTTGGTTCAGGGGGAGTTCATCTAGGAGCTTCTGGAGCTTAATATTGACGTAACTCAATCTGAACTAAAAGTTGCATCTCATGTTGAGGGGGAGCTGGACTTTTCTGCATGTCATTTTGCATTGTAAATAACTCTTGGAGCCTTGATTATTATCCATTTATGACATGCTTACAATGCTTTACACCTTGCCATGACTTGTACTTATTTGCTAGTTTGATCATGACTTCATATGTGTAGACTAGCTTTTGCCATGATAAGTTTATTAAAATTGCTCAACTTAAATTAAAACTTGTCATGCTAGCTCACGAGATTAGTCTTTCTTGAGTTATCCTTTTATGCTTCATGCCATGTCAAATAGGCTGAGTTGAGTCTTGAATCTTGGTTGAGCGTTAGATTGAGCTATGCTAGTTCTTGATGTAGCAAGAGTTAGTACAATCAATAAGAATGCAAAAAAATCTCTTTTGTGCAAAAAAACTGATTTCACCAATTCTTTCTCATGAGACGGCTTGCCATTGCATTTGGCATGAACTCAGGGGAAGTTTTCGATGACCAAGATCATCTCCTTAAGCTTCTTGCTTGGAATGGTAGCATAAGGCTTAAAATCTAGCACATGCTAAAACAAAATTCTGGTTGGCAACAATCATGAGATTTCTAAAGAAAAACTTATCATTTGTGCTCAATTTGCTAAAATTACAAAGATTACAAGTACTTAATCAATTGTTTCACTCTTGAGCTTGTAGCACTCTAATTAGGCTCAATACTAGCTTCTTGGTTACGCTTAGCTTGTTGACATGGTTTGCATCATCCTTGGATACCTCTAGCTAGACTTTGATCATTGATGACTTGACATGCTCTCAAATTGTACTTCATTTAAGATTGTCATCTATTTGGTTTAGCTAGCTTATATATATCCTGTCATGATCTAGATAGCACTCTATTGAGTTATGGCTTGATGTAATACTTAATGGTCATTTTGGATAATTCTCATGGCTCTAAATGCTTAGAATAATCAAACTTCAGCCATTTCATCTATTTCCATGACTTGTTCTCTTCCTTGCATCATTGATGTGTTTATTGCCAAAAGGGGGAGAATAGTGGTAGAAAAAGGCATTTTGGGAGCTTTGAGGAAAATTGTTATTTCTTTCTTTTGCTCCTTGTGTCGACATGGTCATTAGCTTCATTCCTTCCTTTGGACCATGTTTGACTTCTTCTTTTTCAAACTCAGCTTTATGCTTTTTCGGGGTTTGTCAATATACTCATCAAGGGGGAGATTGAGAGACCATGTGGAGGTCATCCCGTGAGTGTGATGAGTAATTGACATCGGTTTAGGAAAGTCGAGTTTGATTTGGTTGGTTCGAACCTTGTCGTTGCGTGGTGCAATCGGGCTCGGTCGGACTTGGTCAAACCTGGTCAAAGTGGTTAGGACGCATATTACGATGACTTGTCAGGTTTGGGTTGTTTATGCTTAATGTGGGTTCATTAATGCATTTTTGCTTTCATGTATCGAGCGGTGCTATTTGATGTGTTTCTTGTCTGTGTTGGCTGCAGGACATCGAGGCAGAGTCGTGGCGAGACACGAGGTGACCGGACTAGACACGGGTGGTGTCGAGGTTAGAACAGTCGGATGTGTTGAAGACGGCGGAGATTCGATGTGGTTGCGAAGCTTGAACGACAAGGAGCGCGGAAGCTTCCCGGAAGGTGCAAGAGGGGCGAAATGGTATTTTCACGAGGCTGCAAAAGCGGGAGCGGGCTCTGTTGGATCTGGCGGGCGTAACGGGTTGGAGACCCGTTAGCCAAGGGCTATAAATAGAGGTTGGTGGCTGCATGCCCACTAATGCACTCCAAGGGTTCTAGGGTTTGCTTTAGTCAAAATAAGCTTTAGAAGTTGGTTTTGGCTTTAGGCTTTAATTGGTGAGGGTTGTTGAGTGAGGCAAAGGGTGTCTCCCTGTGTGTACGTGTGTTTCTTCTCTCCAAGAACCATGTAGAGTGTGGGTTTTGTTGATCTTGAGTGAGGGAGAGGATGGATTGAAACTCTTGTAATCATTCCTCTTGTATCAATCATGTATCTCCTTTCCTCAATATCAATATGAGATGGTTTGGATGAAGTTGATCAAGTTTCTGGCTCTCTGTGGTTTTTGCTCTTCTATGCTTTCTAGGCTTGATTTTTGACTTTTTGACTTTCTTGTTGATTCTTGCTGGGAAGGTCATTTGATCATTTTTCCCAAGACCAAACCATGTTTAATCTCAGCTTTTGCCTTTTTGGGTTGCTATGTTCCTATTTTGCATTTCTAGGGTTTTGGGTGAAATCATGTTTCCTCTTTAGAGATGGCATGAAACTTGGCATGTAGAGTCCAGAGGCTATCAATTAGCTTCTCTCAAAGTTTCATGGCCAGAGGATCAAAGATTTGTGAGGAATTTGGACTTTGGTGAAGCCTCTATAGTTGTTCAGGTTTTGGCATGTCTAGGGCTTCTTGATTCCCTTCTCAAGAAAGCATGAAACTTGGCATGAGAAGTCCAGAGGCTATTAAGTAGCTATCCTCAAAGTTTCATGACCAGAGGATCAAAGGTCGGGGAGAAATTTGGTTTTTGGTGTTGGCTCTGTATCTTTTCAGATTCTGGGTCAAATCTGAAATTCTTGTTCTTTTCCTTTGATCTCTTGGTTTCCTAGAGCCCCCATGCTATTTTGTTTGTTGTGGTAGTGCTTTGAGCTAAAAGGATTGGGAAGAAACCTTCAATTTCTCAATTTTTGAAGTTCTGAAATTTTCAGGTTTCAGTGAGCTGTCTTCTGTTTTCTGCGTGCGGTACTACTGCTCCTCAAAAGGTACTACCGCTCAGCTCAGCGGTACTACCGCTCAGAGGTACTACCGCTCGTCTTAGCGGTACTACCGCTTGTAGTCAGACTTGCTCTGAAACTATTTTTTCTTGACTGTTTCTTTCTCGATCAGTTTTATCCTTGTTGCTGTGACTTCCAGTAGTGCATATCTTCTTTCTTCATAGCTTCCATGGCTATTGGAGAAGAAGCATAAGTGTGGATACTTGAGGGGCGAATTTAATTTTTAGAAAGCGAAATCACCCCCCTCTATCGCCATTTCGGTCCAACACAACCCCTCTCCAGCCTTCGCTATCCTTGGTTGCACCTCTGGTGCCTCACCGAGGAGGAAGGTTACTATTGTCCAGCAGTGATCTTATCCATGTGGCTAGCCGATGCCATGGCTTTGTAGATATGGGGCGTGGCGGGTGTCAGGGCTGCAACGGTATCACGTTCTTCCCCACACCATTAGGAAAAGCGTCATTGCTGCCCCGCATAGCTTGTCCATGCTATCGGCACCTCCTGCAATGGCAAGTCACACCAAGGGACCGCAGTCCTCACTGCTGCCCATCAGAGTGTTGCACTCTCTCTTCCACACGACTATCCGTCGGCGCCACGGGCTCTCGTCGACATGGGGTTATAAAGGACTTCAACCATGACCACCACCTGACAACTTGAGGACGAGCTGTCATGTCATGAGGGGTGTAATGTTATGACTTATGATCTCTCGAGGCATGCATTGTAGCACACGAACAGTACCGCACGTACTGTAGCACGCGAATAGTACAACGTATACTATAGCGGTCAAATTAAGAATGATTAGATACATATCTTCATATTAGGAATTGTTAGATCCTTATCTTCACATTAGGAATAACTAGATACATATCTTCATATTAGGAATAGATATATGCATATGTTTATATTTAGATAGTATGGATATGATATTATCTTTAGTTGATTGGTTGCACTAGATTGTGTTAGTTTTTATATTGTTAAGGGCTAACCTCATTTATATAAGGAGAGGAGCCGTATCATTCATAATTAAGTAATGATAAACAAAGTTCGTGTAACATCCTGATTGGAATTTTCATTAAATAAAAGGATTTAATATGACTAAATTGAACATTAACATTTATCAAAAGTATTTTATTTGGGTTCCTTGAGTCTCAATGAATTTTTTGGAATTTTCTTGGATTTATTCGGGTTTATTTGCTATTTTCTAGAGCTCAAAAGTATTTATTTGATATTTTGAAAAAAAAGAAAAACCATAAATTTCTAAAAGGCTAGGTGGGCAGAAGCCCGCCAGCTCGGCCCAGCCTGCTCGCGCGTGCCACATGTTGCGCATCCGCGCTCGCGCCCGCCCGCCGGATGGTGGCCACGCGTCGGCCATCCGCCGCCCCCCGCCGCCACATCCGAGTCACTCGCTCCGCCTTCGTTCTCTGTTGTCTAATCCCTAGTCCGCCACATGTCGCACATCCGGGGCCTTTCGCACTGTGTTTCGTCTTCTTCTCAGTTTTCGCCGCCACCGTCTCCGTCTCGGCTATGTCTCGGTGTTCGTGCCTGACCCGAACTCCGTGCCCGCATCCGTCTTGGAGTCCTCGGCGTCTGGGTATAAAAGCTAGTCGTCCCCTCATCCTCCGCACCCTGCAACCGCCTCGCCTTCCGAGCTTCGCCGTTGAGCGCCGTCACCCTCGTCGTCGCCCGCGCCGGCCGCCGTTCATCGCCCTCATCGGTCAGACGCCACCGATGAGTCGCCGTCTGGTCCTCGCCTCGCCGTTGTCTCGCGTCGCTGACCAAACCTCTCCGCCGCTGGTAGTCTCATCTGCCGTGCGCCGACCTCGGTCTACGCGCCGTCACCTCGGTCTGCACCGCTCGCCTCGCATCGCGCGCCCGCCAACTCACGCTTCGCCTTCCTATACACCCAGTCCACGTGCATTGAGACTCGGACATGCAGGGCCCGCATGTCAGCCATGAACCTGTGAGCCAGCCGAGTCAGCAGCACCATGCAAGCCATCCACGTCAGCCCTAGGCCAACACGTCTGCCATGTTTCGTCCACATGTGTGCCACATTAGCAACCGAGTTGTCCCGGTGCCATGTCAACATGCCACGTCATCAGCCACGTGTCATGCCATATCAGCATGCCACGTCAACCCTAGTGAACATGTTTCCGCCTAGTCAGCCACCGCGTCAGTAAGCCCATTCAACCAGTGCACTATTCCATGAGCTGAGTCCACCGTAGACTAGCCTTTTCTGTGCACCGAGTCCACAACACAGTAGCTTTTCTGATTTTTAGCCTTTTTCCCAGATTAGAATTTTTGAGAGCCCGTTCTCCTTCGTCCTAGCTCCGATTGACCCGATTCTTCTTCCTAAATTCGTATAAACTTGAGCTCTATCTTTTGGTTCTAGTTTTAAAGTTTTTGGAGTTCTCTCTCGTTAGATCCCGCGTTCAAAGGAGCTGAAGTAGAATTTGAAGAGCAAGAGCCGTTAACTGAGCAAGGCTAAGGCAAGTCATATTCTTTGATCATGTTGAACCTAGTTTTCAAATTTATTATGTATTACTTTATTTTAAATTATCATGCATTGCTACTTTATCATAAAGGTAGCTATTAGGGGTGCAAATGGAGCAGATATTTCCTGACCATCCATCCGTCCGTTTTAATTCGGATATAATCAGAGCAAATTTTCGGATATTCAAAGGTTTTGTCGGATACGGAAACATATTTGGATATTTTTTGTCGGATATGGAAACGGATTCGAAAAAAGCATTATCGAATGGATATAGAACTATCCGAGTATTTTTCTGGATAGTTACCCGGATAGTTACCAGATACGGAAACGGAGTCGGATACCTAGCCTCTCCGCCAGCCAGGTGGGATGTCCGACTCTTCTTGAAATGTAGCATCAATTATTTATATAAGATTGACTGTTTAGGTGGCTATTGCAACGTCGGTACATTCGTATTAGATCTCAGTTTGCTTAATTTGTCTTGTCACCATGTAAAATTTGCTTTCGCGAATTATCTGATTAAATATTCGTGACCGAAACTAACCGTATTCAGAGCAGCATGTATTCGCTCCGTATTCGTGACTGAGAATATCCGCATTCGTATTCGTATCAGGCACTATCCGTGTCCGACTCCGACTCCGACAAAAAATATTGTTGGACCAAAATGGCGACAGAGAGGGGGTGAATGGCGCTCAAATAAAAACAACCCAACAAAAGTATCCACAATATTCTCTACTCTCCGATAGCTATTGAAGCTATGAAGAAGAAGAGTTTCGCTCACTAAAAACCAGACCGACGAATGAGTAAAATCACTTCATAAACCGGAGCGGCAGCATGATAAAAATTCTTCTCGGAAGAACAGACTGAAAATGAGCTTCACTTGACAAAGCAAAGAAAGCAAACTGAAAACAGGACAGAAAATGGCAGCAATTTTTGGCTGAAAATTGCAGCAATTTTTGGCTAGAAACTGTAGCAACTTGTGGCTGAAAACTGCAGTAAAGAAGTGCTGAAAACAGCAGCAATGTTTGGCTAAAATCTGCACTGCAAAAGGCTGAAATCTGCACTGCAAATAGGCTGAAATCTGCACAGCAGTTTGGCTGAAATCAGCACTGCAAATATGCTGAAACCTGCACTGCAGTCTTGCTAAAATTG
This sequence comes from Dendrocalamus latiflorus, assembly GCA_017311315.1. Lineage (NCBI taxonomy): Eukaryota > Viridiplantae > Streptophyta > Magnoliopsida > Poales > Poaceae > Dendrocalamus > Dendrocalamus latiflorus. The sequence goes on along the minus strand of CM029630.1, from coordinate 8,756,787 downwards.
CTGCTGAAAAACAGCAAGCAGTAAAAACTAAAATTGAGGATTCCAGTGAAATTCAATGAAGAGAAGCTATTCTTTTTAGGCCAAAGGGGCTAGAAATTGATCCAAATAACACTAGGGACCTTAGAGAACAAGAGAGATCAACAATAGCCCTAGAATTTCATATTTAGGTCATAATTTGAAAAATACAGAGAGCTGCTCAAGAACTCGAATTCCCATCTAACCACTGATCCTCTAGCCACGAAACTTTGAGGATATATTAGCAATAGCTACAGGATCCTTCAAACCAAATCTTAGGCCAACTCACGAAGGGAAACAAGATTTCCATCAAACACTAGACACTGAGCACTATGGAAACCCAAAACTGAAATCTTCAAATTGTCATCTCCTCTTTGATCCCTTGGCCATGGAAATTTGAGAAAAGCTAATAAATAGCCACTGGACTCTCCATGCCAAATTTCAAGCCATCTAGCAAAGGGGATAAAGAATTTCTCCAAAAGCCTAGAAGGCAAAGGATGAACAGAGGAAGCCCAAATGCAAAAACTGAAATTAAAAACTTGGTTTGCTCTAAGGATCAACTAGCCAAATGACCTTTGAACATCTCTCATGTCATAGCAACCCATTTTGGTCCTTCTCAGCAGCAAACAACAAGAAATCAAAAGCTCAAGAATCACACAAAAAGGAACATCGAAGGGAAAACAAATAGAGAAGCAAGAACTCAAGGGATTTCTTGAAACCAATCATTCTCATAACAATAGGGATCACAAAGGAGTCCCCATACATGATTACATCCAGAGGAATGATTACATGTTTGCTCAACCCATTCCATTTTTCCCTCTACTCAAGGACTCCTCTCTCTGTCTCACAAGAACACACAGAAGACACGAAGGGGACAAGCTCTCAACAGAACCTTGCCTCTTCTACCAACTAAAGCCCAAAGCAAAACCAACTCCTAAAGACTCTTTTGACTCACCAAACCCTAGCTCTCTTCCCAATCCATGAAGAGGCATGCAGCCACCAACCTCTATTTATAGCCTTTGGCTAACGGGTCTCCACCCCGTTACACCCGCTAAATCCAACGGAGCCCGCTCCCGCTTGTGCAGCCTTGCGAATTTACCGATTCGCCCCTACTGCACCTTCCGGGAAGCTTTCGCGCTCCTTGTCGTCCATGACTCGCAACCACATCGAATCTCCATCGTCTTCGACACATCTGACCGTTCTGACCTCGACACCGCCTGTGTCTAGTCCAGTCACCTCATGTCTCACCACGACTCCGCCTCGATGTCCTGCAGTCACACAGACAAGAAACACATCAAATAACACCGCTCAACACATGAAAGCGTAAATAGCATAAAAACATCATGCTTACCCATGATGAAGTCCAAACCTATCGAATCATCGGAATAGGCATCCTAATCCCATACGACCAAGTTTGACCAAGTCCGACCAAGCCCGATTGCACCATGCAACGTCAAGGTCCGAACCACCCAAACCAAACTCGACTTACCTAAACCGATGTCAATTACTCATCATACACACGGGATGACCTTCACATGGTCTCTCAAATATGAAAAAGGATATGGGATGAGCAATATCCGTCCATATCTGCTCCGTTTGCACCCCTAGCTATTGTCCAACTTGGTTAACTTTTCCTTAATAATTTGAATACCATGATTCTATTGTCACCATACGATGAGAAATTATTTAGTGATGCAATATTAGTTGTCACATGGGTTGTATGATTAGAATTGCATATCCATGCTTGTAGTACGTTGGGTCTATCATCACATGTGATCAATTAATTAATTTTGACTTAATGATATATTGGAACATAGTGGTCAGCCAGAGTTATAACATTTGAGTACCATGACATGGGTAGTGTTATTGGTGTTGATTATACAAAATTGGTTTTCACTCGGGCGAATGATCGTGTAGTACAGGGGATGCAGTTTGCACATAAGATGTGGATGCTTCGCTTGGGTAAATCTAAGGACTTAACTTTGTGCGCCATTGATCTGAGCTTTACCGCACAAACCACATGTCTAGTATGGGATAGACCTGGCATAATAATTTGTGAAGTCTCAACTTCGGTTTCGCTACTGATGTTGTTATAGCGCAAGGGAGGCAATTATCGACTAGGTGGTCAGCCTACTCGATGGCGAAACCTTAGCGAGTGGGATCAGGTTGAGATGGAGCATTGTAAAAGCCTTGTTGTGATTTTCTTTAACATGAGGATTATCACATCGTGTGGGTAAGGTTGTGCAACCTCTGCAGAGTGTAAAACTATTCGAATAGTCGTGTCCCCGGTCATGGACAATGCTCAGTGATTTAACATGAGGGTAGAGTTTTCATAAAACTTAGTTCGGTTAAGTTGAGAAGTGAATGGTTAATCATAGGTGATTCATTACGTGAATTTTGGTTCATGGGTGATTCATTGGAGTGAATGGTCAATTCACTTGTGGTTAGTCTCAATTCCTTTGATTATCCATTTGTTATCATTTTCAAAGCTAGCTTTTCAATCTATTTATTGTATTTACTTTAATTGTTGCTTTATGCAAAATTAATCTTTCAGCTATCCATTGGTAAGTCTTGCATGCTATATTGCATTTTTGTTACAAACGACTTGCTGAGTACTCTATGTACTCACGGCATCATCCATATTTGCTCAGTTGAAAAAGAAGGTCCAGATCAGCAAGTGGTACAAGAAGGAGGATACTTCAACGACTTCACGGATTAGGACTTCGCTCCCCAGTCGATTGCCTGTTGGCATGTCGAATAACTACTACGCTTATTTTTGTTTTCCGTTGCAAGTTTCTTAAGCCTTTAGGCTGTTAATTGTAAAGCTTGGCCATAAGATCACAACTCTGTAATTATTAATAACATTTGGATCTTTTCTTAGTTAATCGTGATATGGTTGGTATTACATATTTGTTTAAACTGTATGCACTAGCGTGATCTTAGATTAGTGCAGAATACATAGAAGTGTCCGGATTTGCATATTCGGATCTCGACAGTTCGTAGTCTCCTTCTTCTTTTAAAATAAGCCTCTGAGCATCTCTATCATATCAGAGAAGTGCCTTGCCAGTGGCTAGATTAGGGCGAGCGCCTTACCCTCGGTCCTCAGACCCATACCTAACCACCGACCACAACAGCATCCTAGTCAAATCTAGGTTGACTTTGTGATATCCAATGAGTGGTTAGATATTCCTTGCAAATTTAGTTGGGCATGTGTGGCAGATTATTCCTGTCGGACCCAGATTTTACAATCCGGAATCCTCTGTGATTTCACCGCACTATTCCCTAGATCAGTAGATAGTGCTCATAGATACAGAAATGAATATCAAAATACATATCATGCGGAAGCGTAAATATAATAATAAACTTACACATGGGCCGTTTAGGCCGAAATCCATAAAAGGCAGCAGCGGAAGAACGAAGCACACGGGTGGGAGCTTCAGGACATGCCCACAGGCAGCCAACTGGAGGTTCGCGACCTAACCCTTGACATCTTCATCTCCTCTGCCATCATGCCCAATCGTGTTGCTGAGGCGTAGTGATCTAATTCCTAATTCCTGAATTCTGGATTTGTTGTGAAAGCGAGTGTGAGCACCAAACCACCGTGCTCTATGAACCAATACACAGGATGCAAATAAATAGTATGCATGGCTTATCCAAGGAGAGGCTCGGGTTATTTTATTTGCCATAAATTGTTTTTGAAATATGATACATAGAAATTTTCTGAGACCTAGCAGTTTTAACCAAAACGTAATGTGTGAAAGAATGCAATAGTAGTAATAGCGATCCAGATTCCATCCACCGTTACATGGCCTCTGCACCATATGCTTAATCTTTCAGCGTTATAACCGCTTACCATATCACTTGGGCGACACCCAGGGCAACACAAATTAGGGCCTTTCTCTGCCCTCCACTTTGCCAATTCCACCCACAAAGTTTTTGAAACAGAACTATATCTAGTTAAGTTCCTATGTCCACCCTTGACCGTGGGCATGGCTATTCGAATAGTTTTCACTCTGCAGAGTTTGTACACTTTACCCACAAGAGATGATCTGCTCGTTGTCCCACATGATTCCTTAGCCATGCAGTTAAGTAGATCATCACAAGGCCGTTACAATGCATTTTTCCCAGCGGTGTCACGTCCGCTAAGGTTTCACTCCCTTCGGGGTACGACCACCCTTCCAGGAGCCCCCTCTTGCGCCGTCACGTCGGAGGATGTGGCCATCCTCTACCCGCCCGTGGTCACACCGGCGCAACCCATACTGAATCGATGCAAATTAGTTAGCCCTGCCTACACTTTGCCAGCTTGTGGTTGTACTTGTCGTACACTAGGAGGTCATCACAAGATTTGGTCCTTAGGGCTATTTGGGCGGTTCTACCACTATCCCCCTTTGTGCTTTCACGGCACCACACCCCCGAACCATCTGCCCAGATAATTAAGCAACTTGAGGTTTTTGGGAACATAAAATATCCATGTTACAACATACCAGCCATTTTCACCAATGACTTCCCAATTCCATTTCTCATGATTGAAAGTGATGCTTGGGGCATTCTGGTGCCCCCAATTTTCTAAGCAATACTAAGCATGGCGTATAATTATGGACTTATTTTTGAAAGATTACCATTATAATTTTGCTAGGGTGACAAGGCTCAGATGTTCAAATGTTTCCAAAGGAGGTATAATACTAGCAAGTCGATTAATGGGTATATAACTAGAATTTTCAAACAAACATATATTTGCATATGAAATAACAGCATGCAATTTGATAATTTAAATAAAAGTAAATTTGCGAAAAATGTAGGTTCAATATGATCAAAGTATTGACTCGCCTGGCATGGTTTACCGCGGTCTTGAGCTCACGCAATGCTTTCTCTTGAGCTTTTGGTCTCTATCTTCACTTTGCTCTTGATCCCGCTTAATCTCTTGATTCCTCGGGGCTCCAATTTCTAATTACGTGCTAAATGACAGAATACAAATAAAGGTAAATAACTCAAAAGATCCAAATAACTCCAATTGAATTCAGTAAATTTTTATTATGATAAGATGGGTGGTATGAGGTTGGTTGATTTGGCATGGAGTGTTGTCGAAATCAAGGTGGTTAGAGCGAAGTGGGAAATGACAGAGAGATTCGCTGGAGGTTAAGGAAGATTCATGATAAAGGAATATTCACGAGAATATCCCGCTTTGGATTTGAGGGTGGCTAGGCATAGCCATTTTTAGAATGCTACTGATCGATCTTTTATTTAATAACCTCTGTTATTGTTTTCATATTTATTAAGGATGTTCTATGTGTCAGGCTACACATATGGGCAGGTACATGAATTTAGGTGGGTACTAAATATTGTATTGGTCGACTGTTGACATTTATGGGTTTAGAGTAGGGTCCCGTAGACGATGTACACGACCTTTAGCTTATTGATGTAATTCATATTGCTAGCAATTTGATATGTAGCATTTTATGCGGTCCTAAGTAATTAATCGTTTAATCAGTTAAATGGTTACCTTAGATTATATATATTGATAAGATTATTTCAATGCCTGATAATCTAGTGCTATTATATTGTAGTACGTATCGATATGACCCTTTCAATTTGGAGGCGCTTTGGAAATTAACTGACATTTATATTTTACCCCTAATTTATTTGGCAACATATTTTTAGTTTAAATTTCTATTTGCACTTTAGTTCCATAATTAATTTTAGGAATTCGAGTCTTTAGGACATATGCCATTTATTTATTTCATGTGAGAAGTTAGTCGAAGCATAAGCTCCTATTTCACCCTCCTACTAATTATATTAACTAGCCGATTAATCACTTACATGCAAATATTTCTATGTTTTGATGGTGGCATTTTAATGTTGGGTAATATATTTAATTATGGTCCAGGGTAATCTTTTTTAAAAAAATTTAAAACCTTGCTTTTATAGTTATCAATTTTATTCCGCTTAAATTTAACTTGGATGTATATATAGACACACACACACACACATACATGTATCTTATTTAGGGTTTTTATTAAATTTGGACATTAAGCAAAACCATATTTATTGATGTCCTTAATTAGTAGTTAGATCTCAATCAATATTTAAGCTCATAAATAATCAAACATTAAATCTTAAACAACCTTATTTTACACCTTAATTAAATTTATTACATTCTCTTTATAATTTCCTAATTTTTCTTGATTTTTCTTAATTGAAATGGGCTACAAAAATTAAAATGAAAATGGGGGAAAAAAGGTGCGGTCGGCTGAGTTCGAACTCTGACCCCGGGGTTCTATGTGTTAGCGATCGACGCTGCTAACCATCCAAGCGGTTGGTGTCCCTTGAGTAGAAGAGGGGAATGAATTAAAAAAAAGGGAGGCATGAATTGGGGCAGAACAGAGGAGGCAGCCGGCGCAACTGGGCTGCGGCGGCCCCGGCGAGGGGTGGCCAGGGAGACACCGGCGACCGGCAAAACGCGCCCCCATGTGTACGAGGAAACTCCTGGCGGTGTCTACACGGGCAGTAGGGGTGTCGGGAGCGGCCGGAGGCGGGGACGGGTTGGGGGCGCCGGCACTCGAGTGGACGGGAAAGGAATTTAACGATAGTACGAGCGAGAGGGAGTAGAAGTTGACCTTACCAAGCCGGCTACGGGGGTGGAGGTGCGGCGAGCAGCCCTGGCGAAGTGAGCCCGCAGTGGTTCCCAAGAGTCGACGGCGGCGGTAGGATGGAGGGAGCGAGAGCTCAAAATGGCAGTGCGGGGTGCTAGGGGAGTGCTCCAAGATGCTTCCCCTGGGAGGAATCGGCCGGAGCTCCCCCGGTGGAGAAATGGCGATTGCGGTGGCGCCTTTTGGCCGGACGCGGGGGAAGAAGAAATGCGCAAGCTCCCAAGCGCCAAAGCCTGATTAACTTGGTGGGGAAGTAGCTAGGGCGCAAAAACAGGTCGTGACGCGGTCGGAACGGTGAGACTTCGCCGGAGCGATTGGGGCAGCGTGGAGGCGGCAACGGCGGGCGTGCTCGGGCGAACCGGGCTTGAGGGAGGAGGAGAAGGGGCAAGGGGAAATGGAAGGAGGCTGCATCATGGCTCCTTATATGCGAGCGCGCGCGTGGAGAGTGAAGCCGGGGCATGGACAACAGCATGGGGCGGTGGCAGCAGACTGCAGGCGGCAAACGCAGGGGCAAAAGGTAGCGCGGCGACGCGACAAGTCATGGCGAAGGGGACATGATGTCGACGAGACGGGGCAGCGTGATGATGAGCAGCGACGCAGGGAGTGGGAGCAGGCGGCGGAAGATTTGGGGATAAGATTTGGCATGATGGCATGCTCTGGCGCCGCGCGTGCTGAGGGGCAGGAGCTTGAGCCGCGCGCATGAGGAGACGGGTCGGGCATGCGGTGATGATGGCGGTGCAGCGGGACTCTTCGCGCTTGACTACTCTCCTGCATGCGTTGCAGCTTTGCGCCGCGCAAGCAGGGTGGCGCAGAGTAGGGAGCACAGAAGAGGAGAAAGGGGGTGACGCTGAGGGTTGCGCAGCCGCAGAATGGAGGAGGGAAAAGAGAAAAGAAAGGGGTAGTAGGCGCACGGGAAGAAAGAATGGAAGGAGGGAGGGAGGAGAGAGAAGAAGGAATGGGCCCCACTTGGAAGAGAGATAAAAGAATTAGAGAGTAAGAAGCTTTAGCAATTTTTGAATTCTTGAATTTGGATTACTATTTTCTATTTAAAATTATGGATCCTAATTTCTGAAAATTTAATTCAAGTATTTGCTCTATTATCTAAATACAAAATATAATAGTCTTTTTATTTTAGTTTATGTTCTCATTTTCATACCTTTATTTCCTATATTGCTAAACTCTTCCTTGCACAATTTGTATACATATACATGCATATATACATATATGCATGTATAAATGTTTGTATTTTAGTCATTCACTTTTATTGTTGTTCATGTCATTATTCCTGAAATGAGATTTTATATTTTAAATCAGGTTTCTCTCTCCCTTTTATGGTTCATCTGTTTAGATTTGAATTTAGAATTTTTGGGTTTCCATTATTTGCATATTTCCTTTTATGGCATTATTAATATTAGTTTTATTTTTCGAAGCTTTCTTAAATTTTTTAATCCTCCACCAAATTTCAGAAAATCGCCATAAAATCCAAATTTCAATAGAACATATTGTAAAATAATTTAAGAACTTTATATTTTCAAATTCAAATTTTTCAGGATGTTACAATTCCTTTGTTCATCTGTTTGCTTCTGACTTCTGAGCAATTCTTTGATGTACCTGCTAAAAAGCAGTTATTTGCTTCCATATGTTCTGCCATCACACTTATTGTGCGATTCTCTCTGCGCATAAGCAACTCCTGGGATTCTACGATTTCAATAGCAAGACGCATCAAGATGAGTTCTGTCCGGAAGGCATGTGCAGAGCTGCGGTGTTTGCGCTTCATGTGAAGGAAGAGCTGGCCTCCTGGCCCGAGCAGAACACCCGCCAGAGGAGCTGGCTCACCGTTCCTGAGGCGGCAGAGCGGAGCAGGTACCCATCGGTGCAAGAAGCCCTTGTGACAGGCTTCTCTGTTTGGCATGAGAACTGGAGCAAAACCGGCGCCTGTGTGGATCCAAGTTCAAGATGACCGCGTCCCAAACGTCAGCGGCTTGTTCTTGCTAGGGCCAAACTTCAGAACATAACATATGTTGTACACTTTGATCCTCAGTAGTTCGCTTTACCCATCCTTTCTGGATGCAATCTACTCTTATTTGCGCCATGAAATCGATCCGAGAATCGTTGGAATTGTAAGTGTATCACCTTTTGTCGTAACGACCGGGGGTCATCAATTGGCGTGTATCACCTTTTGTCGTGGAGGTTCATGTGTACTTACTGACAATGCCTCAGATCAAAGAAGGTTTTTTATGTTGACCAAAATGTGCGCTTTCTGCATCGTCAAGGATTGTATGGTCCAGTGAATTGTTCCCAGCAGCCCAGCAGCCCAATTTATCATAATCAACATGTATTTTGCTTAATTAGTAGATTATTAGGACAAAAAAGAGAGGAAAAACGCAGAGCTCAGATGTGCTCGATGTCGTCTGTAAGATCAGACGATTGTGATGGACCCAACCAATCACTGGGGCACAAATCGCGTCATCGCTCCGCAAAGATTTTGTGGTGAGAGAGGCTCGAACTCTCGACCTCAGCATCCCTCGCTTTTTAGCTATGAGACCCACGCGCTAGACACCTGCGCCACCACGCTATTGTTGGTGTCATCCTAATATAAATTCAGATAACGTTTCTGCTACAGCTCAGCTTGATTGACCTCCATGAACGATGACAACACATTGGAAGAGAAAATGGAAATCGATAGCGCTGCAGAAAACATAATTGCACAGATATCATATTGGAACTAAAAAAACTCATTCTCTTATTTGCACCATATCCTACATACTATGGTTTGGTCAATTGATTGGTGTTCCACCCGTTTGCACGTTTGCAAAAAGTATATATATATAGAGGAAAAATACATTTTACTCCCTGGTGTAATTACATCCACATCTAATATACCACCTAAATAAATTTGAAATACCCCTTATCACTTTAGGTATACTCGTATACTGATTATAAGATACTCCAATATAAACCACATGAAAAAATTGCAAAAGAGTTCATTGGTTTGCTCAGGCATTGTTCCCAGGGGAGGCCTTATTCCATGTTTGTTCAACTGGATCACTTATAACTGGATCAACATGTATTTTGCTTAATTAGTAGATTATTAGGAGAAAAAAAAAGAGAGGAAAAACGCAGGGTATCGGTGGGAATCTGATCGAGCTAGTATGCACGACCTTTAAAAAAAAAGAATGCAGAGCTCAAATGTGCTAGATGTCGTCTGTAAGATCAGACGGTTGTGATGGACCCAACCAATCACTTGGTCACAAATCGCGTCATCGCTCCGCAAAGATTTTGGGGTGAGAGGGGCTCGAAATCTCGACCTCACGATCACTCGCTTTTTAGCTATGAGACCTACGCGCTAGACAACTGCGCATCACACCGTTGTTGGTGCCATCCTAATATAAATCTTTACTATTTAATAAGTTTGAGTTAGTAATTGGTGCATTCTCTTTTCTCCCTTCTCAATCATCCGATCTGAATACTGAAATCTTGATCATCTATCTAACATCTCTCTCCATCTCTCTCATATCTAACTACCCCTCCTCTCCATTTCCACCAACAGTTACCATCTCCCACCTCCTCTTCTACCCAGCCTCTCTCGCCTCCCTCCCCTCCTGCTTGGACTATATAATTTTTTATATGCCCTATTTTTCTTGGTGATGCAAATCTGTGAAATTTATATAGTTAGAAACTGATGAAAATTAACTCATCATCATTTGAATTATACCCCTGATTGCTCTTGCCTTTTGACAATTAATCTGCACTAGCTGAATGCTCATGTGTTGTTACGGATTTAAAAATTTTTAGAATATATTTGTATGCATATTCTAAAAAATTTTACTACCCGTGAGTTTCTTTTAAAAATCCGTAGCAACGCACGGGCCTTCAGCTAGTTCAGATAATGTTTCTGCTACAACTCACCTTGATCGACCTCCATGAACGATGACAACACATTGGATAGAGAAAATGGAAATCGATTGTGCTGCAGAACCCTCCAAATATAATTGCACAGATACAGCATCGTAGTGTCTGTGTGCGTGGTCGGTTACAACCACGTTATGTGTGGTCGTAATGACCAGAGTAGCAGTTGTTGGCATCGTGGTCGTAGCACCTGTGTGTCCATGGTCAAAACTCTAGTGCAGTGGTTGAAGACAAGCCGAGGATTAAGCAGTGGTAGTGGTCATGCGGCGATCACTGTGGCAAGCATCAGCACGAGTGATCGTGGATGATGCGAGCCATACCTTGGTCGGTAAACTGCCGGGTATGGGCAAGCGGCTGGACACTGTAGCAATCATGGGCGGCTGAGCGAAGCAGCATGGGTAGGCAGTGATCACTGTAGCAGTCATGGGCGGCTGAGCGAAGCGCTAGCGACTGGAGTATTAGTGAGCGAGTGTCTTGAGTGGCCAATTATATCTATATATACTCTGTAAGTCGTTGAGAGTTTTTGAGCCAGTGTATAACAGAGAAAACATAGTGAAAAAGGTGCATTAGTTTGCACCATATAATCGTGCCTCAGTTCGTGTGTTCAATCCTGTTATCTGCTCCACCTTGTCATTCTCACCTCCGGCAAGCCATCTACGACCGTTTCGGAGTCCACAGCCAAAGCGTACATTTGAGAGAGTCAGAGCCAACCTCGGGTGAGCAGCCGTAAGCAAGTTACGACCGCTGTCACCGAACAGGTTACGACCACTGCGTGAAGCATTCCAAGTGGTCGTGTCCTCCTTGGGTCTACTCTGTTCCCCGTCTGATAACAAAGCACTCGGGTGTGTTCCAACTGCGTGTTAATCCTCGGGTGATTTCCCAACATTGGTATCAGAGCCTAGGTGGTTTTGGACGCAGATCGAGAAGGAAAGTAGGGCTTCGGCTCTCTCCGTCCTCTTGGTTCCGGCGTGTCCATAGCAGAGCCTAGGTGGTTGTCGGACGCAAATCGAGAAGAAAAGCAGAGCTCCGGCTCTCTCCGTCTTCCTCGTTCCGGTGTGTCCGCAATATAGCCCAAGCTCTCTCCTAAGCTAATCCCTACAGTTGGGATCAGAGCTTGTGGTCGTGCACACCTTCCTCCATGTCACGTCTGAGCTCGCCGAAAAGTGCCATTGGCAACGAAGAGCGGCAATGGGAGCGAGCCGAAGGCATCGGTGTGTGAGGGTAGCGTTACCCTCCCGTATCGCATGCTCATAGGGCTGGACGAAAAACTCGAAGCTCGTTAGCTCGCTCGGCTCGTGGCCGGCTCGGCTCGTTAGGATAACGAGCCGAGCCGAGCCAAGATTTTAGCTCGTTAGCTATAACGAGCCAACTCGAGCCAGCTCGCGAGCCGCTCACGAGCCAAACGAGCCATGCTTCCAGGAATTTAGATATGCATATGCTGCTTCCATGGACCTAATTTGTACTCTATTGCATGTGTTAATGTGTAAATTTGTACTCTATTGTACCCAAACGAGCCATGCATGTGTTAATTTGTACTCTATTGTACCCAAACGAGCCTAACGAGCCAAACTTCCATGGATGAATATATGATGGAGATATTTTTTGGCCCTGGCTCACGAGCCAAACGAGCTAACTCGAGCTTTTTGTCAAGCCGAGCCGAGCTGGCTTTTTAGCTCGTTAGTTATAACGAGCCAGCTCGTTATCCTACCGAGCCAGACCGAGCCGAGCCAGCTCGATATCCAGCCCTACATGCTCACGAGGAGCAACTACATAGCAAGGGCTGTGAAGATGAAGGTGTTCATGCATTCAAAGCGTGTGGAATGCAATCGTGGATGAGGTGGGGAACAAGAGGCAAGACCAGATGGCACTCGTGGCGATCTTCCTCACAGTGCCAAAGGATATCCTGTTGCTCCTAGCGGAGAAAGAGACCGCAAAGAAGGCTTGGAACACCCTAAAGACGATGTATCTCGGTGCCAATCGCGTCAAGGAGGTGTGTGTTCAAAACCTTAAAAGCAAGTTTGAAAACTTGCGGATGAGGGACACCGAATAGATCGACGGCTTTGCCATGAGACTAACGATAATTATCAGGAAGATACAAAGTCTGGGTGAGAAGATGGAGGAGGCCTACATCATGTGGAAGTTTCTTCGTGTCATGCCTAAAAAGATCTCTCCCATCATCACCATGATCGAGCAGTTCGATGACATAAAAAACATGTCGGTCGAAGAGCTAATCGGTTGGCTGAAGACGCTGGAGGAGGGAGAGCGTCGCTACAACCACAGCGATGGAGGGGTGCGCTTGCTCCTGACGCGCGCTGAGTGAGAGGCCCGGTTGTCAAAGAGGGAAGTTGTAGGCTCCTCAGGTGGTTCAGTTGGCAGCGGTGGCTGTCAATACCACAGAAGGGACAAGGCAAAAGTGAGGTGTTTAATTGCAATGATTACGGACACTTCGCTTCGAGATGCTGTAAGCCCAAGAAGGAGGTAGCAGAGGTGCATCTCGTCGTGACAGAGGTCGACGACGAACTAGCGCTGATGTGAAGAACCTACAACAAGATTAAGGGGGAGATTGTTGGGTTAATTTTGTTGTATGTGTTTTGCTAGTATACTCTGTATCTGTTGTCGTTACGACCAATACTAAAGCTATACCAAGTATTGTATCTCCGAGTACTACCTGGTTGTAACACCGTGGTCGATAGTCGATGATCGATGGTCGTGGTCAATAGTTGATAGTTGTAGTCGAGAGTCGATGGTCGTTAGTCATTAGTGTATACTCAAAGAAGTATTGTGGGCGTTATACTCAGAGGAGTATAGTAGACGCCATACTCATAAGAGTACTGAAGCACCCGAAGGACTCGAAGCCTGTGTGTTGTTGGTTATGACCACGTTGTGTGTGGTCGTAACAACCAGCATTGTAGTGTCTCTGTGTGTGGTTGGTTACGACCACGTTGTGTGTAGTCATAACGACTAAAGTAGTAGTCGTTGGCATCGTGGTCATGGCACCTACGTGTCTGTGGTCGAAGCTCTAGTGCAGTGGTCGAAAATAACCTGAGGATGAAGCAGTGGTCGTGCAGTGATCACTGTAGCAAGCGTCAGCACGGGTTGTCGTGGATGACACAGGCCATACCTTGGTCGGTGAACTGCCAAGTATGGGCAAGCGGCTGGACACTATAGCAATCGTGGATGGCTAAGCGAAGTGGCATAAGCAGACGGCAATCACTGTAGCAGTCGTGGGCGGCTGAGCGAAGCAGCAACGATTGGAGTCTCAATGAGTCAGTGGCCAGAGTGGCCGGCTATGTCTATATATACTCTGTAAGTCGTTGAGAGTTTTTGAGCCAATGTATAATAGAGAAAACACAGTGAAAAAGGTGCATCAGTTTGTATCACATAATCGTGCCTCAATTTGTGTGTTCAGTCCTATTATCTAATCCACCTTGTCGTTCCCACCTTCGGCAAGCCGTCTACGACTGTGTATTAGAGTCCACAGCCAAAGCGTGCATTTGAGAGAGCCAGAACCAATCTCGGGTGAGCAGTCGTAAACGAGTTACGACCGCTGTCGCCGAACGAGTTACAACCACTGCGTGAAGCATTCCAAATGGTCGTGTCCCTCTCGGGTCTACTCTATTCCCCGCCCGACAATAGAGTACTCGGATGTGTTCTGACTGCGTGTTAATCCTCGGGTGATTTCCCAACAGCGGGAGGGGAAGGCCTTCTTGGCATGGACGCTGGCGGTAGTCGAATTGTAGTGCACGATCTCGGCGGTGGCGCCCGTAGCAGCCGCGCACATCTTGGCCAGGCCATTGAATGTTAGGGCGCGGTCGCAGATGCAGATGAAGATCTTGCCCGTCAACACGCCGGGGCTCTCGACGGCGAGCGTCAGCATGCTGGAGAGATGCCGGACGTGCAAGATGTTGGTCACCTACATCCCCGACCCCGGGAGTAGCACCGGTCTCTTCCGCACGATTCCTGCCAGATTCAATCGCAAGAAAAAATACATTCTTGGGAAGAAGGCGGCAATGTGGATCGGAAATGAGCAAGAATTGCGACAAGGGTGAGTCGTTACTGTCGAAGAACCACTCCTCGCAGTCCTTGTTGATGCCAGAGCCGGTCATGTACTGCGGCCGGAACAAAGCCCAGTTGCCGAACTGCCCGACGATGTACTTCTCGATGCCGACGTGCCCGGCGTCCTCCTTCACGGCGTCCTGCACACATCGGCATCGACATGGATATGGGATCAATCATGGAGTCCATCGACTTTGCATCTGACACAAAAACATTTCTTGAGGCGATTGAGTTGAGTGTGCGCATTACCCCCTCGACGTGCGGGGCTCGTCGGTGGGCTTGTAGATCCCAGAACTGCTGATGAAGAGGAACTGGCGAACGCTGGCCGACTTCGCCCAGTCCGCCATCGGCCTGCACAACCAACAACCACCATGCACTCTGAACACTAAGGCGAAAGCAGAGACAGCTCTCGGTATACTTGACGGCGTCGAGGTCCTTGCCGTTGTTGTCGAGCACGATGTTGAAGGACGCTCCGCGCGCTGTCCGCTGTATCAACGTCCGCTGGGTCCCCCCCCCCCCCCCCCCCACCGCCTCCCCGCCGGCGCTCGTCAGTTCCTGCACTGACCTCTCCAGCTACCAGCACGGAGGTCGCTGATTTTGCACTGAGAAGCAGGAGAAGGGCGGCTTCTTCATCTTATCGAAGCCCTCGTCCCCGACGGTGAGCACGGTGACGGCTTGGCCAGCGGCGAGGAGCTCCATGGTGAAGTAGAACCAGATGACGGCGTGCCCTCCACTGTTGGTGTTGACGATCAGCACGCTCTTCTTGCCCCCGGCCTGCGCGCGCATGGACAGTGCCGCCGCGGATCGGGGCGCCAGCGCGAGGAGGGAGCGATGAGTGGTGGACATGGGTAAGGCCATGTGGCGTTGGTGGACGTTATTCAACGGCTATCGTGGTTTCCCGCGCGCGTGAGCGCCATGTTAAGATTGAATGTGTGGGGTCGATGGCGGAATTTTTTTAATAAATATTTCTTTTTTATTTGAAATAATAGGAATATACCCGCGTGAATATTTTTTACAGAAATAGACTCTAGTCGCCTAACCATTGGACGACTGGAACCTATCGCCCAATGGCCGTGCGACACGCAAGCAATCTGCTGGCCATTGGACGAATTGATTGCAGTCGCCGAACGGTCGGGCGACTACTTACAGTATGGGTTAGGCGACTGGAGTTGTCGCTCGGTTGTGCAGCGACTGCAAATAAGAGACAGTATGAGTTGATCCAATCATCCAACTGTTCGGCGACTGCAACTCCAGTCGCCTAACCGATGGGCGACTATAAGCAGTCACCCGACCGTTCGACGACTGCAATTAATTCGCCCAACAACCAGTGGTTTGGTTTCGTATCGCACGGCCATTGGACGATATGCTCCAATCGCCTCATAAAAAATGTTCATATGGGTATATTTTTTATTTTGAATAAAAAATAGATTATTTATAAAAAAAAAATTCTCGATGGCGGTGCCCTGCTCTGCTGCTCTCCGGTGTGCTTGTGCTGAAACAAGACAGAACAACACGCATTATGCGTCTAATTAAGTTAGGTACCCAGTTGATCGTCCAAGATTATCACAGCAATTCAATCCAAATGTTGCTGGAGTGTGATAAGGACAATGTAAACTCTCGAACCTATAATAATAACTTTATAAATAATGGAATTCTACGTAATGGTATCTGTTGTGGCTACTGACTAAACAGCAAAGTAGGAGAGTAGTGTAGTGGAGATGATGGATGAACAATACCCCCTGCCTTCCCCTATGTCCAAGGCGGATATATATATATATATATATATATATATATATATATATATATATATATATATATATATATATATATATATATATATATATATATATATATATATTCACATGGTAAGTATTTTACAATTATGCCCTTACATATATGTGCCCTCAATTGGGGTATCTATGTCATTACACATGTCCCATTTTGGGCTTTACAACCCTTTAGCAGGCCGAATGGGCTTAGATAGGGCCACCCCTACAATAGTATCCCATTGTATGACCATTCAACCGGGTCAATCAGTCTTTTACTCTATTCTAAAATGTTATGGTTTTTGGCTAAAATGACAATATAGTGATTGTTAGCTTTTTTGTTGTATTCAATTAAATAAAAATAAAAAATAGGAAATAGAAAAAATACCATTATGTCTTCCCGGATAATGCGACGAAAAAAGAGAAAAAACGCATAATAGACGAACACGTTTTAATAGTTTTTAGTTTCTGAAAACCAGAACAATTACTGTTTGGAACGGAACAAAATGGTCGCAGGGCAAAGAGGGTGGGATAGAGCCGCTGGCTGGGGAACGACGGTTGCAAGAGCCGAAGGGCAGCAACCATGACCAGGGACAAGCTAGTTTTTGGGGGGTGGGTGGCAAACCAGTGGTGGGGTGATGAGGGTGCCACCGGCCGCAAGAGTGGCAAAGGATGGCGGACGACGTCATATGATCCAGTGTATATGGGAGCTACCCAACGGATACGATCCACTAACAAATCCAACGGATATGGGAGCTATCCTGCTGGGTTGAGCAAAAACGTTATATGGTTCACGAGCCCCCTCCTTACGAAAATGCTCCGCCATTAGTTTTCCCATTAATTGAAAAGGTAAGGTCGGGCTCTTTTACACTTCAAGTTAATTTATGTGTGTATTTTTTATAGTAACTAGCTTTTAAACAATGTTTTTTACAACGAAGTCAATAGAAAAATTATAGTAAAAAGTATATTAAGTTCAGCTGGATCGGTCAAAATCGCATGCAACTATTTCTTTCTGCATTCTGCCTCTCGTAAACGGACAGAATTCAAATATTTACATAAATCATAAACTATCAGCCTAAAAGATCACACCCAAAAGGTTCACCTCTCTTCCTCCTTCCTTCGTAGCAGCATCAATGGTGGCATTACATGCATTGCTATTTGCCGCCGTTGTCAAATTACATCATTATTGCTTCTATGCTCCATGTTTTTTGTTTGATCGCATATCTGCATCTATATTTGAGAAAGAAACGTGGTAAATTAAATTTCTAACACATTTGCTCCTGCGAGATAAATGGTGATATTACCGCCGTTGTCTTCTATGTGTTGTTTGAGACTTGGACACAATCTTCGCTCTTAAATACACCTCTTTGACTAATATTTTTTCTAATTATATTTTAAAAATTATTAAAAATATGATGATAGAGAAGTGATTTTTATGACAAATCTACTATGTAACATTCTCGTGACAAACCTAAATGCTTTTATGTATATTTATGATTAAAATTTTATAAAATTAACTGCACATTTTCTAAAATGATAAATAAGAATGAACGAAGTGAGTACGTCAGTTTGCTTAGCAGCATGGTTTAGACTGTTCACTAACACAAATCACAGAGGGGTCTGACCGACAAAAAAAAAGGCAGTCATCAGCACCTCACCTTGCTAAGTGGGGACGTATTAAACGTGTTGCTTTCTTCTTAAGAAACCCAAGAAAGGAGAGGAAAAAGGAAGGAGTCCTTCCAGGTCAGCACGCAACTACACCTAACAAAGAACCCAGCAAGTAGTTGTTTCTCCTCCTGCTCTTCGGTCCATTTTTTTAATTTAAGGCTTATGCTTTCTAGAATAAATAAATAAGATAATTTCTTCATCATCTTTTTAAGCAACTTATCTTAATAGCTTTTTCGTAGCGATTTATCGGTTTATCAGTATTCGATTTATTTATACAATCGTTTGCTCTAGAACCAAAGCTATCAGCCGTTCGCCCTATGCCTTTATTCCAAAGCACGAAGGCCTTTTTTTCCAGTGTCTCGATGGTTTTTAATTGTGACAAATAGTTTTTGTTATATTTTTTGAGACATGGGTATTTTTTAGCTGTAGTTGATGATTTTTAATTATAGTAGATGATTTTTTTGCTATGTTTTTTGAGATGATGATGAACGACGAATATACTAACATGAATGATGTATGTGTTGATAAATTTAGAAAGTTGTTTGGAGAAATAGTTTTAAAAAACCATCCTATTTTTTCCATCTCCAGAGAAATCGAAGCTATAAACCGTCCATCCCCGAGAAAGCCCACCCATCAGACCAAACACCAAAATCATTCGCCCATCAGACCATCACACGCGCGCACACTAACGCCACTAACCAAAGCCCTCCGCGCCAAGGAAAGCAAAGAAAACCGCACACCGCGCGAAGGAAAGCAAAGCAAACCGCACCCCGCGCGCCCGCCCCCCGTGCCCCGTCGGCGTCCGTGAGAGTGTGAAAGCGAGGCGATGGGGGGCGCGCAGTCGACGGAGGACGCGGAGGGCGCGGTGCCGGGAGCGCAAGCGCCTGCTGCAGGCGGCCGTCGCGGCTCGCCACGCGCTGGCGGGGGCGCACGCGGGACACGCCGCCGCGCTCAAGAACGTCGGAGCCGCGCTCTCCGACTACGCCAGCTGGGAGGCGCATGATGGGGTGCTGCGCTCCGCCTCCGGAGCAGCCAAGGAGGTGCTCGCGCTCCCGCCGCCGCCGCCGCCGGGGCCCGTCGAGGAGTCCCCGCCTCTCGTCAGGTCCATGAGCGCGCCCGACCTGCCGCCCATCAAGAAGAAGCCCTCCAGCGTGGCGGCAATCATCGAGGAGGACGACGATGCCGAGAGCGAGGGGGACGGTGAGGACGCGCGGCGTCCGGAATTGGAGGAGGAGGCTCAGCTGCAGCCCCCGCCGCCGCCGCCGACGCAGCTTCCCCCTGTCACGCGCTCCCCGCCGCCCCTGCCGCCGGAGACCGAGCACAAGGCGGCGGATGGGGGTTTCTTCAACGAGTTCATTTTCGGGTCCCAGGACGGCATACCCATCCCGCCGCCCACGCTGGAATCCAGCCCCGCGGAGCCCTCGTGGGCGCCGGAGCAGAGGGAGGCGGCGCTGCCTCCTCCGCCGCGCGAGTCAGAGGGACAGCCTCAGCCACCGGCGGCTGCTGAAGTCGTGGCCGAGGGCAAGAAACCGGCGGTGGAGGCCGGGCCGCGCCGGCCGTTGACGCAGAAGGCGGCGAGAAAGGCGGAGGGCACGAATGGTAGGGCGGTGATGCTGGTGCCGCCTCAGCCGGCGAGGCTGGGCGATATCCTGCGCACGCTCGACGAGCTCTTCTTGAAGGCGTCCGATAGCGCGCACGAGGTGTCCAAGATGCTCGAGGCGGCGCGGATGCACTACCACTCCAACTTCGCCGAGACGCGAGGTAACACGCATGCTCCCATCCTCTGACCAGTTCACTCCAGAATTCGAGCTAATAATAGGAAATATGAATCTTTTTTTTCTCACTTTCATAGATGAACTGCTTACGAAACATTGTATTGTACAAACATAAACATCGAAGCACAGTAGACCTGAAGTTTGTGTTGCGCCAGAGTTCATTCATAGAAAATAGTCTCGCGGACATGCTTGAGCAAGTTTGTGGAGAAGGTCAAGAAGCTTTTTTCAACGGTACTTGTGGAAGAAGTTTAACCGTTCCACACCATAAAGACTTTTAATACCTTACTAATCAGCAGTCTCAAGAACAACAGAATGATTGCATTGTGAATTACTGAAACGAGGCAATGTTGTGGACTTGTGGTTATAGTGGAGCTATATTTGGCGGGAAAACGGAGTAGCGACAGAACATCTTGCTTGTTTTTGAGGGGTCGCTTGAGTTATGTTCTACAAGCTCAGGCTAACACGTAGTTGTACATGTACAATATTCTTAAGAGAATGGTTATATAGAACAGTCATTTCCTTTTATTGTTGCATGACATCTCCTCTATCTTATTAGGATTTGTGGATCATTCTGCTAGAGTGATGCAAGTCATCACTTGGAATCGCTCATTTAAAGGGATACCCCAACCAGAGAATGTGAGGAATGAGTTAGATGATGATGAATGGGAAACACACACTACCATTCTTGATAAGCTTCTTGCATGGGAGAAAAAACTATGCGATGAAGTGAAGGTAAAATGTGTCTTTCTTAATCACTAGTTGAAAATATAAATGTATAGTTGAAAATATAAACGTTTGTTACACTCATTTTTGGAATCGAAACTTCAGGATTAGCTAGTTCAAGAAACATCTCTTCCTAGAAGCACCCATTTTCAATGTGTTCATTTCATCACAATTTGCATTGGTGTTTTGAAGCATGCCACCTCGTTCTTGCAAATATGCTTTGCAGTTGTCCAACTATTTCAGTTGATGTACCTCTGATATTTTGTGCTTACCTTCTCGCTATTGAACCCTTCATAATCTCTTGCAAGTTAAAATTCTCCCCATTATAATTATATACGCAACCAGCTGGTTTATGTACTTTTCTAGCCCATGTTAGGGGCCCTTGTGCTAGTCCGTGATCATTTCCCACCCATGTTCTGGTCCCTAGGATGTTAAAACCATTAAAGCTCTGTTACAGTGTCACTCATTTCATGATTTAAGCGTTTTGTTCATATTTTATACATCTGATGATATATATTTATCATTGACGCAGGAATTCGAGGTTATCAAAATGGAATATCAACAAAAGCTAGCTGTTCTCAACGAGGAGAAGCAGCGGGGTGTCAGTGCTTCATCACTTGAGAAGACGAAGTCTGTTGTTTGTCACTTGCACACAAAATATGTAGTTGATGTGCAAACAATGGAGTCAACAATTGCAGAAATTAACCGGCTGAGAGATCAACTACTATACCCAAAACTTCTTGAGCTTGTGGAGGGGTAAGGGTTTTTTAGCTTTACAAAATTGTCTTCATCTATCCTATTCAACTCCATACGTTTATGCATGTTATTAATAGTCCTCTTCTTGGAAACTTCTATTTTGTTTCTCTGTTGTTATTTTAATTTTGCCAAATTGTAGTTAAATAGATTTTGCGTTCTTCACTGAAGACCTGATCTACTTTTAAATACAAATCTCTGTATTGTTCAGCTTATTATACAGTTTGCTAATAAGCCAGTAGCTCAATATTTTAGTTCTCAACATGTTGGAACTATTTTTCTTTTTTTCCCCCAATATCATGGCAAGATATTCTTAGCTAGCTTGACATTGTCATCTTGAAAATCACGATGCTCATTTCCCTAAATAACTATCTGAAAGTTTGCCGTATACCCTTTTTAGAATACCTTCTACATATTGTCTCAGCATGACGTCACTTAGGAAAAGTTTCATCTATAGCATCGGTAAGCTGACACATGGGGCTTGGTCCAACGTCAGTGAGAAACTCATCAGTATTTTTGAAAACAAGAACCAATTATAGACTATAGAGTAATGAATTGCATTGTTTTCGCTCTAACAGAATGTGGCACATGTGGGATGCAATGTACACTCACCAAAAAGCGCAGCTCAGGACCATCTCAGAGCTCAAATCGTTTGACATCTCGGTTGCTGCAATGGAAACAAGTGAGCACCACCATGACCGGACTGTGCAGCTGTGGAACATTGTTCAGGAGTGGCACGCGCAGTTTGACAAGTTCGTGACATTTCAGAAGGATTATGTAGGGAGCCTCTACAGCTGGATCGAGCTAAATGTAATTCCCATTGATACCAACCTGAAGCCTAACTCGTCGCAGCCACATGAGACCACACCTCCAATCAAGAGGCTGCTGCATGCTTGGCATGACATCCTTGGGAAGCTCCCGGATGAGGCTGCAAAGAAGGCCATACACACGTTCGCGGAAGTGATACGTACGATCCTAGTGCACCAGGAGGATGAACTGAAGCTAAGGATAAAAATTGAGGAGACCAGGAGGGAGCACGAGAGGCAGAGGAGGCAATTTGAGGACAACAACCCCGACGGGGCGCGTGCAGACCCGGTGGTGAAAAGGTTGGAGCTTTCACTGAAAGACCTGGACGAGGAGTACATAAAGCAATGCAGGGTAGTCAGGGAGAAGTCCATCAATCTCCTCCGCACAAAACTGCCAGAGGTGTTCCGCGTCGTCTCGGACTTCTCCCTCAACTCGGCGGCGATGTTCAAGGGCTTGTGGTCGATTGCAAACACGAATGACCAGCTGGATGAATAACTGCGTTTGCATTTTGTATTACTTGTGGTGATTTTTGTATCCAGTTTCATAGCTTGCTCTGTTGCTGTATATTGATTTTTGAGATGCAATGCAAAAATGAAAAGATGACTGGCTCTGGTTCTTTTGGAGCGCTGGTTGTTGTGATGCATATTCGCTTCACTATTACTAGTCCTAGTCCTGTTCTGGTGTGCTGCGACGGAAAACAAAACTTAGGAGTAAATATTATGCTACAGTTATATTCTTACGCAAAGAAATAGGATTCCAGGTTCATCAAAGTCCTTCATGATGACAGCAATCTCCTTAGGTTTGTCCTGCAACATGCAGAAGCATAAAACAAGAGAACTCAGAACAGGCTCATGTTTTAGGAATATAGATTAAGTAACTACATCAAAGATTAATCTTCCAATAGCAATACCAGATGGGTTCGATTGACCGTCCAGAATCTTCCAAATAGTTCAGAAAAATATCATCATCCTCTCTGAATAGAAGGAGTGCCACCGGTGATAACGGGTATGTATGTCGCAACCATCCGCATGGTCTTCACATCCCTGAGGGAAAAAAGAGAATCAAGCAAGAGAAGGGTAACTTATTGCACACAAAACACAATTGCTAAAAACATCAAACTCTACTAAATTACCCTTTGGTATGTCACCTCACCTGAAGCCTGGAACCGAAATGGCCGTTGGGCTCGAAGAGGTTTATGTTGTTGCTGCCCACAAAATCTTGAGCCATGGCGATTATCGTATTCTTGGTGGTCTTCTGGCCATGGTCGTACGCTGCATCTTCCACAACATAGCCATGGGAAAAGAGGTAGTATAATACATTCTCATCCACCTGTCTTGATCAAAGTCTCAAATGCACAATTTGACAAAATGTAACTCGCTGTCAGATGGCATACATTAGCATGTTTAACAACAAGGTTCTTCTTTAATGTGGATGTTAGAGTTGGTAATCTTGTTTTCAGAGCTGGTAGTCGTAGTCGAGTATTGGTGGTAGTGTACGAGTACACTTGTAGTCGTGTTCAAGTTTGTGTATGAGCACGAGTATGAGTCAGTTCATGGAGTTCGTGTCGGAGTCGTAGAAGTTATAGTCGTAATCGAAGTTGAGTCCGGCTTAGAGTTGTAGCAAGTCTCCGAGACGTAGTCATAGAGCTGAGTATAAAAGAGCAGAGCAATGTAGCGAGAGAGAGCAAGCAAGAGAGAAAGCGATCGGTGTGATCAAACAGAGAGAAATAAAGAAGAGAAGAAGGAGCGGTTTTGCCTCCAGGAAATCTATCGAGCATCGAGTTCTACATGTTCGTAGACGTGGTCGTAAATGAAGTTATGACCACGGCAATCGAGCGGAGGTGTTTGCAGGAGCTGAAGACATGGCCGTAAACGAGTTATGACCACGATCGTGGAGCAGAAGACATGGTCGTAAGGGTTACGACAACGACAGTCGATAGAGCCTTCAACGTGATTGACAGAGTCACAGCGTGGTCATAATCGAGTTACGACTACAGTGATTAAGCCTACTACGTGGTCGAAGGAAGCGTAGCGCAATAGCGGAAGACGTGGTCGTAATTTTCTCAGCTGAAGTTACGAGTACGCAGTCGGAGCTGGGAGGCATGATCGGAGCCGTCACAACGCGGTCGTAGCTAGACTCAGAGTGGTCATAACGATTCCAGACATGGTCATACGACTGCAGTGAGTGGTCGTAAAGGCTGCAGAGTAGTTGTAGGCTGCAACAAAGGAGAAGAGAATCTTTATCTGGCCTCAATTGAGACCATCAACCATAGAAGGGATCGAGGCCCAGATATGGGCTCGTCGATGCTAGATCTAGCTTTGAGAGCAACGCCGTTGTCCTCCACCCTAACAAAAGTGTGTTTTAGCACGTGAAGCCAGCTCAGCTTCCATCCCATCCTGGTCAGCTCAGACCTGAGTAAAGGCAAAGCGTCATAGAAAAGCAATGGAACTGCACCAAAAGAATACCTTAATACACATGTCTTTCGTCCTTATTCACGAGGAATATCTTAGCCATATAAACTATGGATGTTCTAGAGTCCTAGTGCCTGGCATTGGTAAAAGAGAAAGAATACAGAAACATATGGTCAAATAAAACTCTTACAAGAAAAAGGGGATCTAAATGTGTCCAGAAGTAGCTTCGCACCACAATTTTAAGCCATTGGAACATTCTACAGTTTACATCTAAATCAGTAACTAGTGGAATCCAACACAACGTTCCAAGACACTATTACTACAGAGACCCAACAGAAATTCAAAACTGAATCCTAGTTATCACATTCCACTGCAACAACAAATAACAACATTATAAAGGCAATTGTTCCTCAGTCTAAATATGAAGGCATTTAGGCAAAGTTCAAAATCCTAACAAGTTGATAACCATGGATCATCACATTTGGCTTGCCATGCTTTTGGTATTTTCCCAAGTTCACTTAAGAATCTAGAACAATGTCCTATGACTACAAAGTCATAATGGACTTCTAGTCACTTAGCCATCAAAAGTCAAAAGTGGCTGCATTGCACCATTATTGCATGCCACTTTTCCTGAGATTTTACAACAACACTCTCCTAAGGGCCTAAATTCAAGAATCAAGCAAGATAAAGATAACTTATTGCAGACAAAGTACATTTGCTAAAAACATCAAACTCTACAGAATTACCTTTTGGTATGTCAGCTCACCTGAAGCCTGGAACCGAACTGGCCGTTGGGAGAGGGAGGCGTCGAGGTCGATGTGGGCGTGGGAGTGGAGCACGTCAAGGCAGCGCTTGAGTGCCTCCATCTATGAGGTGGCGGCACTCCTAAGGTCCCCGATGCTGGAGATTGTTGCGGAAGCAGCAAGGGCGGGGGCTGCGGTGGCGGCGGGGAGAGGCGTGGTGGGGCGAGGGCTGGTGAGCTATGAGTGCTTGGCCAGCTTGGCCCTGGCCGTGTGCTTGGATGACCTGGACATGGGCATAGGTTTTAGGGAGGTGGAGGAGCCTAGGGATGAGACTATATAATCTGAGGTCGGTGGGGAGATCGGTGATGATGGGGAGAGTACCGTGAGTGGGGTGTCATCCGCAATGGTCTCCCATTCGAGGTGCTCACTGGGGACGCGATCAGGTGGTCGAGCCGCATGGAGCATGGAGGCGATGGCGGTGGTCAAAGAGAGACAGTAGCTAGGCACAGGTGGGGGGAGGGAGAGGTAGGGGAAGGCGATGACACAGGAGGAGAGGACCATTGGTGGGGTGTGTCCATGCGGGGGTAGGGTTAGGACGGGTGAGGAT
The DNA here is from genome assembly GCA_017311315.1 of Dendrocalamus latiflorus. Classification (NCBI taxonomy): domain Eukaryota; kingdom Viridiplantae; phylum Streptophyta; class Magnoliopsida; order Poales; family Poaceae; genus Dendrocalamus; species Dendrocalamus latiflorus. The sequence goes on along the minus strand of CM029630.1, from coordinate 8,730,907 downwards.
AGCACAAGCAGATCTTTGGGAGGTGAGGGCAGTGCAAGACCTGGAGTAGGGTGCGGTGCCTGTGGGGTCTGGACCCTTGGATTGGCAACAGACAGCTGGATTTGATGGTTTTAGAAGGCAGATGAACCACTGGTTGTGAATCACCACCACCAACTCTTTCTTTTAACTAGTAGAGATAAAAGAATTAGTTGGTGGTACTGCGTTCTCCCCTTCCCACTTCGCAGTCGTCCGATCTATCAAAGAGATGGGATCTAGACCATCATCTCACACCCATATCCTCTCTCTCTCTCACAATCAAACTACCTCCCCTCTACTTCCCTCTTCAGTTTTCTCCTTGTCCCTACTCCCAGTTCGGCAATCTTTCCTCATCTAAATCAGCCTCATAGCCAGTGCTGCAGCATGTTGCCGAACTGGTCTTCTATACTTGCCCGGATGCCCTCTCCATGTTGCTGCGTCAACCAGGCAGGGTAGGGCGTGCGTCAGATGAGAGAGCAACCACTGCTGCAGAGGTAATCCCAGCTACTGCTATATGGATCTTACTCTTCTTCGTGGATTCCCCTTCACATTAGGTCTCTAAATTTCACCTCTTCTAAGCTTTTGGTATTTCAGCTAATATATGGCTCGGCAGCCGGCACCGGTGGCCAATATTTTGCAGCACACACCAATTGATAGTCTTAAAATGAAACAACCCACAGTGTGTCTAATTAGGATGTAGAGAGTTTAATTTCTCGAATTTTTTTTGTTAAAGTTCCTATCTGTGGGATTTGTGTTGTATCTACACAATTTAGGGTTACCAAAGTTTGGGCTAAATTTTGGTCCTCATTTGCTACTGTAATGGCAACCAAATTAATTAAACTAAGGAAAAAAGTTGCACATTAGGAAATAGTAATGATTCATTTTCCTTTTTTTGTTTGTATTAACTTTTAAGATGCTCCATGTTTGTTCTACAATAATATTTTTTTTGCTGTAATATCCCTCACTAGAATTTTTATAGTTCCTAACCTTTGATCTACCAATACAATTTAAGCGTAACTGATTAGATCATCCTGGTAAGTAAAGAAGGGCCAAAGGCGTGGTGTGAATAGTAAAGAATCAGAAGCAACCCCAGGACTTCTCTTGCTAGCCCTTGATTCATAGCTCTTGCTACTACTGGGAAGACTTAGGGCAAGATCATGGTGAGTTCATTTCAGCTCTTGTTGAGTAGCTTGTGCAAAATTATTATTTGTTATTCAGCTCCACCCCCATCGCTACTGTTGCCGCCATCGCACGCTTCCTCGCTTGTTGCCCCATGCTCTGCACTGACCTGCACCTCCTCGCACTCGCATCCACCCCTGTCGTGCTCACCTGCGATGACGCCACTGCACTGCTGCGCCTGCCGCGCAAATTCCTCAAGATGCCATTTCTTTAGTCATCTTCACAACAAATTTAGCTAACTGATATTTTGGGTGCAAAACAAACTCATAAGTAATATGTTTTCCACTAATATTACCATGGTGAAAATTACAAGTGTGAACCATGTCTTTTGGAATCCTATTGTAGAGCATGGGTAATTAATATTGTTTGTTACTTTTCATTTTTACTGTAATTGTCTTAGTAAGATTTATAAAACTGAGTAAGATTATATTACATCAGATATAGTTTCTAAATTTTGAATGTGATTCCATATTTCGTGCGATATATATTGCAAAAATGTGCATTGTATACACCACCCTATTTTGGGACCCGTTGCAATGCATGGGCATCATAATAGTAGGTATAATATAGGAGTATTTGTAACATACCAATTTTCACCTTTGGGAAAAATTATTTTAAATTAAGTATTTCAAAATTTTAGCTTTTATTTGGAGTTATTGCATTATCCAAATCCTTTCTGAAAATCAAATTCCTATTGACATCTCTCCAAATTCGAATCCAATCTAAATCTCAATTCCAAATTCAAATCTCAATTTGAATTCCCTCCAATTTTTTCTCCTTGGGTTGAGCCCATCTCCTCCTTGGCCTATTTGGTCTACCCTATCTCTCGTCCTCTCCTTCTCTCTGCCCTACTTTTGGTCTCCTCGCATTGCATACCCAGGCCGCATCGTGCCCACTCCTACGTTCGTGCCGACAGTGCCGCCCAAACCGAGTTGCTTATTCCACTTTGGTTTGGAAACCACCGCATTCACCGAAACATTAAATAGCCATTTCCATCCACGTTCATGCTCAATGAAGCCTCGAACCAAAACCGCCACTGTTAATCCCATCATGGCCGCACTCTCTCCTTCCCCTCTATTGCTCTATAAATTGGAGCATTGTGATCCCGTTCAACCCTTCACACTACTCTTAAACTCCCACCATCTCCCATGCCCCATCGCCACACTGCCACCATTTTCCTCGGAGCCGCTGCCACACCACCATCTCGTCCCCCATTCCGGTGATTTCCTTGCTAAGTTGTTTGCGTATATTATGTTCCCGAATACAATTAACATAACCCCTTAATCAATTTGTACTTTTCTTCAGTGGGTTTACGGAAATTCCATCATCTTCCCTGACTCTGTTCAAATCACCTCCACTGTCGAATTCATCCACGTCAGCGAGTCTCTTCGCAATTCCTCACACCCACGCCATCGCCATCATCTCCTATACCTACTAAATTCCTCAATTTTGCCAATTCTTCGATGTAGAGTGCCACTACTATCTCCACCCTCTTCCCTAGTGCCAGACGTTGTCGCCAACCCACCTCTGGTCACCCCCGAGCTCGACAACCCCACCGAAGGACTCCACCCATCTTCTATGTTCTCGTGCGTGCGTTAAAACCATGAGGGTGCTGCTGGCCACTGCTGCCGTCACTTCCCTCCGCCTCAATCGCTGTCGACCTGCCACTGTGCATCTTTGCCCATGCCGCCACCACCCATCTCTTCCTCGAGGTTCCACTGTCCCATTTTTCCCCTCACCCGCATTTCCCCGCATCATCGCTCACCATCGTTGACGCTGTCCAGAGCGCCACCGCCCCTTCCTTGTTTCTCTCTCATCCTATCTCTCTCTCTCTCTCTTTGTTTCACAAACTGACGGGTCCCCTAGTCAGACTCCCTCCAAAAAACCATGCCGGCCATTCCAGTTCATGACACCTAGGACTCACATCGTTTATTTTGATTAATCGGTTTAGTACTCTTTGTTAGTATGACATAATAGGGCCTGCTCATTAGCTTATATTCATTTTAATTAACTAAATCTATGTGGAATATTTCAGATAATATTCCCTTTCCACTCAATTTCCAGTATTTTTTCCTTTCCAGTAATTGTTTCGAGAGCCTGTTCTCCATCGTCCTAACTCTGAATTGAGCAATTCAATTTTCTAAATCCATATGAATTTATAATCTATCTCCTACTACCTATTTTATAATTTTATGAATTGTTGGATCGAAATCGGCAACAGAGGGGGTGAATGTTGCTTACAAAAATTTAACCCCCAAAATATCCACTAGAGTTTTCTCTCCAATAGCTAATGAGCTATGAAGAAAAAGCGTTCAAATCCACTAGCACCTCAACCAACACAGCAGAGAAAACAGAACTTAAACTAACAACAAAGCAACCAAGTGAACAAGACCAAGGAAGGAATATCAGCAAGAAAGGCACAAAAAATTTGCTCTGGTTGCAAGGGGGGCCGGTCAGACCGGTGTGCGTTGGCCGGTCAGATTGCCCGCACACCGCCGGTCTGACTCTCTCCAATAGCTAATGAGCTATGAAGAAAAAGCGTTCAAATCCACTAGCACCTCAACCAACACAGCAGAGAAAACAGAACTTAAACTAACAACAAAGCAACCAAGTGAACAAGACCAAGGAAGGAATATCAGCAAGAAAGGCACAAAAAATTTGCTCTGGTTGCAAGGGGGGCCGGTCAGACCGGTGTGCGTTGGCCGGTCAGATTGCCCGCACACCGCCGGTCTGACCGTAAGTCCAAGGCGGTCTGAGCGCTGGCCAAGACGCGATCTAACCGCCGGTTAAGTACCGGTCAGACCGGCCTGGATTTCGGGCAGAGGCAGAAGTTCAGGCGCAGGCCGAAATTTGCTGAAACCGAAAATATCCAAGAAGATCTTTAAGGCTAAAACTTAAAATACAAATGTAGGGATTCTCAAGACAATTCCTCTGAGATAGGAGCTAAATATCATCAAGACCTCAAGTAAAGAAGTATAATGGCAAAGATCAAGTAAAAACAGGAGAATCTGAAATTTGTCAAATGACATTCAGTAGAAATGACAAGGTCCATTTCTCTTGTGATTTTTGGCACCTTTGTTCTTGAGACTTTGGGATGTACCAGAGAGTGATCTCAAGACAAAAACACACAAATCTTGAGCCATCACCAAAACAAGAAACGAGAGAAACAATCTTGCCCTGTTATCAAAACCCTAAAAACTCCAGAGTATGGTATTTTTCAAATTACACTCCATCCATTCAATCTTTGCTCATGAGCCTTTGCAATTAGATTAGCAACAACCTCAAGACATGCCAGCAAGAATCTCAGACCATCTCCTAAAGGGAATCAAGAGATTTTCATTATCCCTGTTGTAGGGGTGGCCCCCACCTAAGCCCAGCAGGCCTGTTAGAAGGTTATAAAGACCAGAGTGGAACATATGTAATGACTTAAATACCCCTGACGAGGGTGTACCGATGTAAGGGCACAATTGTAAAAGCATACCCCATATGAATATATATATGAAGCCTACGGGAGAGGGAGGACAGAACTCTCCCAACTCTCCACTACCATCTCTCTCTCTGTTTGGTCTGTAACCACAACAGTTGGCGCCGTCCGTGGGGAGGACAGGAACAAGCCTGAAGTTCGAAGGAGGATGGCACCGAAAAAGGCTTCGTCGACGGCGGCGAAGGGCAAGAAGGTGGCCGGGTCGGAGCGTCGCGTAAGTACCAGGGCGTCGGCATCGGCTGTCGTGGGCGCGGGTGACGACGCGGGCGCGGCGGACGCGAGTGTCGACGTTTGCACGACAGCGACCGACCCCGCCACGACACAGCGACCGACCCCGCCACCGCCGCGACGACGACCGACCCCACCACCGCCGCGACGACGACTGACCCTGCCACCCTCACCACAACGCTCGCCGGCAGCTCTGGAGCTCGCGAGGCGATCGTCACCGTACCAACCCGTCCGCTGGGTGCACCGGCGGCCCCGCCCACACCTGCGGTAGAAAGCGCCCTGCTGGCGGCCCTCAACGCGTTCCAGCTGGAGCTAGGGGATCTTCGCGGAGCTGTCCGAGACATGCAGGAGGCTTGGAGCCAGCAGGCCGCACCAGTGGTCGCGCCGGAGCCCACGCCGGAAAGGGCAGACAGTCGTGACGCCCCCACATCCAGTCGCGTCCCGCTGCGACGCGTCGATCCAGAGTCCCCGCTCTCGGCAGGACTACAGCAAGTGGCATGACCCGAAGACTTCAAGTTCCCCAGTGTCATCGAGACATACAAGGGCGACACGGACCCCCGCGAGTTCGTGCGCGTGTATGAAACCGCAATTGAGGCCGCGGGCGGGGACGACACAACGAAGGCAAAGGGGCTCCCCCTCGCGTTGCAAGGGGTGGCGCTTTCCTGGTTTTTTACCATCGAGCCAAACTCCATCTACGCGTGGGAGCAGATCCGCGACCGCCTCCACAACAACTTTCAAGGGAATTACGTTGAGCGTGTCGATGCGGACCAGCTCTTCGCTGTAAAGCAGAAACCTTTGGATAAGCTCCGGGACTACTTCAAGCGCTTCGCGAAGATACGCTGCCAAGTTAAAGATGTTAACGAAACCACCGTTGTCAACGCAGCCATACAGGGCCTTCGCCCGGGCCCGATGGCCGAGTACAATGCACGGAAGCCGATCAAGACGGTGATAAAGCTCTTCGACAAGATGGAGGAATACGCCAGGGCGGAAGAGGATGCACGCCGAAGACAAGGTGACGACTCCGACACCAACCAGGCCGGCGGCTCGGTGAAGGTCGAAGGTCCACCGAAGGACGGGTCTTCGAAGGGAAAACGCAAGCAGGAGTCGTTCAAGGACGCGTCCGAGCGCAACGACGCCCCGCACAAGGAGCCGTCCGATAGGCCCAAGCGCGGCCAGCAGAAGTTGCGACAAGGCCGGTTTGTCTTCGACATTGAAGGCGGTGTCGAAGAAAACGCTTTCGGGGGTCGTGGCGGTCGGGGGTGCCGAGGCCGGGGCCGCGATGATAGAGGCCATGGAGATTACGACGAGCAGCACCACGAGCTATGGTGCGAAGTCCACGGCCGCGGCACTCATGACACGCGCGCATGCACCTCCATCGCGGCGCTCCGCCAGAGCGTCATCAGGGATAGGAAACCGGAGGCGCGCCCGCCTATGGTAGCCCACGTCCAGCACCCATACGAAGCCCCCACGCAGATCCAGGCACAAGGGACGCAGCCCTATGAGGGCCTCCTGCGGATTCAGGCCCATGTGCAGCAGCCGCGGGAGGGCCTCCTACAGCTGCAGGCTCCGGAGGCAGCTCACCGCAGGGTTATCAACGTTATCTCCGGAGGCTCCTCGCTGGGGTTCGCATCGGCACGGCAGCGGAAGGCCTACGTACGGAGGCTACACCACGTAGCGGCGTGCCCGACACAGACGCCGCCGGTCTGGGCACAACATGAGGTTACATTCATGCCCGCTGATGCCCAAGGTGTAGAGCTTCCTCACCAGGACCCCCTGGTCATTCGGGTCCTTATAGCGGGATGCGACGTGGGGCATGCCCTAGTCGACGGTGGCAGCTCCACAAACGTCCTGTTCGCGGCAGCCTTCGACCAAATGGGGATCCCCCGAAGCCGCCTCGACCCACCGGGAGTCCCGTTACAAGGCTTCGGAGGACAACCTCTACAGGCGCTTGGCCAAATATGCCTTCAGGTCTCCTTCGGCCGGGACGACAATGTCAGGACTGAAGATGCCACATTCGACGTCATCGACCTCTTGTACCCCTACAATGCCATACTGGGGCGTCCAATCATCAACTCTTTCGGAGCGGTGCCGCATCACGGCTATTTGTGCATGAAGCTGCCAGGGCCGCGAGCCATCATTACCGTCCGCGGCGACCAAGACATGGCCCGGCGCATTGAGCACGGCTCCAGGTATCCTCGTCGTGACGCTCAGTAGCACGCCTAGAATTGGCACTGCAGCGCGGGGGACCTGCGGCGTCATGCGAAGGCGGCTCGGCAAGCCTTACGGATAGTCCAACCACTAGAGGCTCCGCCTGAACCAAGGGCAAGCTGTCAGTACCTTCGCTTTGTGTAAATTGCTTACCTGCGCAAATGGGGACGTAATAAAGATCGCCGTTTGCCGCCAATTTCCTCTTGTTGTGCAAAAATACGCGGCGAGAGCGCGCGCAGGCCTCGCCTACGTGCGCGCTCCCGCAGTATAATCCAAAGTCGCACGTTCGCGTGTGCACTCGCCCTTGCCGAGGGTACGGGTCTGAGTATAAACCAAAGACACACGTTCGCGTGTGCACTCGCCGTAGCCGAGGGTACGGGTCTGAGTATAAACCAAAGACGCACGTTCGCGTGTGCACTCGCCTTAGCCGAGGGTGCGGGTCTGAGTATAAACCAAAGACGCACGTTCACGTGTGCACTCGCCGTAGCCGAGGGTACGGGTCTGAGTAGAAACCAAAGACGCACGTTCGCGTGTGCACTCGCTGTAGCCGAGGGTCCGGGTCTGAGTATAAACCGAAGTCGCACGTTCGCGTGTGCACTCGCCGTAGCCCAGGGTGCGGGTCTGAGTATAAACCAAAGACGCACGTTCACGTGTGCACTCGCCGTAAACAAGGGTGCGGGTCTGAGTATCAACCAAAGACGCACGTTCGCGTGTGCACTCGGCTAGCCAAGGGTGCGGGTCTGAGTATAAACCAAAGACGCACGTTCGCGTGTGCACTCGCCGTAGCCGAGGGTACGAGTCTGAGTATAAACCGAAGTCGCACGTTCGCGTGTGCACTCGCCATAGCCAAGGGTGTGGGTCTGAGTATAAACCAAAGACGCACGTTCGCGTGTGCACTCGCCGTAGCTGAGGGTACGGGTCTGAGTATAAACTGAAGTCGCACGTTTGCGTGTGCACTCGCCGTAGTATGGGTCTGAGTATAAACCAAAGACGCACGTTCGCGTGTGCACTCGCCGTAGCCGAGGGTACGAGTCTAAGTATAAACCGAAGTTGCACGTTCGCGTGTGCACTCGCCGTAGCCAAGGGTGCGGGTCTGAGTATAAACCAAAGATGCACGTTCGCGTGTGCACTCGCCGTAGCCAAGGGTGCGGGTCTGAGTATAAACCAAAGACGCACGTTCGCGTGTGCACTCGCCGTAGCCAAGGGTGCGGGTCTGAGTATAAACCAAAGACGCACATTCGCGTGTGCACTCGCTGTAGCCAAGGGTACGAGTCTGAGTATAAACCGAAGTCGCACGTTCGCGTGTGCACTCGCCGTAGCCAAGGGTACGGGACTGAGTATAAACCAAAGACGTGTGGGGGGACGCCCTCGCATGCACTTTGCGGAGCATAAATAAGACGTGGATGTTGATCCCACACACTCTACGGAGTATAAACAAGACGCGAACCCCGCGCATGCCACGAACCTCGTCCCTGTGTGTACTCTTCGGAGTATAAATAAGACATGGATGTTGATCCCACGCACTCTGCGGAGTATAAATAAGACGCGGATGTTCTCCCTGCGCACTCTACGGAGTATAAACAAGACGCGAACCCCGCGCACGCCAGGGACCTCGTCCCTGGGCGTACTCTCCAGAGTATAAATAAGACGTGGATGTTGATCCCACGCACTCTACAGAGTAAAAATAAAACACGAGCGCTCTCTGAGCACTCTGTGGAACGCAAGGACATGGATATTAATCGCGCACCCCCACGGGAGGTGAACACAAGTTGCGCTACCGAAGTCCAATTCCAAGAGCTCCAAGCGATGGCGACAGAGCGCGCCAGAGGCTGCCCCCAGGGAGGGCGCATGAGGAGCGCGAGGTACACCAGAGGCTACCCCCACCCAAGAAGGCAGGGGCCAGTCTATGGACTTTAAACAGGTCGTGATGCCGAGGTCCGCCTCCGCACGCGCCAGTCTACGGACTTTAAACAGGTCGTCGTGCCGAGGTCCGCCTTCGCATGCGCCAGTCTACGGACTTTAAATAGGTCGTGGTGCCGAGGTCCGCCTCCGCACGCGCCGGTCTACGGACTTTAAACGGGCCGTGGTGTCGAGGTCCGCCTCCGCACGCGCCAGTCTACGGACTTTAAACACGTCGTTGCGTCGAGGATGGCGTATCGATGAACCCGAAATGGCATCAACATACAACGCATATCCTAAAATACCAGCAAATCTATACATCGGAAAAATCGTGCAAGTACAGAGGTCCACCAGCATCCCTGCCGCTCTAAACCACTATTCGGCGGGCTCCTTAACACGCGCTAAGGCTGAGACCTCGCCCGAAGAAGATCGGCCCGCCCAAAAGTTCAGCGACTCCTCGGCCCTTCGCCAGCGTCGAAGGCGCCGCTGGGTCGCAAGGTCAGATGCAAGCAGTCGCCCCCAGCAAGGAAGCTACCCGGCATACAGATCAAATAGTCAGTCCATGAAGCAAGCGCGCACTTTATTCATTAAAGGGGCGAACATTACAACGCACGCCCACACCTAGCCACTTCGGCGTCGCACCTGCGAGTTCCCGGCACCTTCGGAGGCCTCAGCGCCGCCCTCGTCGCGCTGTGGGACCTCGTCCAGAAATCGACCGACGCTCCCCTCCCCGTAAAGGGACTTCCGGAGCTCAACCTGCGCGGCGGCCACCCCGACGTAGTCCCAGATCCGCTCATGGAAGAACTCGATGCCGCTGCAAACGACACGGACGGCACCGGACATCACTCCGGCCCCGTCGGGCATCTCCAGCTGAGGGTCTTCCAGCCCGGCGATATGTGTGCAACCGCGGTGCCGCAGGAGTGCGCACACCATACATGACGCCACGTAGGCACAGTAGTTGCCGAAGGTCGTCGCAGCGCCGTGCGCAACGTTGGCGCCATCCCTGATCCAGCGGAGGGTCCGCGACAGCTCCTCCGGGCCGAAGGCGCGGTCCGGCAATTTAGCCACGAGCCCTTGGAGATGGACTTCCAGTGCTTGCATGGCGTCCCATGCAATTACCAAAGCTTCGCCAAGCGTTCGGTCACGCTCCGCTAGAGTCAAGGCGAGCTCGCCCTTTTCCTTCTCTAGCGAGGCGACTTGTTGCAGAAGGCCGTCCCGCTCCGCCGAGAACTCCAGCCGCGCCGCTTCCACAGCCGACTCCCGCGCCGACGCGGCAAGTCCCTCGGCGTGCGCCTTCACCCCAGCGCACTCCGCTTCCAGCTGACGAATGCGAGCATCCTGCGCAGAGCGGGCCCTAGTGGCTTCGCGCAGCCCCTCCTCGGCGGCCTGCAGCCTATCCTCAAGCGCCCCTTGCTCGCGAAGGCAGGCCGTCCGCAAAGCCTGCCCCAGCACGAGTGTCTTCGAGGGAAGATGGGTTAGCAGGCTAAGCGTGGCCAGGTATTGATGCATAAGCAAGTACTTACCCTCACACCCGACACCTCCAAGGCGTCTCCAAGGCGCAGTGCCCCGTAGGTCTACAGCGCTTGTTGACCGATGCTGGCGGCCGCGTCATCTGCAATCCCGCGCCACACTCTTAGAGCATCCGATGGAGGGACGAAATCCGCCGGGCTCGGGCGCACCGCGCTAGGCCCCCCATGTTCCGGCGGAGACTCCTCCTCCGGAATAAGCGATGCTGCACGAAGGAATGCAGGTGAAACCACCGCAAGGTACCATAGAGAGCGCACCAAGGTAAACTACGCCGTCTTACCTTCAGTAGCAGACGGAGGGCTTCGGGGACCCGCCTCCCTAGTCCCAGGCGGGATAGCCATGGCGCCAGCCCTCGGCAGGAGTGATGCCTCGCAAGGAGCGGGCGCCTCAGTGTTCGGGGCCGGCGTTGACTGCTCTCGCGTGGGGGACGAGGTATCCCGAGGAGCAGGGGGAGCGCGCCAGAGGAACCTCGGCGTGCGCATCGGAATCCCACAAGCTCCCGATCCCCATCACCACGGTAAACCCCCTCGATGTCCGGTGGAGCCCTGGCCGTAGACACGGCCGCTTCGCCGGAACGAGCGGCGACGGCCCTGCCTCATTGGCCGCGCCGGGAGAGGTCGTAATGAGGCGATGGGGTCCCGATCTTCCGATAGGATGATAACTATCAATTTCGGTGGAGGTGACTCTTACGATCCGACTACAACCGTACGACGTCGCTTGCGCCTTAGCAATCGCTGAACCACACTCCAAGTCCTTATCAACCGTGCCAAGAACGCGATTGACCTGACCACGAAGGTCTATTCCTGCATGCAACCGAAGAACATGCAAGAACAAGGATAGTGAGCAACCTGAAACTTGCTAGATATAAAAGTCGCACAAGGATAGTTGAGGTTCTGTAACACGAATCTGTTGGTCTAGCCGACACAAGAGACAACGTGGAGTTTGCACATGGGGCTAAACTGATCTAAACAAAACCTAACCCTAAAAGCTATGAATAACAGGCTTATATAACCCCTTGGGACGTCCAAGTGCACACCCTAGGGTTACAAGGCCCATGGGCCCAAGTGGAGGTGGCGCAGCACCTTTTTTGACTCGGATTCAGAAACCAATGTGGATTGTTTTGATGATTCCGGCTGGCTCGGATGGAATTTGAAGATGAGGTTGGATCCGTTTGAAAGTAGACTTGATTAGCTTTCCACGAAGTATAATAACGTCCCAAACGGAGTCCGTATGAGAAAGTTATGCCCGTTGAAACTTGCACCATTGCAGCAGTCCGAATCCGATTCCAGTACGTGCCCAACACGGACTCTTTTGATAATTACAGTGCGTACAGAAGGAATTTAGAGGTGATACCAGCTCCATTGGAAAGAGGACAACCAAAGCTTTTCAACAAGTACTCATGGACCTCAAACGGACTTCGTATGTGAAAGTTATGCACATTTGAAGTTGGGCCTGTCAGGCTGAATCCGAATTGATCTGGAGGCCGAATTGGATTCCAAAACGTGTCCAACTCTAACTCTTGCTTGAATTGATGTAAAAATAACATGGTGCTGTCAAAATATATATTTTCATCATTAGGTAGCATGATATTCTCATTTAAAATATGTTTAAGCTGAAGAAACGAATTCACCTTTAGTTCAATCTTGATATTGGGCGCTATTGTCGTGTGTGTTTGTGGCGTGGTCACATCATCCTCTCCTTCTTGACAGAAAACCGTCCTCGGTTTTAACATATGTGTAGCCTCACGTATTGTATGATCTTGATCATAAATCTCGTTACATGATAACAAACGCAACAAACTCTCATTATGTAATATCATAAGTTCTTTGTCAAACAAAATGAAACCTGTTTGAAACGAACTTACCTGATAATTTACGTGATGCGTAGGAGCTCTTGTAATTAGAACAACAAGCATAACAAATATGATTGTATCCATAGGGTACATGTTCTTATCATCCTCCCCTCCTTGAAAACAAAGCCGTCCTCGGCTTTTGATGAGCTGAAAGTATGGTAACAAAGAAGCCAAGGTGTATGCATGGTATATGTATATGTCATCCGTTTTAACAGTTCTTCGTTGTTGCACCATTAATGTGATAACACAGCAGTAATCATAAAATCTCATTGTATTATTAACCCAAAAGTAATCGTATATGTTAATGAACAAATCAGAATTTCTCACACAGGAATTATTGCAACTTGTTTTGCAAATGTAAGTGAAGCATTTATGCAATTTAAATCTTTGAAGTTGTAAACTTGTAGTGGTGGCACATATGGGCAAAGCTACAACTTTTGGAATCAAACAAAGTTTATCCATATAATCAGATTTCGATTGAGCAATAGCAAATTCATCTAGTAAGGGTGAAAAGATTTGCAAGTTCTTCCATACATCAATTTCATTATTCAGATTGTCAATGTTTGATGGTTCAACAAGAGAAGAACACATAGGCATTGAATGATCACTAAATTTAATTTTTCTTTCATAATGAACAAGATTGAGCATACAAGAGTTGTTGTTAAAAACAGCAAGCTTCAATTCATCCATGTGATCACAAGTTATGCATATTCGATATACAAGAAATTGATTTTCTACACCATAATCTCCAATCAAATTAAACTTATACCCAGGGGTGTAGGTACTAAACAAGAATTTCGAACATGCAAGTTCAGAAACTTTCTCCATAGCACAATCCAAACTAACGGCCTCATTAAGCGTGATATAGCACAATGCATTAGCAGGGGATATTCTATCAAATACTTCCTTATGTGTAATTAATTTGACATGTGCAAAATTATGAGAATTTAGATCAGCACATGGTTCGTTCAAGTCAACACAAGGAATATCAAAAGATTGCACTACAGCAGGTATATACTCACAAGGTTGATCTATGTCTTGTTGTAGCACCAAATCAGTACATTTGTCATTATCGTCCTCATCAGATACTGTAGGTACCTCAAACTTCTCCTCTAATGGCATAAGATGCACTAGATCATCCTTCACCTCTTCAAGTATCTCGGTGGTATCTGTAGATGGAGTAGGAACCAAAACAATGTCAACATTTTCAATTACCTCAGGTTCCACCTCGCTTGTGACCGTGGGTGCTGGAGGTACAAAACGATGTCGCAATTTCTTTTTCATCTCCTCCCATGTGTATATATAGTGGAACTTGAGATTCGACCACCAATATTAAACATCACCAATCAGCGCCGTCCTTGCCATGCTCATCTTCTCATAAGGATCAAGATCTTGTCTTTCAAAGTAGCTATCCATCATAGTAACCCACAAGAAGTAGTCCGACGACGCACTCTCAGCGGTGAGTGGCAAGATATATACCGATAATTGTTTCCCTTCAAGTTCAAATCTGCCCGCGATGACATCATAATCTACCAATTTTCTCAAGCCTGTCATTGTTAGTAGACAAAAGGAAACAAATCACAAGTAAATGTTCCTATCAACTACTAGGATATGGAGGCTCAAATCAAGTCACGCATCTCTCAAACTCTTACCAAATTCTTACAAGTTCTTACCAAAGCAAACAGGTGGTGCAACCGGTGGCTGGTTCGTGATAAATCTAACTCAAGTGATGAGTAAAGCGATTACAAGATGCAGCGAGATCTATTCGGTTAGTAGAAAAGTGGAGCTTGGATAGGCTATGTATTTTGTAGCAAAGGAAAACAATCAATTAATTTCAGAAATTGCACAGAATTGAATTATAGTTCGTATCTAGCACTTAGCCTATGTTGCTAATCAACCAAGGATGGAAGAAGGCAAAAACAAGTGTATGGCAATGTATAGGAGTGGTAAATACAAGATAATTCAATCGAATGCAATCTGGAATTGAAGAGCACAAAGATTGACCCAAAACTTGGAAACTGAAGATTTCTGTCCACTGGACAGCATGTCGGTATTTCGGCCGTAACTTTTTGTCAGTTGCCTTTTTTTCAATGATTCTTTTTTTCTCCGCTTTATGACGGCTTTTTCTACAACTTTTGTTTTGGGGCCAAGTTCTGGAAACAGACTGAAAAATTCTCACAAAATTCACAAGTGCCGATTATTGCAGATTCAATCTGGATTTTTTTACGTCAACTTCCACCGCAGATATCTCTCAACTGCCTTGCTGTAATGATGTAAATTTTACAGATAGATGGACAATGAAGTTTTGAATCCAATGGCAGTGGTCTCACGCAAAAATAATCTCGGAATCAAAAGTTATGGCTTTTTTGGTGGCGGCTGCAGAGAAAGAAAAAATCAGCCGAAATTGGAAATAGGGTTTGGGGTGGGGGATTTTTTTTGTTTGGATTTTTATAGGAACAAAGATATGACCAGCAACTAGACAAAGCTAAAACGGACATAAATTCAATTTAGCAAACCAAAACTAATAGATTGAAAGGCACAACGGGGTTTGGACAGCGGAAATTAACTCTTTTTGTGGGGCAATTTTTCTGGACTATGGGAAATAAAAATCAATCTACTAACTCGAGATACAAAGAATTCCTACCGGTCAACTGAAGCTCTGATACCAACTGATGAGGCGATGGGGTCCCGATCTTCCGATAGGATGATAACTATCGATTTCGGTGGAGGTGACTCTTACGATCCGACTACAACCGTACGACGTCGCTTGCGCCTTAGCAATCGCTGAACCACACTCCAAGTCCTTATCAACCGTGCCAAGAACGCGGTTGACCTGACCACGAAGGTCTATTCCTGCATGCAACCGAAGAACATGCAAGAACAAGGATAGTGAGCAACCTGAAACTTGCTAGATATAAAAGTCGCACAAGGATAGTTGAGGTTCTGTAACACGAATCTGTTGGTCTAGCCGACACAAGAGACAACGTGGAGTTTGCACATGGGGCTAAACTGATCTAAACAAAACCTAACCCTAAAAGCTATGAATAACAGGCTTATATAACCCCTTGGGACGTCCAAGTGCACACCCTAGGGTTACAAGGCCCATGGGCCCAAGTGGAGGTGGCGCAGCACCTTTTTTGACTCGGATTCAGAAACCAACGTGGATTGTTTTGATGATTCCGGCTGGCTCGGATGGAATTTGAAGATGAGGTTGGATCCGTTTGAAAGTAGACTTGATTAGCTTTCCACGAAGTACAAT
Organism: Dendrocalamus latiflorus; assembly: GCA_017311315.1. NCBI lineage: Eukaryota > Viridiplantae > Streptophyta > Magnoliopsida > Poales > Poaceae > Dendrocalamus > Dendrocalamus latiflorus. The sequence goes on along the minus strand of CM029630.1, from coordinate 8,715,256 downwards.
AACGAATTCACCTTTAGTTCAATCTTGATATTGGGCGCTATTGTCGTGTGTGTTTGTGGCGTGGTCACATCATCCTCCCCTTCTTGACAGAAAACCGTCCTCGGTTTTAACATATGTGTAGCCTCACGTATTGTATGATCTGGATCATAAATCTCGTTACATGATAACAAACGCAACAAACTCTCATTATGTAATATCATAAGTTCTTTGTCAAACAAAATGAAACCTGTTTGAAACGAACTTACTTGATAATTTAAGTGATGCGTAGGAGCTCTTGTAATTAGAACAACAAGCATAACAAATATGATTGTATCCATAGGGTACATGTTCTTATCAGGTCCCCGCGGCTGCGGCGTTTCTGGGTGAAGACCCCACAAGGGCAGCTTCCGCGGGGGGCACCTCGGCCTCGGTGGCGGCCGTCGGCGAAGGCTCGGCTCCGCGCGCCCCCGCGGAGGGCGCCTCCGGCACTGTAATACCCACGGTCGAAGGTTGCATCTCCGGCGCTGTAGCGGCCACGACCGAAGGCGGCGTCCCTGGCGTTACCATGGCCACGGCCGAATGTTGCGCCTCCGCCGTCACGGTAGCCACGGCCGAAGGCTGCGTCTCCGACGTCACAGCGGCCACGGCCGAGGGCTCCGCGTCAGCGTCGACGGTCGGCACGGACTCTGTCTCGACGATCGCCGCAGGCGACGAGACTTCCTCTCCCCGGCTGCCCGCGGCGAGTCCGCCGTCCAAGGCACCCTTCGGGGACCCTTCGCCCCCGGCGTCCCCGACCTCCAAGCCCGAGTTGGCATACTTCGCCGAATCCGACTCCGCGTTGGCCGCGCTGGCGGCAGCAGCAGGGGCAGCTGCTATACCGAGCACGGCAGACGCCCTGCCTCGGCCCCACTTGTGAGATGGCGCCTTCGTCCTTGCGGCGCCGTCATCTTTATGTTGCGAAGTCGGACAAGTGCGGTCCGGCACGATAAGGCCCAGGGCCTCGCACACGTGATTTATCCGCCCCAGCCCCGCCTCCGCAGTTGCGGACGCGCGCTGATCGTGCTCCCTGTCGGTGTACGGCCCAAGGAACACGTGCGCGGCCCGCTCCGCGTCCTCTAAGCAGATCCCTAAAACAAAGCAAAGCAGGAAATAACAATTAGCTCGTAACACGCTCCATACAAGCAAGAGGGGAGTTACGGTCAAGACTTACAAGGACCGGGGGGCGTCGGCAGTATGCAGACCGACGGCTCAACATCGTCGTCTCGACACCGCTCAACGGTGAGGCGCCAGTCAGGGGCAAGCAGCGCCACGCCATACATCATGAACTCTTCGGCGTGGTCAGGCATGTTGAAGCGGGCGGTCACGCCTACGAGTAGACGGGCCCTCCGCCTATCCTCTTCATCAAGCGTTCGGCCTGGTGAGGTCTTGAATGCAAACGGGCGGCCCGTGCACTCGAGGCCACTCCCGCTCGCCACACGGTGGTAGAACCACCGTTTCATCCAGCGCGACTCCCATTTCCCGCGAGTCGAGTTCGCGGGGAAGAGTTTACTGCAAGATAACCGAAGAATGAAGGTGACACTGCCGAAGTTCGACAGCGTCCCGTCCGTCCGCTCCTTGGGCTGGAACCGCGCCTCATGCAGGTAGGCAAATAACGACGCACTGGGCCAGCACACTCCCGAGCGCAGGGCCCAGCTGTACACGGCGAGTCAGGCCACGGCGTTCGGAGTCAGTTGTGCCAGCTCCAGCCCGAAGGTCCGCAGCACATCGCCCACGATTGCCGCCGCCGGGATGCGGAGCCCTGCGTCCAAGAAGGCGACAAACACAAGCGCCTCCGACTTCTCGGGGCGCGGTTCCATCTCGTCGGCGGCGGGCAGTCGTACCGCCTGGCGATCAGATAGCTTCCCCTCGCGCAATAATCCCTGGATGGTCTTCTCGGTCACGAGTGAAGGGCCCAACTCGCCGGAGAATGAGCCTTCCTTCTCCGCCGCTAGCCACCACTTGTCTGCCGCCGCCGGTCGCGCTCGTTGAGCGAGTATTCCACCTCTAGCCGCGATGGCCGCCGGCGAATGCCAGCATCACCAGCTGCCTGGCCGCGCGTACCACCGGAGGCCATCGCTTCTCACAGAAGGAAGAGTGCAGCGGCGAGAATGTCATGGGAGTGTAGAGGGCGGTGCAGGCGAAAAGAGGGCGTAGAAGTGCGGGGGCGCTGTTACGGGGATTATTTCAAGCCGCCTGACCCCGATGGCTGCAACCGAAGCATTGCAACGGTCCGCGTACCTCACGCCACCGCAGACGTACAGAGGCCCGTCCCGCTCGATTCCCCAGAACCAAAGACGGGGCGTCGTGGCGGTATGATCCACACGCAACTGCAGAAGCAAGGACCGCCAACGCACGACGCCCCAATGGCCTCTCACCTCGTGGCAACCCCCACACCTTCTCCCTTAGGGAGAGGCGAGCAGCCGCGGTCACGCATCCGCTGCCCCCCCTCACGGTGTTCCAATCACAAACCGCCGCGTGCCCTGCACACGGCGAGGCGGACTGCACGGCAGGACAGCCTAACTCTGTTAAGCAAGCGGCCGGCGCGGTTCCCGGAACCATTAAAGCGCATCACCAGCTCGTGGGGTTGCAATCACCACAGGCACAACGGTACCCTCAGATACACCAATGAGCCTCCACAGCGACAGGCTTCGGTCCTGGCTTCGGCTTTGGCGCGCGCGTCTACTTCGACTAGGCGCCAGCCTCCGCTGCCACCCGTTCGAAGGGTAGGGGACGGAGCGCGTGCGCGTCTACTTCGACTAGGCGCCAGCCTCCGCTGCAACCCGTTCGAAGGGCAGGGGACGGAGCGTGCGCGCGTCAACTCCGACGAGGCGCCAGCCTCCGCTGCCACCCGTTCGAAGGGTACGGGACGGAGCACGCGCGCGTCTACTCCGACGAGGCGCCAGCCTCCGCTGCCACCCGTTCGAAGGGTACGGGATGGAGCACGCGCACGTCTACTTCGACTAGGCGCCAGTCTCCGCTGCCACCCGTTCGAAGCGTACGGGACGGAGCGCGCGCGCGCGTCTACTTCGACTAGACGCCAGCCTCTGCTACCACCCGTTCGAAGGGTAGGGGACGGAGCGCGCGCGCGTCTACTTCGACTAGGCGCCAGCCTCCGCTGCAACCCGTTCGAAGGGTAAGAGATGGAGCGCGCGCGTCTACTTCGACTAGGCGCCAGCCTCCGCTGCCACCCGTTCGAAGGGTAGGGGATGGAGCGCGCGCGCGTCTACTTTGACTAGGGGCCAGCCTCCGCTGCCACCCGTTCGAAGGGTACGAGATGGAGCGCGCGCGTCTACTTCAACTAGGCGCCAGCCTCCGCTGCCACCCGTTCGAAGGGTACGGGACGGAGCGCGCGCGCGTCTACTGCGACTAGGCGCCAGCCTTCGCTGCCACCCGTTCAAAGGGTACGGGACGGAGCGCGCGCGCGTCTACTCCGACGAGGCGCCAGCCCCGCCAACCCCGCTGCCACCCGTTCGAAGGGTAGGGGACGGAGCGCGCGCGCGTCTACTTTGACTAGGCGCCAGCCTCCGCTGCCACCCCTTTGAAGGGTAGGGGACGGAGCGCGCGCGCGTCTACTTCGACTACTCCGACTAGGCGCCAGCCCCCGCCAACCCCGCTGCCACCCCTTTGAAGGGTAGGAAACGGAGCGCGCGCGTCTAATTCGACTACTCCGACTAGGCGCCAGCCCCCGCCAACCCCGCCGCCACCTGCTCGAAGAGGCGGCCCTTCTCGAAGAATACAAAACAGCGCAGACAGCCCCCGTAACTCGAGAACACGAGGATTGGTTTGCGGCAAGCGCAGACTTGCTCTCGTGAACAGATATGCTCCCCTGCATCAACATATCCCTGTTGACACAGCCGGAGGGTGCAAATGAGTTCAAGCATATCTGTCTACGAGAGCAGGTCAGGCCTTGTCGTTTCCGTGCCTAAGCATCATACGCAGGCAGGACCCTGCGAATGTTCAAGCTTTCCACACCAAGCTGTGGCGTATTCCCACAAATAGGTCGTCTATTGTTCATCAGCGCTCGCTGACATTAGCGTCGGTCGACGCTGTCATCAAACGCAGATGAACAATACTTGGCCTATACGTGAGAAGATAACCGTGTGCAGGTATAGGATGCGTAGCCGGGGGTGTCCAAGGAGCGGCCCACGACACCAACGTATTTATACCCAACCTCACCCGGTGAGGAGTCGCCAGCTTGGCGAAAGGCCAATCGGCGCCACGCCAACCGACGGAAGCGTAAACGATTGGTGCCGGGCGGTCCAACTACCCGCGATGGACAAGTGCAACCGTTCGCATCCCACGATGCACCAGTCACAAGCCGCCGCGTGTTCCACCCGTGGAGGGGCGGACTGCATGACGCGACAGCCCGCCCCTTGACAAGCCAGCCGCCGTTAACAGCACACTACCAGACCACGGGGTCACAACAGCTTCGAAGCACAGCGACGTCGGCACAACGGGAACCACCCTCGCTACTCCCAGTTCCGGCGTCTACTTCAACTACGGGGACGGAGCGCGCGCGCCTCTACTTCGACCAAGGTGCCAGCCTCCGCTGCCGCCCGCCTCTACTCTCCACTACCATCTCTCTCTCTGTTTGGTCTGTAACCACAACAATCCCCTGAAAGAAAACCTGATGAACCATGTGGAGGTGGCCACATGTGTATGATGAGTAATTGACATTGGTTTAGGTAAGTCAAGTTTGGTTTGGGTGGTTCGGAGTCGAGTCATTGCGTGGCGCAATCGGGCTCGGTCGGACTTGGTCAAACTTGGTCGTATGGGATTAGGACGCTGATTCTTTGATTCGACAGGTTTGGACTTCATCTGTGGTAAGTATGAGGTTATTTACGCTTTCATGTATCGAGCGGTGCTATTTGATGTGTTTCTTGTCTGTGTGGCTGCAGGACGTCGAGGCGGAGTCGTGGTGAGACACGAGGTGACCGGACTAGACGCAGGGAGGTGTCGAGGTCAGAACGGTTGGATGTGTCGAAGACGGCGGATATTCGACGTGGTTGTGAGTCGTGGACGACAAGGAGCGCGGAAGCTTCCCAGAAGGTGCAAGAGGGGCGAAACGGGAATTTCACAAGGCTGCACAAGCGGGAGTGGGCTCCGTTGGATTTAGCGGGCAGAACGGAGCGGAGACCCGTTAGCCAAGGCTATATAAAGGATTGGAGGGGCTGCATGCCCACTTGAACACTTCAAGGGATTTTAGGGTTTCCTTTAGTCAAAATAGGCTTTAAAGTTTGCTTTGGCTTTAGGCTTTAGTTGTTGTGAGTTGTTGGAGGAGGCAGAGTTGTGTTCCCTCTGTGTCCCCTTCGTGCTCTGTGTGTGTGTGTGCTCTTGAGAAACAGAGAGATGGGTTGTTGATTCCTCCAAGCATGTATGGGGAAGTAGAGAGGATGTGAGTTGTTTCACCTTGTAATCGTGTCATCGTTCTTCCTCTCTATCAATACAAGGTTGATTTTGGTTGGCTATATTCCTTTTTGCTTCTTTTGTGTTGGATTTCTGTTCTTGCCTCTTTCTCTGTTCTTGCTCCTGTGAGAAGAGTTCTTGGTGATTTAGTTCTTTGGAGTGATTATCTCTTGTTAGCTCAGTGATGAAAAAGATTCTTGGCATGATGGCCATTCCATTTTCTAGGGCTTTTGGTAGATTCAACAACTCCTGTGGATTTTGAGCCTCTCGTCAAATTGTTGGTCTGCTTCTGTTCATTTCTAGGGTTTTGTGTAATTCTTGATTCCCTTTGAGAGATGATGATTTTTGATATGAGGAGTCCTCTTGTGATTGCTAATATACCTGCAAAATTTCATGAGCAAAGGACTTGAGGCCATGGAGTAATTTGATTTTTTGACTCTCTCTCTGAAGAAGTTCAGCGCTTTTCTAGGGTTTGGCTCAAATTCCATTTCCCTCTTTGAGATGGCTTGAATCTTGGCTTGTAGGATCTTGTGGTTATTGTGAAGGTATCCTCAAAATTTCTTGGCCATGGGATCAAAGGTTGGATGTGAATTGGATTTTTGGAGCTGCTCTCAGTAAGTTTCAGTTTAGGGCTCAATTCTGAAATCCTTGTGTGTTTGGTTGTATCTCTTGTTGGATATTACCTCTGCAATATTTGGGTTAGTTCCCTGGTGCTTTAAGCCAAAAGTCATAGAGGAAACCCATCAAGTACTCTAAGTTTCAAAGGTGCAAGAGTATTTTGAAGTTTCTGAATTTTCAGTGCCTCTCGGGCTTCAGGAAACAGGGGCGGTCTGACCGGCCCCAAGTTGGCGGTCAGACCGGCCACAAGGAACCGGTCAGACCGGCCCTCTTCAAGCGGTCAGACCGGCATGCATTAACCGGTCAGACCGGCCCATCAACACCGGTCTGACCGACTCTGGGGCTTTTGCAGGATTTGTGGTCTCTGGTTTTTAGATTGGTCTTCCAGGTGTTTTTCTGTTGATGCTTTGGTCCTGTGCTCCTTATGTTCTTCCAGTAAAGTCTTGCTCTTACATATGAACCCTTCTTCATAGCTCTCAATAGTTATCGGAGAGAATTCTTTGTGAGAGCACCTCCTTGCTTGGTTCAAGTTTTTCCCAAGGTTTGTGCACTCATCGTACCTTTGTAGCAACTGGATTTTCATCTCTCTTGAGTACTTTTTGAGGGGTTCGTTTTTAATAGAGCGACATTCACCCCCCCCCTCTGTCGCCATTTCGGTCCAACAAAACCCTAATTCTTAAAGAACAGAGAAGCACAAGACGAAGGATCTAGAGATCACAAAAGACAATGAATCCTTAATTTGTTCTTGAAAATGGGATGATCAAGGAACCTTGAGCATTTTCCCTTCTCAAATCAATCAAGAACCTGTCCTCAAGACAAGGATTCAACTCAAGACACAAGAAACCAAAAGAAGAATAGAGAGACTGCAAAAACTGAAATTCATCGCAACCTAAGCAAAAAGTGAAATCAACCAAACGAAATCATCTCAGATTGATAATGAGGAAGAGATATGAACGATTACATAGTGACTACAACTATCTCCTCACAACTAGAACCCAAGAACTCATCTCATCTCTCAGACACACACAGGGAGATAACAAAACAATGAGCTCCTGCTCTCTCCAACCACTCTCAACAGAAAGCAAAAGAGAAAAGCACAAAGCAAAACAACTCTAACTCCTCTCCCAAGCCATGCATGCACCAGGAGATCCCTCTCCTATTTATAGCCCTTGCATATTGGGTTCCCAACCCGTTTTGCCCGCTAATTCGAAACGGAAACCGCTCCACTTGTGCAGCCTTGCGAAATTACCAAATCACCCCTCCTGCACCTTCCAGGAAGTTTCCTCGTTTCTTGTCGCCCAAGCCTCACAACCACATCGAGTCCTCGCCGTCTTCGACACATCTCGACCTCTTTGACCTCGGCACCACCTGCGCCTAGTCCGGTCATACTGTGCCTCGCCACGACTCTGCCCCGACGTCCTGCAGCAATCACAGACAAGAAACACATCACATAGCATCGCTCGAAACATGTAATCATGATTAGCATCAATGAATCGTACTCAAGCATAAAATGGCCCAAAAGCTCAAACGGGAAGAAGAATACGCCTCAAGTCTGACTAACCAAACCCGACTGAGCCAAATGCCATCTTGGCACAAACCAAACAATCCAAACTCAAACTTTCCAAAACACTCGTCAATTACTCATCACAAATATGGGGTTACAACCACATGATCTCTCAATCTTCCCCTTGATGAGTATATTGACAAACACAGAAAAAGCGCAAAGTTGAGTTTGAAAATGAAAGAGAGTCAAACATGGTCTCAAAAGAAATCAAAGAAGCTAAGCTTATGACCATGTCGATAAAAGGAACACTAGAGCAACAAAAGAAAGAGCAAATTGTTCTCCAAAGCTCTAGAAAATTCCCAAATGGCTTTTTCTCCGCTATTTTCCCCCTTTTGGCAATAAAATCATCAAAAATGCAAAAGAGAGAATAAGGCAAGATGTTGGATGAAATGGCTGAAGTTTGTTTATTCTAAGCATTTTGAGCCATGAAGATTATCCAAAATGACCATTTGAGTATTACATCAAGCCATAACTCATAAGTATGCTATTAAGATCATGAAAAGACATGTATAATCAAGCTAAGCCAAATAAGTCACAATCTGAGAATTAGTCGAATTTCTTAGCATGTCAAGTCAACTATGATCAAAGTCTAGCTAAAGGTATCCAAAGATGATGCAGGCCATGTCAATAATCTAAGTGGAACCAAGAAGCTAGTATTGAGTCCAATTAGATTGCTACAAGTTCAAGAATGAGACATTTATACATGTACTTGTAAGTCTTGTAATTTTAGCAAATTGAGCACATTTGACATAATTCTCCTTTTAAAGTTCATGGTCGTTTCCATCCAAAAATTTTAAACATGTGCTAGATCTCAAGCCTTATGCGATCACTCCAAGCAAGAAGCTTAAGAAGATAGTCTGGGTCATTCAAAACTCCTCTGAGTTCATGCCTAGTGCAATGGTAAGCAGTCTTATGAGAAAGAATTGGTGAGATCAGTTTTTTTCGCACAAAAAGAGATGTTTTTGCTTACTTAAAAATTGGACCAACTCATGCTTCATCAAGAAAATAGCATAGCTCAATCTAAAGCTCAACAAAGATTCAAGACTCAACTCAGTCTATTTGATATGGTGTGAATCATAAAAGGATAACTGTCGGGACCCTGGATTTCCGAATCCGGACCCTCTGTGTATTACTGCACTAGTCCCAGATCACAGCTAGTGCACACAGTTAAACAGAAATGATTCATGACCAACAACGCATTTATTACAATTATAAAGAGTACTGACCACCAGGTCTCATTATTACATTGGAGGTTTCAAGACCTCGCACAATCAAAACACAGCGGAAGTAAAGTAAACTCAAAGTAGACCCATCAATATGCCACAGGCAGTTGACTAGGGAAGCGCGACCTAGTCCTCCGGGAAGAATCCATCACAGCCACAAGCGAAGCAGTAGTCGTAAACACCTTCTTGAGCTTCATGTTCTTCTGAGGTTTATTTTAAGTGTAGCATGTGAGTACATAGAGTACTCCGCAAGTCTTGGGAAAAATGCATAGATGCAAGGCTTAACAAAGGAAAGCTATATGGCTCTTTTGCACAAAGCAATATTTTAATTTCAATTACTACTAATTATTTTCGAAGGCATCAAGTTAATAAAGTAAATGTTTTAGCAGAAACTATCATTAACTCTCTAGTGAAGGTTCCATCTACCAACACTAGCTAACAACTTGAACAAGTTTAATACTGCGGGCTACATCCACCCTCTCTGGCTCCAACCGCCAGGATACCCTTCCGAGAGTTCCCTCCACTCTCGGAATACAAAACTTTAATTTTTAAAACCAAAACCAGAAATCTACCATGTGAATGCATTCCTTGCCCGCCCTTGACCGTGGGCACGGCTATTCGAATAGTTTTACACTCTGCAGAGGTTGTACAACTTTACCCACAAGAGATAAATTATCCTAAAGGTCAACACGCTTCCTTTGGCATGAGACCCAGATAAAATATCACAAAGCCTTTACCTTACTCTAATCTAGCTAGATACCACCCGCTGAGGTTTCACCGCAGGTAGGCTAACTGCCCGAACCGAAGCCCCCTCTTGCGCCATATGAGTACAGTAAATCCCTGTCCCTCACTGTGAATAACCAGTCCATCCCTGGCACCCACTTTCCACTGGTGGTACCTAAACTAGACTATCATAAGTTAGTCGGCTAGGTCGTACCCATATAGACTTGTGGTTGTATGGTTAATGCTCAGTTTGGACAAACACAAGCGTCGGTCCTTAATTGACTAGGGTGGAACATACACTTTACAAGATCTCGTGCTAACTGCACCAACCCAAACAAACCATCCACCCTAATCTAAACCAACTTTCACATTTTTATTTTATTTTGAAAGATCAGTGGCAACTCCAATTACCACTACATTTATAAACACAGGGGTCTAGTCATAATTTCCCATTTTCAAGATTTTCCAAAGTTATTAGGTAGCATGACTAAGCATTAACCTACCATTCTAATATTCACAAAGATAGTAATCTCATTATTGAGACCAAGGGAGTTCTAGGGTGACAATATACATGGCAATCAATGTCAAATGAGGGCATAACAAAGTTGGAATAACTAATTCCTAAAGATTTGAACTAGTGATTTTATGTAACTAGCAATGCACATAATTTAAAATATTTAAAACCTTTCAAAAGCATAGGTTCAAGATGATCAAAGGAGACTTGCCTTCTTGCAGGGTTTCTGGGTCTTCTTGTTGCTGCGAAGAGGGATCGTCGACAACGTTGGTATCTACGCGAGAAAAGACGAAGCAAACAAAGCAAATAAATACAAACGAAAATTCAAATAAAATCCAAAAAAATTCAACAGAGGACATAGTTGGATAGATTATGATTTTAGATGAATTTAGAAATTTGAATGGCTGGATTTGGAGTTAAAATGAGAAAGTTATGCCCATTTGAAAATCTCAGATTTGAATAAATCTGGAAATTCCCAAATTTCTGACAGATGGGGCCCACTGGAAAATTAAATTTTATTCTTTTATTTTCATCTCGAGAGACTGACAGGTGGGGCCCACGGAACAGTATTCTCTGCTGGTCACTGACATGTGGGACCCCTCTGTCAGTGACCTCATTTGCTTCGGTCACTGACAGGTGGGACCCACTGGGATCTGGACCCACTGGTCAGAGGCTGACGCAGACTGGTGGGGCTCAGGCGGCAGTGCCAGCGCAGACCGGCGGCCGCTAACGGGTGGGACCCACTTGTCAGCGCGGAAAATAAACGAAAAACTCAACCTCCGCGCGCGGAGCCGGAGGCTCGAACGCGCGCCGAGGGAGTTACGAGCGAGCGCTGCTAGCCAAGTGAGCGGGGAGGCGTTGCCTACCCAATAAGGGTAGGTAACCCTCTTGAGGGGTACCTTCGGGTGGCCCGGACAGAGGTGATCGGAGGCGACGGCGCCGGCGGCGAGGGGAGGCCGGAGGTGCTCGGGTGACGCGTAGAATATAATCCTGGCGCGGAGGGGGTTCGGTTGGAAGGGTCGGCGAAGCTTGGGGATGAACGGAGATGGCCGGCGACGAGGTGGCAGCGACGACGGCTCGGGAGCTCCGATGCGACGGTGCTCGAGTGACGGGGAGGGGCGGCCGAGGGGTCGGGGAGGATCACCCGGGCGTGAGGATGCTCGGGGTGGCGGCGGTGGGCTCCGGGGTGGGTCGAGGCTGCGGCGATTGCTCGCCGGAGCACTTACCGGGCGCGCACGGTGAACTCCTGGCACGACGGCGCTCGGGGCTCAAGGGGAGATGTGGAGGGCTCTGGGAGGTGGTGCGGGAGGAGGCGAAGCCGAGGGGGGGTATTTGTAGGGGTGGAGGGGGAGCAGGGGCGCGGCAATTGCTCGCCGTTGCTGGCGGCCGGAGAAGGAAGGTTTGGGGGAGGAAAGGAAAGAGGGGGCGTGGAAGGAAGGGAGGCGCGGGGATTTGGGGATTCGGTCGCGGCGGCGTCCGGGGCTTCCAAAACCGCAGAGAGACCAGGAAGGAAAGGCCGGGTCCATCGAGGATTCGGTCAGTCGGCGAGAAAGGAAAGAGGGGGAAGAGAAAGGAAGGCGCCGGCTCCGCAAGGGAGACGGATCCGACAGGCGGGGCCGGGCGCAAGGCGGACGGCTGGATGGCCGAGCGAGGAGGCGTGGCGCGCATCCGGGCTGGCTACGCGTCGGGCTAGGAAGAGGTTTAGGCGGAGAGGCTGACGGGCCTAGCCCGCTTGGCGGTGAGGGAAGGGGGGCGGCCTGGATTGGCCGAGCGGCGACGTGGACGGATCTGGGCCGTCCACGCGTCGGCTGGAGGGAAAGGGAAGGATTTTTATTTTCAGAATTTGATTTTGATTTTCAGAAAAGGCTAGAAAATTATTTAGGCCTCAAAAAAATATGAAAATACCTCCAAAAATTCCAGAAAAATTCACAGAAGCTCCTGGACATATTTTGGACTAAATAAAATTATTTCCAACTACTGTTGGTATTTTAGTTTCATACTTTGAATTACTTTTTAAATTTAAAAATTAGGTTTTAAATTCCAGAAAATCCAGAAAAGCCACATAAAATCCAATTACTTTAAAATAATTAATTTGAATTTAATTTTCTTCCAAAAAGCAAATTTTGGGATGTGACAATAACTAAAGACAGACTAGTCTCCAAAGTTAACATGACATGATTTAATTCAAGTTGAGCATTTTAATCAGCCTATCATAGCAAAGACTAGACTACATATATAAAGTCAAGATAAATCTAGCAAGTAAGCACAGATCATGGCAAGATGTAATGCATGGTAAATATGTCATAAAAGGATAATAATCAAGGCTCCATGTAGTTATATTACAATGCAGAATGACATGCAAGAAAATCCAGGTCCCCCTCAACATGTGATGCAACTTTTATTTCAAGTTGAGTGATGGCAATATTAAGATCTAGAAGCTCCCAAAAGAAAAGTATCATTAAGCTGGTCGTATGAAGGGTATACCTCGTCGGAGTCGGAGTACAGCTCGCTGTCGCTGATCTCGCCCTCAAGGGCCATGAAGCACATGCCGGAAAAGTCATCGCCATCCTTGGGTTCTTGATCACCCGTCCCGTCGTCATCGCTCCATCCCTCCACCTCGCTGAGGTCGAGGTCGTCGAAGGCAGTGAGGACGTGGTGGAAGAGCTTCTTGGCTTTGCCAAGGTTGCGAAACTTCTTCTTGCCTTGTGCGTGAACTGGAGGCTTCTTGTTGCAGTTCTTGTCGATGTAGTCGTTCTTGTTCACGCCGCCGTAGTCGCTCTTGCCTGTCTCTAGCTTGGGGCAATTTGCCCGAATGTGGTTGGGGCCACCACACTCGAAGCAAATGATCGGACCACTCCTCTTCCGATCTCTCACTCTCTTGTATGCGTGGGAAAACTTTCTGGCTAAGAGAGCGAGTTGGTTTTCTGGAAGCTGCTCTAACTGATCATCAGTTACATCACAGAGAGCAGCTAGGGAGAAACCACCAATCAAATCAGAAGAAGAGCCAGAAGCCGAACTGGGATCGGTGACTAAGGCCATCGACTGCGACTTCGACCTACGAGAGACTATGTCAATCTCGTGAGTCTTGAGACGTGAGGACAACGCGTCAAGAGTCAGGGTCGAAAGGTCGGTCGTGTCTTTAATCGTGGTCACCTTCATCTCCCAAACACGCAAATCAAGAGCAGAAAGCATTTGGAGAGCATTGTCTGAGTCGGGGTATGTGAAACCGACCGCTCGGAGGTTGCTCAAAATCTTGTGGAAACGCGCAAAACACTCATCGAGGGACTCGCCAGTGAGCATTTCAAACTTGTTGTAATCTCGTTTGAACTGGTCCTGTCGAACCGTCTTAATCTGGGTGGTGCCCTCATGGTATGCATTGAGGGTCTCCCAGATGTCGAAGGCCGACGTCAGATAAGAGATGCGATCGAACTCGCTTCTGCTCAGGCCCCGGATTATGATGTTCATTGCCTTCGCATTTGCCTCAACATCAGCCATATTCCCGGCATTGATGTTCTCATCGGCAGGAACAGCATACCGGACCTTGACCTTCCACCAGATGGCGTTGCCCTGAGCCTGGATGTAGGTCTCCATCCGAATCTTCCAGAAGGGATAGTCAATGCCATCGAAGATCGGAGGCTTGGTCGAGTATTTGTCTGTCACCATGGCTCTAGAGACTGGTTAAGATCTATCGAGAAAAGCTAACCGGCTCTAATACCAATTGTTGGATCGGGATTGGCGACAGAGGGGGGATGAATGTCGTCTTTATCAAGAACCAAAAGAGCAGAAAACAGACCTAAATAGCAGAGACACCTCAAGAACCACAAGATTTTATCAAGAGAGCAAGAAATTCAGATTATGACAAAAAAATCTGAATTTTTGCAAAATCTGAACCAAAACCCAAATTACTCATCCATCTTGGATCCTTTGTTCATGAGCTTTTGCAATCAGATTAGCAATACTCTTAGCACTTGAAAGCCCAAAACCCAAGCCAACTTGTGAAGGGAATCAAGAGGGTCAAGGATGCTCTGAATCCAAACCCTAGAAAACTCAAGAGTAGAGAGATTTGATGAGGGCTTGAGAAATTGCAGAAATCAAGTGATCCTCAACTTGATCTCAAAAATGGATTGGCCAAATGGCCTTGAGTCTTTCCCATCACAGAGAGATCAAGAACCAGCTAGAGGATCAAACATTCAACTCAAAAATGCAAGAAACTAAGAAAGAACAGAGGAACTGCAAATAACTGAAATCCATCACAAAAGAAACCAAAAGAAGAAAATAGCCATCATAAACTTTCTTGTATTGACATTGAGGAAGAGAGATGACATGATTGAATACAGAGGAATGATTATATGGTGTCTCAACTCATCTCCATCCTCTCACAAACACAAGAAACTCAAGAACACACACGTACAGAGAGGAGACAAACTCTGCCCTTCTCACCAACTCATCAACCACTAAAGCAAAAGAGATACAAAGCAAAACCAACCCCAAAAATCATAAAGACCATGCAGGAGACACCCTCCTTTTATAGCCTCCCACTAATGGATTTGCCTCTCTCTTTACCCGCTAAGCCTCAACAACTCTAGCGCTTTATCCATAATCCACTTCCTTTAGTGCAGCTTTGCGTATTCACCAAAACGCCCGTCGTGCACCTTCCAGGAAGCTTCCTCATTCCTTGCCCTTTAAGCCACGCAGCTACCTCGAGCCCTCGCCGTCTTCGGCACACCTCGACCATTCTGACCTCGGCACCGCCTGCGCCTAGTCCGGTCATCCCGTGCCTCGCCACGACTCCGTCTCGACATCCTGCAGTCATCACAGACAAGAAACACATCACATAGCACCGCTCAACATATGTAATCATGATTAGCATCAATGAATCGTACTCCAACATAAAATGGCCCAAAAGCTCAAACGGGAAGAAGAATACGCCTCAAGTCCGACTGACCAACCCCGACTGAGCCAAATGCCATCATGGCACGAAACGCACAAACCAAACTCAATCTTTCCAAAATACTCGTCAATTACTCATCACAAGCATGTGGTCACATCCACATGGTCTCTCAGCAGCCATCACAGACAAGAAACACATCACATAGCACCGCTCGAAACATATAATCACGATTAGCATCAATGAATCGTACTCAAGCATAAAATGGCCCAAAAGCTCAAATGGGAAGAAGAATACGCCTCAAATCCAACTAACCAAACCCGACTGAGCCAAATGCCATCTTGGCACAAACCAAATAATCCAAACTCAAACTTTCCAAAACACTCATCAATTACTCATCACAAACATGGGGTTACAACCACATGGTCTCTCATGAATTTTATTTGTATTTATTGATTATTTGTTTTGTTTTTGATTTTGCGTGTTTAGATACCGCCGCTATTGAAGAGCACTCATACCAGCAGGAAGAAGCACTAGCTGTCGCCAATAAAGGAAAGTCTTCCTTTGACATGTTGATACTAATCTTTTCTAAAATTTATTTTTATATCTTTTGAAAACTATTATGTATTGCTATGTTTATTCAATGTTAATTTAAGAATTAAGAATTAGTTAAATCCTACTTGAAATGACTTTCATTGATATTTGAAATCTATGTACCTTTGTCACCCTAATATAGATTACCATTGATAATGAGTACATTATTGTGGTTAGTTTAGAATGATAGATTTGCTTAGACAAGCTAGTTGATCAATACTATTCTTTCGGTGGAAAAATCAAATACAAATATTCTTAAAGGTTATTTTGTCAAATATTTGGCAATAGGTATTACCAGTGGCTTATAAAATAAAATAAAATGGTGAAAATTATTTTAAACTTGGGTGGATAGTAAGATTGGATTAGTGCAGATGAAGCATGGGATATTGTAT
The DNA here is from genome assembly GCA_017311315.1 of Dendrocalamus latiflorus. Classification (NCBI taxonomy): domain Eukaryota; kingdom Viridiplantae; phylum Streptophyta; class Magnoliopsida; order Poales; family Poaceae; genus Dendrocalamus; species Dendrocalamus latiflorus. The sequence goes on along the minus strand of CM029630.1, from coordinate 8,699,316 downwards.
TATGAATGTACCGGCTTAGTCAAGTATAACCAAGTCTATATGAGTACGACCTAACTAATTAATTTGCAATGACCTAGATTAGATTTTGCTAGAGTGCTAAGTGGATGTTAGATAGAGACAATTGTCCCCCATGGCGCAAGAGGGGTTTACATCTGGGTGGATGTAACCCTTTAGCGGTGAAACCTTAGCGGGCAGAGTTGAGTTGAGTTGGCATATTGTAAAGGTCTTGTGATAATCACTTAGTCACATGCCTAAGGAAGCATGCATTAGATGATAGTATAAGTTACTTATCTCTTGTGGATAAAACTGTACAACCTCTGAAGAGTATAAAACTATTCAAATAGCCATACCTACAGTTAAGGACGGACAAAGTGCATTTTCATATGGTATATCTTTTGTTTTGGTTTCAAATAAACTTTTGGGAACTTAAGAGTGGGTAGAATTCTTGGGTGTGTGTTCTAGCAGAGGAGCCAGTGCTGGTGTATGGAACTTGTATTGCTGAATCTTAGCGGATAGAGCCTATTTACTAGTGTTAGATGGTTGGAATCTTCACTATAATTTTATTTAGTTTTAATTAAAATGAATACTTTTGTCAAATACGTGCTTTGTAAAAATATAAAAATTTGTGAACTATTGTGTTACACAAAAGAACCATAATAAGCCCATTCTGTGAAGCCTCGCATCTAAATAATTGCATGTTCCAAAGACTTGTGGAGTAGGTTCTCACCTTGCAATATACAAAACTATCTCAGAGGATTATGAAGCTATAGAAGGAGACTACAACTACTTCATGTGTAGCTTCGATGAATGACGTCCAGAGTACTAAGTTATGCTTCCTAATCAATTGCCTGTGGCGTATTAATATATCAACTTTGGAATTTTTTTCGTGCTTACTTCCGCTATGTTTTATAAGTCTGTTAGGCCTTATAATCTCAATTTGTAATAAGTGGCCGTAAGACTAGCACTCTTTATAATAATAATAATAATAATAATAATAATAATAATAATAATAATAATAATAATAATAATAATAATAATAATAATAATAATAATAATAATAATAATAATAATAATAATAATAATAATAATAATAAACGTTGTTTGGTTATTTATTTATCACTGTTCAACTGTATGTATTAGCTTTAATCTGCGACTAGTGCGGTAATATACAAAGGGTTCAGATCTAGGTAATCCGGACCCAACAGTCTTGTATACTGTTTGGAAGAGGGAATTACAATTTTGCTTCAGATATTGATAATTTTATAGGTTACATCCTGATAACTTGCAGCAATATAAGGAACACCATTGCTTTAATCTTTCTCGTTGTATTTAGTGTTTGAACAAGGATGATGAGATCAGCTCTTCGTGAGATTTGTATTTTGGGAAACAGATGCTGTCTGAGATGATATCTTGATAACTTTTTAAATGAGCGATGTGTTGACTATTTTCCCTTTTAAGGAAAGTAAAATCAAGAATTGTGTAGAAGTTGTGCACCGATATGTTGATGTGAACAATTTTTATATGTTTTATGTGACTTATTTACGTAAGTTTGATCCGAATATTCCATGAACCTGAAAGGACTGCCACTGTATTGATAAAAATCAGCCTTACAAATTCTTTGTCATAGATTGAAACAAACTGATTTTTACGAAGATTTGAAATCTCATTTGGAATTAGTTTCACCTTTGATCCTTCCCATAAACCGCACAAATCTCAGCTTAATCCAGCCCTTAAACTCTGCCGACAGTACCTCAACGAAGAACTTTCGTGCTGGCACTATTCACCATCAGACAACTACACTGCCGTCCAGATTTTTATCACCGCCGCCCGATTTCTTCGTCGCCTCCAAGCCGACCGACTTATCCCGCACCTTCTAGTCCTCACCTGCTATCGCCAGCTATCCCCTCTGCGCTCTCCCCGATCTTTCTTGCCCCCTTGAGCTGTCGTCGCCGTCTTGATCATCTCCTGGCGCCGAACCGCCTTCGAGCCCTATAAAGGCCCAAGGACCCCTCCGACCCCTCCCACGCACTCCACCGAAGCTCCCCGCACGCCCAATCAGTCCCTCACCGCCTCCATAGCCGCTAATCGCCGGAGAACTCAAAGGTGAGCACAAATCTAATTTCCGCAATACAGTCGATTATTTTCCGATTGCTCGCTCCCATGGCCACTACAAGCTCCCAGGAACTTCCCCAAATAATCGCCATAGCCCCCCGAGCCTTCTCCTTTCCCGGCGCTGAGAGTCATTGCCGGCCGCAACCACCTCACCGTGGCTAGCCCAACCTCGGCATCCCTAGCACAAGCCGACCCTTCCACCCTCACCTCCTCACCCTCTAGATGCTTAAATGCCAAAACTTTGGCTCTCTTAACCCTAGAAATTCACCATGGCCGTCCAGATGCTCTCGGGAGAAATGCCCTCGCTGCCGGCGATTGCCGTCTCCTTTGCCCTTGCCGACCACAAAAATGGAACCCCCTCGTCCCCATGAGTCCACCCATACCCCCGGTTTTCATCTCTATGCACCACAGCTCGAGATCTCCCCAATTTTCGCTTTCTCTGTTTCTCGGGGGTACTGTAGCACACGAGAGGGAGAAGAAGAACAGTACCGGTTCGGGTACTGTAGCGCAAACCCGTTAAGGAACAGTAATCCCGCCCGCCGTGAACAGTAACCGCGCCCACTACTGTAGCAACCCGACCCGTTACTGTTCATATAGCCCAAAAATGCATGTTTATATCCGTTTTGATCGTCTCGAGCCCACCAACCCATTTCTTAGCTCTATTTCCTCATATAGGATACTAGTAATCCTAAAAACCTCAAACACCCTCCCAAACCCTAACCCTATTTCAATCCAAACTTCTTTCGTTCACCGAAATCCTATTAACACTTGTATCCGATTTGTCGTCCGGAGCCCATCTACACTCTTCGCACTCTCGCACTACCGCTCTAGACTCTAGTGAAGCTCTAAACAACCCAGACAAATATCCTAACCCTACAAATCAATGTCATCCACACCTTCCGCCATTCATCGAGAATCCATCCGCCACATATACAACCTCGACCATCCCACACACCTAAACCCTGACCACCCCACCTACCCTCTTTATGTTATTTCGGTTATTTATTTGTATTTTGTTCCCAGCTTGCCTTTCGTAAAGCAGGGACGTGTGTGTTCGTCTTCCACGTTAGTACACGAACCACATGAGCTGGTCAACCAAAGGACTACAAGAGCAATTAAAGAAGTCGGTGTCCAAACCGAAGATTACGTAAAGATAATCAGAGACTATGGACAAAGAGGCAAGTCACATGTTTTTGATCATATTGAATCCCATGAAATTTACATTATTTACTTAATGTATTTTCATTATTGATAGTTGTGAAATGATAGTTGCTTAAAATAAATGTTTAGAATGACATGTTAATTAGATAAATCCTACCACCGATAAAAGCCATGTTTACTTTGATGGCCATTCACCTTGACAACCTTAGTGATTATTATTGTACGGTATAAATATTCATAAATCACTTCGTTCAACATTTTGTACTATTAAGTGACATTGGCCGTGGGCCAGTAGATTTGGAAACTCGGGCTAGGGTAGGGTGGTATGGGACACCATACCCTAGGCTGGTGATGCCGGTATACAGTAGGATAAAAAGGGTGTGGAGGTCCGTGTGGCGGACTTCGTCCACCGCTTTATCCTAGGATGGAGGCTTGGTTGTGGATTGGTGGCAGTACAGGAAGGTACTGAATATGGGTTTGTGGATGGTTGATGCCTCAGAGAAAAATATAAGGACTAGACCCTTATGCTGAGTAAAGAACATAGTATCCGCCCAACCACAAGCGTTGACTTTGTCAAACCTGGTTTAGTAACTGCTCAAGCTCAATTGAACCTCTACAACTGGCTGGGGGAGTCCGAGGGTGAGTACGTATGAGAGGGGGTTAACCATACAACAGTAGGACTGCTATGAGTCGGAGGAGATCCGTGGGGTCATCCGAGCTTATGGAGGCCTAGGACCTACTGGGTGGAGGCTATATAAAGAATTGAGCAGTGAACAACCTTGTTTTCTTAAAGCCAGACGTGGAGTTAAGAAATCTTGTGGGTAAAGCAGGGCAACTCTGCAGAGTGAAATAAATGGTATTCGAATACGCCGTGCTTCCGGTTAATGAAGTTGTGTTAATTGGGTGATTCCAACAACGAGGCATAAGTAGTGTTTTTGATGTTGTTAATCTGAGTAATGATGAAACTTTGTCTGATAACAGAAACCCCTGATCTTAAGGAGCAAGTGTTTTAAATTTTATTCGTTTGCAAATAAAATTGCATCCACCTCTTAATAAAACACTATACTCCCTTCCTTTGAGAATCCTAGCATATAGTTATATATTCCACATGTGATTTGCTGAGTACGGGGTTAGAGTACTCAGGCTTGCAAAATTTCCTCCACAGATACCAAAAGAAAAGAAGATGCTGCAAGTGTTCGCGTTAGGGTTACGACTGCACTCAAGCGTTCCTGTGGTGTTTCCTTCGGCTCTTCTGTATGTAAGTTAAGTTTTGGGCTTGGACGCCCGTATTATTATTAAAATTGACCGTTATGTCATATTTCAATTAAATTAACTTTCTTTAAATGTTCGTGAGCAGGCATGATACTTCCTCTGTCTGTAACTGAACTCCTGGGCTGTTACGGAGGATAACGACATTCCCGTCCACAAAAACGGGTGTGTTACAGAATGGTATCAGAGCAGGCTTGACTGTAGGTTGTAACCCTAGGTGTAGATTTGGTTACGATAAGAATGCGATTTAACAAAACCATATTTTCAAATGCAAAGGAATTTCGAAAACCGTAAGTACTATTGCTGTCTCACCTTTCCTATTTCTATCTTACCATTCTTAGAAAAAAAAGCTTTTCTTTTGAGTTTTGTCAAAATCTCAAAAGTACGAGTAGACGTTTAGACTAATTTCTTGCTGTAGGTATTTGGCCAAATGAAACGAAAGCTAACTTTAGTCGAAGAAGTATTAAGGATGGTGTTAAGAAGAATAGTGCGAATACCCTGGCCAAAGCTTTTCCTTCTGAAAAGTTATAAGGTCACCGCTCGAGTAGTTAGCAAATAATACCCGTTTGATATCCTTGATGCAAAGGGTACAACCATTCAAGTAGACGAAGATTTCTGATTGTATTAAATAGCCAAATTGCACTATTAGCCTATGGGCCGCTATATAAGCAATTTGTGCAAAACTACATTTCTGATTTTAAATAAAGAGTATGTTAAAAAAAACTCTACTTCTATCTCACTTCATCTTGATTCTTATCTATTCTAATATATTCTCTCCTTATCTATCAAGTAAATCTCAGAAGAAATTAAATGCAAATTTCTGATTGCAACAAATAGATTGGATTACAATCATTGAAGTTTAGAGAAGGGAGTAGATAACTTCTAAGGGATTAAAATATGAGGCGATGATGATTGAAGGTATTGGTGGATTGTGTTAATATTGAATGGATAAAGTGATGAAGCTTGTTGGATTGAATTAATTAAAAGAATAAATAAGCTGAGTCTTGGTAATAAGAAGATATAATAATGATTATTGGATTTTAGGCTTTGATTAATTAATATTCTTGGTGGATGATAACGATAGTGATTATTGGATTGTAATTCCGATCAGTGATCTCATCCTTGGTGGATTTTAAAATGATGAATTAATTGAGGAGTAGATAGTAAGAAGCTTAGTTGATTATTGGATGAGCCGATTGAGATTATGGGTTGATAATGGAGATAATTGGATTTTTAGGAAATAAGGATATACATGATATCGGTGGATTTAAAATGAGAGTCTTGGATTATAATAGATTGGATGTTGGATTTATATTCATGGTTGAAGTTGGGATTTTTGTAGAAATTGGATAACCATGATATAATTAATAAGGCTAGAATAATGCAATAGTAATTATGTGTTCGGTGGATCAAATGAATGATATTAATGTTTGTTTGGAGTATAAAAAAAACGATGTCATAATTAGGAGATAGTGTAGCCCTAGTGCAAAATAGAAACAAAATTTAATAAGAGCCATTGGATTCTAAGCCATGTACAGAAGTAGATAAGCTCGTGAATAGTGAATACTGGAAAATGTGGATTATCCTTGCAAGTATACATGAAATTTTGAGGAAGTGTCTTGCAAAAGCAATCAGAAAGATCATTTAATCTCACTTTGTTTTCTTTCCTGTCTCTTTCTTGCTCTTACCCCATTTTAGTCTCACTTCCCTTGCTAAGCCTAAAAATGTTACAGAACTGATTCTTAAGTATCAGTTACAATCAAATAGTGTTACTGAATAAACTGAAGAATTGATAGTGTAACAGATGGAAAACAGAGATCAGAGCAGACAGTTCAACTTGACGGAAGCCTTATCGATCATGACAGAAGCCGTATCTATCATGGAGAAAACCCGGATTGAAGGCAAACAAGGACAAGTCAGAATACTAGAACAACAAGCAAGAATATTGGAACAACTCAATACAAAAGCATCACCAGAAGAATTAATATCAATGTCAAGTGCAACTGCATTCAAGTTTACAACTTTCCTTAAGACTCGACCACCTGAATTTGCATCAGCAACAAAATCTCTAAGCGCCGACAAGTGGTTACAAGATATCGAGAGGAGATTGGAAACCATCCAATGTACGGATAAGGAAAAAGTTCTTTTCGCCACCTACCAACTATCAGAACCAGCCATTAACTGGTGGAATACTATTCAATGGGTATATCCGAATAAGAATATTACATGGGAAGAGTTCGTGAATAGATTCCGCAAGACTTATATTCCTCCCAAAGCTATCGCAGAGAAGCATCAAGATTTTATTAATCTCCGACAAGAAGATGAGTCTGTTATGGAGTATCTGCAGCAATTCCATTATTTATCACAATATGCTCAAGAAGATCTCAATACCGAAGCAAGAAAGATGGCATATTTTATAAGAGGCCTGCAACCAAAGATAAGGAATTATATTATGCCCGTGGAATTTCCAGACTTCCAAACTCTAGTTGATCAAACTCTCTGGTTTGAAAAAGAATTAGCAAGGCATGTGAACATGACCAAGCAAAATGATCCTTTGATTTTGGTCCATACAACCTGTTTTCACTGTAAGCAAAATGGGCATTATCGTTTCCAATGTCCATTGAGATCCTTATCTAAGGAAGACGCCCGAATACATGTTAAAAGACAAGCATCAACCTCATACCAACCGCCAATGGAGGAAGAAGGATGCCGCCCCAAGAAAGCTCGAGTGGAAAATGAGACAAACTTGCCCCAAAGAAATGACTAAGAAGAAGCGACAAAAGAGACAGTCAGAAAAGTCGGAGAGCAAAGTGTCAAGCAACAATGCCGGTTAAGAATAAGACAAGAGATGAATGCCATCTTGTACTTTTGTATAAGCAAGTAATTCTATGAGTTATCAAATGTACCCATGAACTATCTGTAGTAGTATAAATAAATAAAGAAGTTTGTGTCACAATTCCTTGTGAGCTTTATTTTCAACCTGGTGCAAGAGAAGTGTAGCAAATGTGAATATATACAAGACTACATAAGGGATGGAAAAACTAACTCAGTTCGGGTGGAAAATCAGGATAATACCGTGAAAGTTTGGACACTAGAACAGATAAACCAGACTTGTTTTAAAGGAACACAAAAGGAAATTGAAAAGATTACTACTATATGGGCTATCTACAGAGATCTCGGGAAGTAAGCCAAATAGTTTGTATGACGATACAAGACGTCATAATTTGGTTTATACAAGGATGATATACAGATACAATATGAGAAAAGGAGAAAGGAGAGTATGTATAAGCTTGAGCGAAATAAGAGGAGTTCTCAGAAGTTAAAAGATTATAGTCTTAAGCTATATAGAAGGCTAGATTGGTTACAGTACCAGTTCTAATACTCCTCAACAAGGATTTTCAATAATACGATTACACCTCGGAATGACGACTAAGATATATACAGGATGAAAGGATGGTGATTTCTACGTCGAGATGTCAGTACCTGAAAGGAAACAGACTACTCATGACTCAATCAATTGGGATTAAATCTGCAAGGTTACAAGCAGCTAAGAACTACAATGCAAATATTTAAGGGTACCAAGGAAGAGAGACAGTGACAGATGTATTAAAGACAAAGGCATATCGTAGTATAGTTACTAAGCATTATCTTAACAAGAAAATTCAGCACGACTCGTCAAAGAGTAAGCGAGAAGTTTAGGGATCTCACAGTCATTTCTGAATACCAAGGAGGTTGCAAGGATTAATTATAAAAGAAAGTTTCTTTTCACAAGTTTCTCATACACCCTACTGGAATAAAGATGAACCAAGGTCATGAGAAAGGAATCTAGTAAAATAATACAAAGAGAGGAACCTTAAAGTACATAGCATGCCAAGACGTGTACCAGTATACCAGAAAGTAAAAGATAGGCCATCAAAATCTCAAGATTGTTACAGTCACAACCAGTCCTAAAATAGAAATGGAGAATCCGAAGAATTTGGTATGAATTTATTTTACAGACTTCCGAAGACATGAGAGGGATATGAGACTGAGTGATTATAGATCAATTGATCAAAAGTAGCACATTCCCTACCAGGTAGACAAACCAACAAAAGAGATGAAGTTAGCAGAACTCTGCTTGACATAATCATGGTATTACATGAATTTCCGCATGGGATCATTTCAGACCAAACAGCTCAAGCCACAACTATACTTTGAAAAGATCTTCATGAAGCCACAGACTTGGATAGCCAGAAAGAGAAAGTATCGACAGAAGCACTAGTCAACAGCCACCTCTGAAAGCTTGCCTTGAGTGACAAACAAGATCTATGGAAAGGAATCAGAACTGTAACAACTTTCGTTTTTATCCCATTCTTTAACCTGGGTGAATCTCGAGGTCGAGATTCTTTTTAAGGGGGGTAGGTTGAAACAAACTGATTTTTACGAAGATTTGAAATCTCATTTGGAATTAGTTTCACCTTTGATCCTTCCCATAAACCGCACAAATCTCAGCTTAATCCAGCCCTTAAACTCTGCCGACAGTACCTCAACGAAGAACTTTCGTGCTGGCACTATTCACCATCAGACAACTACACTGCCGTCCAGATTTTTATCACCGCCGCCCGATTTCTTCGTCGCCTCCAAGCCGACCGACTTATCCCGCACCTTCTAGTCCTCACCTGGTATCGCCAGCTATCCCCTCTGCGCTCTCCCCGATCTTTCTTGCCCCCTTGAGCTGTCGTCGCCGTCTTGATCATCTCCTGGCGCCGAACCGCCTTCGAGCCCTATAAAGGCCCAAGGACCCCTCCGACCCCTCCCACGCACTCCACCGAAGCTCCCCGCACGCCCAATCAGTCCCTCACCGCCTCCATAGCCGCTAATCGCCGGAGAACTCAAAGGTGAGCACAAATCTAATTTCCGCAATACAGTCGATTATTTTCCGATTGCTCGCTCCCATGGCCACTACAAGCTCCCAGGAACTTCCCCAAATAATCGCCATAGCCCCCCGAGCCTTCTCCTTTCCCGGCGCTGAGAGTCACCGCCGGCCGCAACCACCTCACCGTGGCTAGCCCAACCTCGGCATCCCTAGCACAAGCCGACCCTTCCACCCTCACCTCCTCACCCTCTAGATGCTTAAATGCCAAAACTTTGGCTCTCTTAACCCTAGAAATTCACCATGGCCGTCCAGATGCTCTCGGGAGAAATGCCCTCGCTGCCGGCGATTGCCGTCTCCTTTGCCCTTGCCGACCACAAAAATGGAACCCCCTCGTCCCCATGAGTCCACCCATACCCCCGGTTTTCATCTCTATGCACCACAGCTCGAGATCTCCCCAATTTTCGCTTTCTCTGTTTCTCGGGGGTACTGTAGCACACGAGAGGGAGAAGAAGAACAGTACCGGTTCGGGTACTGTAGCGCAAACCCGTTAAGGAACAGTAATCCCGCCCGCCGTGAACAGTAACCGCGCCCACTACTGTAGCAACCCGACCCGTTACTGTTCATATAGCCCAAAAATGCATGTTTATATCCGTTTTGATCGTCTCGAGCCCACCAACCCATTTCTTAGCTCTATTTCCTCATATAGGATACCAGTAATCCTAAAAACCTCAAACACCCTCCCAAACCCTAACCCTATTTCAATCCAAACTTCTTTCGTTCACCGAAATCCTATTAACACTTGTATCCGATTTGTCGTCCGGAGCCCATCTACACTCTTCGCACTCTCGCACTACCGCTCTAGACTCTAGTGAAGCTCTAAACAACCCAGACAAATATCCTAACCCTACAAATCAATGTCATCCACACCTTCCGCCATTCATCGAGAATCCATCCGCCACATATACAACCTCGACCATCCCACACACCTAAACCCTGACCACCCCACCTACCCTCTTTATGTTATTTCGGTTATTTATTTGTATTTTGTTCCCAGCTTGCCTTTCGTAAAGCAGGGACGTGTGTGTTCGTCTTCCACGTTAGTACACGAACCACATGAGCTGGTCAACCAAAGGACTACAAGAGCAATTAAAGAAGTCGGTGTCCAAACCGAAGATTACGTAAAGATAATCAGAGACTATGGACAAAGAGGCAAGTCACATGTTTTTGATCATATTGAATCCCATGAAATTTACATTATTTACTTAATGTATTTTCATTATTGATAGTTGTGAAATGATAGTTGCTTAAAATAAATGTTTAGAATGACATGTTAATTAGATAAATCCTACCACCGATAAAAGCCATGTTTACTTTGATGGCCATTCACCTTGACAACCTTAGTGATTATTATTGTACGGTATAAATATTCATAAATCACTTCGTTCAACATTTTGTACTATTAAGTGACATTGGCCGTGGGCCAGTAGATTTGGAAACTCGGGCTAGGGTAGGGTGGTATGGGACACCATACCCTAGGCTGGTGATGCCGGTATACAGTAGGATAAAAAGGGTGTGGAGGTCCGTGTGGCGGACTTCGTCCACCGCTTTATCCTAGGATGGAGGCTTGGTTGTGGATTGGTGGCAGTACAGGAAGGTACTGAATATGGGTTTGTGGATGGTTGATGCCTCAGAGAAAAATATAAGGACTAGACCCTTATGCTGAGTAAAGAACATAGTATCCGCCCAACCACAAGCGTTGACTTTGTCAAACCTGGTTTAGTAACTGCTCAAGCTCAATTGAACCTCTGCAACTGGCTGGGGGAGTCCGAGGGTGAGTACGTATGAGAGGGGGTTAACCATACAACAGTAGGACTGCTATGAGTCGGAGGAGATCCGTGGGGTCATCCGAGCTTATGGAGGCCTAGGACCTACTGGGTGGAGGCTATATAAAGAATTGAGCAGTGAACAACCTTGTTTTCTTAAAGCCAGACGTGGAGTTAAGAAATCTTGTGGGTAAAGCAGGGCAACTCTGCAGAGTGAAATAAATGGTATTCGAATACGCCGTGCTTCCGGTTAATGAAGCTGTGTTAATTGGGTGATTCCAACAACGAGGCATAAGTAGTGTTTTTGATGTTGTTAATCTGAGTAATGATGAAACTTTGTCTGATAACAGAAACCCCTGATCTTAAGGAGCAAGTGTTTTAAATTTTATTCGTTTGCAAATAAAATTGCATCCACCTCTTAATAAAACACTATACTCCCTTCCTTTGAGAATCCTGGCATATAGTTATATATTCCACATGTGATTTGCTGAGTACGGGGTTAGAGTACTCAGGCTTGCAAAATTTCCTCCACAGATACCAAAAGAAAAGAAGATGCTGCAAGTGTTCGCGTTAGGGTTACGACTGCACTCAAGCGTTCCTGTGGTGTTTCCTTCGGCTCTTCTGTATGTAAGTTAAGTTTTGGGCTTGGACGCCCGTATTATTATTAAAATTGACCGTTATGTCATATTTCAATTAAATTAACTTTCTTTAAATGTTCGTGAGCAGGCATGATACTTCCTCTGTCTGTAACTGAACTCCTGGGCTGTTACGGAGGATAACGACATTCCCGTCCACAAAAACGGGTGTGTTACAGAATGGTATCAGAGCAGGCTTGACTGTAGGTTGTAACCCTAGGTGTAGATTTGGTTACGATAAGAATGCGATTTAACAAAACCATATTTTCAAATGCAAAGGAATTTCGAAAACCGTAAGTACTATTGCTGTCTCACCTTTCCTATTTCTATCTTACCATTCTTAGAAAAAAAAAGCTTTTCTTTTGAGTTTTGTCAAAATCTCAAAAGTACGAGTAGACGTTTAGACTAATTTCTTGCTGTAGGTATTTGGCCAAATGAAACGAAAGCTAACTTTAGTCGAAGAAGTATTAAGGATGGTGTTAAGAAGAATAGTGCGAATACCCTGGCCAAAGCTTTTCCTTCTGAAAAGTTATAAGGTCACCGCTCGAGTAGTTAGCAAATAATACCCGTTTGATATCCTTGATGCAAAGGGTACAACCATTCAAGTAGACGAAGATTTCTGATTGTATTAAATAGCCAAATTGCACTATTAGCCTATGGGCCGCTATATAAGCAATTTGTGCAAAACTACATTTCTGATTTTAAATAAAGAGTATGTTAAAAAAAACTCTACTTCTATCTCACTTCATCTTGATTCTTATCTATTCTAATATATTCTCTCCTTATCTATCAAGTAAATCTCAGAAGAAATTAAATGCAAATTTCTGATTGCAACAAATAGATTGGATTACAATCATTGAAGTTTAGAGAAGGGAGTAGATAACTTCTAAGGGATTAAAATATGAGGCGATGATGATTGAAGGTATTGGTGGATTGTGTTAATATTGAATGGATAAAGTGATGAAGCTTGTTGGATTGAATTAATTAAAAGAATAAATAAGCTGAGTCTTGGTAATAAGAAGATATAATAATGATTATTGGATTTTAGGCTTTGATTAATTAATATTCTTGGTGGATGATAACGATAGTGATTATTGGATTGTAATTCCGATCAGTGATCTCATCCTTGGTGGATTTTAAAATGATGAATTAATTGAGGAGTAGATAGTAAGAAGCTTAGTTGATTATTGGATGAGCCGATTGAGATTATGGGTTGATAATGGAGATAATTGGATTTTTAGGAAATAAGGATATACATGATATCGGTGGATTTAAAATGAGAGTCTTGGATTATAATAGATTGGATGTTGGATTTATATTCATGGTTGAAGTTGGGATTTTTGTAGAAATTGGATAACCATGATATAATTAATAAGGCTAGAATAATGCAATAGTAATTATGTGTTCGGTGGATCAAATGAATGATATTAATGTTTGTTTGGAGTATAAAAAAAACGATGTCATAATTAGGAGATAGTGTAGCCCTAGTGCAAAATAGAAACAAAATTTAATAAGAGCCATTGGATTCTAAGCCATGTACAGAAGTAGATAAGCTCGTGAATAGTGAATACTGGAAAATGTGGATTATCCTTGCAAGTATACATGAAATTTTGAGGAAGTGTCTTGCAAAAGCAATCAGAAAGATCATTTAATCTCACTTTGTTTTCTTTCCTGTCTCTTTCTTGCTCTTACCCCATTTTAGTCTCACTTCCCTTGCTAAGCCTAAAAATGTTACAGAACTGATTCTTAAGTATCAGTTACAATCAAATAGTGTTACTGAATAAACTGAAGAATTGATAGTGTAACAGATGGAAAACAGAGATCAGAGCAGACAGTTCAACTTGACGGAAGCCTTATCGATCATGACAGAAGCCGTATCTATCATGGAGAAAACCCGGATTGAAGGCAAACAAGGACAAGTCAGAATACTAGAACAACAAGCAAGAATATTGGAACAACTCAATACAAAAGCATCACCAGAAGAATTAATATCAATGTCAAGTGCAACTGCATTCAAGTTTACAACTTTCCTTAAGACTCGACCACCTGAATTTGCATCAGCAACAAAATCTCTAAGCGCCGACAAGTGGTTACAAGATATCGAGAGGAGATTGGAAACCATCCAATGTACGGATAAGGAAAAAGTTCTTTTCGCCACCTACCAACTATCAGAACCAGCCATTAACTGGTGGAATACTATTCAATGGGTATATCCGAATAAGAATATTACATGGGAAGAGTTCGTGAATAGATTCCGCAAGACTTATATTCCTCCCAAAGCTATCGCAGAGAAGCATCAAGATTTTATTAATCTCCGACAAGAAGATGAGTCTGTTATGGAGTATCTGCAGCAATTCCATTATTTATCACAATATGCTCAAGAAGATCTCAATACCGAAGCAAGAAAGATGGCATATTTTATAAGAGGCCTGCAACCAAAGATAAGGAATTATATTATGCCCGTGGAATTTCCAGACTTCCAAACTCTAGTTGATCAAACTCTCTGGTTTGAAAAAGAATTAGCAAGGCATGTGAACATGACCAAGCAAAATGATCCTTTGATTTTGGTCCATACAACCTGTTTTCACTGTAAGCAAAATGGGCATTATCGTTTCCAATGTCCATTGAGATCCTTATCTAAGGAAGACGCCCGAATACATGTTAAAAGACAAGCATCAACCTCATACCAACCGCCAATGGAGGAAGAAGGATGCCGCCCCAAGAAAGCTCGAGTGGAAAATGAGACAAACTTGCCCCAAAGAAATGACTAAGAAGAAGCGACAAAAGAGACAGTCAGAAAAGTCGGAGAGCAAAGTGTCAAGCAACAATGCCGGTTAAGAATAAGACAAGAGATGAATGCCATCTTGTACTTTTGTATAAGCAAGTAATTCTATGAGTTATCAAATGTACCCATGAACTATCTGTAGTAGTATAAATAAATAAAGAAGTTTGTGTCACAATTCCTTGTGAGCTTTATTTTCAACCTGGTGCAAGAGAAGTGTAGCAAATGTGAATATATACAAGACTACATAAGGGATGGAAAAACTAACTCAGTTCGGGTGGAAAATCAGGATAATACCGTGAAAGTTTGGACACTAGAACAGATAAACCAGACTTGTTTTAAAGGAACACAAAAGGAAATTGAAAAGATTACTACTATATGGGCTATCTACAGAGATCTCGGGAAGTAAGCCAAATAGTTTGTATGACGATACAAGACGTCATAATTTGGTTTATACAAGGATGATATACAGATACAGTATGAGAAAAGGAGAAAGGAGAGTATGTATAAGCTTGAGCGAAATAAGAGGAGTTCTCAGAAGTTAAAAGATTATAGTCTTAAGCTATATAGAAGGCTAGATTGGTTACAGTACCAGTTCTAATACTCCTCAACAAGGATTTTCAATAATACGATTACACCTCGGAATGACGACTAAGATATATACAGGATGAAAGGATGGTGATTTCTACGTCGAGATGTCAGTACCTGAAAGGAAACAGACTACTCATGACTCAATCAATTGGGATTAAATCTGCAAGGTTACAAGCAGCTAAGAACTACAATGCAAATATTTAAGGGTACCAAGGAAGAGAGACAGTGACAGATGTATTAAAGACAAAGGCATATCGTAGTATAGTTACTAAGCATTATCTTAACAAGAAAATTCAGCACGACTCGTCAAAGAGTAAGCGAGAAGTTTAGGGATCTCACAGTCATTTCTGAATACCAAGGAGGTTGCAAGGATTAATTATAAAAGAAAGTTTCTTTTCACAAGTTTCTCATACACCCTACTGGAATAAAGATGAACCAAGGTCATGAGAAAGGAATCTAGTAAAATAATACAAAGAGAGGAACCTTAAAGTACATAGCATGCCAAGACGTGTACCAGTATACCAGAAAGTAAAAGATAGGCCATCAAAATCTCAAGATTGTTACAGTCACAACCAGTCCTAAAATAGAAATGGAGAATCCGAAGAATTTGGTATGAATTTATTTTACAGACTTCCGAAGACATGAGAGGGATATGAGACTGAGTGATTATAGATCAATTGATCAAAAGTAGCACATTCCCTACCAGGTAGACAAACCAACAAAAGAGATGAAGTTAGCAGAACTCTGCTTGACATAATCATGGTATTACATGAATTTCCGCATGGGATCATTTCAGACCAAACAGCTCAAGCCACAACTATACTTTGAAAAGATCTTCATGAAGCCACAGACTTGGATAGCCAGAAAGAGAAAGTATCGACAGAAGCACTAGTCAACAGCCACCTCTGAAAGCTTGCCTTGAGTGACAAACAAGATCTATGGAAAGGAATCAGAACTGTAACAACTTTCGTTTTTATCCCATTCTTTAACCTGGGTGAATCTCGAGGTCGAGATTCTTTTTAAGGGGGGTAGGTTGAAACAAACTGATTTTTACGAAGATTTGAAATCTCATTTGGAATTAGTTTCACCTTTGATCCTTCCCATAAACCGCACAAATCTCAGCTTAATCCAGCCCTTAAACTCTGCCGACAGTACCTCAACGAAGAACTTTCGTGCTGGCACTATTCACCATCAGACAACTACACTGCCGTCCAGATTTTTATCACCGCCGCCCGATTTCTTCGTCGCCTCCAAGCCGACCGACTTATCCCGCACCTTCTAGTCCTCACCTGGTATCGCCAGCTATCCCCTCTGCGCTCTCCCCGATCTTTCTTGCCCCCTTGAGCTGTCGTCGCCGTCTTGATCATCTCCTGGCGCCGAACCGCCTTCGAGCCCTATAAAGGCCCAAGGACCCCTCCGACCCCTCCCACGCACTCCACCGAAGCTCCCCGCACGCCCAATCAGTCCCTCACCGCCTCCATAGCCGCTAATCGCCGGAGAACTCAAAGGTGAGCACAAATCTAATTTCCGCAATACAGTCGATTATTTTCCGATTGCTCGCTCCCATGGCCACTACAAGCTCCCAGGAACTTCCCCAAATAATCGCCATAGCCCCCCGAGCCTTCTCCTTTCCCGGCGCTGAGAGTCACCGCCGGCCGCAACCACCTCACCGTGGCTAGCCCAACCTCGGCATCCCTAGCACAAGCCGACCCTTCCACCCTCACCTCCTCACCCTCTAGATGCTTAAATGCCAAAACTTTGGCTCTCTTAACCCTAGAAATTCACCATGGCCGTCCAGATGCTCTCGGGAGAAATGCCCTCGCTGCCGGCGATTGCCGTCTCCTTTGCCCTTGCCGACCACAAAAATGGAACCCCCTCGTCCCCATGAGTCCACCCATACCCCCGGTTTTCATCTCTATGCACCACAGCTCGAGATCTCCCCAATTTTCGCTTTCTCTGTTTCTCGGGGGTACTGTAGCACACGAGAGGGAGAAGAAGAACAGTACCGGTTCGGGTACTGTAGCGCAAACCCGTTAAGGAACAGTAATCCCGCCCGCCGTGAACAGTAACCGCGCCCACTACTGTAGCAACCCGACCCGTTACTGTTCATATAGCCCAAAAATGCATGTTTATATCCGTTTTGATCGTCTCGAGCCCACCAACCCATTTCTTAGCTCTATTTCCTCATATAGGATACCAGTAATCCTAAAAACCTCAAACACCCTCCCAAACCCTAACCCTATTTCAATCCAAACTTCTTTCGTTCACCGAAATCCTATTAACACTTGTATCCGATTTGTCGTCCGGAGCCCATCTACACTCTTCGCACTCTCGCACTACCGCTCTAGACTCTAGTGAAGCTCTAAACAACCCAGACAAATATCCTAACCCTACAAATCAATGTCATCCACACCTTCCGCCATTCATCGAGAATCCATCCGCCACATATACAACCTCGACCATCCCACACACCTAAACCCTGACCACCCCACCTACCCTCTTTATGTTATTTCGGTTATTTATTTGTATTTTGTTCCCAGCTTGCCTTTCGTAAAGCAGGGACGTGTGTGTTCGTCTTCCACGTTAGTACACGAACCACATGAGCTGGTCAACCAAAGGACTACAAGAGCAATTAAAGAAGTCGGTGTCCAAACCGAAGATTACGTAAAGATAATCAGAGACTATGGACAAAGAGGCAAGTCACATGTTTTTGATCATATTGAATCCCATGAAATTTACATTATTTACTTAATGTATTTTCATTATTGATAGTTGTGAAATGATAGTTGCTTAAAATAAATGTTTAGAATGACATGTTAATTAGATAAATCCTACCACCGATAAAAGCCATGTTTACTTTGATGGCCATTCACCTTGACAACCTTAGTGATTATTATTGTACGGTATAAATATTCATAAATCACTTCGTTCAACATTTTGTACTATTAAGTGACATTGGCCGTGGGCCAGTAGATTTGGAAACTCGGGCTAGGGTAGGGTGGTATGGGACACCATACCCTAGGCTGGTGATGCCGGTATACAGTAGGATAAAAAGGGTGTGGAGGTCCGTGTGGCGGACTTCGTCCACCGCTTTATCCTAGGATGGAGGCTTGGTTGTGGATTGGTGGCAGTACAGGAAGGTACTGAATATGGGTTTGTGGATGGTTGATGCCTCAGAGAAAAATATAAGGACTAGACCCTTATGCTGAGTAAAGAACATAGTATCCGCCCAACCACAAGCGTTGACTTTGTCAAACCTGGTTTAGTAACTGCTCAAGCTCAATTGAACCTCTGCAACTGGCTGGGGGAGTCCGAGGGTGAGTACGTATGAGAGGGGGTTAACCATACAACAGTAGGACTGCTATGAGTCGGAGGAGATCCGTGGGGTCATCCGAGCTTATGGAGGCCTAGGACCTACTGGGTGGAGGCTATATAAAGAATTGAGCAGTGAACAACCTTGTTTTCTTAAAGCCAGACGTGGAGTTAAGAAATCTTGTGGGTAAAGCAGGGCAACTCTGCAGAGTGAAATAAATGGTATTCGAATACGCCGTGCTTCCGGTTAATGAAGCTGTGTTAATTGGGTGATTCCAACAACGAGGCATAAGTAGTGTTTTTGATGTTGTTAATCTGAGTAATGATGAAACTTTGTCTGATAACAGAAACCCCTGATCTTAAGGAGCAAGTGTTTTAAATTTTATTCGTTTGCAAATAAAATTGCATCCACCTCTTAATAAAACACTATACTCCCTTCCTTTGAGAATCCTGGCATATAGTTATATATTCCACATGTGATTTGCTGAGTACGGGGTTAGAGTACTCAGGCTTGCAAAATTTCCTCCACAGATACCAAAAGAAAAGAAGATGCTGCAAGTGTTCGCGTTAGGGTTACGACTGCACTCAAGCGTTCCTGTGGTGTTTCCTTCGGCTCTTCTGTATGTAAGTTAAGTTTTGGGCTTGGACGCCCGTATTATTATTAAAATTGACCGTTATGTCATATTTCAATTAAATTAACTTTCTTTAAATGTTCGTGAGCAGGCATGATACTTCCTCTGTCTGTAACTGAACTCCTGGGCTGTTACGGAGGATAACGACATTCCCGTCCACAAAAACGGGTGTGTTACAGAATGGTATCAGAGCAGGCTTGACTGTAGGTTGTAACCCTAGGTGTAGATTTGGTTACGATAAGAATGCGATTTAACAAAACCATATTTTCAAATGCAAAGGAATTTCGAAAACCGTAAGTACTATTGCTGTCTCACCTTTCCTATTTCTATCTTACCATTCTTAGAAAAAAAAGCTTTTCTTTTGAGTTTTGTCAAAATCTCAAAAGTACGAGTAGACGTTTAGACTAATTTCTTGCTGTAGGTATTTGGCCAAATGAAACGAAAGCTAACTTTAGTCGAAGAAGTATTAAGGATGGTGTTAAGAAGAATAGTGCGAATACCCTGGCCAAAGCTTTTCCTTCTGAAAAGTTATAAGGTCACCGCTCGAGTAGTTAGCAAATAATACCCGTTTGATATCCTTGATGCAAAGGGTACAACCATTCAAGTAGACGAAGATTTCTGATTGTATTAAATAGCCAAATTGCACTATTAGCCTATGGGCCGCTATATAAGCAATTTGTGCAAAACTACATTTCTGATTTTAAATAAAGAGTATGTTAAAAAAAACTCTACTTCTATCTCACTTCATCTTGATTCTTATCTATTCTAATATATTCTCTCCTTATCTATCAAGTAAATCTCAGAAGAAATTAAATGCAAATTTCTGATTGCAACAAATAGATTGGATTACAATCATTGAAGTTTAGAGAAGGGAGTAGATAACTTCTAAGGGATTAAAATATGAGGCGATGATGATTGAAGGTATTGGTGGATTGTGTTAATATTGAATGGATAAAGTGATGAAGCTTGTTGGATTGAATTAATTAAAAGAATAAATAAGCTGAGTCTTGGTAATAAGAAGATATAATAATGATTATTGGATTTTAGGCTTTGATTAATTAATATTCTTGGTGGATGATAACGATAGTGATTATTGGATTGTAATTCCGATCAGTGATCTCATCCTTGGTGGATTTTAAAATGATGAATTAATTGAGGAGTAGATAGTAAGAAGCTTAGTTGATTATTGGATGAGCCGATTGAGATTATGGGTTGATAATGGAGATAATTGGATTTTTAGGAAATAAGGATATACATGATATCGGTGGATTTAAAATGAGAGTCTTGGATTATAATAGATTGGATGTTGGATTTATATTCATGGTTGAAGTTGGGATTTTTGTAGAAATTGGATAACCATGATATAATTAATAAGGCTAGAATAATGCAATAGTAATTATGTGTTCGGTGGATCAAATGAATGATATTAATGTTTGTTTGGAGTATAAAAAAAACGATGTCATAATTAGGAGATAGTGTAGCCCTAGTGCAAAATAGAAACAAAATTTAATAAGAGCCATTGGATTCTAAGCCATGTACAGAAGTAGATAAGCTCGTGAATAGTGAATACTGGAAAATGTGGATTATCCTTGCAAGTATACATGAAATTTTGAGGAAGTGTCTTGCAAAAGCAATCAGAAAGATCATTTAATCTCACTTTGTTTTCTTTCCTGTCTCTTTCTTGCTCTTACCCCATTTTAGTCTCACTTCCCTTGCTAAGCCTAAAAATGTTACAGAACTGATTCTTAAGTATCAGTTACAATCAAATAGTGTTACTGAATAAACTGAAGAATTGATAGTGTAACAGATGGAAAACAGAGATCAGAGCAGACAGTTCAACTTGACGGAAGCCTTATCGATCATGACAGAAGCCGTATCTATCATGGAGAAAACCCGGATTGAAGGCAAACAAGGACAAGTCAGAATACTAGAACAACAAGCAAGAATATTGGAACAACTCAATACAAAAGCATCACCAGAAGAATTAATATCAATGTCAAGTGCAACTGCATTCAAGTTTACAACTTTCCTTAAGACTCGACCACCTGAATTTGCATCAGCAACAAAATCTCTAAGCGCCGACAAGTGGTTACAAGATATCGAGAGGAGATTGGAAACCATCCAATGTACGGATAAGGAAAAAGTTCTTTTCGCCACCTACCAACTATCAGAACCAGCCATTAACTGGTGGAATACTATTCAATGGGTATATCCGAATAAGAATATTACATGGGAAGAGTTCGTGAATAGATTCCGCAAGACTTATATTCCTCCCAAAGCTATCGCAGAGAAGCATCAAGATTTTATTAATCTCCGACAAGAAGATGAGTCTGTTATGGAGTATCTGCAGCAATTCCATTATTTATCACAATATGCTCAAGAAGATCTCAATACCGAAGCAAGAAAGATGGCATATTTTATAAGAGGCCTGCAACCAAAGATAAGGAATTATATTATGCCCGTGGAATTTCCAGACTTCCAAACTCTAGTTGATCAAACTCTCTGGTTTGAAAAAGAATTAGCAAGGCATGTGAACATGACCAAGCAAAATGATCCTTTGATTTTGGTCCATACAACCTGTTTTCACTGTAAGCAAAATGGGCATTATCGTTTCCAATGTCCATTGAGATCCTTATCTAAGGAAGACGCCCGAATACATGTTAAAAGACAAGCATCAACCTCATACCAACCGCCAATGGAGGAAGAAGGATGCCGCCCCAAGAAAGCTCGAGTGGAAAATGAGACAAACTTGCCCCAAAGAAATGACTAAGAAGAAGCGACAAAAGAGACAGTCAGAAAAGTCGGAGAGCAAAGTGTCAAGCAACAATGCCGGTTAAGAATAAGACAAGAGATGAATGCCATCTTGTACTTTTGTATAAGCAAGTAATTCTATGAGTTATCAAATGTACCCATGAACTATCTGTAGTAGTATAAATAAATAAAGAAGTTTGTGTCACAATTCCTTGTGAGCTTTATTTTCAACCTGGTGCAAGAGAAGTGTAGCAAATGTGAATATATACAAGACTACATAAGGGATGGAAAAACTAACTCAGTTCGGGTGGAAAATCAGGATAATACCGTGAAAGTTTGGACACTAGAACAGATAAACCAGACTTGTTTTAAAGGAACACAAAAGGAAATTGAAAAGATTACTACTATATGGGCTATCTACAGAGATCTCGGGAAGTAAGCCAAATAGTTTGTATGACGATACAAGACGTCATAATTTGGTTTATACAAGGATGATATACAGATACAATATGAGAAAAGGAGAAAGGAGAGTATGTATAAGCTTGAGCGAAATAAGAGGAGTTCTCAGAAGTTAAAAGATTATAGTCTTAAGCTATATAGAAGGCTAGATTGGTTACAGTACCAGTTCTAATACTCCTCAACAAGGATTTTCAATAATACGATTACACCTCGGAATGACGACTAAGATATATACAGGATGAAAGGATGGTGATTTCTACGTCGAGATGTCAGTACCTGAAAGGAAACAGACTACTCATGACTCAATCAATTGGGATTAAATCTGCAAGGTTACAAGCAGCTAAGAACTACAATGCAAATATTTAAGGGTACCAAGGAAGAGAGACAGTGACAGATGTATTAAAGACAAAGGCATATCGTAGTATAGTTACTAAGCATTATCTTAACAAGAAAATTCAGCACGACTCGTCAAAGAGTAAGCGAGAAGTTTAGGGATCTCACAGTCATTTCTGAATACCAAGGAGGTTGCAAGGATTAATTATAAAAGAAAGTTTCTTTTCACAAGTTTCTCATACACCCTACTGGAATAAAGATGAACCAAGGTCATGAGAAAGGAATCTAGTAAAATAATACAAAGAGAGGAACCTTAAAGTACATAGCATGCCAAGACGTGTACCAGTATACCAGAAAGTAAAAGATAGGCCATCAAAATCTCAAGATTGTTACAGTCACAACCAGTCCTAAATTAGAAATGGAGAATCCGAAGAATTTGGTATGAATTTATTTTACAGACTTCCGAAGACATGAGAGGGATATGAGACTGAGTGATTATAGATCAATTGATCAAAAGTAGCACATTCCCTACCAGGTAGACAAACCAACAAAAGAGATGAAGTTAGCAGAACTCTGCTTGACATAATCATGGTATTACATGAATTTCCGCATGGGATCATTTCAGACCAAACAGCTCAAGCCACAACTATACTTTGAAAAGATCTTCATGAAGCCACAGACTTGGATAGCCAGAAAGAGAAAGTATCGACAGAAGCACTAGTCAACAGCCACCTCTGAAAGCTTGCCTTGAGTGACAAACAAGATCTATGGAAAGGAATCAGAACTGTAACAACTTTCGTTTTTATCCCATTCTTTAACCTGGGTGAATCTCGAGGTCGAGATTCTTTTTAAGGGGGGTAGGTTGAAACAAACTGATTTTTACGAAGATTTGAAATCTCATTTGGAATTAGTTTCACCTTTGATCCTTCCCATAAACCGCACAAATCTCAGCTTAATCCAGCCCTTAAACTCTGCCGACAGTACCTCAACGAAGAACTTTCGTGCTGGCACTATTCACCATCAGACAACTACACTGCCGTCCAGATTTTTATCACCGCCGCCCGATTTCTTCGTCGCCTCCAAGCCGACCGACTTATCCCGCACCTTCTAGTCCTCACCTGGTATCGCCAGCTATCCCCTCTGCGCTCTCCCCGATCTTTCTTGCCCCCTTGAGCTGTCGTCGCCGTCTTGATCATCTCCTGGCGCCGAACCGCCTTCGAGCCCTATAAAGGCCCAAGGACCCCTCCGACCCCTCCCACGCACTCCACCGAAGCTCCCCGCACGCCCAATCAGTCCCTCACCGCCTCCATAGCCGCTAATCGCCGGAGAACTCAAAGGTGAGCACAAATCTAATTTCCGCAATACAGTCGATTATTTTCCGATTGCTCGCTCCCATGGCCACTACAAGCTCCCAGGAACTTCCCCAAATAATCGCCATAGCCCCCCGAGCCTTCTCCTTTCCCGGCGCTGAGAGTCACCGCCGGCCGCAACCACCTCACCGTGGCTAGCCCAACCTCGGCATCCCTAGCACAAGCCGACCCTTCCACCCTCACCTCCTCACCCTCTAGATGCTTAAATGCCAAAACTTTGGCTCTCTTAACCCTAGAAATTCACCATGGCCGTCCAGATGCTCTCGGGAGAAATGCCCTCGCTGCCGGCGATTGCCGTCTCCTTTGCCCTTGCCGACCACAAAAATGGAACCCCCTCGTCCCCATGAGTCCACCCATACCCCCGGTTTTCATCTCTATGCACCACAGCTCGAGATCTCCCCAATTTTCGCTTTCTCTGTTTCTCGGGGGTACTGTAGCACACGAGAGGGAGAAGAAGAACAGTACCGGTTCGGGTACTGTAGCGCAAACCCGTTAAGGAACAGTAATCCCGCCCGCCGTGAACAGTAACCGCGCCCACTACTGTAGCAACCCGACCCGTTACTGTTCATATAGCCCAAAAATGCATGTTTATATCCGTTTTGATCGTCTCGAGCCCACCAACCCATTTCTTAGCTCTATTTCCTCATATAGGATACCAGTAATCCTAAAAACCTCAAACACCCTCCCAAACCCTAACCCTATTTCAATCCAAACTTCTTTCGTTCACCGAAATCCTATTAACACTTGTATCCGATTTGTCGTCCGGAGCCCATCTACACTCTTCGCACTCTCGCACTACCGCTCTAGACTCTAGTGAAGCTCTAAACAACCCAGACAAATATCCTAACCCTACAAATCAATGTCATCCACACCTTCCGCCATTCATCGAGAATCCATCCGCCACATATACAACCTCGACCATCCCACACACCTAAACCCTGACCACCCCACCTACCCTCTTTATGTTATTTCGGTTATTTATTTGTATTTTGTTCCCAGCTTGCCTTTCGTAAAGCAGGGACGTGTGTGTTCGTCTTCCACGTTAGTACACGAACCACATGAGCTGGTCAACCAAAGGACTACAAGAGCAATTAAAGAAGTCGGTGTCCAAACCGAAGATTACGTAAAGATAATCAGAGACTATGGACAAAGAGGCAAGTCACATGTTTTTGATCATATTGAATCCCATGAAATTTACATTATTTACTTAATGTATTTTCATTATTGATAGTTGTGAAATGATAGTTGCTTAAAATAAATGTTTAGAATGACATGTTAATTAGATAAATCCTACCACCGATAAAAGCCATGTTTACTTTGATGGCCATTCACCTTGACAACCTTAGTGATTATTATTGTACGGTATAAATATTCATAAATCACTTCGTTCAACATTTTGTACTATTAAGTGACATTGGCCGTGGGCCAGTAGATTTGGAAACTCGGGCTAGGGTAGGGTGGTATGGGACACCATACCCTAGGCTGGTGATGCCGGTATACAGTAGGATAAAAAGGGTGTGGAGGTCCGTGTGGCGGACTTCGTCCACCGCTTTATCCTAGGATGGAGGCTTGGTTGTGGATTGGTGGCAGTACAGGAAGGTACTGAATATGGGTTTGTGGATGGTTGATGCCTCAGAGAAAAATATAAGGACTAGACCCTTATGCTGAGTAAAGAACATAGTATCCGCCCAACCACAAGCGTTGACTTTGTCAAACCTGGTTTAGTAACTGCTCAAGCTCAATTGAACCTCTGCAACTGGCTGGGGGAGTCCGAGGGTGAGTACGTATGAGAGGGGGTTAACCATACAACAGTAGGACTGCTATGAGTCGGAGGAGATCCGTGGGGTCATCCGAGCTTATGGAGGCCTAGGACCTACTGGGTGGAGGCTATATAAAGAATTGAGCAGTGAACAACCTTGTTTTCTTAAAGCCAGACGTGGAGTTAAGAAATCTTGTGGGTAAAGCAGGGCAACTCTGCAGAGTGAAATAAATGGTATTCGAATACGCCGTGCTTCCGGTTAATGAAGCTGTGTTAATTGGGTGATTCCAACAACGAGGCATAAGTAGTGTTTTTGATGTTGTTAATCTGAGTAATGATGAAACTTTGTCTGATAACAGAAACCCCTGATCTTAAGGAGTAAGTGTTTTAAATTTTATTCGTTTGCAAATAAAATTGCATCCACCTCTTAATAAAACACTATACTCCCTTCCTTTGAGAATCCTGGCATATAGTTATATATTCCACATGTGATTTGCTGAGTACGGGGTTAGAGTACTCAGGCTTGCAAAATTTCCTCCACAGATACCAAAAGAAAAGAAGATGCTGCAAGTGTTCGCGTTAGGGTTACGACTGCACTCAAGCGTTCCTGTGGTGTTTCCTTCGGCTCTTCTGTATGTAAGTTAAGTTTTGGGCTTGGACGCCCGTATTATTATTAAAATTGACCGTTATGTCATATTTCAATTAAATTAACTTTCTTTAAATGTTCGTGAGCAGGCATGATACTTCCTCTGTCCGTAACTGAACTCCTGGGCTGTTACGGAGGATAACGACATTCCCGTCCACAAAAACGGGGGTGTTACATAGATTAACAATTAAGATGAGCTGCGATGCATAGAAGGAATTGCGATGACTTTTGTTACTAGGCGTTGTAAAATGCGAAGAAAGTTTACTCATATGTGCTGTTCTTCCTTAAGAACAACATTAATGGGGGTGGTCATCGAAATGAATTCATTACTGGCACATCAAGTAGCAAAGATGATTGATACACATCTTTATTTTTCTTTGTTTCTGTGTTTTGTGCTTTGTGGTGGTCAAATGATGTGGTTAGAACCAATATAAAACCGTCTGTCGGAATCAAATGACAAACACGTCCTGCATGTTGATAGAACTTCTTCGGATGGGTAATTTTGGGCTATAGCTTATGACTTTTAGTTTAAAATTTTAAATTATGACTGTTCGCAAGAGAGAGTATAGAGAGATACAAACTCACGTGTGATTTTAGCCGATATAGATTACTTCGATATAATATTTACTACAATCAATTTATATACTCTATTTTAAAAAGACATATTGTTTAAAAATTAGTTACTATAATATAAACTAAAAATCATAAACAGCAAACTTAAAAGAACCTAGCTGAAGTCCTCTTCCTTTTTTTTTGTGAGGAAGAAACTCATTCCACGACTTAAGTCTACGGTGAACTAGAATTAGATATAGTGAATTCCACGTGTCAATTATAATTGTGAGATCCGAACCGACCTTTGGTTTAGGAAAGAGGAAGCTGAACCTTCCGGTATCCACATTCATAATTAAGATGAGAATCACAAGATAAAGAAGACTTTATAAAAAAAAAACGAAGAATAGACCACTTGTTTGGATTTATCTCTGTGTGGGGTTCTAAAGGGAACAATCGGTTTTTATTTTAGAAGAAAATGTCTATAGCACTTTAGTCTAATTTACACACTCGACTACGCCGACATTGAATGTAGAGATGGGCTCGGCGGCGTTATCTGTAGCATGTTGACAATATCTTGGTGGTGCCATCCCTTCTCAATGGGTGCACAACGTCAAATTTCTCAATTCCCTCGGCCTCAACTTCGTCCAACCCTTTGGTAGAGACTACGGTTTATAATTTATGATTATGATTTATAGTTTTTTTTACTATAGCTTATAACTTATTATAGCTTATAACTTATGACTGCGATTTATATTTTTGGATCTAGGGCGAGTACTTATGTGAACGAATCGAATATCAATAAGTTAATAAACCGTTTCGAAAAGACTATCTCGATAATCTGCTTTAAAATAATGATAAAGAAACTATTTAATTTATGGGAGAGTCTAGCTATCACCTGAATGTTTTCTTCCTAATTATCATCTAAATTTGTGACATTTGGATTAGAGATCAAGTGGTCTCTTATTTTTTAAGGAGGGAGATTTTTTCTAGGAGGAGGGAGTAGAATTCAAAGGGGAGAGGGGGAATTCATGGCCATTAGATATCTAATCTAATGGTGCTAAATCTAGATGATAGTTAGGAAGAAAATATCTGAATAATTTTTAACAAAACCCTTTTTTATTTATTGAAGAAAAGATATAAACTATAAAATTATAATCCATGAACTGACAAGGACAAGCGCGGAGGCTGAATGGGAGTGGAAATTACACTGGTGATAGGTGAGAGGGTAATACGGACTTCCAATTTTGTTTGCTTCACTACGCGACCTCGCTGTCGTGCTAGGTCCACCTTGGGCCTACCGCCTCCTAATCCAGCCACCACATGACGTGATCCAGCCGCCACATGGCGAGCTAAGCCCATGATTGGTGTGGCTGTCTTGCCGAATCATAGAGCTGGAGATATTTGCACAGAAATACCTCAGTTTTATCAATTTCTTGCTACTTAATTATCAGAATTGAGACAACATAAGCAGGACAAGTTCATTGTTTGCATGAGCATGTGATGGCTTGTATCGGGTACTGTGCTACTGTGTAGCTTGACTCCATTTTCCTCTTATTCTCCTAAGCATTTTTTCTTCGAGAATACGAACGAGCTATGAGCTACACGTCCCTGCTTCGGGCCCGATTTTGTTTTTCTTTTTGCAAACCAATCCAATGCTATACTCTATACATGCTTGCTACATGAAGCATGTAACGGAAATATCCCCTTAATAGCTTTGTAAATTAACCAATAGGATTACAATCGGTGAGTAGACACTAACGTAAGAAGTCCGATGCTTGATTAAAATCTAACACATATTTGAATATATATAGATGAAAAGAAAAAAAGATACGATAATAAGTATCTTAATACAATATCATGAAAGCTTTGATAACCCATAAACAAAAGTCTAATTACACATCTAGAAAAAATTCTTTAAATATAGATATAGAGACTAATGTATCAATAACATTGTAATGTATTCACATTAAAGAGAAAGGGATATAACATACTACAAATATACTAATCTCGCCTACGAGGCAAATTTATTTTCTAAGTCTTTATGTCTTGAAACCGTTGAGTAATAATACCATTGGAAAGTGTTCTAAATAGCTTTCACTCGGTGTAGACATAAACTATAAATCGACATCCTTAAGGAGAGGAGTGGCAAAAATTTGTTTGGAAGAGAAGATCTCATAGTGGAACCCCAAGAACCAACAAATAGATGAGACGCCCAAGTCACCAAACCCAGAAAAGCAGCGCCTCGACCCATTCCGAAAATAAAATTTAAAAAAAGAGTAAAGTTCATTACCGGTCCTTAAACTTTTTATGCTGTGTCATCCCGGTCCATAAACTTTTAAAGCATGTCATCCCGATCCTTAAACTTTCAAAGTGTGGCAATATCCTATGTAGTTGTAGCAGTGAACTTTTTATGTTGTGTCATCCCGGTTCATAGACTTTCAAAAGAAATTGCCACACTTTGAAAGTTTAAGGACCGGGATGACATAGTTTAAAAGTTTATGGACCGGAATGACACAGTATAAAAAGTTTAAGGACCGGCAATGGACTTTACTCTTAAAAAAACATAAAGCGATTTTTAACGTCCCAAACCCCTACCCCTCCCAAGTCGTCGAATACCCCGCCCCTCCCGATCCCGTGATGCGATTGCGCTCGCGGTGACCCCGCCGGCGGCCGCCATGACCTCGCCGCCCTCCACCACGTCCTGGTTCTCCGGCATCGCGCGCACGGCCTCCGGCAAGCCCTCATCCTCCGCCATGCCCCCCGGTGGCGGCGTCGTCGCCTCCGCCCCCGCCTCCCTCTCCGACGACCCCGCCGCCGTCGGCGGCAAGGCCGGCGTGGTCTCCGCGGTGGCAGCCAGTGCAGGCGCAGGCGGGCGGAGGAAGCAGCTCCAGGGGACGCTGTTCAAGTACGGGCCCAAGGCCGCGCAGGTACGGGCCTCTCCCTCCCTCTCGTCTGGAACTTGAAGCCTCTCGCCGTCGCTAGCGGCGGCCATCTGGAGATTGTTATCCTTCCCTCTTTCGGGTGTTGGGTTTCGTTCCGCTACGTGGCCTCTGGAGAGTTCCAGAATTTGACATTTTACTTGGTATGGTGTCTCGCAAATCGCAATTGTTCCGGCTAAAATGCTGTAGAAGATGGGGGGCGTGTGGGAATTCCTCGGGTCAGATGGTTCTGGAAGCTTCTAGAAGGTTGCCGCGTGCCTATACGGCCTTTGGAAGGCGGGATCTTTTCTAACGTTCGAGATGCGGGATCTTCCCCTTGGAGTTATCCTCTTTAGCTAGTGGGGTTCCTCATTGATGCGTGTGTTTGTTAGGGCCTTATAGAACAAGGAAGCTTCTGTAATGTGCCACGGCTCATGGCTCACAACCCACAAGCGGTGGCGATTTTGCTTTAGAGTGTTGCTTTGGCGCCCAACTTGCCCATGTGTTGTTTGTTTAGGACTTGGGGGGCTAATTCTTTTGCTGATGTTACACGGCTATGCTTTTTGTTGCTTGTCTCCTAGTTCCTGTACCATTTCTTGTGGAAGAAAGCCTAGTTAATGTACAATGTTGACCCTTTTGGGCTATGGTCCCTTTTTGCAGAATAGGTTTTCTTGTTGTTTTATCCAACCTATACATTTCATGTTCTTCTTTAAAAATATGTAATGATACAGATTGTATGAACCTATGTCTGCTGAGTTCCTAGCAGCAGATTCATTGTTTGCGGTGGAACAGGCTATTGGGGCTGTTCTTTAACGGCTTCTAAAAGCTGCTTTTGGCTTTTGCTACAGTACCTAACTTTCAAACGGAGTATTTTCTCAAAACGGAGTCTACAAGTTAATTGTATTGCATGTTAAAAACTCAACATCTGTATCAACTAAAATTGTAAGCGAGTATCTCTCCCGTAATCTCTGTCGCAAATAGCTAAAATTCAAAAATTTCAGCTAAAAGCCATAAGCCGCAGCCATATCAAACAAGCCGTTCTGTATTTTCATTCTTTTGTAGTTATATTAAGGGCCACAATAGGGTGATCAGTCACAAGCTACCTGCAATTTTTGCTATGTTTGGACCGCTGTATGCATGGTTGTCACGATGCCAAGTCGTCCTGGTGGCCGAAGGGGGACGCTGAGGCTGTTCGCCCAGGAAATCTCCCGTCGCTGGCGCGATCTATGGCCTTCTCCCCCACCGTCGGAGCCGATCTGCGGCCTTCTCTAGCCGCCGGCGCCGTTCTGCGGCCTTCTCCCTCTGCCGATGCCGAACGGCGGGGAGGAGAGGCGGTGGGAGGAGGAGGCACCGGGGAGGGAAGGAGGCGGCTGGGGGAGGAGGTACCAGGGAGGGGAGGAGGCGGCGGGGAGAGGAGAGGAGGCGAGGCGCCGGGGGAGGAGGCGAGGAGGCAGCGGGGAGAGTGAGTGCGGGAGAGAGGGAGAGAGAGAGGAGTTGGTAGTAGATGTATACGCATGCATGTTGGGATACGTAGACATGGAGTAGCTTGGCAACTCGCCAAGGTGTCGCCGTGGCGTTGCCTTGGCGTCCAGTCACTCCTTCGGCGCCGTGGTCGCCAACTACGCCGTGACAACTATGGCTGTATGGCCATCTGCGACCTGGAGAAGATAAATTTGCTAGCTATCCTGTATGACAGAAGTCTGATAGCATACAAAGGATTGGTTGTATTATTGTGGACAGCTTATTCTGCAGATAGGAAATACCCTTTTTACATCTGGTGATGTCCACTTGAATATCTTGGAAATCTTTTTACTAGGAAAAATTTGGCCAGTAACACTGCAATGATGTACAAATTAGAAAATAACATCTAATGTGAGGATGATAGGTGGGCCATGGGGCCACATGTTAGTGACACATCAATGTTATTTTCCAACTCATGGTATCTTTGTAGTGTTACTGAGCAAATTGCCCCTTGTTACTATTATAGATGTCCACTTTTTGTATTTCCAATGTTGTTTGGATTTGTAGATACCCATCATTTTCTTATGATTTGCATCTACAAAGGAAACCCCCACTATACATTAACTAACTTATTGTTTCATATGTTTTGTTATTACTGCGTTGTATGTGCGAATTGCGATAACTTTCTCTCTCCTCTTGCAGGTTGCATTCAGAACTGGTGATTTTAACCACCAGATCATCTTCATTGGTGGTTTGACAGATGGTCTTTTAGCAACTGAGTAAGTTAGCATCTTTTTTTCAGTCTCCCTTCTTAATAGTTGTATTTTCATTAAATGTTTTAACATTTGGCAAATTCGAAAATAACATAGCGATCTAATATATCTCATGATGGCTCATTACTGCTCATCAAGTTACTAAAAGATATATTAAATTACTACTGAACTTTGAGCTCTCAATAGATGAACTAAGAATTTAAATTTGTATGATAAAATATATTATAATGCATAGTCAGCCTTTTTTTATTATAAAAAATCATTGGGTTCGTGGTAGTAGCCATGATACCATGTTTCAATCCTCTAATACATGACTGGGTCCATATTATATCTTGCTTATAATCTAAAACATAATTCTTGCAATTTTGTCGCTTTCCTTGTGTTCTACTATGTTCACCTCTATTAGTCTTGGTATTGATAAATATGTGATTTTTTCTTAATTAGTAATGCTATATGCTGTCTATCGCTGCATAGGATCAAGCATATCCATAATATGCTAAATTGTATTAGTTCTGTTAATGTTGATATATAGATGGCTTAAAACCATATTACCTTCTATTAGACTTGGCCAAATGGGCCGGGCCAACCGTGCCAGTCTGAGGCACGGTACTCTTGGCTCGGCCTAGGAATGACACGGCACGAACAGTAAATGAGCTGTGCTAGCCCGGCCCAACTGAGCTTGCCGTGCTTGGGCCGGCATCTCGGCATGGCGGGTTGGCCCGACACGGCGCGTACAGTAAAATTATTTGTGACTGAAAGTAACTCCTGTATTAGTGTAGTAAAATTACTTGTGTTAGGGTTACTGCACTCATTTAACAACGGATGGGTGACTTGGCAGTAATATTACTTGCGATTGACAGTAAAATTACTTATGACTGGTAGTAAAAATACCTGCAGTTAGTAGTAAAACTACTTGTGACTGGCAGTAAAAATCGGTGGCCCGTTGGGCTAAGAGTGCCTGGTCCAAGCCGATCCCTCTCCGTGCTGTGCATAGGTCGGAGAGCAAGCACGTGGGCCGACACGGCACGACACGATAACTTATTCGGGCTAGCCGCGCTGGGCCTAATTGGGCCGTGCCCTATCCAGGCCCATGCCGTGCCATGCCGTGTGGCCCATTTGGCCAAGTCTACCTCCTCAGTAGTTTGTTTCAATATTCGTCATTGCCAAAAACTGTGCTCTGAACATAATTTTTCTGGTAATGAGGAAAATCACTGTTAGAAAATGTTTTTGCTTTGGCCATTTTCAGCCTCAATAAATTTAACATCCTAATGCTTAGTATTCGGGTCATGACATATATGGGATGTTGATTGGTGACCTTGCAAAACTGGCCTTATCTGGATGCTTCCTTCTAAAAACTAAAACACTGTTTGTATGATGACATTAGATTTTGACCTGGACTCAACTTTTGAGGCAAAATATGACTTGCTCAGTGTGCTACACATATGGAGTATCACACAAGGCATACCTTAGAGGCTAATCAAAGAAATTATTAAAATGTGGTTTAAAAATTTTAAAGTAAAAGAAATCTTTCAAATTGAGACAGTATCAAAACCAAAGCACGTTTGAAGCAAATTTAGGCATGGCTAATGGAGGTGAGGGCACCAACCAAATCATACCACACTTTTGTGAATATATTTTGTGCGCACATTAATCTTTTTTTTGGGTTACTAAATGTAATTTCGTAGTGCTAATTGATTCTGAAACTTTACAGCTACTTGGAACCATTGTCACTTGCGTTGGAGGTTGAGAAATGGTCACTGGTCCAACCATTACTTTCTTCATCATACACTGGATATGGAATTTCCAGCTTAGAGCAAGTATGATCTTTAGTTTGAAAATAATGGCATCGGCTTGTTCATCCTTGTACCGATTAGAAGAGCATTTGTGAATTATAACATGCACCATATCAATATCCTTGAGGCATTTATGTTTTTATAATCGCTTGATAAAAAATAATTTGAGGTGCTTAAGAAACATGTTTTATGTTTTGGAAGCTTTTGTTACTCTATTATAGGTGATGTTATTGACCATCTGAATTTTGAATCATGCTAAGGAGTTGCCTCATAGGCAATACAAAACTCAAAGTTTTTCCTTGTTTTGTCTCCTTTATCTTTAACTCATTGTGTTGAGCCTTCTGAAGGCCCCTTGGGCTTTGTCTGAAATCAATATTGCATTGCAAAATGATGAGGCTACAAATCATGCCTTGGAATGAATCAAAGCTACATGGCTATCTGAAAAATCCACAGGCATCTAAATAATTGTCAATAACACTAAGTATTTTGAGCTCTTGTTACTGTGAAGTTTGCCTGGATGTAATGTACATCATTGTAAGTTAATTTTTAAATGCTAGGTGATAAGAACCTATTCATATTTCATAAGCAGTTTTCTAAAACAGAAATAGTCTAAAATCTAAATCATGCAAGTATTGTATAGTTGCATGCTCAAGGACTTGCCAGAATTTCTGAAATCCGATTGTGAGTACAAATTTCAGTTCCGACCCATGGGCGGGATTTTTGTGAAAATCAGAAACGTGAACCCTGGTGGGTAACGGTCTATATTATTTTTTACAATAGAAGGTGCATTACATGGGTTTCCACCTTGTATTTCCTGTTGTTGGAAGTGAATTGGAAGATGACTGGAGTATCTCCTTTTGGAAAATCAGCTTTATATGACATTTGTGTTGATGACCAACTGCATTCTTCGTCAAACCTGCTGATTTTACCTTTGCTTTGTTAGTGCAATTCGGTACAACAGAAATAAGTGAAGACTATTTGTGGCAGTAATGATATTATCAATTTTGTTGCTTTACTAAGGGATGTTTAATTGAATTTTCATTTTTTGGGGTTTTCTTCTTGGTCTTGTTCTTTGTGAACTCTTCTATGTTCTTTCACTTCTGTCTATGTATTGATCATATGCTGTCTTGTGCAAGGATGCATTGGAACTAGATCAGCTCATCAGTTACTTGATAAATAAAGAAAATTCTGAAGGTGTAATATTGCTTGGTCACAGTACTGGTTGCCAGGTATGCTATTACTAATATCCTGGCACTATTTTACAGTCGAAAAAATAAGATAATATGAACTCTTCAATGAATGCCAGGATATTGTGCATTACATGCGGACAAACTTTGCATGTTCCAAAGCAGTTTCTGGGGTCATTTTGCAGGTGTTTCTCCCTGTCCATATTCTTGTTCTCTGAATGCTCAAGTAGAGAAGTAAAACTATTTAAATGTGAAGTATGATAGGAAATTCTCACCCCCTAAATGATAGAGCTAACTGATCAACTTTGTAACCTGTTGATAAGAATTGCTTGTATATGTTGAAATTAATTAACATCTAAATGATATTTTTTATGTAACTTCTATGATAATCTATTCTGCAGGCCCCAGTAAGTGACAGGGAGTATAGAGCAACTCTTCCAGAAACAGCAGAAATGATAGATCTGGCAGCAAAAATGATTAGTGAGGGCCGTGGATTGGATTTGATGCCCAGGGAAGCAAATCCAGATGCTCCCATTACCGCTTACAGGTATAAATTTTCAGGCTCAAGTTACACACATACAGATTTATATTAATGTGTATCAGAGTTTCTTCTTGCTTTGGAACATTAATCATGAAAGTCCGCAAGAGAGATACTGCTGTTATTAATGACAGTTATTATGACCATGTCTACTTTGACTATTGCATAGAGAGTTAGATGGGGAGCCACAAGCTGCTTGCTAGCAAATGTTATGCTCCTTATTTTGTGCGTCTGAAAGGCTTTAGATGTGGGCTTTGTAGCATCCCTTGCAATGCTCTAGAGTGGTATGATGATCTGAGATACAAAATTTCTTGCTGGCCTCCATGGACCATGCAAGATGGAAGAATTATGAATGTTTTATAAAGCAAAGCAACTTGCAGACAAAAAGGTGAAATGGCTGTCGATGTTGAAAATTGAGCCTCGAGACCAAATATCAAACATAAAATTCTGGTGTTTCTAGTCATCATTTTTTGTCTCCCACCAATTCTTGTTTGTCATCAACTATAATGGGTGTATTCTATTACTTTTTTAAATGATGCAAAGTTAAACTTTTCTGTATTGTTTCTGTGGTTTTCTTAGGAAACTTTTGACTTGTATTTATCCAATATCCTATGACTTCTTTTGGTTGCATATCTTTTGTTTTGTTTGATCTATTTGCTAGCATATCTCCTAGCATCCTTTGGTAGTCAGTGTGATCTTACAATTATCCATAATGAATTAAAAATTATCTTGTCTTCAGTTGTATTCTAATGCATAGAAATAATGTACAGGTACCACTCACTTTGTGCATATATGGGTGATGACGACATGTTCAGTTCAGATCTTAGTGAAGATCAGTTGAGGCAGAGACTTGGTCATATGTCAACCACACAGTGCCAGGTATTATTCCTCTTTCCTAGTTGGCTTTGTCAAAGCGCCTGCACCTAAAAACTCCACACTCTTGAGTGATTCATTGTCCAGGAATGATGGAAGATATCATACTCAGTTTTTTCATTCATTGTCTTCTGATGATTACAGTGAACACTTGTGGTCATCCTTCTATGGTCCTTTATGTTCGTCTAGTTATGACCTCAATTTAAAAAACAAACAATTGTGTGACTATGATATTTAATATTTTGCTTAATGTCTACTTTACCAAGTACTAAAAATTATGATTGTGTCCCTGAGTCCTTTTTTCGACTTGCGAAGTTTGACGCTTGCATTTGCATCAGTGTCAGATACTGTCAATGTATGTATGACACTTCTTCAATGATGCTACAATGCCATAAAGTTAGACTTGATTACTTTGGGTTGCATGTTGCTCCCTCTGTTTCTTTTATAAGGCGTATTTTGGTCATGCACAGAGATTAATGAAGTTGTAAAACCAACAAGATGGTAGAGGGAAATGACCATAATATCCCTAGTGTTAATGTCTTGGGAATAAGAGAGAGAACAGTGCATGTGGTTATCATAAATGTGGAAGAGATAGGTAAGATATATGAGGGCAAAGGAGAGAAAATGCCATTAAAGATGCATACACACCTTATAATTTGAAACAAAACTAAAAAAATATATGCCTTGTATTTTTGAGACGTACGGAGTAAGTTATTCGGAAAGTTGTGAAGGCAGAGAAACATGAAGAACACTATGTGCGGTCTTGAACCTAAGTTTGGGCATTTGGCTTTCCTAGTTTATACATGGGTGAAATGATAATATTTCATCTGCATTATTGAATTGATGATTTTCCTAGTGGATTGTTTTGGTTGTGCGATTTTGTTTTTAACCACATTAAGCAAACTAATGAAAAGAACCCGGGAAGCTTAAAAAGATACTTGCAAGCTGCATTAGGACGAAAACAATTCTGAATCGTAAGGAAGTCATGGAAATTTGAGCATAACAAACATCTCAAAATTATTCTGGCTCACTGTATGATAACAATTTAGTTGTCTGCTGCAAAAGAAAAGCCTTATTTTCCTTGGTGTAGTTTTGCAACATGAATTCAGTTGTGACACATTATGCAGTTGCTGCTGAATTTTATAGCCTGTAAGTGCTTTGTCTGCAGGTTATTTTCTCAATGGGGGACGAATATGTTCCGGAATATGTTGATAAGAAGGCACTCGTAGACAGGTGAAAACAGAAACCTAAATGTAGCAAATAATCCAATATGATACCAAGCTCACGATTTATGTTGACTGCAGACTATGTCGAGCACTGGGGGGTGCAGAGAAGGTTGAAATAGAATGGGGGAACCATGCTCTCTCCAATAGGGTGCAAGAGGCAGTTCGGGCCATCGTAGATTTTGTTAAGAGGGAGGGACCCAAAGGATGGGACGATCCATGGAGCTAGATACAGCAGTTATATGTAACTAGTCTATATTTCTCCTTTTCTTTCCCCTAGTAAAGCATCTTGTTTTTGCATTTTTCTTGCTCCATTTTTTTTGTGTAGTAATATTCTGATTTATTTAATTTTATTGCCTTAACACGTGTCATACACAATTTTATTATCAATTTTGTTCATTTGTGGACATTCAGGTATGCTATTTGAATTTGTAAATAGTAGTGCTACCATTTCTTACACGTTCCTGTTTGTCTGGTCAGAATTTTAATTGTTTGTCTGGTCAGAATTTTAATTGTTTGTCTGGTCAGAATTTTAATTGTTTGTCTAGTCAGAATTTTAATCTCGCCGGGGATTTCAACATGATCTATTCATCCGAAGACAAGAACAATGAGTTTTTGAACAGGGCCATGATGGGGCGTTTTCGGCGTTTTGTAAATGACTTTGAGCTTAAAGAAATTCCGTTTTTGGGACGTCGCTATACCTGGTCGAATGAAAGGGAAGCCCCCACTTTGGTCAAACTCGATCGGGTCCTTAGTACTACGGATTGGGAAGCACTCTTTCCGGAGTGTATCTTGCAGAGTCAAGCTACCGAAATTTCAGATCATTGCCCCTTGGTACTCGGTCTCAGAGATGGAATTCACAGCAAACGTCGCTTCCACTTTGAGAGTTTCTGGACACAGCTCCCGGGTTTTCATGACGCAGTTGAAGCTTCTTGGAATGCACCGGTTTCTTCCATCTGTGCTATTGAGAGTATATCCATCAAACTCAAGCGTCTTACCCGTGTCCTCCAGTCCTGGAGCCAACGGCAGGTAGGCCATATCAAGACTGAGCATGCCGTTGCTAGAGAGATACTCCACCGTCTTGAGATAGCAAGGGACCATCGAGAGTTAAATAGAGAGGAGAACTGGTTGAGATGAACTTTGAAATAGCATTGTCTCGTGCTGGCCTCCCTTGAGAGGACGATCGCTCGCCTTCGGTCACGCATCCGGTTCTTGAAAGATGGAGATGCCAACACAGCTCTTTTTCATGGGCAGGCAGGATTCCGCAAAAAAAAATTTTGTGCCAAAGCTCATGCGTGATGATCAGGTAGTCACCAGTCAAGAGGACAAGCAGGACGTCATGTTTGATTATTTTGATGGTCTGTTAGGTACTGCCTTGCCCCGTGCATATACTCTTGATCTCAACTTCTTCCATAGGGAGAGAGTTGATCTCTCGGCTTTGGACGCCATGATTGCTGAGAACGAAGTGTGGGATGCGATTAAATCTTTGCCGGCGGATAGAGCGCCCAGATCGGATGGGTTTACAGGTCGGTTCTATAAATCTTGTTGGCAGTTGTTAAAGGCAGATTTCTTGGCAGCCATCTTGGTACTGCAGCAGGGAAATGCCAGGAAGTTATGGCTGCTTAACTCAACATATCTCACCCTTATTCCAAAGAAGGCCGAGGCGCTGCATCCCAAGGACTTTCGTCCGATAAGCCTCATCCATAGTTTTGCAAAGCTAGTGACGAAAATCATGGCAAACCGTTTGGCTACTTTGCTAAATGACTTGGTGGCTGCCAACCAAAGTGCTTTCGTTCGAGGACGTTGTATTCATGATAACTTCATGCAAGTGCAGCAAACAATCAAACTTCTCCACCGTCGACAAGTTCCGAGCCTCTTTTTGAAGCTGGATATTTCTAAGGCTTTCGACACAGTTTCTTGGTCTTTTTTACTGGAAGTCCTCACACATCTAGGTTTTAATCAAGTTTGGCGTAACCTGGTCTCTAACTTGCTTTCCTCAGCTTCCACCCGGGTACTCCTTAATGGTGAACCAGGTCAGGAGACCAGACACCATCGTGGGCTCCGGCAAGGAGACCCCCTCTCTCCTTTGTTGTTCATCCTAGTAATGGACGTGCTCAATAGTTTGTTCACCAAGGCGGGAGATTTGGAGCTGCTTCAACCTTTGTCTAGAGGATATCCGGGTCAGCGCTTATCTCTTTATGCTGACGATGTTGCCCTTTTCATTCGGCCGCAAGAGGCAGAGATAAACCTCACTTTGAGCATCCTTGACAAGTTTGGGGAGGCTTCAGGTCTTCAAACAAATCTGCAAAAAAGTTGTGTTATACCTATTCGGTGTGAGCAGGCACAAATAGAGTTAGTGACCTCTACACTACCCTGTGCGCCAGCAGACTTCCCTTGCTCTTACTTGGGATTGCCGGTCTCAAACAAAAAGATAAGAAAGACAGAGCTACTCAAATGGGTTGAGAAGATCAGTGACAAACTCCCTAGTTGGAATGCCGCTCTTATGAACATGGCAGGAAGAGTTACTTGGGTTCGCTTCGTCCTTTCGGCTATTCCTATTTATGTCCTGATAGCAATCAATGTGCCCAAGTGGTTTTTACGAGCCATTGACAAGATAAGGAGGGCCTTTGTTTGGAAGGGAAGAGAGCAAGTAAATGGTGGTGCTTGTTTGGTTGCTTGGGACAAGGTCCAGCGACCCTTGGATTTGGGCGGTTTAGGGATTCTTAATCTTGAGTTCATGAGTTGGGCACTACAAATCCGTTGATTATGGTTCAAGAAAACAGACCCCAACCGAACATGGGCTGGCCTTGACGACATACATATTCATCCGAATGCTGTAGCTCTCTTCAACATTGCAATGGAAGCTCAGGTTGGCAATGGAAGCACCACTTTATTTTGGGAGGATAAGTGGCTCATGGGTTGCGGTTTGGAGGACTTGGCACCGGAGGTAGTCGCTGCAGTTCCATCCCGCATTCGCAGACAGCGCACGGTTGCACACGCTCTGCAGGGTCATGCTTGGCCAGCCGACATCAGAGGTGGACTCTCAATGGTGGGTCTATTTGAATACTTTCATTTGTGGGATTTACTGCATGAGACAATCCTCTCCCAGGATGCTGATATCCACGTTTGGAGACTGGAAGGGTCAGGCCAGTTTACCTCAAAATCTGCTTATCAAGCGTTCTTCAATGGCTCCATCATCTTTGAGCCTTGGCGACGTTTATGGAAATCCTGGGCGCCAGCTAAGTGCAAGCTATTTTTATGGTTAGCTATACGTAATAGATGCTGGACGGCGGACCAATTAGCCAAGAGAGGATTGCCTCACCCGAGCCACTGCCCCTTGTGCGATCAGGAAGATGAGACGGTCCAACATCTACTTACTACATGTGTCCTCGCTCGAGATTTCTGGTCCCGGATCCTCACTCCTTTGGGGCTGCAAGACCGGACTCCCACAAGACAAGAGAAATCTTTGGCAGATTGGTGGCGAAAAGCAACCAAGAGAATTCCGAAAGAGAAGAAGAAGGGGATGAACACTATTATCATTCTAGGCTCTTGGATTCTTTGGAAGCATCGAAACGCCTGCGTTTTTGAAGGGACTCGACCCTGCGTCACTAGGCTGCTCATTGATTTCAAAAATGAGCATCATCTTTGGTGCATGGCGGGTGCGCGTGGCCTGCGCACGCTGGGTCTGGGTCAGGGTGATGGACTAGGCTAATTTTCCTTAGCTTAGTTAGTTTGGAGTTTTGTGGTCAGGTCCTTCCCCTTTCTCAGTTTTTTATTCTAAGTTCTTAGATGTAATGTAAACAACCCCTCACAGCTCGGCCCGGAGTGAGGCGGTGGTGTTTGTAAGGGGCCGATCCTTTTCTCTCTTTAATGCAATGATACGCAGTTCTCCTGCGTATTCGAGAAAAAAAGAATTTTAATTGTAAAATCAAAACCTTACAGATATACTTATTTGCTACAGTTTCCTGGATAAATTGCAAGTGATGCAATATTTCACCATGGAATTATCTCTATTCATCCCACGAGACGTGTGTTATCTTCTGGATGCACTTGGAAATTGATCGCAAGCTACATTATTTATTTCGAGGGTAATCGATAGTAACTGCTTTTGTCGATTCTCTACTCCAGTAGTACACGCCTAATTGTATCATGTGCTTGTGGTTTTGTTATACGTTGTACACATCCATGAAAAGCATTTGGAGTTTTCTTCCTACATTTTTCGTGATCTCTGCCCAATATTTGTTTAGCTACAGATTCATCATTACATGAGTCTATTTGAGGCTCTCTTTTAGTCTCTTTACCTTAGATATTCCGGTCCAAAAGGCCAAACAGTACAATAATTTCATTATTTGCTTATACCCTTTGGATGCTGCAGAAAAGGTTGATTTGTCCTATTGGGTATAATGGTATTCCATATAGTGTAACACCCTAAGACCCACATTACCCTGGGATGCCACTAAAATCACTCCACAACAAGCCAAGTTATAAGATAAATTAAACTGGCAACAATTCCTAAGAACAATATAAGGTAAGTGGAAGCATAATCAACTAAACGAAATAGGATAGTGATAACAATTCAATAATTAAAATCAATCTCCAACAATTTAACCAAAGAATAGTTCACAAGTTTAACACTATTAAGATAAAGTAAACATTGACGAGATAGCTAGACGAAAGACTAGAATCACTTCGTCTTTATTACAGCATAAATCTATGATCTAAGTGCATTATTGTGGTGCCGCTCTACCCTTCCCATGCATGCTCATTGATCACCTGTAGGGGGGAAAAACAAGGGTGAGATAAAAATCTCAGCAAGCAAACTGTTTAACAGGCTATTCAAACCACAAACAATTATACATCATCCTTTATATTTCCA
Organism: Dendrocalamus latiflorus; assembly: GCA_017311315.1. NCBI lineage: Eukaryota > Viridiplantae > Streptophyta > Magnoliopsida > Poales > Poaceae > Dendrocalamus > Dendrocalamus latiflorus. The sequence continues at coordinate 8,656,632 of CM029630.1, read as the reverse complement.
TACAACCACAACACAAATCATGACCACAATTATTTAAACCACCACAGACTTCCATGAATCATACCTCATAAATTTCATAATTAATTAGCATTTGAATGCAGTCATTCCACCCACAAATGAATGCATATGAATGCTACCATGCTATGCTCCACAACACTCTTTCCCAACAGGATTAGAGTGTGCATCGAATTACGACAATATACGATGCTGTACCGGTACGGTCGCGGCTAAGTGCGGCGACATCCACATATACAAATGTCATGACATGATATGAATGATATGATAATCATAAACCACATGAATTCCGACCTCAAAGGAGCATCAACATGCTCATCAACATATCCACAACCACATATCCACCATGTATTTATTTTTCATATTCCACATTTAGCACATTAAACAGATTACCACATGACTACGAGCAATTCATCCAAAGCATGTCAATTGATCAATAATTGCTACCACAACCTCATTTAGAAATCATACAACTATGGCATAACATATCAAGTTAGGAGAATCATGTAAATTTCAAGTAGTAAGAATAACGAGTTAAACGGTAGCACATCCGCTACGTTTACTTGCCTCTACCGACGAAGCGAAGCAAATCACGTGTGTTCAGGGGCAAAACCACCTGTCCAAAAGTACTTCTCAGCACAATACAATAGCAATGAAAACGCGTCTTAAGAAGTAAAGACGTCACTAGAACCCCGAACCCACACATAACCCTCTCCGTTTAACAATTCTTCCATCTACCCACTGCAGCAGCATTGCTTAATATTTTTGTATCTTTAAAAATAATAAATCATTTATGGAAAATATTATATTTCTGGATTCCTCACTTAAATACCTTCACTTTTCATGTAGATTACATATTTTTATTTCGATCCCAGCAAGGTGTAACTTAATGCGCAAAGCAGAGGACGTTCTCTGTTCTGGCAATCTGGCCAGCCAGATTCTAACGCGTCCCAACCACAGTGTAAGGCTCTAAAAATTATAATTTTCATAAAGAAGTTAGATTACTGAATTCCCTACAGTTTTTTCAATTTCTACCAAAATCATAAAAATCATCTTCTACCCCTAAATTACTCTTGAACAGCAATCTGCCCCAATCTGTACCCCTGTCGGACAGGGAAGTTTCCAACCCTGCTACGCCCAAATCCCGCGGCCAAAAATTCTAAAACAATTACACTAGGTGGGTTTCGTCGTCCTCTAAAATTTTTCTTTTGAGAAGATCTGCAGGAAAAATCTTTTCGTAGGTCTAAACTGCGCAAACAGACGCGCTGCGTGGATTGATCTACAGGCAGACAGCAGGGAATCTCTAATCGGGTAATCAATCTGCTAATCCCCTTCTAATCCCGTGCCATGAACCCTAATTACTATAAAAAATAAGGGTTTGGGATTGGGAAAAATTATCTAGAGGATCCCTTGGGATCACCCCTCTTCTTTTCTCCTCTTCTTCTCCTCCTTCTCTTCTTCTTCCTTCTCTTCCCTTTCTTCTTCTTCCTTCTCTTCCTCCTTTGCTCCAATTGATAGACTCCAATGGACAGCAGCTGTGGAGGGGTGTTGGAGGCACAACCTGGGAGGGGGGGGTGGGAAAAGAGGGGGTGGCGGCCAAGGGGGGGAGAGGGGAGGCGGCTAGGGTTTTTAGGGGGGAGGGGGTGCGGCCACCCCTTGGGTCGGAAGGCCCAAGGTGGTCGGCCCACTCTACAGGCAGCCCACTTAGAGGTTTTTATTTATTTATTTTATTCATTTTACACTATTTCACAATTTTTTTTATTTTTCCCTTCCCGCGATTTACCGAAAAACCGGCGACTCCGCGATTAATTTAAAGCCGACGCCGAAACGACGTTCAGGGTATTACATTCTCCCCACCTGAAAAGGATTCGTCCTCGAATCTAACTCTTCAAACCACAAATAAAGAGAACAACAATGAAAAGAGCAACTAACGGAAACCGCGGAACCACAACTACGAGTACTCACCAGCCTTGAAGAGCTCGGGGTACTTCCTTCGCATTTGATCCTCCAGCTCCCACGTAGCCTCCCTCTCAGACTGAAACGTCCAGAGGACCTTCACATACTTAATTGTCTTGCTCCTCAAGACCCGCTCCGAAGTATCCAAGATACGCACTGGTCGACTCTCCATAGTGAGATCCTGATCCACCGTGACCTACCCAGGTCAATCTTGTGCTCGGGATCCCGCAAATATTTCCTCAGCATAGACACATGGAACACATCGTGCACACCACTCAATGAGTTCGGCAACTCCAAACGATAAGCCAAACTGCCCACACAAGCAACCACTGAAAAAGGGCCGATGTACCGCGGGCTAAGCTTCTCGGTGGTACCAAACCAAACAATACCCTTAGTTGGTGACACCCGAAGGAGCACAAGGTCACCAACCGCAAACTCCAACTCTCGGCGCCGAACGTTCGCATAACTCTTTTGTCGGCTCTGAGCGGCCAACAGGTTCTGACGAACCTCCCACACTTTCTCCACAGTCTGTTGAACAAGGTCTGGACCAAGCAAAGACCTCTCACCCACTGCATCCCAACAAAGAGGGGAAACACACCTTCGACCATACAAAGCCTCAAAAGGAGCCATCTTGATACTCGCCTGATAACTATTGTTATATGCGAACTCTGCCAAAGCCAGATGGTCCTCCCAACTGCCCTTCCAAGACAGTACACATGCCCGGAGCATGTCCTCCAAAGTCTGAATGGTCCGCTCGGACTGATTCGTCAAGAGGGCCTCCACATACCTGGTGGCCCTCTTCCTCATGACCAACTCCGACGAGTCCACGACATGCGCCGGTCAACGCCGAGCACCCGCAACTCTTCTGCCGGCCTTGAGCGGCCAACAGATCCTGCCGTTCTCGCAAAATTCCCCACCACAACAATCAAGCCACTATTTAATACCATCCTCCTTCTAAAAACATTTTCCTCTATATATTATAATCGGGATAATACATTGTACCCCTTTTAAAGAATTCGACCAAGATTCCACTCATAACATTTTACTCGAAGCACAATCAATAACTTTTACAAATGGAACCCAACCAAAAGAAGAATAAAGGATTCTCAAGCAACACACTAGCAACCAGCTTTCCTTCAAAGGACCACGATCCAAACCAAAGAATTCACCACAAAACCTTTTACACTCTCCAAATAAACATTTGGAGAATCCACACCACATAAGCCAAGAGTGAAAATTACTCGACAGACCAAAACAATCATTTTCTTTTCCTAACTGGAAAAGACTACGCCTCAACATAAAACAATTCAATTTGCAGATGACCTCTGCCATAAACACACAGTTTAAATAAGAATCAAGAGAGCATATTACTGCTCGAGGTATCATTAATTTCCCAATCCATTCCCTTTTAAAATTTAACTTTCTTGAACCAAGGATTTCCAAATCATCGCCCAGCACACCAACTCATTTATCTTAAGTTGGCAACTTTGACAATGCGCTCAAACTGAGTATATCATCCACACCCTTGTAGAGAGACTCTACTGTCTCCACAAAACACATTCTAACCAAGACCTCGACCAATGGAATTACTTGACAGATAATTCCTAAAGCACCTCAATCCCTTAAGGATAACAAATCGAAATTCATATCACACCCACACATACTCATTTACTGCACCTCAAGGATGCTATCCTGATCATCACACTAATTGGATTCCACTCTGATCCACTATTCCCACATAGAGACGCCGAGCCTCTAAGGTTCTAGCATAACAAAAGGTAAAGCTCAGACTCAGCTTTCAAGACCCCTACAATCACTCCTTGTATCAAGATAGGGAAATCCTCAAGTGAAAACCCAACTATCTCACAATTTACACACACTCAATTGTTAACATCAACAAATTATTTGGCTCCAAAACAAACATTCTATTTAAATCAAATCCTTCCCAAGGATTATCTTACGAAAACAATATTTCGTCCAATGCACCATAAACATCGTGATATTTATGGCTTCCGCAAAAAAAACATCTACCAGACCACTACTATCCAGTTGCCATCACGCAACAAAGAAAACCTTACAACTCAATTCGGTTACCCTTTTCTTAGAAGAAGAGGTAAGAAGAAATAAATTCTAGCACATAGAAAATCGCTATCATTCACAGTAACCATAAGACCAAGAGAAAAAAATAAATAGCAATGAGGTTGGAAAACACAAAATGAGATCATCCGTACCTCAAATACTTCTAGTACACTTTTCTTTTAACAAGAAATAATTAATTTTTTTATTACCGCATCCCGCCAGTTCCAACAAAAGAGGCTTGAAGACCACAACACAAGGTTTAGAAAAAAACACTAAAAGCGTTCAACACGACGCTTTACTCAAAGCAATCTCGGCTACTACACAAGTCATAAGGTCCAAAAAGATCCCAACCACAAATCTCAAATCCTTTAAGTCAATTAGTATCAGGGGACTAACAAATTCTTTTATTTAAAAAAAACCATCAACACCATAATCACAACTACATGCTATCAATTTTATTAACAACAAGATAAAATACTCTTTGCAAGAATCATCATATCCTCTTACTCCTTCATATTTTTCCAAAAGGAACACCATAAATCACTTCATCATGTTCTTATTATATAAGTAAGATTCCAACTACTTAATCCAGGAAAACCTAGTGCATAAGCCAACATAATAAAACAAAGCTCTTAAACAAGATGATACTAGAACATGACAATCTCACAAAACATGCTAGTATAAATCTCTTATCAGATTTCATACATTCAATTCTTATTGATGCTCAACTCTAATTTAGCACAAATTGATTGCACTCTAGTCATTACTGGCAATAATTGATTATTATTTTGTCATAACAGCATTCATGATCCTAACTCTGTTTTGCAATCATAAAAACAATCATGAGCATAGATTCAATATCCCACCTTACGTTTAGAAATTTAGAATGAAATAACTTTAAACGTCAATAATACCAGCTTTATGAGACAAGATTCCACAAGTCAATACATCAACCTTCATCTATTTCTTTATACATGTGTCAATAATTTAACTTGGCATAAGTTACATGAATTTAGCAGTTGTATATGCTCAACAAGTATGTAAGGAGAGGACATATTAAAGGTTAATATTACCAAGACAATATTTCAACACCTCCTAACTTAAACATCTCAAATGGGCATATTAATTATTTAAGATCAATCAATCCAATCTACCTGACAAGGTGGGAATTTAAACAACCACAATAATGAAACCAATTTTTTTTATATTCCTCAATAACTGCATGAGTTCTAAACATGTATTGACAAATTCTTAGCCACAATTCTTCAAGAAACTACAATAGGACAAAATCATATTAATCAACTTCACTTCTAAGGATGTTGGTACAAATTATTTATGCACCACGCTAGCATCTCAACTTGATAATTCACAACTTATCAATTATTTACATAATTGCCACCTCCTACTTAGACACAACAGAACATCACAAAGGGTTTTAACACTTCCTTTTAGAAAAGAGAGAAATCAAACCTCAACACTCGAAATAACCCAAAAAAATGCATAGAGCCACAGCTTCCACAAGTCAACGAACTCCCAACATAAAGCTTTGATTTTTTTTTAAAAAATGTCAAACGAATAAATGAGCCATGTTTTTCAATAAGAGAGATAGAAAAAACAATGAAGTATCCATCTCGCAAAATAACACTACTCACGAGCAACAAAAGCAACTCATCACTAAAAAGAAACAATATTTGTCTCAAGGACAATTAAAGGCCTACTGGCACCCAACAACTGCAATGAATCGCTAATTCCAGAGAAATTCATTAACCGCAATGGGCCAAGAATTGGCCAAAATCAACTCAAGGAAGATAACAACTTTTCTAAGAAACTCACTCACAACATGTGCTACTACGTTACCAAGGTAACTACATCGCTATCCCCATACCGCGAACAGTGGTATAATATGGCAATGCCAAGGCAACAACTACAACCTCTACATCTTATCATTGACTATCCTCACTCATAACGGTCATAGGGGCAAATCATCATCATACAAGATCATCTCATAACGTAAATCATCAATACAACATGTCAAAAGCATAAATGCAATGCTTGACCCATCCCATCCTACTGTGCACCAGTGTGTCAATTTAATAATTTAATTACCACGGACCTAACGCCCGCTCTGATACCAACTGTAACACCCCAAGACCCACATTACCCTAGGATGTCACTAAAACCACTCCACAACAAGCCAAGTTACAAGATAAATTAAACTGGCAACAATTCCTAAAAACAATATAAGGTAAGTGGAAGCATAATCAACTAAGCAAAATAGGATAGTGATAACAATTCAATAATTAAAATCAATCTCCAACAATTTAACCAAAGAATAGTTCACAAGTTTAACACTATTAAGATAAAGTAAACATTGACGAGATAGCTAGGCGAAGACTAGAATCACTTCGTCTTTATTACAACATAAATTTATGATCTAAGTGCATTATTGTGGTGCCGCTCTACCCTTCCCATTCATGCTCATTGATCACCTGTAGGGGGGAAAAACAAGGGTGAGATAAAAATCTCAACAAGCAAACTGTTTAACAGGCTATTCAAACTACAAACAATTATACATCATCCTTTATATTTCCATACAACTACAACCACAAATCATGACCACAATTATTTAAACCACCACAGACTTCCATGAATCATACCTCATAGATTTCATAATTAATTGGCATTTGAATGCGGTCATTCCACCCACAAATGAATGCATATGAATGCTACCATGCTATGCTCCACAACACTCTTTCCCAACAGGATAAGAGTGTGCATCGTATTACGGCAATATACGATGTTGTTCTAGTACGGTCGCGGCTAAGTGCGGTGACATCCACATATGCAAATGTCATAACATGGTATGAATGATATGATAATCATAAGCCACATGAATTCCGACCTCAAAGGAGCATCAACATGCTCATCAACATATCCACAACCACATATCCACCATGTATTTATTTTTCATATTCCACATTTAGCACATTAACACAGATTACCACATGACTACGAGCAATTCATCCAAAGCACGTCAATTGATCAATAATTGCTAACACAACCTCATTTAGAAATCATACAGCTATGGCATAACATATCAAGTTACGAGAATCATGTAAATTGCAAGTAGTAAGAATAACGAGTTAAACGGTAGCACATCCGCTACGTTTACTTGCCTCTACCAACGAAGCGAAGCAAATCACGTGCGTTCAGGGGCTAAACCACCTGTCCAAAAGTACTTCTCAGCACAATACAACAGCAATGAAAATGCTTCTTAAGAAGTACAGACGTCACTAGAACCCGGAACCCACACATAATCCTCTCCGCTTAATGATTCTTCCATCTACCCTCTGCAGCAGCGCTGCTTAATATTTTTGTATCTTTAACAATAATAGGTCATTTACAGCAAATGTTATATTTCTGGATTCCTCACTTAAATACCTTCACTTTTCATGTAGATCACATATTTTTATTTCGATCCCAGCAAGGTGTAACTTAATGCGCAAAGCAGAGGACGTTCTCTGTTCTGGCAATCTGGGCAGCCAGATTCTAACGCGTCCCAACCACAGTGTAAGGCTCTAAAAATTATAATTTTTATACATAGGTTAGATTACTGAATTCCCTACATTTTTTCAATTTCGACCAAAATCATAAAAATCATCTTCTACCCCTAAATTACCCTTGAACAGCAATCTGCCCCAATCTGTACCCCTGTCGGACAGCGAAGTTTTCGACCCTGCTACACCCATATCCCGCGGCCAAAAATTCTAAAAAACTTACAGTAGGTGGTTTTTGTCGTCCTCTACAATTTTCCTTTTGGGAAGATCCACAGGAAAAATCGTTTAATAGGTCTAAACTGCACAAACAGACGCGCTGCGCGGATTGATCTACAGGCAGACAGCAGGAAATATCTAATCGGGTAATCAATCTGCTAATCCCCTTCTAATCCCGTGCCATGAACCCTAATTACTCTATAAACAGAAGAATTTGGGATTGAGAAAAATCACCTAGAGGATCCCTTGGGATCACCCCTCTTCTTTCCTCCTCTTCTTCTCCTCCTCTTCTTCTTCCTTCTCTTCTCTTTCTTCTTCTTCCTTTGCTCCAATGGACAGCAGCGGTGGATGCTGCAGAAAAGGTTGATTTGTCCTATTGGGTATGATGGTATTCCATATAGTTGATCAGGAACTTAATTGCTTTGTTGTTAAGGTGCGCCAAAAGTCATTTTTCTTGAACTTTCTAATAATTATTTGGGTTAAGTGTAAGGCCCCGTTTAGAACATAGAAAATTTTCTCGTTGTGAAAATCCTTTTTTTTGCCTTAGATCCAAGCCCTAGCTTGACCAATATAGAATGTGGAAGTCCCACAAAATTTCTCACGATGATATATGTACAAACTTTAATGTACAACACTTTTAAAAAAATAGGAACGAAAGGTGCATATATATTATGAATAAGTCTATTTGACCTATCTCAATTATTATGTTTGATGAAAATTCAACTCTCAACTTTGAAACCAAGTAATTGAACCTCTCGATTATCAAAATCAGGCAACTTGCCTCATGAGGTCATTGCACCATGGTTTTGCGCCAACTTGGACATTCATGTGGATCAGCTCACCCTCATGTAGATATCACTAGCAAAATTACATGACATGAGGGTACTAAGTGCAATTGTCGCATATAGAAGCTGACCTGGTTAAATGGGCCACCCAACATGGCACAACATGGGTCTAGATAAGGCATGGCCTGATTAGGCCCAGTATGGTTGACTCAAAAAAAGTTACCATATCATGATGTGTCGTGTCGGTCCATATGTCTACCCTCTGATCCAGGCATGACATGGAGAGATCGGGCCTTGCCGGGCTTCACCCCACCCCTAGGTGCGGCTTGGCCAGGATAATCCATTTTTGGGGTTGCTGGCAGCCACCGTCGCCTTCTTTAGGCAGAGGAGTTACTATGTATAATTAATTAGTGGTTAAATGATGTCCTTAAGACATACTTAGTTTACGTTAGTGACATTAATTATGCATAATCAGTTAATGACATGTGGGCTCAATCCATTAGAAAAATTAATTAAAACCAAATTTATGAATATGAGTCACTGACGTGTGGGCCTCTTTTACTATGACCAAGATAGTGTCCTGCACCTCCTATCAGCCTCTTGCATTTTTCTTTAAAAAGTAATTTCAAAAGAACATAAAAACCCCGAGGGCCCCACTCGCCATTCTCTATAGCTTTTCCAATAGAGAACGGTCTCTATAGCTACACCCCGAGGGCCCCACCCTGAGGGCTTCACCTGTTCTCTAGTTTGGCTGTCTAGGAGATAAAAGTCTGACCAGCCTGCAGAGATGATCGTGGCAAGGACTACAACAAGCCCCAATGATTCATCAAGCACGATGCTGCACTCAAGAAGGCAGCTCTTGCGATGCTTTCATCCCTTGCCGATCAAGACCTTTGTGATGTTGATCCTTTGAGCAATGAGGAGGAGCAAAGGAAGGACGAGAAGAAGTCCGTTGGTTTTACCGGCATGTGCTTCATGGCTACGAGCAAGGGTGATCACAACAGCGAGTATGATGAGGATTGTCCCTACATTGAGATGATGAGGTAGATTCTTATGATGTACTCATACTTAGATATGATAGAGTTGTGGCTGATCATTTGAAGTAAGTTGAGTGCATGAAACATATCATGAGAAGAAATGGCAAGCTTAAATATGAAATGAGATCTTGAACAATGAAATTGATAAGTTTAGATCTATTTTTCCTGATGATGATAGCTGTAGTTCTTGCCTTACTACGCATGCTGAAACTGAGAAATTGAGAACATTGGATCATCCTTGCTAGAACAACTAGAAAATGTAGAGCTAAAATTATTGAAATCAAGGCTAGTCCATGTTCCAGTTGCTTAGGAGCTGATAACACTTTTAGAGCTAGTGCTATGCCATGGTTTAATTGTGATGAATTAGAAAAAAACTTGCTATGCAAATTGAAAAATTACTACAATTCAGTCCTGAATATTCTTGTGCACATTGTGAGTTTAGGGCAAAAAATTCGAAGAATTAATTGACAACTTTGATTGTGCTAGAGCTGAATCTTGTGACAATTGTCCTAATAGCTTTGCAGGACAAATGAGACAAGGAAATTCTTGTTTTTGTTCATGCATGAATGAAAGATGATTCCATTGCACTAATAGCTTATGCATTTTGTGCTTAAATTGGACATGATTTAGATGATATGCATGAGTCTTTTAAAGTTAAGTTTGATAAGCAGTTGTGTAAAATCAATAATGTGTCTTGTGAGGCTTTGAAGCTAGAAGTAGCTATACATAAGGAGACATATGCTAGAGCTATTAGTAGCCAAGCTTGTGAGTTTTGTGTCACTCTGGCAGAGAAGCACAGAAGAAAGACAATGATTGTGAGGAGATGAATGTCTACATGTAGTGTGCCAATTGGACTTATACGTTTCAAGAGGTGACAGTCCTTGGAGCAAGCGCACGTTCTTAGTGGTAAGTAATTGGACATCACAGACTATATTTTGGTGTGGTGTGACATAAGACTTGGAGCATTTCAAGTGGTGATTATCCTCTGGAGAAGGCGTACGATCTTGGTGATATGTAATTGGGCATCATATCTTTGTGTGGAGGTTGCTTTGAGGAGATGCATCATAGAGTCCAGTGGGTGGTAATTGAGAAAATTGTCTAATACCGGTTGGAGTGGTGGTTTGCAAAACCGTGATAGTGGCCTAAGGTGGTTTAGGTCACGTCTTGGAGGATGGAGCGTCTTATCGTGCTATCGGAGCCATGTGGAAGTTATGCTTTGAAAATCATGCTAGTGTGTGTGTGTAAAACCCATTTATGTGTGTGGATTACCGAGTTTCGTCATTTGTAAGTGGTTGTATCCACTAAGTGTGGATGGTTGTTTAGGGTTTGGTGTGAGGTGAAGTGCCTTTACTATATAAGCCCTTGTGTGAGTTGAGAGAAATATCAATTCTAGTGTTTGTGAGAGATTAGGGTTTTCTTGTGTTGCTCTAGGGTTAGAGCTCTGTCCTAAATGAGGGAGTGGCTATGAAACATTCCTCTTCAAGTGAAATAAACATCCAAAGTTCATCTAAGTGAGTGTAGGATCAAAGATAACTGATAAGAGGGAGGGTGAATAGGAGGTTTTAAAATTTTCTTGCCTTCTAATTAATTTCTTACAATTTTAATATGACAAAGATTTAAAGCACTTGAAACCTACACAATTCTATTAAGGTTATGGCTCTACAAGAACACTAGCACAAGTAAATTGTCACAATGTACTAAATATACAAGTGCTAAAAGGAGACAAGAGAAAACAAATACACACGATGTTTTACCGTGGTGATCGGAAACTTGCCAGTTTCCCCTACTCCACATTGAGGTTAGCCCAAATGAATTGGACCGGCTCCATGAATTAAGTCTTCCACCTCAAATCACTATTGGTAGCTCTTCCCTGCTCTGGGTAGGTGAGCTCCAACCTTCACACACAATAGGTGTTCTCAAAAGCTTCTTGAGAAGATCATCGGGCAATCTCCACCAGCCGTCTAGGTGCCAGCAAACACCAAGAGTAATAAATTACAGCGTTGCTTGATGGGTCTCAAGTGCCAAGGATCAATCTATGGATGAATGCACTTGATTTGCTCAACTACCTCAAATGAATGCAAAAACAAGAGGTGTGGAGTGGGTGCTCTATGCTCAAGGGTGTTCAATAAGGTTTCATCTATCTGTCCTTGAGCTAGTGGGGAAGTATTTATAACCCCACCAATCAAAACTAGCCGTTACACAAAACAATCCTGAAAAATCAGGACGGCCGGTAGTTCCACTGTGCAAAAATCGAAACTTCCACTCCCTTACTGTAGCCACAGTAACGGCTATGTCAAAGCGTCAGAAGTAGCCATTGGGAGTTGGTGTGGTACTTCCGCTGTTGTAAATGCAGTACTTCCGATTTTTCGGTAGTTCCGATATATGGCCCGGAACTTTCGATATCCATGAGGCTAAGTTTTTCAAAAGTTGCTCTCTGGAAAAAAAATACCGCTCACTTGGACCAGAGCTTTCAGAATTCGAAAGTTCCGTCCTAGCGGAAGTTCCGCCGTTGAACACGTGGTACTTTCGATTTCCGCAAGGTTAATTTTTTCAGTGGTTGCTCTCTGGAAAAAACGTACCGCTCAGAGGTCGGAACTTTCGGATTTTTGAAGTTCCGTAGTTTTCACGCCATTACTTCAGATTTTTCTGACAGTGCACAACTTTGGCATTCAATTCTAGTTTTAAGTGCATGCATGATCCTAAATTGATCCATATAGCACAAGAACATGGTATCAAGTTACGAACTATGATTCCTCTTAATAGTACAGCATTTATCCTATAATCTGGTCTTCCAACCTTTCTCCTAAGACCGGCAAAATAAAAGGGATCCTAAACTATTTACCTTTGTCTTGAACCACTTTGAATCCACATGTAATCCTCCTCATGCATCTCACACTTGCCTTCGGGACTAAACTTTCCAAACACTTAGTACACATATTAGTCCCATATTCTCATAATGTTATTAATTACCAAAACCATCTTTTTTAGGGGGTCTAGATGCTTTCAGTGAGTTGTACCATGGATTCCTCATTGCGTTTTTGATTTCCTTGGCTTCCTTATTTGGATTTGATCTTTCTTGATCTTTCCTAGTGCCAAGGACATGTAAGAGGTGGAGATATCTTTTGGAGATCAGATCCCATACATTTAGGCACTTCCTAGGGAGAGTTTTGTGTTTACCCGCTTTTCCTTAAGAGAGAGGTGATTTGGGGTCTGGATTTTGTGGGCATTTTGGCTTGAGTTTATGCTGTGATCTAGCTTGTTATGACATGTGAGGACCCATCCAAGGTCATCTAGATCATCAAGGACTCACGAGCAACAATAGATTGAGATTTTTCTCTTTTGTCCAATTTTGGTGCAATCTTCCTTATTTAGGATAAAGGTTGGAAGTTTAGCGTTGATCTTCATGATCCATAACTGAAATAAGTTTCTAACATCCTAGGGAGGTCTTGTGCCAAGTTTCATTGGGTTAGGATCAGTGGATTAAAAGTTAGCTCTTTTTTTAGATCGTGTGCAGTACTATTATGTGTTCTGCCTCAGTAAGTGGTCAAACTGGCCTATCCCAGTTAGATCGGTGACCTAGTGGTTAGACCGGCTTGTTGGTACGACTGCACCTTGGTCGGCGGTTGACCGATGAAACAGTGAAGTCTCATTTGGCTTGAGATCTTTGGCTCTTGGTTTTGTGAGCATATGAGTTTGTATTCCCGCTGCATTGAGTTGCTAATACCAAGAGGAAGATTTTGAGAAGCTATTTATCCATCTCTGACTCGCCATACTGATCCTACACAACTATTATCGATGAGCATGGCTAAGTATCACTACTTCGTTTAATCTACAAGTTCCACAGTTTACCAATAGTGGATAATAATGCTAAGGTGACAACAACAAGGGTATCAACTTATCAAGGTGGGATCAATGCTACAATTGGAATACAACTACCGACCTTACCAACATAGCAAATTTTCTTGAAATTACGCGCATGCATAATAATTTCAAAACAACATACATAACAATAAAATATGGCTATAACATGGTCAAAGGGGGTGCTTTCCATGATCTTTGAACTCTTGGTCTTGCTTTGGAGCGACGTCAAAGATTTTTGTAACATCGGTATCTAATCGGTAAAAGCCAAATAACACAAATAAGAGCCAAATAAATTAAAAAAAGTAGTAAATCCAATTTTTTTTGCATATTATGAAACAACATAACTTTAGAAAATTATAGACAAAAATTACTCAATTTGGAGTTCGGATGCAAAGTTACGAGCATTTGACTTTGGCTCGATTTAGAAAATGCTAAAAAAGAAAAAAATATTATAGACAAAAATCCATTTTATTCTATTTTTGTTTCTAAAGGGAAAACTGGATTTATTGTATCTTTAGGATGATAGGTGGGGCCTACCGGTCAGGATTTTGTTATTTTGCAAAAACCTGACAGGTAGGGTCCACATGTCAGTGACATTGTTCTTAAAAAAGGTTTAAATTAGATGTTTGATTAATTATTCTACCAATCCCATATGTCAGCCACTTAATAGCATTAGCTAGTATCATTAACGCTAACCTTAACTCTAATTACACGGGCCATGTGACAGAGGGAGAAAGGATGGAGGTAGTGGTGGAACGGCCTCAAGAACTAGCAAAATGGAACGGTGAGATCTAGGTGAAGCTATGAGTGGTGACGGTGGACGGAAAGGTGGATAGAGGTGGCAACGCGATGGTGGGAAGTGGCGAGGAAGCTCGGCCAAGCAACAACATTGGCGTGGGAGAGCAGAGAAAGCTAATCGGGTCAGAGCGCGAGCTAAAGGGTGTCTAGACAGTGCTATGGCAACTAGCACGGGGACCTATGGTCATCGAAACAACATCCACAACAAGCTAATGCGGCAGTGCAAAGCAGGGCAGCAGAGACAAGTATACTTCTCAAGGCATTCTGATGGTGTCTTCAAGAAGGCCAATGAGCTCTCCATTCTCCGTGGCGTGCTGATCGCTGCTATCATATTCTCTCCAGGGGGTATACATGCGTACTCCTTTGGCCACCCATCATTTAGCTCTGTCCTCAATCATTTCTTTCCTGATGGCACTCGTGACAACCCCCATCGGCAACGGGGGCCAAGGTAGCATTGAGACAACTGGCACACTACAAGAGCTGAATCAAGAGCACACAAATTTGCAGAAGATGGTAGAGGCTGAAAAGTGCCAAAAGAAGATCAAGTAGGCAATTATTGCAAGTATCCAGGATAACTCTAGGCTGGGTTCATCGTCCATGGATTAAAAATGCCCTCTCTTTAATACGCACTAAATATATAAATTAGCACCGGAATTCAGGCAATACTTACTTGGCATACAATAGGCATACTTCTATTCAAACGTATGACCCATTTCTCAAATCTATATAAATGCAGGAGTGTCATCCGCTGACAACTTACAATCTTTGCTAACATACACTTACAAGGCTAGAATCTATTGATTAGCTATGTGATGGTGAAGAGTACGCCAAGAAGAGGTAAGCAAAAGATTGAGATCAAGTGCATCCAAAATGAAGTGGCAAGGCAAGTATACTTCTCAAAGCGTTGTGATGCTGTCTTCAAGAAGGCCAATGAGCTCTCCATCCTCTGTGGTGCAGAGATCATTGCTATCATCAGGGGCGGAGCCACACTCCGGACAGGGTAGGCTTCAGCCCGGGATGTGGAAAAATATCTAGTGTACAGCCCAGGTAAATTCAGTCCAGTCTGGGTAATATTTTCATGGTCCAACCCAGATAGCCTAGATCATTCCACCATTTAGCCCGGGGCGTAACTAAATCCTGACTCCGTCACTGGCTATCATCTTGTCGCGGGGGGGTTGGGGGGTATACATGTGTACGGCTCTACAACAACTACCAGGGGAACCTTGTACGGCTCGATGGCACTGGGGAACTTGAAGTCCTCTGGCCAGGCCGACTACTGCAAGCCTACAGAAAGTGGGGATTCCGGATCCATGCGTCGCAGCAGGACGCGGCTGGACGTTGGAGCGTCGCGGCTATCCGCCCGCTCTGGCGTGGGCTCCGGCGCGACCACCGGCGGGGTCTGCTGACTCCGAGCCTCTTGCATATCCCGCACAGCCCCGCGGAGATCTGCTAACTCCCGCTGGAACGTGATGAGGGCTGCCAGCAGAGCGTTCTCCGCTGTAGGCGTAGCCGGGGCAATCGGCGCACCTGGTCGCATGGCCGGGACAGCGGCGACCACGGCCTGTGCTCCTGGGTTGCCTGCTGCGCCGGCGTGGTGGACTCCAGAGTCGAAGACAAGGCCCGCGTTGCCGCCGGGACCGCTCGCCGCTCCCGCACCAGGTGTAAGGACGGTGGCCGTGCCAACGTGGGCACCGGCGCTACCGCCCCAACCACCCGGTCGGCGCTGCCAACGTTGGCTGCCGCGCCCGCGACGGGATCACTCGTCGCGCGCGGGGTGGTGTCGACCGTCATGGCAGCGGCCACGGGGTCGACTGTCGTGGCGATGGTGGCGGGGTCGACCATCGTACCGTGAGCGTCGATGTTCGTGGCTGTCGCACCTGCATCGCCGTCCACACCTGTGACTGCCGACGCCGAAGCCCTGGTGTTAACGCGAGACTCCGTCACACCCGCCTTCTTCTTCTTTGCCACCGACGATGGAGCTTTCTTCGGTGCCATCCTCCTTCGGATCTTGAGGCTTGCTCTTGTCCTCTCCACGGATGGCGCCAACTGTTGTGGTTACAGACCAAACAGAGAGAGAGAGAGTATGGTAGTGGAGAGTTAGGTGAGCAATGCTTAGGGTTTCCCCCATAGCCTGTATCATATATATATATATATATCCACATGGGGAGTGTTTTTACAACTTTGCCCTTACACCTGAGTAATCCCCTCAAGGGCATTTATGCCATTATATATGTCTCATATTGGGCTTTACAGCCTTCTAACAGGCCGGCTGGGCTTAGGTGGGGGCCACCCCTGCAACAAGTACAATCCACCCAATTTTATTTAATCTATAGGATTTATTCTTTGGGTACTCGATCTTCATGATCAAGTGTGAGCCTGAAAAGAATCTCCTCCTAAATTCTGTACTTCTCTAAGTCTCATCATTCCAATTCCACGTATACACCTTTCAAAGTTAGATGCTAGAAGTGACTTAGTGAATAAATTTGCACTATTTTCACATGACTTAGTATGCAGTATCTTAATTTCGTCCATATTTTGCAATTCATGAGCATAGAAGAATTTGGAGTTGATATGCTTTGTGAGGTGACTCTTCACGTAGCCTATGTGCACTTGTGTAACACAAGCTGCATTATCTTCATAAATAATTGTGGGAGCTTGCACGATATTCAATTCACATGACTGCTGGATGTGGTGAATCATTCGTCGAAGCCAAGCACATTCTCATGTGGCTTTATACAGTGCTATGATTTTTGAGTGATTCGTCGAAATTGATACAAGCCACATAGAAACACATAGCCTATTTGTGACCTAGTTGTATACGGGTCTGACAAGTACCCCGCATCTGTATAGCCAATCATATTCAGATCTTGGTTCTTTCTGTAGAATAGTCCAAGGTCTTTGCTTCCTTTGAGATATCAGAAGATGTCCTTTAATCCCTATCAATGCCTTTTGGTAGGTTTTGTACTATACCTTGCTAATAGGTTTATGGCAAATGCGATATCTAGTCTAGTGTAGTTTGCTAAATACATAAGTACTCCTATTACACTTAAGTACGGGAATTCTAGTCCCAGGACCTTCTCCTCTTCTCTAGGTCGGTACGGATCCTTGTCCTGCTATAAAGATCACCCGACCATTGGTACTTTCGATGGGTATGCGTTTTCAAAGCCGAATATTTCTAACTCCTTTTGAGTGCATGCAGATTGATGTACGAATATCCCTTTAGGGACATGCTTAAGCTGTAAGCCTAAGCAATATTTAGTTTTACCCAAATCTTTCATTTCGAACTCTGACTCCAGGTAAGAGTTCGCTTCCTTTATATCTTCCAGGGTTCCAATGATATTCAGATTATCTACATATACTGAGATTATACAAAATTTATTATGGGATCATTGTACAAAGACATAGAGACATTCCTCATTGTTTGTGTAGCCTTTCTTGCATAGAAAATCGCTTAAGTGATTAAACCACATCCTGCCAGATTGCTTGAGTCTGTACAGTGATTTCCTGAGTTTCATACTATACAGGTTTCTATTTACTCTATCTTGATTCGAGACAGGGATACCTTCATGTAAATATCCGAATCCAAGTTTCCATAAAGATAATACCACATCCATTAACTTCATTTCTAAATTCAAGTTTACTGCCATCGAGATTAAATATCTAAAGGTAATACCACCCATGACCGGGGAATAGGTTTCTTCATAATTAACTCCTGGATGTTGAGTAAAACCTTGTGCAACAATCTTTGATTTATATCTTACAACTTTATTTTTCTCGTTTCCCTTTTGAACAAATAACCACTTATGCCCTAAGGGGTGCACATGGGGAGGCGTGTGGCCTACAGGCCCAAACACATCTCTTTTATTTAGAGATAGTAATTTAATTTCTATTGCCTTTTTCCAATCCTCCCATTCTGATCTTTTCTTATATTCAGCGAGCGATGCAGGCTCTGGATCAAGATCGATAATTGTGGAAATTATCTTTGCAACATAAATATCAACATTGGCTATTGTCTTATTCATGGATTCTCCCGTGTGCATATAATTTATAGCTATTTCATCATGGGTTGATTCATCTAATGTTTCTATGTGCTCACCGCTCCTTCCAGTTGCGAAGACGAGTCACTTTAGTTTTCAGCTTTGATGTGTGCGCACACATCCATGCTGGTTTCTCCCTCCATGGGAATGTTCAAGTCTGGTATGCCTCCTCTTGAAGGTATCATACCGGTGCCACATCTCAACTGGCTCCCCTACTGGTTCGAGGAAACTTTGGTGGCTGGCAATGTCATGTCCTTCTTATCCTTTTTCATCGGGTGTCCCTAGTTACATAGGATTCAAGGGGTCAGAGTTCTTGTTTTTTATTCTGAGGCCTCTAGATGGGATTAGAGATATCTTCAATTTTCTTTGGTATTTCAACCCTCTTCGGTGCATTGCGTGCAGGCACATGCGACTTAGTCATGCTCTTTAAATCACTAAAGTGGTCAGGCAATTGATTTGCTAAGGCCTACAATCAATGGTCTTTTGGGCTTCTCTATTTGCTTCACTAGTACGTGGGTTATGTGCATGGATTTCTGTGGCTTGCCACGTAATTTCCTAACATTTTTCATAAATGGGTTGATTTCTTGCTCCTAATATCAGGAAACTATTCTCATCAAATATACTATCAGCGAAATGGGCGGTGTGCAAATCTTCTGTCATGGGGTCCAAGTATCTCATTATGGATGTTGTCTCATAACCCATGTATATCCCAAACTTTCAAAGAGGGCTCATTGCAGTACGCTATGATGGAGGTATAGGTACGTAGACTTTGTAACTAAATCTACAAAGATGAGAAATTTTTTATGCAGACCCTTGCACTAGTTGCATAGGTGAATGGATATTATATGCCGATGGTCTAAAGTTGATGAGAGTCGTTGCATGTAGGACTGCGTGTCCCCAACATATAGTTGGTAAATTATAATTATGCAAAAGCGGTTGGGCAATAAATTTAATTCTCTTAATTAGTACCTTTGCTAGTCCATTCTGGGTGTGGACATATGGTACGAAATGCTCAACTTTAATTCCCATTGCAATGCAATAATCATCAAATGCTTTTGAAGTAAATTCTCTAGCATTGTCCATTCTGATGGACTTTATATGATGATCAGGAACATTATTTTTTAATTTGAATTGTCCGTGAGATCAGCTTTGCAAAAGCATGATTTCTCATAGATAATAAACATACGTGCGACCATTTCGAAGAAGCATCAATGAGCACCATAAAATATTTAAATGGCCCTGACAATGGCTGTATAGGACTGCAAATATCTCCTTGGATGTGTTCCAGGAATGCAGGGACTTCATCCATCACTTTTAGAGCAGAAGATCTAGTAATTAATTTCTCGGTGGCACATGTGCGGCACACAAAATCTTCTTGATTCAGAAAATTCTTTACATCGATATTGTGTCCCTGTGAATTGTTAATTTTGTTTATCATCATACCAAAACCTGGGTGGCCTAATCTATCATGCCAGAGGTAGAAGAGTTCAAAGTTTCTAAATATGGTTTTCAGGGTAGTATTGGCTGCGGGTGCCTTAGCCCAGTCTCAAATGAAGTCTTTCTAATATCCTTTTTCCACTTGCTTCATGCTTTGTAATGAGCAAGTATTTCTTATCATACCCTTCTTCAGTTTTAACGTGAAAACCATTAGCTTTAATATCCTTAAAATTTAGGAGAGTTCTAGTCGATTCTGGGTACAATAAGGCTTCTTGAATGACCAAAGTTATGCCTATTGGGAGTATAATTGTGGCTCTTCATGAGCCTATTATACAAGAATTGCTACCGATGATTGTTGTAAGGCTGCTAGCATTCTTGCTATGATTGAAAGAAGTTTGTCTCTCAAGATTGTATTCGTTGTGCTGTTGTCAGCTAAGTACACTTCCTCTATAGGGCGCCACACGCGTTCTAATATAAAGTATTTTATTAATAGTACTAGGAGACAATCAACACAAATAAAATACTTCAAATATTAGAACATGGGCGCATGGTATAGCAACTGCTAACATGTGGGCCC
The DNA here is from genome assembly GCA_017311315.1 of Dendrocalamus latiflorus. Taxonomy (NCBI): domain Eukaryota; kingdom Viridiplantae; phylum Streptophyta; class Magnoliopsida; order Poales; family Poaceae; genus Dendrocalamus; species Dendrocalamus latiflorus. The sequence continues at coordinate 8,636,277 of CM029630.1, read as the reverse complement.
GAGGTGTCAGAGATGGGGTGCATGGTGGACTGGGTCTACGGAGAAGACGAAGAAGCACGCAGTGCGGGCAAGGTGAGGTAGTGGCGAGGTTCATTTGGTGGGGCAGCGAGAAGCAGCCGCGGACTACAGAGTTTGGCCGGTGCGTACAACGAGGCAGGACGGCTCTGAGGCAAGGCTCACCGGTGATGAAGACGGTCAATGGAGGTGGAAGGTCAGCGACAACGACCGAAGACGAAAACAAAGATGACGACAACAGCGGCAAGCTCCAATGGCGACCTTCGACGGCGTCGCACAGTGAACTTGATGAGAGAGGCAGCGATTGCGGGATGTGGGAAACGAGGGGGGTCACGGCCCTTTTATCCCTAGACGTCGAGGTGATTGACTCGGAGACGGCGGAGAGTTTGGCCTAGGCATGGACGATGGCGCATGCAGCACGAACGCGGACACCAAGACGAACGCGGTGGCGGAGACCGGAAGGAAGACAAAGATGAACAGTGCACGGAGCACTAGATGCGCGACACATACACGGATCATATGGCACCGATCAATAGTGTCTGGGCGCTCGGATCTGTGACACGTGGCTTGGAAGGATCGGGCGACTGAGATTGGATGGGTTGGGAGAGAAATGTGCTTCGGTCCAAAACTATTTAAAGATTTTAAGGGGTTTTCTATTTTAAGAAATTCCAATAAATTCTCTTAAGCTCTAGAAAATAGCAAATAAACACAAAAAATCCAAGAAAATTCCAGAAAAATCCTTGAGACTCAAGAAACTTAAATAAAATACTTCTAGCAAATGTTAAAGTTGTGTTTAGTCATATTAAATCTTTTTTGTTGTGGTTACAAACCAAATAGAGAGATGGTAGTATGGTAGTGGAGATGTTAGATGAGCAATGCTTGGGGTCTTCCCCATGCCCAGTGCAACTTTATATATTCACATGGGGGTATTTTACAATTATGCCCTTTCACCTAAGTATTCCTCTCAAGGGCATTTATGTCATTACATATGTCCCATTTTGGGCTTTACAACCCTCTAACTGGCTGGCTGGGCTTAGGTGGGGGCCACCCCTACAACACTTTTAATTAATAAAATTTCAATTTAAGCTCTACTTAAATCCAGAAAAATCCAACTGGCGAATTTTATTTTAAAAGCTTCAAAAAGGCTTTGAAAATCAGGATGTTACACGCAAGTCATGGCGCAGCAAACCCAAATTTAGCATGCTATCCACACTAGCCAACAAGCAAGTGCCAGTAACCACTGCTCCAACCTGGATGAGTTCTTAAGTGTCAGACCCAGATTTTATAATCCAGAATCTACTGTGTTTAGCTGCACTATTCCCTGGATCAGTAGATAGTGCACACAGTTACAGTAATGGACATCAAATTACATATCATGCGGAAGCATAATTAAAATAATAGACTTACTCATGGGCCGATTAGGCCGAAATCATTAAATTGCAGCAGCGGAAGAACGAAGCACACAGGTGGGACCTTCAGGACATGCCCACAGGCAGCCAACTAGAGGTTCGCGACTTAGCCCTTGACATCTTCATCTTCTCTGCCAGCTTGTCCAATCTTGATGCTGAGCGCGCGGTGATTTGATTCCTGATTCTGAATTTTGTCGCAAAAGCGAGTGTGAGCACTCCAACCCCGTGCTCCGCGAGCCAATACACAGAATGCAAATAAATAGTATGCATGGCTTAACAAAGGAGAGGCTCAGGTTATTTTATTTGCCAAAAATCACTTTTGGTAACATTATCATGATTTAATTTTAGTATTATTGTTGCTACCTAAACTCCTCACAACAATTGCCTTAATTGACTTAATCCACCAAAATACACTTTCTTTTTGATTGCTGTCTAAGACTCCAAATAGCGAGTAACATCAATTATACGATCCACCAATCAATTGCTGCCTAAATCTTCGAACAGCTAGTGACATCATTTATCTAATATTATTTAATTAATCCACCGAACACATACATTCCATATTGAGTGTTGTCTAAAATTCCAAACAGCGAGTATCATTAATCATTTTGAATCCACCAATATCTTCTGTGTTCTAAATTCCTAACAATCCAATCTTGAAATTTCTATTCATCCTCCCATGATTAATTAACACCATTGATTTTAAATCCACCGAAATCATTCATATTCAATCCTTGTTGTTATTGATCCAATACCATAAATTCATTCCTCTAATAATCAATCTCATTTTCCATTATCTATCACTAACTAATTCACTAGTATACCTCCACCAAATACATTAATGATCAAATCTACGATTCACTGGTATACATCCACCGATACACTACTTATCAAGATTATAATCCACTACTTATTATGATTCCTCCAATATTCTCAGAAATTCAATTCATCCATCTAGTGTATAATCCAATCCTATTAATTCCATTATCGCCAATATCTCCCCAGAATTTTAAATTATCAGTGTCATAATCCAGCAAATACCTTTGCACTCCCTAATTCTCCAAAAATCAATTAAATCATCTATCTAGACAGTATATTTAATTACGCTCCACCAATTTATTTCTCCTAGACTCCACACTATCATTATCCCTCTTATGATCAATCATGAATCCACCAACTTCTTTATGTGGTTACCATAAACAGCCATGTTCCATTCTTACGATTCTCTTTATTCTTCCTGACATTTTATTTGTGAGAAATGTTACCCTTATTTAAAAATATAATACATAGAAATTTCCTAAGACCTAGCAGTTTTGAACAAAAGCATAATGTTCAAGAAAATGCAATAATAATAGCGATCCAGATTCCATCCACCGTTACATGGCATCCGCACCATATAGCATCTTTCAGCGTTATAGCCGCTTAACTTACCACTGGGACGACACCCAGGACAATTCAAATCAGGGCTTTCCACTGCCCTTCCACTTTTCCATTCCCATTCATAAAGCATTTTGAACTAGAACTATATCTGGTTAAGTTCCCATGTCCGCCCTTGACCGTGGGCACGGCTATTTGAATAGTTTTGACTCTGCAGAGTTTGTACACTTTCACCACAAGAGACAATCAACTCGTTGCCCCACACAATTCCTTAGAAGTGTTGTTGAGCAGACCGTCACAGTGACTTTTCAAAGTATCTAGTCCCTTCAGTCATCTCACCTTATGGGCTTCTCCCACTTGTGGTGGGTCCCATCTATGCGCGGGATGTTTCCCACAGCCACTACACAGCTCGGGCTTCTACTTCCCGCAACGTAGGACAGCTGGGAAACTTCACTTCCCACTGGTGTCCCTTCAGGCCCCCTTGCCATAGCGTAGCTCCTTCATATCCCTACCAGTGAGATGAGTCCGGGGTTTCGATAAATTTACTTAGCCAAGTTGTATTTTACAGACTTGTGGTTGTACTGTTTTACACAAGAGGTCATGACAAGATTCGGTCCTTAGTGGTATCTGGGCGGTCTACCACTAACCCACTTTGTGCATCCACTGCACCACACTCACACCCTCAAACCAATCCGCCCAGATATTTAAGCACGTTGGGGATTTTGGGAGTATAAAATAATCATGTCCAAATATATACCAGTCATTCCCATCATGACTGCCCAAACAGTTTCTCATGATTGAAATTGATAATGATACTTGGGGCATTTCAGCGCCCCGAGTACCTATGCAGTTCTAAGCATGGCGTATATTTACGGACTTACTTTTGAAAGATTACCATTATAATTTTGTTAAGGCGACATGGTTCACATATTCAAGTATTCCAAAGGAGGGGTGATATTATTCAAGGTAAACAATGGGCACATAACTAGAATATTAAATTAAACATGTATTTGCATATAAGATAACAGCATGCAATTTGATAATTTTAAACAAAGTAATTTGCAGAAAATGTAGGTTCAACATGATCAAAGTATTGACTCGCCTTGCGTGGTTTATCGCGGTCTTGAGCTCACGTAATGCTTTCTCTTGGGCTTCTGATCTCTATCTTCCCTTCGAGCTTAATCTCGCTGGATCCACTGAATCTTCACGACTCTCAATTTCTAATTACGCGTCAAACGATTGAATCCAAATAAAAATAAATAACTCAAAAGATCCATATAAATCCGAATAGACTCAATTTAGTTTTATTATAAGTTATTGGGTGATTTGGGTGATTTAAGGCAAGGTCGGTGGTAGGATACGATGACTCGATCTTTTTATTAATAATCCATTTTATTATTCTTGTATTTATCACGGAAGTTCCATGAGTTAGGTTAGGCCTATAGACCGGGGTAGGAGTTTAGTGTAATTAAATTCATCTTTAGAGTACATTCTCCTCGCAGTTTAGACTATGGTATTTTATAGGGTTCTAGTTACCAATTATTTGAGATATACACCTATTGATTAGTTTAACACTTTTAGTGCCATACGTGAGTATTTAATTATCTCATTGATATTTAATAGAAATTTTCAGTATATTCTTATTTGTTACTCGTCTGCGATTATTGGTCGTATAATATTACATGTTTCTTTGAGTTGTTTACTGTTGAGATCATTTCAACGCCCGAGAATCTAGGGTTACTATACTTCGGTACCTATGTAATGATATGACCCTTTTAATTTGAAGACACTCGGGGACTTAACTGATATTGATATGTTATCCATTAGCATCTGACATAATTTAATCCTAACTCATTTATGACCGATTGCCGGCTACATATGATTATATTTCTTCATCGTTACTACTTGAAAGTTGTCGTTTAAGACTTCATGGTCGGTAGTACGTTAATGATGGTGTCTACATTTCTAATAGGGCCTACAACGAAAACAAAATTTGTACTAATACATCTGCTAGGGGCTTCGTATATGTCATCTGCGCTTTCTAACTATTCATTTATATTTTTATATATATGCATAGATAAGTCTTTAATTTAAAGGGATATTTTATTTCAATTACTTTTAATATTTTGTGTTAATTCATGCCTCTCTATTGGACATTAGTCTCCTTAGGGGCCTTTGATTATTGTTTACAAATATAGAGTTATATTTTCGCCACTTCTTCTAATTAAACTTATGCTTGAACTTTCCTCCCAATCGATTATTTAAACTTTACCTAATTATTTCCTTAAGCACTTAATTGCCCATATGCACATAACTCAATATTTGAGGTATAGGTAATTTTTATTTGAACCTAAATAAATTTCCTTAGCTTCCTGGAGCTATCCCCTAATCATCTTCTATTGGAAATGGCTAAAGAAAAATAAAACACAAGCGGAAAGGTAAAAGGGCAGAGAGGGGATTCGAACCCGAGACCGCAGGGGAGTGCACTTGCGCAACAAGCGCCGATGACCATCTGGGCTGCCGCTCACTTGCGGTCTGAAGGGGGAAAACAACCCAGAAGAGGTGGCAACGGCTTGGTGGCAAAGCAGGGGAGCTCGGGGTGGGTACGGCCGTCGGTGGCACCGGCGAGGGGCGTCGGAGAGGTGTCGGGGATGACCAAATTGGAACGCTTGCGTTGAGGAGAAGCCGGTGGAAGTGGCGGTGGGGACCGGGGAGCTCCGAGGCGGGCCGGCGGCGAGCACGGGCAGCGGCGCGGGTGGAGCTCACGGTGCCGGCGAGCTGGGGTGAGCGAATAGCTTCGGCGACCGTGGCAAATGCTTTAGGGGGTTCCGTAGATGGTGCCCAAGGGAGGGATTGGCCCACTGTGCCTTGGAGGGGAAATGGTGCTAGCGGCAGCGGCGGTGACCGGCAATGGAGAAGAACGGCCGCCGCACGCGCTCTGATGAACGGAAGTTCAATTAACCCGGGGAAGAGGCGGAGGGATGGTGGAGGCTCACGGTGACGCGCTCTATTATGAAGGGTTCGCCGGAGTGGCCGGGGCGGCGTGGAGGCACGGCGGCCTGCGCTCGGTGGAAGAAGTAGGGGACAAGGGAAAAGAGAGGAAATGGCGTGGGGCTACGGGGAAGGACCGGGGTTGCTTATAACCGCAGAGGGGGCGGGAGAGGCGTGAAGGACCGGGCGGCGGAGGGAGGTCTGGGCAGCGGGGTTGGTCTACTGGGTAAAGCCCAGCGCGGGCTCGGCGTGCGCGGAGGCACAGGTGATGGCGACGGGGCACGGCTGCAGGGCAGGGGCGCAGAGCGCGGCGTGCGACAGAAGGCGGTGGGCTCGAGGCGACGCGACGAGAGGCGCATGCGAGGACGGTGGAACGCGCGCGCTGCGGAGGACGACGTGGGCGCATGGCAGCCACGCATGGAAACGGGAAGAAGAGAGCAGGAGGGGGAAGAGAAAGAAGACAGGGAAAAGAGGCATCGGGTCCAGGCCCACTGGCAGGGAAAATGAGACGGGAGGGGGCGAGAGGGAATGGGGATGAGGCTCACATGACAGTGACAGTAAGGATGAGAATTAGGAGAAAAGGATGAGAGAAAAATAGAAAACTTTATCGACTTTTGAGTTTTGGATTTTTAGTTCAAATATTGGTTCAAGTATCTAGTTACAAACTTAATATTCCTCTACTTTCGAATTTATTTCCCTTGACTAATTTTTGAATTTTAATTTGCACTTTGATTAGTTATTTTTTTATTTTGGTTCTAAGTATTTTTAACTCACATTTAAACTATTTGTATCTTTTATCATCATAATTCTTATTTGTATTTGAGAATTATTTCTAGTTATTATTTTGTTTAGCACAACCCTTAGGAAAATCCAAATAAAGTTTCGGCAAAAACGTCAAATACTAATAAGATGCAAATAGAATTTTAAATTCTTCAAAATTTTTGAACATTCCAAAATTTGGGATGTTACATTAAGTACTCAACCCCACAATACCAGATTTTTCACTCACACACACGCTTTTTGAATTGCTTACAAGGATCAACACACTCACACTAAGTGTTTGATCCACTCAACACATATGACCCTAGCCTAACCCTAAACATCTCCCGTTGCATCTCTCGGTGCGCTATTTTGGTGTAGGCCTTAAGTCCAATTTTGGACATTTTTCTAAATTGCCCCTGGCGAAGCTTCCATGCACCTTCTCTTGATTCCATCTTTATCTTGTCGTGCTAACCACCATGACCTAGTCCCGGTCACCCATCATTGGCTATAGTTGCCTCCAAACTTTCCTGCATATCCAAAGACTAAGAAATCGTTTTCCAGGTACAAGTGCTTCACATCTTGACCCGTGTTAGCATAAACATGCAACATGCAACACATTACAACCATGACAGGAGTTCCAAGATCAATCTATGATCAAATCTCCTATAATTCCCAATTTTTAGAACTTAACCACCACAGCCAGAATGACTGCACTCCTCATGCCGGTCATACCACACTGATACTACCGCTAATTACTGTTCAATATTAACAGCCCTCACCTAATTCCCAGTAATAGGGGAGCAGTATGATTGCTTGCCAAGGCCAGTACTACTGCCCCAGTAGTACCACTAACCATGGCTCAATCATACAGTTCTCCGGTAGTACCTCGGTATTACATTGGTATTACCAAATAAGGCCGACACAAAAACACTCAGATACAACCCTTACTGAAAAATAGCTACCACCATCTAACCACCGGTCGTACCCCACCTACAATAGTAATGCGGTTACCATGAGGTTACTTTTGTAGCCGTAGGCCGGTACTACCAGCGTTGTACGACCGGTGCGACCACCTGAGACCTGACAACAATCTGAATTTTTAGGGAATTGCAAACCGTTTGCAAAACCTTACATTCAACTCAATCCCAACTACTAATTGTTCATCACAAATTGGCCTAGACCAACCCATATGGTCTCTCAATATATACATATATTTATATATACACACTATATATATTCTAGATAAATAAGTCTTATGTTTTTCAAAAAATGGTGCAACTCTTTACTCTCTCTTCAATTACTATTTTGATCTCAAAGAGTTGTGTCACAGGCTTTTGTATGATTAGTTTGTACATATAACATTTCTTTGAAGAAAAATTAGACAACCAAGCAAAATGAAATACGTACGGTCAACATGGCCCAAAACCAACCTATCCTAGCAAGCGTAATTTTTTCGATAACTCTTCCAAACTACTAGTCTCATTTGTGTGATTGTGCTATCACACTCAAACGACCGTCAGATGAAATAGGGGGCAACATTAGTGAATTTTTTGTACGAATAATCTATTTTTTATTCAAAATTACAGAAATATATCTACGGAATTTTTTTTTACAAAAATAGGCTCCAGTCGCCCAATAGAGGGCGACTGGAGCCTATCGCCCAACCAGGGGCCAACAGAGTCCCTGTCGCCCTACCCTTGGGCGACTGCAGCCAGTCACCCCCCTATTGGGCGATTTTCATGTAGTCGCTCCCCCATTGGACCACTGCACTCAGTCCCACGTGAACGTTTTAAATTTTGTCAATTTTGTAGTTTTAAACTGGGAAAAAATCTGCTAGAGTTGTAATAAAAGTTTGTGTTCACTGTATGTTGTAGGTGCGTAAAAAATTTTGGAAATTTTTTTTAGGAATGATTGACTGTAGAACGATCAGTACATATGATGGTAAGTGATATTTTGATGTTACTGAGAATCTTTGTGTGGTTGCCATCATTGAAGTTTACTATTCGTTTGGAGCGTGCGTCGAGTAGGTAACGAGAAGTACAAGTAAGCATATCATAGTACTAAAAAGATCACATCGTAAATAACAAACGTAAGTAGTGCAAGAAAAAATGGTGTACAATGAGGACTACCCTCAGTCAAGCACGTGCTACTGTAGATATCATGCACGCGCGCTAAAGAGGGAAAGGTGATGAGATGGGGAGGGCTTGGGCACTGTGGCAAGCATGCACGAGGCCAGCGAGGCTTGGAGAAGTGGTGGTGCTGGTGCTTGGTTTGGCAAATTGGCAATAGTGACGGCGATGGCATACAGGCGAAGTAAAAGGCGGCGGTAGGGACAGGCCAGGGTGAGCTACTGCCTACGACTGCGACTGGGCCAAGGCGGCCCAAGGAGAAGAGGATGAGTAGGCCAGGCTGGCGCACGGGCTTAGCTGAAGCAGTGTGTTGGAGCCCAAGAAAGGAAAGAGAGGTGGGCTTTGGGCTACTCATAGAAGGGAGAAAGGGAAGAAATAAGCTAGATTGGGCAAGGGGGAGGGGTTGAGGGATTTTCAGATTTTTTTTAGGATTTTGAAGAGGAGAAAAGAGATTTCGGGCAAAAGGGAAAACTGAAATAAGACAATAAAAACACCAGAAAGAATCGGGAAGCACAGCCAACAACTCGGAAGTAAACTGAAAACAACTTGTGAGAAACTTTTATGCAAACATTGAAAATTTTGGGCTGTCACAAGTGTTTATTGATGTGTGCATGGCTTGTTGATTGTATTGTAATTGGCTTTGGTTGTTGTTGCCAATTCTAAATAGAATTGACTACTATATATATATATATATATATATATATATATATATATATATATATATATGGTGCCTAGGCACCAATATCAATACCCGTTGATTTGCTTCGAGATTCGCAACGTTTGATGTGGGTATCTTTATATACCCATAAAAAAGTATATTTGAGATGTCAAACTCCGAAAAAATTTAAATTCAACTTCAGTTTAATTAGTTTGAACTATTTTTATGGTATATACTCACTGTAGTTGCATTGAACTCAAAAGTAGTTCAAACTAATTTGAACTGAGTTCAAAACTTACTTACCATAAATATATCAAGAGTATAAAACATTTTCATACCCAAACTCAAAAAAATTATCAATCATACACGTGTATCGGATGTTGGTGCCTAGGCACCATGGTGCCTTAATATATATATATATATATATATATATATATATATATATATATATATATATATATATATATATATATCTATATATATATATATATATATATATATATATATATATATATATATATATATATATATATATATATATATATATATATATATATATAGACACACACACTGAAAACTAGGTATTAAAGAAAATGAGGTGAATCCCCTAGTGTCCTCAAGAAATAGCACACCTGAAATAAATTACTGGAATAAATGGAAAAGCCACGTGGAACATATCGCCAAGTGTCACCATATAAGTTTCCCTAGTGTACATGCTACCCTCGCGCACACAAGAATGTTCAAAATAAAAAACACAAAATTTACACATGGGCGATTTCCCCAAGAGTCTTTGCAAATACGAAACGCTCGGTATAATATCTTGTTATCATTTTGAGACTCCATCATGACTTAATTCCCTTCCTGTCATAAATCCCGTGTGTTCCTTGAGGCAAAAGGGAAATATATTTTCCCCATGTGTTTCATTTGGGCCACACGGGAGTACTACTATAATGTTCCCCTTAAGTATGGTGCCAAATACCTACCCTATGTGCTAGACCTTGGGGAAGCCTTTCTGAGTGTTCTTGACACTTGGGGGGGGGGGGGGGGGGGGGGGGGGACATGCAAAATCTGGTATTGCAGTCGGAAGCCTCGACTGACCGTGGTCGGAAGTTGGAAGTCTCAACTGGCCGTGGTCGGAAGTCAGAAACATCTACTGGCTGTGGTCGGAAGTCGAAAGCGTCGACTGGCCATGGTATAATGTTCCCCTTAAGTATGGCGCCGAATACCTACCCCATGTGCTAGACCTTGGGGAAGCCTTTCTGAGCAGGGGCGGACCTAGGACTAAAATTGAGTGGGGGCATGTTACTACGCGTAGCTGAGAAGGCACTGCCGGCCTGCCGTCCTGCCAGCTGCCGCACTGGGCCACTGGGGGCCTGCTGAGTTGTGGACTGGGGGCCCATATGAATTAAATCCAGGAGGTATACGTGATTAACAAAATTGAGTGGGGGCCAAGGCCCCCACTGCTCAAACTGTGCGTCCGCCCCTGTTTCTGAGTGTTCTTGACACTTGGGAGGAAAATGCAAAATCTGGTATTGCATTTTGTTAAAATTTTTAATATAATTGGATTTGCGTTTGCAAGTTTATTCATTATTCAACTTGAATATATGATGGAAAACTAGTAAGTCAGAATAGATTTTATGCCACCATTAACTTTCATGCCCAGCCACTCATCACCGGAAACGACAATTCTAGTAAGTATCTAGGATAACTCTAGGCTGGATTCATTGTCCATGCATTAAAAAAGCACTCTCTTTAATACCTACTAAATGTATAAATTAGCACTGGAATTCAGGTAATTCTTACCTAGCATACACTAGGAATACATCTATTTGAATGTATGCCCCATTTCTCGTTTCTTTATAAATGCAGGTGTATCATCCGCTGACAACATACAATATTTGCTAAGATACACCTAAGAGGCTACAATCTATTGATTAGATATGCCATGCTGAAGAGTAAGCCAAGAATGGGTAAGCAAAAGATTGAGATAAAGCCCATCGAGAATGAAGTGGCAAGGCAGGTATACTTCTCAAAGCGTTGTGCTGGTGTCTTCAAGAAGGCCAAATTGTTCTCCATCCTCTGTGGTCCGGAGATTGCTACTATCATCTTCTCTCCAGGGGCTATGCTACTATCATCCTCAATTATTTCTTTTCTGATGTCATTCGTGGCAACCCCACCGATGGCAACGGTGGCCAAGGTAGCATTGAGACAACATGCACACTACAAGAGCTGAATCAGGAGCACAGAAAGTTGCAGAAGACGGTAGAGGATGAAAAGTGCCTAAATAAGAAGATCAAGGAGGCAATTCTAGTAAGTATCCAGGATAACTCTAGGCTGGGTTCATTGTCCACGCATTAAAAATGCCCAGTCTTTAATACGTACTGAATTTGTAAATTAGCGACAAAATTCAGGTAATACTTAGGGTCTGTTTGGGACTGCTCTACTCCAGTTTTTCTAGCTCTGCTCCACCAATTCCACCATGGAGCAGCTCCACTGTGGAGTTCCTGGAGCAGGTGGTCCTGTTTGGCACGCAGCTTAGCTCCAGCTCCAGGAATGTGAGGTTTCCTTGAGAAAAGTCCAATGTGCCCCTGAATGATGTTTGGTGTATGTTTTGATATCTGCAGAGCATATGTAACTGAATATTTTTTGTTGCCAGTTGAAATATAATGTAAAATATTATAATCATAATTAATTTATTCGAGAAAACCAAAAAAACAAAATGGAAGGAATCTTATTACCACCATGTCCTTTCCATTGGTCGGTGCCAGGTAAATAAATCCCAAGCACTGACCTGCTCGGTGGTGAGCTCGGCGCGATCCATCGCAGCAGGTCAAACACCACCCGGCACCCACCTGCAAAGCCAAACCATCCACACCCGGGATCAGATCAAACGCCCCTTTCTCCGCTCGTGGATCCGATCGAAGCAATGGAACCCCGCAGCAAAAAAAACAAAAATCGCATGGTGCGGCGGCACGGTGGAACCGACGCGGGCGAGCGACTCGGACGGTGGGGAAGAAGGGCGAAACAGATCGGAGAGATCGAGACAAGACGGTCGCGCTCTCGAGAGCTCTGGAATATTTCCGCCATTTTCGCTCTCGGAGAAGAAACGTCCGGCGGAAAAGAAGAGTCGAATTGGTAAGGAATTGTGTAATCAGTGGCAGTGGTGGGTAATTTCCCACCAACTCCACGAGGAGGTACATAAACCTTGTTTCTGGAGTACCCCTTGAGGAGCTCTACCAAAAACGTGGAGTTGGCCCTTAGCTCCACCCTTTTTCCTAGAGTGGAGTTTGTGGAGTTGACGTGTTTGGCTAGCAAAGTTGAGAGCGGAGCTGAAAAAACTGGAGCGGAGCAGTCCCAAACAGGCCTTTACATGGCATATAATAGGCATACATCTATTCAAACGTATGCACCGCCATTTCTCGAATCTATATAAATGCAGGTGTATGATCTGCGCACAACATATACTCTTTGCTAACATACACCTATGAGGCTAGAATCTATTGATTAGCTATGTGATGGTGAAGAGTAAGCCATGAATGGGTAAGCAAAAGATTGAGATCAAGTGCATCCAGAACGAAGTTGCAAGGGAAGTGTACTTCTCAAAGTGTTGTAATGGTGTCTTCAAGAAGGCCAATGAGCTCGCCATCCTCTACGGTGCGGAGATCGCTGCTATCATCCTCTCTCCAGGGGGTATACATGTTGTACTGCTTTGGCCACCCATCTGTTAGCTCCATCCTCAATCGTTTCTTTCCTGATGGCAATCGGCAATGGTGGCCCAGGTAGCACTAAGACAACTAGCACACCACACGAGCTGAATCAGGAGCACGCAAAGTTGTGGAAGATGGTAGAGGCTAAAAAGTGCGAAACTGAACCATGTGAAATTTCTTAATTAAAAAAGTCCTTGAGGTAAACTTTTAAAATGTTTGGCTAATGAAGGTAGTATACCCGATATGGTTATGTCACCTCCGATGTGCAATTTGTAAACCTTTATAAGTATTTTTCCTTTTGCCAAATGTTTTTTGTAGTTTTAAACTGGATTTGCCTGCTTTTTCTCAAGGTTTAGAAAACGAAAGCCAAAACTGACTTTCATTTTCTTTTAGCAAGTTGAGTCCATAGTGACTAACACCGGTCTAAGAATAGCTAATCTGCGATGGACACCAATACTGTTTTTTGAAGCGAGTTGAAAAGCAGCGATTTTTCTTGTGAACATAAAAACATCCACTCTACCCAGACATGGTGCCCAAAAGTAGCACACCCCGTCGACAACCCTGCGCGTGTCATGCACACTACGCAATTCAACTAACCTATGCTAACCGTATACACCCTTCCCCAGACGTGTGTTTCCTACTAGAGTTGTTGAATCATTAGGAAGAAGTGAATTTTGGACACTGTTGGACCCATAAACACCTGAATTTCCATTTTTAGCCCCCAAATGAAAAAATTCCAGATTTGGACCCCTTCTCACCGCGCGTTTACGAGAGTGCGACACGTGTCCCGGTCGTGCGGTCTGGTACCGCACGACCCTGCTGCCCTCTGCGCCGACCGCGCGACCGGCCTCCCGACCGCACGATCGCCCGCACCGACCGCGCGATCGCCTCCCTCACCGCACGGTCGTGCGCTCGGGACATCAGCCGTGCGGTCGGCGAGGGGAGACGCGCGGTCGGGGCGACGTTTGCGCGGTCGGCGCAGAGGGCAGCGGGGTCGTGCGATCTGGTACCGCACGACCCGTGAACAGTGCGGTCGTGCGGTACCAGACCGCACGACCGGGACACGTGTCGCGCTCTCGTAAACGCGCGGTGAGGAGGGGTCCAAATCTGGAATTTTTTTCATTTGGGGGCCAAAAATGGAAATTCGGGTGTCCATGGGTCCAAAAGTGTCGCGTAGACACTCTTTATCCATTCATTTTTGTTTTTCGGGATATATCCATTCTTGTTATATATATATATATAGGAAGCCTTTTTCTACACCCGGGTGTAATTACACCCTATATCGTATCTCACAATGTAGGGAGTATCTCGCGTAACGAGGAGTATGTACATGTAGTATATGAGTATTTAAGATTATATAGGTGGTATGAATAATTTTTCAGAGGTGGTATGTACATTTTTTTTCAACATACTCATTTTTATGTACGTATATAAAGGTATTTACAAAATACGCTAAAAACTATGGACTCCCTTGCAATTTTTTCATGTGGTTCACATTAGAATATCTTATAATTAGTATATGAGTATACCTAAAGTGATAAAGGAGTATTTCAAGTTTGTTTAGGTGGTATATTAGAGGTGGGTGTAATTACACCCGGGAGTAAAAAATATTTTTCCTATATATATATATATATATATATATATATATATATATATATATATATATATATATATATATATATATATATATATATATATATATATATATATATATATATATATATATATATATATAGAGGACGAGTGTTTCATGCACCATGGTGCCTAGGCACCCATATCAATACCCGTTGATTTGCTTTGAGATTCGCAACGTTTGATGTGGGTATCTTCATATACCCATAAAAAAGTATATTTGAGATGTCAAACTCCGAAAAAAATTAAATTCAACTTCAGTTTAATTAGTTTGAACTATTTTTATGGTATATACTCACTGTAGTCGCATTGAATTCAAAAGTAGTTCAAACTAGTTTGAACTGAGTTCAAAACTTACTTACCATAAATATATTAAGGGTATAAAACATTTTCATACCCAAACTCAAAAAAATTATCAATCATACACGTGTATCGGATGTGGGTGCCTAGGCACCATGGTGCCTTACGTAATTTTCCTATATATATATATATATATATATATATATATATATATATATATATATATATATATATATATATATATATATATATATATATATATATATATATATATATATATATATATAAAACAGAGACACCATGATACCTAGACTCTATAATTGAAACCTTCAATCCATGATTGAGACTTCCCATCCTGATTAAGACTTTACATCCTGAGTAGTATATACGGGCAGAAGTTTTGCCACCACTTGCCGGCGGTCTGAGTAGTCTGAAATTTGAATGGAAGCAAACATGCAGACAGCTAGTACCCCCATACCTCCATTCTCATTTACCTTTTTTACTTTTCTTTTTAGGCATCAACATAGTATTAATACTTACTTTTCATAATTATTGCTTAATTATATGTTAAGAAAATTATTAAAAACAAATTATACATATGGAAGTACTTCTCATGAAAATTTTACCATTTTTGGATATTATTTCCACGTAACTTTATATTTTATAGTTGCTGGTATTCCAGCTTTCACGTTGAGCCACGTCATCCATCTATCCTTCGCTATCCGAATAGTGTGGGCACTGTTACAACCAGTTACAAACTGAAAAAGCAAGAATGCCCAATGTACAGATGTCTGTCCAAACAGACACCTCTTCATGCCACCATTCCATCATATATAAATAATGTACAGATTTCAGAATCAATGGATGGATCAATCTTTCTATCTATCACTTGTCTCAATTTACTTTAACACGTTATCAGCACACGCTCTGCCATCCAACACATCACAACAGAGACAAAACAACAGAAAAAGGTAATGACTTTATTCCTGGATGTTATTGCTTTGGTGGCACCGGCGGCCAGTGGTTCGGCGTGTCCTCATGGCGCGGCCGGCGCAGCACCCGTGGCCGTCGTGGCGCGTCCTCATGGCGTGTGGCCGGCGTGGCCCGGCGAAGCACCCGCCCTTGACCGGCAAGCCCTTGGCCGGCGCCGAAGTGGCTGGCGACGCGACGCGAGGCGCGTCCTCACGGTGCGGTTATGCCCGCAGCGGCGCAAACCGAAACGGCACCCGAGGTCGGCGTCGCCTGTGGCCGGCGGTGCCCACCACCGGCACCACCCGCGGCGATGGCGCACCACCCGCAACGCCCGGCCCCAGCCGAGGCGGCCTGAACCGGCGACGCCCGCAGAAGGCCGGTGGCGGCGGCTCCCACAGGAGGCGGCGCCTAAGGCCGGGGCCGGCGTGACGTGGCGGCGCAGCCGGCCCTGCAGCGCGTCCTACACGGCACAGCACCCGCCCGCGGCCGGCGAGCCCTTGACCGGCGCAGCGCTCGTGGCCGGCGCATCACCCGCGGCCGGCGCATGCGGCCCGAAGTGGCGCGGCGCGGCACGGCCCCCTGCCGCGACAGCACTCACGGCCGACGCGGCAACGCCCGGCGCACGGCGCAGCCGGCGCGCCGACGCCCGAGCCCATGGCGCGGCTGGCACGGCGCGGAGAGGCGTCAAGACGTGGCGCGCGGCGCCGGCGTCAGCGGCGGCCGGCGCGTGGCCGGCAAGGCGCGGAGAGGCGCACGGCGAGGAGCGGCCGGCGCCGGCGCCAGCGGCGGCACCCGAGCCCACAGCCGGTGCGTCACGCGCCCGCGCCCGCAACGGCGCCGGAACGGCCCGGCGAGGAGGCTCTTAGCGCGGAGGGGCCCGGCAGGCGGCGCGGCTCCGGCGACGACGGCGTCGCCCGAAGGGCAGGCGGCGGCGGCGCTCGCGCCCGAGCGTGCCCCGGCGGCGGCGGCAGCCCGGCGGCGGCGTGCTCGATGGCGGGGAAAGGCGGCGGCGTGGAGGCGATGTCCGGCGGCCAACCGACGGCGGCGGCGGCGCACGCACGGCCGGCGGCGCCTCCTTGTGGCGGCTGGCTTAGGGTTAGGGGAAACCCTAACCTCCCTACTCCCCTTCCCCTTTTTATATTGGCTGCCCATTCATGGGTTTTGGCCCAATCCCTCCCACCTCCCCTCATGGGCTCAAAGGCCGAATGGGCCTCAGCCCAAGTTTTCAAAATTTTGCACAATCCACCCTATAGTTCGTGGGAAATGCAGAATTTTCTTGAAAATCAAATCTCTATTGTAAATATTTGCATTACAGTCGTTACACTTATTTATAATTGTACCCGTCAATTTGTACATTTATAAAATAGCATTTCAGTCCCTACAGGATCTGAAAATTATGTAATTGTTCAAATAAATGTGTATGCACATTTCTATAACTTTTACATATTTAGGATTATTTTATTGCAATTTATTTACAATATGCATTGCGACCATATTTAAATTTGCTATCCTTCGCAAATTTAAAATTCCCATTTAGTGAGTACCATTGTACTTAATAAATTGGAATTTTGCAAAATATTATACCTACCATAAATACCATAAAATCACACTTTATGGCACTTTGCTACATTTATTTGTACGCTATGCCATACAATAAATTGGTGTTCACCACCACTATTGTGATTATACGATATTAAAAATATAACCACATGTTATATTTAATTTGGGTATATATTCATTCGGATTACAATACTCATATTGTTTTCCACATATTTTGCAATTTATTACAACATTACCATACACATTAATTTACCCCATGTAAATTAATTATTTATGGTGTACTTTTTATGTAAGTTTTTAAATAGCTTACCATACAAGCACTTAATATTTTTTTTATATGCAAATGCTTTAGGTTGATTTTCTCTCGTTTTGGAATAACACAAAGTTTCTTAACTTTGATATTGGCCATACACAAGGTAGCACTATAGTATTACTGCGGGATTTATTCCTTAACGTGCGTACCCAATATCAAGTTTTGAAACATTTTGGTCTACACTTTTGGGTGACTACCTTTATTTATTTTCAAATTGGCAATACACAAGGTAGTCTTATAGTACTACTGTGGGATTTCATCCTCAACGTGCGTACCCAATTTGATTATAAATTATACAAGGTCTACACCTAAGTGATTACCATGGTTCTTTTTCACATTGGACATACACAAGGTAGTATCAAAGTACTACTGTGGGATTATCATCCTCAAAGTGCGTACCCAATGTTGAAAAATGAATTAAATAAAGTTAACACCATTGGTGATTAACTATGTTATTCCACAATAGGAGAATGTCCCTTTATGTATGTCAAGTTTACCTTGATTACTTGCATTTCGCATTACTTATTTAACATTGCCAAAGATTTTAACAAATCTGTGGTCCTACATATGTAGGCACAATGGCTGCTAAAGAGTTTGAGGCTCTCGCTCTTGACGGCCACAACTTCCCCACATGGGCGATGGATCTCAAAGTGAGTCTATCGTTGCGCGGAATGTACCAGGCAATTGCAGCTCCTCAAGAGGGTGAAGCTCCTTTGGCTGAGACTCTCAAGTACAATGACTTATTTATCATAAGGAACCACATCCATCCTGATCTCAAGGCTGAGTATCTGATGGAAGAAGACCCACGCGCTCTATGGCTTGCTCTTCAAACACGGTATGAACAGCAGAAAGCAGTCATCCTACCGGAGGCTGTCAATGAGTGGAACCACCTCCGCATACAAGATTTTAAATCTGTGGGAGAGTTCAACCATGCTGTTCATATCGAACATATTTGGTATTGAAAATGAAGTTTGTATGTATTCTATATACTACTATAAGAATTTCATTAAATTCTTCTTTGTGTATATAGATTTTTGGAGTTAATCCAATGGAGGAGGAATTATGCCTTGTGGATAGTGGTACCACAAACTCTATACATAGGGACACAAAATATTTCCTAACCCTTACTAGGAGGAAAGGAAATGTTTTAATAATCGCTGGACGCGATGCAACGATAGTAGGCTCTGGTCGCGCCTCTATTAATCTCCCTATGGGTACACAATTAGAAATTGAGGATACACTTTTGTATCCCGATTCAACACGTACCCTACTTAGTTATAGAGATATCCGTCAAAATGGTTTCCATGTTGAAACCCGAAATGACAACAAAGAGGAATATCTCCTCTTAACTAAACACAACGGATATGGCAAACAAGTACTAGAAAAAATTCCATCATTACCCTCCGGATTGTACTATACAAACATCCAACTCATTCAACATATTGCGTACAAAGTAATTTTCCAAAACGCTAACACATTCCAAACATGGCATGATCGCCATGGCCATCCAGGCATTGGAATGATGAGGAAAATTATTAGCAATTCAATTGGTCATACATACCTCAAAACAAAATTTCCGAAATCCTCAGATTTTGTGTGCACTTCATGTGCCACCGGAAAATTGATTTTAAGACCCTCTTATCTTAAAATCAGAGCTGAACCACTTAAATTCCTTGAACGCATTCAAGGAGATATATGTGGTCCTATACAACCATTGTGTGGACTGTTCAGATACTTCATGGTTCTCATTGACGCATCTGCTAGATGGTCACATGTGTGTCTTTTATCTACACGAAACCATGCATTTGCTAAGTTCATTGGTCAAATTATCCAATTACGAGCACATTATCCTGAATATCGAATTCAATCAATTCGAATGGACAATGATGCTGAATTTTCATCCCATGCCTTCAATGACGATTGTATGGCTCTTGGGATGCAAGTTCAACATTCTGTTCCATATGTCCATACACAAAATGGTTTAGCACAATCTCTTATCAAGAGAATCAAGCTCATTGCAAGACCATTATTACAGAATTGCAACTTACACTATCATGTTGGGGTTATGCAGTTTTACACGCTGCTGACTTAATACAATTGCGTCCAACTGCTTATCATAGCACTTCCCCGCTACAATTAGTACGTGGAAATCCACCAGATATTTCCCATCTGCGAAAGTTCGGTTGCGCTACATACGTACCGATCTCACCACCGCAGCGTACCTCAATGGGACCGCACAGGAAACTTGGGATCTATGTTGGGTATAAATCTCCGTCAATCATAAAATACCTCGAGCCCCTAACAGGGGACCTGTTTACGACCCGGTACGCTGATTGCATATTCAATGAGGAACATTTCCAGGCATTAGGGGGAGACAACAAGTACCAAACTGAATGCCAGGAAATTAATTGGAATGTACAAAGCATTCCTACCTCAGACCCACGTACCAGAGAGACTGAACTTCAAGTTCAGAAACTCATTCATTTGCAAAACATTGCAAATAACCCGCCAGATGCATTTACTGATTATAAGGGTGTCACAAAATCCTATAATCCTGCCAGAAATGTACCTGAAAGAGTGGAGGTACCGCAAAATACCACTCAACTCCCAGTTCAAAATAAGAGGGGAGAAGTACGGTACAAATGACGGATACAGCTTCTAACAAGCGACAAAGGAAACAAAAGAATGTAAATGCAGATCAACCTCATGTTGATAGACACCAAAGGATCCTTAAACCCAGATCAACAGTGCACTCAATTACTGATCCTGGGACATCGGAATACCCCGACTCAAATGTTTTGGGAAATAACTTTGAGTCACCAGGGGTCCAAGAAATTTCCACTAACTATACTGATTCTGGAGAATCATACGATCGTAAGACTACAATTGTCGACATTTATTTCTCCACAACAATTGCAAACAACCTTCAAAATGATCCAGATCCCAAGACCATGGCAGAGTGCAAACAGCGCTCGGACTGGAATCAATGAAAGGATGCAATTCAAGCGGAGTTAGCCTCGCTCAAGAAAAGAGATGTATTCACCAATGTGATACATACACCTCCCAAAGTATTCCCTGTCGGTTTCAAATGGGTTTTCGTCCGCAAACGGAATGAAAACAATGAGGTGGTGAGATACAAAGCAAGGCTTGTAGTACAAGGGTTCACGCAGAGACCCGGCATTGATTTCAATGAAACTTATTCTCCAGTAATGAGTGGAATAACATTCCGATATTTAATCTCATTGGCAGTTAAAAATCATCTATCTTTGCAGTTGATGGATGTAGTGACTGCATATCTTTATGGGTCACTTGATTCGGAAATATACATGAAAGTTCCCGATGGAATTTCAATTCCGAATCCAAACGCAAATCACAATATGTATTGTGTAAAATTAAACAAGTCTTTATACGGCTTGAAACAGTCGGGAAGAATTTGGTACAACCGACTAAGTGAGTTCCTAACCAAAAAGGGATACTCCAACAATGATGATTGCCCATGCGTGTTCGTTAAAAGATCCTCAACAGGATTTTGCATTATATCTGTGTATGTTGATGATCTTAATATCATTGGTAACACACAAGATATAGATGAAGCACGTAATCATCTTATGACGGAATTTCAAATGAAAGACTTGGGTAAAACCAAATTTAGCTTAGGTATACAACTTGAGCACCTTCATACATGCATCATAGTGCATCAATCAGCCTATGTCCAGAAAATATTGGAGAAATTCAATATGGACAAAGCATATCCATCGAAAACCCCCATGGTTATTCGATCTCTAGACAGGGACAAAGATCCATTTAGACCCCGAGATGACAATGAAGAGCTATTGGACCCGAGGTTCCATATCTCAGTGCCATCGGAGCGCTTATGTACCTTGCAAATTGCACCCGGCCGGATATCGCATTTGCAGTAAATCTACTTGCTAGATATAGCGCTGCTCCAACCAAAAGACATTGGGTAGGAGTGAAGAATATCCTTAGATATCTTCAAGGCACTAAAGATCTCGGTCTATTCTTCCAGAAGAATAAAAATATGGATTTAATAGGATATACAGATGCTGGCTATTTATCAGATCTCTATAATGCCAGATCTCAAACAGGCTTTGTATTTTTACATGGTGGAACAACCATCTCTTGGAAGTCTTCGAAACAGACTCTAGTGGCTACATCCACTAATCATTCTGAAATAATTGCATTATATGAAGTATCACGTGAATGTGTATGGCTTCGCAAAATGATTAACCACGTACATGTGGTATAGGTGCTATCGCATCACCTACCATTATCTACGAAGATAATGCTGCTTGCGTTGTCCAAATGCAAACGGGTTACATAAAGAGCAATATCACAAAATATATTGCGCCTAAATTATTTTACCCACATGAATTGCAAGAGAGTGGGGGAAATAAATATTCTGCAAACTAAGTCTTGTGATAATCTCACAGACTTATTCACCAAGTCATTACCAACTTCCACATTCCAGAAATGTGTTTATGGAATTGGTATGCGAAGACTACGTGATTTGCAGATATCAGGGGGAGAAATCTCCTAAGATTTAACCCGTTCAATATAAATATTGTACTCTTTTCCCTTTATGAGTTTTTCCTCTAAGGTTTCTCATTAAGGTTTTTAATGAGGCAATATGACAACGTAATCATAAATATATTATATCTCTGTTTTCCCCACAGGGGTTTTTAAGGAGATATAATCAAATATATGCCATATCAAATTTTCTCCTTAAATTTTCCCACTGGGTTTTTAAAGGAGTTTTTCATGGCATATCTACTCTATCAGTTCTCCTCATATTTTTCCCTACAGGGTTTTAGAGGAGTTTTTCCCAATATGATGAATCAAGGTGATCATATGAAGACGCATTGGTCAAGGGGGAGTGTTACAACCAGTTACAAACTGAAAAAGCAAGAATGCCCAATGTACAGATGTCTGTCCAAACAGACACCTCTTCATGCCACCATTCCATCATGTATAAATAATGTACAGATTTCAGAATCAATGGATGGATCAATCTTTCTATCTATCACTTGTCTCAATTTACTTTAACAGGCACAACTACAAAAGAGGCTAAACTAGACGCTTACATCACAGACGGTTCCTAGGAACCGTCTGTGCTGCAAGTATCACAGACGGTTCATACGAATAACCGTCTGTGGTGTTTTCAAGATGGTTTTTAATACAAACCGTTTGTGAAGTATCATAAATGGTTCTAGATAAAAATCGTTTGTGATAATGGCAGACATCATAGACGGTTCTTGATAAGAACTGTCTGTGATACTTCATAGACGGTTTGTATTAAAAAATCGTCTGTGATATATTTCCTGCCTTGCAATCCCCAAAATTTCATAATTTCCTGCTTGAGTCCAAGTAGGATTCAGTTTTGAGACACTTTCAGTAAAACGGGCATAACTTTTGCATACGGTATCCGTTTTCGGCGTTCTTAAACTCGTTGAAAAGCTAGCGACGAGCCTGATCCAAAAAAATAACTAGCTTAAGCCAGTCGCCCTCTAAGACCCTCAAAATCAGCCATCTTTAGCCCCAAATTTGTGTTGCAAGTTTTTGGTTTTTGTTTTTGCCAAAATTTTCAATCTTTCCTTTAGAATTTGGGTTTTATCTCCAACTGCAAAGTTGTAGATCTCGTCGAAAACTTTCAAATGTATATATATAAGTCATATAAAACTTTACTATTTTATCTTTTCAGACTAGCTATTTATATTATGCTGATATATTGTCTTTGTGATATCACAGACGGTTTGTAATCCGAACCGTCTATGATGTCCTACCACATCACTGATCCACAGCATATCCCCCAGGATTTCGATCTCACTCATCCATTATCTCTGCATCGAATGGCAGGCACCGTTCTCCTCCCCACCTCTCGCCCTTTATTAACCCCCTCTCCTCTCCCTACTCGAAGAACCAATACCACCAGTACTACTCCAACTCATTTGTGCGCGGCAAGGGTAGTCTAAAAATTTCACTTAAAGCAAGATGGAAAGGAAGAAGGCAATTGTAAGATGGAAAGGAAGAAGGTCGGCATAGAAGCTATTGATTTTGTCATAGAAGCTAAAAATGGTGTTCGTTGCCTTTTTATTTCTGCTACTTGAAAAATTTTCTGCACCACTTGTTTTAGATTATAGTTTAATATAGTGTAAGCATTTTTCTGGATTTGTAGCCATGAAGTTTATCTTTGTAAAATTGTAAGTGTCCTCTTATGTATGCAGTGCTATGGGTAACCTATATCTTGTGATGTTGTAATGGTGGATTCTAATCTTAATGAAAGTAGAATGTATTGCTGTATTTGCTTGTTTTCAGATGGTATAGTTAACATTTCCTGAGGCTACCTGAAAAATAAAAAAATTTAGGTATAGAATGAACTATCATAGACGATTTTGTGGTATAAACCATCTGTGAAGAATTATCACAGACGGCTCGAACTAAAAACCGTTTGTGATGGGGAAGTATCACAGATGGTTCTATATACCAACCGTCTGTGATACTCACACACCACAGACGGTTGGTAGCTAGAACCGTCTGTGATGTGTGAGTATCACAGACGGTTGGTAGGAAGAACCGTCTATGATAGTGTTTTCATAGGCGGTTCTACTTATAAACTGTCTATGATAACTTCTGATTATCACTGACACATAAATTCAAACAGTTCAAAAAACCGTCTGTGATGACAGTTTTAAATCGCCTGTGATGACCCTTTTTGTAGTAGTGGGGGCTGATACGGGTCATCAGATTGCATGGGTAGAAAAGTGAGTAGACCATGCGGCCTGCGATGGCGGTAGGACAGGGCCACGAGCAAGAATTGTTTTATGAATAATTTATTTTTTATTCGAAATAACAGTAATATACCTGCGTGAACATTTTTTTACAGAAATAGGCTCCAGTCGCCTAACCGTCAGGCGACTGAAGCCTATTACCCATGGCCGAGCAACACGTAAGCAATCCGCTAACCGTTGGGCGAATTGATTGCAATCGCCGAACTGTCGGGCGACTGCTTCCAGTCACCCATCAATTAGGCGACTACTCTTCTGGTCGTCGAAGGGTTGGGCGATTGGAAGCGCATATAAAAGGACCGCGCGGTCGAGCGGGCGAGCCCGCTCGACCATGTGGTGAGCAAACGCGACAGAAACAAAAGAAGCGGAGGAGAGGAAAGAAAAGAGAGGATAGAGAAGGAGAGGGAGGAGGAGACGAGAGGAGAGAAAAGGAGAGGGATGAGGAGAGGAGAGGGAAAGGAAGAATGAGAGGTTTTGCGACTCTTGTGAGGTAATTTTTTGTATTTTAAATTTTGTATATGAAGTAGATAGTTTATTTAGTGTTAGTATCTTAGAAAATTGTAGATATAGAAAAAATAGTAAAACTTTGGTATAGAAAATTTAGTCAATACAGTTTTAGAAAATTAGTAGCTTTAGCAACCTGTAGTTGTATAAAATTTAGTGAATATAGTTGTAGAAAATTAGTATCGTTAGCAAATTAGCGTACATATAAAATTATAGTTTTGGATAATTCAATCAACGTTACGTAGAAATTAATCGTCCATAGAAATTTGTAGTTATTCAAAATGCAGTAATATTTTTGTAAGAATTTAATAATTTGCTTTATATAAAATAATAATACGTAATATTTGTGATTAATTAGGAATGAATGTAATATTGTTAGTACACTGGAAAAACACATGTACCATTATAACTAGCATATAAGCATTTAAATAGATATGCCATGTAAATTGTCGAAACCATTAGGTATTATTTGCAGTAGGGGAGAGCTCAAATAGCGAGAAAAGAGCGACATTGCTTCGCGGTTTGCCAATTGGAAGTTAATGATACGAGGGTAGTGTAGTTGGTTACGATAGGCGAACGGTCATTGAAATGTAAATTACAGTTCATCAGTACTTTCTGTAATATGCGATGCGATTTGAGTAGTTGCAAAATTGTAAATATATACAGGAAGACATCAGTAATGTTGATACCCACTACAATGAAAGTGCATTATGGTGTTAGAACCGTTCATAAAGGTCCGAGTGATGTGGACTTAAACGGTTTTGCGCAAACCACTCTGGTACACCTAGACTGTAAGAATGCTCAAATCGCAGATGTGATGCACTGGCTTACCCCTAGTTTCTCGTTGGACCTTGAGGTGTGCATGTTGTCACACAAGGCTTTTGGAGCCGGTCTCCCACGGATATCAGATGGGAGTTGGGAACATTGAAGTGCATTATTGCGTGAAAGGGGTTTGTGCAAGGGTGCCGACGCTGTGAATACGAGTGCCAGCTTTGCGCAGTAACATGACCACAGGGCCAGCTTTGCATAGCGACATGACCGCACGGGCCAGCTTACGTAGTGAGAAGACTAGACGAGACACCTTTGCATAACAACAGGACCACACGGGCCAGCTTTGCGTACTAAGAAGACTAGACAAGACACCTTTGTGTAGCGACAGAACCACACGGGCCAGCTTTGCGCAGTGACATGACTGCACGGGCTAGCAATACGTAGTGCAAAGACAAAATGATCCAGCTTTGCATAGTGAGTACACCAGACAAGACACTTTGCGCAGCGATAAGACCACACGGGCCAGCTTTGCGCAGTGACAAGACCAGATGATGAGGACATCGCTAGTAATACCAAAACTAGTAATGAGACTTCAATAACAGGACCAATAACAAGAGCACGAGCCAAGACACTACAATCTCAGGTGAACCTACACCTTAATGAATATGTCATTAATTTTAATGAGAATTTCATACTACCTAAAAACAATATTTTACTTGTGCTCAGGTTTGAAGAGTCAGCGATGGATGGAGATCAAGGATATGAGCTACAGAATTCAGCCCATGAACAGTACCGTGAACAACAGTACCGTGAACTGTACAAGGCCCATGAACAGTAACCGTACGGCCCATGAACAGTACCCGTGCTACAGTGCGCGTGAATAGTACCACATGGGCAGTTTAGTGTTGAATAGCCTTGGGCTGAGGCTATATATTGAGGGGTAGACCCCCATTGTAAAGGGAACCACTTTTGATAAAAGATTACTCTTGTTCTTTCTGTTGGCCGAACCAACATGAGGGAATTGGGAGTTCGTTGAAATCAAGATCGTTCAACCTTTCCGCTGGGAATTGGGAGCGCGATGGAACTTCATCGGTGGTCGTGAAGTTCAACACGTGTGATTGGGCGAATTATAGAGTGTTAACTCTTGCATTGGCAATGGGGGATCACTACGATTCATCAATTCCACGTGAGTATCTTGATCCTACGTCGAGAAGATCGGGCGACCCCGTATCATCTTGGTATCAGAGCGCGGTTTACTCGGTAGGATTATTTACCCTTACTTTTAGATTGATTTATTTTTGTCCTATAGTCCATTAAACTGAAAATTGCAACAAAAATTAACCAAACCTTAGTTTTTGCATCTGTTAATTTTGTGAGTTTTCTTAGGTTTTGATCCATTAGAATTTTTGTTTAGGTGCTGATCGTTCGTGTTTATTTGTGTAGCCTAATCTTTGTGTCCAATCCAAAAATCCAAAAAAAAATTTTACTGATATTCTTTTCATCAATTGAGAATAGCTGTTGAATATTGCATCTAGGGCTGCACATGCGATGGAATGGGATGGAGATTTTGCTTTCATTACAATGACCATTATCGTCGTCCACGCAATGAAGATGATGGATTGGGCAAGCTCAAGTTTTCCATGCCCAAGTTTGCAGGTGGGACTGATCCCGAGGAGTATCTCACTTGGGAATTGAAGGTTGACAAAATATTCCGTATGCATCACTATACGGATGAGAGAAAGATACAGTTGGCATCACTTGAGTTTGAAAGTTATGCTTTAGATTGGTGGGAAAAAGTCATTGCTCAAAGAGCTGAGAATGAAGAAAACCCTGTTGCAACATGGCAAGAGATGAAGCGGGAAATGAGAGCCCGTTTTGTTCCTCGTCATTACAAGCGTGATCTATTTGATAAATTGCAGAATATGAAACAGGGAGCACATTCTGTGGAGGAGTACTACAAGGAGATGGAGCTAGCCATGATTCGAGCCAAGGTTCAAGAACAAGAAGAGCAAATCATGGCACGCTTCCTCTCAGGTTTGAACCATCAAGTCAAAAGAATTGTCAATTTTCAGCCTTATAACAATCTTTATGAGTTAGTGCATCAAGCTACAAAGGCAGAACGACAATTGCAAGAGGATGCTAAGTTTGCAAGATCAACGTCCTTTGCTGGCCGTACACCATCCAGTGGAGGGAGATATGGTTCCAAATCACAAATGAGCCAAAGAACAGCTCCAAGTGGTGGTTCAAGTTTTCGCCCATCATCTAGCAAGAAGGAAGAAGCCACTCCAAGTGAAAGGAAGCCATCAAATCCAGCAGCTAGTGGTGCTACTTCTGTGGGTTCTACAGCGAAGAGTAGCGGCATACAATGCTTCAAGTGCCTTGGTCGTGGTCATATGCAAAAGGATTGCCCAAATAACAAGACGATGTTGATATTAGAGAATGGGGAATATGATTCTGCAAGTGAAGAAGAGAATGATCACCATGCTGATTTGGGGACATATGATGATGCACATGAGGAGGAGCAAGACATAGAGTATTGTGATCCCGGTGTTGGTCCTATACTTGTGTGTGCGCCGACAGTGTTGAGTGTGCAAGCAAAACCTTCCCATGAACAGCGCTGCAATTTATTCCATACAAGAGCTCAAGTTAGTAAAGATGGCAAATTCTGCAAGGTAATCATTGATGGTGGGAGTTGTCATAATTTGGCTAGCAAGGAGCTTTGCAATAAACTTGGTTTGAAGTACAAGAAACATCCACATCCATATCAGATCCAGTGGTTGCATGAGAAAGGCTAGTTGAATGTGGGATACACCGTGGATGTTGAATTTGAAATTGGCACCTATCGTGATACGGTGGAGTGTGATGTTGTGCCTATGGATGTATGTCACTTACTGCTAGGACGGCCATGGCAATATGATCGTGCTGTGCTTCATGATGGAAGAACTAACCAATACAAGTTTTGGTGGAACAACAAACAAGTGGTGCTGCGATCGTTGACTCCTCAAATTGTAAATGATAATGTACAAAAGATTGAAGTGCAAGTTGAGAGTGAGAAAGGGAGAGAACAAAAGAGTGTGATTCCACAAAAGGTGAGCGAGAGCCACAAACCAAACCCGAGAGGTAAAAGCAAGAGTGAGGGAGAGAAAAATTTAGTCATGATAGCCACCAAATATGATCTAAGAGAGATGAAAGATGATCCCACTTTGATGCACCTTGTATTGCTGTACAAGGATGCATTGCTTTCTACTAATGACTTGACATCTCTTCCTAGTGCTGTTTCTCAAGTTTTGCAGGCTTTTGACGACGTGTTTCCGGAGGAGGTGCCCGCTGGTCTACCACCTATTCGAGGTATTGAGCACCAAATTGACTTAGTTCCGAGAGCCCCTCTTCCCAACCGGCCGCCGTACCGCACAAATCCAGAAGAAACAAAGGAGATTCAGCGCCAAGTGCAAGCACTTTTGGACAAAGGGTACGTACGCGAGAGTCTTAGTCCTTGTGCCGTTCCTGTTATTCTTGTTCCTAAGAAAGATGGTACTTGGAGAATGTGTATAGACTGTAGAGCTATTAACAACATAACTGTTCGCTATCGTCATCCTATTCCTAGGTTAGATGATATGCTTGATGAGTTAAGTGGTTCTACTATCTTTTCTAAGATTGACTTGCGAAGTGGCTACCATCAAATAAGAATACTATCTTTTCTAAGATTGACTTGCGAAGTGGCTACCATCAAATAAGAATGAAACATGGTGATGAATGGAAAACTGCTTTTAAAATGAAATTTGGCTTGTATGAATGGTTAGTGATGCCTTTTGGATTATCCAATGCTCCTAGTACATTCATGCGCTTAATGAACCATATTTTGAGACACTTCATTGGAAAATTTGTGGTAGTTTACTTTGATGATATTCTGATATATAGCCGCTGTTTGGACGATCATGTTGAACACATCAAACAAGTGCTAGAAGTGCTTCGGACAGAACGCTTGTATGCCAATCTTGAGAAGTGTACTTTTTGCACTAGTAAGGTTGTGTTTCTAGGCTATGTTGTTTCAGCTCATGGAATTGAAGTGGATGAATCTAAAATTGAAGCTATTATAAATTGGCCAATTCCTGTCAATGTTAGTCAAATTCGAAGCTTCCATAGGCTTACTAGCTTTTATCGACGATTTGTGAAAGACTTTAGCACCATTGCTGCCCCATTAAATGAATTAAGTAAAAAGGGAGTGATTTTTGAGTGGGGAGAAAAACAAGACAAAGCTTTTGCTGAATTGAAGAAATGTTTGACTGAAGCACCATTGCTTGCTTTACCTGATTTCACAAAAACTTTTGAGATTGAATGTGATGCTAGTGGAATAGGTATTGGTGGTGTTTTGATGCGAGAAAGAAAACCTGTTGCATATTTCAGTGATAAACTTCATGGTGCACAATTGAATTATCCTGTTTATGATAAAGAATTATATGCTCTTGTGCGTGTGTTGGAAATTTGGCAACATTATCTTTGGCCTAAGGAATTCATAATACATTCTGATCGTGAATCTTTGAAATACTTAAAGGGCCAAGCAAAATTGAATCGTAGACATGCTAAGTGGGTAGAATTCATTGAGACCTTTCCATACATTGTCAAATATAAGAAAGGCAAAGAGAATGTGGTAGCTGATGCATTGTCCAGAAAACATGTGCTTTTAACTCAGTTGGAGGTAAAGGTACCAGGGTTGGAAAGTTTGAAAGATTTATATACTTCCGATCATGAATTTGCAGCACCATATTCTAATTGCAAAGATGGGAAAGGGTGGGATAAGTTTCACATTCATGATGGCTTTCTCTTTCGCATGAATAAGCTCTGTGTTCCGGATTCCTCTGTGCGTTTGTTATTGTTGCAGGAATCTCATGCAGGAGGATTGATGGGGCATTTTGGGAGGGAGAAAACTTACATGATGTTGGCTGATCACTTCTATTGGCCAAAGATGAGGCAAGACGTCAAGAGGTTTGTTCAAAGATGCATCACATGCCATAAGGCGAAGTCAAAACTCAATCCACATGGTTTGTATACTCCACTTCCTGTTCCTAGTGCTCCTTGGGAAGATATTAGTATGGATTTTGTGTTAGGACTGCCTAGGACCAAGAGGGGGAGGGATTCAGTCTTTGTTGTTGTGGATCGGTTCTCTAAAATGGCACATTTTATTCCCTGTCATAAGAGCGACGATGCGTCGCATGTAGCTGACTTGTTTTTCAGGGAGATTGTGAGATTGCATGGAATGCCAAGAACCATTATTTCAGATCGTGACGTTAAGTTCATGAGCTACTTTTGGAAGACTTTGTGGGCCAAGCTTGGGACAAAGTTGTTGTTTTCAACGACTTGTCACCCACAAACAAATGGGCAAACGGAGGTGGTGAACCGCACACTTTCAACATTGCTACGTACAATGATAAAGAAGAACTTGAAAGAGTGGGAAGATTGCCTACCGCATGTGGAGTTTGTATATAATAGGGCGGTACATTCTACAACTGAATTGTGTCCATTCGAGGTGGTGTATGGTTTCAAACCAATCACGCCACTTGATTTGCTTCCACTCCCACTACAAGAACGCGCTAATATGGAGGCTTCTAAACGTGCTGATTTTGTAAAACAGCTCCATGCCACAACCAAAGAGGTAATTGAAAAGAAGGTACGTGCTTATGCTTCTAAAGCTAACAAGTCTAGAAAGAAAATGTTTTTTGAACCAGGTGATTTAGTGTGGGTACACCTTCGCAAAGATCGCTTTCCGGAGAAGCGTAGATCTAAGTTGATGCCCCGTGGTGATGGACCATTTAAAGTTCTTGCCAAGATCAATGACAATGCATACAAGATTGAGCTTCCCGGTGATGACTATGGGGTAAGTTCTACATTTAATGTTGCTGATCTATCACCCTTCTTTGGACAAGATTGTACAGAGTCGAGGTCGACTCCTTTTCAAGACGGGGAGGATGATGAGGACATCGCTAGTAATACCAAAACTAGTAATGAGACTTCAATAACAGGACCAATAATAAGAGCACGAGCCAAGACACTACAATCTCAGGTGAACCTGCTCCTTAATGAATATGTCATTAATTTTAATGAGAATTTCATACTACCTAAAAACAATATTTTACTTGTGCTCAGGTTTGAAGAGTCAGCGATGGATGGAGATCAAGGATATGAGCTACAGAATTCAGCCCATGAACAATACCGTGAACAGTACAAGGCCCATGAACAGTAACCGTGCTACAGTGCGTGTAAATAGTACCGCATGGGAAGTTTAGTGTTGAATAGCCTTGGGCTGAGGCTATATATTGAGGGGTAGACCCCCATTGTAAAGGGAACCACTTTTGATAAAAGATTACTCTTGTTCTCTCTGTTGGCCGAAACAACATGAGGGAATTGAGAGTTCGTTGAAATCAAGATCGTTCAACCTTTCCGCTGGGAATTGGGAGCGCGATGGAACTTCATCGGTGGTCGTGAAGTTCAACACGTATGATTGGGCGAATTATAGAGTGCTAACTCTTGCATTGGCAACGGGGGATCACTACGATTCATCAATTCCACGTGAGTATCTTGATCCTACGTCGAGAAGATCGGGCGACCCCGTATCACCAAAGGGTGCAGCTTTGCACAGTGTGAAGACCTGACTGGCCAGTTTTGCATACCGACAAGACCACACTAGGTAGCTTTGCGCAGTGACAAGACAACACGGGGCATCTTCATGTAGCGAGAAGGCCACACGGGGTCCTATTAAAGGATGTCGAAGAAATTTCTGAGAGAACACTACATAAGCAAACCCAACACTACATCGGTGCTTGCTTCACCACACCGAGATGGATAAGAGGTAGAAGAAGCAATGGGACAAGATGATAAAGCAATGGGAGGAGACCTGCGACCTAGCAAGGTTAGCTACCGCCCGTAACGAAAAAGCAAGGGCTATTGCAACCTAGGCTGAACAAGCTGAGTGTGCTACGAGGTTAGCTCCCCGCATTGATGCCACTTGTAGCAACAACCCCATCCCGAACATTCCTACCGAGCGTTCATCATAACACCCACCAGAGGAGGAAACACCCCCTCTTTGGTGGTGCCGGGACTCATGCAGGTTCTTCAAGTCTAAGCACCACCTCAGCCTAGGTATGCGTTACTAGGTTGCGCAAACTATTCCAGTGACTATCCTGACTACCGTCTAGACACCGCCACCTATTGGCATCCAGTAAGGACCAGGTGCATTATGTTCCCCCTACTTTTATCCTTTAAAGTACACACTAACAATCTCTCCTGTATATCCACAGGTCCCGGAACCCCTATGTGCCTACCGCAAATGGATTAATCTTGAGATCCACCTAGAGGACCAGTGGGCCCTCGACTTTGAGGAGTGAAATGTCAAAAGGTCCTACGAGATCCGGGACGAGGAGCCCTGCAAGCACAAGCAAACCGAGCGTATACATTGAGAGATGAAAGCTCATCTCGAGGCGTGCACACGCAGGGAGCGCAAGGCTCGCGAGAGGGAGCGTGAGAAAAAGAGAAAAATGGCGATCAAGACAAAAGAGGCCGCCGAGGAGTTCAACGCTGAGCTCACAAGAAAGGAAAATGACCTTGGTCCATGCAGTAGGTCATACGACCAGTTTGGTTGGTTGGCCGCATATGATACTCTATGTTATGCATGTAATCAAACCCTACGCGGTATGTTACTTCCAACTGTACTATGAAGTCTATTTTAATTCAGACACTTATTTCCTCACTTTTTTGCATTCAATTATTCCAAGTCATCAAACAAAATTAACAAACCAGTTCTCCTCCGTGTATTAATTCCCGGTAACATCACAATATCACTTATTCTCGTACTTACCGATCGTTCTTATTTTAATCATTCTTAAAAAAAGTTTCACGAATTCTTTTGCACTATAATAACATACAATGATCATAAACTCTTATTGCAAATCCAACAGATTATCTGTCATTTATAATCTACGAAAATGACAAATGGATTAACCCACACCGTCTCTTGTTTGCAGTTGTTACAGTTACCCAGCCACTAGGAGATAAGCTGCAATCGCCGAAGCATTAGGTGATTATAACTTATCGCCCAACGGCCCATGGTCAGCTTTCATGTCGCACGGCCATTGGGCGATAGGCTCCAGTCACTCGACGGTTAAGCAACTGGAGCCTATTTCTATAAAAAAAATGTTTGTATGGGTATATTTCTGTTATTTTGAATAAAAAATAGAATATTCATAAAAAATTCCCACAAGCAAGGCAGCGACGATGGTGGCCAGATTCATAGCACCCTCGCCCTCTTTCTTCTTCGCTGGAGCAACGCCACTAGAGAGGCACACCATGGCTGCATCCTTGACTCGCCGCCACAGCATGAGATTCGCAGCTCTGGGCAGCCTACGTCTGCACCGAGCGTGTCACCACCAAGGTAGCAGTGGCATGATGAGGGCAAGGAGACAACGCGTGGCGCGAGTCCTCGTGGGATCCGAGCGAAGCGATTGTAATTGTTGCCAGATCTAGATAAGGCAATGATAGCGCGAAGATAGGGAAATGGATGGACATCAGGAGCGGTGGCGCTGTACGTGGAGCCCGTGGACGAGCAGAGGAGGAGCGACAGTGTGTGGGAGAAGAAGTGGTGGCAGATAAGGGCGGTGGTGGTGCATGGGTGAGAGGAGAGAGATGCGGGAGATTAAGGATAGAATAGGGTGTGAGGAAGGGAGCAGAGAAGGGCTGGATTTAGAAAATGGGAGCAGGCTGAGCTACATCTGGGCCGAGGGAAGAAAAGAAGAATTAAGCTGGCTCACGAATAAATTAGAAGAAAAGAAAGGAGGATTGAAGGCTGGGCTAGGCATTATCTTAATTTTGTCCCAATTGGACTAGGAGTTTCTAAATTCATTTTCCATTTTGATTTCGTATTTCATGTTTCATTCAGATTTGTAGGTTAACAATTTGAGTACACATTTTATTTCAGTTTGGTTTGTCTTTCGTTTTTCTTAAAAGAATGAAAGGAGTTACAACCTCGGATCGACTCAACCATTTTTCTTTATTTTCATTTTTCTTTTTAAGAATGCTGCTACGCCCTTTGATTAAACACAAAGCTAAATACTTCCTGACCTTTCCCCCCTTTTTTAACAAAATAATGGGGTCAAAACGTACGATGACACGCAACATCGTGCAGATTGTATTTCTAGCCAATATAAATACGATGACCACATCGAGATGGACAAAAGGTAGAAGAAGCAATGGGATAAGATGATGAAGCAATAGGAGGAGACCCATGACCTAGCAAGGTTAGCATCTGCCCGCGATGAAAAAGCAAGGACTGCTGCGGCATAGGCTGAACAAGCCGAGTATGCTACGATGTCAGCTCTCCGCAATGACGCCACTCATAGCAACAACCCCATCGTTCGTCGTAATACCCACCAGAGGGGGAGACGCCCCCTCTTTGTTGGTGCCGGGACCCGTGCAAGTTCTTCAAGTCTAAGCACCGCCTCAGTCTAAGTATGCGTTACTTGGGTTGCGCAAACTATTCCAATGACTATCCTGACTACCTTCTAGATAACACCACCTATCGGTAGCTAGTAAGGACTAGGTGCACTATGTTCCCCTACTTTTTCTCCTTTAAAGTATGCACTAACAACTTCTCTCGTGTATCCACAGTCCCCGAAACCCCTATGTGCCTATCGCAAATGGATCGATCTTGAGATCCACCTAGAGGATCAGTGGGCCCTCGACTTCGAGGAGTGGAATGTCAAAAGGTCCTATGAGATCTGGGAGGAGGAGCACCGCAAGCACGAGCAAACTGAGTGTATACATCGGAAGACAAAAACTCATCTCGAAGCGTGCACGCGCAGGGAGCGCGAGGCTCACGAGAGGGAGCATGAGAAAAAGAGGGAAATGACGACTAAGGAAAAAGAGATTGCCGAGGAGTTCAATGCTTAGCTCGCAAGGAAAGGAAAATGGCCCCGGTTCACGCAGTAGGTCGTATGAGCAGTTTGGTTGGTTGGTCGCATATGATGCTCTATATTATATATATAATCAAACCCTACGTGGCATGTTACTCCCAACTGTACTATTAAGTCTTTTTTAATTTAGACAAACTTATTTCCTTGCCTTTTCGCATTCAATTATTCCAAGTCATCCAAAAACATTAACAAACCAGTACTCCTCCGTGTACAAATTCCCGGTAACATCACAATATCACTTATCCTCGTACTTACCGATCATTCTTATTTCTATCATTTTTTAAAAAGTTTAACGAATTTTTTTGCACTATAACATATACAATAATCATAAACTCTTATTGCGAATCCAACAAATTATCTGCCATTCATAATCTACGAAAATCACAAATAGATTAACCTACACCGTCTCTTGTTTGCAGTCATTGCAGCAACCAAGCGACTGCAATTGTAGTTGCCCAGCCACTAGGAGACAAGCTGCAGTCGTCGAAGCGTTAGGCGACTGCAACCTATCGCCCAACGGCCCACAGACAGTTTTCATGTCGCGCGGCCGTTGGGCGATAGGCTCTAGTCGTCCGACGTTTAAGTGACTGAAGTCTATTTCTGTAAAAAATATTCGTACATGTATATTTCTGTTATTTCAATAAAAATAGAATATTCATAAAAAAAATTCCCACAAGCAAGGCTGCGACGATGGTGGTCAGATCTAGGGGTGAAAACGGGTCGGGTTAATCCCGACCGATCCGGCACCGAATCCGATTGGTACCGAATCCGACTAGTACCGAATCCGGAGAAAAAAATATGGGTTAGGATATGGTAACAGCAATATCCGTCCGAATCCGATACGTCTTCAAGTATGATTTCAGATTAGTGCTACTATTTGACGTTTCATTTTCTTTTGTAATGGTAAAATAAAATCTTCCACATCAGCTATTAAATAGTAACATCAAGTCAGTGTGTCCTACTCCATTTACTGCACTGTATGCATTCCTTACAAACAAGTAGGGGTGCAAACGAATTGGGTTAATCCCGACCGATCCGACACCGAATCCGATTGGTACCGAATCCGATTGATACCGAATCCGGAGAAAAAATATGGGTTAGGATATGGTAACAGCAATATCCGTCCGAATCCGATCCGTTTTCACCCCTAGTCAGATCCATAGCACCTTGCTCTCTTTCTTCTTCGCTGGAACAGCGCCACTAGAGAGGCACGCCATGGCTGCGTCCTTGACTCGCCGCCACAGCATGAGATTCGCAGCTGTGGGTGGCCGATGTCTGCACCGAGCGCGTCACCACCAAGGCAGCGGTGGCATGGTGAGGGCAAGGAGACGACGCCTGGCACGAGTCCTCGCCGGATCCGAGCGAGGCGATTACGGTTGTTGCCAGATCCAGATAAGGCAATGTTAGCGGTCGCTGGATCCAGGTCAGGCACGGCGGTCGCACGGGGAAGATGGAAGGGGCTGTTGATGCGGTGGAGGGAGTCAACGAAGATAGGGAAATGGATGGCCAGGAGCGGTGGCGCTGTACGTGGAGTTTATGGAGGAGCAGAGGAGGAGCGACAGTGCGTGGAGAAGAAGCGGTGGTGGATAAGGGTGGCGGTGGTGCATGGGTGAGAGGAGGAGAGAGATGCGGGAGATTGAGGATAGAATAGAGCGTCAGGAAGGGAGCAGAGAAGGAGCAGAGAAGGCTGAGCTGCATCTGGGCTGAGGGAAGAAAAGAATAATTGAGCTGGCTCACGAATAGAATAGAAGAAAAGAAAGGAGGATTGAAGGCTGGGCTCTAGGCATTATCTTAATTTTGTCCCAATTGGATTAGGAGCTTCCAAATTCATTTCCCTTTTTGATTTCGTATTTCAAGTTTCATTCAAATTTGTAGGTTAACAATTTGAGTACACATTTTATTTCAGTTTGGTTTGTCTTTCGTTTTTCTTAAAAGAAAGAAAGGAGTTACAACCTCGGATCGACTCAACCATTTTTCTTTATTTTCATTTTTCTTTTAAGAATGCTGCTACGCCCTTTGATTAAACACAAAGCTAAATACTTCCTGACCTTTCCCCCCTTTTTTTAACAAAATAATGGGGTCAAAACGTACGATGACACGCAACATCGTGCAGATTGTATTTCTAGCCAATATAAATATTTGTGCGCATACTCTGCCACAAAGGTCAGCTCCAACAGCAGCAGCAACAACAACAATAAAAGAAAATGACACAGTTGCCTCGCCTCTTTGGAGTAGTTGTTTATAAACTGTTCTAACAAGTTTTTTTGCACGCTTGCACATCAGATTCAGAATAAACTTGCTGCTGCAACTTCCTAGTGACTCTGATTGTAGGAAGGCTACGGATCTATTATCTTCACATGCAACTCTAATTGCGTATTCCATTTTAAAAGTTCATATTTATCGTTGTTGCCTTGTCGATCACAGATAACAAAACCAAACTCTTAGGGCCCGTCTGGAGCGCAGTATTTTGATTAAGGCCTAGTGCAATCAAGGCCTTAACAAACTGTCGTGACCCACATTGGCCTACCTGTTAGCACCAATTCCATTAAAAGGTAAGCCTATGTAAGTATATGCTAAAACCTTTGTTTTGTATGTCAACCAATAGAACCCCATGAAAAACCAGCCTGTTTGTGACTACCAGTCTCTTGAAAATTACCACGGAAAGTCTTTTTTTTTTCAAAAAATAAAGGCGCAACTCTTTACTGTCTCTTTAATTACTGTGTTGATCTCAAAGAGTTGTGTCACTGGCTTTCGTATGATTAGTTTGTACAAATAACATTTCTTTGAAGAAAAATTAGACAACCCAGTAAAATGAACTACGTACGGTAGATGTGGCCTGGGCTCAGAATCAACCTATCCTAGGAAGCGTAGTATTCTTTTTGGATAATTCTCCCTAGCTACTAGTCGCGCCTTTTTGTGATCCTACCGTCACACTAATGTGACACTAAAGGGCGGCGGCGAGGACAGGCCGGGGCAAGCTACTGCCTGCTGCTGCGGTTGGGCCAAGGCGGCCTAAGAAGAGGAGGACGAGCAGGCCAGGTTGGTGCACGGGCTAGGCCTAAGTAGTGGCCTGGAGCCCAAGAAGAGAGAGGGATGTGGGATTTTGGCTGCTCACAGGAGGGAGAAAGGGAAGAAATGAGCTCGATTGGGCCCGAGGGGGAGGAGTTGAGGGATTTTCAGATTTTTAAGGATTTTGGAGAGGAAAAAGGGATTTCTGGCAAATGGGAAAACTGAAATAAGACACTGAAAACACCGAAAAGAACCGAGAAGAACGGCCAACAACTCGGAAGCAAACACAAATCAACTCGTGAGAAACTTTTAAGCAAATTTTAGAAATTTTGGGCAGTCACAAGTGCTTTATTGAGATGTGTGCATGGCTTGTCGATTGTATTGTAATTGGCTTTGTTTGTTTTTGCTAATTCTGAATAGAATTGAGTACTATATTGCTAGTTCTGTACAAAAATGTACCAAAAAACTAGGCATGTAAAGGAAATGAGGCAAATACCTAAGTGTCCTCAAGAATAATACACCTGAAATAAATTACTGGAATAAATGTAAAAACCACGTGGAACATATCGCCGAGTGTCACCATACAAGTTTCCCAAATGTATATGCTACCCTTGCACACGAGAATGTTCAACATAAAAAAAATGCAAAATTTACACATGTGCAATTTCCCCAAGAGTCTTTGCAATGTGAAACGCTTGGTATAATATCTTGTTACCATTTTGAGACTCCATCATGACCTTGTTGCAAAATGGAAATATATTGTCCCCATGCATTTGGTTTGGGACACACAGGAGTACCAATGTTCCCCTTAAGTGTGGCGCCGAGTGTTCTTGACACTTGAGGAACACGCAAAATCTGGTAGTGCATCCTGTAAATAATTTGAATAATTTTGATTTGTGTTAGCAAACTTATTTAATATTCAATTTGAATATAATGGAAAACTAGTAAGTCAGAATCGATTTTACGCCACCATTAACTTTCTTGCCCATCCATTCGTCACCTCAAATGACAATTTTCGTAAGTATCCAATATAACTCTAGGCCGGGTTCATTGTCGAGGCATTAAAAATGCCCTCTTTTAATACCTACTAAATATAAAAATTAGCCCTGGAATTCCGGTAATACTTTCCTAGCATACAGTAGGCATACATCTATTCAAATGTATTCCCCATTTCTCGTTTCTACATAAATGCAGGTGTGTCATCCACTCACAACATACAATCTTTGCCAGCAAACATCTTAGAGGCTACAATCAATTGAACAGACATGTGATGGTGAAGATTAAGCCAAGAATGGGTAAGCAAAACATTGAGATCAAGCGCATCCAGAATGAAGTGGCAAGGCAAGTATACTTCTCAAAGCATTGTGCTGGTGTCTTTAAGAAGGCCAATGAGTTTTCCATCCTTTGTGGTGAGGAGATTGCTGTTGCTATCATCTTCTCTCAGGGGGTATGCCATACTCCTTTGGGCACCCATCTATTCACTCTGTCCTAAATCTTTTCCTTTCTGATGGCACTCATGACAACCCCACCATTGGCAACGGTGGCTACGGTAGCACTTGGACAACAAGCACACTGCAAGAGCTGAATCAAGACCACACAAAGTTGCAGAAGATGGTAGAGGCTGAAATGTGCCAAAATAAGAAGATGAAGGAGGCAATTCTAGTAATTACCTTGGATAACTCAAGACTACGTTCATTGTCCACGCATTAAAAATGCCCTGTCTTTATTACGTACCAAATATGTAGATTAGCATTGGAATTTAGGAAATATTTACTTGGCAAAGGTTTATTCAAACATATGCGCCATTTCTCGAATATATATAAATGTAGGTGTATCATCTGCTCATAACTTACAATCTTTGCTAACATACACCTACGAGGCTAGAATTTATCGATTAGCTATGCGATGGGGAGGAGTAAGCCAAGAATGGGTAAGCAAAATACTGAGATCAAGTGCATCCAGAACAAAGTGGCAAAGCAAGTATACTTCTCAAAGCTTTGTGATTGTATCTTCAAGAAGGCTAATGAACTTTCCATCCTCTGTGGTGTGGAGATTGCTGCTATCATCATCTCTCCGGGGTGTATACATGTCGTACTCCCTTGGTCATCCATCTGTTAGCTCTGACGGTGGCAATGTAGCACTGAGATAACTAGCACACTACAAGAGCAGATCAGGAGCACGTAAAGTTGTGAAAGATGGTAGAGGATGAAAAGCGCCAAAATAAGAAGATCAAGTAGAGACTAAACTGAACCATGTGTAATTTCTACATTAAGAAAAGCCCTAGAGGTAAATTTTTAAAAAGTTTGACTAAGGAAGGTAGAATACCCTCTGATACGGATATGTCACCTCCAATGTGCAACCTGTAAACCTTTATAAATAATTTCCTTTTGCCAAATCTTATTTGTAGTTTTAAATTGGATTTTCCTGCTTTTTTTTTATCAAGGTTTAGAAGATGGAAACCAAAATTGGCTTTCATTTTGATTTACCAAGTTGAGTCCATAGTGACTAACATTGGTCTAAGATAAGCTAATTGGCGATGGACACCCATCTTGTTTTTTTGAAGCATGTTGAAAAGCAACAGTTTTTCTTACACGCATAAAAATATCGACTCTACCTAGACATGGTTGTAATATCCAAAAAATGAAACGCAGGAGTTTTGGACTAGGTTCGGCCTAGGACAACCCTGCCAAGCGCCCTATTAAAGGGGAGGCAGGCTGACTGCCCTAGCCAAGCCGAAGCCACATGTAAGAGGTATGAAGGAGGGGGATGTGGTAGGTTGACTGAATAGCTGAGAGAAGGCATCAGATCGAGCTCTCCTCTTCTTGCACCGTACTTGGTCTGGTAGCTGGTGCAGTGCCATTTCCCCTCTCCTCTGATTTTAGATCTTCCCCATATTTCTCTTTAAAAGCGAGCCATGGGAAAGTTTTGGTATAGAGCGATTAAGAGAACATACCAAGATCTAAGAGTAAGTGGTGGCGGTTTTCCTTTGGTCTCATGTGCAGTTTGCTCCCGTAAACTCACTAGATTCTTGGTGATTTCCACCTCGACGAGGCTCTACTGATTCTCTGTGGTGTAGTCGATCTTGGTTGTTGCTACCTCTATCGTGTTCCTTCTACTATGGTCGACCTATCATGGTCAACCTGCCGTAGTCGCTCTGCGATGGTCGTTCTACTGTGGTCGTTCAACCATGTTCGATCTGCCATGGTCAAGTCGCTTCATCCGATTTGGTGAGTACCGATTTGTGAAGTTGGACATTATATCTCCATTAA
The DNA here is from genome assembly GCA_017311315.1 of Dendrocalamus latiflorus. Taxonomy (NCBI): domain Eukaryota; kingdom Viridiplantae; phylum Streptophyta; class Magnoliopsida; order Poales; family Poaceae; genus Dendrocalamus; species Dendrocalamus latiflorus. Next base: position 8,594,137 of record CM029630.1, on the reverse strand, counting down.
CCTCTTCAGCGATATCCGGGCATACGCAGGTGATTGGTTTTCTGGGACATCATCTATGCGACGAGCCTTGCCCCTGTCAGCCATCTCAGTGGTTTGGACTGCCACTGCATAGTGAGATTTTACATTGTGTAATCTTTATTGCACATAAGTTTGCCATGCTAGTGAGTTATCCCTATTTATTATCTCTAAAATATGTGGTAATTGCTAGCTCTGGGAGGCCTTTGCATGATAAATTGTGGGCTTTGTCATTACTCTGTGAAGAAGATTGGTCAAAGTGATATTAGTGTGACAATTTGTGGTTATAAGATAGACTATGAGCTGCTCTGTTGACTGCCTAAGTTGATTATTTACCTTCTCATATTGTTGATGCTTGTTTGTTTGAGCATTCTACTTATGAATTAGCAATACTAGATCTGTTAGTATTTACTTCAGTTATTTTGTAGACTGTTGTTAGCATTTGGTAAGTAATATAAGAGCTCACAGCAAGTCATTATCTCTTAGAAATTGTCACATCTACTTGTGATTAAGACTTGGCCTTTAGTGGTGAGGAGGCCATGCTCACTGTTTGTGCAGCCCGACACCTGAGAGTAAAAACCTAAACACACATCTGTGCATTATGCAAGATTTTGAGGCTCACATGATTACCCTGTTAAGTTTATTCCTTTGTTCATATGACTGGAGCATTACTTCAATGTTCATCTACCTTCTGTTGTTCCTCTTATCATATAGAAATTGCTGGAATATAACTTTACTGCTCATGCTTAAATCTGGAATTAAACTAGAATACTTGCTGAAATTGCTTAATCTCCAACAATCTAGAAAATCAATACTTGTTGAAATGGTTTCATCCTCTGACTTCTTTAAACCGAAAGCATTTGATGGTGCTAATTTTAAGTGTTGGCAAGCTAAGACAAAACTATGGTTTTTGGAACTAAATATATTTTGGGTCATTTTGGATCCTCCAATGCTTCCTTTGGAAGGCGAGGATAAAACTCGCTGGGAGGATGCAAACCATTCAGCTTTGGCTAGGTTGTTGGCCGTTCTATCAAATCGGCTTTTCGATGTCTATGTCAACTTTACAGAGGCCAAAAAGCTATGGGATGAGTTGAATGAAAATATTCAGAAGGGGATAATGGAAATGAGCCTTTCATTACTGCAAATTACTTGAATTATAAGATGGTAGAGGGTCGGTCGATGATGGAGCAGCTCCATGAGCTATAGCTCCATGTACGTGATTTAAATCAGTACGACTGTCTCCTGCCAGAGAGTTTTGAAGTAAATGTTATATTGGCCAAGTTACCACCTTCGTGGAGAGACTTTGTGATAGCTCAAAGACACATTAAGGAGCACATAATAATCAATAAATTGTGGAGGAGCGTGCTAGGGTCAGCAGTGATGAAATGTCCTATGTCCAATCCCACTAGGTGGAAGTCAAGAACATTAAGAGCAATGGGAAGAAAGTCAAGAATCATCCCTAGAACAAGCCCAAGACCCAACTAATGAAGAAGAAGAAGAAGGTGATCTTTACCTGTTACGTGTGCGGCAAAGAAGGCCATAAGGCCAGCAAGTGTCGTGACCGTAAAGGCAAGGGACCATCTCTAGATCAGCACAAAAGTAAGGCTAAAGCCAATGTGGCTTTAGCCAGTCCTGTTTCAGATGGGTATGTACCTCAGGTCTTTATGGCAAATTCATCAATTGATTGTTGGATTGATACAGGTGCAATTAGATATATCTGTGCTGATCGTTCATGTTTCTCTTCATTTCAAGGTGACACTGTGGCTCCATCCCATTGGGCAACACACCACCACTACAGTGCGTTGGATTGGCAAGGTCTACCTGAAGCTCACTTCCGACAAGATGCTCATCCTTGGAGATGTACTGTATGTGCTTGCGATGTCCCGTAATCTTATCAGCAGGTCCATGCTTTGTAGGCAAGGAATAAAGCTTGTTTTTGGGTCTAATAAGGTCATATTTATCAAATTTAGTACTTTTGTGGAAGTTCATGATATTTGACACTCTCGTTTATGTCATGTTAATTTTGAAGCAATATAGTGGTTAAGCAAAATGAGTTTAATTCCAAGTTATAAGTATGAGAAGGGCTCAAAGTGTGAAGTGTGTGTGCAAACAAAGCAGCCTCGAAAACCTTTACATAGTGTTGAGAGATGAGATACTTCTCCACTTTAGTTAATTCATTCTGATCTTTGTGAGATGATGGCATTTTAACTAAAGGTGGCAAGCGTTATTTGTTTACTCTCATTGATGATGTGGCTAAGTAATGTTATGTTTATTTACTTAAGTCGAAAGATGAAGCACTAGAACATTTTAAAATATACAAGGCTAAGGTGAAAAATCAACTAGAAAAAAATCAAACGGTTGAGATTGGACCAAGGAGGTGAATACATCTCTAAGGAATTCTCCCATTCCGTGAAGGTGGAATAATTCATGAAGTTACTCCACCATATTCTCTCCAATCAAATGGAGTAGCCGAACGAAAGAACCAAACTCTTTGTGACATGGTTAATGCCATGTTACAGATTTCAGGTATGTCGGACTCATGGTGGGGTGAGGCAGTTCTCACAGCTAATTATGTCCTAAATAGGGTGCCTCTCCGCAATAGCGAAGAAACACATTATGAAGGATGGAATAGGAGAAAACCGAACATGTTCTTTCTTCGTACTTAAGGTTGACTTGCAAAAGTGCATGTGCCTTTGCCAAAGAAAAGGAAACTTGTTCCCAAGACCGTTGACTGTATCTTTCTAAGATCTGCCCGTTGTACAGATTTCTAGTGGTTAAATCCAAGGTTACTCGTGATGTGACTTTCTTTGAAAATGTGTTTCTTATGAGAGCAAATGAAGTCAATGTTTCTGTTAAAAATTTCAATATATTTTAATTTGCGTTAGCAAACTTATTCAATATTCAATTTGAATATGATGGAAAACTTGTAAGTCAGAATCGATTTTACGCCACTATTAACTTTCATGCCCATCCATTCGTCACCTCAAATGACAATTTTCGTAAGTATCAGGATAACTCTAGGCTAGGTTCATTGTCTAGGCATTAAAAATGCCCTCTCTTTAATACATACTAAATATATAAATTAGCATCGGAATGCAGGTAATACTTAACAGGCATACACCAGGCATAGATCTATTCAAATGTATTCCCCATTTCTTGTTTCTGTATAAGAGCAGGTGTGTCATCCGCTCACAACATACAATCTTTGCTAGCAAACACCTAAGAGGCTACAATAAATTGATTAGACATGTGATGGTGAAGATTAAGCCAAGAATGGGTAAGCAAAACATTGAGATTAAGCTCATCCAAAACAAATGGCAAGGCAAGTATACTTCTCAAAGCATTGTGATGGTGTCTTCAAGAAGGCCAATGAGTTTCCCATCCTTTGTGGTGAGGAGATTGCTGCTATCATCTTCTCTCCAGGCGGTATGCTATACTCCTTTTGCCACCCATCTATTCACTCTGTCCTAAATCTTTTCTTTTCTGATGGCACTCGTGACAACCCCACCGTCGGCAACGGTGGCCAAGGTAGCACTGAGTCAATAAGTACACTACAAGAGCTGAATCAGGAGCACGCAAAGTTACAGAAGATGGTTGAGGCTGAAAAGTGCCAAAATAAGAAGGTCAATGAGGCAATTCCAGTAATTACCCAGGATAACTCAATGCTACGTCCATTGACCACGCATTAAAAATGCCTTCTCTTTAATACGTAACAAATAAGTAAATTTGCACTGGAATTTAGGAAATATTTACTTGGCATAGGTTTATTCAAATGTATGCCCCATTTCTCGAATATATATAAAAGCAGGTGTATCATCCGCTCACAACTTACAATTTTTGCTAACATATATACACCTACGAGGCTAGAATCTATTGATTAGCTATGCGATGGTGAAGAGTAAGCCAAGAATGGGCAAGCAAAATATTGAGATCAAGTGCATCCAGAACAAAGTGGCAAAGCAAGTGTACTTCTCAAAGCCTTGTGATTGTATCTTCAAGAAGGCCAATGAGCTCTCCATCCTTTGCGGTGTGGAGATTGTACTCCCTTGGCCACTGAGACAACTAGCTAGCACACTACAAGAGCAGATCAGGAGCACGTAAAGTTGTGGAAGATGGTAGAGGCTGAAAAGTGCCAAAATAAGAAGATCAAGTAGAGACTAAACTGAACCATGTGTAATTTCCGCATTAAGAAAAGCCCTAGAGGTAAACTTTTAAAAAGTTTGACTAAGGAAGGTTGTATACCCTTTGATACGGTTATGTCACCTCCAATGTGCAACTTGTAAACCTTTATAAATATTTACCTTTTGCCAAATTTTATTTGTAGTTTTAAATTGGATTTCCTGCTTACACTAAGAGGTTTAACAGAGTTAATGCATGCATAAATATTCAAAAGGAAGGCATAGTAAGGTTAATTGAGCAAAAAGTAGAATTGAAGTAAATATTGTAAGTATATTCAAAAGTTGAATTTGATACAATAGATAGAAACAAGATTTTCATAAAATAATATTGTTAGTGTAGGCTTCGACCAAACATTAACCTAACAATGGGCATCCCATTTGGACCATCTTTCCTCAAAAAGATCTCATATGGATTCCATCCATCCATAAGTATTTTGTAAAACCATTTTGAAAACAAAGTCTAATCTATTAAAAACTTTACTCAGCTTGCCCATGACAATGAGCATAACTATCCATAATAGTTTATACACTCTGCAGAGGTTGTACAGCTTTACCCACAAGATATGATTATCTCATAATGGCGGTCATTACATACTTCCGTAGGTGTGCGACTGAGAAAATTATAACAAGGCCTTTACAATGCAAAGCCTTCAACCTGGCCAAGGCAACACTAAGGTTTCACCCCAGTAAAGAATCTATCAGACCAAGACCCCCTCTTGAGCCGAGTGAGACTTCTCATGGCCTATGCCACACTCACTTTCAACCTACAGCGAGACTCAGGTTGGGACCTTCAAATTAGTTAGCCAGGACTGTCCCATATTAGCCTTATGGTAGTATGATAGGGTTTTGTAGCAGTAGCTCACAGACCGGTCCTTAACTCCTGATCTGGATACGTACACTCAAGCTCATTTCACGGTCTTGCAACACATGATTGAAGTGTTCTCGTATATTGAAGATCACAAGGACATGCTACGCGAAGAGAATTCAAGCCGATCGGAGGTTTAGATCATGAGACAGCACAACCGTCGGTTTAATGAATGGTTGAGGGTGCGATTCACTGGGAGGTCGTCAAGTGAAACACTGCAATGGTTGGCAAAAGGGACAAAATTTACAATTGTGGCACGACGAGGATATGACATTAATGGGTACAAATTTTATACAATAGATCATGATAGAAAGAGTATAATCTAGAACTTAGGTGGTCGCATAGATGCATCTCGTGATGTGTAGTTCAGTACAACTAGCCCAAGCTCCTACTATGGGCTTGTAGAGGAGATTTGGAAGCTCGACTACATGATTTTTAAGATCTCTCTATTTCGGTGCCATTGGGTTTAACTCCCACAGGGTGTGAAGGTCGATAAGTACGACATCATTATTGTGGACCTCAAATGCATAGGATACAAAGATGAACCATTCGTACTCGCGAGGCAAGTTGTTCAAGTTTTTTTATGTAACCGACCCAGCAAATAAGAAGTGTCACGTAGTTCTTAATGGAAAAAGAAATATTGTCAGAGTTGAGAATGTCGTGGACGAGGAAGAGTACAATCAATTTTTCAAGTTGCCTACATTTGGAGACAGCATCAGGCTCGAGGAAGAACCAATCAATGAAGAAAGGTATATGCGTGTCGACCATCGTGAAGAGCTTTATTTAAAAGGAAATAGCCAAGTGTAATGATCCTACATGGTTAACACCTATTTCAAAATTATTCCAATGTAATTATAAGAAACTCGGCAGTAATTAAGAAATTATTCCATTGTAATTGATTTAGTAATTAAGAAATAATTATAATGATCCCACAGGACAAACACCTATTTCAAAATTATTCCAATGAAATTATAAGAAACTCGGCATTTAATTAAGAAAATATTCCATTATAATTGATTTAGTAATTAAGAAATAATTATATATGTGATTGTATATGCTGTTGGAACTAATCTTGACTGATCTTGCTGGTTAGTCACAGTTATAAAATTTGAATGCCATAACATGGGTAGTGTCATTGGTGATGGTTATACAAAATGGTTTTCAGTTGGACGAATGATCGTGCAGTAAAGGGGAAAGTGTTGTTAGCACTTTTGGGATGTGGATGTTTCGCCTGAGTAATGTCTATGGACTTAACTTTGTGCGCCATTGATTTGAGCCCTACCGTACAATCACATGTCTAGTATAGGATAGACCTAGCTAATTAATTTATGATATTTTAATTTCAGTTCTGTCATTTGGATGTATGTGGTTTGATCGTAGTCATGGATCCACATTAAGGGAGTAGGTGGAACTAGGCTGAGATTGAATATTGTAAAGGTTTTGTCATAAACTCTCTACCGCATACCAAAGGAAGTGTATTAATCGCGTAGCAATATAAGATGATCATGTCATGTGAGTAAAGTTGTACAACCTTTGCAGAGTGTTAAACTATTTGAATAGCCATGTTCCAGGTCACAGACAATGCTCAGTGATTTTATACAAGGGGTAGATGTTTCGTAAAACTTGGTTAGGATTAAGTTGGGAAATGAATGGTTAGTTCACTTGTGATTTATTACGTGAATGGTTAGTTCACGGTTGATTTAATGGGTGAATGGTCAGTTCACTTGCGGTCTATTTAATTCCTTTGGTTTAATGATTAATTTACTCATTTATAAGTTCACTTTCAATCTATTTATTGTATTTACTTTAAATTATTACTTTCTGCAAAATAACCATTCAGACATCATTTGATAAGCCTTGCATACTATATCACATTATTGTTACAAATGACTTGCTGAGTACTCTATTTACTCACGGCTTTATTCATTTTGTTCGGTTGAAGAAGAGGAACCATACTAGCTAGAGGCATGTGAAGGAGGGTACTTCAATAACTTCGCAAATTAGGACTTCTCTCTCCAATTGATTGCATGTGGGTATGTCGAATGGCTACTACGTTTGTTTGTGCTTTCCGCTGCTAGTTTCTTGAGTCTTTCAAACTATTATCTGTAAGTTTAGCCATAAGGTCGTAACTCTAGTAATTAATAATATTTGAGTCTTTTTCTTGGTTAAATGTGAATATGGTTGATATTTCATTAATGTTTCCACTATATTTACTAGTGTGATTCTAGACTAGTATAGAATACACAGAGAATCCGAATTTGCATATTCAGGTCTCTACATAACACGTGTGAACAGATGATGACATGGCTCCTACATGGCAATGACTTGGATGATGACATGGCAAGGACGTGGCATTGCTTTGTGGTGGGATGAGGTGGCAGGCTGAGTCTTGTGTGGCACTAGTGTGGCATACAGCTGGCAAACACGTCAGCTTTGGTGTTGAGGTGGCGAGCCATGTTGACAGTCGACGTGGATGAACCAACGTTCTAGAGCTCCAGCGACAGCGGCGGCGAACGGCGGTGTATGGCGGGTCGGCAAGGTCAACTCTGGCTTTCTTCCAACGAGGCAAAGCTATCCAACGGCCCTAGCTGGCTAGATGGCATGGCGGGCAGGTCGACGGTGACATCCATGGTGGTGCAAGCACGTGCAACGGCGAAACTAGCGAAGAAAGGCTTGACGAGGCTAGACATGGCGCTTGATGGACTTAATCCCGTGCAGAGTCGCACTGTTTCACTGTGCATACGTATAATTGTACGCGCTCTCGCCAGAACGCTGCGACGTTTCAAGGCGAAGCATGGCGTCGTTTCCGCTGGGCAACGGCAGGGAGTAACTGCTGTGTATTTGGTTTGTATAAAGCCTCAAAGGCAAATAAGAAATGGTGATGGATTCAGTGCAGTAGTATTCATCTTCTCCTTCCATCCGTGATGCATTCAGAGCAGCAGCAGTATTTCGCGTGCGTAAGTCTGTGAGTGTATTCTTAGTGTCTGGTGTAAAGGAAACAGAGATAGTATGGAAGCGTTGTCACCTCTATACGAGGCCGCGTGAGTTTATTTAAGGGCTGGACCAAACGCCAGGAGTTTACAAGCTGTGCGTCTCATGCATATCCTGTAACCGCTAAGGAGAGGGAATCCTAATTACAAGGGATATAATAGATTGAATCTACCGGGTTCTATACAAGGTACAAGACTCCTGAAGCAGTTAGGATATGCATGAAGACAGCACAGATAGATACAGATTGGTTTCCTAAACCTTCCTTGTTAACAGCCTCCCTCAATCACAACTTTCTTAAGTTGAGATTGTGTTTGAATTCTTCGAGTTTTTGAACTGACAAGGGTTTGGTGAAACCATCTGCAACTTGATCGCCAGTAGGCACATATTTGACATCCAGTAATTTTTGATTGACTCTTTCTCTGACAAAGTGATAGTCTATCTCAATATGCTTAGTTCGTGCATGAAAGACTGGATTAGCTGAAAGATATGTGGCACCAATATTGTCACACCATAACTTAGCTGCCGGAGGACTTTCGATACCTAGTTCGCTCAATAGAGTCTGTACCCACATTACCTCAGCTGTAGCATTGGCTAAAGATTTATACTTAGCCTCAGTACTAGATCTCGACACTGTTGCTTGCTTTCGTGCACTCCAAGATATAAGATTTGTTCCTAAAAATATTGCAAATCCACCTGTCGATCTTCTGTCATCAGGACATCCTGCCCAATCTGCATCAGAAAAGGCGCTAACAAGAGTTGACTTACACTTGCTAATGTGAAGTCCAATACTCAGTGTATGCTTTAGATATCTCAAGATTCTTTTGACGGCAGTCCAATGCAGCGTAGTTGGAGAATGCAAATATTGACAAACTTTATTTACAGGAAAAGAGATATCAGGTCTGGTCAATGTCAAATATTGTAAGGCACCAACAATACTTCTGTACCTTGTAGAATCTTCAGATCCAAGCTGATCTCCTTGGGCAGTTAATTTTTCTGAAGTCGACATGGGTGTGCTTACTGGCTTGCAGTTTAGCATGTTCACTCTTTTAAGCACATCTGAAGCATATTTTTCTTGAGTCAGAAGTATACCTTCTTGTGTTCTTTTTACTTCAATACCTAGAAAGTAGTGAAGTTCACCGAGATCCTTGAGAGCAAATTATGTCTTGAGATCTCTGAGAAGAGCCACCGTTGCATCTGTGGATGAGCTGGCAACAATTATATCATCAACATAAATTAGCATGAACATAGTAATATTTCCTTTGTTATAATAAAATAAAGATGTATCTGTCCTGGATGGCTGAAAACCAAGATTCTGCAACTTCTCACTAAGTCTTGAGTACCATGCCCTTGGAGCTTGTTTTAGACCATATAACGATTTATCCAGTTTGCACACATGATCCATTATTGCTTTGTTTTCATACCCTGGAGGTTGTCTCATAAACACATCTTCCTCTAGAACACCATGTAAAAACGCGTTCTGAACATCTAACTGGCGAAGACTCCATCCTCGAGAAACAGCAACAGAAAGAACAAGTCTGATAGTGGCTGCCTTGACTACAGGACTAAAGGTGTCCTCATAGTCGATGCCATACCTTTGCTTGAAACCCTTGGCAACCAGTCTAGCTTTGTATCTATCTATTGATCCATCTGCTTTTCTCTTGATTTTGTAGACCCATTTGCAGTCAATTAAATTCATATCTTTTCTTGGTGGTACTAAATGCCAAGTCTTATTTCTCATTAGAGCTATATACTCAGTATCCATTGCATCCTTCCAATTTTTATTTGTCAAAGCCTCCTGTAAATTTTCAGGTTCACCAGCAGACGTAAGAAAACCATACCTTATTCTGCCATCAGTAAAAACTTTCGGCTTTACAATGCCCTGCTGCAATCTGGTGACAGGTCGATGTTGTGCAGTCGGACCAGCGCGAGATTCTGCAGGAAAACTGACGGAAACGCCTGATCCATCTGGTGGCATGTGTAGACTGGCTTCGGGCGACACATCACCAAGATGGGCGGGAGACTGTGTCTGAGCAGCTGCACTGTCCTCAGCTGCAGTTTGCATGTCGCCATCAATACTTGGTCTGGCATCATTACCTGCTCCGCCATTATGACTTGCATGCAAACCACTTTCTCCACCATTATGACCTGCATGCAAACCACCTTCTCCTGCATGCATACCACTATTACCTGCACGCAAACCGCTTGTAGTGTTGTCTGTATTTGCATGCATGTCGCTTGTAGTGTCGCCTGTATCTGCATGCATGCCTCCGCTCGTAGCATCACCTGTGTCTGCTTCCTGCAACATAATTTCCACTGCAGAATTTTCAGCAGAATTAGTAGCAGGGTCATTGAATTGGTCACCTATTTGTTCTCCCCCCTGACCGAAAGAATTTAGCAAGGTAGATGGGAGAAGAAGAATTTCTGATCTGAGTCTGGCACCGGCATTGGGATGAAGATTTGAGAAGGGAAAAACTTCCTCATCGAACACAACGTCGCGGGAAATATAGATTCGGCCTGTTGAGATATCTAGGCACTTAAAACCTTTATGCATGTTACTATATCCAAGAAAAGCACACTGCTTGGAGCGGAATTGAAGCTTGCGACTATTGTAAGGACGAAGATTTGGCCAACATGCACATCCAAAGGTGCGAAGAGACAGATAATTTGGCTTGACTCGGAAAAGACGCTCCAAAGGAGTCATAGATTGAATTATCTTGCTAGGAGTTCGATTAATTAAATATGTAGCTGCCAGAAACGCTTCGTCCCAAAATTTTAATGGCATTCCCGCATGAGCAAGAAGAGATAAACCAACTTCTACTATGTGCCGATGTTTTCTCTCAGCTGACCCATTCTGTTGGTGTGTATGGGGACATGAAACTTGATGAGATATTCCTATTTTTCTAAAGAAAGAGTTTAGCTTCTCATATTCACCTCCCCAATCACTTTGTATGGAAATAATTTTCCTATCAAATAATCGTTCCACAAGATTTTGGAATTCATGAAATTTTTGGAAAACCTCAGACTTATGTTTAAGCAAGTAGATCCAAGTGAATTTACTATAATCATCGATAAAACTGACATAATATTTATTTTTCCCAACAGATTCAGGTGCAGGCCCCCATACATCAGAAAAGACCAATTCTAAAGGAAAATGCGACATACTGACAGACTTTGAATAAGGTAACTGATGACTTTTCGCCTGTTGACAAGCATCACAGACTGAATTTTTATTGGAATCTAAAGAACATGGGAGATTATTTAGGTTCACAACTTGTTGAACGACTGGAACGGCAGGATGTCCTAGACGATTGTGCCACCTTAATATGGATGGTTTGGTGACACTATATGCTTGCTTATGTGCTGCGACTGGAGTGGATGGAAGAGGATATAGTCCTCCTTCACATTTTCCTCGAAGTAGAACCCTCTTCGTTGCCTGATCCTTGATCAAAAAATAATTTGGATGAAACTCAAGGAAAGCTTGATTGTCAGTGGCTAGACGATGAACAGAAACAAGATTTTTCTTGGCTTTTGGAACGTGTAGCACATTATTAAGAAGAAAATTACGTTGAGGGGTATGAACAATAGTGCGACCAATGTGTTCAATGCCCATACCTGCGCCACTTGCCGTGTGAATCTGTTCCACGCCATGATATTTGTCACGAACTGAGAGTTTGTCAAGTTCACTGGTAATGTGATCAGTGGCGCCCGTGTCGGTGTACCAATTTGTATCGACGCCATATGATGTCACAGCATTAGCAGCTGTCTTCTTCTCAGGGACATACTCCTCATCAAACCGATACCAGCAGTCAAGGGCTGTATGATTCGGCTTGTCACAGACCTGGCAACGGATGCGGTTATCAGTGTTGCTGCTGGAACCGCCTCTGCCGTATGATTTCTGATTGCTGCGTCCGCCGCGACCGCCGCGACTATTGCCTCGGCCGCCTCGACCGCGCTGTGAGCTGCCGCGTCCACGCAGTACAGCATTGACTGAGCTTTGAGATCCCATGGTTCCCTGCAGCAGATTCATCCGGTTTTTGAAGCCAATCAATTGTGAATACAGTTCGCTCACCGAGATGGGATCAGATCGACCCAGTATGGTTGTTACAACCGGGTTGTAATCGACGTCGAGACCATTGAGGATATAGGAGATGAATTCTTCATCGTCCAGAGATTTGCCGGCGGCTGCCATCTCATCGGCAAGCCCTTTCATCTTCCCGATGTACTCCGGCATCGTCATGGAACCCTTCTGGGTGCTCGCCAACAGCATGCGGGTATTAACCACACGCGCTCGAGTCTGAGAGGAAAACATGTCCTCTATTGCTTTCCACACCTGAGCCACGCTCGTCATCGAGGCGACATGAGTGAGAATCTCCCTCGACAGAGAGGAGAGAAGATGACCGAGAACCTGTTGATCCGAGGCTACCCACTTGGCATACTCTGGATTCGGTTCTTCAGCATCCTTGTCGCCGGACTTGACGACGATCGTCTTCGGCGGAGCCACCACAGTTCCGTCGAGGAACCCAGTGAGTTGCGCCCCGCGTATAGCCGGCAAGATCTGCGCCTTCCACAACATGTGATTACTCTTGTTTAGTTTCTCCGTTACTGGGTATACCAGCGATGCGCCAAACGCCGATGAAGAAGTAGAAGAGGACGCGTTCGCCATAGATGTGTGCTGTAGAGGTTGGCTCTGATACCATGTAAAGGAAACAGAGATAGTATGGAAGCGTTGTCACCTCTATACGAGGCCGCATGAGTTTATTTAAGGGCTGGACCAAACGCCAGGAGTTTACAAGCTGTGCGTCTCATGCATATCCTGTAACCGCTAAGGAGAGGGAATCCTAATTACAAGGGATATAATAGATTGAATCTACCGGGTTCTATACAAGGTACAAGACTCCTGAAGCAGTTAGGATATGCATGAAGACAGCACAGATAGATACAGATTGGTTTCCTAAACCTTCCTTGTTAACATCTGGGCGTCTTCCAAGCCTCACAGAGCCTCTACATCAGAGTGGTGCGGAAGAAGGTGCAGTACCGCAATACGGGCGGTGGCCGAGGGCCTCAAGATTTACGTCGTCGCGGACGAACGCGGCACAGCCGGAGAGGACGTCGTCTCCAAGCCGAGATCAAGTTGTGGCTTCTGCACGTCCTGGGAGTCATTCAAACCGAGATCAAGTCTTGGGTGATTCTGTCATCAAGTCTCGGGTGATTCTACCGAACGCGCAGACCGTCGTTTCCATCAGAGATCAAGTCGTGGTTTCTACAAGTGGTATCAGAGCTATCATATCCATCCGATCGGTTCCTGTTGGCGGTGGTGCTCGTTCGCCATCACCTCCTCCCCGACGACGGGTATCGCACTCGCCTCCGCCGCGCCGAAGGCGCCACCGCGGCAGCGAAGTCGTCATCGAGCGTATCGTCAAGGAGTCAGCGGTGTCCGTCTAGTACCCGATGCTGACGAAGACAAACTACCCGGAGTGGGTGGTGATGATGCGCATCAACTTGCAGGCACAAGGCCTGTGGGGCGCGATTGAACCCAGCGACGTCGAGTACAGCAAGGATCGGCTGGCACTAGCAGCGATCGCTCGCTCGGTCCCGACGGAGATGCTGAGTTTGATCGGCAGCAAGGAGACCGCGCGGGAGGCATGGGAGGCGGTCAAGGTCATGCGGATGGGCGTCGAGCGAGTGCGTGTGGCGACCGCGCAGAAGCTTCGGCGCGATTTCAACAACATCGCTTTCAAGGAAGGCGAGAATGTTGATGACTTCTCGATGCGAATTGCGGGCCTCGCCAACAATCTATGTCTTCTCGGCGATGAGATCGACGAAGCCGAGGTTGTTCGCAAGTTTCTCCAGGTGGTTCCTGATCGGTTCATGCAGGTCGCGATCTCAATCGAGACGCTGCTGAACATCGAGGAGTTGTCCATCGAGGAGGTCACAGGCCGTCTCCGGTCCGTGGAGTAGCGGCTCGACGCACGAGCAGTGGCCACAGAGTTTGGTTGTCGGCTGCTTCTGTTGTCGAAGGAGGAGGATCTCATCCGTCGCCTACGCAAACGCGACGAGGAGGGTGCGCGCGTCGGCAGCACTGGCGCCAGTGGAAGTGGTACAAGCGGCGGCTCGGTCCTACCACAGCGTGGCACGCAGCCACCCAAGCGCGATACCGACGACGCACGCAAGGACGATGGCAGCAAGGTCATCGACAAGTTTACGTGCAAATACTGCAGGAAAACTGGGCATTGGGCCCGGGAGTGTCGGAAGAAGAAGAGAGACGAGGCGGCGGCTGCAGCGCTGCTGGCCAAGGTGGACGATGATCTCGAGCCGTCCCTCTTGATGACCCAGGTGGTCTCTCTTTCACCGGAGCCCGCGCGGCTCCCAGAGCATGCTGCACCTGTGCACATCGGCGGACGGTTCTTCCTCAACGAAGAATGCGCAATGGTGCAGTTAGGTGACACCGACAACCACACCGACGGCCAGGACGACGGCGTGTGGTACCTCGACACGGGCGTGTCGAACCATATGAAGGGATTCGGTGTAGAAACCACAACTTGATCTCGGATGGAAATGATGCTCCGTGCGTTCGGTAGAATCACCCGAGACTTGATGACAGAATCACCCAAGACTTGATCATCCTGGTATGCTTGCGACACTTTGGAGCTTGCCGCCGAATGCTAGGGTATATAGGGGCGACTGGTGGCGAGGAAGAACATGAGTTTTCAAGTGAACTTCGGCTTACCTTAGTCGTTGAACCTCGGCGTGGTGCGGAAGGAGTGGCCCAGGTCGAGGTAGAGCTAACACACTGGTTGGCAACGGCAGTCGTTCCTCGGAACGCGAGTAATCACTCACTGGAGCTAAGGCGGGTGACGAACTCAACCGCTGAATTCCACACGAGGATGGCAGGGCTGAGACTTGAGCTTGCGAGAACTTTTGCGGCGACTCGGCGTGCTTATTTTCGGGGTCTCGGCGCCCTTTTATGCACGGAAGGGGCGGAGTTTGAAATGGAGACGACGCGGCATTCATGTCAGTTACGGCGCAGCGGCAAAAAAGAGTTCGGGAGGAAGAAGATAGCTCAGACTGACAGGGCTAGATAGCTGACATGTGGGCCCGAGTGGCAGTGAAGGAAAATGGGCAGGCCAGAGTGAGCGATGCGTGGCGGGTGCGAGAGAGATGGGCTGGCGTGGGCGGCGAGCTAGGCCGCGAAGCGAAATTGGAATGGGCCGAGGAAATGGATTGGTTGAAAGAAATGGGGAATTCAGGGCCTGTTTTGGAGAGCTCCACCACTGAAAACGTGGATCTGGAGCAGCAGGTCCACCGTGGATCTGGGATCCCACCATGGAGTGTTTGGCTTGTACAGCAGCTCCAGATCCACGAAATTGAGGTTTTGGTGGGAATGGCCACTTTTGGTGGGATGGGGTGTGTAACCAGTGGCATTGGTGGGTAATTACCACCTAACTCCACGGTGGAGCACCCCTTGAGAAGCTCCATGAAATCCATGGATCTGGCCCTCAGATCCAGGATTTTGGTGGATCCAGATTTCGCGGAGCTGGAGCGTTTGGGTAAAATTTCATGGAGTGGAGCTGTTGTTTGTGGATCTGGAGCTGGTGGAGCTCTCCCTAACAGGCCCTCAGCCCAAGAGCGAATCCGGATTCGCCATGTTTTTCTGAATTTTAGAAAATAGGATATATTCAATTGAGATCTAATGAATAGCAAATAAATCCAAAACATTCCAAGAAAATACAAAACAATCCTTGTAACACCAGCAATTCTAATAAAATAGATTTTCAAAGCAATTTTAATAAAATAGATTTTCAATTAATTGAAGTTTAGTTTATTCATAGTAAATTGTTTTAATTTCTAAAAATTCAAGTTAAGTTTTAATTAATTCAAGAAAAATCCAAATGATTAATTTTATTTTAGAAACTTCAAAAATACTCTGAAAACCAGGATGTTACAGTGTTGTAGCATTGAATCAATGGGAGGCTTGCCTACGATTGACTAAGGATTCAACCTTATGTGCCATTGAACTGAGTTTTACTGTAGAACCACATGTCTGGTATGGGACAAACCTGGCTGCATATTTTGTTGAGTTCTAACTCTAGCACAGCTAAGTTAAATTCAGGGAAGAATGACAGCATGGTAGATTTAGCCATGGTGCAGGTTTAGTTCCATGGGGGGCTTAGTTCAGGGTGGACGGCCGCTGGTTGGAGCCTTGCTTAAGGTTGTGTTTCATCGTCAAGCTATTATTGTTGTGAGGTATTATAAAGGCTTTGTTGTGATCTTCTTGGTTAGCACGCCTAAGGAAGTGTGTTATATCGGTGACACTACAAGTTGATCATATTGTGTGAATAAAGTTGTACAATCTCTGTAGAGTGTTACCAAACTATTCGAATAACCTTTTCCGTGGTCATGGGCAATGCTCGAGAATTTCACAAGAGGGTTAGAATTTGGAAGAACAACCTTGCTAGAAAATTTTAGAAAATATGCTTAGACTGGTTGGTACCAGTGGCTAGATGGAATCTTTGGATGGGCATCAGGTGATGCCTCGCCAGTTTATTTATTTCATCTATCATTTACTTGTCAATTTGTTAATATCTATTAGCTTATGCTTTGCAATCTATTTATTGTATTTCAATGCAAGTTATTGGTTTTTGCAAAATAAACCATATCAACCATCCCTTGGAATAAGCCTTGCATATATACATAATTGCACCCATATGCACAACTTGCTGAATACTCCATGTGCTTATCCTTACTATAAACAATGCTGCTCAGTTGCTGGAAGTCAAGATTTCATCTCTACTGAAGAGCCATTTCTTAAGGAGTATCTTGAGGATAGTAAAAACTAGGTCACGCTACCCGAGTCGATTGCCTATGGGCATATGGATAGGCTACATTTGAAGATTATTTTATTCTTTTCGCTATAGTTTACTTGAGTTGTTTGGCCATTGAGGCTATTAATTGCACGCTTGACCCTAAGGTCGTTACTCTGATAATAAAGGTATTTGCTTATTTCTTAGTCATTCGTGTGTATGGAATGATATTTCATTTATGTTGCCACTGTGTGCACTAACGTGATCCTAGACTAGTTTAGTATACACAGAGGGTCTGGATTTGCAAAATTGGGTCCCGATAGAGATGGTATTAGATCCATGTCGACTATCGATCATGATCTTAGTTAGAATAGTCGTTATCAGGAAGACTTCAAAATTGATTTTACAAAAAATACTGATGTGCTATTCTCATCTTTTCTTGTCTTTCTATTCTTACCCTTCATAGTATTATTTTCCCGTAATTCTTCCTTCATCGTTTTGGAATATTAAATGGATCATCTTTCCTTCACAATCCTAGTAAATCATCGAATGATTCACATCTTTGTGGATAGGCCGTTAGGTAGGTTGTTAGGATTAGATCTTTAAGGACTCATCTTTTCAAAGAGTAGCTAGACCCTGTTGTCATATATTTAGTCGAGTAGACGTTGGATCTTCTGTTGTTTACGTAGTATGCACTATGGAATTGCCCTATGGCATATTGTTTTATAGTGATACTAAAACCTATTTTATGAGTTTTCTACTTTTTGTCAATAGCTTTTGGCCATTTGTGTGAGTTTTAGTATTCCTTGGGTTTAACCTACTTCCCCAATTAGACTCTTTCCCCTCACCTATTGCTTTTCCCTCGTATCTTGAACCTTAGCAAGTCAACAAATGGACAACACTAGCAACATCAATTGTATAGTGAATCAGATTTATCCAATGCCACCACTACTATTCAAGTTTGTATCAACCAAATGAGCATCAACCGCTACCTAAGAGCATTGGAAGAGGAATCGTGAACCATGTTATCCCCAACGTCACGCCGAGTAACCTATTCCTCAACCAAGACTCAGTTTTGAGTTTACCTAGCGTGGAAGTGTGAAGACCTTATGGAAAGCCGAGTTTTTTCCCATATCTTTAGGATGCTTGAATCTCAGGGTCGGGGTTCCGCTTAAGAGGGTAGTCTATAACATCCTAGGTTTTTGGTATTTTAAACAAAATTGTAAATAAAAATGTTGTATAAATTTTCCCCGATTTTCTATAATTAACTAAAGCTTAATTTGAAATTTAAGAAATTAAAAATATTTAATATGAGGAAATTAAATATTAAATATTTCCAAATATATTTTATTTGAGTTTCTTGTGCCTCAATGTATTTTCTAGAATTTTCTTGAATTTTACTGTAGTATTTTGCTATTTATTTGGATTTAATTTGTTTTCTAGCAATTTATTAAAATGGAAAAGCAATTGAAAATCATTTGAAAAGCTTAGGCTGAGTTCTCCTCAGCCCATTCCTTTCTCTCTTCTTTGTTCAGTCAAGCTTCACCAATCGACCCAGTCCTCTCTTCCTTTTTTTCCCTTTGCCCGGCCAGTTTCACCCGAGTGTGCGCCAACATGCTTCTTCCTCTCTCCTTTTCTTCTTCTCACTGCTAGCCCGAACACACTGGTCAGAGCAACAATGTTGTGCACTGTTCACCTTCTTCCTTGCAACCCCGATGTGAAAATGAGCACCGCCACCGTCTCACATCTAGACTCCACCTCCCCATGCTATTAAAGCCCCATGCTTCCCCAAAATGGGTACCCTGAGGCACCCTCTCCCCTAAAAGAAGGTGAACAAGCCAACACTAGATCTGGCCAAGATGAGGAAGAACGTGCACCAATTTAGCTATTCTTCGCTAGGGTAACACCTCAAATACCTTTCCCCATGTTCGTTTATCGATTTTATGGAGGTTCAGGTGAGTTCCAGTAAGAGAGTGTGTGAGCTTCATGTTTAGGAGTGATGTCGCTCCGTATGTGTGTATGTATTACTATGGTGTATTGAGACTAGATGGTGCTTCTCCAGGTGGAGGTTCAGGACCAGTGCCATCCATACATCGTCCACAAGATTAAATAAGCAAGTGCATGGTAGACAGCAAAGGGTAGTTGTTCTTATTGTTTTGGTTTAAGTGAAATTGCCTACCAGTTTATGATATCTATGATGAACCCATGATGCTGACTAAGTGACGATATTAGTTAGATGAAAGTGATGCAATGTGGTGAATAATGGTAGTTCCATGGTGATTGTTTGAGAATGGTCATGGTAAATGGTACCATGTTTCGATGATATGTAGATTGATAATTATTAATGGTACGTGTTAAATGCTAAAAACAAATGTTGCATTACGTTCTTGCATATCATGGAAAGAGATGGTCTTTATGAGCATATATGGTTTGCTTTGTGTGGACCTCTCATGAGAGTGGAAAAAGAAAGACATACTTCAATAGACACTCTACAGGAGTGGAGGATGAGGTCCACACATAAAAAAGGATGGGTTGGGTGAGTATCGATGGATGCTCGCTCTGCTCTTGTTTTGTAGTAACGTAACTAAGAGAGTTGTTGTGGAAATTTAGTAGTGATGGATGTAATTTGGAATGATATAGAGTAGTAGTAGCATTCTAGGTCCAGATGTTGCGTCGGAGTGTTATAGTTGGTATCAGAGTAGACGTTAGGTCCATGGTGAATAAATTGGTAACTTAGACTACCTCAATCAACTAAAATTTGACCTAGGGTTTGGTTATTAAACTAAAATTCTACCTAGGTTAAGCAACTTCTAAAACGTGACTTAGAAATAGCAACCCAAATAGCTTATTTAAACTTGACACACTCTAGTGCACAGAAGGATGGGGTTTGTGTCAAGTGTTGGAACTACTTTTCCACTTGTTGTACTATTTATTTCTAATGTTACGAGATTGACACTCGTGAGTTGATCGTGTGACATTTGTTTGTAAAGTTATGCCGAGGGGTAGAGGCCATGGTGTCGGCCAAGGCTGTGGTGGAGATCATGGCCTTGACCGTGGGTGTGGCTAGGTAGTGCCACCGCACGTTGGACGGGAGTCTGCCACTGAGGATAGCGATTCACCGAGGGCGTCGCACTCAAGAGAATCAAGCGAAGATGTTGCTCCAGCTAGGCAGTTAGGGGTTGGGGAACATATTGGGTCCTCAACCATTCTAAGGGAGCTTTGGGGAGAGATTTACACACTTTGTCAACAAGCGTTGGTAGCTCCTACTACTAATGTGCCTGCTATAGCCCCTACTGTGGTTGCTACCAATCCGGTCGCACCGAAGGCAAGAGTGGACCTTTGTGAGTGATGGCATTGCGATTGGATATCTTTGATAGATCAAGCACACCAGTCTAAGCTATGGCTTAGTTGTGCTACATGGAGACGCAGTTTGAAGCCCTACAGATGACTTCACAGCTAAGGGCTCGCTACGTAGTTTTTTAGTTAAAGGGTCAAGTGGACATCTAGTGGGAAGAAGTCCTTTCGGCTAGGACCCCTGCCTAGGGTCTTGCCACTTGTGAGGTCTTTGTTGAGTAGTTTAAGGTGAAGTACTACCTTGAGTCTTTTGTGTAAAGGATGGAGGTCGCTTTATCGACCTTCATTTAAATAAAGATGACCGTGGTAGAGTACAAGGCGAGTTTCAATAACCTAATCCATTTTGCATCATCAGTTAAGAGTAATAATCTTGAGAAGGCCAAGAGGTTCCACCAAGGGCCCGTCATGTTATGGGAGCTACCGTGCTAGGTGACTTTAACTCTATGGTCAAACAAGCCAGAGGAATGGAGATGCAGCTCACTAAAGGGATGGAACCCTCATGTGGACCAATTGCTTCTAGTGGTGACCAGAAGAGAAGCTTCAGTGAGGGGAGTGGGTTTGCTCAATGACCCATCTTCGAGAAGTTCAAGGGGACCCAACATCCCCTGCGTCCAATTCTAAGTTTCTGAGGTAGCCCTCTTCAATGCTACATTCTTCGGTGCCTTGTTCCTCTTCAGCAACCATAGCCTATCATCCTATTCTAGGGCAAGGCTTGATCTGCTTTTAGGGCAAGGCTTGATGTGCTATAAGTGGGATGATGGACAACATGCCGTTGACTTCTCTTGGATGGGGAACTGTCATCACTGTGGCCAGGCAGGCCACAAAGCATTGGTGTGCCAGCACAACCCCTCTAGCATCACCACGTAGGAGCTGGTACCCACATCATCATCAGTTGCTTCTTCTCGAGGGTCTTTCCAAATGTTGGCAACTGCCCCCTGTGCCATAGCTTCCTCTAGGCAGGGCACTACCTACTGGGTACTCTAGCACCCTGCACAAACTGCTCTACTTTAGCTCACCGCACCTCCTCCAATTCTGATACCGCCACAGCAGAGTGTTGGGGCTCTCATTACCCTAGCACCATTAGGACTGTAAAAAAGCATGAGGCTCACGAGCTGCTCAAGCTGCTTCAAATTAGCTAAGCTTAAGCTTGATCCTGAGCTTGTGAGCTTCAGCAAGCTGAGCTCAAATAGCACATCAAGGCATGGTAAAGTTCCCAACCTGCCTACACTCCTAAGTCTTTTTCTCTTTCATATTTGTTCCTATTAAAACATTCATTCTATTATGTTGTGAGTTGTTATAATTTTCTATTGTCACTTGTTAAATATTACTGTGTGTTAACTCTTACCGAGCTTACTTGAGCCAAGCTTGAGCTTTAGTTTTTCTTATTGTTTAAAAATTAGTGCATGTTGAATTGTTAACTATTAACGAGCATACTCGAGCTGAAGTTGAGCCTACTCGAGCTTGGCTGAGCCAGGCTTAGGCCTGGATCCAATCTCAGACCCTAACTCAGTCTCGCTCGAGCTTCTACCAAGCTTGAGCTTGGAAACTAAGATCACTTGAGCACAACTCGTTTGCAGACGTAGGTGTGTCATTTTGGAGTCTACATGTTGCTTGTCGCTGAGACTATGGGTCAACCAGACATGGTGATAGGCACCCTACTAATGGATTCACATGACTCCCTTACTCTTTTTTATTTTGGAGCTACCTATTCCTTTGTGTCATGTGAGTTTGCTAAAAATGAATTTGAGTGTGCACCAGATTTCTCAATCAGTTACACTTAGTTCTCCAGGGGTATCATTACTAGCTCCATGGCATGTCTTGGTTGTGTGGTTTCGATAGATGATGAGGATTTCATCGCTAACCTAATGGTAATTCAGTTAGAGCATTTCGATGTTATCCTTAACATAGACTTGTTGCATCACTAATGGGCCATGATTTCTTGATTTTGGAAAACGGTCACCATGCAGGCTCCTTCTGGTGAGGACTTAATGTTTAAGGGGAATGCACCTCCATATTCCCTCTATGTGTTGGCAAACCTGTTCCCTGGGCGACGAGTGATGAAGTCTAGTTTGCTCTTGGCACTTGAGGAGAAGACGAGTGTGCCTTTGCATATTGAGAATATTCCAGTGGCACGTGAGCACCTAGATGTATTCTCTGTAGAACTTCTAGGAATGCCTCCTGAAAAGAATTTGGAATTTTGGATTGATCTTGTTCCTAGTACTCGACCTATCTCTATGTCCCCATACCATTTGGCACACCCTTTCCAAGAGGAATTGAATAAGCAATTGGATGAGTTGTTCTCTAAGGAGTTAATTCATCATAGTGTGTCACCTTGGGAGCCCTTGTCCTATTCATAGAGAAAAAGGATGGGAGTTGGCACATATGCATCGACTATCGTGGCCTCAATCAAGTGACCATTAAGAATAAATACCCTTTGCCTTGCATCGAAGACTTGTTTGATGAATTAAATGGAGCCAAGGTGTTCTCCAAAATTGATTTAGAGTTGGGGTATAACCAAAATCATGTGCAGGAGCAAGATATTGAAAGAACGGCTTTCTCTACAAGGTATGCGCACTATGAGTATAAAGTTGTGTTCTTTGGACTAACTAATGCCCCTACTGCTTTCATGGAGATGATAAACAGTAGGCTACATAAGTATCTTGATAACTTTGTGGTGTTCATCGATGATATCCTAATTTATTCCAAGACGAAGGAAGAATATGAGTGGCATTTGAGGCTCGTGCTTGAGGCTATAAGGAAGAACTAGTTCTTTGCCAAATTAATGAAGTGTGAGTGGGCTCCCTAGGTCATGTGACTAACTGTAACACCCCCAAGATCCACATTACCCTGGGATGCTACTAAAACTGCTCTACAACTAGCCAATTTACAAGATAAATTAAACTGGCAACAATTACTAAACCAGATAGTATGAGCGGAAGCATAAACAACTAAGGAATAACAGGATAGTGATGACAATTCAATATTTAGAACATCCTCCAACATTTCAATCTATAACATAGTTCACAAAATTTAACATTATTAAGATAATGTAAACAAAGCTATGCAAAGGTCTAGAATCCTTTCAACTTTATTACAGCATTAAACTAGGATCCAAGTGCATTAGTGTGGTGCCACTCTACCCTTCCCATGCATGCTCAAAGTCCACCTGTAGAGAGGGGGAAACAAGGGTGAGATAAAATCTCAGCAAGCAAACTGTTTAACAGGCTATTCAAACTACAAACAATTATACATCATCATTTATAATTCCATACAACTACAACCACAATTCATGTCTACAATTATTAAACCACCACAACTTCCGTATTCATACCTCTTCAATTCCAGATTTAATTGGCATATGCATACAATCATTCTATCCACGATTAGATGCAAGAGAAAACATTTAGTCTTCTACAATCCACAATAGATTAATCATCAACCTCAAATCACCATCAATGACGGTAAAGCATTTAGCAAATAAATCTTGTTTGACCACTTTAAATCCTCGACCACTACCACTACCAAAAGCAATAAAACATATGTATGTCTTACTTCAATACTTTATTATTTCCCACATCCACAATTGATATCATCAATTACTACAAGAGAAAAGAATCTCATGCCACAATCACAACCCTTACCATACACAAGGAAGGAATCGCATTCCACGACCACAACCACAATCCTCATACCACAATTAGCTCACATGAGCCAATTCCACATTGCAACTATAAAGTTGAATATTCCACAAAATAACTTCACCACCATATATTGCATATGCATGCAAATGAATCTTTTCACAATGCAATGCATATGAATGCTTTCATGCTATGCAAGATGGTCAAAAATCTCTTTATCTCTTTCTCTTCTGCATTTTACCGGTAATGCAAAGTGTGCATCCGTCAATGCACACCCATGCCTGTACCCTCTGGTACAAGGACCAATTGCACATACTCCTCAAGTATGGGGACCTTTAGCCCGTCACGTCATCAACATGACGGGGACCTCGATGCTTGGTCATCTCGTGACCAAGACATCAATAAATCAGCATGATGCACAAATGTGAATGTCTTAATAAATAAAACGTGCATTCACAACATCTATGCATCAGAAATTCTCATGAACTCTTTCACTTGCAATCGACCATAAACAATATCAACATATCATTAACATCATCAAGACCACAAATTCTCATAACATGGATCAAACATCTACACACCAACAAACATCAACAATCCATGCTACAAAATTTAAACCATCATTATACTTGCTACCATCTCCACAATTAAGATTTCATGCAATCATGGCATAATGTATCAAATTATAATAATAATGTAAACTGAAAGTAGAAGGAATAACAAGTTAAACGGTAGCAACCACCGCTACGTTTACTTGCCTCAATCCGACGAAGCGAAGTAAAATCAAGAGCGCTCAGGGACAAGACCACCTGTCCAAAAGGCATCTCTCAGCACAAAGCCACAGCATACAAACACGACATAAATAATTAAAGACGTCGCTAGAACCCCGAACCCGCACTAACTCCTCTCCGCTCAACACTTCAGCAAATTACCCTCTGCAGCAGCGCTGCTTAACATTTTTGTAACTTTAAAAATATTGATCCAAATACAGAAAACGATACCTCTCTGGATTCATCACTTAAAAACCTACATTTTTCATGTAGAACACATATTTTATTTTGATCACAGCTAGGTGTAATTTAATGCCCAAAACAGAGGAAGAACTCTGTTCTGGCAGATTGGACAGCGGTATTCAATTGCGTCCCAGAAACAGTACAGGGGTCTAAGAATTATGAATTTTATACAGAAGCTAGATATTTAAATTATATACAACTTTCTCAATTACAGCCATGACCATAAAAATCTTTTACTACCTCAAATTCACATATTACCGTTGGTCTGTATCAATCTGCTCGCCTGACGAACAGCAGTATTCCCGACCCTGTAACTCCCAGATCCCACGGCAGAAAATTCCGAAACAAATATAGGAGATGCTTCTGGAAGTCCTCTACAACTTTCATTTTGGGAGAGTCTGCAGGAAAATTCGTTTACTACGTCAAAACCTCATGAACAGACGCGCTGCGCGAATCAATCTACAGGCAGACAGCAACTAATCTCTAATCGGGCAATTAATCTATTAACTACCTTCAAAATCCGTGCCAAGAACCCTAATTATTTCGAAAATAAGAGGGTTTGGGATGGGGAAAAATTACCTAGATGAGGAATCACCCCTCTTCTTCCCTCCTCTTCTTCTCTTCTTCTCTTCTTCTTCCTTCTCCTCTCCTTCTTCTCCTTCCTTCTTGGCTCCAATGGCAGCAGCACTTGTGGGGGAGGTGGGGGCACCAACCAGGGAGGGGGGCTGCGCCCAAGAGGGTGGGAAAGGGGGGTGGAGGCTGGGTGTGGGGAAAAGGGGGAGGAGGGGGGAACCCTAGGGTTAAGTGGGAGGGGGTGCGGCCACCCCTTGGGCCTCCGGCCCCAAGGTGGTCGGCCCACTCACCAGCCCACTCACCAGGCAGCCCACTTAGAGGTTTTTATTTAATTTTTAATTTATTTTATTCATTTTATACTGTTCTACAATTTTTTTACTTTTCCCTTCCCGCATTTTGCCGAAAAACCGGCGACTCCGCGATTGTTTTAAAATCTTACGCCGTATCGACGATCAGGGTATTACACTAACCACCAAGGTATTTCAGTTGATCCAGGCAAGGTTTCTACCATAATGGACTGGAAGAGGCCATCTAATGTCAAGGAAGTGAGGAGTTTTTGGGCTTAGCTGGTTATTACTGGTGTTTCGTGAAGGAATTCTCTATCATTGCCAAGCCAATATGTCGGCTCAAGTAGAAAAGCATGAAATTCTAGTGGACCGATGAATACGAGTGTAGTTTTTTGTACCCTAAATGACAAGTTAGTGACTGCTCCTGTTCTTACCATTCTTGAGCTAGGAAAGCACTTCACGGTCTACTCTAATGCTTCTTGAGTGGGTTTGAGTTGTGTGCTCATGCAAGTTAGTAGAGTGGTTGCGTATGTGTCATGGCAGTAGAAAAAACATGAGTAGAATTACCCTACTCGTGATTTAGAGCTAACCACAATGGTCTTCACTCTAAAAATTTGGAGGCACTACTGTACGAAGAGTCTTGCAATATTTTCACCAATCACAAGAGCCTTAAGTACATCTTTACTCAAAAGGATGTGAATTTGAGGAAAAAAGATGGTTGGAGCTAATCAATGACTATGATCTCACTATCCAGTACCATCTTGGCAAGGCGAATGTGGTTGCTGATGCTCTTAACTGCATGATGACTCCCCCTACTCTAGATTGTCTTATTGTTGACTTCAATCTTATGGGAATTTCCTATTATTATGCTAGTACAGCACAGGTTGTGACATAGTTGTTATTGGAGGCAACAATTCCAAAGCGAGTAAGGGAAGAACAACGGTATAATCAGTTGCTTCAACAAGTGAGGAAGCATCTTGATGAAGGAAAATAGGGTATCTTAGCTTTGATGATTTGAGTACATTGTAGTTTAAGGGATGTCTTTGTGTGCCACAAAAGGTTCAAGTCAAGGAAGATAACTTGGGAGAGGCTCGTCTACCCTATATAAGGTACATCCTAGAGAGACAAAGATATATCGAGATTTGAAGAAGAGTTTCTAATGGAAAAGAATGAAGGTGGATATCACTCATCATGTGGCACCTTACTGGATTTGCAAGCAAGTGAAGGCTGAGCATAAGCGTCCTGCTGGACTATTGCAGCCTTTGGATGTTCCTCACTGCTATGGGATGATATTACTATAGATTTGATAGGCGACTTACCCCATACCCAGCAAGGTAAGGATGCCATTTGGGTAGTGGTGGACTAATTCAGTATGTCTGTGCACTTCATTATGATTTGTGCAATGAACATGGCTAGTGATTTGGCGCCTATTTATATGAAGGAGATAGTGAGGTTGCATGGTGTACCTAAGCCTATTGTTTTAGACATAGATGCTAAGTTTGTCTCCAACTTCTAGGAGAGCTTACAGAGTGCTATGGGGACAAAACATCACTTTAGTACCACTTTACACATGCAAACGGCTGGACAGTCCAAGCACACCATTCAAACATTAGCAGGCATGCTGAGGTCATGTGTTTTGTCATGGAAGGGTGGAAGGGTTGTTGGTTGGATCAGTTGGTACTCACAGAGTTTGCCTACAATAGTAGCTACCACTCTAGTGTTTAGGCAACACCATTCAAGGTTCTGCATGGGTGGAAGTGTATATCACCACTTTTCTAGGATGTCGTTGGTGAGAAGGCAGTGTTGGGTCTAGATTAGGTCCATCAAATAGAGGAACGAGTGGCAGAGATCATGCAGAATTTGCTAGCGACTTAGATTAGGTAGAAAAGATATGCAAATTTATTTCCCAAAAATATAAGTAGTATTGCTCATTCTCATCTCTCTTAGATGATTCCCCCTCGTCTATATGTTGTCTTAGCCATTTTTTACTTCTAAAAGCTCCCTTAACCGGAATTCAAAAAGATAGCCCAGAGTGAGTGCTGATATCAGTCAAATTACCCCAAATACTTACCTCTTCTCTCTATTGATTTCAAAAAAAAAATTATGTCCCTCTTCTCGTACCCATACTCCAAAATTTAAGGTTAGGAATGTCAAAAATGGTCATGAAGATAGGTGGTCTCGATTTAAACGGACTATGCACATGGACCCTATGCCCTCGTATGTGTGCCCCGAGTAGACGGTGTATTGTTGCAAGATTCTATTTGGACCCTGTGTACTGCCTTCTTGCCCTCGGGCGCCCTATTTCGTAGTCACGGGAAAGGTTTGCTTTTGAAAAACTTGTGAATTTTGTATCACCCCAGCTCCCTGGGAGCGCTCTTCTAAAAATTAGCATGGGTTAGATCACCTTAGCCCCCGACTGAATCCTTACCTCATACTATTCCCTCTCGCCCTGTTGCTGCAAACCCAGTCAAGTCTACTGCATCAATGTGATAAGTAACCAAGGACCAAGACTCGAGACTCTAACCTGCTAACATTCTTCCCTTACCTACTCGGAGGACCCATCATGTTTGGAGTTAGAAGAGATGAATGATGGCTAGTGATACCCATTTTAAGGGGGTAGCACTAAGAGACAAAATGTCAAAGAACTACCATGATGTATATGATGGAAGTGTGACAACCTGGACTCAGAACTAATCGAACCAGTACAAGAAGACTTACAAGACCAGAAACCTTACCGTAATAAGGACGAAAGGCCACCATATAGATACGTAATAGGGACGTATGTCCGACAGACGAGGCAGCTGCTCCATTCTACGATGACATAAAGACAACAAAGGCAAAAAGAGCAAGTATCTGGAAGTCTACTACCTATCCAGGAGAACGAGGTTTCTCTCTTCCCTTTTGACTTCTCCAAGTGCTAACCCCTGTTATGCAGAATTTTATCTCTCTGTGACGCTAAAGGACTATACATCGAGCAGCACCCAGAAACCCCTGTGCTAGCCGGTATAACCCCACCCCCTCTCTTTCTATTCTACCGGAATCTCGGGGTCGAGATTCATTTAAGGGGGGTAGGTTTGTAACATCCTAAAATTTTTGAGTATTTGAAATTGTGAAGAAATTAAAATTTTTGTGTGCATCTTGGTAATGTTTAAAATTTTTCTGAATAGCTATTTGAAATCTTTTGAGTTTTGGGGTATGCAATTAACATTTCCAAGTGCAAGAATTGAGCATGTAAATAATAACAATAAATAGGAAATGGCAAAGCAGATTATGAATTCAAAAATACCAACATCCTGAAATCAAATTCAAGTCAATAAATGAAACCCAATAGACTATTAGGATATATCTCAAAATGATTAGCCCAAAAGTGGGATACAAAACTTAAATGAAAATATAAAACTTTGAATGTCATGCAAAGATTGAAATCAGTAAACCCTAGTAGAAAACTTAAATTAAAGATTCAAATTTTAGAATCGTGAAAAATCAAAATTAATAAATACTAATGTAAGATCAAAATCTAAATTAAAAAGATCCAAATTACAAAACATGGTTTGAGCCTTTCTTTCTCTTTTTCTTCCCTGTTCTCTTATCTTTCTCTCCCTCTTACAAGTGGGCCCCCTTCTCCCCCTCACTGCCGCTGGGGCCGGCTTCTACCTCCTTCCTCCTCCACTCATTTTCTCTCGTTTTCTTCTCTGTCTCCCGACAGCGCCCACTGCTCACGCGCCCCAGCTTTGTCATCGCCTGGCCTGCTCCTTCGTCCACTTCACATCAGCCGCACCTGCCCCAGCACCGCGCCATGCCCTGCTCCGACCCACCCCCGAGGAGTCACCTTGCCATCCTGTTGCCGTGCTGTCCCCGTCGCTTCACACCCACGCCGCCGTCGTCATCCCACGCGCGGAGCTCGGTCGTCGGCCACAGTGCAACGCAACAGCCTTTTCCCCCTCCGCAGCTATAAATGTCCCCGACCTTCCCGTGTTACTCCCCTCCCTTCCCCATCGGCTTCTTGCCCCTTTCCCTGAGTTCACCGCCGCCTCCGCCAAGCCCCCCCATGGCCGCCTTCGCCGGCAGTGCTTCTCGGTGGGCCCCGAGCCATGCCAAGCCCCTCCCGGAGGTTGCATCATCTCCCTCTTGCTTGTACCCGGTGCTATTGGACTCTCGTGCCCTCTAGGCCGCCGGCAACCGCGTCTTCCCCAAGTCCGGTGCCCCAGTCTCCCCGACGATTCGTCCGGCCTCAACCCAATTCCCGGCGCCGGGAGCTCCCCCAGCAAATGCCGAGGCTATCCCCGATGCCGCCCTGTGCCCTCCTCCCCCTCAACGAGCTGGCCGCGAGAGCTCCTCTGCGCCGCCGCCCGTGCTCGCCGCCGGCCGGCCCCAGAGCCTCCTGGCCGGAGACGCCACCTCCAGGGGGTTCCCCTCCTCGCCGAGCATCCATTTTGGCCATCTCCACCGATTCCCTGGCCACCCCTCGCCGGCGCCACCGCAGCCCCGTTGCTCCGGCATGCCTCCTCTGTTTTGCCCGGCTCACGCGTCACCTCTTCCCTCCACTTCTAGCCAGGTAACACCCACCGCCCGGATGGTTATCCGCACCGTTCTTTAATCACTAGGTCCCGTGTTCGAGCCCCCCTTCGGCCACATTTTTTTATTTTGTTACTTTTGTCATTCCAATCAGAGAAAACAATTGAGGCTTAGCAGTTATACATGGAGGCTAACAAAAATTGATTAGGGCATAAATAACTGTCGTGGCTACAGCCCAAACAGGGAAAGAGGGGACTGGTAGGAGAGGAAGAGGAGAGCCAGATCTGTGGAGAGGTGGTGAGAATGAGAGGAGGATGTCCCCCTTTGCCCCTCCTGGGGGTTTATATATATGAGTGGGGTAGAATGGGAAATCCCCATTCTACCCCTTAGTATTTACAAAGGATGAGGGTACATTGGTATATTTACACTGGTATATTCTTCTACACTATTGGGCCTATTACATGTTGGACTAGTTGCACGGCCCAGTCACGGGGGGTTGGGCCACCCCTACAACAATAACAGTATTAAGATCTAAAATTAGATTAATTATCATGTATAAATAGTTAAGGTGCCTTTATTATTTTAATCTAGATATGGATAAAAGAGCATTAATAGAAGATGGTTTTGATATAGATATCGAAGCATCGCAAGAACCTTAATTAAAATAAAATAGCAATTAAGTTCATATCAAAGTGATTAGCCAAGATGCACAGGTAACTCAAATTAAAATACAAAACAAAAATTTGTGAGGATGGTGAAAAGGTACCTTTGTAAATATATACAATCATCAAAGGTTTCTAAAGTAAACAATATCCAATCAAGGAGCATAAAATTAAAGCAAATATATTGGATGTTATGTTAAAGCTATAAAAACAAAGCTTTAAAATAAAGATTGCCCACTTGTAATGTATGCCCTAACATTTAGCAAGCCCTCGGTACATTGGATCTTAGCTGCAGGTCTAGTTAATAACAATAGTGAGATATAACTATAAATAGCCAGCCAGGCCATCATCTAATGTACATATAGATATGATCTTTTCTTTAAAACTTAAATTGCACCAAATAACAACTAAATGTACATAAGTTGATAACAACCTTTAATTAAAAGGGCATCCTTAAGTAGCAAAGTTTTGTTAGAGAAGATATATAAGTATATATATGTATAAATTTATGTAGCCAGTGTAATAAAGTAACCCCTAGGTCATCAGATGTTAAAAGTAATCTACATAATGTAGTGAAGTGAATAGTAGTCATCCCTAGAGTGTCATCGGCAAATAGATCTCAACCATAGATTCGGTGGAATATTGATAGTAAAGTGTAACCTGGTATAGCATGCTCGATCCTAGATAAACAAACCTAAATAACAATAATAATGTCAACACTATAATAATAATAATAATAATAATAATAATAATAATAATAATAATAATAATGATGATGATGATGATGATGATGATGATGATGATGATATACGCAAAATATCTACGATACCTAGTCTGAAGAGCCTCTTTAATTAAAAGTCATGTTGGCTCATCTGCTAAAATCCCTACATCGTCGGTAATTAAGACAATTTTACCCCTTACATTTTAAGTGAACAGGATAACATTAGCACAACCTAAAATAATACATCTCGAAATGCTAAAATACACGCTATAAGATTAATTCGACAAACCAGAATTCATACACATCGTATATATAACTCATGCCCTAACTTCTAAAAGCTAACACTAGACAAGGTAATACCCCACTCCCCGCTACAGTCGTACATCCACCCATAGGTCTAGCGTGGCTCATGGAACTTCCTTGATAAATATTAAAATAATAAAAAGAAGTTATTAAATAAAATGGGTTAGCCCGTGGTATCCAATAGCTGGCTAAACCTAGCCATCCTCAAATCCAAAGTAAGAATAACATCGTCAATATCCCTGTATCATGAACCCTCCTTCGCCTCTGCTTCGTCGAGTTTCCTTCTACCAACCATCACTTTGCCACAACCTTGTGTGACCCCGTCAGTCCTCTACACCCAATCAACCTTGCCTCAAACCACACATTAAACCATAATAAAACTAAATTCAGTTTATTCGGAATTATTGGATCTTTTGAGTTATTTGCTTTTATTTGGATTCAGTCGTTTGTTGCATAATTAGAAATTGGGAGTCGTGAAGATTCAGTGGATCAAGCAAGATCAAGCTCGAAGTAAAGATAGATACCC
The DNA here is from genome assembly GCA_017311315.1 of Dendrocalamus latiflorus. Lineage (NCBI taxonomy): Eukaryota > Viridiplantae > Streptophyta > Magnoliopsida > Poales > Poaceae > Dendrocalamus > Dendrocalamus latiflorus. The sequence continues at coordinate 8,561,695 of CM029630.1, read as the reverse complement.
AAAAGCTCAAGAGAAAGCAATGTGTGAGCTCAAGATCGCGGTAAACCGCGCCAGACGAGTCAATACTTTGATCATGTTGAACCTACACTTTCTGCAAATTATTTTTGTTTAAATTATCAAATTGCATGCTGCTATTTTATATGCAAATACATGTTTAATTTACGATTCTAGTTATATCCCATTGTGTACCTTGATTAATATTACCCCTCCTTTGGAATATTTGAATTTGTGAACCTTGTCGCCCTAGTAAAAATTATAATAGTAACATTTCGAAAATAAGTCTGTAATTATATGCCATGCTTAATGTTGTTTAGATACTCATGGGCGTGAGAACTCTCAAGCATCACTTTTAATCATGAGAAAATTTGGGTAGGCAGTCATGGTGGTAATGACTGGTATATGTTGGATATGATTATTTTATATTCCCAAAAACCTCAAATTGCTTATTTATCTGGGCGGATGGTTCGGGGGTGTGATGCAGGGGTGCACGAGAGTGTGGTTTGTGGTAGAACCGCCCAGATAACCCTAAGGACCGAATCTTGTCATGACCTCCTATGTAAAACAGTGCAACCACAAGTCTGTAAAGTACAACTTGGCTAAGTAAATTTATCGAAACCCTCGGACTCATCTCACTGGTAGTGGATAGAAGTGGATACGCAAGGGCAAGGGGAGGCCTAAAGGGACACCGAGTGGAGGGTGAAGTTTTCCAGTCGTGCTAGCGCTGCGGGGAGTGGAGCCTGGGCTGCGCTAGTATCCGTGGCGAACATCCCGTGCATAGATGGGACCCACCGCAAGTGGGCAGTTTCCCATAAGGTGAGATGACAAAAGGGGCTAGATACTTTGAAAAGTCACTGTGATGGTCTGCTCAACCACATGACTAAGGAATCGTGTGGGGCACCGAGTTGATTGTCTCTTGTGGTGAAAGTGTACAAACACTGCAGAGTCAAAACTATTCGAATAGCCGTGCCCACGGTCAAGGGCGGACATGGGAACTTAACCAGATATAGTTCTATTTCAAAAACTTTGTGGGTGGGAATGAAAAAGTGGAGGGCAGTGGAAAGCCCTGATTTGAATTGTCCTGGGTGTCGTCCCAGTGGTAAGTTAAGCGGCTATAACGCTGAAACATGCTATATGGTGCGGATGCCATGTAACGGTGGATGGAATCTGGATCGCTATTAATATTGCATTCTCTTACACATTATGTTTTTGGTCAAAACTGCTAGGTCTCAGGAAATTTCTATGTATTATAATTAAATAATGATAATACTTCTCACAAAATAAAATACCAAGAAGAATAAATAGAGTCGTAAGAAAAGAAGATGGATGTTTGTGGTAAATACATACGTCGTTGGTGGATTCAGGTCGATCATAAAAAGGAAACGATAGTGTGGATTCTGAGAAAAATAAATTGGTGGAGTCTAAATGAATACATAGGCTAGATAGATGATTTGAATGATTTTTGTAGAATTAAGGAGTGCAAAGGTAATTGCTGGATCAATTTTTGGGAGATATTGGTGATAATGGGATTAATAGGATTTGATCGATTACTAGATGAGTCAATTGAATTGTTGGGAGTTTGGAGATATGATAATTGGAGTATAAACTTGATCAATGATATTCTTGGTGAAGGTATACTAGTGGATTAGTTAGAAATAGATAATGGAAAATAAGTTTGATTATTGTAAGAGCAAATTGTGGTTGTGGATCAATAGCAAAATGAATGGGTTGATAGGAATTTTGGAATACAAATGATATTGGTGGATTGTATAATTGATGATATTCGCTGTTTGGAGTTTTAGACAGCACTCAATATAGAAAGTGTGTGTTCGGTGGATTAATCAAATGATATTAGATAGATGATGTCACTAGCTGTTTGGAGTTTTAGGCAACAATTGATCGGTGGATTATATAAATTATGATACTCGCTGTTTGGGGATTTAGGAAACAATTGATTGGTGGATTGTATAGTTGATATAATCCGCTGTTTGGAGTTTTAGACAGCAATCAATTTGGAAAGAGTATATTTGGTGGATTAGGTAAATGATGACACTCACTGTTTAGAATCTTAGATAGCAATTAGTAAGGAAAGTGTGTCTTTGGTGGATTAAGTCAATTATGGCAATCGCCGTGTGGAGTTTAGGTAGAAACAATAACACTATGATTTAATAATACTAAGCTACCAAAAGTGATTTTTGGTAAATAAAATAACCCGAGCCTCTCCTTTGATAAGCCATACATACTATTTAATTGCATCCTGTGTGTTGGCTCGCGAGCACGGTGGTTGTGTTCATATTCGCTTTCCCCACAAATCCAGAATCAGGAATCAAATCACTACGCTTCAGCAATACTTTTGGATCATGATGACGAAGAAGATGAAGATGTCAAGAACTAGGTCGCGAACCTCCAGTTGGCTGCCCGTGGGCATGTCCTGAAGATCCCACTTGCGTGCTTCGTTCTTCCGCTGTTGCAATTTAATGATTTCGGCCTATTCGGCCCATGAGTAAGTTTACTATTATATTTTACGCTTCCGCATGATATGTATTGTGATATTCAGAACTGTAATCTGTGAGCACTATCTACTGATCCAGGGAATAGTGCAGTGGAATCACATAGGAATCCGGATTGTAAAATCTGGGCTCCTACATAGATTCACCAAATCTAGCCAAGACAAGGAAGAAGGTATAGCAATCTAGTTGTTAGTCGATAGAGTAACACCTCAAATCCCTTTCCCCATGTTGGTTTATCAATTTTGTGGAGGTTAGGGTGAGTTCCAGCAGGAGAGTGTGCGAGCTTCGAGTTTAGGATTGAGACTGGATGATGCTTCTTTTGGTGGAGGTTTAGGATCAGTGCCATCCATGCAACATCCACAAAGTTAAATAGGCAAGTGCATGGTAGACAGTAGATAGATGTAGTTCTTAATGGTTCTGCTTATGTGAAATTGCCTACCTATTTTGATATCTATGACGAACCCATGATGTTGATTGACAATATCGGTTAAATGAAATTGATGTGGCACCAAGTAGCACTACAACTTTGGTTAGTGCTTGCAATTCTGTGCACAATGTTTAAGAAGCTTTGAATACCAATTTTGAGGTTTCTAACGTGCACAAAAGACATATTTGGAAAGCTAATGAAGTCTATTTTCCAACGAATCAAACGGCACTTGATTTGGAGCTTTCTACACAAAGTTATGGCAATTTCATTGGATGCTGCACGAGCTGTCCGGAGAGACGCGCGAGACTTGCAAAACATAAAGAGTTCGAGTATTGCAATGCAAGTAAGGGTAAAATCCGACCACACCATAACTTTCTAAAGGTTGAGAAGGATTCCTTTTCAGGTTCCAAACGGATTTGGAAGCCTCTTGAACCAGAAAACAAAACATATAAAGATTTGAAACCGATTCGGACTCGGATTGGGACAGCTGGCAAGACCGATACTAAAACGTCCATAACTTTCACAAACGGAGTCCGATTTGGGCGTTCTTGGACTCGTTAGAAAGCTATTTTGAAGCCCCACATAATGGATAAGGTGCCAGCCACGAAATCCTCATAGTCAGATTGCAAATTAAGAGAGAATCCAGAGGTAGCAGTTTAGGTATTTCCTTTTTAGTTCGTATTGGAGTTTGTTTCGGCCTTAGGCCAAGTAGTGCGTGAGTTGTAATCAAGGCCGTGCATTGTGCACCAATATAAGGCCAGGGCCTTAGCCCCATTGTAACTTAGACTTTGATTTGAGAAATAGAAACCAGAAAATCACCATGGTTTAGTGGCCATTGTTGGCGTGTTCTTGAGATTTCCATCGAGGAATTGCTCTTGGTGTGTTGAATCCAATTGTGGTGTTGGATTCTACTCGCTGAAACTTCGGTTTCTCTACCCTTTGTTCACGTGCTGCGGTGTGCGTGGGAGAAGGCTTATCTTGGAGAGGGCATCCAACAAGGCGTATCGTGAAAGATCAGGGCCAAAGCAACGGGGTTCAGCTAGCTTGCTAGTGGATCCGCATCATCTGGTATCAGAGCGTGGTTGATCACGGTACGAGGTTGCTGATTTTTTTTTCTTGATGGCGAGTTCTATGAAGATTGAAGATGGCAAGGCGCGACATAATCATGCCGAGCCAATCGGGGAGGTGCCCCGATATGCGGCGTCTTTGCCGCCCGAGGTACGAATTGGATTTGAAGTGACACGTGACTACTTCTTAAGTTGTCACCAGAAAGCTTGAAGGCAAGGTTGATGATTTGGGGGCGCGAATTGATGCTTTGACGGAGGAGATACGCAACCAGCCACCACAATTTCAGCATGCTAAACGGGAACCTCAATATCCCGAACGGCGTGCACCATATGAAGACGACGAACACGAGGAGATCTTTGATGGTGCAGCGGGTTTTGCTCCACAACCGCGCCATGCTCGGGACTACCGTGGTGCTGACCGTGGTAGGGACATGCGTGGCAGAGGTGGTGTCGGGTTTGCTTAGCGTGTTGCCGTGGATGATGGAATTGGGCAGATAAAAATTTCTATCCCATCATTTAATGGCAAAGCTGAACCGGAGGAGTACTTGGATTGGGAGATGCGTGTCGAACAAATTTTTGACAGCCATCACTATACTGAGGATAAGAAGATTTGGTTGGCGACAATTGAGTTCACTGGATATGCTCTTGTTTGGTGGAACCAATTGTGTCGCGTAGGAGCTCGTCCAGATACTTGGGCACAACTAAAGAATATTTTGAGGCGACGTTTTGTCCTAGCACACTACACGAGGACCTTGTACAACCGGCTACAACAACTACGTCAAGGGACAGAGGAGCATGATGAGGCTACTATGGCACGTTTCTTTAATGGGTTGAATGAGGATGTGCAAGATAGGGTGGAGATGGTCCATTACTACAACATTCAAGACTTGGTGCATCAAGCTGAACGTGCTGAACAACAATTGAAGCGCAAACAAGCCAAGGGTGGACATGCTAACACTCAAACAAAGTCATGGAGGCGTTCATTACAGCAAGGCGATGATGTGGGTTCACACTCCAAAGTGGCGGCATCAAGCTGTTCAAATGGTGCTCTTTCAAGGGAGGCAAGCAATAGAGGTAAAGAAGCAACTAAAACTGATTATAGTTTGCCTTCTAATGCTCGTGCTAGAGAAATTGAGTGTTTCAAGTGCAAGGGAAGAGGTCATATGATGCGTGATTGTCCAAATCAACGAAGAGTGCTTCTCAATAAAGATGGCTATGCTTCAACAAGTTCTAGTAGTGATTCTGAAAGTGAAAAATCCGATGATTCCAAGGAAGATGTTGTCTATTGTTATCCAGAGTTGAATGGTGTTAATCTTTTGGTCCGAAAGGTGCAAAGTAAAGAAACTGAAACAAAAGGACAGCGGTGGAGTGTTTTTCAAGCGGAGTGCAAAATCAAAAATAAAGCATGCAAGTTGATCATAGATGGTGGAAGTTATACCAATGTGATTAGCAAAGATTTGGTGTACGCTTTAGGGCTGTCCACGTGGAGGCATCCTCAACCACATCATGTGGAGTGGCTACACAACTCCGGAAGGCTAAAGATAACTCACAAGGTGCGTGTTCCGTTTGTTGTTGGTGACTATGTTGACAAGGTGGATTGCGACGTAGTTCCAATGGATGCATGTGGGTTATTGTTGGGAAGACCATGGCAATATGATTGCAATGCTACGCATGAGGGCCGGTCCAACACATATACATTTGTACATGAGGGAAAGAAGCATGTGTTGAAACCAAAATTGGATAGTTCTATTCATGTTGATGAAAAAATTACAGCCAAGAAGAAGCAAGCTCCCAAGATTACCCCAAAGCTGAGGACGGCTTTGCTTCAAGGAGGGGAGGATGATGTGGCACCAAGTAGCACTACAACTTTGGTTAGTGCTTGCAGTTCTGTGCACAATGTTCAAGAAGCTTTGAATACCAATTCTGAGGTTTCTAACGTGCACAAAAGACATATTTGGAAAGCTAATGAAGTCTATTTTCCAACGAATTAAACGGCACTTGATTTGGAGCTTCCTACACAAAGTTATGGCAATTTCATTGGATGCTGCACGAGCTGTCCGGAGAGACGCGCGAGACTTGCAAAACATAAAGAGTTCGAGTATTGCAATGCAAGTAAGGGTAAAATCCGACCACACCATAACTTTCTAAAGGTTGAGAAGGATTCCTTTTCAGGTTCCAAACGGATTTGGAAGCCCCTTGAACCAGAAAACAAAACATATAAAAATTTGAAACCGATTCGGACTCGGATTGGGACAGCTGGCAAGACCGATACTAAAACGTCCATAACTTTCACAAACGGAATCCGATTTGGGCGTTCTTGGACTCGTTGGAAAGATATTTTGAAGACCCACATAATGGAAAAGGTGCCAGCCACAAAATCCTCATAGTCAGATCGCAAATTAAGAGAGAATCCAGAGGTAGCAGTTTAGGTATTTCCTTTTTAGTTCGTATTGGAGTTTGTTTCGGCCTTAGGCCAAGTAGTGCGTGAGTTGTAATCAAGGCCGTGCATTGTGCACCAATATAAGGCCAGGGCCTTAGCCCCATTGTAACTTAGACTTTGATTTGAGAAATAGAAACCAGAAAATCACCATGGTTTGGTGGCCATTGTTGGCGTGTTCTTGAGATTTCCATCGAGGAATTGCTCTTGGTGTGTTGAATCCAATTGTGGTGTTGGATTCTACTCGCTGAAACTTCGGTTTCTCTACCCTTTGTTCACGTGCTGCGGTGTGCGTGGGAGAAGGCTTATCTTGGAGAGGGCATCCAACAAGGCGTATCGTGAAAGATCAGGGCCAAAGCAATGGGGTTCAGCTAGCTTGCTAGTGGATCCGCATCAGAAATTGATGTGATATGGTAAGTAATGGTAGTTCCATGGTGATTGTTGGAGAATGGTCATGGTAAATGGTATTGTGTTTTGATGATATGTAGATGGATGGTTATTAATGGTACATGTTAAATGCTAAAACAAAATGTTGCATTACGTTCATGCATACCATGGAAAGAGATGGCATGTGTGAGCATCTATGATCTAGTTTGGGTGGACATCCCACAGGAGTAGGAAGAGTAAGACCTACTTCTCTAGGTACTCCACGGGAGTGAAGAATGAGGTCCCCGTATAAAAAGGATGGGCTATTGATGTCCCTGCATGAAAAAGGGCACTTGGGTGTGCATCACTACAACAAATATGGGCTTCAATGATGATAAAAAATCATCATGAAAGATTACTTTTTAGTCGTAAAAATAATTTATGACAAAAATGAGGCGTCATGGCCATCGTCACAGAAAGTGTGTCATAGATTGTATCTAGTGATGTGATAAGGCATTTTCGCCATAAATCAACCATGAAAAATATTATTATAATGGAATGTAACAATGAGTGATGTTTATAATCATCATGCATGGTTTGGTAAACGTCATGTAAACATGCCATTTTGTCATAGATTTCTAGGCCCACCCAGTCGGGTATATGGCTGTAAACAAGATGAATTTGAGCGAGCTTGACCTTGTAGGCTTAAGCTCGGAAGAAGCTCGAGCCAAGCTTGAGCGGAGCTCAAGTTGGGGTCCAAGCCTAGACCTGGGCTCGAGCTCGACTTGGCCTAAGCTCAAGTAGGCTCAAGCTTGGCTCGTTGAAGCTCGATAACAATTAAAATAATTTATTATGCACTATTATCGAGCTCGGCTCTAGTAAGCTCGATAATAGTCAAAATAATTTAAACATACACTAAGTTTCAACAATAAGAAAAACTCAAGCTCAAGTTCGGCTCGAGTAAGCTCGGTAAGAGTTAATATGTATCATTATTTAAACTCGAATCGAGGCTCGCAAACTATTCGAGCTCGGCTCAGTGAAGCTCGCGAGCTTGAGATCAAGCTCAAGTTCGGCTCATTTAAAGTTTGAGCTGAGCTCAAATCGAGCCTAGAATGAGCCGAACTCAAGTAGTTCATGAGCTTCAAGCTTTTTTATAGCCTTAGTTGGGTAGGCTCTACGCTGGTATGTTTTATGATATTTTTTCGTTGTAATATCCAATAAAATTTGCCTAGCTTCTTAAAGGTCACTCATCCTAGCTCTTCTCTCACCCGAGCTCACTTTACTTCAATGTTTGTTTCAAGGTATGATGCGATGGTGCCTTTTCTTTCATTTGATTGAACAATTCACTTTTAGCCTCTTGTACTCTTTGCTTCCCCAAGCTAATTTTCAAACTAAGCCTCATCTCCATCTTGTGCAAAAATGGAAAATGACCCAAATTACTCAAGCATCAAATCCCAGCTGTTTATTTTTCATTTATTCTACCATTTCCTTTTATTTGGCAGTTTCAAAATTTATTGACCAAAAACTGTCGCTCCCAAATTCTTTGATTACTCGTCGGTTTCCCATCACCCAAGCCTTCAAATTGGGTTCCCTTAACTGCATTGCTTCCCTTTCACAATTTTGCAAACTTTCTAGATCTTGCAAACACTATGCTCCAGAGCATTTGGTTCAGTCAATCAATAGGAATCGAGATTTTTTCGAAACCAACTATTTCCGCTCCTGTCATCGATTCATCATCACCAGTGAGCCGTTCTTAAATTCCTTGCAATTACACCATCACTAGCACATCCTCTACATATTTCATGCTATAAATTAACCAATGCATCACCATAGAACTCCCGCACCGGTACCACCCCATTGTCCACTGCCGTGAAATATTGCCCTGTTTCTTTGGCCATCCTTCAGTTGTGCTCCCTTGTTTCCTCTGCATTCCCTACCCATGCCCATGCCTCTAAGCAATGGGAGTTGAGACCATGCATGTACTCCCTTGTTTCCTCCGTGTTCCCTGCACATGCCCATGCCTCTAAGCAATAACAATTTATCATAGCAAAGTAAAATGATACATGACAAAAAATAAATGTGTCACAAAAAAAATAATTTGTCACAAAGACACCTTGGCACGTAGACAATCTGTGATGATATGTAATTGCGTTTTGTGATGAAATTTTCTGAATCATCACAAAGTTTTAGGACAAAACGCCTCTACTTTCAACGGTGACAAATTTAATACATGTGTCATAGAAAGTTACTTATTAATGACCATTATTTTAGTCATAAAGGAGTATTCATCACTGAAGCTCATATTTGTTGTAGTGATCAACAGGTGCCCACTCCACTATACCGGTATTACGTAAAGAGAAGTTGAGATATGTGCATGAGCTTTGCATTCCATTGCCTCTGTAAAGACAAGTGATATTCATAAATGCTTATCCTTACTAAGATGTGAATAATGTGAATAACATGGGAAGATTATTGTTTTATATTATACTTACCATATGCATATGCATCAGCACTGCTCATTGATAAGAAGCTAATGAAATGTGAATTAAGATGATGATATGGATAAATTGATGTTTACTGTTTGGAATGTACTTACTAAGTCTTGGACTCACGCTTGTCTTTTTGTGGTTTTATGTGACCATTGAGGGCATCATGTATCAAGAATGGGAGTAGCACATTGCACCACATCCAATGATAATGATCTAGAATATCACCCCTAGTCACTTGTATATTATCTTAATGTATTAGCTTGCTAATCTAGGACATAATCAATCAAGCTCTCGTAAACTGACAATGAACTTTGGAATGTTTTTATGGTAATGTCTGTTTCCTCGATGGAATTCTATTTGCAAGTTTACTTATGCCCCCAGGCATTCTCGAGCGCGAGACAACGAGCATTCTTGGGTCGTTCATAGTACTAGTTGTTTTATGAAGCCGTTAAATGTAGGTTGTTCCTTGTTTCATAGTAACATAACTAGGGGAGTTGTTGCCAAAATTTAATAGTTATTGATGTAATTTAGAGTGATATAGAGTAGAGGTAGCATTCTGGGCCAGATGTTGAGCCGGCGTGTTACAATAGTGCCCAAAAGTAGCACACCCCGTCGCCAACCCTGTGTGTGGTATGCACACTTGGCAATTCAACTAACCTATACTAACCATATATGCTCTTCCAAGGACATGTGTTTCCTATGAGCTGTTGAACCATTAGGAAGTACTATAGACACTATTTATCCATGCATTTTAAAAACCATTTATCAATTCATGTTCACGTAGAAAATGGTTCATACTCCTGGGAGTATGTACTCCTACTTCTCATATAATATTTTAGTAGTGTTGGTATGCCTCTTTATCTATTTAAGCATACTCTAATAATGAATATAATATACTCCAAAGTGAGTTCCATAAAAAATTTCATAAAAATCCACTTTTTATAGCATAATATACATACATACATATATATATATATATATATATATATATATATATATATATATATTCCTTTTATGTATGGAAATGGATATATAGCAAAAATAAAGGGTTCCGACAAAAATTTTTCAACCAAGTCATATTAAAGTATCGTAGAATTAGTGTTTAAGTATACCAAAAGTGATAAAGAGGTATAAAATATTCATTTATGTGGTATATTAGAAGTGAGAGTATGTACTCTTGGGAGTACGGAAATGTGACATCCCAAATTTTCAATTTAATTAATTCTATTTTTTCTGGAATTTTAAAATCCTTTATTCTGATTTTGCCCTGATTAAAAGATATTAAGATTGGGAAAAATTGTGATCAAAATAAGTTTAAATAGTTTTATTTGAGTTCCTTGCATTTTTCTAGATTTATAGGAATTTTCTGGGATTTATTGGAGTTCTTTTCTATTTTCTAGGCTTAAATCCCTTTTCTCAGGTTTTCAGAAAAATAAAAAGAAAAACAAAACTCCTTCCCCCGCCCTCCGGCCGCCACGTGGACGGCCAGATGGTGTCCACATCGCCTGCTTCACCCCGCCTCCCCCTCCTCTCGGGCCGACAAGCGGCCCGGATTCACCACCCCACGCCCTGGCCCATCTCGGTCATTTCCCCTCACTTAAAGCCCCCGGCCGCCCGATCCACGCCCCTGCCGCATGGCACCATCGCAGCCAACCGCATTTGTTGGACTGGAATGGCAACAGAGGGGGGGTGAATGGTGCCTTTAAAAATCGCCCCCAAAGTATTCACGAAAATTTCAACTCTCCGGCAGCTATAAAAGCTATGAAGAAGGAGAATAAATGCTTCCAAAGACAAATCAGCAAACACGATAATCACAAGAGGCAGACAGCCGCAAAGCTTAAAACAAAAGACTGCATTTTACTGTAGCTAAAAGATTACTGCACTGCCGATGAAAAAGCTAGATGAGAAAGCAAAAATAAAAAGAAAGTAGATCAGCCGATTGAGAGGAGGCATAAACTGAAGCTCTGCCGAAAATATGGCCACCTGGAAAACTGTCAGCAGAAATAAAAAGCAAACCACAAAGAAACTGGGTACTGCTGCTACGGACAAGGAGATGTGAAGAAGAGGAATACCACCGAATGGTAACCTTGAAGATTGAAAGCCAAAGCTGCACCCGGACTTAGTACTGCCATACATCTGCATTCCGGCCGGACTGAAATAATTGAGCTAAAGTTTCCAGCCAGACTTCAAACTGAAAGATCAAACAATAACCGAAAGTCTTGCAGGAATAACAAACTAGCCGTGCATTGCAAAACAAAACAGGGGCAAGGAGAGACTTGCAAGAAGCTGCCGAAAGTGCTAGTAAGAGCAAAAGGCTGTTATGGCCAATTTGAGAATTAGCCTTACTGTTGTGAAGCTCAAGACAATATACTGCACGAGAATTCTAAAAATAGACTGGAAGAAAGTACTATCACAGCAAAGAACAAACAGCGGAAATAAGACTTGAGAAGAAGACTGCAACCAGGGTTTGCTCTCGAGTATACATCAGTCAAGATAACTTGATCATATTCTCAGTTCAAAGCAAAACTAAATTGCTGCTTCTTGACTAAAGATTCAATCCAGAAAGTCAAGAACAAAGAGTACAGGCAAGAGAAGAAAACATGACATAGCATAGACAGAGAGTATGAACAGCTCTCATAAACTGAGACTGAGACATACGCGATTACATATGAGGGATTTCTCAGCTCATCTCTCTCTGAATCTCACACTAACTAAGTCCCCACACATGCTTTAAATTTAGGAACTCATAGCATACAACCCACATATACACTCTCTCAAGCCATCTCTAAAATCCTACTCTCATTTTCTTAAGGCTACTAGAGAACACCCTCTCTATTTATAGCCTCCACTAATGGGTTTACAACACACTTTACCCATTAGCTCTCAACAACTCATGGCGCTTTATCCACAATCCACTTCCTTTAGTGCAGCTTTGCGTATTCACCAAAACGCCCCTCGTGCACCTTCCAGGAAGCTTCCTCATTCCTTGCCCTCCAAGCCACGCAGCCACCTCGAGTCCTCGTCATCTTCGGCACACCTCGACCGCTTTGACCTCGGCACCACCTGCGCCTCGTCCGGTCATCCCGTGCCTCGCCACGACTCCACCTCGACGTCCTGTAGCTATCACAGACAAGAAACAAATCATATAGCACCGCTCGAAATATTGTAACCATACATTAGCATCAAAAGACATACTCAAATCCCAAACCGATCGAAACGAAAAATAAACGACTTAAGCACGTTCGACCTAGTTCGACAAGGTCCGACCGAAACCGACTGCACCATGCAACGCCTTGGCTCGAACCACTCAACCAAACTCAAACTTTCCAAAGTACACGTCAATTACTCATCACAAGCATGGGGTCACGTCCACATGGTCTATCAGCATTCCCTCCCCTCCCTCTCCCGCTGTCAGGCCGGGCTCGCACTGCGCCTTCTTCCTTCTCCCGCACTACGCCGCCGCCGTAACCACCCACGCCCTTTCCGCCCACTCCCCGCACCCACCCCCTCTAATCCCGCATCGGAATCGCGCCCACCTTCCCCATTTCACCCGTAACCACCGCCGCCCCCGTCAACCTCCGACGAGAAATTCCCGCCGGCCCACGCCCCTCCGCCCCCTATAAATTCCACCCCGAGCAACCCCTCCCTTCACTCCACCTCCCGCCGCCCTCGATTTCCCCTCTCCGCCGCCCTAGTGCCCCCGCGCCGTGCTCCCCTCAACCGCTGCCATCAACTTCGGTGAGAGATTGCTGCCGGCTCGGGCCACGCCTCACCTCACCGTCCCCACCGCCGCCTTCGCCACGCCAGTGCACACCTCGGTCGCCCCTCCGCCCGGCCCGAGCACCGCCGAAACGCCGTCCCCGCCGGAGCCCGAGTTGCGCCGCCGCCGGCCGCCTCCACTCGTCGCCGGACCCCGCGCCAGGTAGCGTCGAGTTCCCCGCGTGCTCCTCCCTCTTTTTCGACCGTCACCGCTCGCCGCCGGCCACCGGTGCGCCGCCGCCGTTGTCCCTGAGAGCCGCCTCCGGCCGGCGTCGCCTCGGGTGCTTGCGTGGCAGCTGATGTGGCGCCGCGTCAGCGCCACGTCGGTGCCACCTCAACCGCTCCTGCCCCATCGGCGCCACGCAGGCCGCACCCCACCCCCTTGCCACCTCACCACCACCCCCGGTCCATGGACCTAGTCCACATGGACCAAGGCCCACTGTCAGCCCCTCACCCACAATTTCCAGTAGAAAAATAATTCGGCCAAAATAAAAATCCCAGGGCTGACACAATGATGATGTCATAAATCAATTTTCTTTAGAAAAATAATTCTAAAAATCCAGATTTTCCTTTTTCTCTGATTTTAAACTTCCCGAAGCCCGTTCTTCTTCATCCTAACTCCGATTGAGCCCATTCAAATTTCTAAATTCATCAAAAATCCCCTCTATCCATTTCTGGCCTCAATTCAAATTTTTGAAGTCAATTTGAATTTATTTTGAATTTGGTGGGTTATTTTCACGTGTAGACTACGACGATTCTGAAGATTTCCCCGACGACGGATCACCCCAATTCGTGGAGCAAGCCAAGTCACACTCTTTGACCATGTTGTACCCAGTTTGCAAATAATATTATTTTGTTTTAAATTACATTGCATGCTTAATTTTATTCAATGTACTTTAAATTCAGTTTTAATTCTAGTTATGGCCTACTTTGGTTTTATTATGTAGAAATTGAATCCCTTGGCACCTTGTAGTTATAGAACAAAACTCTGGTTAGTTCACTAGACTGGCTAGAGGAATTTTGTAGCAAATGCTTAGCCCTGCATAGATATAACTTAGGCTTGGGACATCTTTTTCACATGAAATGACAAGTTTTTGGAAAAGTAATCTTGACTTCGATGAGTCAAGAAGGATTACAAACTATTTCAAAACAAAATATAAAACATGGTTTAGACTTAGGCTAATGGTTAGGTGGTGGGTGAAGGCATGCTCTGTAGGTTGTAGCCATAGGGTTGATTGTCGTGCACAGGGGTATGTGGTTAGGCCTAAGTCAATTAAGGACCGGTCTGTGAGCTACTGTTGCAAAGCCCTAAAGTACTACCACAAGGCTGGTATGGGACAACCCTGGCTGATTAATTTGCGGAGTCCCAACCCGAGTTAAGTTGTAGGCTGAGGTGAGCGTGGTTGGTGCCATGAGAAGTCTCACTTGGCTCAAGAGGGGGTCTCGGTCTGGTGGATTCCTTACTGGGGTGAAACCTTAGAGCTGGCTTGGCCGGGTTGAAGGCTTCGCATTGTAAAGGCCCTATTATGATGACTCAGTCATACGCCTAAGGAAGCGTGTGTTGGCCGACATAATGAGAAAATCATATCTTGTGGGTAAAGTTGTACAACCTCTGCAGAGTGTATAATCTATCGTGGATAGCCGTGCCCACGGTCACGAGCATGCTAGGCAAGAGTTTTTCATGGATTAGACTTTGATTTACAAAATGTTTTACGAAAACCTTGTGGATGGATGGAATCCATGAGTGTAAGGAAACGTGTGGATGGATGGAATCCATACGGGATGTTTGTGGGGAAAGTTGGTCTGGGAGGGATTCCCGTGGTTAGGTTAGTGTATGGTCGGAGCCTGCACTAACGGTATTAATTTTGACTATAGTATTGTTTTACCTATCGTATTAAATTCAGCATTTTTATTCTATTTATTGTATTTCTTTAAATGCTGTTTACGCACAAATAACCCTATATGCCTTCCTTTGTGGCCCTTTTCATTATGATGCATTTTCCGTGTGACTTGCGGAGTACAAGTTTTTACTCAGTTTGCTATCTCATCACAGAGGAGGACGTCTACGACTACGGTGAGGACCAAGACGAGTAGGACGTGTCTTGCAGTCGTCTGCCTGTGGGAAGACAGTTGGGCTTCGTTGTTTATCCATTTATGTTCCGTTGTTAATTCCCTTATTTGAATTACCAATGTAAGACTTGGCCATAAGGCCGTACTCATTTGCTTAATATATATTTGGTCATTTGTGTTCGATATGTATCTTTGTTGTACTATGTGCACTAGCTGTTCCTGGACCAGTGCGATTTACACAGAGGGTTTCGGAGTCGTTGCTCCGGGATCCAACAGGAAAAAGCTTCATATACACACACACATAATGTATTTATATGTATATATGTATGTATATGCATACATACATATATATATGTGTATATATGGTTTATATGTACATATGTGTGTATATATGTATATATGGTATATGTGTGTGTGTGTGTCTATATATATCCTTGTTTTTCTTTTTCCTTATTTTATTTGCACAATAATATCATCGCAAACGAGCAGAAGTTTTGCCGCCAGCTGTCAGTGGTCTGAGTAGTTTGAATTTTGAATGGAAGCAAACCTGCAGACAAATAGCACCTCCATTCTCATTTAAGTCTTTTACAATTGATTTTAGACATCAACATAGTCTTAATAGTGCTATTGGTAATTATTGTTTAATTATATGTTAAGAAATTTTTTAAAACAAATGATACATATGGAAGTAACCTAGAGAAATCCACCTCTCAAGGATAACCAAATATATGTATGCAGCCCAATTATAGAAAAAGAGGACTAACTTGATTAAATTGAGTTTAAAATTAAGGACATATTTTATCAAAAATATTCATGAGCTAAAAAGATGAGAGGATGGAATTAAAACCAAAAATCAAATAGCTGAAATTCTAAATCAAATCCATTTGCAAAATTAAGTACAATTGTATTTAAAATAGGAAATCAAGTTAGGGTTGAGAAATTGTTTCCCATTACCGTCCACAAACCCTAAGAGAAGTTTTAAGAAAAATTGGGTTTGTTGCAAATTTAATTCAGATTCAAATCCAAATGTAACTTGATCTTGTTTTGAATTGATAGTTTAAAAAAATTCAAACTTGAAAATTGCAAAAATTCAAAATTAAGTAGAAAATAAATAGGGCCAAGCCCCTAGGCCCTAGCCCATTTTTCCTAGCCCACTAGGCCTCATGCTTGGCCTGGCTCGGCCCAAGCTGGCCCAATCGCACCAGTGTGTGCCCAGCGCGCCCAATAGCAGCGCGTGCACACCCCCACTAGTGCTCGCCCCTACCTCGGTGTCGAGACCCGGAGCAGCAACTCCAGAACCCTCTGTGTTAATCGCACTATCCCAGGAAAAGCTAGTGCACACAGTATCACAAAGACAATTATCATGCGTAATGACAAACTTTATTTAGCTAATATGAGCCTGATGGCCAAAGTTTACAATAATAGCAAAAGAAGACAGCGGAAGAAATACATAAAGCGGCAGCCCATCCAGCCTTCCCACAAGGCGAATGACTGTAAGACGTGGCCTAGTCGCAATCCTCACCGAAGTCGTCGAAGGCTTCCTCTGGAAAGAGTTAGATATAGCAACATGAGTACAAAAAGTACTCCACAAGTTACACCAGGAGGTTTAACAGAATAGATGCATGCATATGGAATATCAAAGGAAGGCATAATATGGTTTATTTGCATAAAAGGCGATCATTGGAGTAAATATCATAAGTAAGTGCAAAAGCTGAATTTGATATGATAAATAGAAACAAGATTTTAACAAAATAATATCGTTAGTGCAGGCTCCAACCAAACACTAACCTATCCACGGGCATCCCACCCGGACCATCTTTCCAAAAGCTCACGTATGGATTCCATCCATCCACACGCTTTCACTGCGCAACTCTGATGAATTCCATCCATTCACCAGATTTCAATCTCTCACGGATTCCATCCATCCGCAAGGTTTTCATCTCTCGTGGATTCCATCCATCCACAAGGTTTTCGAAACCATTTTTGAAAAACAAAGTCTAATCCATGAAAAACTTTTACTCGGCATGCCCATGACCGTGGGCACGGCTATCCAGGATAGGTTATACACTCTGCAGAGGTTGTACAGCTTTACCCACAGGATACGATCATCCTGTTTTACCACTAGATTACACACTTCCTTAGGTGTGCGGTTAGGAGTCGTGACAAGGCCTTTACAATGCAAAGCCTTCAACCTGGCCAAGCCAACTCTAAGGTTTCACCCCGGAAAGGAATCCACCAGACCGGGACCCCCTCTTGAGCCGAGTGAGACTTCTCATGGCCTACGCCACGCTCACTTTCATCCTACGAAATGGCTCAGGTTGGGACCCGCAAATTATTCAGCCAGGGCTGTCCCATACCAGCCTTGTGGTAGTACGATAGGGCTTTGCAACAGTAGCTCACAGACCGGTCCTTAATCTGACTTAGGCCCAACCACAAACCTCTGTGCACGACAATCAACCACTGCGGCTCCAACCAACAGGGCATGCCTGCACCCACCACTCTAACCAATTGCCTAAGTCTAAACCAGTTTTATATTTTGTTTCCAAAATACTTCATAACACTCCTTGACTCACCAAAGTCAAGAGTACAGTTCAAAAGCTTATCATTTTATGTGAAACAATTCTTCCCACCCGAATTATTCTAAGCATGGCTAAGCAATTCCATAAATTGTTCTGGTTAATACTAATGTACCAACTAGGTTTTCATCTAAGGTGACAAGGTATGATCGTTCAATATCAAGATTGGCCATACAAAGGAAATTGGGTGTAACTAAAGTTTTAAGCACATTTGAACTAATTTGAATAAAAGTATGCATGCAATAATAATTTAAAAACAACATAATTAATTTAAAATATTAGGTTCAACATGATCAAAGGTGTAACTTGCCTTGCTCGAAGACCTGGTGCGAATCGTCGGCGTCGTTCTCTCCGAATTCGTCGAAATCTACGCGCGAAGAACCAACCAAATAAATTCAAATAAAATCGAAATAAAATCCGAAAATTATAAAATATATACTGGGAGATAGATTATGATTTTAGATGAATTTAGGAGAAAGAATCAATAGATTCGGAGTTTGGACGACGGAGAACGAGCGATTGGAAGTTTGAATGGATTGGAAATTCCAGAAAATGCAAGACGAGGGAATATTCTCTGGAATCTTATTTTTGGCTGATTTTTGGGGTATATGACGTGTGGGGCCCGGTTGTCATTGAGAGAGACAAAAATAACCAAGGCTAACCGAAAATGCATTGCCTAGGATTTGAACTCACAACCTCATGCATACTCCTACATGTACTAGCTTGACTCCCCTAGCCAAGTGGGCATGTGTTCTTTTGTGACAAAGAAGCATCACCAAGGATATAAAAGGCAGAGGAGAGAGCTATTCTTGGATTAAACCAACCGAAGCAAACATGGAGGTGCGGCCATGGATTTTGGGGGGCGCTAGGGAGGGAATAGAGGGGCGGCGCGGGATGGGGAGACCGAGGGGGTGCGGCTCTTACCGGCGGCGGCTCGGGAGATGGCCGGAGAAGGCGGCGGCTTTGGGCGGCACGGGCGGCGGCCGAAAGGTGGAGGAGGTGTGGTGGGGAGAAGGGAGACCGAAGGGAAGAAAACCGTGCATGGGAGAAGAATTTATAGGTGGAGAAAGAAGAGGAAGTGGCCGGCGGTTTTGAGAGAGTTAAAGGACGGGAAACGGCCGGGAGATTGATGGGGGTGATTAGAGCTTCCGTTTCCATGTTTTAATCGGGAGTTAAGAGGAAGAAACGGGCGTCAATTAAAAGCTTCATTTGGCTCTAATGGTGGAGGAGAGAGAGGGTGGGAGAAGGAAGAAGGAGAGGTTGAAGAAACATATGACATGTGGGGTCCATATGTCATAGGGAGAGAGAGGAAGTGAAGGGGTACGGGTCGTCGGATTTGCGACACGTGGCAAGTGGATGTTTCATGGCTCTTGGATGGTTATGAAGGGGTAAGTGATCATGTGTGGCTAGGATTAAAACGTGGAGAGAGATTGATTCAATCTTAGAGCGACACGTGGCGGGCTTGGATGAATTTGATTTTTATTTTCGGAATAAAAATTTCAGAAAATACTAGAAGCTTTATAAACACTTGGAAAAATAATATTTAATGTCTAAAAATTCCAGAAAAATCATAGAATATTCCTGGAGCTCTTTTAGACTTAGGAAAAAAAATTTAATATCAGATTTTTATTTAATAATTTTATAAAATACTTTTTAACCTTTAAAATTGATTTTTAACTCCAGAAAAACACAGAAAATCCAAATAAAAGCCAAATGCTTTTAAATACTTAATTTGAAATGATATTTTTACATAAACTCAAAATATCTTTTTATTTAATAGTAATTTTATGTTTTTAGTTAAATTACTTTTTATAAAAGCCTTTTTAAAAGCTAAAAACAGACAAATAAAATCTCCAAAATTTAGGCAACCAAAGAACACTTATTTTTATTTTTAAATTAAATTAAATTTTTTTCACTAAAAATTTTGAAATAAACAGCTGGGCTGTTACACTTGGCTTGCACGCACAACCATCCCACACCATGTCGTGCATCCTTCACATCACCTCACGCTCCCTATGCCACGTCAAACGACGCCGTCACCTACGGCCCTCGCATTACCTCCCCACCACCAACATGGCCTCCTACGTCGCCAGCCCCCCTTGCCACCTATAAATACCTGAGAGTGCTTCAAATGACTCTGCCACACTCCACTACCCCTCCCACTGCAAGGAATTGCTCCCTGCTAGCCCATAGCTCACTGGATCAAGTCTTCGTCCTCAGCTTTGGCCAAGTTAGGATTAGCCAATTGGCACTGTCTCTGACAATTCCTCTTGACTTAGGCATCTCTGACGCTCCCTCAGTGCGACTGTGACACCGAATTGGACTACCAAAGCCCCTATACCTCTGGTGCCATGCTCCACCTAGCGCTACCATTGGTTCATGTCGCTGTACCTCCTCGAACATCCCCAAGCTTTGCAAACCCCTTAGGTAGACTCATGATAGTTTGTAGGTCCTTCCTGTGTAGTGAATTGACTAGAGGTGCCTAGATCGCCGTATTGCCATGTGTCATATTCCACCACCACCTAGACTCGCCGCCAACCACCACACCAGTCGAATTGGCTGGTGAGACTTGGCCTAGAGGTGCATATGATCACGGGGAGTCTATTTCGAGCATGCTCAACAATCGTCGCGTATAATCTTTCTTCTCACCAGCGGGAAAACAAACACTGTGCGCGTGGTTAATGTAAAAGAATGATTAGATTAGCATTAAGGGATGTTGTTTAATTAAGCTAATATGTCGCTAACCTGTGTGCCATCATCATTAGTTAAAGATAATGTACCTATGACATGTGGACCCCACAGTTTAAAAGCCCTTTTAAAACCGGTTAAGTAAATACGAGGCACTAACATATGGGCCCTATTTACTATGGATACAGTGCAAGAGTCCCACTTATCAACCACAGTGATCCTAATTATGAAATAATTCCAAAAAGAAATTAAAATTAGTGGACCCTACCTGTCATACATAGTAGCTTTTCAATAGAAAAATAAATAGAAAATGGTATTAAAAACCCCCTATGGCCCCACCTATCAGCGAGAGAAATTCTCTCCCCCTTTTTATTTTCTAGGATTTATTCAAAACCTAAACTTCAAATGGCTCGTTCTCATTCGTCTTAAGTCCAATTCAGTTATATTTGTTTCTAAATTCATCTAAAATCAAGTTCTTTCCAATTGAACTGAAATCATGAAATTTGGAGTTCATTTAAATTTGTTTCCATTTGTAGGTATTTATTTGAATTTACGTGTGATCGTTTGGTAGCTTACGAAGTTGAAAAAGAGCAAGAGACCGAGGCAAACTAAGATCTGCAAGATTAATCAACCTGTGAACAAGGCGAGTCAATACTTTGATCATGTTGAGCCTATATTTTATGCAAATTATTTCTACTTACATTATCAAATTGTATGTTCTTATTTGTTATGGAAAATATGCTTGCCTGAAGAGTTTAGATATATGACTGTTGTACATTGTGATTCTATTACATCCCATTCCTTGAAAAATTGAATACTAAATCTTTGTCACCCTAGAAACTACAATGGTTGCATTATTATTTATAAAGCGTCATGCTTATCCTTGCTTAGATACTTGGGGACAATAATTTGCCCTGATATCATTTCAAATATGAAAACTCAATTTGGATGGTCACTAGTGGAAGCGATTAGTACGTTGTAACACGACTATTTTTACACCCCCAAAACCCTCAACTTGCTTAACTGTCTGGGCGAATGGTATGGGGGGCTGGTGCAGTGGATTCACAAGAGTGTTGGATTGTGGTAGAACCACCCAGATAGATTTTTAAGGACTAAATCTTGTAGTGCCTCCTAATATGAAATAATACAACCGTAAGTCTATAATGAGTATGACCTAGCTAACTAATTTGCATCAACCCAATTTGGGTTGCGCCATAAGTGTGAACACGTGCAAGGGGATTGTCTCATCCCTTTAGCATAATGGTGCAAGAGGGGGCTTCTAGAGGGATAGCCGCATCCCAAGCAGTGGAAACCTTAACGGGTGTGGCCTCACTTGGAAGATGCCTTATAAAGGTCTTATAGTGACCTTCTTGATCTGCTTGTCTAAGAAAACAAGTGGAACATAACAACTTGGTTGACT
Organism: Dendrocalamus latiflorus; assembly: GCA_017311315.1. Classification (NCBI taxonomy): domain Eukaryota; kingdom Viridiplantae; phylum Streptophyta; class Magnoliopsida; order Poales; family Poaceae; genus Dendrocalamus; species Dendrocalamus latiflorus. Next base: position 8,539,889 of record CM029630.1, on the reverse strand, counting down.
CTTCTGGGTAAAGTATGCGACCTCTGCAGAGTGAAAACTATTCGAACAGCCATGCCCACGGTCATGGGCAAGCAAAGGAATCTCCTAGAGTTAGTTCTATTTATAAAGCAAGCTTTGTTGTTGGGATGAAAACTGTTGCCCTAGGCGGTCGGTCCCAATGATGATGATAGGTAGGTATATCATTGAAGAACTAGCATTGGATGTAGGAGGCCGTAATGGTTGGTGCACCTTGCATTATTACTAATATTGGAATTTTTTATGAATTCGGAGGCCATGTAATGGTTGGTGCACCTTGCATTATTACTAATATTGGAATTTTTTATGAATTCTAGAAAATCAATTTCAGTTAAAACTGCTAAGTCACTGGAATTTGTATTATTGGTAATTGTCAACTAAAGTGTTTGGCAAAAGAACCATAACTAGCCTTGCTCAGCCTTGCATCTATAATAATGCATTTTGTGTGCTGGCTCGTGGAGCATTATTGATTGTGCTCACCCTCACTCACTCAATTAACTCAAAAGTGGAGGAGCAAGACCCTTACACACACACACACCACGATGCTCCAGGCCCAGATGGTGAAGAAGACAGAGGGAACTAGGGAATTCATTAGCATGGCAGTTTTACCCTCGAGTCGCTTGCCTATGGGAGGTTATGACCTCACTTTTGTTAACCAAATCTCATTTTTGCTTTTGCATTGTAAGTATTTGGCCTAAGTGGCCCTTTTGTAAGAACTGCCTGATGTGGTATATGTAAACTCTTATGTGTAATATTATGGTTTGGTATGGTCATAGCAATGTATGAAATAATTCAGTATTATGTCTTGAGCACTATCTACTAATTCAGAGATTAGTATGGTGAAATCATAGAGGATTCTAGATTGTAGAATCTAGGTCTAACATTCTCCTACTGACATGTTAATACTATGGACAAAAGTTGCGTTGGATCATTCTTTTGAGCACGTGACTTTCACTCATCCTAATTGGTTGATCTTTGGAAATAATATATTTAGCAATTTGCTCGTGGACAGAAAGATGGTTGTATACTCATGTACTAATAGAGCTCCTGCCATCACCTATGTGCCCCATCTTTTTCAAGCATGCTTTGTAGTGCCGGGTCAAGTACCCCATTTCTTCACCTGTACGAGCAGTTAATTGAGCTTCACAATAATTATAAGTTGTGATCTCTACCGTTTGGCCATCTTGAATTTCTTGGCTCTAGGCCATGTGCTTCTAGTGTTGTGCCCTTCTCCCAGCGCTGTCGGTGTTGAGCCTAGACCACCAACATTGCCATTTGTGGACAGGGGAGAGAAATCTGGTATCCCCATCAGCTTTGAACTACCTTGGTACTCTTCATAGCACTCTGTATTGTCCATATAACCATCCTCCATGCCATAGTCTCCCATGCCTTGGGAGAGCTGACAAGCAATGATGGGAGTCAGAGCAGGAGGACTAGGGGAGTGGAGGTGGCAACGGCCACAGTTGCTCCCCGCTACCGCCTTCGTGCTATGACTCCTCGATAGCATACCACTACTGAACTTTGCTACAAAGCAAAGAGAGAAGAGATAAGTTGTGTTGCTTCACTGCTTATATTGTGAAAAAATATGGAGACGATAGGGGTTTTTATAGCAAACGGAGGAGGGAGTCCTTCATTTGCCCATTGCCTCTCAGCCTCCACCACTCCTCTCCCTTCTCCCTCTACTCCAACTTGTCACTTGAATGGATAGGCCACCATTGCAAAAGTTACCTCTCGGTTGTTGCCTCTCTCCCTCCCAACCCGTTACTACTCTGCATGTCCTATTAGGCTATCACTACAAAAGTTGTAGGGGGTTGCTGCAAAAAGTAGCATGGTTGCATGCTCGCTGCTAGGCAACCATTTCCTAATGCATGCCCCCTGTGGTGCCCCTGCCTAATCCCCTCTAGTCTCCCAGCTGCCTCTCTCCCTCTCCCTCTTCGCCTCCCCAATAGCTTCTCCTCTAAACCAGCCGCCTCCCTTGCCACCTCTTTCCTAGACCACCCACCTCCCACACCGCCTCTATCCCTCTCCATCTCTACAAGGTGGCAGCTAGCTGACCCCCCTCCCCTGCCACCTCAATCCACTTTGCAAGGCGGTCAAGTGCCTACTCTCCCTCTCATGCCGACAATGGCCTAGACCGAAAATTGAGTTGGCCATGTGCATGTGGGGGACAGCGAGGCTACCTAATCAACGACAGGGGTGGTGGTAAGGTGGGCTACGGGGAGGGATGAGCGGACAGTGGTGGCCTATCTTCTTCCCCTCTCCTCGACCATGATGACAACGGGGGGCACGACAATAGTGTCCATAGCCTCGGTCTCCCTCCCCTCTCGACGACACTTATGGTGGCAACATGGTGACAACGACCACGGTGAGGTGCCTACTCTCCTTCAGCACGACATGGTGGATCCTCTACTCTACCACCGATGCCCATGTTAGCACCGATGCTGGCGCGACGCCGTGCGGCGTTAGCTCAAACTCGTGGTCGTTCCTACTTGATGTGGAGGGAAGCCTCGTGTCTCCCACACCTAGATTAGGTGTGACAAGGGATGATCGTGCGCAGTCACCTCTACACGGTAGGGCATGGCGAGGAGGTCGGAGTTGAGGATGATGCTGAGCGATGACCATGAGCCCATGGCCACATGGTGACAGGGACAACACGCCCAACTTCTGGCAAGGTATCAATACGCTCTCTTCCCTACGGTCCAAAGGCCCAGCCACATGCCTCCTCCATGTTGCCGCCATGCCTCCGTGCAGCCTAGCCCGCTATGCTAGCCCGAGCATGGCTCAACTAGCTGGGCAATGTCATGACGCTTGATAAGCCCACATTCTAAGCTCAGCATGGCCCACCATTCGTGCCATGCTAGCCCGCCTTGAAAACTACCATGTTGTGCCAGCCAAGTTGTGGGATGGCCCAGAAAAGCCCAGCCTAACTCCCAAGTCTAGTCTACTCCTATCTCTGTTTCTCTCTCACACTTTTCCCTTCTCTCCCAAAGTACTAACTCCAAGTCTCAATCCTCCTGATCCACTCCACACTGCATGGCGCAACATCCCAAGGGCGACACTGTAGCTGTGGCGTGGTGGTGCGTCGTCATGTACAGGTGAGCAGCGGTGAAGTCCAAGCGAGGCATGGGATGTTGGCGCAGCCCATGCGAAGCCACGAGACAAGCGATGCGCCTAAGAACCAGGTGATAGCTTTCTTCTGTGCATGGTCTACTTCAATTCTGTCCAGTACCGGAATTAATGGAATGCCCGATTCTGGCTGGAATGGCTGGAATTGAGGCCGTTACAGAAAGAAGCCTCTTTTGTGCTGTTTTGGTTGACAGGATGGCATATACTGGTCATTCCGGCCGAATAGAATTAATAAGTCTGCTAGGTCCTATCACATCAACAAGTGATAAAGTGATATATATATATATATATATATATATATATATATATATATATATATATATATATATATATATATATATATATAGGAAGCCTCTTTTCTACTCCCGGGTGTAATTACACGCTATGTCGTATCTCACAACGTATGGAGTATCTCGCGTAACGAGGGGTATGTACATGTAGTATAAAAGTATTTAAGACCATATAGGTGGTATGAATAATTTTTCAGAGGTGGTATGTATATTTTTTTCAACATACTCCTTTTTATGTACGTATAGAAAGGTATTTACAAAATACACTAAAAACTATGCAGTCCCTTGCAATTTTTTCATGTGGTTCACATTAGAATATCTTATAATTAGTATACGAGTATATCTAAAGTGATAAAGGAGTATTTCAAATTTATTTAGGTGGTATATTAGAGGTGGGTGTAATTACACCCGGGTGTAAAAGGTATTTTTCCTATATATATATATATATATATATATATATATATATATATATATATATATATATATATATCCATTGGTGATAATTCATTGCGGTAACTTTTCAGATAAGGCGCACTAGCATATGAAAGATTCCATGCATGCAATACCATGTAGTTAGTTACCGGATAAAAATGGCCAACAATGAAAGCGAAGTTACAAATAGTCAACTGAAGCATCAACCAAATAATTGGTCTAAAACTTGGAAGCACAGCAACACTACTTGTTCTACAAGATAGGGAAATGGTAAAAATGACTATATAATAGTGTGCCTTGATGTAACATATTCCTGGATTTGTCACTAGCTACCTGCAAAAAAGAAATATGTGTATACACACACACACACACACACGATCGATCATACTTTCTATAGTGGAACTCTTTTGTGTACTACAGTATTTTCTAATAACCATTGTAATTCGGGAGCAATGAGTGATATACTATTTACGAGGAGTGGACATCAAATTTGTGATATTTGTTTTAAAAAGAGGAAATTAATTGCCCTCCACATAGCATGCTTAAAATACACTGATGAGGTTTATGGAGGTGAGTGGCGAGCCAACTAGTCTACCTGATGAGCCGTTGAATTGTTTGGTTTTAATTCTAGCGTGTTGTGATGCTGATGGAACCATCCATTACAATGTTGGTGTGTAAGGATTTAATTACACAGCGATATATGGATGTATGCTACACACTTGTCTCCTTGTCTTATCAGATAGATTCTAAAGTAAACCTTGTTGCTTGGCTACGTCAAACAGTCAGAGAAGTTTAAGTTCCTGTCCATCTCACCGACTCTCTCTCTCTCTCTCTCTCTCTCTCTCTCTCTCTCTCTCTCTCTCTCTCTCTCTCTCTCTCTTCTCATCAGGTTGGTAAAGAGAAGAGTCTGGTGCATGTTTTGATTTAACCCAAAATGAGTAGGGAGGAAATATTATATTTTTTCTGTGTTCTTGTGAAAGCTTAATAGCAAAGGATACAGCTTTGTAAAATAGAGGGCATGTATGGATGGATGCAACGATGATAAGATAAATATGGGCAGCTTAAAGTCTTGGGATAAAACCTGCGGCCACAAGAAGCCAACGTCGAACATTACAACTCTGATGCCTTTCATCTGACCACCCCATCTTCTGTTCCTGTAGAAAACCTATCCATCATGGTTTCACCTCTACAATTAGAAGTAGTGATTTGTACTCCATTTCCATGCATGCTACATATAAGGTTAAATATAAGGTACAACATTTGATCCTTTAGTTTTTTATGTTAGAAATTGGCCCATTTAATTTGGCATATTTCCTTAATTCCAAAGCATACATGGTTTAGTACCATATTACTAAGGCAGGGTGAGGAAGACCGATTTATAAGGTGGAGTCCTCCCCACTTCTTGAATATGGAAAGAGATGGTATGAGGATGGTTCTGTCTAGTCACACAAGCGCGCACGCACGCACGCACGTATTCGCGTATTTTCGCGTGAAAATTGCGTGACTTATGACTTGTGACTTGCAATCGTGTCGTGACGTGGCGCGCCACTTGGCAGACCAAGTCCATCTCTCTCTGTTTAAATGAGATTAAACATTTGAATGAGGCAGTTACAAGTGAATTTACACTGCTTAATTTGTGATTTGATGAGGCAGTTACCAGTGCATAATTCTGTTTAAAACGCAGCAGTTACTAGTGAGTAGTAACTGCAGCGCCCATAAAAGGGCTTGGAGACGTCCAGGAAAAGAGAGAGAATTTTGCACCTCCATTCTTCCCCTACTTTCTGCTCTGTTATGCTGTTGTGCTGTGTTGTCTGAACCTCGTCGATCTTTCTTCCCGGCATGCACCTGGAAGGAGGGAGAGCGGCTATCTCCGAACCGTTGCCGCAGAGAGTACCTGCAAGGGGCGGCAATAAGGTTTCTGGGCAGCGCATCTGCACAACCGCTCATTGCACTGCTACACCTACATTCTGCACTGCGTCAAGCCTGCGCGGCTTCCTGTTCTTCATCAGGCTAACAAGTAAGTCATTCGTGTGCACGTTCAACTTTGTTACTATATTGTTTTTCTTTCTGAAGTATGATGAGTAGCTTGCTGTTAGTTGTGAGTTTTGCATCATTAGTTTATTATTTCTGTCTCCTAATAAAACATGGAATTAAAATATTACCCACATTTGTAACATTTCATTAGGCAAAAACTATTTTTTATTGAAAAATAATTTGCTAGTCCTTTCACATGTCGATCTCCTGTTGTGTATAGCACCGAGTTATATATATATATATATATATATATATATATATATATATATATATATATATATATATATATATATATATATATATATATATATATATATATATATATATATATATATTGACCATCTTGCACTGCAGTATTTAAACCACCGATGTTAAGATCACCAATTTTGCATGATTGAACCATGAATATTTAAGATAAGTCAAAGTCATTCACCTTAGATATGTCATAGCCACAAAGAAAGACTCACCCAATAACGAACCATTACATCATTGCAATTCGCAACATATGAGTGCGTTGCTTTTCCGTCTCACTATTGATGAACATAAGATGGCAAGACATGGATGGGACGCTCAATACATGTAAAGAGATTGGCAGGACTAGCGGCAACAGAAAAGGCTGACCTTTTTTACATCTCTAGGCTCTAAGTTCAGTGCTCCTCCTTTTCAATTATTCAATGGATCAACTTGCAGCATTTCCCTTCTTTGGAGTTAACTTACATTTTATAAAAAAAAAGATTTCTACTATATGAAATATGAAGTGGTTGTTAAAGGTCAAGTTAAGCAAGCACTATACTACAAAATGGGTCATCACAGACGGTTCGGAACAGTCATCACAGACGGTTTTCCAAACCATCTGTATTTATATGTTAGTGATAATCGAAGGTTATTACAGACGGTTTGTGGGCCATCTGTGATAAAGACAACACAGACGGTTTGTAACTAAAATCGTCTGTGAAGAAAACTATTATAGACGACTCGAACTAAAAACATCTGTGATACCCACACATCACATACGGTTCTAGTTACCAACCGTCTGTGATTGGCGAGTATCACAGATGGTTGATATATAGAACCGTCTGTGATAGTCCTTCATAGACGGTTTATACCACAAACCGTCTGTGATAGTTCACTCTGTACCTTAAATTTTTTTCTGTTTTTTCGCTAGCCTCAAGAAATAATGTTACCCATGCCCTTTGAAAACAAGCAAATACAGAGGTAAGCACAACAACATATTCTATTACAGGATAACAATCTAACGAACCCTTTGTGGCACGACGATGAGACTGAACAAGACATACTTACGACACTTACGACAAGAGTGTGTTGTCCAGCCTACCGTGGTGCCACAACGGAGGCGTGAGCTCACGGAAGTAGACGGCGTCATCGAGGAACAAGCAAATACAGATGCAAACATAACAACACATTCTATTATAGGATAACAAGCTAATGAACCCTTTGTGGCATGACGGTGAGGCTGAACAAAACACACTTATGACACTTACGACAAGAGTGTGTTGTCCAGCCTACCGTGGTGCCACAACGGAGGCGCTAGCTTACGGCAGTAGTCGGCGTCATCGGGTAACAAGCAAATATAGAGGCAAGTACAACAACACATTCTATTACATGACAACAAGCGGAGGGGAGGATGCAGGAAGCTAGCTAGTGGATGAACTCACGCGTGACTACCGGTGGAAAGGTAGATGGGGATTTATAAATAAGGGCCAAGCAGTGGGAGGAACTGGTACCTGCCATTCTATGTGGAGAGAATGGACGGGTGAGATTGAAATCCTGGGGTATACGCTACGAATGGATGGGTTTGTTATATGAACTGTCTGTGATAATGAATATCAGAGACGGTTTGTTATACGAACCGTCTGTGATAATGCACATATCAGAGACGGTTTGGTATACGAACCGTCTATGATAAGTCAATATCAAAGACGGTTTGGAATACAAACCATCTGTGATATTAATATCAGAGACGATTTGGTATACGAATCGTCTGTGATAACCCTTTAAAATGCGCGCCCTAATCTAGCTCTTCTACACTATGAGATCCTCTCCCACATATTCTTAACCAAATTTCTCAATAATGACATCTAATATTGTTTTATCTCCTTCCTCTCATCTATCCATCATGAGTTGTTCAGCTGCAACCTTTCACATGCGGCCAGCAATTTACATTGGACAAGCTCCTCCGCTCACGCCCTGCTCTCCTTCCTCGACTCGCTTCCATTCGTCAGCTGGACCTCATCATCCGCCGTCAACAGAGGTGTCTCGTTGCCACTCAGGAAAGGGAAACCGCACTCAGCCTCATTCTTCTCTGCAATGTGCACAAAGCGGAGGAAGCTCTTATGGCAGTGGAGAGACACGTGGATAACCTTGCCAATCAAGCAGAATCGGCCAATTCTGAGGAAGCTTATAATGGTATCCTCTTTGAGATTATATGCCATGCTAATGATTTGCCCAGGCTAGAGGAGGAAGTGGAGAGGGCAAGGACAATCTTCACATCATTCGAGAACTCAATGGCTGATCCTCTAACTCCAAAAGTCGAAGAAGAAGCATATGAAGCCCAGAAGATTAGGATCTGGGAATCTCTTTTTTAAGAATTTTTTTAATAAATTTGCCTTGAATTTGACTCTCGTCTTAGTAGCTTCTTTAGTTCATTATCAGAGACAATTTGTTATACGAACCATCTGTGATGCCTCAATTTTCACAGACGGTTCGTGTTAAGAACCGTCTGTGAAAATATCACAGACGGTTACTAGAACAAACCGTCTGTGATAGTTTAAGCACAGACGGTTCCATATGAACCGTCTATGATATAGCCATCCAGTATAGCCTCTTTTGTAGTAGTGAAGAATGCTACAGTTCTTATTTGTTTTTCCCTAGCTTTCGTCTAGTTGCATGATAGAACACCTTTTAGTAAAGAAAGTAACATCGTTCTAGAAGGCATGCAGTCAGACTACTTTAGTTGCCCACAACATTTTCTGTATTTTTAGATTGTGTGTGTGAAATTATTTGAGTAGATTTGTCACAATAGATTCTTTCACAATATTATAATTTTGGGAAATTGCCCTTACATGCCACTGAATAACTACCTATATTCCTTATCTGCCACTGATATCTCACTGACATATGGGTCCGGGACCCATATGCCATCTTCACGATGAGTAGCATATAAGGAATCATGTAGTTATTTAGTGTCATCTAAGGAATTTTTCCTATAATTTTACGACCTTCGTTTCAATTTGTAAGCCTGCAAGCTTGTTGCATGTAGGGGTGAAAACGGATCGGATATGGATCGAATAGTGCTCAAACCATATTCGCATCCATATTTTTTCTTGGATTCAACAAACGTCGGATACGAATTTGGATTGGATTCGACTATTTTTTGGATTCCAATAATTATTCGTGGCCTCTCCTATTTAAAACATGGCACTAGATTATTTTAATATCTTAAATTGATAAATAACTGACGTAGTGACTCTAACATGTAACTGTGCATTAAATGTTAACAATAATAAATAAATCATTCATCTAACATATTTGTATAATGCAGCTTTTAAGGACAGCTTCATATCTTATGACGCAATGAAGTTTAACAAATCAATATCGGTTTTATAGTAATATTTATGCCCCTTTTCCTCTAGTTTATCACATAATCATTGATCATTGGTTCCATTTTATCACTAATCCTAACTAATTCTATATATATTGCAAATAAATCAGTTATCAACATATCAAATTTAACTAAAAAGAGTATGCAAAAAGCTTTATTGGGGATATGCTAAAATAAAAATTATGAAATACCAAATTAAAGCCTACCATGATGACGAGCTCATCGAGATGATCGAAATGCATATATAATATCCTCAATTTGGAGGTCAAATGCAAACGATACTTATTAGTAAGTTGCTATTGTTATATCAGTTGAATCCGGATCCGAAGACGAGACGACACAGACTAGATCCGCATCCGTATCCGAATATTAAGTATCCGGATCCAACACATCCGGATCCATTTTGTTTCCGGATCCAGATATTAGGTATTTGTATCTAACATATCCTGATTCGATAGCCGGATATCCGAGTAATATCTGAATCATTTTTACCTCTAGTTGCATATGCCCAGATTTAATGCTATTTCCTATTTACCCTTATTTATTAAATTCCCTTTCCAAAATTATATAGGACAGCACACACAAACCGTCATCAACCACCTTTTCAAAGCACCTAAGGCAAGGGTACAGTAGTCATTCTAGATATTTGATATGATAACGACTTTCTCAATCTTGAAGTGTTCTTATGTGTCTGATCAAAATACGTTTTATAAAAAAAAACAACGAAGGGAGTATCAGGTTGTTGGAAAATATATTACAATGTAAGTAGTGGTAAAAATGACATTTTTTTTGACTAGACGAAGTATATCTTTTTAAAAATTTAAGATAGTTAACAAAATCCATTTTTATATAAAAAGTTTTAGTATAATAGTAAGAAACTTTTTCTATTGAATTAATTATCACATAATTTGAAAGAGACATATATGCTATGTTTTACTCGTACTACTATTTACAATGATGTAACATTTTGAAAATTGACAACTTTAGATTACTGTGCAATTTTGTTTCAGGTACAAATTACGATCTTAATGATTTTGGCCAAGTTTAACATATACTCATGTATATATGTGGACATCTTAATACATCTATATTATTTAGAAATTATTCGAAAATTCAACATATGTTCATATAAGCGAGAGTTTTGGTAGTACTAGTGGTTGCCATTTTATCGTGAGTTGTCATTTCCCTTTATTGCTGCTAACTATAGAGGTGGCCAATGAACCGGGTCTTACCGTGCTGGCTTGCAACCTACTATTGTTGGCCCGGCCCAAGCACGGCACAGCTCGTTTAGCTCATGGGCCGTACCGGCATGGCCCGGTGGACCATGCCATGCTTGGGCCAAGAGGGCGGCATGCTGGGCCGGCACGGCATGGCCTGTTTACGGTCTTGGGACATGCCGGCATGGTACGGCAAGGCCAGGGTAACATGCGTAAACGGGCTGTGCTGGCATGGCATGGCACGGCCCGCCCCGTCGAATATAGCCTTTTTTACCGTTGTGGCATAAAAATTCGGAAAAATAGCAAAAAAAAATTATAAATAGGGGGCATTGAGCCTCCATTATCCATACCTCAAATCTGACTCTTATCTCTCTGTTTAGCTATGAAAAATCCGGTAGTGTTTGCGTAAATTTGGCAAAATTAGTGAGAAATTCGTGCGAAATTCAGAAAATTCAAAAATCTTCAAAGAATTTTCTGAGAGCTACAAAAGAGGTAATAGTGCTATCTTATTTTAATTTTTATCTATTATTTGTTGCTTTGATAGTAAGTTAATTATTCTTTACTATTTCAATTTGGAGTTGATTCAATGGAGAACTATACGATTTTCAACTCTCCGAATTCGGGCTCTTGGCGAAGGATATGCAAGCCTTTCAAGAAGGATATCCATCCATGGAAAGTCCACATCCATAACAAACTAGAGAACCAGAAGAAGTGATGACCCCGATGGCGTAGGGTCCAATCGATTCATCTTCTACTGGCTCAACAAGTGCATCCACAACCTATAATATAGGTGAAAAAGAACAAGAGCTACTACATCAGTTGTCTAGAATGATTTTGACAAAAAGTTCAAGACCGATGATGATGGGAATTCGGTGAGGTATGTTGTTTATAGAATTTGTGGTAATGAATTGTCTGTAAAATCTTCAGGTGGAACGGGTCACCTACAACGGCAAGCTGCAAGCTGCAAAAGAAGGCAAGAAATACAAATGCACCAAACACAGCTTAATTATAACCCCAACAGCTAGGTACATACTTGGGAGTACAACCCAGAGGTAGCCCGGGAATCTCTTTGTAGATTAATTGCTTTTCAAGATTTACCTTTAAATTTTCGTGAGTCTGATGCTTTTCAAAAATATATTAGGACTGCTCATAACCCTAGATTTAGTGTTGTATCTAGGTAAACCACAACTAGAGATTTAATTAAATATTATAACAATTGTCATAAAAAATTGAAAGAAATGTTTCATACCTATACATTCTCTATTGCTTTGACATCAGACATATAGAGTGCTAGAGTTAGAGAGGATTATATTAATGTTGTTGCTCATTTTGTTAATGATGACTGGGTAATGGAGAAAAGAATTATAGGATTTAAATTAATTAATGTTTCGTATACTGCTAAAAATATTACAAAATGTTTTATTAAAGTTGTAGAAGATTTTGGCCTCACGGATAAGATTTTTCTATAACTTTAGATAATGCAGCTGCAAACACTAAGGCTATGAAAATTCTTACTCCTTTGTTTAACAATTATGCACAATCTTTCTTACTACATCAATGTTGTTCTTGTCATATTATTAATCTTATTATTAAATCTGGTTTAAAAAGCTTAAATGCTTGTATTGGTTCTTTTAGGGAAAGACCGCCAATAGCCCCTAGCACCTCTATGGGTACTATGCAGTGGGGCAAGATTTTTAGTTCTTGCTCAAGAGATTCTCATGCAGATACACATTAGTCAAGAGGAGGAAGGTGATAAAGCACTAGAGACCTATCAAGCTATCTTAACAGTGATAACATTAGCTTCGAGCAAGAGTTGAACATCCTCTCATGGTAGTAAACCCAGAAAGTAACATATCCAGTGCTATCTATATTAGTGCAAGATGTGTTGACTGCTCCTGTCTCTACGGTCCCCTTAGAGTTAGCCTTCATTCTATCTGGAAGAATAATCGAGGAGCGACGAACAAGTCTCTCGAACGAGATGGTTGAAATCCTTCTGACCGTCAAAGACTGGGAACAAGCTTAATCAAGACTTCAACATACTATAGAGAATAGAGACTTAGAAGAATCTTTTGAGAATTTATATCTAGATAGCAATGAATAGGATTTTCAATATTTTTCTTCGACTGTAGTCACTAGTGAGCTTTTTTAGGCTGTACCCTTTTTTCTTTACCAAGGTTTTCTCAAATTGAGTTTTTACTTGGTAAAGTTTTTAACGAGGCATCCATCCCATGTAATTTAACAAGTTAATAAAACTTATTATGTCATTGAAAATAATTATCCTGATGATTAACAACGTCTATAGTTTTCTATAATTTTTAGGTAATTTTCTATGATTTTCTACAATTTTTTCTTAAATTTCTATAATTTTCTGAATCTTTTCTTTTTCCCGGCTTAACGAGCCAACCGTGCTGGCATGGCCTGTTAAGCCCTAACCAAGCTTGTGCCGGCTCGGCACGGGCATGGGCCATGTTTGGGCTTAGACCGCAGCTCGTAGGCCAGCATGGCACGAGCGTGGGCCATGCCTGGGCTCAGACCGCAAATGGTAGGCCGGTACGGCACAGCCCATTTATTTGGTGGGCCTGAACTGGGCCCATGCTGTGCTGGCTCGGAATGCCCCATTGGACAAGTCTGGCTAACTACATGTTGTCAAGTATTGAACGTTTTTTTTGGATTTTGTAATGTTTAATTTGGTTGCTTGCTGTGTGGGATTTGGTTTACAGTTGAGGATTATTTTCCAACGGATCATATATGAGATGAAATTCGGATATCTGTTTCCACTAAAGGGTCTAACAAGTCAATGAAGTATTACAAATTCTAGACCACACACTATTTAGATCTCGAACCTTTTTAAATGGTGCACGTAGTTTGGTTGGAGGTTCTTTTAATTCAATGGTGGGAATAATGTGGTTAGTTATTGAGGTTCCTTTAGATCATTGATGGACATCCAACAAACCTTTAGGTTTTGATCTAGTTTCAGCTTCAGCTTAATGTAATGCCCCAAGTTTTTTTATGGAATTTGGAATTTGAAATTCAAGTTCAAACTTACGTTAGAAATTCATAGCTTAGTTTATAAAATCTGAGATTATATATGCATAGGGTTCATCGATGTGGTCAAAATAGACTATTTATTTGCTCGATTTGGAGCTCGGAGTGAAAATTTGAGGGAATTAGAAATTGATGGCCGAGATTATTTGGAAATTAAAAAATAATTGTATATAAAATATTGGGCTGGGTGGTCAAAGAGAACTCTCCAAGCCCACCTTGGGGCTATGTGCCCATAAGAGGAGAAGGCAGAGGAGCGCCAGCCCTAGCTGTCGCGCCTACCCTAGCCACTGCTACCACCGGGGCCTATCGCAGCAAACAAAGCTACTACCATGCCAAGTAATTTGGCCACCGTGCCAAGGGGGGTTCGATGTCACCCTGGTGCTACTGCCGCTGCAACCCAAGGGCTGCTGCGACAAGGAGTAGCGCCACCATGGCAAGGGGTTTTGGCTACCGTGGCAAAGAGCTAGAATGGAGGAGGGAGGAGATGTTAGAGGAGAGGATTTCACGTGATTTCTTCATGGGTTCTTAATCTATTTCATGGATAACTATCTAAAACTCTTGTCCTATCCTGTAGATGGCATTTTACACGGGTTAATTTTGTAATTAGGGTCATTTTTTGAGGATTTTGGGGACATAATCTGGGATGATGTACTAAAATAGTTGTAGATAAATTTATAATTTTTTTCAACAAGTTCAAGATCACTAAATTATATTGGGTAGATTGCAAGTTGTGTCATTTGGAACTTTGTTGTCCCACAGATTCTTCTAGTTGAGCAATACCACTATTTTGAATAGTTTAGGCCTCGAAGACGATTGAATTAGGTCTAGCCAACAACTAGATAATTGTATACAAGTTAATTATCAAATTGTATACAAATTAATTGTATTTGCATTGAGGTATTGGTCACATATTTTGGTTTGGTAGATTAAATGTTACGTTATTCGTGAGCTCCCTATCTATTGAATCATTGTAACTGGACAATATTGTGGTAAGGCATAGATTAAAAATAGATGATGGCCGAATTAGGGGTTTGTGTATAACATGTAAGTTGTATTTCCTTGTTCAATATTTCTATGTAGTGGTAGAACACACATGATTTGGGTAAGTGGTTTGGGAATTATGCTTCTGGGAAGGTTGCTGTCCAAAAAAGTAACAAGATGACTTTAGGGCTGAAAGCAAGGGTCTAGATAACTTAATCTTAAAATCTTGATAGCTAGATAAAAGTGGGTAATTTTGTGTAGGTTTCATAAAATATGTTTTTAATATGTTCGGGTTCATGGCTTGCGAATTATGCTTGTTTCAATGCTATGACAGCTATATCATTGAATTGGGGAGAAGGGAGATAGAGGTGTGTTTAAGCGTAGGAGCATGTGATCTTATTTGCATGTTGTTGCTGGGTATTAAGAAGTTGTACCATGATTTTTAACCGCCCAATAAGTCTTCTTACATGGTTAAGGCAATGACATGGTAGAACGATAGACGGTTGTTTGCTTATGTCATTTGGTGCTTATCAAAAAATACCTTGCTGCTTTTAAGCTTATTATGATGAATACATGCAGATGGTTATATGATGATGGTTACATAATGATGATGAATATAGAAAATGATAGATAATATTGGAAACAATGCATTGCATTATATGCATACTCATGTCATGAAAGAAGGATCCACTTCGGTGGACTTGAAAGACCTACTTCGATAGTCACCTCTATGGGATGGAGGGATTGAGAGGGTTCGATATTGATGGTACGCACACAGCTATGCCGGTGTAAGCTATGTGATGTGCATTATGAGCATGTAGTTTGGACAAGCATTGCAATAATGAAAGAAAAAGATGATGATCATGATCATGATATAAATGTGAAATGTTATGTTCTGTTTAGTGTTTTGCTATGTTACTTGTTGAGTTTTTGAACTCGCCCTTACTTTCTTGTTATTTTTTAGGTGAATTTTGAAGGCAACATACATGGGTAGGAGTAGCACATTCATTTCACGTGTAATCAATAATTTATGTATTACTTTTAATTGTCAAATTCAGACCTCAATACTATGCTTAGCTAGCTAGTCTTAATAATAGACCATAATGGTAATATTTAGTCATGTGTGTATAATGTTGTTTATAGACGTTGCTAAAGCAGATGTTTATCTATATGTTGATGCTTGTTATCTATGCTAGGTAATGTTCCTAGGCACATGGTTCCAGTCAATCTCAGGAGCAAGATCCTGAGCGTTCTTGGGCATAAGGACCCAAGCTTTTATGTGTTGCTTAATTTCATTCTTGGCATGAATCTTTTATAATGTAGACCGTTAACAGCATGTGGATTATCTTTTGTGAGTAGTATATCGATGAATGGTATTGCTAAAATTTATAATAGCTGTTTAAATTTGGAGTGAATATGGATAGCAGTAGCATTTCAGGCTCAATGCTAGCTGGGGTGTTATTGTAGGACCGATGCCAGCAATTAGAGGGGGTAAATGATTCCTAAAACCTTTTCCCACTCAGGTTTTCAAATCTTTACTCTAGTGTCTATGGCAGTACCAACTTCAAATCAAACCACTTGGACTTGGTAAGCCAAGGCTATAAACAAGAACCAATGAAATCATCACCCTTTAGCCCAAGGGCAGTCAGACCACCATTGATGGACCAGTTTGACCACTATGGCTGGTCTGACTAATGAGGTGTGGCTGGTCTGACCAAGACCAGGGCCAGTCTAATCGGTCCCCTATTCTCTGTCTGAAATCCTCTCGAGACAAAAGCTCAAATCTTAATAACTTCCCCAAATATCATCCAACACTTCCAAATTTTGCATGAGACTTGTTCAAGCCATCAAGAACCTAAACCAATCAAGAATCACAAGGTTCTTGAGCTCAGGTCCATTAAATAGAGGATAAATGAGTCTGTCACAAGAACACCAAAAACCCTAAATCTCAAATTACTTCTTCCTCATGAGGATCTAAGGCATGAGGAATTCCAGATCTATTCTCACATGTCCTAGCAAGGTAAATCAAGCAAGAGATGAAGCTAGATCAATCATGAATACAAAATCACAAATCAATCTAAAAAACAAACAAAACCAAGCAAGAACATGATTGAAACAAAGCTCTAATTGATTCTCAGTAGAGGATGATATTTACATGCTCATGGATGATTACAAGGTGCAACCCTTCCCTCTCTCAAAATTTCTCTCTTGCAGCCATGGAATGAGACAATGTGGTAGAAGAAAACCTAACCCTAGAATCCTTGGATCTAGCCACCTCCTCCCCTCTCCTCTAAATAACCAGCACACACACAACCCTAATGGGTCCAACACATTAAGGAAACTAGGAAACCCGTCAACCCCAACTAACATGGGTTTTACACACTTACGCATGCTTTTCAACTTGCTAACACCTTAGCGATTGATCCACTTGCAATTCCAGCTCTCCTTGACCTACAACAACTACTCCCTTATGCATCTCCATGCCCTGGTTTAGATCAAGTCGCAAACCTGGTATTGTCCAATTACCAAAATACCCCATACAGAGCTTTTGGGCACCTTCTTGACTCTGTCGTCGCCTTCACCTCAAAGCATCTCCGCATGCTTTGATATGTAGCCTGTAATGCCCAATGACCAGCTATCACACCACGCATTTGGTCTCTCTGAACCCTCTTCACATGCATCGACCTCGTCACTTAGCATAACATATGCACCAACTCGCCTCGCCATGATCCTTGTCATCTTTGTGCTCCCGCTTGAGCCACATAGCCTCACCCAGACTTACATAACTGCTTTCGATCTCAACTCCCCTACCTAGTTTCAGTCCATTATGGCTGACCACTACATCTTCCAAGCCACCTACTCATCCAAAGATCAAGCAACCATATCGAGCTCAAGTTTAATGCACTTGACTTACGTTATTCTTGTGCAAGCATGCTCAAAATTTTGATGATAACTAATGCCCTCCCGTCTCATAATTCAATACATCAGCCCCTTCATTGTCATCCGATGCATCCTCATATCTCTCCTTTTCATGACTAAGCACAACCTCATCTTCACTTGCGGATTCATACTCTCCATCTTCCGTCACAAGGATAACTCGGTTGTTGGGACACTCTCTAGAAACATGTCCACGCCCCAACACTTGAAGCATTGAATTTCTCTACTCTTTGTTGTAGCCCCAATTGAGGATGTAGGGGATGGAGTAGCCTTCTTCTCACTAGGCGTAGGTGCTAATTTTGCAATTGAGGAAGAATGAGCATTAATATTTGAATTAGTACTAGCTAGAAATGTACCTCGTCCTAAATTGAATTGTGCTTTGGTGGCATTAGAGGATGATGATGGAGCTTGCAAATTGAAGGATGCCGTCCTTGCTGCTGGTTTTACATCTTCTAATAACTGTGTAGGACCGAAATGGCAACAGAGGGAGGGTGATTGGTGCCTTCAAAAACTCCTCAAGTATTCTCACCAACTTCTTTTCAATAGCTACAGAAGCTATGAAGACAGAAGATGAGTGCTCGCTGGAAACTGAGAGGAAATCAACTGAGATTAATCAAGAAAGATGGAGTTGGCCAAAACCCAGAGCAGTCGATCCCTTACTATGTAGTCGAACGACTCCCTGCTGTGACCGAAGCAGTTTCAGAGCTGTCGAGACTCCACAGTGAAATGTCGATCGACGAAAGAAAGAACACAACAACGACCGAAGACAGAGAGAGCGCGCACGACCATTTGTACTAGGACCCGATCGAAATCTCTGCTCCCGGGAAGAACCTGACCAAATGGTCTTAAGTATGGATCCCAGTTCAGAGCAGAAGAAAGCAAGGTAACTTGAGCAAAGAACTTGCTCAGATCAAGAAGGCCATAGCACAACTGAGAACCATCATCTCAGACATACATGGGAAGGACAAAGCAGAGAAAGCACAAACAAACAATCAAACAATTCACAGAACAAAAACTCAACATAGAGGAAGAGAGATGAATGATTGATAATGGAGGTTTCTACAGCCACTCCAACTGGGAGATACATGAGCACACTTGCTCCAACCCGAGAACCCACGCACTCACAAATAAACAAGGAAGAACAGAGCAACTCGGGGATCAGAATCTCACCAGACCCCAAGCTCTACCCTCTCTATTTATAGCCACACACCAACGCAGGGGAACCCGTAAAACCCCCACCTAACACTGGGTTTTCAACTCACTTTACCCACGAGCTTCCAGTGCTTTACCCGTTAAACCCAACGGCTCCACTGCTTTGCCCGTTAGCGCCAACAACTCTGATGCTTTGCAGAGACACAACTTCCCTTTGCAGCTTTCCGCATTTCTCCAAAATGCCACTCCGCTGCCTTCCCGGAAGCTTCCTCCTACCTTGCCGATCACGCTTGCAACCACCTCACAGACCTCGTCGTCTTTGACATCTCCCGGCCGCTCACGACCTCAGCACCCCCGTGCTTAGTCTCGACCATCCATGCCTCACCACGACTAGTCTCAAAGTCCTGCAAACCATCACAGCCAAGCAAAACATCACATAGCACCGCACTAGACAAGGATAACATCCATTTGCATCGGAAAACAAAGCTCAAACCACACTCCACAAAGTTGTACATGTATTTCATCGGTCGAAATCACTTAAACATTAATGCACAAAGTCTACGACCACCTCATAAGTCTTTACGACCGATTCCCAGCTGAAACGACCGCTTCTGGAAGCCATACGACCAGACAACAGAAGCTACGGCTTTCAACCTGGCTTTTGACCACAACCGACCGCACTACGACTACACCCGAGTGCTTCCGACCGCTTCCTGCGATAACGTGGTCGTAGGCCACGACAACTCAACGTGGTCGTAACTTCGAGCGCCGACTTTCGACCGCTGCGGTCGTAGCTCCGACTAACGACTTCCAACCACGACCAACATGGTCGTAAGTGCGCTCGACCACGACCAGAGTGGTCATAAACGACACAACATGGTCGTAAACTGCGAACCAAGTTTTCGACCACAACCAACGTGGTCGTAGCAGCGTTCGACCATGGCCAACGTGGTCGTAAACCTCTCGGAGACTTGTGATAATGACCAAATGTGGTCGTAATCTTTGCTGCTGCCTTTCGACCACAGTCTTAGCGGTCGTAAACCACTCCAGTGACCTACGATCACTGCCAGAGTGGTCGTAAACACCACAACGTGGTCGTACAGCCTTCCGACCACGGCCAGAGAGCTACGACAACGGTCAAACCGGTCGTACGCCCTCTTGAAGACCTACAACTTTGCAGAAAACACTCAAATCAAACTCAAGCTATCCAAACCACTTGTCAATTACTCATCACAAACATGGGATCTCGACCACATGATCTCTCAATCTCCCCCTTGATGAGTATATTGACAAACCCCGAAAAAGCACAAAGTTGAGTTTGAAATGAAAAGCCTAACATGGTCCAGAAGAAGAGAATGAAGCTAATGACCATGTCGACAAAGGAGCACAAGAAAGAGCAAGTTTTCCTCAAAGCTCCAAGAAAGCCTCAAAATGGCTTTTTCTCCGCTATTCTCCCCCTTTTGGCAATAAACACATCAAGGATGCAAAGGCGAGAACAAATCATGGAAATGGATGAAATGGCTGAAATGTGATTATTCTAAGCATTTAGAGCCATGAGAATTATCCAAGATGACCAACAAGTATTACATCAAGCCATAACTCAATAGAAAGCTATCTAGATCATGACAAGATATATATATAGGACAGCTAAACCAAATAGATGACAATCTGAAATTTAGAGCAATTTCTGAGCATGTCAAGTCATCCATGATCGAAGTCTAGCTAGAGGTATCCAAGGATGATGCAAACCATGTCAATAAGCTAAGCGGAACCAAGAAACTAGTATTGAGTCATATTATAGTGCTACAAGCTCAAGTGTGAAACATTTGTTTAAGTACTTGGTTCTTTTTGTAGATTAGGCTAATGAAGCACAAGTGATATATTTTCTTTTAAAATTCATGGTCATTGCCAACCAAATTTTTGTTTTATCATGTGCTAGATCTCAAGCCTTATGCGACCACTCCAAGCGAGAAGCTTAAGGAGATGATCTTGGTCATCCAAAACTCCCCCTAAGTTCATGCCAAGTGCAATGGCAAGCAGTCTCATAGGAGAGGATTGGTGAGATCAGTTTTTTCGCACAAAAGAGATCTTTTAGCATCCATAAAAGATTGTACTAACTTATGCATCATCAAGGACTAACATAGCTCAATTTAACGCTCAATCAAGATTCAACGCTCAACTCAGCCTATTTGACATGGCATGAATCATAAAAGGATAACTAGAGTAAGACTAGTCTCGAGAATTTTCATGACAAGTTTTAATTTAATTTGAGCAATTTTAATGAACTTATCATGGCAAAAGCTAGTCTATACATATGAAGTCATGATCAATCTAGCAATGAAGCACAAATCATGGCAGCATGTAAAGCGATGTAAACATGTCATGAAAGGATAATAATCAAGGCTCAATGTAAGTATTTACAATGCAGAATGACATGCAAGAAATCCAGCTCCCTCTCAACATGTGATGCAACTTTTTAGTTCAAGTTGAGTTATATCAGAATTAAGCTCCAAAAGCTCCCAAATGAACTCCGCTGAACCAAAGCAATAAAATCGAGAAGCTGGCAAAGAAAACCAAACAGGCAGTCCTTAAAGCATAGATAAGATATAGAGAAAACTATGGCTCAGACTGACTCTCATCTACCCCATATGACTTCTGGACTATCAGCTGGTCTACTAACAACCTAGGGAGCAAACATGTACCCTGTCTACCCGAGGGTGGCCCAACCCTCGCTAGAACCCACAAGAAGTGAGTAAGCTCCACCTAGAGAGAAGAAAGACAGCTAATAAGCAGCATCCTGAAATCACAAGATAAGAGCAAGAAGTCTGAACGCTAGACAAGAAGACCACCCTAACCTATGCTGGAAGGACTACCCCTATGCACCCTAAATGCAATGCAACAGATAGGAGTAAGAGCATAATCAATATAATAAAGCAGTAGAGCATAGAGCTCCCCCTCACAACAGTCCATAAGGACAGACCACCCCAAGCTCTCCCTACAGAGCTGAAAACCTAGAGCTATCCAATGGCTTGGTAAAGATATCGGCCAACTGGTGGTCACTCTCCACAAACTGGAGCACGATGTCACCCTTCTCTACATGGTCTCTAAGGAAGTGATAACGAATATCAATATGCTTGGTCCGGGAATGCTGCACTGGGTTCTTAGCAATGTTAATCGCAGAAGTGTTATCACAAAAGAGTGGAACACTGTCGATAACTAACCCAAAGTCCCGCATGGTCGAGACCATCCAAAGCACTTGGCTACAGCAGTTGGCTGCAGCAACGTACTCGGCCTCTGCGGTGGACTGTGCAACAACGGACTGCTTCCTCGAAGACCAAGAAACGAGAGAAATGCCAATGAACTGGTAGGTGCCTGAAGTGCTCTTCCTATCTATCCTATAGCCAGCAAAGTCTGCATCCGAGAAGGCTCTCAAGGACAGACAAGAAGAGGAAGAGTACCAGATACCATAGTCAATGGTAGCTCGAAAGTACCGAAGAATGCGCTTCACCGCCTGGCGGTGAGATACGTGAGGAGAAGCCTAAAACCTAGCACAAAGATACACGGAGAAGTGTATATCCGGTCTCGAGGCAGTGAGGTACAAGAGGGAGCCGATCATACTCCTATACTCCTTCTGATCAACTGGCTCGCCATCCTCATCTGGGTCGAGTGAAGCTGATGTAGCCATCGGAGTGGACACCGGCTTACCATCACTCATATCGAAGCGCTTTAGGAGGTCTCGAGTGTACTTGCCTTGATGCAAGAAGGTACCCTCCCGAGTCTGCTTGATTTGGAAGCCAAGGAAGAAGCTTAACTCGCCCATCATGCTCATCTCAAACTCCGAGCTCATGACATCGAAAAACTGGGAGACGAGAGCATGCGAGGAGCCGCCAAAGATGATGTCATCCACATAAATCTGGACGAGCAGAAGATCTGTGCCATGCCGGCGGATCAACAAGGTCTTGTCTACTTTACCCATCTCAAAACCATGACTCAACAGATAGGACTTAAGCCTCTCATACCAGGCTCTAGGAGCCTGCTTAAGTCCATACAATGCTTTGGAAAGCTTGAATACATGGTTTGGGTATTTGGGGTTTTCGAAACCAGGAGGCTGTCTCACATAGACTTCTTCCTCAATGAAGCCATTTAGGAAGGCACTCTTGATGTCCATCTGGTAAAGCTTGAAACCCTTAGAAGCTGCAAAGGCAAGCAGGATTCTAATGACCTCAAGTCTAGCTACAGGGGCAAAGGTCTCCTCGAAATCTAGACCCTCAACCTGGGAGAACCCCTGAGCTACCAGTCTAGCCTTGTTTCGAATAACCACACCATCCTCACTCTGCTTGTTCTTGAACACCCACTTAGTCCCAATGATATTGTGACCTCGTGGGGGCTCAACAAGCGACCAGACCTTGTTTCTCTCGAAGTTCTCTAACTCCTCATGCATGGCATTGACCCAAGACTCGTCAGATAGAGCATGACAAATATCCTTGGGCTCAAAGGAGGCAACAAAGGCAGAATGGAGACAGAATTGAGACATGCCAGATTTTGAACGAGTGACTCGCTCAAACAAGTCTCCAATAATCTGCTCAGAAGGATGGTCTTTTTGAATGTGTCTAGGAGGTCCAGGATGAGATGAAGAAGTGGCCTCTACCTCGTGAGCTGACGAGGTAGGAACAGAGCCATTAGCTCCAAAAGAAGCAGAAGGCATGTGCTGATCGCCTCGAGGTGCGGTGGAAGACGGCACCTCGGGTGGAGGATAAAGAACTGGATCGGGTAAACCACCCTCATCTCCATCGTCCTCATCATCCACAAAGATGGGCTCGGACTACTCTAAAGAACCTGAGATGTCGGGCCTAGTCCCCGGACTGGCCTCGTCAAAGGTCACCTCACAGGTCTCTACCATTTTACTAGACTCGCAGTTCTAAATCCGATAAGCCCGCGAAGAAGTCGAGTAACCCAGAAAGATACCATCACAAGAACGTGACTCAAACTTGTTTAGGTTCCCGAACTTCAAAATAAAGCACTTGCAACCAAACACACGAAAATGAGACACACTGGGCTTTCGCCCATATCTCAACTCATAAGAAGTGCGGTGCAAGTGTGCCCTAAGAAAAACTCGATTTGAGACATGGCATGCGGTAGCTATAGCCTCAGCCCAAAACTTCCACGGTGTAGAGTACTCATCGAGCATCGTCCTGGCCATCTCGACCAAGGTACGGTTCTTCCTCTCCACGACGCCATTCTGCTGTGGAACGTGCGGAGAAGAGAACTGGTGCTCTACACCCATCTCATCACAGAATCTCTCAAAGTAGGAATTCTTGAACTCCGTGCCATTGTCACTGCGGATCGCTCGTAAGGCACCCGGGAGCTCAACAGAAAGCCTACTGAAAAGACCTCGGAAATGTGTAAACGTCTCATCCTTCGAGGCTAAGAAAAACACCCAAGAATACCTCGAAAAGTCATCGACCACGACAAGGACATACCACTTCCCTCCTGCTGACTACACTCGAGCTGGTCCAACGGTATCCATATGGAGCAGCTGTCCTGGTGCATCGGTCATAGTAACTGTGACCGGAGGATGGGAAGCGGCAACCATCTTGCCGTGCCGGCAACGAGCACAAACTAGATCTTTGACCATCTTGAGTTTTGGCAAACCACGAATGAGGTCGTGGCCGCTAACTCGGGTCAAATGGTCAAATCCAACGTAACCAAGTCTCCTATGCCAGAACAAAAGGTCGCGGGACTCAGAAGCAACTAAACACCTGAGAGGATCACCAGAAGACTCAGAAAAATCAGCACGAAAGATCCTCCCAAAACGAGAAATCCCGCAAACCAGACTACCCGAAGAATCAAGAATTTTGCAATTGTTTTTCTTAAAGCTCACCTCAAAGTCGTCATCGGTAAGCTGAGAAACGGAAAGCAAATTATACTGCAGCTTACTAACCAAGGCAACATCTTTCAAAATAAAAGAGTCATTAACACGCACTGTACCTTTGGCGATGACGCGCCCAGATGAAGCATCTCCGAAGGTGATCGTCTCATCACCTGGAGCACGGGCAAGGGAAGAAAACCAACAAAAATCTCTGGTCAAGTGTCGTGAACACCCGGAGTCTATGAGCCAAACCTTTCCCTTCCCTGCCCGGCGAACCTGAGTCAAACAGAGAGTAAAGTCTTAGTACTGGGGTAAATCAAGAGTGATTTTGGCACCCAATATTGAGTAACACGTCGAGCAGATTAATTAGTCAAGCACGACTGACCTATATCTACCCTACGCTCTCTGTCAATCAACAAGCCAGAAGGTCTACGTGTAGACCCGAGGCTGTTGCTGGGTCCGACTGCTACGGGCGAGCGAGTCGGAGCACCGGCAACACGCTGAACATGCCACGGGTAGCCATCTCGATGGGGGAAACAAGATCTACCCTCTGGACGGCGGAAGTCACGACCCAAGGGAGCATGAGGATGAAAACCAGCAAACTCGAAAAAACCAAGTCCTCGATGCTGCCCAAACCCATCAGAAGCATCTGAAGCAAACCTAGACCTCGTGTTGGTCTTAGATGCACTCAAGGTCTGGGGCTGACCCTGAATATGCCTAAGAGCTGCAACACGGTCTCTCTGCGCGATCCTGACGCGCCTGAAGCATCGATCTATCGTATGTCCATCCTTCTGACAGAAGGTGCAATGATACTTCGCCTTCTGAGAGGCAGAAGTAGCATGAGGCTTCGCCTTCTAAGAGGCCGAAGCTGCAGGTGGGCTCACCTTGCTGTCAGAAATCCCTTGGACAAAGCCCGCTGACTTGAATTTGACTTTCTCGGTCCTGGGCTCAGTCTCGATCACACCTAGTGCTATGGGTCTGAGCACGGCAGGTGGATGCTTCCTCATGTCCTCATAAAAGTCATATCCTAGACCCTGATTAAATCTGCAGATCTTAGATTGGTCTAGAATAAGATTAAGCTTCTTCTTGCCTCCTACAAACCTCTCGAGAGTGTTCATAAGGTACTGACACTCCCGAAAGAAAGAGGTGCAAGAAGAGCAGGGAGAAGAGGGAACAGCAGGAGGTAAGGGAGCAGAAGAAGAACCAACAGTAGATGAAAGAATGGCTTGTGCACGCACAGCCGACTCTGAGGGAACAGTCCTACTACTAGCCAGTTGGTTCACGTCGCTAGGCGTCTCCACCTTACCCTGGGGCTTCTCCCCCACCTTAGCAATCACATCACAATGAGTTGATGGCTTCACTAGTTGATCCTTAGTTAGCTTCACACATTTTTCATTCAAAGCAACGAGTTCAAGTTTTAGTTTATCACAACTAATGCATGGTGAGCTAACAGGATCCTTAGTCGCATACTGAGCCATTTTCTTGTTGTTGTCAATCATTTCTTGAAACTGTTTGGAAACAGATTCAAGTTCAGCAGTTAATCTAGGACAGTTCAAGCATGAGGCAGCTGGCTCAAGCAACCAAGCATACAACTCAAAATTTTATGATCTGCCCGCTTTAGGTTTATCTTCAAATTATTACAGTTTTCACAAGTCTCGGGCAGATCGAGCAACATGGTATAAAGACCTCTAAACGCATTGTCCTTATCCTCACATGAGGTGCAAGCAATAGTCTCAACAGAAGTAGATGAAACAAGAACTATCCTACTCATCTCAAGCTCAGCCAAGAGACTAATATTCTCCACCTTAACAAGATCAAGTTCAGAGGACAGACTATCATGCGAGGTCCTTAGTTTCTTCATATCACCCAACAGAGCACAGCATGTATCACAATCACTAGAGGGAGCAGATGTAAGAGCAATAATCTCTAGTGACAATCTATCTACTTCCTTCTCTAACTCAGTACACTTAGCCCTAGCTCTAGCATGAAATCCACCTAGCTTAAGAAAAGCATGATTGAGCTGGTCGTAGGTAGGGCATACCTCGTCCGAGTCGGAGTACAGCTCGCTGTCGCTCAGTTCGCCCTCAAGGGCCATGAAGCACATGCCGGAGAAGTCATCGCCGCTCTTGTGTAGGGGCCCAATTATACAATCCGGCACCCTCTGTGATTCCACCGCACTATTCCCTGGATCAGTAGATAGTGCTCACAGTTACAGTAATGAATATCAAAAATACATATCATGCGGAAGCGTAAATATAATAGTAGACTTACTCATGGGCCGATTAGGCCGAAATCAATAAATTGCAGCAGCGGAAGAACGAGCACACAGGTGGGACCTTCAGGACATGCCCACAGGCAGCCAACTGGAGGTTCGCGACCTAGCCCTTGACATTTTCATCTTCTCTGCCAGCTTGTCCAATCTTGAGGCTGAGGCGAGGTGATTTGATTCTTGATTCCGAATTTTGTCGCAAAAGCGAGCGTGAGCACTCCGACCCCGTGCTCCGCGAGCCAATACACAGAATGCAAATAAATAGTATGCATGGTTTAACAAATGAGAGGCTCGGGTTATTTTATTTTCCATAAAACGCGTTTAGTAGCATTTCTATTATTATATCATATTGTTGTTTTTGTGACCTAAAGACTCCTCACCGCAAATGACATCATTGACTTAATCCACTAAAGACTCACGCTCTTAATTAACTGTTGTCTAAGACTCCCAACAGCGATTGCCATAATTGACTTAATCCAGCGAAATTGCACTTTCTTTATTGAGTGTTGTCTAAACTCCAAACAGCATGTGTCATCCTCTATTCAATCCACCGATCATATTCCTTCTGTAATGGTTGCTGTCTAAGACTCCAAACAACGAGTGACATCATTTAAATGATCCACCGACTACACACATTTTATATTGATTGCTATCTAAAACTTCAAACAGCGTGTGACATTATTTAGATATTCCACCAAACATACTCTTTCCAAATTGATTGTTGTCTAATCTCCAAACAGTGAGTGACCTCACCTAATTAATCCACCGAACATTCTCATCAAGATTTTCTAATAATCCAATCCTTTTTATTATTGATTCAAATCCACCAAGAATATCATTGATCAAGCCTACGATTCAATATTATATATCCACCAAGAATGTCATTGATTAATTCTACGATCCACTAGTATTCTTCCACCAAGTAAATCACTAATCAGGAACTATAATCCAATACCTGTATTACTCCTCCAAATTCCTGAAAATTCAATTAGATCATCTATTTAGCCTATCTATTCAGCTAGACTCCACCAATTTATTTCTCCTAGAACCCACACTATCATTTCCTATTTATGATCGACATGAATCCACCAATACCTTTATGTGTACACTACAAACATCTATTTCCTTTACTCACGACCCTGCTTATTCTTTCCATATTTTATTTTGTAGGAATAGAAATGCCACTATTTGAAATACAATACATAAAATTTCCTGAGACCTAGCAGCTTTGGAACAAAACATAATGTTCAAGGAATATTAACAGGATTTTCCATACATATGGCATCACACCATATGCCTAATATCACCATAATTTTTCCATACATATGGCATCACACCATATGACATCTTTCAGCGTTATAGTCGCTTAACTTACCACTGGGACGACACCCAGGACAACTCAAATCAGGGCTTTCCGCTGCCCTCCACTTTTCCATTCCCACCAACAAAGTTTTTGAAATAGAACTATATCTAGTTAAGTTCCCATGTCCGCCCTTAACCGTGGGCACGGCTATTCGAATAGTTTTGACTCTGCAGAGTTTGCACACTTTACCCACAAGAGATAAATCCACTCATTGCCCCCACATGATTCCTTAGCCATGTGGTTGAGTAGACTATCACAGGACCTTTACAATGCATTTTTCCTAGCAGGGTTACGTCCGCTAAGGTTTCCACTTCCTTCGGGGTACGACCACCCTTCCAGAAGCCCCCTCTTGCGCCGTCACGTCGGAGGATGTGGCCACCCTCTACCCGCCCGTGGTCACACCGGCGCAACCCTTACTAAGTCGATGCAAATTAGTTAGCCCTGCCTACACTTTGACAGCTTGTGGTTGTACTTGTTGTACACTGGGAGGTCATGACAAGATTCAGTCCTTAGGGTTATCTGGGCGGTTCTACCACAAACCACACTCTCGTGCACCGCTGCACCACACCCCCGAACCATCCGCCCAGACCAATAAGCAATTTGAGATTTTTGGGAGTATAAAATAACCATATCCAACATACACCAGTCATTACCACCATGACTGCCCAATCAATTTTTCTCAGGATTAAAAGTGATGCTTGGGCGCTCTCGCGCCCATGAGTATCTAAGCAATACTAAGCATGGCATATAATTACGGACTTATTTTTGAAAGGTTACTATTATAAGTTTTGCTAGGGCGACAAGGTTCACAATTCAAATATTCCAAAGGGAGGGACAATATTAATCAAGTTAGATAATAGGCATTTAACTAGAATTCTAAATTAAACATGTATTTGCATATAAAATAACAGCATGCAATTTGATAATTTAAACAAAAGTAATTTGCAGAAAATGTAGGTTCAACATGATCAAAGTATTGACTCGCCTTGCGCGGTTTACCGCTGTCTTGAGCTCACACGATGCTTTCTCTTGAGCTTCTATTCTTTATCTTCACTCTACCCTGACGACGCTTGATCTGTGAAATCTTCGGGACTCCAGTTTCTAATTACGCGATAGACGACTGAATCCAAATAAAAGCAAATAACTCAAAAGATCCAAAATAAATCCAATTGAACTTGATAACTTCTATTATGATAAAATAGGCGATTTGAGACAAGGTTGATTGGATGCGGAGTATTGCCGGGGCCGAACTAGTTGGAACGAAACGATGATTGGCATAAAGACATTCAATGAAGGAGGGTTTATGACACAGAAATATTGATGAGATTATTTTACTTTAGATTTGGAGAGGACTAGGTTGAGCTGGCCATTGAATACTATGACTTACCCTGTTTTATTTAATAACTTCTTTTTATTATTTTTATATTTATCAAGGAAGTTTCATGAGCTAAGTTAGACCTATAGACAGATGTGCGATTATAGTTGAGGTATTGAACATTTTATCGGTATGATCTTTTCAGAGTCAGGACATAAGTTCTACACATTATGTGTTCACTTTTAATTTATCGAATGAGTCCTGTAGCTTATATCTCTGACATTCCAGGATGTAGTATTTTATAGGATTCTAATGGATAACAGTTTGCTTTATTAACTTTTCTTGCTCAGCTTAATATGTTAGAGTGCAGGGTTACTTAATTGACCAAGTAATATTGAGTGTGGCAATCTCAAGGGAATTATTGGCCTCTTTACATATGCGTGCTTATAATATTTTGAATGAGTCTTTGAATCATTTTAAGGCTGGCGCATTCCTCTTATTTATAAAAGAATTTATTGTAGCCTCGTATGTGCATACTTAAGCAAGGGTTGGGTTTTATGTATATATATCCCATTATATGCCAAAGATCGTCATTAACTTATCCTACCGCTAAAGTTCACCTGCCGATGGCATACTAATGGCAGAATTAGGTTTTTAATGGCGCCTCTATCTGTCACGCGAGTTTCTTTTGCACAAGTACTAGCGGGTTTCTTATATTTCTTCCAAACTTGTATTTTGGTCAAGATTGCTAACTAAAGGATCACTTCCCATTAAATTCTGGTAACACAAAACCATTTCGATTGTCTGAATTGTTTGCCATTTAACCTTAGCAACCTTGAGTATTGTTTACATGTATAGGGTTATATTGTTGCCACTACCTCCAATTAAGTTTCTATTCTAATTTATGTTCTAACTAATTATTTAACTTCACCTCATTATTTTCATTAATCACTTATTTGTCAGTATGTGTATTACTCCATATTTTGATGCACATATAATTTTATTTGACCCCAATTTAATTATCTCAACTTCCTTGAATCACTTCCTAATGATTTTCAATTAAAGTGGGCTAGAGAAAAACAAAAACTAAAATAGCTAACAGGAGACTCGAACCTGCATCTCCTGCCTAAGGTTTGTACCACCTAACCAACTGAGTGGCCACAAGTTTGCGATCAGAAAGGGGAACAGTTTAAAGAAGAATGGGAGCGAGGAGCTGGACCTCAAAACAGAGCTCCCAGCGGAGCTCGGCGCTGGTCTTGCCGCCGGCGGCAGAGGTGGTGGCCGGGGGTGAGCACTCACAAAAGGGGTTGCTCACCACCGCGCCCACCCGTGGGTGAGGCCTCACCGGCCAATTTGGCCAGGGCGATGGCCGGCGGCTTTCCTGGCGGCGGCGGAAACGGGTTCGACGGTGGAGGTAGCGCCGACGTAGAGGAGAATGGAGTTTGAAGTGCGCGCGAGCTGTAGGGAGTACAGAGGAAGCTTAACACAATGTTGGTTGAGCGGAAAAAGAGCCGGGGTGTGCCGGCGGTGGAGGCCCATGCCGGCGCGGGCGGTCTTGCGACGCCGGCGAGTTGGGGCTGACCGCAGTTCCAATTGGGGGTGGGGATGGGTTTGCGGCTCCACAAAGATGCTGCATGGTGGAGGAATTGTCTGGGGATGGCCCCAATCGGCCGGAGTAGTGTGGCGGCGTGGAGCCCTGGCAGCAGCCGGCGTACCGGCTAGGATGGGAGAAGGAGCATGGGAAAAAGGGGCGCGGGAGAAAGGGGAGCAATGGAGGCGGCTGGTTCCTGGGGGGGTTGCTTATAGGTGTGGCGCCGTAGGAGCTCTGTAGTCGATGACCCATGAACAGCACGCGGGATGGCGAGACGACGGCCGCACAGCGGCGTGGCGCGGGTCAGTCCGGGGCGTGCACATGACTGATGGGGGCAGGGCATGGGCGTGGCGCGAGGGCGACGGGACGGAGGGGCAGGTGCGCTGACGTGAAGCGGACGGAGGAGCAGGCCGGACGGTGACGACGGCACAGTGAGCAAGCGCACGGGAGAAGAAAAAGAAAGCAGAGCGGTTGGGGGAGGAGAAGAAATGGAAAAAAGGGGCCCGGTCAGCAGTGGAAGAAAAATGGAAGGGGGAAGAGAAGAGAGAGGCCGCCCGGGGGGAAGAAAGGGGCCCACATGGCAGGAGTAGAAAGAAAATGAAATAAAGAGCAAAAAGCTGATGATGGATTTGGAAATTTCAATGTTAAGCTTGTAATTTGCATTAGGGCTGGCGGCTTAAATTTTTGCATGACATTTAGAACTTAAGCTTCAATTTTTCAATTATTAAATGATAGCTTCTATTATTATTATTTTTATTATTATTTAGGTTATATGGGTATATACATATCTTACATGTTGTTATTTTTGCTGGCTTATTAATTTTGCATATATATATATATATATATGTGTGTGTGTGTGTGTGTGTGTGTGTGTGTGTGTGTGTGTGTGTGTGTGTGTGTGTGTGTGTGTGTGTGTATTGATCAACTCTTCCTTGAACGATTTGTATATACACATATGTTTGTATATGTGCTTGCATTTTATTCATTTACTTTTATTGCTATTTATGTCATTATTTCCAAAATGAGATTTTATACCTTAAGTCAAATTTCTCCCTTCCATTTCTGGATCATCTTTTCAGATTCGACTTTTAAATTTCAATTCTCTACTATTGGCATATTCCTTGTTATGACTTCACTAGTGCTAATTTCTTTCGGGAACCTCAAATTCTCTTGGGACCTCAACCAAATTTTCAGAAAAATATCATAAACTCCAAATTCAATAAAATATATTGCAAAAATAATTCAAGAAATTCATATTTCTAAATTCAGACTTTTCAGGATGTTACACTTGGGTTCTTGGTCACCCGTCCCGTCGTCGTCGCTCCATCCCTCCACCTCGCTGAGGTCGAGGTCATCGAAGGCGGTGAGGACGCGGTGGAAGAGCTTCTTGGCCTTCCCAAAGTCGCGGAACTTCTTCTTGCCTTGAGGGTGCGCTGGAAGCTTCTTGTTGCGGTTCTTGTTGGTGTAGTCGTTCTTGCCTGAACCGCCGTAGTCGTTCTTGCCCTTCTCCAGCTTGGGGCGGTTTGCCCGAATGTGGTTGGGGCCACCACACTCAAAGCAAATGACGGGTCCTCCCCTCTTTCTGTCCTTCCTCCTCTTGTAAGCATGGGAAAACTTCTAAGCTAGGAGGTCCAGCTGCTCATCCTCGAGCTGCTCTAACTGATCATCAGTTACGTCACAGAGAGCAGTAAGGGAGAAACCACACAACGAATCAGCAGAAGAACCAGAAGCCAAACTGGGATCGGTGACTAGGGCCATCGACTGTGACTTCGACTTTCGAGAGACAATGTCAATCTCGTGAGTCTTGAGACGCGAGTACAGCGCATCAAGAGTCAAAGTCGAGAGGTCCGTGGTGTCCTTGATGGTAGTCACCTTCATCTCCCACACACGCAGGTCCAAGGCAGCGGTCATCTGTCGAGCGTTGTCCGAGTCGGGGTATGTGAGACCGACCGCTCGGAGGTTGCTCAGAATCTTATGAAAACACGCAAACCACTCATCAAGTGACTCACCAGCAAGTATCTCAAATTTGTTGTATTCACGCTTGAACTGGTCCTGTTGAACCGTCTTAATCTGGGTGGTGCCCTCATGGTATGCGTCTAGGGTCACCCAGATGTCGTAGGCCGACGTCAAATGAGAGATGCGATCGAACTCGCTGCGGCTCAACCCCTGGATTATGATGTTCCTCGCCTTTGCATTCGCCTCAACATTAAGCATGTTTCCAGCGTTGATGTTCTCATCGGCAGGAACAACATAACGTACTTTGACCTTACGCCAGATGGCGTAGCCCTGAGCCTGGATGTAGGTCTCCATCCGACTCTTCCAGAAGGGATAGTCGATCCCATCGAAGATCGGGGCTTGGTCGAGTACTTGTCTATCACCATGGCTCACAGACCGGTTAAGATCGATAGATGAGAGCTAACTGGCTATGATACCAATTGTAGGACCGAAATGGCAACAGAGGGGGGTGATTGGTGCCTTCAAAAACTCCTCAAGTATTCTCACCAACTTCTTTTCAATAGCTACAGAAGCTACGAAGATAGAAGATGAGTGCTCGCTGGAAACCGAGAGGAAATCAACTGAGACTAATCAAGAAAGATGGAGTTAGCCAAAACCCAGAGCAGTCGATCCCTTACTATGTAGTCGAACGACTCCCTGCTGTGACCGAAGCAGTTTCAGAGCAGTCGAGACTCCACAGTGAAATGTCGATCGACGAAAGAAAGAACACAGCAACGACCGAAGACAGAGAGAGCGCGCACGACCATTTGTACTAGGACCCGATCGAAATCTCTGCTCCCGGGAAGAACCTGACCAAATGGTCTTAAGTATGGATCCCAGTTCAGAGCAGAAGAAAGCAAGGTAACTTGAGCAAAGAACTTGCTCAGATCAAGAAGGCCATAGCACAACTGAGAACCATCATCTCAGACATACATGGGAAGGACAAAGCAGAGAAAGCACAAACAAACAATCAAACAATTCACAGAACAAAAACTCAACATAGAGGAAGAGAGATGAATGATTGATAATGGAGGTTTCTACAGCCACTCCAACTGGGAGATACATGAGCACACTTGCTCCAACCCGAGAACCCACGCACTCACAAATAAACAAGGAAGAACAGAGCAACTCGGGGATCAGAATCTCACCAGACCCCAAGCTCTACCCTCTCTATTTATAGCCACACACCAACGCAGGGGAACCCGTAAAACCCCCACCTAACACCGGGTTTTCAACTCACTTTACCCACGAGCTTCCAGTGCTTTACCCGTTAAACCCAACGGCTCCACTGCTTTGCCCGTTAGCGCCAACAACTCTGATGCTTTGCAGAGACACAACTTCCCTTTGCAGCTTTCCGCATTTCTCCAAAATGCCACTCCGCTGCCTTCCCGGAAGCTTCCTCCTGCCTTGCCGATCACGCTTGCAACCACCTCACAGACCTCGTCGTCTTTGACATCTCCCGGCCGCTCACGACCTCAGCACCCCCGTGCTTAGTCTCGACCATCCATGCCTCACCACGACTAGTCTCAAAGTCCTGCAAACCATCACAGCCAAGCAAAACATCACATAGCACCGCACTAGACAAGGATAACATCCATTTGCATCGGAAAACAAAGCTCAAACCACACTCCACAAAGTCGTACATGTATTTCATCGGTCGAAATCACTTAAACATTAATGCACAAAGTCTACGACCACCTCATAAGTCTTTACGACCGATTCCCAGCTGAAACGACCGCTTCTGGAAGCCATACGACCAGACAACAGAAGCTACGGCTTTCAGCCTGGCTTTCGACCACAACCGACTGCACTACGACTACACCCGAGTGCTAACGACCGCTTCCTGCGATAACGTGGTCGTAGGCCACGACTACTCAACGTGGTCGTAACTTCGAGCGCCGACTTTCGACCGCTGCGGTCGTAGCTCCGACTAACGACTTCCAACCACGACCAACATGGTCGTAAGTGCGCTCGACCATGACCAGAGTGGTCGTAAACGACACAACATGGTCGTAAACTGCGAACCAAGTTTTCGACCACAACCAACGTGGTCGTAGCAGCGTTCGACCGTGGCTAACGTGGTCATAAACCTCTCGGAGACTTGTGATCACGACCAAACGTGGTCGTAATCTTTGCTGCTGCCTTTCGACCACGGTCTTAGCGGTCGTAAACCACTCCAGTGACCTACGACCACTGCCAGAATGGTCGTAAACACCACAACGTGGTCGTACAGCCTTCTGACCACGGCCAGAGAGCTACACAACGGTCAAAACCGGTCGTACGCCCTCTTGAAGACCTACGACTTTGCAGAAAACACTCAAATCAAACTCAAGCTATCCAAACCACTTGTCAATTACTCATCACAAACATGGGATCTCGACCACATGGTCTCTCAAATTGTTTCTCCACCTTGATCGCTTGATGCACCAAATTAACAACAGTATTGTATGCTGATATTACACAATGTGTTTAATGTTTTTGTTTAGACCAATAGAAAACGCACAAGTGTTTGCTCTTCATCTTCGTGCACATGTGCCCTAATCATAGCTTGCTCCATATCATTGTAGTATTCCTCCACCAAGCGATCTCCCTGTCTCAAATTCTGCAGTTTATCAAAAAGATCATGTTTATAAGTGTTAGGAACAAAGCGTGCTCTTGGCTCTTGCTTCATTTCAGCCCATGATGCAATTAGGGGTTACCCATTATCTTCTCTTTGGTTCAATACTTGCTCCCACCAAATCAACACATACCCATCAAACTCAAGTGATGCCATGTGTAGCTTCTTCTCCTCTGAATAATTGTGCATCCGGAAGATCTTATCTATCTTGAGCTCCTATGTGAGATAGGCATCTGGATCAGAAGCACCTTCAAAATTAAGAATATTGAATTTGAGTTTCCCAAATTTCTCCTCCACGTGTGGGTTATCATGACGACGGCCATGGCATTGGTAGTTGTCGTTGCGGTGTAGCCAAAAGTCGTCATCGAAGTCCTCAATGTGGGCGGCACCACTGCGCCCACAGCCACACCCACGGCCACGGCCTCTCCATTGGCCACGGTCAGCACCCAAAACACCTCCCCCATGCCCGGAAAAGGGTGGTCGAACCGTGTTGGCAACGGCTCGATCTGCTTGAGCTTCTCTAGTGAATCGTGCAGCCCTCTCCTCTTCGGTCTCGTCAAGCTCAACACCTCCTTCATGGACACCAACTGGGCCCCATTCATTGCGAAGCTCCTCTAGTATCTCCCTACTCAAGATGCTCATGTTGTCATTCAACTGAGTGTTGAAATCATTCATGAGCATCTCAAGGTCCGCCTGGGTCACATATGCTTGTTCTCCTTCTTTTCCTACCATGGTTAGCGCAAACAACAAGAAAAGCTATGTATGTGGATGTGAAAAGTTTTATTTGTAGAATTCACTGAACCTCACCTTCTCTTACTAACTAAAGTTCTTATGCGTCCTTGATGGAATTGAAGAGTTGCATGCACTTTCGTGATGGAAGACAACACAAGGTGATAGATTAAGCGAATTCAATTGCACAAGCACTGTTATAACAATGGCTTATTTGTGGAGCTTGGAGGGAAACTATTAACCTATGCAATCTGAAATTCTTGATGTTGTTTGTTAAGGGTATTAGAGATAGAATAGGAATTATATTATTCCTTTCCTTATATGTCTCGCTTTCCTTATCCTCATATGGCATATTCCCCAATAATATCCCCTTATACTCTCTATATATATTTCCCTTTGGGCCTCACGAATATATAAACAATATTCATAATATGGTATCGGAGCTTAGGTTGAAACCCTAACCTTAATCTACTTTTGTTGTTGCTGCCCCCGGGAGGATCGATCTCCGCTCCCAAGGGTGGCCACATCGTTGGGCTACGCCGACCTGCCGCCTCCTCATCTCTGGCCGCCGCCGCCTTCCTCGGGCTCTCACGCCATCTAGATCCGATCTGGATGGGCCACCACCTCACCATGTCGTCGGATCTACTGGAGGAGACGAGCCAATGCTCACCGCGTGCCATTAGTGCCTGCCATCGCCAGATCGCCGCAAAAATCCACTGCCCTGATCCAGCCTTCTCCAGGCCTGATCCGGCAAGCTCCGGCACCCGAGGCCACCACGCCGCCGCCCAAGGCTGCCGCGCTATCACCCAAGGCCGCCAAGCCATCACCTGCACCCCTGTCATCCAAGATCCAGGCCACCACTATCGGTCACCTCTTCTTAGTCGCCGTCGCGTGGATCCTCATTGTCCCGCCCGAAGGTGGCCGGATCCACCATTGTCCGCACCGGATCTGGCATCTCCTTCTCTATCGGTGTGTAAATCAACACACCGGAGAGGGATGGGGCGGCCAACGCCACTTCGTCTCTCAAGCCAGATCTAGCTCTCCCCCGCCCATTCGGTGTCCGCACCCGCCTCTACACCGACCTTGATGTGAGGAGGGGGAGAGCAAGTCCGGCTGTCTCCACCACCGATAAGCCCGGATCCGGCCTCCCCACCGCTTGATCCGACAAGCCCTTGTGCACTCACCCGCCTGCTTTCCTTATATGCCTCGTTTTCCTTATCTGCATATGGCATATTCCCTTGTAATATCCCCTTGTACTCTTTATATATTGCCCTTTGGGCCTCATGAATATATACATAATATTCATAACATTGTTAAGTTAAGTAATAGTCCAAGCTAAAATACTTTGCCTAAGTGCTAATCCAATAGGTTTAAGTGAAATGTATGAACGCACACGCAAAGATCAATATGACTTAATGCAAACAAAGGAATGAGCTAAATAAAGGCAATCTGAAATTGAGGATTAAATAGCTCGTTTTGCATCAAGTACTAGGAGAGACGCTAGCCAATTGCAATAATATGATTGTAAGGGTACAAGATTGCTCAAAGAAATTAAATACACAAGATAAAATTATATATTAGAATTAGCTAACCCCAATTTGGCCAACACACACTTTCTTTTTCTTTTTTTCTTTTTTGCCGAGGCTCTTTTTTTCGTCGGCTGCCTTCTTTCTTTTTCTATTTTATTTTACTTGTGGTTGGCACTAAGGTTTAGCTTTCTCTTGCACAAAAAAGTAAAATTTCAGCAGGTGTAAATTAATACCAAAAATAGCCCTTAATGTAATTATCAAAGACTAGTCTCAAAGATGGAAGGAAAATATGGATATATTCAACCAAATCGACTACATCACCTGTTCTTTTTTTGCGACGCGCACTGTAGCAGCGATCTACTGTAGAGCGTGTTGTAGCACGTACTGTAGCATACGAGATGTACTATAGCGGGGTTACTGTAGCGTACACGCGGCGCTATGCGGTGTCACGGTACTATAGCGATCGGAATTTTTCTTTTTAGATTCAGGCGAAACAAAGAAAATAACACAATGATCAAGTGATGCAAAGGAACATGATGACAAAAACTTAACAAAACTCTCGAAAAATAACAGATACAAAAACTAGGGTTTAGATTTTTTTTGGCTTTTTGTGTATAGGAAAAATAAACAAATCTAACTACGGGTAAATTGATCCTACCGTGTCAACCGCGCTCTGACACCAAGATGATACCGGGTGCCTGATCTTCACGACGTAGAATCGATGATGATAACTTGGATCCGTGCAACCTGACAAACGATAGCGCCAACCACTGTTAGAACAGTAACCTGCGACAAAAGAATTCGTCCAAACACACACTTGTGATCCCGTCTACTCGACCACACAAGTAGACGTGTCGTCGCTCCTGCAAATCACAAGGAATCACAAGAATAATGGGGTTGAGAACGCCTAATTTCCCTCTAAATTACAGTATATACCAAACCCTAAAAATAATAAGTGTATAGCTCTCTGAAAATAATAGATTGATTTCTGTGTCATCTCATATCTCGTCCGTTCCTTTAGGAACATATGCACATGAAGTATGTAGCCTTCCGGGCGTCACCTCCTAAAAAACCGATCCGGACTCGATAAATAAACTAGTAACAGACTAAACTGGTTCGGTAACCAAGTAAAAGACATGGTACAAACCGATCCCAGGCCAGGTGGAGTTCAGCCAATGAATAGGCACACAAGCCCATTTCCTGTTCGGACGTGGCAAAACTCAAATTGGTTTTGATGAGAAGAAATCGGCTTGATTTTCTTGAGTTAATTTCCTTTCCTAACTAATGACCGACTTAATTGGGCAATTAAGTGCAAGGCTATATACGGCTGCTAATTCGGTCATGCCTTGAGCTCTTCACGGTACATGTGAAAGTAGTCTTGTGACTTGAGTTCGGCCCTTCCGGCATCCTTCTATTTCCAGCTTCGTTATCCTCAACTAAAGTTTTATTCAAATCTAAGAATAATTAAATAGCAATTATTTGATAGTATATTATTCGCATATAAATTGAAACAAAATTCAACTATGAGCTAGTTCACCTGTTGATTAATCTTTTTAGCTCATGCTTGAGTGATCGGTCCAGTCATGATGTCCTCATCAATGTTTGAAAGGGATAACCGCAAAATTAACATGTAAACATTTGAATAACCTTAGCTACTAGCTTTAGGCATCATTCGTAGTTTCCAATATTCAATTTAATTTCTAAGAGCATATCTCTGGACCTTACATGTCTTGCTTAGGATTCTGCCTTTATACCACAGTACGTTATATATTACTTGACAGCCACCTTTCTAATTAAAAACAAACTGAAGCATATATCTAAAGTTGTTAAAAGTAACGACTCATGTTTTATTAGTGTTAAGTACTAATAAGGAATATTCCTAGATCAATTCAATGTGGATCTGCAGCAAGTCTTCCTCTCCAGAATGCTAAAATTTACAAGCCAAGTGTATGTGTATCTTGGAAGTTCTCCTACATTAACTGCAATATACTTAGGACTATACTAGTACATCGGTACAGTAACCATAAGGATATCAAGAATTCCTTTTTGATCTGATATTGGGTACAGTAACTGTAGCCTTGTCTTTACTACACAATTGCAGACGATACAAATCCTAACTTAAGGCGGTATCGTAGTTCTTCTCACGCGTGCACGTAAACTGCCTTATTTGAGACAATTGCTTGTCAAGATGGAGTAGCTTTACAGCTGATTAACGAGACAGGCACGCGTACACACGCACACATGCATTCGCACACCGTTTTATTGCTACTAATCTGCGATTAGTTCGTCATCAACTAGTGGTTATCAAGGATAATGGCAATGACACGAAAGGCCAGCTAGAGAGCATGAACATACGATGATCTCCTTATACAGCACTTGATCATTTTATAACCTTATTTGTCTTTTCGGAAACCTTATCTCATTAAATGCACCCTCTTTTTACCTCTAATTTATAAAGAAGTTGCAAATCCATTATAAAGAGTATAAAATTTTATGTTTTAATAAAAAAATAATCAATCAACCAAATGCGACGGTTGAACAATAACATCGATCATTAGCAATGCTATTTATGCGCATAACTAACGAAAGAAATGACGGCGTGATGTTTTTATTTATCTAGTTGAAGTGCCATGTTTGGCTTTGTATTCTGTTGGCAATGATCTTATAAATATGAACAAGGAACAATGGGGGGAGGCTCTAGAGACAAGTGTTGGCATTGCTTTGAAAATAGATCTAATGAAGTAGGAATAGTGCAAGTGTGGGGGATACCCCTCCTCCCCATCCCTTTCAAGACCAACTTTCTGTTGTAGGCTCTCTTCAACAAGTACAAACACAATGGTCCATCTCATGTTAAAGAATGATTACCAACTTGGAAATGTATATGATTTTGGCAAGTGCACGGTTGTACTAACTACCTTATTGCCTTTAAGGCTAGTAACTACAACCCTTGAACCCATATAGATGTCATATAAAACTTCTATAATCATATCTGAGAATAGTCTAATGATCATCATTGGTCTCAGCTTAGCTATATATATGATAAACAAAACCAAAAGGAAGAGACAAGTGATAGTGCCACCCTCAATAACAAATAATTAACTATGATAAATAAGGAAATTCCTTTTGACCCTTGCTTTGAGCCAAGGCCCAAGGTTATGCATGGGGCACTGTTCTCATGTTAAGGCTCATTTGGAATGTAGAAATTTCACATAATTTTCCAAGAAACAGTTCAATTCCCATAGAAATCAGGAAAAATTTCCACATTCAAAATAGGGCCTAAGTGGCTTCTAAGGGGTGCACTGAACAAAAGTTTTAAGAATTGGTTATAATGGAGAACCATCACACTTGTATAGTTGTATTGTTCTTGGACTGTGCATACATTTGCGAGTAATTTTTCCTTCTCCACTTTAGTGATTATTTTTTGTCCTTATTGTGGAACATATAAGATACACTACTAGAAAACGGATCATCCCTCACGGGTTTTAATTTTCCTGACGGGCGCGCATAGACCGTGAGGGATATCAATTTTTGTGACAGGTCCACGCATCACCGTCGCAAAAAAAAAATTTCCTGTCGGGCCCACGTATCCCTGTGAGGTTAATTGGAAACCCTAACACCCCACCTTTTCCCCTCGCCCGCGTCTCCATCCCCTCGCGCCCCTATCCCCTCGCCCACGCCTCCTCCGCCCCGCGCGCCGCGCCCCCATCCCCTCGCCCCTCGCCCGCGCCTCCTCCGCCCCATCCCCTCGCCCCTCGCCCGCGCCTCCATCCCCTCGCCCGCGCCTCCTCCGCCCCATCCCCTCGCCCGCGCCTCCTCTACCCCATCCTCTCGCGCGCCCGCCTCCTCCTCCCCATCCCCGGCCTCGGCTGCCTCCTCCTCCCCAACCCCTCACCAGCCAGATTCCGGCTCCCCGCCGCCGACCAGCGCCAGATCCGGCCTCCCCGCCGCCGGATCTGCTCGCCCCTCTCCGGATCCACCTCGGCCCGTGCCGGATCCGGCTAGATCCGGTCGTCGCGTCTTGAGCCGTCGCCACCTCCCGGCCGCCGCGCTCACAGCGCCGCCTCCCGACCGCCGTGCTCGCGCCTCCTTCGGACGACGCCACCGCCCTAGGTCACCACCACTGTCGTCGCATTCGGCCTCCCCCACCACGACGCCATCGGATCGGACCTCCCTCGCCGTGACTCCACTGGATGAATGATGGTATATATATATCTTGTGTGATGGATGAATGATGGTCTGGTTTGTGCAATGTTAGAGCTATTATTTGATATGCAGGTTTACATATTGTCCTTTGTTTAAGTCAATATGCAATGTTGATATGCAATGTTAGAGCTGGCTCTTCATATTTGTTGCCTATTGGTTGGTGGATTACGGATAATTGTAAATACTTCTAGGATAGCGTGTTCTCTGTGCATCTATTACAACATTTCATACAAATTTGCTTATTCTTAAACATCTAATTGCAGGGGAGAGGTTGGAAAATGGATTTGTATTTGTTACGCTATTTCTGTTATGTAAGCCCACTTAGCTCAGAGGTTAGAGCATCGCATTTGTAATGCGAGGGTCATTGGTTCAAATCCGATAGTCGGCTTTTTTCTATACTCCATCTCAGTTTTTCTTTTTGGATGATATACAAATATTTGCCAAGAGATTGCTGTTTATTAATCATATGAACTCTTTTTTTAGGCTATAGGATGGGTAGCTTCAGGATGTTGGTTCATTAGTGGATAAATTTAGTATGAGTAGAATGTAGTCATCAACTAATATTTAAGACTTAGAAACCCACAGCAGCTAGATTAATGAAACAAACATGAGTTATCAATTTCGGCTTGAACCAAGCAAAAATTAGTTTTGAGGTTATCAATTTCGTAGCTGAACAAATCTGTCATTTGCCAGGTGGTCCTTGTTCCTGTTACATCGAGGGCAATTATACTGATTGATTATGTCAAAGTGCAGTGCAATTCTTTTTCTGTAACCATAGACAAGATTTGCTAAATATCGTATAATTCTCTTCTCAACAACAGATAAGAGACTTGCATATTGCGAAAACAGTAGAATCAATGTCATACTCTCCATCTGTGAAAAAGGACTCTGAAGAGC
Organism: Dendrocalamus latiflorus; assembly: GCA_017311315.1. NCBI lineage: Eukaryota > Viridiplantae > Streptophyta > Magnoliopsida > Poales > Poaceae > Dendrocalamus > Dendrocalamus latiflorus. Next base: position 8,496,661 of record CM029630.1, on the reverse strand, counting down.
TTATTGAGCAACATATTAGTTCAACTACAAACAAGAACTTGTTTAAAAATTGGCCATTGATGTCATCTATTGTTCTCTACTGTATTGTCAACTTTGATGATGCGGCTTATACAGAGGTATCCTCTTCCGAATCTACTGGCTATGTATCCTTGAGGTGAGTTATCTCACGATCGTTCTTATTGTTACTTAATCCATGCTACGTAGTTTGTTTAATATAGGTTACTTAGACCTTGTGTCATAACTGGAGAATCTAAATGATAAATTTGTGCGTATGAAGCTGTCTGGAGAATGCAGAGTTATGATCAAATTCTACAGCTGTTAGAACGATTCTATAGCCTAATTTGTCTGAATATATTATGCAGTGTAGGTCTTTTCAGTCTTCACTTTCTAGATTGCAAGAAGCTGAGAACTTTATGTATTCATTTAACCTGATATTACTTTTTTTTTTGGCATTTGTGCCAATTTTCCTCACGGTTAGTACCGTTAGGTTAAATCAATTTTTCTCACGGTCGGTTAGTACCGTCAGGTTAAATCAATTTTCCTCACGGGCGGTTAGTACCGTCAGGTTAAATCAATTTTCCTCACGGGCGGTTAGTACCGTCAGGTTAAATCAATTTTCCTCACGGTCGGTTAACCGACCGTCAGGTTAAATTTCCCTGACGGTATTACCCGTCAGGTTAATATTCCCTGACGGGTAACCGTCAGCCAAATTTAATTTTCCTTACCAGCCAGCCCTGAGGGGATTTGCCTGACGGGAACCCGTCAGGGAAAATTAACCTGACGGTTTTTGCTATTTTTCTGACGGTTTTCAACCGTGAGGGATGATGTGTTTTCTAGTAGTGATAGGCTAAAATTATAGAGATTGATTTTTTATTTTTATGCTTTGGATGAGGATATAGTGGGCAATGTGCCGCCCATTGACAATCACCATAAAAGCATTTTGCACTATCAAAGAATTTCTAAAAAATAATATATATAGTACATATACTTTTTGATAGAGTGCATATAGTTTAATATGCACTTTTTTACAAGAAAACGGTAGGAGATGCTCCTACTACATTATATTAAATATATAAAATATTTACAGAGAGGAAAAACAAGAAGCTATAAAGAGTCTAGCCTGCTAAAAATTACACATTTGTGCTCTTCTTTCACTCTATGCATGTGGTGACTTCTTCCTTGAATTTTCTTTTCCAATTAACTGTTGATGGGTTTTTTCCCTTAAAAAAACTATGCCATTGCGTTGTTTCCGTACGTGCCAGGAGGCAATAATGAAGACTTCCATGAAATAGTCAGACCCAAAGCTTTGCTTAGCCCGCAGAATCATCCCCATGATGTTCAGAGTAGTGTCCCAATGAATGCCCAGCATTTGCCAACATCTTGCACTATGCACTCGCAGAATTTTGTATGCAGAGTCATCAACCTACTGATAAAATATCATAGATCTAGTACATATAGTTTTATATGCCCTTGTGAAATTTTCGATGTGATGTGATCTACCGAGACGAGAGAAAAATTGACAAACTGCATATACTACTCACATCTGCAACTTACAGTATTTTAAATCACGATAATCACGGTGTCGACAGTAACTTTATAGGATCGGATAGATAATAGAAGGGATAAATGATGCCTTAATTAAAAATCATCCCTCAAGTATTGGCAACCCCACTGGAAATCAGAGACTCTCATATCGGAGCAAAACCAGTCAGAAAACAACGTGGTCGAACGTCGACTATGTGGTCGGAAGTCCCACATAGCTAAGCGCAACCTGATCGAAGAACAACCGTGGCCGGAGTTCAACGTGGTCATAACCAACGTGGTCGATAACCAATGAGTCGAAAGATCAACGTGATCGAGGACCAGTAAGTGGTCGATAAATCAACGTGGTCGAAGACCAATGTGATAGAGACCAACTTGGTAGGAATTTGACTCTAGTGGCCGACGATCAAAGAGTGATCAAAAACTAGCGTCGTGGAAAATCAACGCGGTCGAAGCCAACGTGGTCGAAACCAATGTGGTCAAAATTCGACTCGAGTGGTCCAAAACCAACGTGGTCGAATCAAGTCAAAACACGACAAGTAAGATCGACAGCCAATGAGTGATCGAAAATCCAACATTGTCGAAAAGAGACAACGTAGTTGAAAACTTGCATGTGGTCAAAAAAACAGAAAAACAAAGGATGAATAGAGAAGAACAGTCTCATCACAACACTAACTTGGATCTTCTCACGTGGTCCTTCAAACTTTTAGGCAGCCTATCCTACACCACGATTTTATTTAGAAATGTTAGATATAATAATTTTATTGTTATCCAAAATACAAAATAAATAGGAAAAGCTTGAGGATTTTTCCAATAAAAAAGTTAGCAATTTTGAAATGCCGTTACAGTATGTTCAATCTACAATCTTACATACATTAATTTCATGGAAAATCAAAATATGTTGTGAATTTAAAATATTTTAGTTGAATCTGAAAGTTGAAGTAAATTTGGGGTAATTTATTTTAAAACTTCATTTATCAAGATATTTTTGAATTAATGAAATTTGAAATAAATTTGATTTCTTTGTGTTGGAAAACTAATTTTAGTTAGCCAAAACCTCAATATAGCATGAAATATGTTGCATTTTTTCTTAAAAGTAACAAAATACTATATGTGGCATAGCAGCAGCTATTTCCACTAAGGGCATGTACAATGCAAGATGCTTATATATGAATGTTTAAAGAGAGAGAATATAGCCACATCATCAAGCACCCATGTAAAAGTTATTTCTTCCAATGCAAGCATCTCTTCCATGGGTGCTTAGATACTATATATATTATCTATTAATAGATATAGTTATATACATAAGCAAGCACCGATGCTTATTTAAGTATCGGTGCTTCAAAATAAGCACCTTATCTATCCTATGTGGCAAGAAAAATCAGTTTTTTATTGCTAAACATCTCTCTAAGCGCTTGCATTGTACATGCTCTAAGTGCTACAGTGGTCCGCTATTTCTGCTATAGCGGTTATAGTTGTAGTAGTGCAGATTTGGTATATAATTTAGCGTTTGGAGCCGCAAAATTGCTATAGTGCCGCTATTGATGGTCCTCTAACCTACTATTTGAATCATTGATTTTTGGATGTAAAGTCATCCACCTACTGAAAAATATCATAGATGTAGTAGATATAGTTTTATATGCATTGCGAAATTTTGGATACGAAGCCATCTACCAGGATGAGGAAAAATTGATAAACTGTATAAACTAGTCACATCTGCAACTTGTCATTCACCGTAAATGACTAGAAACATATTTTTACATATACACATGAAACTATATTTTTTGGGTGATTGTTGGAATAATGTAAACTATATTTTCGGTAAAAAAAAACGGGGTGCACATTCTCTCTAGATCAACCAAACATTTTATGCTTCTCAGTTTTCTTGCTTTCACAGCATAATTAATTTCTTGGAAGGAACAAAGACAGAAACTATGGAGGAATCGTACAAAAAAAATACAAAACAGCTAGAGTTAGTGCATCACTCATATCACTCCTCTTGCTTCTGTCATGCGCATGTATCTCTCTCTCTCACTTTTTGCACCACACGTCTCCTCCTTCTAAAAGCCGTTTATTTCGGTGACTACTATTTATTTTCAGCCAAAAGATATCCGTAAAAGCCCATATAAGCGCCCCCTAAAGATCATGGGTGATGTCATACTGCAAGAGTCTCATATAGGCCACTTTTGGAACAAAAAATTTCACATGTAACGATTAAATTCTCCTAAGAATAGGGAAAACTTCGTGTTCCGAAGGGGCCATATATCTTGCTGGTTGCCATGCAAAGTTGCACACAGAGACAGAAACAAACTGCAAAGAAAAGTTTCTGAGCAACAACTCAATTGAACTATATGAAACGAAATGGATAACAAGTGGAGGAATCACTCATCGTCTCATCATGGCCTGCTATGGGCTGGAAATTGGAAAGGACAAAGAGAAGCCATATGTACAAACTACATTTGTTCTTTCAACAATGCCCATAAAAAAAGTAGAAGCCAAAAAGAAGAGAAGAAAATACACATCCCTATGTAGAGAATAACTAGCAACAATGATCATAAATTTTAAACCAGTTTTGATGAGCATGCACCTGCGGTTTTTGAAAGAACTTGAACAGGTAGCTGATGAGGTTGCTCAAGTGTTAAACAGGCTCAGTGTGGTGATTGGGGCCGTGTGTAGCAAGGTCAGACACACGAGCAGCCTCCATAGTGCGAATTATTTTTAATGGTGTACTGTCTATCCTACATTAATATTTATCCAAAATAACTCGTTTTCTCTAAAAAAAAGAATTACATTTTCAGCTGATTCTTCTTTCAGTTTAACCATAATAATTCCGAATAAAAACGCACACCCAAGTGGTTGTAATTTATAAAAAGAAATTCTAGCTAGATAGATGGTGCCACATTGACTATTTTTTGTAGTTAGTTTACTGAAAAGCAAATAAAATATGCATAGATCATGCACGTAAGTACCTAACTGCTAAACATATAGTATATTGCAAAAGCTGTTGAGCACAACAAAATGGTTCAGTGTCTCTCAGACCAGAAAAAAGAAAGCAAATTCCTGTAAATTTTTTAGTGCTTCTTTGTTAACTGGTGCACAAATGAATTAGGACCGTACCTGAAAAGAACAGAAAGATTTGGAAGAATGGAATGGCAGGTCTCATATTGACTTCACCCTTTAAAGCTTGCTTATAAAAATATCAATGTCTTCAGGAGAGAGAGAGAGAGAGAGAGAGAGAGAGAGAGAGAGAGAGAGAGAGAGAGAGAGAGAGGCTTTTATTCCATTCTTTAGAGCGGTCAAGGTAAGCACCAACGAATTCTAGGCCGCATGACTAAAATTCTTTCTTTATGAGAAAAAGGTCGAGTAATAATAATTAGGACTAGATCGTGTAACACAAGAACTTCTGATTCCCCATCAACCTTGTCTTATCTAATTAATTTGAGTACAAATTATTTGATGTGATTCTGTGCGAAGGTAAAAGAGAAGTAATTAAACATATTAACAGAATCTGGTTATTTTTGGGACAATTTTTAATGGTCACATGGAAATTCCATTGATATGGTTGTCATGCATGGACAAGTGTTTCATGTGCACGGAACCTACTTAGGTACCAAAATCAATACTTGGTGATGTACATTCACTCCTGCAGAAAAAGTTATTACAGATGGTTCAAAAACATCATAACAGATGGTTTCATGAGCCGTCTGTATTTATAGGTCAGTATTGACATAAAATTATCACCGGCGATTTTCAAACCGTTTGTGATACGTACTACCACAGACGATTATTAACTCATAACCATCTATAATAGTGGACTATCACAGACATTTTGTAGTAGAAATCATCTGCAATATCTCATGAATCATAAATAGTTTCAGCTACAAACCGTCTGTGATATTAAAACTATCACAGACGGTTTGTAGTAGAAATCGTATGTAATATCTCATGAATCATAAATAGTTTCAGCTACAAACCGTCTGTGATATTAAAACTATCACAGATGGTTCGTAGTTGAAACCGTCTGTGATTCATGAAATATCACAGATGATAGTCAACTATCACAGGTGGTTATGAGTTAATAACCGTCTATGATATTCTTTTGTATTCCTAAATCTATTTCTGCTTGTTGGCTAGCCTTAGGAAATACTAGACATGCCCTTTGAAACAAACAGAAACACAACAATTATATGTATACATCCAATAATTCACATTCATTTTAGAAACAAGAACATCCATTTTACAAATCAATTAACTGAAATGAAATAAATTAATCATCCATGAACAAATATACACATATACAATTAAGCTTAATTTTATCCCAATCAAATTCATTCTATATTGTGTAACTCTCCTTCTTTATTTATAACCTGAGACATCAAGAATTATGCACACTGTCCTCGAATTTGTTGGAGCTCAGCCTGTTCCAACGCAGTTGTAGCGATAGACGCAACCTGTTGGTAGGAAGATCAATGTCGTGCATACATATAAATGGATAAGTATGAAATAATTAATGCAAGATTGACAAACCTGAGGATCATTAGTCTTCACGGAACCGAGGAGTAGTTGCAAGTTATGGCAACATAGAATCCACAGGTGTTGCCTGATGGCTACTAGTGGCACTGCAAAAATAGAATGTATTAGTTCAAGAGGCATTACTATAAAGTGTTATATATAGGATTAATGTGTACTAGTGAATACCAGAAAATCTAGATCATGTCACATGCCGTTGATCCATCCCTTGGATTTTCGTACAGTAGCAACGTATGAGGTGAATGACCTACATGATTTAAAAAAGTTAGCCTTAGCTATTGTAAAGGAAGGAAAGACTACAATAGAGTTATCTATAGGAGAAATATGTTTACCTATTTATTAATTATTAGACAACCATGAAGTTGGTTTTGGCCTTCTTTAGGAAATCAAAGTATATTATCATGTTCCATTTTGGTATAACTACAATTAGAATCCAGTGGAACTTACACAGGTATATCGTCATGGTCATTAAACCTTAGTTTGTGTTACTTATAAAGTACAAATCAATAAGTATGGCCACTAGTGTAGAACTTACCCTTAGCTATAGGGCATAAGTATGAATTCCTTGTTATGGTGAGCCACGAATGATGTCATCATATAATTCTTGACGAAGAATGCATTCTCCTTGATTATAACTATGGAGACCAAGTGTGGGTCGAGGAAACCCACTAGTGATTTCATTAATCTGGCTTCAATCACCATGTATATACATACAAAAGCAATGAGTTATATACGACGTTTTGGTATTACATGAACGTAGATCATGATTGTACATACTTACAGTGTCCAGCATTGAATGAGTGAGGCATCGAGGGCGTCAAGTTTGAAGAGAAAGAACAAGTCCTCGAAGGTCACCATGAAGACACAGTCATGAATATCATTCTGAAGATGATGCGGCCTGAACTTGACATTGACACCCGAGCGTTGTTGTCCCTCCGGCTTGTTGGCCTATTCCATGTACTATGTATGCAATCTCTAGCAAGCTAGTCTTACGGTTTGGAGGTGCTCTATCGGGACGACCAACAACTCGCCTAGCTTGAATTTTTAGGCCAACAGCAAGTAGAGGATATCATCGGTCTTCTTCAACTTGTCATTATCACCTCGATTATTAGAGGTTGACTTCACAGTAGTCAACCAGGCACGAGATGTAGATGCACCGCGCCCTTTCCATGTCAGTGCAAGTAGCTCTGGTGCAAATAACTCCCGTGGCCTTGGCATCAGTGCAGATAGCTCTCGTGGACTTGGCAGTGGTGCAAGAGCCTCTAGGTAGATGTCCCTCTTGGGCCACTGGATGAATGTTCCAATGGCTTGCCTTAGAATCACATTCTTATTGTTTTGGGGCCATCTGCAGTGGGACGACCTCAAAATTAGCACAAACACCGTCCATATTCACTTTTGTAAAACCTGGTGCTAGAGTTACACTGTGCACCATAGCCCCGACACCAGATGGATATGCCTAGCCCCAAGTAGCATACAGGACAACAGAGGCATATCTCACTTGGAGTTTGCACTTCGTAGCCACATACATAACGATACAAAATTAGCTACTCCAACAGACCTATCAATGGATCGAGTATTCCAAAGATAATAATTAATTACCAGGATGATATCGATAGGAAATCTGTGGTTGCTTTCTGAGGTAGGGTTGGACGCGTAGCTACTCCGACAGTTGGGGTGCTGGCTAGCACAAGAGCGGCGATGGCTTCCAACTGATTTTTCATATACCTTTGCATCACATCTCTGATAGTATCAGTGATCTCCTCTCTAAGATATGCCTTAATCTCCTCTCGTAGACATGCCTCATGCTCAGCTTTGGCTCTCTTCCTACTCCAATACACTTCGGAGTCTTTTGACAAACCATGTTTCCAAGAGCATAAAGACCCAGGCCTCTCATGCAACCTGGGTACTCGTTGTTTCCCAAGGCCGCAGAGAGTATATCTCTCCCCCTGATTGATTGGAATGAGTCTTGGGAAGATTCTGCACTCAGTGCTTCCTGCAAAAGCCTGACACATCATTTCACTTCCTATGAAGTTATGGAGTAATTACAAACCAGGTAGTTAGATATGTTACCAACCAATGGAACACTTCTGTAGGATCAATTACTACAATCAGAGGGGGTGAATGATTGTCACCACCTTTTTGAAGTGTCCAAACGATTGATGATGCTTTCGACTACTCGGAGATCAATCGCCTAATCAGATGCCAAATGTACAACCGCTTGATCAACCATTCTACTCAACCGCTCGCTCGATCGACCGATTTGTTAGACCGCTTCCCTCGATCGCTTTGCCCGTTGTCATATAAACCAACCCACCAGCAATCACCAGCGCACTTCAAGCAAATGAAGAACCAGATTGATTCGAGACCATCTTTATTGTTGGAATTTCATGGATTTACAAAGTGCCCTCACAAGTACCCCCGAAAACCTTCTCGACGAAAGCCCTCTCAAACCGCACTAAAAATTTTCTCAAAAGCCTCACGTTAGCCCTTAGTCTCTCCCTACTTTTATAGGCTAACACCCCAACTATGTGTGACTCAAACATGAACACAAAACTCTACTTCTTCCTTAAATCAAGGGACCTAAAACCTTTCCGAACATGGGTTTTATTCAAACTCTCAATCTTCTCAGTTATGGACTTGATCCACAACTCCTAACTCAACACATGACGAAACCTCCAGGACAGCACCTCCTGTATCTCCATCACACACTATCAACTCTCGTGTCAAAGTCTCTAGGACCGCACCTCCTGTATCTTCTCCATGCATCATCCTCACGTGTTGAAGCCTCCGAGACCACACTTCCCGTATCTTCTCAACATATCATCACCTTTGATCTCCATGTGCTCTAGCACAAGCCCGACCACCTCACGTAATATCCTGACCTCATATTTTCCCATCTTAGTCCTGGTCCTCCTCCTCGTCACCGACCCTGACTGTCTCCACGCCATCTTCCACATGCAAAGACCAAAGAACATTTTCCCAGCACAAGTTCTTCACAACTTGACCATCATCTGCACACACACTCAAACCACACCTTTAACCATCCATGAACACCAACCAGGTCATCCACGACCAAAATATCCATTGCTTTCCAAAAATCAACTTCAAACAACTTATCACGACCACCAATTCTATTACTATACAAAACACCAATTTTAGATCACTCACTATGATTGGTTACAAACGCTATGCAAGATCGGTCACTAGCTCATCAAGTACTCGAACACAAGTACACAGGAAATACCATCGCTAAGAACACTCAGGAATAACAAGAATCACTACTGGCCACAGAACTATCGAGTACCGACTGCCGAGTACTGATTGCTATGACTAAAACATTAGATCGCTAAGTCTACCACCACCGATCTCCGTCCATTTGCTGCACCATTGATCACCGAGTACCACACAGATTACCATCCACGAGTACCGATCACTGAGTATCACGACCATCTGATCACTGAGTACTTCCATCTTTCGACTACTGATTCCTTCGAGTACTATTTGCAGATCACATGCCGTGTGCCCCACCTCCTCCTCGCGATTATCCCGATCAGCACCACAATCGCAGCAGCATTTCTACCAAAATCCACACATCGAGGAAGGAATGTCATGCGCCGATGTGCTAGCACCAGCGCACACGACAGAACCTGTGAGAGGTGAGAGCTTGGGTTTTGGTAAGTGTGTATAGGATGCTGCCTTTAGCCCCACGCCTCTCTTAATATAGCCCCTCAGTGGAGCCCTACGTTAGGGGTCCAACAAGGTGTGAAGCCCACTTGGCTCATTAGTAATGGATCCAATCTGAGCTAATGTGTTCTAACCTGTTAAGTGTAGACCCTATAGGTTCATGCATATTTGGCCGTAGTTCGAAAACTCCCTTCCGGACCACAAGTTAGTAGTGCTCCCTAATAGGATATAGCGACTCAAAAATATGCATAAAGATCATATCAGCTAAACCTATATAGTGATCATGCACGATCCCTTTGCCTCACAATACCAAATCGAACTCAACGCGAGAAGTGTGCCATCCTCTGATAGGCCGATCCTTCACTCGAATCTGTAGTGGATTACGTAGTTGTGATTGACTTCTCAACCACATTCAGCATACCCATGCACTTCCATAATCCAACCACATCAAGGGCCAGAGATATTTCTCCCATTATATAGAGGGGGCAAATTCTATTGCTCGCATTCCTCTCTATGTTTTATAGTAAATCCGAAAACTACCTTTATGACCACCCAGTTATAGAAAGTGTTTGATAACTCCAAAGTAAACTATTACATATGTATAAAACTATGACGATTTCAGGTCTAATGATCCTACATGCATTATGTATGAGACCAAGTGATGACACTTAAGAATATAACAATTCTTGCAGTGTCTCATGGTGGGCCAATCCAACACCATGTTCTCTAAAATATGTCCATATTATTGATTTGATATTCCCATATATATAATTCGTGAAATATAATCATCAATCATATATGTGTTGATCTATAAATAGTTCCACAAAAAAATCACATACTTGTTGATCAATGTGAACTATATTTAGTTAAGGGACAAAATAGTATATTATTCAAAGATTATAAATATAGAAGTGATATAATTATCTTCATGATTACTTCTAGAGCATATCACTAACAATCTTCCACTTGCACTTGAATCAATCATACAAGTATCTAATACCCATAGCTCTTGTGTGCGCCTCATATTTCGCTGCGAGAGAGGCTTGGTCAACATATCAGAAATATTTAAATTCGTGTGCACTTTGTATATCTTCATATCACCTATATCAATAATCTCACGAATGACGTAAAAATGCCAAAGTACGTGCTTGGACTTTTGATGTGATCTAGGCTCTTGTCTTGCACAATGGCTCTACTATTATTACAATAGAGATCCATTAGACTAGAAGCGCAAGACATCACACCCAACTCAAAGATGAAATTTCTTATCCAAACAGGCTCCTTTTGCAGCTTCAAAAGCTGCAATATACTCATTCTCTATTATAGAATCAGCAACCATATCTTGCTTCAAACTTACTACTCCTCCATTAAGATAAAACTGAGAGACCATGTAGAGGTATCCCCATGTTCGTGATGAGTAATTGACAGTTGGTTTAGTGAGTTTGAGTTTGTTTTGGGTATTCTAGGATTGAGTACCTCTACTTGTGCTTATGTTGATTATGCTGTTTCGTACGGTGCTATGTGACAGTTTGCTTGTCTGTGTGACTGCAGAACTTCGGAGCTAGGTCATGGTGAGGCGAGAAGGACCGGGACTAGGCACAGGAGGTGTTGAGGTCCAGACGGTCGGTGATGCCGAAGATGATCGAGGCTGGTGAGGTGGTTGCGAGTAGGGAGACGAGGAACCAGAGCTAGAGCTACCGTGACGGACACGACGGGCAACAACGAGAGAACCGGGACTAGGCTCAGGGAGGAGTCGGAGGTCCAGACGGTTTGGAGGTTGGTTGCGGTCGTACGTGACGGAACAGACCAGGACTAGACTCAGGTGGAGTCGGAGGTGTCGGGTGGACACGACAGGCAGCGGCGAGAGGATTGGGACTAGACTCAGGGAGGAGTTGAGGTCTAGACGGTCGGGATGCCGGGTGCGGTCGTGTGCAGCGAAGCGGACCGGACTAGACGCAGGGAGGAGTCGAGGTCCAGTCGGTCAAAGGTGTCGGTTGCGAGAAGCTTCCGGGAAGGTGCTTGAGGGGAAAATTGGTAATTTGACTCAAACAATGGAGGTGGAGGCTGATTTCCCTCCAAAAATCTAGTTTGACCCCTTTCCTCATTTGTGTGTGTGAGGTTTGAGTGGGTGGAGTATGACACTTCTTGTATTTCTCCTTGAGGGTGTGCCCTTGGTGTTAAAAGGAGAGGGATGTGCAGCAAGAAGGTCATCCATTCAGTTGAGAGCAGCTCATTCCCATGGAGAGAGTAGAGAGTGAGTTCTGGAGCGAGTTGGTTGTGTATGCTTGAACAGTGAGTGCTCTGTGAGTGAGCCTGCATGTATTCAAGCATGTAGTGTGATTCCCTTGTAATCAACCGCGTATGGGGACGTAGAACTCTTATTTGTAATCATTCATGTCCATTCCAATGAATACATTTGAGTTCTTGAGTGTTTCAGTTCGTTTCTCAGTTTCTGCTGCTCTCTGCCTGTTGTCATCATTTTGTTGATTGAGTTGTTTCTTTGTGCAAGGAGTAGCAAAATGGATTGCTCTGTGATGGGATGATATTTCTAGACCATTTGGTTAGATAAATTCCCTAGAGTCAAATGGAAAAATCAAAGATTCTCTTTTTGCTCATTCCTCTGTTATCTACTGTTCTAGGGTTTTGAGTCAGGGGAAGATGAACTCTTGTGATTTCTCTTCATAAGATGGCATGAGTTTTAGGTAATCAAGTCCTGAGATCATTGCTAAGATGAATGCAAAAGCTCATAAACAAAAGATTCAAGATTTGAGAGAAAACTGAAAATCAGTTCTTTCTCAATCCACTTTTCAGTTTTTTGCTCAAACCTTGATTTCTTGCTCTCTATATGAGTTCTTTTAGTTCTTGGGGCCCTGCTACTATTTGAATCAAGTTCTTGCTCTGTTGGTTTAAAAAGATCTCAAGATTTTATCAAATTGCCTTAAAATGGTCAAAGTCTGAAGATTCAGTCTGTTTTCTGCTTGCTGACTGTGCTGTTCTCGGGGAGGCCAGTCTGACCCGACCTTACATGGCAGTCAGACCGCTCCACCAATGCCGGTCAGACCGGCCTGTATAAAGCGGTCAGACCGACCAATTTGAGGCGGTCAGACCGGCCCTCAAGGAGCGGTCTGACCGGCCCCTGTCAAGCGGTCTGACCGCCCCTTCTTGTTGTAGCTGCTATTTTTATTAGTTGTGATGTCTACTTTGTTTTTCTCTGCCTTTTAGGTTTATGCTTTCTCCTCTGTTATTTAAGGTATTAGTAAGTATGAACGCTCCTCCTTCATAGCTTTTTAGCTATCGGAGAGGAGATTCGCATGTGGATACTTTTGAGGGGTTGTTTTTAAAAGAGGCACCATTCACCCCCCCTCTGTTGCCATATCCGATCCTACAAAAACACAAACTAAGACTGCAATCAAAAATCATATTTATCGGTTTGGAAGCTAGCATCAGTGTAACTATTTACGACCAGCTCTTCCTCAGCTCCATAAATGAAGAACACATCCATAGTCCTTCTAAAGTATTTTAGGATTTTTTTACAACTATCCAATGACATTCACCTGGATCTGACTAGTATTTGTTCATAACACCTACAGCATATGACACATCTAGGTATGTGTACAAAGCATGGCATACATGACAGACCTAATGACAGAAGCATATGAAATCTTATTCATTAGGTGTCGATGGATACTAAGTCTTGCTAAATATATGCAAGAAATCCTTCTTAGAATCCTGCATGTTGAACCACTTTAACACCTCAATATACATATCTTGTCTTAATCCAATTAGCTTTTTAGTTCTATCTATATAGATCTTTGTGCCCAAAATATATGCTGTCTCTCCTAAACCTTTCATAGAGAAACTATTTCTCAATGAAAAACTGACAAATTCAAGTATAGGTATATAATTTTTGATCAATAATATACCATCCATATATCAGACAGAAAAATAAGTGCGCTCCCACTAGTCTTTTTGTAGGCTCTTCTTCATTCTTGATGAAACCAAACCCTTTGACTGTCTCATCAAAATGAATGTTCTAACTCTAAGATGCTTGCTTCAATCCATAGATAGATCTTTAAAGCTTGCATATATTTCTAGTATTTTGTGGATCGATAAAACTCTCAAGCTGTGTCATGTGCACATTCTCACTTAGGTTTCTATTTAGGAAAGCTATTTTGATTTTCATCTTGCCGTATCGCATAATAAAATATGCAGCAATAGCTAGAATGATCTGGACAGACTTAAGCAAAGTGGCAGGAGAGAGTTTCATCGTAGTCAATATCTCGAACTTGTTTGAAACCCTTTTCCACCAATTCTGCCTTATGGATATGAACATTTCCATTCATATCTATCTTTTTCTTAAAAACCCACATGTACTTAGTGATTTTTACACCATCATGCAGATCAACTATGTTACAAACTTGATTATCTTACAAGGATTGTATTTAGGATCTCATGGCTCAAAGCCATTTCGTAGAGTCCGAATCCATCATTGCATCCTCATAAGTCTTAGGCTCATCATTATCTAACAATAAAATATCATGCCAATACCTCATAAGCAACTGACATGGCCTTTCAGACCTACATAGAGTTGGTACCTTTTCCACAGGTTCTACAATATGTTGTACATCCTATGGAGGTTCAGGAGGAGCTAAAACATTTTTTGATGGTTTTTGAATTTCTTCGAGTCACACCGTGCTCCTACTAACTCCTTTTGAAATAAACTCTTTCTCCAAAAAGATATTATTTTGGATAACAAATGCTTTGTTCTTATCCCTTCTATAAAAATAATATTCTTTAGTTTCCTTATGATACCCTAAAAAGAAGTATTTATCTTATTTGTGTGTGAGCCTATCAGACGTCAAATGTTTTACATATGCCACATCCCTATATTTTGAGAAAAGATAATTCAGATGTTTTTCAGTCTATATCTCATACGGTGTCTTCTCTATGACTTTTAATGAAACTCTATTTAATGTGAACGCAGCTACTTCTAAAGCATACCGTTAAAAAGACAACGGTAGATCTGATTGGCTCATCATGGACCAAACCATATCTAACAAAGTCTAGTTCCATCGTTCAGACACCCCTTTCCATTAAGGCATTCTTGGCAGAGTTAGTTGTGGGACAATTTCACATTACTTTAGATGATCACCAAACTTATGGCTCAAATATCCATCTCTACGATCTGGTCATAGGGCTTTAATTGTCTTGCCAAGTTGATAATATATCTCATCATGAAATTCCTTAAATGATTCAAACTTATACCTCATTAAATAGATATAACCATATCTATTAAAGTTATTGGTAAAAGTTATGAAGTACTAAAAATGACCTCTGACCATTGAGCTCATTGGTCCATATACATCAGAAATTCTTTGAACTTTTTAAATGATTCAAACTTATACCTCATTAAATATATATATAACCATATCTATTAAAGTTATTGGTAAAAGTTATGAAGTACTAAAAACAACCTCTAACCATTGAGTTCATTGTCCATATACATCTGTATGTATAAGGGCCAACCAGTCATTTGCCCTATCACCTAGACTAGTGAAATGTGCCTTACTCATTTTGAAAAGTAAACATGACATGTGTTTCAAATGACTCAAAATCAAATGATTTTAGAAGACATCTTTATGAAGCTTGATGTGACGACGGCCCGATCTTCCGAGAGGTTGACAGAAAATCGTCCTCGGTTTTAACATAGGTGTAGCGTCACGTATTGTATGATCTTGATCATAAATCTTGGTACATGATAACGAACGCAACAAACTCTCATTATGTAATATCATAAGTTCTTTATCAAACAATGTAAAATCTCTTTGAAACAAGCTCACCTCATAATTTAAGTGATGCGTAGGAGCTCTTGTAATTGGAACAACAGGTATAGCAAATATGGTTGTATCCATAGGGTACATGTTCTTATCAAAGCTTCATCATGTACTTCTCATTTATATGACCCAAACGATAATGCCAAATATAAATGGGATTCAAATCGTTAGGCCAAATCCTCTTAGCATTAATATTATAGACAAGCACATCCTCAAGATTTAAAACATATAATCTATTCATAAATTTTGAATAACCATAAAGCATATTATTCAAATAAATTGAACAACAATTATTCTTTCTTCTGAACGGATAACCTTCTGCACCCAAACTTGAAGTAGAAATAATATTTTTGCTTAAGGTAGGAACATAATAATAATAATGATAATAATAATAATAATTCAATTCCAAAAATAATCCTGAAGATAAATATAATGGTAAAGTACCAATAGCCAACGCTGCAACTCTTGCTCCATTGCCCACGTGAAGATCAACCTTGCCTCTCGCCAAACTATTACTCCTCACTTGCATTGAACTGCAAATATGAGCAACCAATTTGTAATTAATATGAGAAGTAACAAGATTTATTTCTATAACATTTATACCTAAAAAATAAAATGTATATGCAAAATGTTAGTACTATGTTTATGTAAACTCTTCCATTAAATAACTTAACAAAAGATACTCCCACTATATATTTAAAAATTATGTTCCCTCTAATGACATGTACTAAGTCAAGATCCATATTACACCAAATCCTAGAGAGCTTTGGCATCACTACTAGAAACCTAGCGACGTAGGTAAACACCCCTTACTAATTGCATCACATATAACTCTTGTTTGTTGAATGACATCCATATGCCCCAGCCTAAACATCATGCCCTGAGGCTAAAAATCATTTTGATAGCCTAGTCATGTTAAACTAATATTATGCATGAACATATCCAACACATACCCTATCTTATTAAGATAATTAATGGCATCATACTTTGGTAAACCTACCAATTAACTATTAAAATTTTGATAGGTGCTACAATTGAAAAGGCATCAATTTTTACTTAATTTTTCTAGAGAGATACTATTTTATCATGTTAAAAACAACCAAGATAATAATAACATGAACAATAGTATAACATGAACATCAAAAACATTGATAGATAATAATATTAAATGATGAGATAGTATGACCCTTGAATCCTATTCATGATATTGCCCTTGAAAATTTCATCGGATTAATCCTATTAACCAAATTCTGAACCAATCTGATAGGCCTGATTTTATATTGATCAATCACATTGATCGGTACGTGAGGTTTCCAGAAAGAATAGCGACTCTCAAATATGTATAAAGATTACATTGGATGAACCTATATAGTACTTATATACTGATCCTTTTGTCTTACAATACTAGATCGAACTCAAGGCGAGAAACATGTCATCTTATGATAGCTCGATCCTTCACTCAAATCTGCAGTTGATTACTCTATTTCGATTGACTCATCAACCACATTCAACATGGCATGCACTTTCTTAATCCAACCATATTGAGAGGCCCACAGATATATCTCCCGTTATATAGGAGCGGTAAATTCCATCATGATCGCTCACATTCCTCCATATGTTTCATAGTAAATCCGAAATCTATCTTTATGAGCATATGGAGTAGTGTGTCAGATCCCAGAACAACAACTCCAGAACCCTCTATATAAATCACACTAGTCCAGGAAAAGCTAGTGCACACAAGGTTAACAGGGATACATATCATGCATAATGACAATCTTTACTATAAAACAAACTATGCGGGTCTTGTGGCCAAGTTTACAACAACATGGCTCAAAGCCAAACATAAAGGTAAATCAACGGAAGATAAATAAAACAGCAGCCCATCCTGCCTGCCCACAAGCAAATGACTGTAAGACATGGCCTATTCATCGCATTCCTCACCATAGTTGATAAAGTCATCCTCTGGCAACAAATTTAAGTAAGGTGAGCACATAAAGTACTCCACAAGTTACACCAAGAGAATTAATAGATATGATGCATGCATGGATATTGACAAAGGAAGGCATAATAAAGTTATTTGTGCAAAAAGCAGGATTGAAGTAAATACTGTAAAGTAAGTACC
Source organism: Dendrocalamus latiflorus (assembly GCA_017311315.1). NCBI lineage: Eukaryota > Viridiplantae > Streptophyta > Magnoliopsida > Poales > Poaceae > Dendrocalamus > Dendrocalamus latiflorus. Next base: position 8,478,949 of record CM029630.1, on the reverse strand, counting down.
AAAAGTTGAATTTAATACAATATGTAGAAACAATATTTTAATTAAAATAATATCATTAGTATAGACACCAACCTAACACTAACCTAACCATGGGTATCCCACCCGGGTCATCTTTAAAAGATTTCACATTTCTCCATAAACTAGATTTTGTAAACTTGGCCACAAGGCCTGTATACTCTGTGAAAACCCTACTCAGCATTTCCATAACTACGGACATAGCTATCCAGGATAGTTTGTTACTCTGCAGAGGTGTACAACTTTACCTATAAGATATGTCCTTTTGTTTTACCACACAATTAGCACACTACCTTAGGTGTGCAGCTGAGAGTTCATGATAAGGCTATTACAATGTTCAATCGCCAAATTGGTCACGCCGCCGCTAAGATTTCACCACAACATGGATCCACAAGTTGTGGCCCTGTCTTGTGCCATGTGAGACTTCATGCGGCCTACGCCACACTCACATTCAGCCTATAACGAAGCAAAGTTGGAACTTCATAAATTACTTAGCTAGATCTGTCCCATACCAGATTTATGATAGTATGATATGACTCATAAAAATAGCTCATAGACCGGTCCTTAAGTTGACTTAGGCGCTACCTACTTACCCCTTGTGCTTGGTATCATCATTGTGTCACCAAATAACAATAAGAACCAGCAAGCACCCACCTCATACCAATGCTTAAGTTTAAACTAGGTTTTGTAATTTTATTTTAACAAAATTTCATACACTTTCTTGACTCACCGAAGTCAAGAATAAATTTTAACCCATCAATTGTACGAAACAAACATTCCCACCTTAAATCATTCTAAGCATGGCTAAGCAAATCTATAAAATTTCTAGTTAATACTATTGTACTAACTAGGTTTTATATAAGATAATAAGGCATGTTGGTATTCAATGTCAAATTTGGCCATATACAAGGGAAATGTGTATATCTATAATTTAAATCAAATTTAAACTAGGTTTACAAAAGTACGCATGCATAATAATTTAAAAACAACATAAATAATTTAAATTACTGAGAACAATATGATCAAAGGTGCAACTTACCTTGCTCGAAGTCTTGGTGCTACGAATCATCGAAAAAGAACTCTCCAAAGTTATCGTAGTCTACGCGCACAAAAACCCTCCAAAGTTATCGTAGTCTACGGGCACAAAAACCAAGGCAAATAAATATAAAAAATCAAATGAAACTCAAAAATATTCTAAAGGAGACAAGAAATGGATAGTTTAGGATTTTAGAAAATTTTAGAAATTTGAACAGGCTCAATTGGAGTTAGGATGAAATAATACGGGCTTCTCGAAGTGTTTGATGTTGTCATAAACTATGGTGGTCGTAGGCTATGGTAGTTTGAACCTATATGTGGTTGGAGCTACAGTGGTTGGAAGAGCTATAGTGGTTGAAATAGCTATAGGGGTCAGAAGAGTAATAGCCGTCAGAAGAGTTATAGCTGTCAGAAGAGTTACAGTGGTCGAAAGCTACAGAGTGGTCAGAAACTAGAGAGTGGTCAAACTCTAGAGAGTGGTCAGAAGCTACAAAGTGGTCGAAAATTAGGGTGCGGTCGGAAGTTTAGTGGGCGAAGCTTAGTGGTCAGAAGGCTTCAATGATCGGAAGTGGCAGTGGTCAAAATGGCAACAGTCGTGAGCGGCTACGATCGTAAGCGGCAATGGTTGAATGCAGTAGTGGTCGTGAGCAGCAACAATTGTGAGTGGCTATAGTCAAAAACGGCAGCAGTCGACAACAGCAACGGTCGAAAGCAGCAACGGTCATAGAAGACTATAGTAGTCAACAAATACAGAGAGAGAGGAGTTGAGCATCTTGGCACGGACTGCGAGGAGGTCAAAAGTTGGTCAATGGTGAGGAAGAAGCGGAGGCGGTGCACGGTGTCATCAGCAAAGAGGTGGAGGTTGATCGCACAGACTTAAGGAAGATGACCAAGGCCTCAGTGTTGGGCGGAGATGGTTGAGGTACCAGCAATTGCCCACCAGATTAGCTCACGGGCATGCAAACAAAGAGGAGACGGTGTGGGAAGTCCTTGGGTGCTAAGGAAAGAAATTGAGAGAGAGGTGAGGTGCGATGTGCAAAGAGAAATCTCAAGGAGGGGATTTTACAGGCGGAGGGGTATGGGAAGGGGCTTGGGAGCTCGTCAGAGTTAATGGCATGGTAGTGGCACACTACTGCAATTGATGATGAGGTGTTAAGGCTGGAATAACCGGCAGAGTGGGTGGGGAATGATGGGGGTCTTCAAAGGCCGGTTATTAATAGCTTAGAGGGGCCTCAATGGCGTCGGGTAGGGAAGAAGGAAGGGGAAGGAAAGAGATGACAAACGGGCCCCACTGGCTGGTGAGAGAAGAGAGAATGAGAGAGGGCGGCGAATGGATGATCGCCACATGGCAAAAGAAAGGCAACTCGACCGTCTACGCGGAATAAGTGGCAATGGACGCACGAAATGAGACCGGGCAGTGATGGGAATGATCTGAGCTGGACACATGTTGGCCTATGAGGAAATTAAATTTTTAAATTAATTTTTACTTTTTAGAAAATCTAGTAAATTTTAAAAATTCTTAGAAAATAGCTAATAAATCCCAAAAATTCTAGGAAAATTCACAAAAATACTACAATTCTACGAGAACTCAGGAAAAATAAAATAAACTAATTTTGACTTTTAGAAAATAGAAAAAATTAAGTATTCTTGCTCTGGGCTTTAAAACAAAATCCAGAAAAATCCAAGTAAAATGCAAATAAAATTTTGGGATATTACATAATGTTTGGCAACCTTTAAGTAAACTATTATACATATAGGAAACTACGATGATCTCAAATCTAATGATCCTACATACACTCTATATGAGACCAACTAATAACGCTTAAGAATATAACAATTCTTGCAGTGTCTCATGGTAGGTTAATCCAATACCATGTTCTCTAACGTATGCTCACATTATTGATTTGATATCTCATATCCATAATCTATGAAATATGATCATTAATCAATACATGTGCTGATCCATAAATCATAATTGTCTCACAGAATGATAAAAGATTAGAAATAGTTTAGAATAATATCAAAACTTGAATAAAGAGTTCTACAAATAGATCTCGTACTTGTTGATCAATACAAAAGATATTTATTTAAGGGATAAAATAATATATTATTAAAAAATCATAAACATAGAAGCGATATAATCACCTCTATAATTACCTCTCAAGTACATCACTAACAGTTTCGTGCGAAATACATGGAAGACTGCGTTTCAAAGAAGCCACGATCGCCAGCTTAACTACGTAATTAAGCAGCCCCGGCCCATCTCTCCTTTCTCTCTCTCTCTCTTGTTGGCTTCGTCCAATGCCATTACTCCAAGCAATGGCTAATGGCTAGCTTCTTCACAATTATGTCCATGTGTTCGTGTGAATGTTGTAATTAACGTTCAGATGCTTATACTATGGCGGCCTCGACGGCGGCGGCCACAGCAGGAGCGAACAGCGGGATGTTAGCAGCTGCGCTAGTGCTGCTCTGATCCTCCGTGACATCGTCGTACAGGAATGCACGCACGGCGGCGATGCACGGCGCGGTGACGAGCCTCTCCCAGGCCTCGGAGGCGGCGGCGCCCCGCCTACTGAAGGCCTCCGTGGCGTCCACGCGGCGGACGGGCCACAACCTCGCCAGCCGCTGGATCTTGGCGCGCTGCCGGCACGAGAGCCGCCTGGTGTTCGACTTGATCTCCTCGACGGCAACGGCCAGCAGCCGCCGCTCTTTCTCGTCGTTGGAGCAACGCGACCGGAGGTACGCGTCGAGCTCCGGCACGCCGATGGCGCGCCAGATGCCGCGGGAGTATTCGGTGCGGCGGTGGTCGAATGCGGCCGCGACCTCGTCCACGAGCCCGCGGCCACACATCTCGTCGACGCGGCGGGCCACGAAGCCGTGCAGCACGGGGAGCTGCACGTCGACCCACAGGAAGCAGCAGTCGTACCGCTCGCGGAACCTGCGGCGGTCTCCGTCGACGAGCTCCTCGATGTACGAGTTGGACCCGCCCGCGATGATCGGGAGGCGGCCGCGAGCGGTGACCGCGCCCGCGGCGCGGGTCGCCTCGCGCCGGAAGTCCGCGACCGTGAACTCGGCGTCTGGGTGAGCCACGCCGATCAGGTGGTGCGGCACGCCGGCGCACTCCTCGGCGGTGACCTTGTTGGTGGCCACGTCGAGCCCCGCGTACACCTGCATCTTGTCGGAGTTGATCACCTCGCCGCCGAACCGGAGCGCGAGGTCCACGGCGAGGCGCGTCTTCCCCGTGCCCGTGGCGCCCATCACCACCACGGCCTTATGCTTAGCGCCCATGTGCCTACTGGCATCGACAACAAGCGGCGGCGGTGGCGGCCCGGTTAGCACCACATCACGCTCCTGCCGCCTTACGTCGAAAGGCGGCAGGACGAGCCTCGGGAAAGAAGCAGTAGCGGCGGCGACGCCGAACGCGGGCGCCAAGTGGAGTGGCATGGTGTTCGCTACTTAACTACTTTGGTCAAGAAGTCTTCGAGATGGTTTGTTTGTTAGCTTGTGAATTGAGTGTGGCTGTGCTGGGGTGGCTATTTATACTGTGATGGATAAGCAAGTTGGAGAAAATAAATACAATAATGCGAAATGGAATCCCTCTTTGGGTTTGATTGAAAACAAACGCGCGAGATTAGGATTCGGATGCCCTGCCTTTCATGCCGATGGATCCGAAGGCGAAGGCAGGAATTGAAGACGAGGGAGTCCAATCAACCTATACATGTGTAGTGCAATTTGATCACTGTGACGAGACTGAACAATTAGTGCACCGTCAAACGAAATTTATATAAATAAGAACAATCGGTGATATTCAATGCATCTTTTTCGTCTTGAGAGCAAAAAAATCCCAAAGTAATCCTAAAAAGAAAAATTCCTACAAATTCTCATATTAATTGAAATAAGAAAAAAGAGAAAAATCTCCACTACTTATTTTAGTGAAGCCAGATTATAACGGTGTAGATTAATCATATATAGTTATTAGAGCTATATAACAAATATAATTATATTTCAATTATAAGATTAGGGCTATATATAAAAAATAACTGTATTATAATATCTAGCTATATAACTACATAGGGAAATATGCTAGTTCTACCCAACATGAAAGATCCTCTCTCCACCGCTCATTGGGCTACAAATAATCCAACTTCTGAGATTTGGCACGCGATCGACTACTGTTTGGAAGGCAAGAATTCCACGAGGCACGATCTATTCATCCTCTAGTTTTTTTCTCCGGGATTCCCACGTTCTAAACGGATTGCTTCGAGCGATATGCTAGCCCTCGAATGTGATTTCAATTGTTCGTTTTTTTGTTTCTAATCAGACGGCTTGTCGACGCACAAAGAGTAGATGCATGCACCAGTGAATGCATGGTGTGCGTCTGAGTTCGATTAGAGATGATCGATCGATCATGGTGGCAAGTGGGGGTGTGATAAGCCGTTACAAAGTGGGGCTGGGAAGGGAATTTGTTTAGACAAATTGGCACTTTTCAATTCGTGTATGCGGCGAAATGGTGGTGGGCCGGGGCTAATGATAGGAACAGCAAGTGGGGAGAGAGTGAGAGATTCCTCTACTTTTTTGTAAAGAGAAAAAGAAGAAGAAATTGTGTTGTTTGCTTTCATGTTTTGATCGATTTCCGGTTTATAGACCGGACAAATTAAAGGTACTTACTGTCATGTCCAACGATTCAAGTTATTACACAATGCTCCAAAACTTCTATTGGTATCATCATTATTATAAAAGGACGAGTTGATGGTCGTATGTCCCTTCTCCTTTAACCACCTCATTCTCAACTTCTCATCACTCTTCACTTTTCAACTGATCGAAGTAGATATCTTCCATAGCATGATTCTCTATATATCTAATAAATTTCGTTGCAACGCACGAGCAGGTGACCACCATATGTACGAGGAATGCACTTCCTCTACCCTAGTACTGGTAGTGCGGCCAAAGAAGAACAATATGTCTTTGTAGCCTGTTGGATGGAAATCCGAAGCTCTCCAGATCACACAGTATAGGAGAGATGCCTTTCACAAACTAGGATTCTTCCGTGGTTATTAATTGAGTGGCTGCTCTCTGGTGTTGTTTTCACGGCTAGCTTCTTGGTGTGGCGAAACATATTCATGTACATGCTTTGATCAACTGGTGTTCTACTTTTAAAAAAATGCCATGTCCATTGGGGTTGCTACTGGTAGAACCAGTCTTAGCTGCTTTAATTTAGGATCAGGATGATCCCATGGGGAAAAAAAACCGATGCGAGTCAATACAAAGGACAGCTGAGATGAGCTGAGCTGCATGTAACAACAAAATTCGCCTTTTTTTCCATGGGAGAGGGATCAGAGCAACCTTGCGTGTCGGAGTGCCTGAACCAATACAAAACGTATCTGTATTTCTTCTCGAAATCAAGAGCATGATACTTGCAGATTTTGCGCGTATCTTTCACAGATACAAAGCCCCACCAAAAAAAACCTAAGTGAACAGCGCAGATAAGAAAGAGATCGACCAGCAACTGCAAATAGCTGGAGAGGTAGCTTGGTCGTGTAACGCACGAGAATATATATATAACCTTGTTCAAATTGGCAGGCCAAGGGGTTAGATTAGGACCAACGTGCTACTAAATACATTTGCGTGGATCTCACATGCCAAGCACGACTGATTTTCCTCGAGATTCTTGAGATCCAAATCTAATCTCAGAATGAATTGATCAATGGATAGAGATGCCTCTTTAATTTCTTTGTTCACCAACAGAAAGTTTGCTTCCGTTGAAGCGTTGGGATAGCCGGTTAGGGCGCATAGCTTATGGAGAAAGTTATAGGCTGCAGATTCTTATAGATTAGAATGTCATTTACAACAAATAACACACTGATCAACTGCAGCTCACGAGCCAACTTAGGCGTTGGGGTTTTTTAAGCTTTAGTGTATGTCTGAAACGAAACACACGAACTTCATATGAATTTTTCATTGGAAAGAAAGTAATTCTTCAAAATTTGTGGCCTTAGGTTCCGTTTGGAGCTATTTTCGGCGAGAATTGACCTCTGAAGTTCTTAAAAAATTCCTGTCTCGCAAATGAGCCCTTGGTTTTTACACGATCGAGTAACCAGCTTCTTTAGGAGCGAGGGGTACAGCTGGTTTTGGCCAACCAACAAAAGTCTGGACCTCTCTAGAGCCACTGACTTTGAGCTCTTCTTTAATATTGACAATGGGATACGAACAGCTGCAGCTAGAAAATAATTAAGTTGTACGGGTGGCGCCAACAGATACACTTAGCAACATACAAAATGATGGTTTAAAAAATAAAAGAACCGTGCATGCACTTAATTAGTGCTAAGTAAGCACACTATTATAGGCTGTGCTCCAACGGACTTCAAGCTTAAGGTTTTAGCTTCTATCTTTTTAATTTTGTTTTTTTCTGGTATTTTACTTTTTTGGGTTTTTCTACCTTTTCTTTGTTTCCTCTTATTCCTTTGTTTTGTCTGTAATGACTTATCTTATTTCTTTTTTACATTTTTAAATTTAATTAAGCTAAAAAGCTATCAACAGCTGTAATATAAAAATAAATCTAAAACAGTGCGAAACACTAAAATAAACTTTAAGCTTAAGGCCCTGCATAAAAGAGCTTTTTTTGAGTGGCTTATAGCTGAAAAAGTACTATAGCTAACTGAAAAAACACTGTAGTTGACGGAGGCTTATTTAGCATAGTTAAATTTTAAAAAATTAAAAAAAGAAAAAAAACATGTTAGTCCATCACGTATAATGCAAACAAATACGAGAAAAAAAGAACCGGCAAAAAAGCTCAAAAAAGATAAAAGTATAGAAAAAGACGAAATTTATAAATAGTATAAAATAAGTCAGAAACCAGAAATTTAAGCCGAACGAGCGAGAAAACCCAATATACCACTACCTATAGAATTAAAAGTACAGTCCTAGCAACAAGCATCGTCACATCACACTAGGTCAGAGAGGACACGCATATAGGGCAGTCCATTTTGCACTATGGGAAGCTGCTTTTGGTCTAGCAAGTGTAACAACAATAATGTGGGCAGAAAGTGAGAAAGACATTTTTTTAAAAAAACAAGTGAGAAAGACATAGATGCCCCCAAAACAAACAGTGGGCTGCTAGCCTGAAATTAGCACCGTTGCATGGTCGGCTGGTCCTTCATGCATAGTCTCGCATGAACTATACAAACGTCGTACGTTGAAATTTGACGTCGTACGTTGAAATTTGAATGGTCTCGATGAAGGCAAATTAGAAATTTACCCATGATTCATTTGTCCGGCTTGGCACGACCGCTTAGTGTGAGACTTCGTTTGGAATACACGAATTTTATTGAATTCTACTGGAATTAAACGGCTTTCCGTAAAGATCCCGTAGTTAATTCTAATGAATTCTCGTGCTCCAAACGGACCTGAGCGGTGCCAATGCTGCAGTAATTGGAGTTCAAGCGGTTCCGGCTGGCATGTTGAGCAGTCATGCTTTCAGGTTCACTGGCAAGTGGCAACAGGTGGTAGGGACATTTGTTGAGATGTTTCAGGAAAAGAATCGATCCTTGCGTTAATCCGGCAAACACACAGTTTTGAAAACTGAAATCGCCCATAAACTACACCGAGGCTATTCCAATTTTCCACATGGGGTATGCCGATTTCCAGAAGAAAAAAACAGCCACTATATTTTTTGCTAAATTTTAATTTGAGTTTTTCACGGTTGGATATTTGGGGTGCACTGTAACGCCCCCGTTATTGGGAACAAGAACGTCATTACCTTCTGTAACAGATCAGGAGTTCAGTTACGGATAAAAGAAGTATCATGCCTTCTCATGAACATTTTAAAGGAGTTAATTTAATTAAAATAAGACTTAACAGTCAATTTTAACAATTTTAAGGGCGTCCAAGGCCAAAAATTAACTTACAACCAGAAGAACTAAAAAAACTCCACAGGAACGCTTGAGTGTGGCCGTAACCCTAGCACAAAAACTTGTAACATCCTGCTCTTCTCTTGATCTCTGTGTTGGTGGGAAAAATAATGTAAGACTGAATACAACCAACCGTACTCAATAAATCACATGGGGAGACGCTAATATAACTACTTGCCAGGGTTTTGAAAAGGGTGGGAATATAAGGGTTTGATTGAGTAGATGTGGATGCAGTTTTATTTGTAAACACTTTTAAATACAAAAGAACAATAACTTCATAAGGAATTGGGGTTTCAAAACTTGATTACCAGACTTCAGCATTTCCAAATCTTTTCCAAATCATTTCCAAATCTACTTATGCTTCGCTGTTGGATTCACCTATTAAATGCAGCTTCATTTACCGAAAGCACGATGTATTCGAATACAATTAATCATGATTCTGCAGAGCTGCCCTACTTTACCTACAAGATTCCTTAGTCACCACGTCTGGGTTCAAAAAAACAAGACTTTTCACTGCTCAATTCTTTATATAGCCTCTACCCGATAGGTTTTTTATCTCAACAAACTCAGGTGACCCCACGAATCTCGCCCAATTTGTCGCAGCCCTACCGTTGTATGGTTAACCACCTCCCATACGGACTCACCCTCGGTCTCCCCCACCAGTTGTAGAGATTCAATCGAACTCGAGTAGTTACTAGACCAGGTTTGACAAAGTCAACGCTTGTGGTTAGGCGGGTGCTATGTTCTTTACTCAACCTAAAGGTCTAGTCCTTATATTTTAACTGAGGTATCTTCCATTCACAAACCCATATTTAGTGCCACTACACTGCTACCATTTCACATCCAAGCCTCTACCCTAGGATAAGGTCTTGGGATCCGGCTCGCTTATGGCCTTCTACGATCCTCGCTTACCCAAGATCCACTTTTCATAATTCTATCAATAAATGCCAAATTTCTTAATAGCGGAAAACTTTGATGAGTTTCTAAACTACCATGATTACAGTATTAACATATTTAACTTTGCTAAGTGTTGTCAAGGTGAATATGTCCATTAAAGTAAATAGAGCTTTTTCAGATGGTAGGATATAACTAATATCATGTCATTCTAAATAGTTATTGTACATAAAATAATAGTGCATAAATAGCATAATGAAAATACTGATAAATAGATAAATAAAGAAAATATAGGTTCAACATGATCAAAAACATGTGACTTGCCTCTTTATCCATAGCCTCTGGTTATCTTTACTAAAGTCTTTGGATTGGATACCGACTTCTTTAATTGCTCTTGTAGTCCTTCTGCCGACCAACTCATGTGGTCTGAGTACTAGCGTGAAAGACGAATACAAATGAGTTCCTGCTTTGCAGAACGCAAGCTAGGAACAAAATGCAATTAAATAACCAAAAAGACATAAAGAAGATAAGTGGTGTGATCAGGGTTTAGGTGGTGGGTGGTTTGGCTCAACGGGATTGGAATTAGGTTAAGTGGGTTCGAGATGGCCGAGGATGTATATAGACGTTGTATGGATTTCAATGAACGGCTGAAGGTGTGGATGGTATTAGATTTTTAGGTCGAAATGTTTATCTGGGTTGTTTAGAGCTTTACCAGAGTCTAGGGTGGTAGAGTGAGGTTGGAGAGATGTAGACGGGCTCAAGACGATAAAAAGGGCATATGTGTTTTTAGGGTTTCAGCGAACGATAAGAGTTCAGACCATATTAGGATTTAGGGTTTGGAAATGTGTTTTAGTGGTTTTGAGTATTATCGATGTTCGATAGGGGAAAATGAAGTGGAGAATTGGGTAGAGGGGCTCAAAATGATCAAAATGAATGTATAAATACTTTTAGGGTTTTGGTGAATAAAGAAGGCTTGAAAAGTATTTGAATTTGGGTTTGGAATGGTGTTTAAGCTAATTAAAATTTTATTGGTGTCTGGTTTAACCAAATAGGATAGAAATTTGATTTCACAAGGTTAAAATGGTCAAAATAGATGTATTTTGTATTTTTGGGTATGGATGAACAATAACGGGTATTTTACTATTCATCACGGACTTTTACTATTCATGCTAGGTCTGGGCACTATTCATTAATGGGTTTTTACTGTTCATCGGGTTCAGTTGCTATAGTATCGGGTTAGGGTTTACTGTTTATACCGGATCGGGTTTTAATGTTAATGGATCGGGTCACCGTTATGAACAATAACGACACCCGTTACTATTCTTCTTCTTCCTCCCGCGCGCTACAGTGGCCAAAAAACAAAGAAATTTTGTGACGGCGATTCTCAATGCTACGGCTAACTCCGGCGGAAACCGAGGGTATGGATGGACTCCCGGGACTAAGGAGAACCCATTTTTGGCCTTGGGCGCGGTCGAGGATGGTCAGAATCTCACCGGCAGCGAGGTACCTTTGCGGTGATTTTGAACGGCACAGGAGCTACAGGGAGGTTCTTTCTTCTAATTGGCCGCTTTTTAACCATCTGGGAGTGGTCACGATGGCTTGGGCGGTGATGGTTTGGGTCATGATGGCTTGTAATGAGCGGTGAGGGGCTTCGGCCGGGTGGTGGTCATGGCCGTTAGTGAAGATTAGGGTAGGGGAGGATAGGGCGGCGCTTTGATGTGACTTCTGGGAATGTAAGGAAGCTACAGACCAAAAGAATTAAAAGGAAATTGACTGTACCAGGGGAATTGAGTTGGCGGCTTACTTGGGGATTTTTGAAGGTCGCCGGCGATGCGACAGTCACCGGAGCAATTGGGGGTGTGGGTGGCTTACCCGAGCATCAGTGCACCTCACGGACGGGCTTGGGGTCTTTTATAAGGGCTGTGGGGTGGTTTGGCATAGGGAATGCCCTACTCAGGAGGCGGCGCGTGGCTAAGGCGGAGGAGCACGGGAGGTTTTGGTTAGGTTTGGTGGCTGTAGAGGTGAGGTCAGCAAGGGCTAGGCACCTCAGGCGCTGTGTTCCTTGGGCGAAGGATTGCGACTTGTCGGCTGAGAGACAGAAGGGGGAGCGACGGCCAAAAATTTCCTGGGCAGTGGCAAAATCGGGCTTGGCTTCATTCGGCGCCGGTCAGGGACCTTTGAGGGATGTCAGACAAGTTGCGGAAGAGTGGCTGTAGCGAGAAGGTGCGGGAATGCGCGAGAGCGAGAGAGCGAGAGCTCGGGCGGCGGCAAAAACAGGAGGCGGAGAAAAAATCTGACCGTGAACAGTGCCGGCGCAAAGTTTAGTCATTGAGGCGATGCAGCACAGATCTTGAAGCTTGGATGGATAAGGTTTGAGCTGGATTAGGCTAACGATCAAGAGGAAATCAAATCAAAACGAAATTCCAATCTTTTTCAAATTTCGGTTTCGTTTCATGCACCTACTAAAAATTGAGGCCAATTTTGCATTGAACCATACATAAATTCGGCCTTGTTTGGAATGATACACAAATACTCAACAAAATAAAGTTGCAGCGACAGCAGTGGCTGGCTATAGTAGATGCACTCATGCACAGGTACATCTGTTCTTTTCAGCTTTTTAAAACTGTTTTTCGGCTTTTCTACAATAACTAGTTTTTAAACGGAGTATCTTTTCAAGATAGGGTCTACTAGCTAAATGTAGTACATACTGTACCGACTTCATTTATATCGGCAAAAACCGCATGTGAGTTTTTGTTACTCTATAATGTTTCACAGGAATAGCCTAAAAATCACAAGTCATAACCAAAAATACAAGCCGCTGCCAAAAAGAACAGACCATGGTCTGTCCATCACTCTGATACGGCGTCAATTCAATCGAGGGTGAAACCACGTAAAATGAGCGTGTGGTGAGCGAGGGCGGCCACCCCTAATGCCCCGTTGGTAACATGGGAATCTCATTCGAGTTCCTGTGGAAATGAAACAATATCACCCTCTGGAATGTAGGAAATTTATAGAAAACTCGATTCTCACATGAATCCGGCGAAATTCTCATGTTCTAAAACGGCCTTCCTACGAAATTCATGTGTCTCAAATATGCCCTGAGATTAGAACTTGGGACTAAGGCTGGCCTGATGGACATCATGGATCGATTGTGATCACAGCCTGACAGACCTACAATGTTACAACCCTTGATGGATGTGGATAGTTAATTGGTAGCTACGTTCAGACTGTAGACAAATAAAAGGGCTTACAAGGATTGGCATTCGCCTTGGCTCGCCGGAACAGTGGGGCTAATAATGGAGGCCGGAGCATGGCGCCGCACTGATTGCGCCGGCGACTACTGTTCCGACAGGATATAAAGGCAGTTTCAGATCACGAGATATTCAGATGTGACTCGTAGTAGTAGTAGTAGTTCGTGATGGATGGAAAAGTGTAGAGGGGAACCCCCCCCCCCCCCCCCCCCCAACAATTACAAGACAGCAAGATGGTTACTACACATCATTGATATGATGATTAAAGAGCACATACGTATGTACGGAATTATGAGATGTGTTTTTAACTTGGTTATTTTAATTTAGCAAATTTTGGCCTTCAGGGATATATATAATCCCGTTGCAGTTGTCTACTATTAGACCATATGGATTATCGTAAATAAAGAGATAATGAATAATTGATATTTTGCTTGCTTTGGATTTTGTGTTTGTGAAAGACTTGTTGTTTGCAGTTGAAGTTGTTGCCCTTCAGTGGTCTTACACAGTTACGAGTGAGTTCAGATCACAGACGCTAGTCTACGACCACGGCAATAGACACCCACGGCATGGCTTCAGACAACAGACTTTAGACTATGACCACAGCATGCTTCGACCACGTCACGAACACGATTACGACCACAGCAGACATCGACCACAACATGAACATGACTACGAATACGGCTGACTTCGACCATAGCAACAGACACTATACGACCACGGAATGGCTTTCAGACAACAGACTTTAGACTATGACCACGGCACGAACATGATTATGACCATAGCAGACGTCGACCACGGCATGAAAATAACTACGACTACGGCTGACTTCGACCACGGCAGTACGACTTCGGTTTTACGACCACGACAGGTAATCGTAGCTACAGTACTCTTTCATGGCCATAGCTACAGTACTCGATAGTCATATACTTTACTAGTTGCACTCTATAGTCGAAGGTTTTACTGATCGATAGTCGAGGGCTCTACGGTAGATGGCCATAGGTTTTGCAAACTGCGTTCATGGTTGTAGGTCTTACAAACTACCTTCATAGTCGTAGTTTTTGCAGACTGCATTCATGGTCGTAGTCTTGCAGACTGCTTTCATGGTCGTAGATTTTGCAGATTGCTTTCATGGTCATAGGTTCTGCAGACCGCTTTTATGGTCGTAAGTTTTGCAGACTGCTTTCATGGTCATAGGTTCTGTAGACTGCTTTCATGGTCGTAGGTTCTGCAGACTACTTTCATGGTCATAAGTTTTGCAGACTGCTTTCATGGTCATAGATTTGGTAGTCTTGTCGATACTTGTAGACTTTATAGTCTGCTATTCTACCTGCGGTAATCGTAGGCTTTGCAATCGGTTGCCATAGGCTTTACGTCGGTACTCATAGAATTTCATGGTCAATACAAGTGCTTCATTCATGTGACTTTGGAGTACATCAAGTACTCAGGTTGGACCAGTGGTTGACTGGTTGGGGTGTGGTGGTGGGTGTGGTGGTCGATGATGGATCGTCGTTGCTTGAGGTAATCATAGTCGGAGGACTCGGTACTCGGTACAAGTGGTTTCATGACCACGGTAAGTGATCAGGTGTTGGAATGTTGTCTGTACTCATAGGCTTCGAGTACGTGTTGCGGCTAGTCGATACTTAGTAGTCGGTACTCGATAGTCATATGTAGCAGTGCGAGCGATTTCCGAGTACTTGTGGGTTACGAGTACTTTGTGTTAGCGGTCGTAGTGTGTGGTCTAAAAGGTTGTTCCAGTTAGCGATACTCATAAGCGTTCTGAGGCATGGTCATAAACGATCTGGGGATGGTCGTACGTGTGATGATTCTTGTCTGGGGGTAGACAAGGGTTTGTTTTGCTAATGTGTTGTACAAGAAAATGGTTTCTTTGGTCTTTGCATGTGCAAGTGAGCATGGAGGCGGCCATGGTCGGTGACGAGAAGGACCGGGACTAGGAGGGGGTAATCTAAGGTCCAGACGGTCGGGATGTCACGCGAGGTGGTCGAGCTCATACTGGAGCACATGGAGGTCAAAGGTGGATACTGTGTGGAGGTGTGCAGATGATCACGATCGGTGACGAAGAAGACCGGGACTAGGAGGGGGTAATTTGAGGTTCAGGTGGTCAGGTGGTCACGCGAGGTGATCGGGCTCACGCAAGAGCACGTGGTGATGGTGCACGATGAAGATAAAGGAGGGGATATCCTGGAGGCTTTGTCGTGTGTGTCATGATCTGTACGAGTTGGTTAAAACCTGTGTTAGGAAGGGTTTCGGATCCCTTGATTTGAGGAAGAGATAGAGTTCGTGTCTAGGTCGATAGGGACACGGTTCTGAGGTATTTGTGTTGGACACGCATTATGCGCTGGCTGTAAAAGCAGGGGAGGTTGTAGGCTAGCGTAACAAGGATTTTAGGGCTTTCGTAGAGAAGGTGTTTAGGGGTGTCGTGAGGCACTTTGTAGCCATATGATTGATGAAGAAATAATAGATCAGATTCATTCCATAAAAAGATTTCCGGTGACTTCCAGTTCGTCACTCTGTTCCTCTGTTCTTCGTGCTCTGTTTTGTCTTCGGCGCGTACTTGCTCGGGCTGTGGTCGAACAGCTGGGGACATCAGGCAAAAGGAGGACACAACTACGTGCGTCGTGGTCATGCCGAGCAATCAAAACAATTAGGCTATCGATCTGTTGTTGTACTAAACGATCGGAATGAGCAGGCAGTCGATCTGTTGTCGTACCAAATGATCGGAATGAGCAGGCGGTCGATCTGTTATCGTATCGAGCAATTGAAACAAGAAGGTTGTCGATCTGTTGTTTTACCAAGCAGGCTGTCGATCCATTGTCGTGTCGAGTGATCGCAACGGACATGAGATCAATCCGAGCAGTCGTATGCGAGCGGTCGTAAGTGAGCGATCGGAGTGACGTTCGGGACGCGCAGTCATAAGCAAATGATCATAACAAGTGCTGCCTCAACTGTTACAACTCATGCATACATGGAGAGAACCAAACATAAAACTCTCACACACACTCTCTCTCAATTTTCTCCACTAGAGAGCATCCTCTATTTATAGCCTCCACTAATGGGTTTATAACACACTTTACCCATTAGCTCTCAACAACTCATGGCGCTTTATCCACAATCCACTTCCTTTAGTGCAGCTTTGCGTATTCACCAAAATACCCCTCGCGCACCTTCCAGGAAGCTTCCTCATTTCTTGCCCTCCAAGCCACGCAGCCACCTCGAGTCCTCGCCGTCTTCGGCACACCTTGACCGTTCTGACCTCGGCACCGCCCACGCCTAGTCCGGCAAGAAAATCAGAAAGGGCAGTCTTTAAAGCATAGACAAGATATAGAGGATACTATAGCTCAGACTGACTCTCATCTACCCCACATTACTCCAGGACTATCAACTGAACATCTAACACTCTAAGGAGCAAACACGTACCCTGTCTACCCGAGGGTGGCCCAACCCTCGCTAGAACCTATAAGCAGTGAGTGAGCTCAACCTAGTGAGAAGAGAAACAGCTAATAAGCAGCATCCTAGAATCACAAGATAAGAGTAAGAAGTCTAAACAGCTAGACAAGAGAAACACTCTAACCTATGCTGGAAGGACTAACCCAGATGCACCCATATGCAATGCAACAGAAAGGAGTAAGAGCATAATAAACATGATAACGCAGTAAGGCACAAAACTCCCCTCACAATAGTCCATAGGGACAAACCACCCCAAGCTCTCCCCGTAGAGCTGAAAACCTAGAGCTATCCAAAGGCTTGGTGAAGATATCCGCCAACTGGTGGTCACTCTCCACAAACTGGAGCACTATGTCACCCTTCTCTACATGGTCTCTAAGGAAGTGATAGCGAATGTCAATGTGCTTGGTCCGGGAATGCTGCACTGGGTTCTTAGCAATGTTAATCGCAGAAGTGTTATCACAAAAGAGTGGAACACTGTCGATAACTAACCCAAAGTCCCGCAGGGTCGAAACCATCCAAAGTACCTGACTGCAACAGCTAGCAGCAGCAACGTACTCGGCCTCTGCGGTGGACTGTGCAACACCGGACTGCTTCCTAGAAGACCAAGAGACAAGAGAAGTGCCAATGAATTGGCAAGTGCTAGAAGTGCTCTTCCTATCTATCCTACAGCCAGCAAAGTCTGCATCCGAGAAGGCTCTCAAAGAAAGACAAGAAAAGGAAGAGTACCAAATACCATAGTCGATGGTAGCTCGAAGGTACCGAAGAATGCGCTTCACCGCCTGGCGGTGAGATACGCGAGGAGAAGCCTGAAATCGAGCACAAAGACACACATCGAAGTGTACGTCCGGTCTCGAGGCAGTGAGGTACAAGAGGGAGCCGATCATACTACGATACTCCTTCTGATCAACTGGCTCGCCGTCCTTATCTGGGTCAAGAGAGGTTGTAGAAGCCATCGGAGTTGACACCGGCTTACCATCACTCATGTCAAAGTGCCTCAGTAGGTCACGAGTGTACTTGCCTTGATGCAAGAAAGTACCTTCCCGAGTCTGCTTGATCTGGAAGCCGAGAAAAAAGGTCAACTCACCCATCATGCTCATCTCAAAGTCGGTGCTCATGACATCCGAGAACTGTGAAACGAGAGCATGGGAAGAACCACCAAAGATAATGTCATCCACATAAATCTGGACGAGCAAGAGGTCGGTGCCATGCCGACGAATGAACAAGGTCTTATCCACCTTACACATCTCAAAACCATGACTTAACAAATATGACTTAAGCCTCTCATACCAAGCTCTAGGAGCCTGCTTAAGTCCATACAAGGCTTTGGAAAGCTTGTAGACATAGTTTGGGTATTTGGGGTTCTCGAAACCTGGAGGCTGTCTTACATAGACTTCTTCCTCAATAAACCCATTGAGGAAGGCACTCTTGACGTCCATCTGGTAAAGCTTCAAACCCTTAGAAGCCGCAAAAGTAAGCAGGATTCTAATGGCCTCAAGTCTAGCTACAGGGGCAAAGGTCTCCTTGAAATCTAGACCCTCAACCTGGGAGAAGCCCTGAGCTACCAGTCTAGCCTTGTTCCAAATGACAACCCCATCCTCACTCTGCTTGTTCTTGAACACCCACTTAGTCCCAATGATATTGTGACCTCGAGGGGGCTCAACAAGCGACCAGACATTGTTTCTCTCGAAATTTTTTAACTCCTCATGCATGGCATTGACCCAAGACTCATCAGAAAGAGCATGACTGACATCATTGGGCTCAAAGGTGGCAACAAAGGCAGAATGGAGACAAAAATGTGACATGCCAGACTTTGAGCGTGTGACTCGCTCAAAAAGGTCTCCAATCATCTGCTCAAAAGGATGCCTTTTCTGGATATGTCGGGGAGGTCCTGGATGAGATGAAGAAGTGGCATCTACCTCATGAGCTGACGAGGTAGGAACAGAGCCACTAACTCCAGAAGAAATAGAAGGCATGGGCTAATCGCCTGGAGGTGCAGTGGAAGAAGGCACCTCGAGGGGTGGATGAGGGACTAGATCGGGTAGATAACCCTCATCTCCATCATCCTCATCATCCATAAAGATGGGCTCAGACTGCTCTAAAGAACCTGAGATATCGGGCCTAGTCCCCGGACTGGCCTTGTCGAAGGTCACCTCATAGGTCTCTACCAACTTACTAGACTCGCAGTTCCAAACCCGATACGCCCGCGAAGAAGTCGAGTAACCTAGAAAGATATCATCACAAGAACGTGACTCAAACTTGTCTAGGTTCCCGGACTTCAGAATGAAACAGTTGCAACCAAACACACGAAAATGCGAGACACTGGGCTTCCGCCCATATCTCAACTCATAAGAAGTGTGATGCAAGTGTGCCCGAAGAAAAACTCTGTTCGAAACTGGCCTCGTCGAAGGTCACCTCATAGGTCTCTACCAACTTACTAGAAGTGCGATGCAAGTGAGAATTGAGAAAAAGAAGATTGAAAAGATGTATGCTTCAAGCATGCCATGGTTAAACAAAAGAAAAGGCACAAAAAGTGCACAAATGAAAAGAAATATGCTTCAATCATGCCACCATTCAAATGATAGCATTATGAAAAGAAGTATGCTACAAACATGCCACATGCCTAAAAATCTAGTGTGAAACAATATATTGTTTGCTTCAATTTTAGGCTTTGACTTTTCGTTGTTACATCTCATTGTGCTCTTTATAATTAGTCTGGTCATTGATGAGATGCTTGCCATTGATCTAAATTGTCTAATTGTGCTAAAAGACTAGTTTTCGATCTAGCTATATAATATATATGACTTTATATGATCTAGGAAGCTCTACTCACACTGATGGATTGGTCAAAATTTAAATACAAATTGACTTGTATAATCTTCAAAGCTTCTTGATCTTTACTCTCATTGCTCCCTCTTAGAATTGTTCTCTCTCTGTAAGTTTTCTTGATGATTACATTGCTAAAGGGAGAGAAATTGAAGTAAGGGGGAGAGATATATGGGGAGATTTGAAATTGGAAGATTTTTGCTTCTCTTTCAAAACGCAAACCATTAGAGAATTTTTCAAAGTGTTGTCAATGTATTCATCAAGGGGGTGATTGTTAGACTATGTGGATGGTCGTAAATAAAGAGATGATGAATAATTGACATTTGGTTTGCTTTGGATTTTGCGTTTGTGAAAGACTTAGTCGTTTACAGTTGAAGTCATTGCCCTTGAGTGGTCTTGCACAGTTACGAGTGAGTTCAGATCACAGACGCTAGTCTATGACCACGACATGGCTTTCAGACAATAGACTTCAGACTATGACCACAGAATGCTTCGATCATGGCACAAACACGATTACGACCACAGCAGACGTCGACCACAACATGAACACGACTACGACTATGGTTGTTTGACCATGGCAACAGACGCTATACGACCATGGCATGGCTTTCAGACAACAGACTTCAGACTATGACCACAACACGCTTTGACCACGACACGAACATGATTACGACCACAGCAGATGTCAACCACAGCATGAACATGACTACGACTACGGCTAACTTCGACCACAGCAGTATGGCTTCAGTTTTATGACCACGGCAGGTAATCATAGCTACAGTATTCTTTCATGTTGTAGCTACAGTACTCGATAGTCGTGAACTTTACTAGTCATACTCTATAGTCGAAGGTTTTACTGGTCAATAATCGAGGGCTCTATGGTCGATGGTCATAGGTTTTGCAGACTATGTTCATGGTCATAGGTCTTGCAGACTACCTTCATGGTCATAGGTTTTATAGACTGCATTCATGGTCATAGATTTGGCAGTCTTGTCGATACTCGTAGACTTTACAGTCTACTATTGTGCCTACGGTAGTCTGAGCCTTTGTGATCGGTTGTCGTAGGCTTCACAATCGATACTCATAGACTTTCATGGTCGATACGAGTGCTTCATTCATGTGACTTTCGAGTACGTCAAGTACTTGGGTTGGACCAGTGGTTGACTAGTCGGGGTGTAGTGGTCGATGAGGATGGTCATTGCTTGAGGTCCTTGTAGTCGGAGGACTCGGTATTCGGTAGAAGTGGTTTCATAACCACGGTAAGTGGTCGGGTGTTGGAATGTTGTCTGTACTCGTAGGCTTCGAGTACATGTTGCGGCTGGTCGATATTTGGTAGTCAATACTCAGTAGTTAGTACTCGATAGTAGTATGCAGCAGTGCGAGTGGTTTTCAAGTACTTGTGAGTTACGAGTACTCTGTGTTAGCGGTCGTAGTGTGTGGTCTGAAGGGTTGTTCCAGTTAGCGATGGTCGTAAGTGTTCTGAGGCATGGTCGTAAATGATTTGGGGTCACGCAAGATGATCACGGTCGGTGACGAAGAAGACCGGCACTAGGAGGGGGTAATCTGAGGTCCAGGCGGTCAGGTAGTCATGCGAGGTGATCGGGCTCACGTAAGAGCACGCGGTGATGGTGCACGATGAAGATACAGGAGGGGATATCCTGGAGGCTTTGTTGGGTGTGTCGTATGGAGTTGTGGATAGAGTCCATGATTTGTACGAGTTGGTTAAAACCCGTGTTAGGAAGGATTTTGGGTCCCTTGATTTGAGGAAGAGATAGAGTTCGTGTCCAGGTGGATAGGGACACTGTTTTGAGGTGTTTGTGTTGGACACGCCTTGTGCGCTAGCTATAAAAGTATAGGAGGCTATAGGCTAGCGTAACAAGGGTTTTAGGGCTTTCGTAGATAAGGTTTTTAGGAGTGCCGTGAGGCGCTTTGTGGCCAAAAGATTGGTGAAGAAATAATAGATCAGATTCTTTCCATAAAAAGATTTTCGGCGACTTCCAGTTCATCGCTCCGTTCCTCTGTTGTCCGTGCTCTGTTTTGTCTTCATCGCGTACTTGTTCGGGCGGTGGTCGAATGGCTGGGGACATCAAGCGGAAGGAGGTCACGACTACGTGAGTCGTGGTCGTGCCAAGCGATCGGAACAATCAGACTATCGATCTGTTGTCGTACCGAGCAATCGGAACGAGCAGGTGGTCAATCTGTTGTCATTCTGAGCGATCGGTATGAGAAGGCTATCGATCTGTTGTCGTACCGAGCAGGTTGTCGATCCGTTGTCGTGTCGAGTGATCCAAACGGACACGAGATCAATCTGAGTACTCGTAATCGAGCAGTCGTACGCGAGTGGTCGTAAGTGAGCGATCGGAGCGACGTTCGGAATGAGCAGTTGTAAGCAAGCCATCGTAACGAGTGGTCGGGCGACAGAGGCTAACAAGTGGTCGTAACAAGTAGTCGGGTGACCGAGGCTAACATGTGGTCGTAACAAGCAGCTAGCAACAGAGGCTTACGACCACGTACGAGTAGCAACTGTGTTCGTTGTCTCTGTTCGGTAATCCAGATTGTTTTCTTTTTGTTTCTCTGTGCTTTGTTTTTCAGGTGATAAAAGCGGTGACAATCATTCACCCCCCTGATTGTACCATATGATCCTACATCTACCAGCAGTGCATTGCTAATCATCATATACTCCACTAGCATACCAATGTCAAGGGGGTTAATTATGAGGGAAATTTTATAATCTGTCAGGTAGCTTCCTTGTATATGTGCACCTGCACTGATCTGGTTTAACAATCAGACTAGATGCAAGTCTAGCATTTATTTGTCATACATTTAGCCTGATGAGAGGATTAGATGTATTGCCCTCTTCACTTCAGTAATGCTGCTGCTCCTCCCATGCACCTCTTTCACCTGCAGTAAACAAGACAAGATTAACAACAATTCAGACAGAGCAATGAGAAGAACCTGCAGCACACATGAGAAAACAAAACTGCTCATTCAGTAAGAACTAGTATTATTGTAATTTGTGTGTGTATTGATCATGACATTACGCTGACCATAGCGCGCAATTCCGCGACTAGCACACCATCAGCCGATGAGGCCTGGACAGAGGTGACGTCAAGTTGGAGCTCCTGCAGTGCCTGCAAGATCTGAAGCAGCAGGCCATCTCTGTTGGGGCACCTGAGCTCCAGCAATGCATCACTCTCAATGATGAAGACCTGCACATCTGTGCCCACTGTGGAGTGCACGGCTACTGCAGCAGGCTTCCCTGTGCTGCGGCTGCTGCTGGTCCCTTCTACGGCTCTCAGCTTCCGTTTGTCCAGCAATGTCGTGTGCTGGTTCGCTGCGCTTGCACGTGTGACGTAGCCGCTTGTGTTGTGAACACACTTCTTTGAGGTTGCCGGCTGCCTCAGATTACCTTCAGTGATCTGCCTGGTTCGTGCTTCAAGATCCTGTATGCGTTTCCTTAGCTGTTTCACGTACTCGATTGCGTCTCCTAGGACTGAGGCCTTATCCATCTGCAGACAAAAACATATTGTTTCAGTCAATTCCTGCGTGTTAGTAGCCATGTATGAGATAGTACTAACATTAAGGACTTCCGAAAATTTCCATGTATGAGATAGGACTAAGGACTTCTGAAAATTAGTAATCTTGAATGTAAATGTAGTATTCATGATAGCGCGATTCTGGTTCTTATATATTTAAGCAAGATTTTCCTTAAGAGGAACAATCCTAGGCTCAACTTTGGTCAGATTTCGTACTAGTAGAGAGCAAGATGCTGCTTTCAGTAGCTTTAAGCTTCCGAGGCATGTTAGAGATCATGCAAAGAAAACTGAATTTGGTCCTCATTTTACAGATCATACCTTCGTCACAAACGGTACCAAAGATCGCAGAATTATGAACCTCTCGTTGAGCTTCTCTCTTCTTCGTCGCTCTTTCAGGACATGATTAGCACTGAAATCCCCTTGGACGGCCCCTCTTTGCAACCCGCCTGCGCCTTCACCATCCGTTGGCTCAGGTGATTGGGCTTCCCTGTACTTGCAGTGACTGCTCGGAGCATTGAACAGGATACTTTTGAGCATTCTCTGTGGGGTGCCTTCAGTGATCATGCCCTCAAGATTAGTTCCTTTATTATTCCATCTGGAGAATGATGATTGGTGTGAAACTGCCAGGTAGGTTTTGGTGTTTGAGGCTGATTGTCTACGTGCATTGTGATGTAGGATTGTCAAGACTGTTTCTGAGTAGTGAGCATTTTCAGGTGATGTTGCTTGATCTTCAGCTGTTGGAATAAAGACAACAATTGTGACAGAGATCAAATGTATCAATATTTGTAGAAATAAATTTGGTGGCATCTGTATTTGCATTGTCTTTTCCTGACAATACATCTCTCCTAACTAAAGCTAACAAATGACAATGCCAGCATGAAGATTAAACTTTTTTGGAATCAAAATTATTTTGATGTTTTATCTGATCTCAAATGTAATGTACATTTGCACTTTCTAATACATTTTTTGATATAGACCTTTATTAAAATGCGCTCCGGCCTTATATGTTCTTCTCACAAAATTCTCTATCTTGAATCTTATCAGTTAACTACCTCTTCTTAAAATTTTCTATTAGTAAAGTAGTAAACCATCAAATTAACCATATGTTTTGAATTTACTGTCCATGTAATTATGACAACAGGGAGGGTATTAATTCTCAAAATTTTCAAAAGATCAACCCCGTACGACAAATCAAGACAAGAAGGAAATACCTGACCATTGTGGTTGGCCACCGCATAAGTCCTCATAAGGAAAATGCCAAGACTGACAAGGCCCGTCCTGCCCTTGCATACTGGACTGCCCATTACTGTTTTGGCAAACCATAAGCATTTGGATTTCATCATCCAAGTTGTTTGAACAACCATCTCTTACTCTTTCTGATATCTCAAGCTGCATTAGTTCACTACTCCCTGCACTGGTTGTTCTCTGATCACTGCTCACAATGTTTAGTGGCGCATCCTGGCAGTAGTTCTTTTCAGTGTTGGTTTCTGAACCCGATGCAAACTCCTCGTTGATTTCATCGTTGTCTTCCATTTCGTTGTTCTTGCCTTCCAGATTGAGCTTATTTGGCTCCACCTTTGTCTGACCAATATATATTTTCCTTTGTGTTTGGAATGACTGTTGATCAATGTGCGCGATTGGGTTAGAAGTTGAATGCTCTGAGATGGTAGGCATCATTTGGATGTCATGTTGATCCATGAAGATGCACCTTGCGTACTGAATTAAAACTATGTCTTCCTCCACCTGAAATACATAGATCAGTCAGATCCTACTATTTCCCCAACTTATCCTTGCAGTGGTTAAAAGTTGATTGGTTTCAGTATCGAATAATATTAATCGAGTTTATGCAATTCTTGATAGGTATGCAAGCATTATTTCGAATTAATTAGCATCTAATAGTAGTCATTTTATATAATGTATTAGTGTAAACTAGCTAGCAAGCTGTATAATTATGTTGATTTTAACTTAATTATTTGACCCATATTAGATTGTCAGCTAGTAAAAATATGAACGTACCTTTTCTATGGTTCCGATTTCCAGGATACCATCGACAATCGGAATGCATACGACGGTCTGCAATATGATTGAAGTACAATGCATGGACATGAGCTGAAGTATGCGAGCTAGAAATTCATAGCTAATAATCAAGTAGCTGGGTGGCAAATACCTGAATTCCAGCACTCTGCCATTCATTGCCACAAAAATTTGTTATGCAACACATGAAAAGAGTACCAGAAAAGGAGAATTATTTAACGCTCCACAATTTCAATTAACCTTAAGCGATGAAGTATGAGGCTACACAACATTTATTAAATAGCTAATAAATAAATTACAAGGTAAATTAAGTTCCTCCCAGGCATTAAGCCAAATTGAAACATAAGAAAGTAAATAAATAGAATGCATTGACCGGTCTCATTCCATTTAAATAGTATTATATAAGCACACCGAGTAAAGAAATCCAACTAATTAAGCAAAACATCACATTAGTCAAGCGATATTTAAAAGTATTCTCCAAATCAAAAAATATAACAGTCCATATTACAGATGTTAATTAATATAGTTCGATTACATCAATTTACAAGTCTTGATCTCAATCAATACAATTATTTCCAGAATATAAATAATTACATCATAATTAAAATTATATCAATATTTGAGTAACCACCATCTATTTATTTGCAAGAAGAAATAGTAACAAGAAACCAAAAATGACCGAATAAAAGAAATAAACGAAAGCCAAGTTGTCGTCAAAACCCTCGTTAGGATAATCAAAATGGGCGATTCGCACATCGAGATACCAGACCACCCAAGGCAGTTGGCACCTCTCGCAGCCGTAGGGTTTCATCATTCGGCGTTAGCAACAAACCTGAATCCATTATAAATTCCTTTGTCACTACTAGCAAGCCCAGTAAAAATAGGATTTACTAAATTACCAAAGTCCACCCCACTATTGCAGTAAAAATCTCCCCAACATAGTCTTAGCATAGGAGAGAAAGAGATAAGGCCAAGAGAGTGAGAGAGAGTCCAATATTTTCACTCACAACCATAGCTAGCACAGTCATAGTCGAACCACAACCAGCAAGCAACTCCACCACCAGATCCACTCCATTTCCTCCAAATCACAAGCCATTACCAAGGAGGAGCATGGAGTGAAGCACGGCAACTGAGCCAGAGGAGAGCAACGCCAGGAGGAGCTAGTGAAGGAGAAGAGCAACAACCCTAGGAGGAGCTAGCAGAGAAGAAAAGCAGCACAAGCCAACTGGAGAGTAACTAAGCCGCACAATCCAAACGGGAGAAGACCGAACCAGAGAAGAGTGACAACCCTAGGAGGAGGAGCTAGCAGAGAAGAAGAGCAGCACAAGCCAACTAAAGAGTAACTGAGCCGCACCATCCAAACGGGAGAAGACCGAACCTCAGTTCTACTCGAATCTAGCCCAACATCATCCAACAAGGTATCCCCCACAATCCATTTTTTATCTTTGCCATCACCATCATAGGACCACACTACATGCAACGTCATATTCACATGCATCTCACCAAAGCCATAGCATCATGTATGTAGGCTAGAGCAGAGGAAGAAGAAGCTATGGGAGGGGAGTAGAGTATACTAGAGGAGAACCAAACTGTGGCATCGGTGTTCACCGCTGCCCACCGTGCGTACCCAATGGCCACCCACTCTCCCTAGCGTGTGAGGAACCTCGAGCCCCGTCACAGCAAGCCAAGCCGGTTCAACCACCGTCACCACATCAACCTTAATCACCGAAGAACACAACTTCAAATCGAAAAGTAGATAGTATGTAAAAGACAAGAACTAGAGGTAAACCAAAAGGAGAAATGTGATTAGAGGGAGGAGTGTCAGATCCCGGTGACTAGAGTCAGATCCATGGCGCTAGGGAACAGATCCGACCAGTAGAGAGCAGATGAGGTGCCAGGGAACCGGTGGCAACCGAGCTGTGTCGAGAGTGGTGACAGGGTAGAGGGGAGCTGGCTAGGGGAGATGCCGACACTACTATTACAAAAGAGGCTAAACTGGACGCTTATATCACATACGGTTCCTAGGAACCGTCTGTGCTGCAAGTATCACAGACGGTTCATACGAATAACCGTCTGTGGTATCTTCACAGATGGTTTTTAATACAAACCGCTTGTGATAACATCATTTTCACAGACGATTTTTAATAAGAACCGTCTGTGAAGTATCACAAACGGTTCTAGATAAGAACTGTCTGTGATAATGGCAGACATCACAGACGGTTCTTATCAAGAACCGTCTATGAAGTATCACAGATGGTTCTTATTAAAAACCATCTATGATAATGATGTTATCACAAGCGGTTTATATTAAAAACCGTCTGTGATATGTTTCCCGCCTTGTAATCCCCCAAAATTTCATAATTTCCCGCGTGAGTCCGAGTAGGATTCAGTTTTGAGACATTTTCAGTAAAACGGGCATAACTTTTGCATACGGTGTCTGTTTTCGACGTTCTTGTACTCGTTGGAAAGCTAACAACGAGCCCGATACAAAAAAAATAACCTGCTTGTGCTAGTCGCCCTCCAAGACCCTAAAAATTGGCCATCTTTGGACCTAAACCTGTGTCGCAAGTTTTTAGTTTATGTTTTTTCCCTTTTTCTTGGTTTTCCCTTCGGAATTTGGATTTTGCTTCAACTGAAAAGTTGTAGATCTCATCGAAACCTTTCAAATGAGTATATATAAGCCATATAGAACTTTGTTATTTTATCTTTTGAGACTACTTGTTTATA
The DNA here is from genome assembly GCA_017311315.1 of Dendrocalamus latiflorus. NCBI lineage: Eukaryota > Viridiplantae > Streptophyta > Magnoliopsida > Poales > Poaceae > Dendrocalamus > Dendrocalamus latiflorus. The sequence continues at coordinate 8,451,262 of CM029630.1, read as the reverse complement.
TTGTATCGGTACATAAAACTTATGCCCTAATTCACAGACGGTTCGTATATAGAATCGTCTGTGATATTCATTCATCATAGACAGTTCTAGCTACCAACCATCTGTGATAGAGAGTATCACAGACGGTTTGTATGTAGAACCGTCTGTGATAATCTGACCGTTGGGCCCGTCGATCCTCCTCAACCCAATCCTAGCTAATAGAAATCCACCAATCCTCACCGCACAGATCATAGCTCCACCTCTCCATCCCCGCGCCAAAAATTTTCGCACTCCCGCCTCTCTCTCCCCTATAAATAATAACCAAAACCCAGTCTCCTTACTGTTCAAGAACTCCTTGCTGTTCTCCTCCTCCTTGCTGTCCTCCTCCTCCTCCTTACTGTTCTCCTCCTCTTTGTTGTCCTCCTCCTCCTTGGTGTTCTCCTCCTTGACCCTTACCATAATAACCCGCACGAAGCAGACGATGCACAAGACACTGCAGAAGCAACTAGCTCGTGCCAACCGTGCAGACGCTCAATCAACGCCGACGATGGTGGGCATCAAAGACATCCAGCTCGTGCGTTGCATCAGGGGCGAGAAGGCCTAGGCATAGAGGATCTTTGCTTTTTCTCTGTTCTTGTTGTGCTAGCTAGGTGGGTAATCTGCTCGTTGTTTTGGGATATTGTAATGGTAGGCTCTAATCTTATTTCATTTCAATTAATTGATTTGTGAAATGGATGTTTTATGTATGTGATGTTTTATGTTTGTGAAATGAATTGAGATGTCAATTGGATGTATACATGTACATGTTGATCTGCTTATTTCAGAGGGCATGGCTAGTATTTCCTGAGGCTAGCCAATAAACAAAAATAGATTTAGGGGTAAAAGAGAATAGCACAAACGGTTTTAACTAAAAAACCGTCTGTGCGTGATAATCACAGACGGTTTTTAATTAAAAACCGTCTGTGATATTTACACCACAGACGGTTCGAAAGCCGTCTGTGATGACCTCGTATCATTACTGACCCATAAATTTAGACGGCTCACAAAACCGTCTATGATGATGTTTTTGAACTATTTGTAATATGGTTTTCTGTAGTAGTGACGGTGATGGCCCTGGAGCGGTAATAGTCGGGCATTGCCGACGTGGGAGCCGGCGGCATCTCAGGTGGTGGCGGCCTGAGAGGAGAGGAAGTAGCACGCGGCGACGAAGGGTGAGAGAGTGAGAGATAAGAAGGGGGAGAGAGAGACGGGTCGGGTCGACTGTGGGCTAAAGCCATTCGGCCAGCATAGTGAGGAGAGAGATGAGGGAATAGAGAGTATATGCAAGCATATATATACATTTAGTACCCCGGTACCTGTATAATTGCATTCGTAATCAATTAGGTAGTATTTAAATTGCAAAACTCAGGTAGAAATTGTTGTAGATACTAAACTGAAATAATTGACAGTAGTAAATTAGCAGCAAGCGACGGCATAAGATAACAATTATTTGTAAATTTTGTAATTGGCTAAATTGACCTAGGGAATCACATGGGAATGCAATGACATAGTGTACCTTTTGTATCTGTAAATTAAGCCATAGCATACGCATTAAAATGCACAGGATGAACCAGGTCTGGAGGAAGGGATTTACCCAAGCACACCTAAGATTGGGCCTTACGACCAACTTGCAAGCAAGTATGCATTTGATAATTTCGATTAGAGTAATTTCACGTAGAAATTATTTTTGTGCTATATTAATATCGTTCTCTGGATAAAAGGAAATTTTGAAATAAATCATGTGATTGAGGTGAATAATGATGAATATGAAATAGTAGGCAGTTGATAGAGCAACTATACTACAGATTAATAAGAGGTGGGTGGAGAGTGCCCTGGAAAGGAGAGATAGTAGCAGGTGTGGGGCCCTCTACATATTAATATTATATAAGAATAAATCAACTTTCACTCATGTAATGGGCATATTTATCGTATCGACTATGGTCTCGTCAAAGATAGACAGAGCTTAATTATCTTATCAAGTTGCTATACACTACACATAGGTAAGGAGTATATGATTGTGAGGTTGGGTAAGGCCAGAGAGGGCAAAACCTAGGTGACTAAAATTAGCGCGATGGAGTGTTAGGTGAAGGCGAGTCCAGCCTGGCACAACGGCTAGGGATATACTAGCCGGGTGGAAGTATAGCATATAGAAATAAGGGAAATATCTTTGTACTTTGAGTTGAGCATCGTATCTAAGGAAATATGAGGAAATCGATTGCAATTAAAGTCAGAGTAAATATGGATTAAGTGATACCAACCTCTGCAGATTTTAAACAATGATTCACGCCTGTCTTCTAAACTGGAGGCTACTGGAGCCTATCGGTGGCCTTATCTCTGAATACGAGTAATTAGTATATTTATAAACTTTAATTGGAATTTTCACCACATAAAAACTTACTTTCAAAATGATGATGAATGAGATAGGATTGTCGAGCTGATGGATTGTTGGCATGGAATTGCATGTTGCTATTAATACTTCCTAAGTACTTTTATACTCACCTTTGATATTATTTTCCCTTATTTAGAGATAAGTTAGTCTAGGCATTTACTCGGTTCAGGCGAAATCTATGTGGAGGACAACTGCCACGCTGGATGGAGTGCAGAGAATCCGGAGTACAACGCGTACAAGATGGATGCCCCGTATGGTGGTTGGGATGAATAGATGGCGGTCGATAGCCGTTTACGTGAACCCAAGTACATTAGGGTGTTGCTATCTACTAGTCTCCGTATTTGTATAATTATTAGTTGGAAAAATCTTGTAATATTCAGGCAGAACTTGTTAAGTCATGTTAAAGATTGTAGCCCTGTGTGGCAACGGTATTGTGATAATATTGTATCGTCTCTAACTATTATTCTGTTGCAACACTTTGATATGGCTTATTATTCGATAAAATAAAAATTTATTATGTTTTATCATATAATAACCACAGACTAGTGCCATTATCTAAGTTAGTGATGGTACCGGTCATCACAAATTAGTACTCTATATGATCAGGGAAAGAAGGAAAACAAAAATGCTAGACATATTTATCATATTCGCGATTAACATGCTCATATTTTGGCCATCATTAAAACGAAAATTATATATGGTTTTGGCACTTTGCAACTCCAATCATGTATATGTAACTATGTATGTCCTGTTGCATGTAAAGAGTTGTGTATGATTTCTGATCTAGTTGTGTGGTTATGGTTTTGGCACTTTGTACACAGTGCAAAATTATTGATAATTTGGGGCCGGGGAAACAAGCAAAGAAAAAATGGAATATGTACATACCTTGGCAAGAATTGCTCTTGAGAATACTTTGCTGTCAACTTCATTTGCCCCAGTGAGCCATAGATGTCCTCTCCTTGAAAATGCCTTCCCAGGCAACCTGAAAATTAACAGTGGTGCACATGCATGTATGACTCAGTGTATCATCGTCTGCTCCTCCATGTTTGAAAAAAAAACTTTCGTGTGTGACTTACAGTGTATAGTTCACCAATAGCTAAAGTCAATTAATAGATTCTTAATTTGGTGTGACTAAACTTCGTGATCATGCATTATCTTCCATCCACCTTATCGGCATGCAAGTGCATGCGACACGCAAACCTAGCTTGATCGCGTGCCTTTGCAAACGTACAGATATGAAGAAATTGTACTTAATTGGATTGGGAAAAGGTGTGTTTGCAAACCAAGATTGTAGCTCCCAGATGAAGAATAATTGTTGCAAACCAAGATTGTAGCTCCCAGATGAAGATTAATTGTTCCTAGGTTGAGTAGTGCTATTAGCTAGTTTATAGATTATTGGTTAAAAAATGATATGCAGTGGTATATTTAGAGTTGGTATAAAGCATATACATAAATTCCATTGTTCAAGTAAAATGGAGTTGCTTTTATTGTTCATTTTGGCTGATGTAACATAAATTTATATGGTGCACACTGACAACTTAAAATTAAGATGTGTTAGAAATTTTGAAAACACGCTGAGGTTACATTTGTTGACTTCTTAATTATAAACCTACAGTTTGCCAGGGAACATTTTTTGTTTCCTATACGGCACTAATTTGTGCCAAGCGATCGAACATAGCATTTAGAAACAAACAGTTAACCCAAGCATGACCAAACTGACATAAATTGTGTTTTACTATATGCAATATTTTGCCTTAATTATATGAAACATATTTTTGCGAGGGTGAATAATTAACTATAACACTTTGGAAAATAGATGATTTATATCTATACTAATTATGCACTCGAGAAACCTCTCACGTTAACTAGAAAGATCTCACCATCTATCTGATGACCCAAGTAATAACGGCTCAGATTAAAAGAAAGAACACATATCAAGTACAATAAAAATAACTGAAATTTGGAGTAAAATAAAGAAAAATTAGCAATTTGATTTTCATACACCTTCCAAAGTAACATCCATAAATAACTAAATTTGGGAATAATAATTACATAAAAATTGGAAAATTAAAAGAAAGGCACTATTACAAAAAAAAAGGCTCTATGAATGCTTCATCACAAATAGATTTCTGGAACCGCCTGTATTATAATTATCACAGACAGTTTTACAAGTGTGATCACCTATGTTACTAGCGATGGCAAGAACCGTCTGTGATACATAATTATCATAGATAGTTCGCATTAAAAACTGTCTGTGATGCCTGTAATTATCACAGACGGTTTTTAATAAGAACTGTATATGATAATTCATAGATGGTCATTAATAAGAACGGTCTTTGATGTTTACAATTATCATAGACAATTCTTGTTAAGAACCATCTGTGTATTATACACAAAAAATAAGGTGGAGTTGGTCTGCCATGTCACGGTTGCGCGTCGTCGCAAAAAATAATTGGCCCATATGAGTGAGGCTCATTCTCTGTAATTCCAAAGCATGCGTGGTTTAGTGCCATATTGCTAAGCCAAAGTGGAGGAGACCAATTCATAAGGTGGAGCTCTTGCCACTCCTTAATCATATGACATATGGATGGGAATGACATGTGGAGGGCTAAACACACATGCGAGCGCATTCACATATTTTTGTGTGTAAAATCACATGACTTGCGATGACACAGGACCGCGACATGGCAGACGAACTCCACCTTATTATTTTTTGGTTCTTGTTAAGAACCGTCTGACTACAATTATCACAGATGATTCTTGTTAAGAATCATGTGTGATAATTATGTATGAAACTTCAGTCTAACCCTACCACATCACCGATCTGTGGCATCTCGCCCAGGATCCCGATCTCACCCATCCATTCTCTCCACATCAAACAGCAGGCACCGATCTTTTCCACCTCTCACCCCTTATTAATCCCTCGAGATGCAGGCCTCACCATTCTCCTCTTCTCCCTTTCCCACCTCGCACAACATCGAGGGCCTCGTGGTGCAGGCCAACGACAGGAGCTAGCTTGCTATGGCCCCTTGAGCCGGATATCCTCACCATCAAGGCCGGCGATCTACTTACGGTACATACAAACCGCATCCATCCTTTCTTCCCTTCCCTCTGAAGGTTATCAAGAAGACGAGGCGATGACTATAGCCTATGAATGTGATTGTAGGCTATGACGAACGGGAGGGTGCCATCCTACATGCATCGTGTTAGGATGCCGAGCAAGTGCAATCGTTACTCAATTCTATTTAGGTCCGTGCCCAAGTGCAGCGGCGTGCTCCGCACTTTTGGTGACCCTCTACTGTACAGTCCCTGCAACCTCGACGAGTACATGAAGTTCTGGTTCACGAAGCAAGGGCGCAAATGTAATGATCCATTAAAGGCATTCTGTAGAGACGAGAAAATGGAAAGATCAAAAATCATCGATACAAATATCACAGATGGTTCTTATTAAAAATCGTTTGTGATAATTGCAGACATCACAAATAGTTTTTAATCCGAATCATCTCTGATGAACGACATATCACAGACGGTTTGTAGTTGAAATTGTCTGTGATATATCACATATCACATACAGTTATGAGTTAATAATTGTCTGTGATAGTATGTGTCACAGACGGATCGAAAACCATCGGTGATGATTTCATGTCATTACAGACATATAAACTCAGACGGCTCACGAAACTGTCTGTGATAACATTTTTGAATTGTCAGTGATGACCTTTTCTGCAGTAGTGAGAGTCTAACACAATCCAAATTAACTAAATTCGGATAAAAATTTAAAAATAGCAATTTGATTCCTATGAATTCTAAAGTAAAATCCCTAGCCAAGTAAAATTTGGAACAATAATTAAATGAAATAAAACTTTATATATGCGAATTATAGCCTAAGACTGAAAACTTCCACCCAAAGTACAATCTAAAAACACGAAAATTCGAAATAAAAATTAAGGATGATTACATATTTGATTTGTATATGAATTCCAAACATTTTAAAATTCATAATAACTACCTATACTAACTATAAACTGTGAGGAACTTTCCAAAAAGAACTAAATAAATTACAATTTGTCTTTTTCCAGATTTAGAAACCCACGGAGAAGCAAATTTAGCATAAAAATTGAAATAAGAGTATGAGTTTGATTTGTACAAAGTTTTGATTAAATGAAAGATCTATGTCAAGTACAACAAAAAAACTAGAATAAAAATAGATAAAATTATCAAAATTTAAATTAAATGAAAGACTGTATATTTTAAACTAGAAGAAACCTATCAATTTTATTTATACAAATTACAAAGCAGAATCCCAAAATACCTAATATTAAGTGAAAATTAACATTGGATTTCTATGTGAAATCCAAACTATTTCCAAAAAGTCCATGTCAAGTCAATTTTATTTGTGTATAAATTCAAAAGTTATCCCAAAATATGAAAGTTCACAATTAGAAATAAATGAAAATTATAAATTCAATTATACAAATAATCGTAAATTGAATTAAATGAAAATTAGGAATTTGATTTCTATAAATTTGTTTTTAGGGCATTAATTGGTTTGTGGCTTTTCTACTTCAAGTTTTGTTTTTTTTCCTCATTTAATACTTTATGTATGAAGGTTAGACACTTTTGTTTACTGTAATGTCAATTGATTCTGCAAGCATCACCTAGTTTTTGTGTTGGGATAAAAAGAAAATATCTTACCAAGATATGGTAATTAGAATTCTGTGGAAGAAATTAAATAGGTTTAAAACTTACTATGTCAACTATTTGTTTGCCACATTAATCCACCAACTCTTTCTTTCTTAATTAGTCATGTAAGCAAAGTTGCTAGCTTTTGTACCATATCTCTCAGTGATGCTCTGGTTTCTTCCCTATTGCTTCAATACAGTGCTATTGACTTGTGCATATCAATTCGTCAATTAACAGTACTTTCTATCATTTGTAGAACTTAACACAAGTTCTTAATAATTGGTGATTGAAACTAAAATTGAAATTAGATTGTAATTTAGGTAATGTTCTTTTTAGCTTTTCAGTGGCTTTTGACTTTTGATTCTCTCAATAATCACTATTTATTAGACTAATAAACGTAGTCAAAATTAACAAATCATAGCCCAAAAAAGTCCCTTAATCTCCTCTCAATAAATTTTATATTAAGTACTATTTTCAAAATCTAAAGTTATTATTTAATTATTTTATCTTTTGAAATAGAAACTAAATACTTTATCAAGAAGCTAGCTCGTGCACGAGTGGCCGACTAATATATATAAACCGTGCAGTAATTTCACCTTTTTTTAACTATGGTGTTTTCATATTTAAAATAGCGTGAACACTAAGGCAAGTTTGATTTTATATTCAACAGATTGATGTACACTAAATCATCCATAATTAATCAATAAGTTACATTATTTTTCAACTAATATATATGAGATATGACTGCTAGCTTCCTGATTTATGCATGCATGTATGTATGCATGCTTAATTCGTTGTGCTGTGCACCAGTTGCTTGTGCATGCTTTATGCATAACGCAATACATATACGTGTATGCGTACGTACGTATCAAGTCTCCTCTCCAAAAAAAAAGCAATAGATGTACGTATATTAATACGTATATGTACCCGACGCCAGGAGGGAAGGAGTAGGAGGCCGACATGAGGAAGAACCATTCCGTCTCGGTCAGGTCCTCCGGCGACAGCGCAGCGCTCGGCCGCCGCGCCAGCCCCGCCGATTGCCCGCCTCCACCCTCAGCCTCCCTCGCCAGGAAGTCGTAGAGCTCCCGCAGCTGCCGGCTGCGGTAGTGCGCCTCCTGGTCGACGGCGGCCTCCGCCGGCGCCGCGCCCGCCGCCTGCACAGTCTTGCGCGTCTTTATGGCGCCGTTGTAGTGCCCCTCCGCCCACTCCAGCGCACTGCCATGCCATGCGATCAAAACTTTTGATAAGCTTTCAGAACGTTAATTAAGATGGGTGATGATGATGCACTCATGCAAGTGAGAGATGAACTTGCAAGAATCGAGTGCGCATCTTGTATACTATACCCTTGATGGGGGCAGAGCTGCCAGAGGAGGCTGTACGTCCACTGCAGCCTCTGCGCCACCGACTGCAGCGCCTTCTGGGCCTCACTGCAGCTCGCCATGGCCATGCCACACTACGTAGCTACTATATATGGGAGGAGAGAGAGAGAGAGAGAGAGAGAGAGTCATGGGGAGGATGGGTGCATGTGTGTGTGAGGGCTTGAAGGCTTTGAAGTTTGACTGGTGGCTGCACCAGACGGCTCATGGCGAGGTCGATCACGTGGGGTAGGAAGAGGAGGACGATCAAGAGTTCAGGACCGCTTTCAGCCAATTCTTTTCTTCGCAGGTGCCAGGATGCAAAAATTAAGTATAATGTTTTTCTGTTATGAGGTAGACACATCATCATACACACGCAAACGCGGCAGTAAAATGTTTTTCAGTGTCACGTCTCACAAATTAAGGCGAGGAGCCCTAACTACTTCCAGTAATTAATTTTTGGTTCCACTCCAAATGACTTCTGCTTTCGGCTTCCAGAACGTTGCGCCTTCTTAATTTTGTCTTTCTTTGGTATTTTTAAACTTTTTTGCTTTTTCTTTTTCATCTTATTTCTTTACTTTGTTCATAATAATATATTTTTTATTTTTAAATTTAATTACTTAGAAAAAATTAATAGCTGTTATAATATATTTTCAATTGTTACAATGCTTTTCAGCCAGAAGGTGCATTGAGCATTACCTAAAGCAGCACAGGCCACAGAGAGAGAGATTGATGCGTGTCTTGGGGCTTCCATTTCTAGGGCTGCAGAAAAGGAGTAAAAGGGCCAGCACTCAACTTGCCTCCTCATCCTGCTAGATTGGTATAAAGAGAATGTCAGAGGCGCCTCACTAGATTCCAGCCCTTGGCAGATTCCTCAGCATTCCATTTGTGTCAGGCAGGCAATTGGTGAATTCTGAGGCCAGGCTAGTGCACAAACTGAAACCATGCATCTAATCATACTTGCATAAAAAAATGCTTTTTTTTGGCTGCTTGGTTGCTGGGTAGTTGGAAAATCCCAGCAGTTTTCACTTGGCTGCATGTTGTTGGAGGACACAGCCTGTAGATTCTGCAGCATGGTGAAAGTTCAGTTGTCAATGTGCAGGCATGGCACACCACAATTTAGCTTTTGACAAGTAATCCTCTGCTGAAATTATAAGCTGGGTATGCTTGGTTTTGGCAATCACCTAATCCAGTGACGAGTTATTACAGCCTCCGTGTAGCAGGTATAGACTAGTGGCATCAGATTGCATGCTATAAACTTTGTGCCTGTGCCAACTGCCAACTCACAGAAGATTTACAACCATATGATGCTTTCAGAGCACTTATGCGCACATCACAAAATCTCAGTAAATTAAAAGGTAAAAAAAAACTAGTGAAACCAACAGAGACCAAAGGTGATACAAAATTTGGAGCTATAAGCAGCCAGACAAATGATTCTTAGAACAATGTGTCTTTTCGTCTCGAAAATGGTCAAATCATTTGGCAATACAAGGATCTGTTCCTAAAACATCGAAATCTACAAATATTATAGATGTATTGTCCTTGGTTCGCAAATTCCTAGCTTCATTTAATACACGATTGGCTACTTTGTCCGCCGAGGCACTGTAGCCATTGTTGCTCTCCCTACTCTGCAGAATAGGGGCCAAAACCAGCATGAGACTACAAATTAACAGAACAATGTAACCAAAACAAAAACAGAGCTCTTTTACCTCAACAATAAGCTGCACTGCCCTTTTAGGACTAACAACATCCCAGAGCCCATCACTGCAAGAATACAAACCACCCAAATTGTCATGATGAATGGATGACATCAGTAAGCATTACCTTGGTAGCGTTGAGAAATCATGTCACCTAGCAATAACTGCGAAAGCTGTGCATGCTTTGGTAATGTGAACAGGTTGGCTCACGTATGGTTCTGAGCTGAAGCGTGAGTCTTGTTCTTTTAGAAACTTATCTCCAAGCATCCTGGCGAGATTTAGTCCTGTTGACATAACAATGAACATTGGTACTGCTTCCATCATTCATGGGGAAAATCAGAGTTGCAATGGAAATGGACAAAGTAGCATACCACTAAGACGGACTTCACCATCTTTCAGGGGCTGTCCAGTTCTTGCTATCCTTAACCGTTCAGTTGCACTAGCTACTCGATGATCTTCAGTCATGTCAATCATCTTTCCGTTGACACTGATAAAAATAGGCCAGTCATTGTGGGGCTTGGAAATCTCAGTAAACATTGTACTGATTCTATGTAGGAAGTTACTAGGGAGAACTAGTGTTTGGCATATATTAGCTGGTATCATGGTGTTTTTTCTAACCTCACAACACAAGCCGAATCACCAAGATTAGCACATTGAGCAAAACAATCTTTGTTCTGATCAAACCAAATCAGAAGAGCTGTTGCTGTACATCCCTGAGAAGCGCAAACAAATATAATAAACCACAGAAGTTTTTACCATACAAAAATAATTCAAGGGAACAGGCATATGTACTAGTCAGCAAAATTATTTTTTTAAAAAAATGTAAGTCCCCCAAGAGGTGACATAGAGCAGACAATAGAATTACAGGAGAATGTGATTATTGCTAATTCTGGCTAGGCCCATCTTTGTAAAAATCAGCAACTTAGGGAGGATTTTTTACATTCTAGGTCAGTAAAGCACCAAATACTACCATTTTAGGACAAGATTAGCAAGAAGAGTACAAGACCTAAAGTTTGGGAGCAAAACTACCTAAAATCTGCATCCTAGGGATGCAGTCAGCAACTAGATTAGCAACTAAACATGCTGTTCTGCCAATTGAATGTGGCTGGGTCTGCAACTACTAGCAGCAAATCAGTGAAGTATCTAAAATCTACTGTTTTCGAAAGAGGTTAGCAACAAGACTAAAGTTTGGGAGCAAAACTACCTAAGATCTGCATCATGGGGATGGGATCAACAAGAAGATTAGCAACTATACTGCTCACAAATGACGAGCTGAGTCTACACCTACTAGCAGGAACTACTTACAACACACCCATTTCTGCTCTGATCAAAGACTTATTAGATGTAGATTTTTAACTTGGCACAATGAGGGATATCTTTCCCTTGACTGTTCATTTATTGTGGAATAGGTGAAATTTAAGTCAGCAGAGCACTGTAACCTGGTTCACAAACCAGATTAGGGATGGCAGTTTTGCAAATTTACATGATTACCCATTGGTACATACCCTAATAGAGGTATGTTCTTATTTTGATGTCCAAGGGTACATTCGCAGGCATAAAATCTTGCCGATGGGTAAACGGGCCCAGGCCCACTTCGCCCGTTTACCCGCGAAGCTTGACATGCTTTGGCCCAAACGAGAATTCGTGCAGCAGCTTGTTGGGCCAGCTGGCCAAACCAGCCCAACTTCAAGTCACATTAGAGGTGGATCCTTTACTTCAAGCAATAGCCACTAGGGCTTCCCCCCTGGCCCCCATTGTTTGTGTCCCCACCACCGCAACAATGAGAGCATACAGCTCATGTTGAATCAAAGAAAGGGGAGAGAGAGAGGGAACACGAGACGGAGCCGCCGTTGTCCGTCTGCTGCTGGCACAGCACGCCGCCCAACTTCGTCCCCTCTCACCGACCTCCACCCATTGCTCGTTACCCGCCTCCATCCATAACATTCTGGCATCCACTCCCACTGGCCTCTCCGCACAATGCCAGCCCCCATCAACTTGAGGATGCCATAGCCGGGTTCTAGAAGAGGAGGACGCTGTCAGGAACTCGGGATCTAGTGACAATAGAGGACGCCACTCCGCAGGTTTCTTCTCTGATTTACCTTTCTGTGATTTATTCGCTCATGAGATTTTTATTGTATATCTGATACTATCTGTTGCATTTTTGGATTGTTTATGTCATGCTGTCCAATATGACTGACGGGCATGCCAGCAGGCAAAAAAATCCTGCCAGGCACGGGTGTGATCCTTACCCATACCCACTGTGCCAGATTGCCATCCCTAAACCAGATAGTAACCTCACAATTACTGCTTTTAGACACCCCACAGTTTGGAAGTCTGAGATCATCCGAAGTGATGAGTATTTTATTAGTTCCGCTTGTAGCAAGCCAGAAACTTGAAATGGACACTAGCTGGAAACATCCATAAATAAGTTTGAGAACATTGCTGTAGACAGCCCATTCGAACCTTGGGAATCTTGGACATAAATTTCAAGGGCTGAGCTTGTACCTGATAACTTCTAACCAGGATTCTGGTATTGCACACATTCAATGAAACGTTTGTTGATTATCATGGTCATGTCCATAGATGTACTATTAAGCAATGAACTTATATGAGAAATAATGTGGAAACTGGAAACTATATTTTTTATGTTCCTTTCTTTATGGGAATTAACATTGTCAGCTTCCTGCTTAGATATAAACAATCTTGGGCGACCTTACAGTTTTTAAGTTTACATTGTTAGACATATGAAAAGAAAAGGGCTTCCAGCTTATGTAAATTATTGATTGTGCTGATAATGATACATCTAATTTGGTAGGGCTTAGCACAAATAGAATGAATTATTGGGGAAAAACTAAACATCACTGTCATTCAAACACATGTAATCATGAACCAACCTTGCAGTATATATTAAATCACTAAACTAATGGGCAAAGAAGTTAAAACCAAAACTTAGCTAGACAACATCTGATAGAAAAGAATTATTCTGAGAAAGGGAGAACCTCATACTGATGATCGATTGCAGCTTCTGTCAAACTGAAAGCATATCTAAGAACATCGGAAGCATCAGAGCATGAAAGAACCTTTTCTTTTGTCCCATGATGAGACAAAATGTTTGCCACATTTTCTGGGAGAATCCTAGAAATCAAAAGGAAAGAAACATCAGCTTTGCACAACATGATTATAATGATGAAAAACAATCAAATTTCAAATACAACAGTAGGTTCCGTTAGATAAAGCTAGTACAAGAATCTCCATATGTTAGGATAAAATACATGACATGCTCTTAATCATGGATCTGATGAGCATAAAAAACTAACTTGCTGGCAGCTCTGGCAGCTCCATCCCCACCATGTCCATCAAAAATTCCAAACAAACCAAACTGCAAAACAATTTTGGTATCAAAAACAAGCGTAAGACTCTGGGAATTAATTGGTTACTAACCTGTTCAACACCCTGCAAAGGATACTGGCAAAAGCTGATGTCCTCCATTGGAAGTTTCTTTCCACTTCGACGGGCCACCATTGGATCACATGCTATACCAACTCCAGCAGGAACTCGTTGATTTTGCAGTGAAATCTGGACCTACAGTAAGGTAGCAACATAACACAAGTAATGAAATAGAAACATGAATAGTCAATAGTGTTACCAAATGTCAGAGTACAGAAAAAATGCCATAAATTTCAAAATATGTTACACAGCAACTTGCACCAATAAACTTGATGAACCATTCATAATGTGGATTGTTCAGTGTATGAAATGAACACAGAAGGACATAACTTATTTGCATTGTTATGTTTAGAGTATTTCGACAAAATCCCAATTTGGACAGAACACGATTGGATCAAATAAGAACAACGTCACATTAAGCCAACACATTTGAGATTCAAGAAGAACAGAGTTGAATGTTAATTGTTAAACAAGGAGATTGAAGCAACCAGCCAACAATTATAACCAAAGAAGTGTAAAAAAAATCACCTACTAGCAGCGTGACTTGATTGCATTACTTGTCAAGTGCAGTAAATCAATGTAGCTTTAACAAATAACCAATGTATTGACAGTAGAGTTGGACATATTAAGTACGTATGTACCATTCCCTCATGAACCCATGTCCAGTCAAAACATTTTAGGTCAACATTATTATCCAAGTGTTGTCGAGGGGGCAAACCCTTTTTCAACTTGAATTGGATCAAACATGTGGAAATTATGGGTATAACAGACTGGTCTATGGCTCGGCAGGGGCTTACAACATCCATATAATATTACCTATGAAACTAATTCCTTTTTCCTTAGATTAAAATGCCAGATACCAATGAAACATACCATATAATTGTATCATTTTTATCCGTAGTCATACAATGCATTTTTGAGTTCTCAACTTCTCATAGATTCAGGTGTCAATGGTGGATTGACACGTTGACACAAGTAGACTGCTGACTGCAACAATTTGGGAATTTAATATATTAAACATTTTATTTTAGGCTAATGGAAGTAACAGAGTTACAGAAAGCAGGAGAGTGTTGTTTGCATAATACAGAATAGGACCGGCAAATTAATGTATTCAGTTTGAAGTACAGCTACAAGCATACTGTGGGAAGTTGGAAAAGTGTAATAAGTGGTTGAACTGAATGTTGATTGATTCAGGAGCAAGCAATACAAGGCATATATATAGGCAAGGATATCTAGGGTTTGGCTAATAGAAATATGGGCCATCCTGAGGGATCCTTGACCATATTAGCTAATCAACCACATTAAGAGCATATGGGCCAACGCCAAGAGCCCAATGACTGACAGGGTAACACAGTCTAACACCCCCCCGCAGTCGAAGCGTCTGCACCGCGGACGTTGAGACTGGACCGAAACTCATTGAAGACGGAAGACGGAAGGCCCTTGGTGAAGATGTCGGCATACTGGGAAGTGGTGGGAACATGCAAGACACGGACGTCGCCAAGAGCCACTTTCTCCCGAACGAAATGAAGATCAATCTCAATGTGCTTGGTGCGCTGATGCTGGACGGGGTTGGAGGACATGTAGACTGAACTGATGTTGTCGCAATACACCAGGGTGGTCTGCTGAGGTGGAGTATGCAACTCCAACAGAAGGTGTCGTAGCCAGGATGCTTCGGCAACAGCGTTGGCTACACCGCGGTACTCAGCCTCTGCGCTGGATCGGGAGACTGTGTTTTGTCGCTTGGATGACCAGGAGACCAGGTTATCTCCAAGAAACACAGCATAGCCTGAGGTGGACTTGCGTGTGTCCGGGCAGCCGGCCCAGTCAGCATCGGAGTATACCACAAGAGCAGACTGTGAGGAGGCCTGGAGAAAGAGTCCCAAGTGGAGAGTGCCACGAATGTACCGAAGAATCCGCTTGAGGGCAGCAAGGTGAGGCTCACGGGGGTCGTGCATATGGAGGCACACCTGTTGAACTGCATAAGAGATGTCCGGCCTGGTGAAAGTGAGATACTGAAGAGCCCCGGCTAGACTTCGGAAATCACTGGGATCACTGACAGGCAGACCATCTGAAGCTGACACCTTTGGATTTGTGTCGACAGGGGTGGTGCATGGTTTGCAATCTGCCATGCCTGCGCGCTCCAGGATATCCAGCATATACTGACGCTGTGAGAGGAGAAGACCACCACGACACTTCTGCACATGTACTCCCAAAAAATGATGAAGCTCACCGAGATCCTTCATGGAGAACTCATGCTGTAGGGCAGTGATGATGCGCCGGAGGAGGCCGGGAGATGAGGCTGTGAGGACGATGTCATCAACGTAGAGGAGCAGGTAGACAGTCTCAGAGCCCCGGTGGTAGACAAATAGTGAGGTGTCAGACTTGGCCTCAAGAAACCCAAGAGAGAGCAGATAGGAGGCAAACCGGCTGTACCATGCACGGGGAGCCTGCTTGAGACCATAGAGCGATCTGTTCAGCCGACAGACAAAGTCCGGATGAGTAGAATCCTCGAAACCGGAAGGTTGGGAACAGTAGACTGTCTCAGATAAGGTCCCATGGAGAAAGGCGTTCTTCACGTCAAGCTGATGAATCGGCCACTGCCGGGAAATAGCCAGAGCCAGAACTGTCCGCACTGTAGCAGGTTTCACAACTGGACTGAAGGTCTCGGCGTAATCAACTCCCGGGCGCTGTGTAAAGCCTCGCAATACCCAACGAGCTTTGTACCGCTCGAGAGAGCCATCAGCGTGGAGTTTGTGCTTGAAGATCCACTTGCCAGAAACGACATTCGCCGTGGCCGGGCGGGGAACCAAGTCCCAGGTATGGTTCTGTAAGAGAGCCGTGTACTCGTCCTCCATAGCGGCCCGCCAGTTGGGGTCGGCAAGTGCGGTGCGGTACGTCCGAGGCACAGGTGACAGGGACGTGGCGTGGTAGAGAGCAGGGAGCCGAAACCCGGACTTGGCGCGCGTTGTCATCGGGTGCTGGTTCCGCACGGGAGACACCGGGACGGCACCCGGGGGAAGCGGCACCTGGAAGGGTGCTGGCGCAGCCGAGGGAGGAGATGTCGGTGGAGAGCTCGGGGTGGAGACCGGTGGCGCGCGTCTGGTGTAGACGTGGCGAAACCGGTGATCGGTGTGGTCCGCACACGGCGAAGGAAGAAGGCCGGTGGCCGCCGGAGTAGGGGGTGCCCCGCGCGACGCATGGACCTCCAGTGTCATGCGTGGCGGGGCCGAGGGCGCAGTGTCTTCGACGGGGATGAGCGCGGCATTGTCCAAGGCCGCGCGTGGCATGGGCGCGGGGACGTCAGCGTGCACGCGACCCGTTCGCGCGGGAAGACCTGCAGACAAAGGGGTGGATGACGGGCCTATAGGCACCGGCACCGGATTAGTATAGTCATCCAGGAATGCAAAATCAGTCGTGGAGGGGGCGGAAGGAAGAGTGGCAAAGGGAAAGGAGGTTTCATCGAAGATGACATGGCGGGAGAGGTAGACCCGATTGGAGGCCATGTCAAGACAACGATATCCCTTATGATGGGTGGAGTATCCGAGGAAAGCACATAAGGCGGAGCGGGGAGCGAGTTTGTGGGAGGCTGTGGCAGTGAGGTTTGGGTAGCAGGTGCACCCGAAGACGCGCAAATGCTCATAAGATGGTGAAGAACCAAAAAGAGCATGATGAGGAGTGGAGAAGTGCAGCGTCTTGGTGGGGAGGATGTTGAGGAGGTAAGTGGCAGTGGCCAAGGCCTCAACCCAATAGGATGGTGGCATGGATGCCTGAAACAAGAGTGAGCGAATGACATTGTTGATGGAACGGATGATACGCTCAGCTTTGCCATTCTGTTGGGAGGTGTAGGGACAGGACATGCGAAGATGGGCGCCATGAGTGAGGAAGAACGTGCGGGCGCTGGAGTTGTCAAACTCGCGGCCGTTGTCGCACTGAACTGCCTTAATATTGGTGCCGAACTGAGTGGAAACAAAGGAGAAAAAATTAGCAAGCGTCGGGAACGTGTCAGACTTGAGGCGAAGCGGGAATGTCCAAAGATGATGCGAACAGTCATCGAGAATGAGCAAATAATACTTGTAACCAGAAACACTTTCGACAGGAGAGGTCCAAAGATCACAATGTATTAGATCAAAATTGTGCGAAGCACGGGATGATGACATAGGAAAAGGAAGACGAACATGGCGACCCAATTGGCAAGCATGACAGATAGAGGGACCTATGACTTTATTACATGAAGGAAGAACTGCAGAGCCTGCTAACTTGGACAAAACGTCATGACCGGGGTGACCAAGCCGGCGATGCCAAAGAGGGGAGTGGGACTCGGCGAGGAGGGACTTGGCGACGGGTAGATGCAGGGGGTAGAGTGGCCCTGAGCTATCGCACCTGATGATCACGCTCCGAGACCGAAGATCCTTCACAGAACAGCCAGTGGGGTCAAACTCAACAGAGCAGTTATTGTCAGAAGTAAACTGACGAACAGAAATGAGGTTCTTAATAAGGGTGGGAGAGACAAGAACGTTGTTGAGGCGAAAAGAGCCATGAAGGTCGGCTGTCCCAGTAGACGTGACGGGAAGGAGAGAGCCGTTACCAACGACAATGGAGGAAGGAACTGGGTACTGAGAGGAGGGATGAGAGAGGATACCAGGGTCGGAGGCCATGTGGGATGTCGCCCCGGAGTCGAAGTACCACTCGGGCTGATGAGGTGGGTTGAGAGTCATGGTGGAGAAAGCGCTGCCGAGGGCATTCTGGTCCCAAGCGGGCGATCCACCGGGAGTGGCAGGGTGGCCTGGAGCCGGCGCAGGGGTGGAGCTGTGGAAAGCAATTGGTCCCCCAGGCGGTCCGTGAAAACCCGCTGGAGGCTGAAGCAGGCCGTGGAGCGCCGCCGGCTGGCCGAGAAGACCTGCGACCTGGCCGTGGGTGTCAGGGAGAAACCACGGGTGCTGGCCAGGCACGGTAGCCAGCAGGGCTTGAGGCTGAGGCGACGCCTGGGACGGAGGCGAGGACCCGGTGAAGCGACCTGGCGGCAGAGGAGCGAGAGGTGGCCGGGGACCGGGCCACATCTGGATGGTGCCGGTCCACGGGTTGTAGAAGCTGGGCCAGCCGCCGCCTGCGCCGGACCCCTGGGAGGAGGTGGAGTTCTGGCCGCCCCGGCCGGAGCGTTTGCCGCGGCGCCCTCGGTTTCCTCCGCCGCCGCCACCTCCACCCCCGCCTCTGTTTCCTCCGCTGGAGCCGGCGCCGAAGCCACTGGGGGTCGGGGAAGCTGGGTTGCGGTTGATGGGTGGCGCAGGGTGTTGGCTGCCGGACGTGAGCAAGGCGGTGGCGGGGGAGGACCGGCGGTTAGCCATGTTGAGTTCCTCCAGGAGCAGGTCCGCACGCGCCTCCAGAAAGGAAGGGAACGGCCGGCTCCGTTGAAGGTGAAGGCCAATGGCGGAGAACTTCTCATTGAGGCCACGGATGATGTTGAGCACGAGAGTACGGTCGGCGACGACCTCCCCGAGATCAGCAAGGGCATCAGCCATGGTCTTGAAGCGCCGACAGTAGTCAGCGATGGAAAGATCACCTTGAACGAAGTTCCGGAATTCCGCGTCGAGGTAGAGGGCGCGAGATTCCCTGTTGCCGAGAAACTGGGTTTCGACGGCGAGCCAGGTGATGCGGGCGGTGGCGCGGCGTTCCAGCACAATCTCGACGAGGTCGGAGGAGAGAGTGCCGAGGAGCCAGGACTTGACGACGCAGTCCATCCGGAGCCAGTCGGGAAGAGCAGGGTGGTGGTCGTCGGCGAGCACGTGGTCTTCGAGGGAGAACTTCCCGAGGGCGAGGAGGAAGAGCTCGCGCCACCGGGAGTAGTTGCCGGAGTTGAGATCAAGAACCAGGGGAACCAAGGAGCGGATGTTTTGAACACCGATTGCCTGGGCATGAATGTTGGCGATGGCGGCTGCTTCATGGAGAAGAAGAGCATCGTGGAGAGGGCGGGAGGTTTCGTCCACGAGCTCACCGTCGGCGACGTCTCCAGTGGTGGCGGCGCGCTCGCGAGCGGCGCGCGCTAGGGCAGCGCGCTCGCTACCTGCGGCCAACTCGACATCGGCGATGTCTCCAGCGGCGGCTGCGCGCTCACGGGCGGCGCGCGTGAGAGCTGCATGCTCCCGTTCAGCGGCTGCAGCGCGCGCGTGAGCGGCGGCGGCAGCCTCGCGCTCAGCCGCCTCAGCGCGTGCGAGTGCAGCGGCGCGTGATTGAGCGGCGGCGGCGAGGCGCGCGTCGGAGACGGCGGGGACGCCATGAGCGGCTACCTCTGTCCTGGCGGCGGCTTCCTCTGCAGAGAGATGGTTGCCGGCAGGGAAGGAGGCTGGCGGCGGTGGGAGATCGCTCATGGCGCCAGAAGCAGGGGAGAAACAGAGGAGAGCAGAGTAGCTAGGGTTGCCAGCGGAAAAAGAGAAAAGCAACAGGCAAAGTGCTCTGATACCATGTGGGAAGTTGGAAAAGTGTAATAAGTGGTTGAACTGAATGTTGATTGATTCAGGAGCAAGCAATACAAGGCATATATATAGGCAAGGATATCTAGGGTTTGGCTAATAGAAATATGGGCCATCCTGAGGGATCCTTGACCATATTAGCTAATCAACCACATTAAGAGCATATGGGCCAACGCCAAGAGCCCAATGACTGACAGGGTAACACAGTCTAACACATACAATGGCCATCTAAACCTAAAAAATCCAAAAAGTTCGCAGCAGCACCTTTGGTAACAACAGAGGAGGGTAGCAAGTTGTTAGGAGATGGAATCTTGTCTCCTTATCTTCATATTAGGAAGTTGCATACTTGCATTAGTTGGCATATCTCAAGATTTGGTAGTAGTTGGATGCATATCTCGTTAATTGATTAGATGCATACCAGATGGTTTATTTCCATCTTATGAGGAGTCCTACGCCTATTTGTATGGATGTCATCTTTGTATTCATCAAGCAAGAAATCAACACGATGTTCTTCCCAGACTCTTGTCCCCCCTCTCCCCAAGCACACAGACGCCGTCCAGCCATCCTCTCGGCTACCTGTTATGATCCAAGGACCATAACAGGCGACTTGATTGCATTACTTGTCAAGTGCAGTAAATCAATGTAGCTTTAAGAAATAACCAATTTATTGAAAGTAAGGTTGGACATATTAAATATGTATGTACCATTCCATTGTGCCCAATTCCAGTCAAAACATTTTAGGTCAACATTATTATCCAAGTTGTGTAGAGGGAGCAAACCCTTTTTCAACTTGAATTAGATCAAATATGTGGATATTATGTAACAGACAGGTCTATGGCTCAGCAGGGGCTCCAAATCTCTATATAATATTACCTATGACATTAATTCCTTCTTCCCTTAGATTAACAATGCCAGATACCAATGAAACATGTCATATAATTTCTATCCATTTTTATCCGTAGTCATACACTGCATTTTTTAGTACTCATAAATTCAGGTGTTAGTGGTGGATTGGCACATTCAGACAAGTAAACTGCATCAATTTGAAAATTTAGGGAATATATTATATTGAATGTTTTATTTTAGTCTAACGGAGATAAGAAAAAGCAAGAGTGTTGTTTACATAATAGAGTATAGGACCTGCAAATTAATGTATTCATTTTGAAGTATGGCTACATGCTTACAATGGAAATCTAAACCTAAAAAATCCAAATGGTTTTGAGATTAAGGATATTGAAGATATTATGTATAAGGTTCAGGAGTTAGATTTGCTATGAGATCATTTCTAGAAGAAATGCCATCTCTTGATCAATCCTCAAAGATTCATTTCAGACTTCTATAAAAGAACCTAAAATGGAACTTAATATGCTAGACCAGTTGTTCCCCGATAGTGTGGGAAATCCCAACCAAAAAAATTCAGCAATCTAGGAAGAAACAAAAGGAGCTACTGGAAGCACATCAGGAACTTACAGATAGCGTTGATGAAGTCCCTAGAGTTATAATGTCACCATCTGCTAGTTCAGCAGGCTCACCCCAATGTCTAGACCCAACATCTGGATGGTGAACTGCCTGGGAGTTCAAGAATGTTCCATTCAAGCTGCCCATGTCCACAAGTTCCCATTTCATTGTCTGCAATATATGAATGATCACTTTGTCCACTGTTGCAAGGGAATGGAAGATTCCAAGATTTGATTGCAGCACACGAGTAATTGGAGGAGAGAGTAATGCAATACAAACTAGCTGGCCTTCTAATATACAATTTCCAACTCGGTAAATGCTCAATGCCTCATTTTCATAATTACAGTCAAGGAAATAAGCTTCTGCTCATAAATACGTAGTTAACAATAAAGAAATGCTGACAGAAAAAAAGCATGAAAGCAGAAACTGTTTCTGCTTAAGATTCAAGAAATAGATGAAAATGTTCACCATTAAGTTACCATATAACAAAATCACTCAAACTAATTTTTCTCTAAAAGGGTGGTTTCAGGATCTTGTGAATGATTAGGTTAGGAATATATGGCCCTACCGCCCTAGCTAGGGGTGTAAACGGATCGGATTCGGTCGGATATTGCTTAAACCGTATCCTAATCCATTTTTTTTTCGGATTCGGAGTCGAATACGGTAAGACCAGATACGAATACGAATTCGGAATATTCGAAGTTTCGAATACGGTACCGTCGGGACGGATATATAACGAATTCGGCTCGGAAACAGATAATATAGGCGGATAATACAGATGATTACAGTTCCAAAAGGTACAGTTTCACTAGTAAAAAGCTGCAGTCAACACTCAATACTAAATCAAAGGTGGATTCTTACCAACAATCCCAGTGAATGAAACATGAGGATCCGAGAGATATATATCATATATTCATATGGCTGAACCTTTTTTAGCATATCTTCTTTTTTTCTTGATGGAAATAGCTGCTTTAGCACATAATCTAGGTAGCAGAGTGACAGGGATCGAATTCGGTCGGATATTACTCATTCCATATCATATCCCATATTTTATTGGATTTGTTGAAATTTATTTGGATTTTTTAGATTTTATTTTTAAGCCAAGAGCAAAAAAAATTTATTTTAACTATTTTCTAAAAGCTAAAAATAGTTTATGTTATTTCCCTAAGTTCTCCTAGATTTATAGTATTTTTTGTGCATTTTCTGGAATTTTGTTGGTGTTATTTGCATTTATTGGATTTGTTGGAATTTATTTGGATTTGCTAATGGGCTGATGGGCTGAAAATGATGATTTGGCTGATGGGCCGGATATCCGAAAACTATATCCGGGTATTATCCGATAAAAATCCGGATAGTATCCGTATCCGTCGGATAGTCCGATCCCGAATCCGAATCCGTATCCGAAAACAACTATCCGAATCCGACTCCGAATCCGATAATTATCCGATATGACTATCCGAATTCGATCCGACTCGGATTCGGCGGTCGGTCGGTCGGGAAATATCCGATCCGTTTTCACCCCTAGCCCTAGCACCCAACATTGATCACTCATGGATAACATTAAGTCAGTCGAGTTCTAAATCAAAGAAAAATGCATCCAACACAATTGGCAAAGCATACATCTGACCAGAATCACACAGAACGGTACTGTTATGCTTCATCACTAACATCGACGTATCCAATTTTTGACAATGAGCCACGAGGCTGGAGCAAGAATCAACCAAATAGCTTCAAGTAGAAGGCACAAGTGATGAATAAATAATTCCTGAACAACTTACCTTCGCATTCCAGTTTATCCGAGCATGCTTCCCTGACACTTCAGAGTCCTTCAACACCAAATCACTTGGGGGAACCCTTCCAAGAGTTATTGGTAGTGTAGGACTAGTTGACTGTTGCGAACAGCTTATTCCATGAGATGGGCCAGCTATGACCTCTAAATCTAGGCTGCTTCCTGCATTTCTAGCAAATGATTGGATGAAATGGGAGTACAAATGCCAACATTTGCAAGTCACAGGCTACTTAAATGTTTAAATAAAGTTTGAAGGATATCTTACTATATGTATTATGCTTCAGAAAAATGTTGCCATTACGATTATCCTCTCCAGAACCCCTTCTTTTGTGCTTTTGATCAGGTTGTGGCCAACTTGCATATGTCGCACACTTAAGTGTGCTTCCCAAATGGAACTCTTCAGAAGTATCATTTGTAACATCGATTACATGAGTTTCTCCTACAAAATTTATAGTACTTTTCACTAACTGGAAAATTGACATTGCTAATCAATAAGTGAATATATATGAGCTGAACAATCCAACAAAGGTAGGAAAAACTGAAGAGAGGTGATTTTCCAAGTAGGCTACTAAATGTTTGGGTACGACTAATTATACCTTGTATAGCACAGGATTCAGCAGGATAAATCCTGCCGATATCAGCTATTCCATGACTTCTTGGTGAAGTGTTACTCCTATTTGTTTGAATCTTCGAAGATTCTCCAACAGCACTTCCAGGAAAATTGTTACTCTGGCTAGAGTGATCATCCACAATTTCAGGGAGGAGAGGCCTATTTAGATCCTCGTTCTGCAAGGAATAGCGTGGAATATGAGATAAAAAAAATATATGGATGTCCACACTGTAATTAATGAAAGAAAGAGTTTGATGCTGATCATGTGGTGAGAATTTGTCAACAAAGAACAAACATCTCAGCATAAAATTGGATTTTAGCGGAACAATTTTTAGGAGGCTAAACAAAATGTGAAACTCCACTCTCTTGGCAGGAAAGTAAGATAAAAGGTGGAGTTTCAATCAACCTAGAAATTATTGCTTGAGTGAATCTGGAAATTACATGTGAGACTGGAGAGTAAATTAATCCAAAAATGTATGATACGAAACAAAATGTACTGTTGAGTGCGGCATACCCTGCAGATCATTTTACACATCGCTGATGCAACTTCTAATAATTTCATGCCCCTACTAAGACTCAACTACGCCTTTTATTACACCACGCCAGCACTAAAGCAGATCACAAGTCAAACTACAAAACTTCCCAATTTCCTCATACTTCGACTCTGATATACAAGTAACAGAGCAAAACTACTTATGCAATCTCATCTAGATTGATAACTCAATGATGATGTAAGGATTTTTCTTGTGGCTAAAATAAACAACCAAAACAATAGGACTCAAGCTTCCAAAAATCGGTTGGTGTCGTCCGATTTTGGGCATTCTATCAGTGTAACTGGTAACCCGCCCACTTGATACCGGTTCACTTATTGTTTTGAAAAATCAACATTGGAATAAATCGCGCAACATATGGCTTGTTAGGCCACATATAGGGCTCATACAGGTGGACATATCGGGCTCACCGGCGTGTGCCCCATCTTCGTCGACTCGCTGGTGCATGTGTGTGCACAAGCATGCTATGTGGAGATGAGGAAGGGGTGGCGAAGGGGTCAAATACCACCCGGAAGTCACAAACCAGAGTGCAGGGAGTCCGGGGGACAGAGGCACTGCAGATGGAAGAAGAGTGGAGTGGCGGACCTACAGAGGAAGAGAGGAGCAATGGCACTCATGAATGGGATCGGTAGATAGCTAAAGATGGAAGCAAAAGAAAAGCAGCAAATGGACATATGGGTTGGCGGTGCCCATCTCGTGAAGAAAGGGTGGAGTGATGAGGGGAAGAGGAGCAGCAGGTGGGCTTTGTAAGGACGGCCCAGTCCATTTTTAGATGTCTTTTCATTCTTTCCTTTTTTTTTCCCTCATGTGTTCTTTAGAAACTTTTTCCAACAAAAACAAGTTCATCTAAATTTTCAAATAAAAATTACGACAACACTCATTATGCTTTAAATTAATGGATGATTTCCTCAAAAACTAATTCATTCACATGGAAAAGACCCACATTTGGTCTCCACTATCAAGTTGGTACCGTTTCAACCCTGTACTATAAAATCGGATAAATAACCCCCATACTTTCAAAACCAAAGCATTTAACCCTTAAAGCTGGTATTGCAGGTGGATTTGAGACAAAATTGTGGTTTTGCCATGTGGGCCAGCCACATCACTCGCATGCTGGAAAATAACACATATTTGACCCTGCAAATAAAAGAAAAAATGTTGGGCCCACTTGTCAAATCTCAAATCTTTCCCAAATAAATGTTGGGCCCACTTGTCAAATCCCAAATCCCTTTCTTCTTCCTCTGATGTGATTCCCTCACCGATGGTGGGGGTGAACACAATGGCGCCTTGGTAACCCAGCCAAGGTTCTCCAACACGATGCGGCGACGCTTGGCAACGGTGGCGTGGTGCACACGGCTGACATCCACGTTACCCTGATACACCCAAAAACTCACGTACCAGTATCGCGATACGTATCCAATACCGATACGTGCCTGATATGGCCGGATATGTGTTCGAGGCATATCGGTGTAATTTCCTTTTTCAAAATAATAAAAATAATTCATGATATGCATCCAATACTCCTTGATACCATTTGATACACTGTTGACAGTCCACTGCCAGGGGGTGCAGGTGCATGGGCCGGATGAGCGAAAGCAGCCCATCTGTTTCCTCCTTTCCCTTTTTCCCCTTATAATTGTGTAATGGATCTGGATCTTTTGTGTCTTTCTGGTTAGGGATGTGGATATATTTAATGGAACTGCAGATCCCAGATTAATCTTTTGTTTCACATTCTATAGAAGTTTCCTTCTTTCTTTTGCTTATCTTTTGCTACTGCTTCATTCAGTCGGGGATGACACCCCATGGGTACCCGAATCCCCGTTGGGGCGGGGAATGGGGTTTTGCCATCCCCACGACGGGGGTCGGGGACGAGGATCAGGGGATTTTCACATGCTCGGGGATGGGGGCATTCCGCTACTCCCCGGCGGGGAATGCCCCTGTTGCCATCCCTATTTCTGGTTGACAAACCATGCCACATGTCTGCTTTTATATTCCTAATTCCTTATAAGACATCATTAATTTCTGTATTTTTATTATATATGCGTGTGTATGATGTATCGGTGTTTTCGGGGAAATGGCATGTCACGGTATCAGCATATCAACCTAGGCTGACTGTAGATGAGGACAGAGCATGCAGAGCATCTATTACTCTTTGGAGTACCCCATGGTGCAAATGCACCACTGCAACGATGTGCTCCTCACTGCCATCCCAAATCCAGACTCCGTCAGTTGACTCCAAGCAGAGCCACCACAACGATGGCTGCCTATGCTGGCACTACCATGGCCAACTACGATCTGTTAGTTGGGAGAAGCAGCCAGCAAAACAAGAGAGAGGGAGAGGGAGAGGGACAGAGAGAGAGGATCTGGAGGAGCTCGTATATAAGTTCAACCCCACCTGGCCATCCCCACAGCTACCATCTCCAACTCCTACCATGCTAGGCCATGTCATACTTCAATAGACACCCGATCCAAAGAAAAATAAGAGGGACCGTGTGTGTGTGTGTGTGTGTGTGTGTGTGTGTGTGTGAGAGAGAGAGAGAGAGAGAGAGAGCATGGAGAGGTTTGGAGGGATTCGGAATCAGGGATTTCTGATTTTTGGGATTTTTACGGAGTTTTATTTGATCTAATGACTGGGATCTCTTGTTGCTATATCCAATGGTGGAGAAGGTTGTGGGTTAAGTTGGTTGGATCTTCCACAGTTCTGTGGCAGATGTACACATGCATGAGTGTGGTAGCTTGGCACTTGCACTTGCCACATGGGAAGCCACTCAGCGTGCAAACCACCTGGTCTCATGTTTGGACCTCATTTGATCTGGTTTTGAAAGTAAAGGGGTTTCTTTATCCAGTTTTATAGTACAGGGTTGAAACTGGACCAAGTTTACTCACATTAGCTTTCTACTATAAAGTCATGAATCATGATTTATGCAACTTGTAAAGTAAAAATTATGAACAATTGTAAAGTTTCAATACAGGAATATATTGTCCATTGTATCGCCTGCATCGTACACATGATATGCTAAAGCCTATCAGGTACGAACCGATATCCGCTATTTAGGACCTTGGTAGGAGTTCAAACGAAATTCCAATAGTACACTAGTACTGATTTCTCCCAGAAGTTCTCTTCACGGATTTTTTTTAGAAAAAAAAATGATCCTCAGCATATTTGTAGAAAGTCATGCATTTTTCTCATTTTTCTATATAATACGCCTATGCATTTGGAGTAATCACAGAATAAACAAAGTTGCCATTAATCTCTCCCTCTCTCTCCATTCTTTTTTCTCTCCCAAATTTTTGCCTGTAATTGAACTATAGCAAGCAATAAAATGTTGCTCTAACCATTATTGAAGTCTTCCAAATGGGCATAACACATCAGATAAACAACCAGACTTCCATGAATAATCGCATTAATGTCAGTCTAGCAAACAACCTAATCAACCTCTAAACTGACTCAACGATTACCATGACCGGACCAAAGCGTCTAATCCATCAATGCAAGAAACAAGCCAAGGACAAAAGAACGACGACCTATCGACCTCAACACGGGATAAACCACCAACGTTCTCCAAAGAGAAGGAAGAGAAAAACAAATTAGCAAGAACAAAACCCACGCACCACCGCAAAATGTTCACCTCTACTACCGTTGCACCAAAGAACCCCATACGCAATCAATCAGCCATTCTTGTCTCTAGCACAATCCTCCAAGAGAACGCCGGGACCACGATTCGCGTCAAGAAACGCCCGGATTTCGCCTCCCGACGATTCGATTTCAGATCAAGCGACAGTGAAACAGGAAAAGGGGGCAAGAAAGCTTGGATCTCGACCTGGCTAGCGACCGAGGGAAGGGCCGCTGGGGCCTCGACCGCGCGGCGGTGCCGGAGCCGGAGCCGCCGGCAGGCGAAGACGGCGAGGACGAGGATGACGAGGGCGGCTATGGCGGCGGCTAGGAGCGCCAGGGGAGGGACGGCCATGGAAGGGGGAGGGGAGAAGGCTAGGATGGCTGCATCGCCATCGCCATTTCTCTCGTGTGTGCTTTTGTTTAGCTGATAATTCGCCCTCTCCTTGTCCGTGGGTCGAGTTCCTTGGGGAGCCTATATTTGGGCTGCACTGCACATTTCCTGTTTTTTACGCTACATGTGAATGGTGAGCCCATTTTTCCCACTTGTTAATTTTAGGTTTTTACTTAGCCCTAGTGTTGCACGATAGCAAACATATTGCGATGAAAAACTTCCGTCACAAAAAGCAGCAGCGTAAGTACTAAAGATAGTAATTGTCGCGTATACGTGACTGGTCTTAGCCGCACGGAACTATGGGTCTGTTTACATTTGTTTTCGCTGATGGCTTTTGTCTGTGAGTGATGAATTATAGTGACTCATGAATTATAGTGGCTGATAGAAATAGCTGATAGAAGCGGCTGATGAATAGTAGTATATTATATAAAAAAGACGGTGTAACGAAAGGTATTACAAAATTCAGATTACCATACAACTTACGAAATTATGATATAATAAAATACAAAGTATGTTACAATATGTAAAAGTGAAAGTAATGGCCAATAGAAACGGTTTATAGAAACTGAGGCGTTCGTATTAACTTCTGCTTCTGTAAATAGAAGCCAAAAATAGAATACAATATAAACAGACCCTATGAAAGGGGGCTCTCTTTCAAACAACACGAGAATATGTGATTCTGGTTTCATCTTGTTTTTAGGCTGCTTGTTGATTTTATGTACTACGGTGTCGTGATGATAACAACAAAGTGGGGTAAACGTTGCCACAATTTTTATCCTAAGTACTCGTCAATCTTCACCTACAATAACTATAAAGCTACGAAGATTTAGAGTGGAAAGCTAACACAAAAGCCAACAAATTAGGAAACTAAAAAACCGAGAAATTCAAACCCCCACAACCATATTGCTACAGTAAAATCGGTCCGATTGTGACAATAAACGCATTCATGCTGCTACACCATCGGCCATGCCGATGAACAGTAAAATCAGCTCGGTGAACATTGCGACCATCACTATTTCAAAACCAAGAACTCATGTGACTTTTAATCCGTATATCAAAATAATTTAAAACTTGGCATGCACCTTCTCTAGAATGTCAGAAACATATTTCAATCAACGATCAAGAAAACCGTTACCAAAGTTCTGACATTTTTCCGTTTGAAGGAGGATTGCATAAAAATCAGGCAAAAACCAAAAAGGTGAATATGACTTGTTTGTAGGTGAATGATGACCAAGATATCTCTAGATTATTCTAACATGTCATAATAAGTTAGAACACCTAAGAAATCACGGCAAAAATAACTGACTCAAGGAATCACTTGGAGATACCAAATCAAGTAAAAAATCAGGCAACTTCAAGAACTTACCAAACATGACGTCTAAATAGATGGTGATTGATTTTCATGGGATATTTCTATCACTTAGATGTCCTCACCACCTAGTAAGATCAAGAAGGAGATAAAAGAAGATCAAAACCAATCAAATCAAGAGTAAATTAACCAAAACAAGATAGATCCATGATAAATAAATAAAGTCGATATATTGCTACTTAAGGATAAAGGTTTTATGGTCACTCCACCTGGAGGACAAGAGAGCACATAACAGCGCTTACATTTCTCATACCCTAATTCTAGAATACTTTGTTTCAATGAGTAAAACTAGGATGATTGGATAGTTAACTAAGAGTCTCCATCCCAACATGTTGAATAGATAAGGTGTTAACCCCAACACATCTCTAACCCTAATTGATGCTATCTACTTAGCACATACGGAAAAATCCGTTAACCCTATACAATACGGGTTTTACTCACACACTACACTTATGCATGCTTTTCAAAGCATATAAGACCGAATCCACGAAATCCTTAGTCTTTGATCCAACTTGATCTTCTCAGTTCCTCCTTGACCTAAACCGTTTTCCCAAGCACCGCTCAAGCGCCACGGTTTTGATCCAAGATAATTTTTGGTATTTTGGTTAACTTACCAAAATATTATTTCTTGACCCGGTCTTCATCTTTCCTTGCAAGCAATTGTCATGCTTACCGCGTGTAGGTGCACCACTGGCTTGCCACATGTCTAGAAGTTTCTCCCGTTCTGATTCCATTGGATTACGCCTCACTTCGACTGACCAAGCCACATGGTGCAATTCATCGCTCAAAATTTCCTTCAACCTTTTTCATCTTTCTCATGCCATGTTTGAGCTCAGCCATCCACCTAGCATCATTGATCGTTTTGTCTCGGCTCCTCCATGAGCATAGCCATGGTCCTTGTAGTTAACCATGATTGATTCCAAGCAATCTTGCATATCCAAAGACCACGAAATAATTTTTGGGCATAAGTTCTTAACAACTTGACTCATGTTAATCAAACACATGCTTCATGCAAAATTAATAAACACAATTCAAAATAATCCAAAACCAAATTCCAATAATTTTCAACTGAGTCGATACTATCATCCATTACAGGCTGGTACTACCGCTCCTCGCAATTAGACCTCTCTAGAAAAAAGCAACTGCCAAGTAAACAACGGTACTACTGCTCTGCAGTCTGACTGACGCAGTACTACCGATCGACGATATAACCACTGCGGTCGTACCAGTTTGCCTAAAAAAATCCTGAAAACGAACCAGACAAAATGTAATATGTGCAAAATCAAATATCCACTCTATAAATTTTATAATGGTTTATCATAGCACTATCCTGGATCTTGGTCCTTCATATCTCATGTATTTGAGAGATTTTTGTTGCTCGGAACCATAGTACGATTCATGACACGCAATGCTATAGCTAGGAGTTCGTAGGAGGGTGCATATTAGCTTAACTTTACATGCATGTATACCTTTAAATTGGGGTGAAACAACGGTGCTACGTTGGCCGGCATAGGTTTATTTTCTGGTCCATTATATTCATCCGTAGCAAAAGGTTAGCAGGTGCTTAACCAACCCAAGAGCTGGCTTTGCCCTTTGACAGAGTAAATCTTGTCTCAAATTTGCATATTTTTAGGCTATTGTACAAACTTATAGCTAGTGCGACATGCGAATACATTTGATTTCAGTTACCATATTTTAATGCTAGGTGTTTGCTTAATCTTCAAGTTATGTGAAACACCCCAAAAATTTCAAACTTTTTGAATTTTTGTGGATTTTGATTGAACTCCTTTCTTTTACCCAATTTGGCAAATCCTAATGGAAATACGCTTTCCCTTTTTGGCAAATGCGCCTTCTCCCTCTCTTTGGCGCTCCCGCACGCGCAGCGCCTCTTCACCGCCTTTGCCGACGGTCGCGCACGCGTCGCCGCCTCCCTGCACAGGATTTCAGCGCCGCTCCCCTCACTCGACGTCACCTCTGTGCAACTGACCCCACCAGTCAGCCGCACGCCCCCCTGCTCCCTTCCTCGCTCAGTGCGCTGATGACCGCGCCCGCTCCCGCCACTGCAACAGCTCACGCCTTCTTGCCGCTTCCGTCTCTCACGAAGTCAAAGTCCTGGCAGAGAGCTGCAGAGGAGACGCGCCACCTCCCCCTCACAGCCTTTGCGCAACGCCAGTGCACTCCCCCTCCCCGCTTTGCGTAAGAAGAATGTACCCGAAAATATCTCACCGTGGCAACCGCCTTACGCTGCCTATAAGACCCTAACTCCGCTACCTAGCACTTTCTAGCACCCTCACAAACCCACCTGAGCGCCCAATCGAGTTCCCATCTCCGGCGTCGCTGGCAATCGTTGCCCCTGAGCCCGGTGATCCCAAAACCCTAACTTCCAATCCTTCTGATTATTTTTTGATTCCATGCTCCAGTAAGATCCTTGTTGCATGCAAATCACAGTGGTACATTCACTTGGGCAGTAGCATTAGCCTAGAGCGCCGACAACGAAAGTCGTCGTTGGTCAAAAGGACCTCACCGTGGCCAACTCACCTGAGACTTCCCCGAGCTGTGCGGTCACTTCTATCGCCCTCCTGAGGTTCCCTAGATGGTGAAAACCCAGCCGATTTGGCCGGAGAACCTCTAAGTGCTCATGGCGCCGCCGTGAGGACCGCCATCTTCCCTACTGCCATTAGCCACCGCCGTTTAGCCATTCACCCTTCAAACCACCAAAATGAGTTCCCAAGCTCAACCCGCACCACTCTGTACAAACCATTTCTCTAGAGAAGCCCTGCTATTGCCGTTCCCTGAGAGCAGGCGAGCTCTGTTTTGCCGCCGGAGGGAGCCGTCTGGAGGTTGAAGACGACTCCCGGGGCGACGTGGCTGTATCATGACCATCCGAGCCAAACTCATCCAACCGTTCGCGTCCATTTAAATCCCACCCGTAGATCTGCCACCGTATGTCCATCCATCGGTCGCAGTCGATGCATCATGACCGTCCACGCCAGTAGCGTGTCACCCATCGAGCAGGCGGGTGTGCGCTCGCGTGGGCCGCAGGTCGTGGCCTGCTCGGCCACGCACGGCTCGGGCCGCAGGCCGGTGGGCCGGTTCGGCCGCGCGGGAAGAACCCGACCGGGCCGCACTGTTCACAGGCCGAGAACAACACTGTTCATCCCTTTTTAGAAAATCCAGAAAAATTCATAAAAATCATAGAAATATCCAAAACATTACAAAAAAACCTCAAAAATACCAAAATACACCATTTTGATCAGTTTAATACCCTATATTCAAATTTGACCTCCATTCTTTCAAATTCAAATTTCATGTATTTAAATTTCTCCTTTTTACCAAATTCAATCCCCATAAATTCAAACTTCACAAATTCAAATTTCCTCATTTTCACCAAAATCAAATCCTAACATCTTCTAAACTCTTTATTGGAGATTTTATGCAATTTACTCCTTTTTATTTAGATTATTTTCCCTAGCTTGATTAGAATCAAGTTTGGACTTATGTTGTTATTTTATGTGTTTACGTTAGCTTCTGAGATCGCCGAGGTTGCAGTCCCTGAGCCAGAGCCAGTCGCCCAGATATACGACATAGTTGAGATTCCGGATCAGCAAGGAAAGTTGCAAGTTTTTGATCATATTGAATCCCATGAAATTTACATTATTTAATTAATGTATTTTCATTATTGATAATTGTGAAATGTTAATTGCTTAAAAATAAAATGTTTAGAATGGCATGCTATTTAGATAAATCCTACCACTGAAAAATGCCCTGCCTTGATTGATGGCTACATTCACCTTGACAACCTTAATAAGAAATAAAATATTGTACAAATGTATATAAGATCATCTCATTCAACATTTTACACTACTAAGTGACTTTGGCCGCGGGCCTGTAGAATTTGAAAGAACTTGGGACCTAGGGTAAAGAGGTTGTGGGGATCCGTGTGGCAGACT
Organism: Dendrocalamus latiflorus; assembly: GCA_017311315.1. Taxonomy (NCBI): domain Eukaryota; kingdom Viridiplantae; phylum Streptophyta; class Magnoliopsida; order Poales; family Poaceae; genus Dendrocalamus; species Dendrocalamus latiflorus. The sequence continues at coordinate 8,417,475 of CM029630.1, read as the reverse complement.
TAGCCCACCGCTTTACCCTAGAGTTGGACTTCGGGTAGAGAGGTTGGTGGGGATCCGGGTAACGGACTTAGCCCACCGCTTTACCCTGGGATGGAGGCTGGTTTAGATGGGTGGTGGTTAGTGCTGTTGAGCACAGTGGAAGGTTGTGGTTGAATGCCTCAGGTGAAAAATATAAAGACAAAAACCTTGTGCCAAGTAAAAGACATAGTGACCGCTCAAACCACAGGAGTTGGCTTGTCAACACTGGTTTAGTAGCTGCTCGGTTCAATTGAAACTCTACAGGATGAGATGACAGGATATCGGGGAGTTAGGTATACTGCGGGTACCTAACAACGGTAGTGTTCACTTAAAATGGCAAGGGGAAGTTTATATTTAAAATTTGGCCGTTATTGAGTGATGCTACTGGGTAGAGCCTATATAGAGAATTGAGTAGTGAAACGACCTGGCTTTCTTAACTCTGTCGCGGGAGTTAAGAGATCGTGTGGATAAAGTTGAGCAACTCTGTAGAGTGAAATAATGGTATTCGAATACGCCGTGCTTCCGGTTAATGAAGCTGTGTTAATTGGGTGATTCCAACAACGAGGCATAAGTAGGATTTATGATGATGTTAATTTGTTTAATAGTGAATTTTATCTGATAATGAAAACCCCTTGATCTTAAGGAGCAAATGTTTTAAATTTTAATTGTTTGCAAATAAAACTGCATCCACTCAATGTAATAAACCCAATATATTTCCATCATTTGAATACCCTTGCAAGTAGTCAATTAGGGTTTACCCTTGTAACTTGCTGTGTACGGTTGTACTCATTACTTACTAAACACAAATAACAGAAGGTCAAGGTTGTCAGGAAGAGCCTGCAGAGGATGAAGCTCCCGAGGAACCAATCTATTCTGAAGAGGACTGGTCTTAGGTTTTAGCCTCGCTCAGGCCGTTTTAGATCCTTTTGTAATATACTGTGGTTTGTGGGCTTGCGCGCCCGCTATGTAAAATGGTGATAACCCTATATTGTAATAAAGTTGGATCTTTTGTTGTAAGCTTGTGCTGTTGTGATGATCACTCATATTCAAGAACGTCGTAATTGTTCATTTGTATGTTTACGAGGTTCCGTACCATCCTCAAAAATGGGGCGTTACATTATGTGCTAGGATGATACCGACGAACAAATCGTGAAATAAAATATTTCATGGCAAAGAGAAGTAAAATGTAAATGCCCAAGATATCACCTATTCTGTACCGTTGGTTTTAGTTTTTTGCGTTCCCTTCTATTCGCTCTTGTTGATTCCTGGATTTGGAGTTTGTATGAGACAAACAAGGGTGGATATGTGTGTTAGTGGAGTGGATATGTGTGCTAGTGGGATAACGACTACCGAAACGCAAAGCAAATTCTATTATCGTAGAAAGAAGTAAATATCGAACATATATATCACAAGTAATGAAGTAAAATGGTTCACATTGGTGAATTTGGTCTTTTTGCGATGTTAAATAGTGTATCGTACATTTGCATGTATTATATTCACTTTTATCTTTTAAATAATGCACCATACACCTTTTTTAAAGAATTTTTTTGTACGGATAATCCATTTTTTATTCGAAATTACAGAAATATACCCGCGGGAAAATTTTTACAAAAATAGGTTCCAGTCGCCCCATGGTTGGGCGACTGGAGCCTTTTGCCCAACTAGAGGCCGACACAATACCTGTCCCCGCACCCTGGAGCGACTGCATCTAGTCGCTCCCCCGTTGGGCGACTTTCATGCAGTCGCCCTCTGTTGGGCGACTTTCATGCAGTCGCCCCCCTTAAGCGACTGCATGAACCCCATGGTTGTTTTAAATTTTGTGAATTTTGTACCTTTAAACTGGTAAAAAATGTGGTAGAGTTGTAATAAAATTTTATGTTCATTGTATGTTGTAGGTGCGTAAAAAATTTTAGAAACTTTTTTTACGAAAGATTGACCGTAGAACGATCGGTACATACACTGTTAAGTGACATACGCTGAGAATTCATGTGCGCAGAACCGGTATGTTAATATTTGTTAGATGACTTGATATATGAATGATTGAATGCGAAAAGTAGAGATAATAGGCTTGTTTGAATTTAAATAAACTTCATAATATAGTTGTGAGTAACATGTCGCGTATTTTTTCATTACATGCATAACATATAGCATCGGCAGCACCCCTCACTCGCCACCCTGAGGTGCCCCGTCACCGTGCCCGCGTCCTCCTGTACGGCCCCGCTTGGCCGTCCTCCGGTGCAACGGGTGACGACGCTCCAAGAAAGTAAAATGAGCAAGAGGGTGTCGCACCCGCCCCTACGCTGGTGGAGTCAGCTGCACCTCTGGCTGTGTGCCCTCCGGTGCACCGGGGAGGGCATTGCCGGAGAGAACCTCCAGTGCTGCGTCGGAGGACGGCCCGGGCCAGTCCGCAAAAAACTGGTCTACATCGTCGTGGTCCGGGGAGACGCCATGTGCGTGCTGATGGTAAGGACCTGTAATAGTAATATCGTTAGTTCATTGCATGTCGCCTTGGGAAAAAAATGAGATCAGACGATGCATACCCGCAGTTGGCACCATCGAGGTAGGAGGAGGGCCGTACAGCTCAGAGTACACCCCCTGTGTGTGGAAGCCGGGGATGTGCGGAGGAGACGTGAAGAGCTGCTGAGGTGGTGTTGGAGGCCGTGCCCAGGCAGAACCCCCTGGCTGCTCCGGGTGAGGTGGTGTAGGACGTGTCCACGTACTACCTCCGGAGTAGTGCCACGCTGGTCGAGGTGGCACTAGTGGATGACCCGTCAGAGCGCTGGGCGTGGGTGTGGAGACCTAAGCCGTCAGCACTAAAACGCTGGCGTAGTGCAAACCTGGCAGTCCAACGGGGGTTGAGTCACCAGGCCACGCGAGGTGTGCATGTCCGGACCACTCCCAGCTCAGCTGGCTCGTCTGTGCTCCCCGGTGCCGACACACGACGGGAAGCGCTGTGCACGCGGTCCACGTGCTCGTCCAACAGCGGGTACCGCCAATCGGAGTCACGACCATCAAGAGTCATACTTGCAAAATTTCTACAATAAATTTTCTACAAGTAAATTTGTACACTAAATTTTCTACAATAATACATCAAAAATATTATACAAAATTTCGACACTAAATTTTGTTTATCTAAATTTCTACACTAAATTTTCTATAATAATACATCAAAAATACTATACAAAATTTGTACACTAAATTTTCTACATCTAAATTTGCACACTACATTTTCTACAATAATACATAAAAAATACTATACAAAATTTCGACACTAAAATTTTCTACATCTAAATTTCTAAACTAAATTTTCTACAATAATGCATTAAAAATGTTTTACAAGATTTCTAAACTAAATTTTTCTACATCTAAATTTGTACACTAAATTTTCTACAATAATACATAAAAATACTATACAAAGTTTTGACACTAATTTTTCTACATCTAAATTTCTAAACTAAATTTTCTAAACTACATCTAAATTTCTAAACTAAATTTTCTACAATAATGCATCAAAAATGTTATACAAAATTTCTAAACTAAATTTCTAACACTAACAAAAATAATATACCAACAAATTTACCTGGATCCTTCTGCTCTTCTCTCCTCCTCTCCCTCTCCTCTTCTCCTCCTCTCCCTCTCCTTCTGTCCCCCTCCTCTTCTTCCCCTTCTTCCTCTCTTATTCTCCTCTCCTTCCTCTTGAAATCGCGCTCGCTGGATCGATCGGAGAAATGAAAACAGTGCACGGCGCCAGTGGCCGAGCACGCGATGCTTTTATGCCACCCGCAGTCGCCAAACGGTTGGGCGACTGGATTGCAGTTGCCAAAAGGTGGGGCGACTGGATTGCAGTCGCCCAACAGTGCAGCGACTGCAATTAATCACCGAACCGTTGGTAGATTCTCCAGCTGTCGCCGCTGGGTTGGGCGAATGGCTCCAGTCGCCCAACCATTAGGCGACTGGAGTCTATTTTTGTAAAAAAATTTCCCGCGGGTATATTTCTGTATTTTTGAATAAAAAATAGATTATCCGTACAAAAATTTCTTTTTTTAAAAGGGTTGGGGACCAATATGGGCGCCAAATTAAACTAGCTCTCTTATTAAACATGTTGTTGCTGATTTTACTTCCAATGATTTTATCATCTAAGTGAAATAAATTTATGTTGTTGCTACTTTTTTTAATATATTTAGTTTCAAATTGTATTTTTAAGACCTACACGAAAGCTAATGGCTTTTTTCTGTTCTTCTTCACTGTATTTTCCATAGAGAAATTGGATTACTAACTCATTATCATACCTTTTTGAGACCAATTAATTATCATAATTAGAAACGTAATGTTTTACTGGTTAACGTAATACTAACTTCCTCGCAAAAAAAAAAAAAGCCTTGATGCTAGCTTACAACATTCTATGCTCCTCGATTTTATGGAAAATCATGAGATAATTTGACAATTACTACAACTGCTTTGTGATACTAACTAATTATTACCCACTATATGGTTTTATGGAAATCATGGGATAATTCAACATGTAATTTTTATTGTGCAACTTGTAAGGGGTTGCTTAGTTATCCCAAAACTCTTATGAATATTCATGATGGAAGGCGATGTCTTCTTCTTCGAGTAGAGAGAGAGACACTTTTCAGCTACAAAAGCTTCCTCAACTTTTCTCTGCTTCCATATCTTCCCACTTCACAATATGATAAGCAGTGGAAGATAGCTTAAAAAATGTATCTTACAAACGAATGTACCATAATCATATCCCTCCCATCTCATCACACCTAAGAATATTCAAAGTGTGCAGGGCATTCATTTTTTTTCCAAGCTAGAGATAGTTTTTGGCTTCGTTTGAAATGCAGCAATTTCACAGAAAATTTATAGGAAACAGATTAATCCTAACAAGAATCGAAAATAATTTCCACATTCTAAATAGGTCCTTACTATTGCAATCATCTTAACCATTTTATAACAACCTCATAGTTAACTCATAGCCTGGCTAAAAAAATCCACTGAAACACAAATGGAGAAAAAAAAATCAGAAACCTTCCTATCAATTACGCCACGTACGATGTGTGCGTGTGGTCCATTGGCAGAGCTGCCATTGGAAGCCACGGCGAATCAAGTCAAAGAAATGATCTCATCATATCGGCCACATGCATGAGAGTTGAGACCAAGTGACTGGCCGACCCAGCCCAACCCAACCTGATGACATGCACGCTGCTGAATGGTTGAATCACCAGTATAATCATTAGTAGCTAAGCATCGATTAAGGGCATTCCCAGAAGCCTGATACTATAGCTGTGGCACTACTACATAAAACCTAATACTAGACGTTACATCACAGACAGTTACCTAAAATCGTCTGTATTAAAATACAATCACAGACGGTTTTAGTTTAGATACCATCTGTATTGCTGTCAGTGCTAGAAACCATCTGTGAAAGTGAACTATCACAGATGATCCGTAGTTAAAACCGTCTGTGATACTTTACAGGCGGTTTTTAATTAAAACCGTCTGTGATAATTCCATTATATTGATTACGCACAGACCCGTCGACCTTCTATTTTAAATTCCAGATCAATACACTGCTGCTTTGAGCTGGAGGCGGAGCTTTGATGCCATTTGGTGGAACGAAACTATTTGGCAAGAGTAATTGTGGATCCATTAAGTTATTGGCTAGCTATGGTTAGTAATTTATTCCTAATTGCATTATAACTTAAATCTAGGTTTTGGTGAGAGGAGAATTGAAGATGGTTTAGATCTAACTAGCTTGATGTAGAGAGAAGATTATTTACATCTAGCATGATTTAGGGTTTAATTAATTCATAGTCTATTTCTACTTAATTCAATGTAATTAATTATTCTTGCTACATATAGATACTTAATTTAGATCGTACATATACAATATAGTAATTAATTAATTGAATAATATGTTATACTAAATTGTTATATGAGTAACGTAGGATCGAAACTAGATATACGCTGAGAACCGTGTGAGTGAAGAGTACATCAATAGCGTTTTTGCTTTTACAAGAGCTGCTGAGGAGGATATGTTGAATAAGTGGGTGGAATATATGTACTGTCCATGCAATGACTGTGAGAATCTAAAGATGTTTAAGAACCGAGCGCAGATTGAAGTGCATTTGATTCGAAGGAGTTTCAAAAAGGGGTATGAACATTGGACCAGTCATGGTGAAGAGCAAATTATACAGGAATGTAATAATAATGATATCGCCGATGAAGTCAATGATATGCCGCCGAATAATCATGTCGATTGTGGTTCTGATATAGATAGGCTGCATGATGGCAATTTGGATCAAATGGTTCGCGATGCAGAAGGGAACTGTGATGAGAGAGAGAGTATGTTAAATTCTGGGGCTTGATGAAGGATTCAGAGAAACCTTTATTCACGTATTGCAAGTCAAAGTACACAAGGTTATCAGCCGTGCTTGAATTACTGAAATTAAAGGCAAACAACGGTTGATCAGACAAGAGTTTCACGACACTGTTAGGTCTTTTAGCGGACATGCTTCTAGAGGGAAACGAGTTTCCCAAAACCACCTACAAAACTAAGAAGATTTTTTATCCATTGGGATTGGAAGTAGAAAGAATACATACATGTCCGAATGAATGTATCCTCTACCTTAAAAAGTATGCAAATATACGTGTATGTCCGATGTGCAACGCATCCCGATATAAGCGTAAGAATCAATCAAATGACGGTGAGGGAATAGAGGTGAAGAGAGGATCTCCTGCTAAGGTAGCATGGCACTTTCTTGTAATTCCCCGTTTGAAGCGGTTTTTTGCGAACCCAAAGGAGGCAAAAATGTTGTGTTAGTACTCAGAGAAGCGTAAGAAGAATGGAATGCTAAGACACCTTACTGATTCCGCCGAGTGAAAAAACATCGATAGGAGGTTTGTAGACTTCGATATAGAACCGATGAATATAAGGTTCGCATTGAGTATAGATGGAATGAATCCTTTCGGTAATATGAGCAGCTAACATAGGACTTGGCTCGTGATTCTCAATATCTACAACATTCCTCCTTAGTTGTGTATGAAGCAGAAGTATATTTTGTTGTCGATACTTATCCAAGGGCCAAAGCAACCTGGGAACGATATTGATGTGTACCTAGCACCATTGGTGGAAGATCTAAAAATACTGTGGATCGAAGAGGTGCAGGTATTTGATGCATATAAACGAGAGAACTTCAATTTATGCTCCTTGTTGTTCTGCACCATAAATGATTATCCTGCCCTTACTAACCTATCGGACCATAGTACAAAAGGAGTCAAAGCATGTACTCACTGCTTAAATTATACTGAGAGTATGTGGCCGAAGCACTCGCACAAAATCGTGTATATGCATCACCGTAGGTTCCTTCGAAGGGCTCACTATACCATAGGATGAAGAAACAATTCGACGGAGAGAACGAGAAGAGTTCAGCACAAAGGCATTTAAACAGAAAAGAAATCTATGATAGAATTAAGGATTTAGATATTGTGCTTGGAAAGGAACGTAAATCGACGACCCGTGAGAAAAACATTTTAAAGAAAAGATCAATATTTTGGGACTTACCTTATTGAGAACACCTAGAAATTCGCCACTAGATTGACGTCATACACGTAGAGAAGAATGTATGTGACAACTTGATTGGTCTCTAAATGAATATTCGTGATAAAATAAAGGATAGTGTTAACGCACGGCTTGACTTGGTTGATATAGACATTAGGCCTAAGTTAACGCCAACAAAGACCAATAAAGGACGAACTTACCTTCCCCTGCTTGTTATACTCTATCCAAGACTGAGAGAACTAAACTGTGCCAGTACTTACATGGTGTGAAAGTTCCGTCTGGTTACTTTGCCAACATGAAAAAACTTGTTTCGATGAAAGATTTAAAGTTAATTGGCATGAAGTCTCATGATTGCTATGTGTTGAAGACACAGATGCTTTCTATTGCAATTAGAAGTATTTTGCTGATCAAGATCCGAGAGACAATCATGAGGCTGTGTTATTTCTTTAACACAATTGCTCAGAAGGTCATTGATCCTGAAGGACTAGATGCTCTGCAGGACGAGGTGGTGACGACTCTATGTCACCTTAAGATGTATTTCCCTCCATCGTTTTTTGATATCATGGTCCATATCATTGTTCACATTGTGTGGGAGATAAAAATGTGTGGACCCGCCATGTACCCGTTTGAGAGGTTCATGGGAATTTTCAAGTCCTATGTATGGAATCGATCTCGTCCGGAGGGCAGCATCGTTGAAGGTTACGCAGCCAAAAAGATCATTAAGTTTTATGTCGATTACATGGCTCAGGTCGAATTGATAAATGTGCCTTGATCTCGCCATGAGGGGAGGCTCAATGGTATTGGGACCATCGGAAGGAAAACAATCACTCCAGATATAGATGCATATGCTCAAGTCTATTTCATGGTCTTGCAACATATGACTGAAGTGTTTCCGTATATCGACAAGCACAAGGGTGTGCTTTGGTAATAGAACCTGAAGCAGCCAGATGTTTAGATCACGAGACAACACAACAGTTGGTTCAACCAATGGTTGAAGGAGCAACTCGCTAGGAGCTTGTCAAGTGATATGCTGACATGGTTAGCAAAAGGGCCAACATTTAAGTTGTGACATGGCAAGAATATGACATAAATGGGTACACATTCTATACGTAGGCTCAGGATGTAAAGAGTACTAATCAGAACAACGGTGTCTACATAGATGCGTTCAATACCAATGGGTTGAGGAACTCCTACTATAGGTTTATAGAGGAGATTTAGGAGCTCAACTACCTACGTTTCAAGATCCCCTTATTTCAGTGCCTTAGGTCCATCTCCCACAAGTGAAGGTCGACAAATACGATGTCACTACCGTGGACCTCAAATGTATCGGATACAAAGATAAACCATTCGTACTCGCTAACCAAGTTGTTCAAGTTTTCTATGTAACCAATCAGGCAAATAAGAAGCACCACGTAATTTTTCATGTAAAAAGAAGGATTATCGAAGTTGAGAATGTAATGGACGAGGAAGAATACAATAAATTTGATGAGTTGCCTCCTTTTGGAAACGGCATACAAGTAGAGAAAGAATATGATGAAAGTAGCTACATACATGTCGATCATCATGAAGGGTTAATTTTTAAAGAAAATAAGTAAGTAGAATGATGAATGAAATGTTCATATGTGATATGTTTTGTATTTGTATTTACATATGTATATGAGAATGTGTGATATATATATATATATATATATATATATATATATATATATATATATATGTGTGTGTGTGTGTGTGTGTGTGTGTGTGTGTGTGTCTGTGTCTGTCTGTGTGTGTGTGTGAATTTGCATATATGTACATAAAATTGTGTGATATATGTGAATTTGCATTTATGTATTTGAGAATGTATGATATATGTGTGAATTTGTATTTATGTATATGAGAATGAGTCATATTTATGTTAATTTACACACACACACACACACACACATATGTGTGTGTGTGTGTGTGAATTTGCATTTATGCATATGAGAATGTGTGATATATATATATATATATATAGAGAGAGAGAGAGAGAGAGAGAGAGAGAGTATAAATAACAGGGGCACCATGGTTAAGAATTTCCATCCATGATTAATACTTTTCATTACACACACACATACATACATACATACATACATATAGGATGCTGAAATGGGGCACCATGGTGTCTGGACACCAAACCTCCCTACCTTTGGATTGCTTTTAGATACGTGCAAGTGTAATGATATATATTATATCAAGATGGAAAGTCTTAATTATGGATGAAAAGTCTCAATCATGGATGTCAAGTCTTAATCATGGATGGAAACTCTCAATCATGGAGCCTAGGTACCATGGTGCCCCTGTTATTTATACTATATATATAATGTATTAGGGTTTATTCCCACTATACTAGCCACTAACGCCACCGCCTCGCCCCAACCTTTCGCCCTCCTCCTCCTTCATAGCCCGTTGCCCTCCTCCTCCTTCCCCGACTCCGGCGGCACTCCTCGCCCGAGGCCATCGCCCTCCTCCTCCCCTCTCAACTCTGGCGGCCTTCCTCCCTCGAGGCAATCGCCCTCCACCCCCTCCCGAGCCCATCGCCTTCCTCCCCCGAGGCAGTCGCTCTCCTCCCCCTCCCGAGCCCGTCGCCGCCTCCCTCGACTTTGGTGGCCCTCCTTGCACTGGGGGATTTTGCATAATAGAATGTGAGCTTTGTGAATGCTCGATGAGAATAACTTGTCACATTAAGATCACTGTGACTAATGAGAGAGTATTCTACTAATATTGATTTATCATTACTTGTTTCTTACTATGGTTAAATATAAATCACTACTGTTCTGGACTGAATATTGTTAGATTTAGTTATTACTGCTATTACTGCCGTAGCACTTCTTTGGTGTTTGTTTCTATTGTTGCCATAGCACTATTGTTGATATTGCAATAGTTGTTCTTTATTCTGTCATGTGCTTAAAATCTGGCAATTGATTCTATTATTTTTACTGAGGTAATTTTAGAGTATCAAACTAGCATAATATTGAGGAGTTAGTCCCTTTGATATATGATCTGTTTACAAGGGTGAGTAGTCCAGGTTTTAACTTGAGAAACACCTCAAACTGAGAGCAAAACTCACTTCTTAATCTATGCATTATGTTAATTACAAATGCTTATGCTAAGTTTAGTATATTATCCTTTGGCTTGGTTAAATTGTTCATGTTGAGAGATAATAGTTTGATCTCTATGTTATTATCATGTCTTTGGATATATGCTTTGTTGTATATGCACTTGGTTTTCTAAATTGTTGTAATTAATGTGGTTTATTGTATATATGCTTTGCTGACTGATTAGAGAAATTGTCACATAAATACGTGATATCATCCACTCATTCTTTAACATCGTCGCCAGATGCATGTGATGCACCGTCCTCTGGAAAATCCCGAAAAGAAAGAGAACTATCAATCGTTTGGGACCCCTCTCAATCGTCGCTAAGCAGTGTTCGCATTTCGAAGAATAATCAGACTAGTTGCACAGAAATGGATTGAGATCACGTTCGTTTCATAAAAGAAGGTGACCGAAGATCGAAAAAGTCAGCTACTAACAAAAAAATTTCGATCGTTCGATATCTCGGAAGAACACCAGGCCTCCGTGCGATGACATGCGTTGCTAGTAGCGTGCAAAGCGTGGAAGAACTTCAAGAGCTTACTTGTCAAGCAATGCGTGGAGAAGGATCTGACGCCCTTCCACAAATATCTATTTCTGGAACCGTAATGACAAGAGTTTGTGGCGATGAAGATAACAGATAATTTTAGAAGTAAAAGTGTGGCGCACAAGGCCCTCTAGGAAAAAAAACACGCACTCTCACAGACTCGGCATTACTGGGTATGTGGGTAAAATCGCACAATGGAGGTAGGAGGACGAGCAGGCAATCCTACAGGAGACCTCCTAGCTATTTGCCGGGATCCCTAATAAGCGCACCCGAAACTAGATAAGAGTGAGGTCATCTACCGTGTCGTCGGGGGCCATCTCCTTTCAAAACCCCGCAGATGAGGAAGTGTCTCACCGCTTAGAAGCACTAAGTGTAGAATCTTCCCAAGTCTCATTCGAGGCAGTTAGGGAGAGAGATTTAATCTCCGTGGACCTGAGAAATAAGGGGTACCTGGATCACACGAGAGATATTAGTATTTATGTTCCTTGGAAATATGGCTTCCCAGGGGACTTCGAAGTTTACCAGAGTAGAAAGTGAGCTAAAGCCGAGGGCGAGACACAGCTATAAGAGGACATTACAGTAAAAATCAGAGATGAGATGCAAAGGTTGGTTAGAAATGAGATGCAAAGGTACAGGAAAAATTAGTAGGAAGCCCCCGCCGCTCCTGTGCTAGGCAGCCCCCTAACCGTCGGAATAGTTGCGCGTCCAACCCTAACTTAGAAAGCGACCACCGATTTCCTGTCGATGACATCCTGGTAATAATTATTATCCCTGGAATGCTTGATCCATTGATAGGCCTGTTGGAGTAGCTAATTTTGCATTGTTATGTAAGTGGCTACGAAGTGCAAGCTCCAAGTGAGATATACCTCCATTGCCCTATGAGCTGTTTAGGGCCAGGCGCATCCATCTGGGCCCAGGGCCTTGGTGCACAGTGTATTCTAGTGCTAGATTTCACAAAAGTGAATGTGGACGGTGTTCATGCTAATTTCTAGGTCGTCCCATTGAAGATGCCTCCCAATGATGAAGTCATAACTCTAGAGCAAGCTATTGGAACATTCATCCAGTGGCCCAAGAGCGACATCTGCCTAGAGGCTCTTGCACCTGTGCCAAGTCCACAAGAGCCATCTGCACCAATGCCAAGTTCACTCGAGCTATCTGCATCGGTGCCAAGTCCACTTGAGCTATCTACACCAGTGCCAATTCCACAGGCACGATCCGCACTAATGCTACCTGCACAGATGCAGCAAGGGTGCAGTGCATTTACATCTCGTGCCTAGTCAACTACCGTGAAGTCAATCTACAGCCAAGGCGGTAAGGGCAAACCGAAGAAGATGGATGATAAGATCCCCTACTTGCCTTGGCCTAAAATTTTGTGTTAGGCAAGCCGTTGGTCGTCTTGAAAGAGCGCGTTCTAACTCTAGGACTATCTTGTCAAAGATTGTATAAGTATTACATAGAACAGACCAACAAGCTAGAGGAACAACAGCGCTCAGGTGTCAATGTCAAGTTCATACCGCATCATCTGCAGCACAATATTCATAACCATATCTTCACGGTGACCTTCGAGGACTTATTCTTTCTTTTCACACTCAACGCCCTCGATGCCTCACTAATCACAGTCTATGTTTATGTAATATCGATAAATATCATATATAACTCATTACTTTTGTGTGTGTATGTATAGATACATAGTGAGTGAAAACAGAATAACGAAATCACCGGTTGGCTTCCTTGGCCCACACTTGGTCGCCATAGAAATCATCAAAGAGGATGCATCCTTCGTCAAGAATTATATTACAAAGGTATTGGAGGGTCATCGCGATAAGGAATTTATACTTATGCCCTACAACCAGAGGTAAGTACTACTCTAGTGACTATACTTGTTGATTTTTACTTTATAAGTACCACGAACTTAGGTTTAATGACCAAGACATACTTGTGTAGGTTCCACTGGATTCTAATTGTATTTATACCAAAATGGAACAGGGTAATATACCTTGATTCCCTAAAGAAGAATAAAACCGACTGCACAGTTGTCCAACAGTAATCAACAGGTAAACACATTTTTTCATAGATAACTCTATTATATTCTTTCCTTCCTTTCCAATGACTAAGGTTAACTTTTTGAAATCATATAGGTCATTCGCTACATACGTTGCAAAGGTATGAAAATCCAAGGGAGGGATCGACGCCCTGCAACACGTCCTAGATTTCTCGGTATTCGCTAGTACGCATTAATCATATATAATACTTCATAGTAATTCCTCTCGAACTAACAAATTCTATTTTTTCAATGCCACCAGCAGCCATTGGGCAACAACACCTGTGGATTCTATGTTTGCCACAACATGCAACTACTCTTCGGTTCCACGAAGAACAATCCCGAGGATAGTGTGCATACTTCTTGATGTCTAAAGTCATAAAGAAGATGGGGAGTTCTAAAATGTAGAATGAATTTCACTGGGATAAGATTGAGTTTAATTGTTCATGTGAATATTTGTTCATGGATGAATAATTTATTTTATTTCTATTAATTGATTTGTGAAATAGATGTTCTTGTTTCTGAAATGAATAAATGTGAATTGAATGCATATATACTGTATTGATCTGCTTGTTTCAGAGGGCATGGCTAGCATTTTCTGAGGCTAGCCAACAAATAGAAATAGATTTAGGAACAGAAAAGAATATCACAGCGATTATTAACTCGTAACCCGTCTGTGATATTTGACTATCACAGATGGTTTTTAGTAGAAACTGTCTATGATATATGGTTTATCACAAATGGTTTCAACTGTAAACCGTCTGTGATATATAAATATAAATATTACAGGCAGTTTGTAGTTGAAATCGTTTGTGATAAACCATATATCATAGATGATTTCTACTAAAAATCGTCTGTAATAGTCATATATCATAGACGATTTTTTACTAAAAACCGTCTATGATAGTCTGTATTATAGACGATTCTAAAGCTGTTTGTGATGACCTCATATCATTACTGACCCATAAACTTAGACGGCTGACGAAACCGTTTGTGATGACATTTTTAACTATCTGTGATGACCTTTTCTACAATAGTGTGGTATGTAGAGAGAGAATGGTTAGATAGAGATTTTAGATACAACCACTCCAATAACTTGTTACTAAAGTTTGTATTTACATGAAAGAGAATGACTAGTTTGCAAAGCGATGGTTACACTAGTTTCTTTGTTTCCACAAAGACTTATACTTGTGTGAGTATCGACCTTCTTCTCTCTTTTCTCTCGCTCTCTTCCACCTCACCAAAAAGGTGACATGGCATAGACTAAGTATCAAGCAAATTTGCTTATTGGGAGCAATATTATTAAGTCGTCAATTAATCGTAGATTAGCCATCCAGTTGGTGCATGGCTGATGACTAGGGTCCTTGACTCGACTGGAACACCTAGTCGGATGACTAATCGATGACCAGCAGCAACTAATATTTCATAGCTAGTGCATGACTTGATGGACCACTGTCTCTTTACCCTAGCAGACCGAGCCCAATACCTCCCCACAAGGCCCATGACCAACGGTAACAGTGGTTTAGGCGCCAACAAGATAGAGGAGCTGCAGTAGCACAGTCCTATCGAGGCAGAGGAGTGGCGGTGGCAGAAAGGCAAGGGCAACAACAAGATGAGAGGTAGAGGAGCAAACTAGACCTTGCTTACAAGGTCTAGCCCATCCAGCCCATCACTAATGATTAAAGGGCAGGGAAGAGCAGCTCTTAGGTTTACATTCCCACCAAACAGCTGCCGCACACAACTGCTGGCGATGGGAGCTCTCGATGGTGCTGCCCCATTGTGCACTCACTACTACCCACTCTCACCTCTTCACAGTCAGCAACAGCAGGAGCACGAGAGGGAGCTACGCAGGGCTACCGACAAAGACAGGTGTTGCCGATGGGGTTATTGATGGCAATGACTCCTTTACCCTTAACTCTGGCAGCTGTTGGCAAGCGCCACCTACACCCTAGGTTCCTCTCTCCCTCTCCCTTCAGATCCTTTTTTTTGATTTTCTCCCTTACACTCTATTTTTTGCTGCTCTGTTTTATTCTCATGGCAGTAGCAGCAGCAAGTCGTAGTAGCAGTAGAAGGCAGCAAGTAGTAGAAGCATTCAACATGTAGCGATAGACTAGTTAGCAACTAGTTGGCGAGGTGGTATCATGGCAACGCGACTCGACTATACGATTTAATAACCTTGATTAAGAGTGCCCTAATCCGCCGGTTGGACCAGTAAAAGAGGCACCAAAATCTTTGGGGAATGATGCGAATAAACACGGGACAAGTAGTGGGAAACAACAAATGAAAAATACCACATGGTTCCAATGCTTAGATTCCACTCAATTCGATCCAATTTAATTCAATCACCTTTTCAAATGTGCAGTCTTTCTCATAGATGTAGACGTTGAGGAGGTCAGGCAACGCTGTCGCAATGTGACGTTGCGCCACGTGGGCGGCGTGGAGGTCGGGCGGCGCGGCTCTGGTGTGCCAAGGCATTGGAAGAAAGAGATGGGAGAGAGAGATAGAGAGAGGTGAAGGCATGGTGATGGAGAAGAAGAGATGGGGATGGATTGCTTTGAGATTCTTGTTGGCTAGGTGGTAAAATTTGGGATAGGGCACCTAAGGAGGGGATTTAGGGTAACATATCCTATGCACACGAGCACCTTTGTGCACCTATGCACTCAGCGACTCAAGGCCATCTGATTGACATCCAAGGCCCTAGATCCATGCGGGAAAATTTCGCGAAAAACAACCCACTTGCTCCTAGCACATTTGTGAAAACCCCTTTGGTTTACTCCCCTCCCATCTCCTCCTAAGACCAATCCCTTATCCTTCACATGATAGCTCTCTCTCATCGACCACCCCTCGATGCGGTGGTGACCTCTCCACAGCACTGCATCAAGCCTCCACCTAAGGTGGAGCTGCCCCCATCTAGCACCACATTGAGCCTCCTACGCGATAACCACGGGCAACATGCGACCATGGGTTACCTCTCCGTGCGGCAGCGATGGTGACTAGATCCTCGAGAAGGCCAACAAGGGTGGTGGTGGTACCGACTAGTTCCACAGGTCCCCTTCAACCATCTACATTCACAACTTGAATTTGCATTGAACATGTGAACTCAACCATATACATTCACAACTTGAATTTGTATTGAACATGTGAACTCAACCATCACATTCTAGGGAGGAAGCGGCGGCTTTTCACAAAATTGTTCCACATGGATATAGGGTCTTGATGGCGATCGGATGGCCCTGAGTCGCTGAGCGTATATGTGCACGAAGTGATTGTGTGTATAGGATATATTGCTGGGGGTTTACGGGCCTCCTAGAGAACTTTTTCCGTGCAGGGGAGAATCGAGCCAACACAAACTAACCCATGGTCCTTACTCCATCCACATCGACAAACAAAAATTACTTTATCCTAACATGTACATATATGAGCTTAAAATTCGAGAGCAATCACCTCCTTCCACACACACGGAGAGACAGAGAGAAGGCGGTTAGCAAATGCTAGTGCTATTAGCGAGAGCAAAGGGCCTAAAAGTTTTACTGACAAATCAATCACACACCCAACCCCTTCACACATGCACATTGTTTGGTTATGTACACATGGTAGTAACACCAGTGAATATTGCCAGCCGCAGCAGCATCACCACTCGCTGCCGAGGATCAGCTCGGCGGCGGCGCCCATGGCCTCCGGCCCGCCCCTGCGAAGAAGAGCGACGGCGAGCTCGTCCTCTTTCCACTGCCGGAGCCCGCTGCTGAGCCTCTTGAGCACCTTCAGGTCCACCTCCTGCACCCAGCACGGGGTGCACTCCACCACCAGCCCCACGAAGCCTGAGACGTAGGCGCGCCACAGGGACAGGTCGCAGGCCAGGGAGATCTTCCCGTCCAATGCGCTTGCCAAGAACTCGAAGTGCGACCGCATGACCCTTTCTCGACGCCGGGATACCGGCGTCGGGTCGATGCCCCAGGCAAACATCCCAGAGTACACTGCAAAGTAAGCAAGCGCATGGCCGCCCAGCTTGTATACTGTTCCTCCACTGGCGCCTCCTTGACCCAGGTTCTGCACAGAGAGGAACCAAGAGGGCAGCATCTCTTGGAACAGAGACTGGACAAGGGCTGTGCCGCCAGATAACCATACGAGCGTCGCTCCTAGTGATGCCGCCACCTTCACTTGCGTCATTGCAGTAGCGAGAGATAACTGTCCATGTCTCATCCCATACTTGGCTTTCTTTAGCTTGTCTGACCGATGTCTGGACACTGTTGTTTCAGCTATGTCTTTCACCGAAAGCATTAGTAAGGAAAGTATTTCTTCTGCAAGTATGGAGCAGTCCTTAATGCACCGAAATATTCGGAGATAGAGGATTCCTGGCGCAACTGGTGAGAGACCACCGGAGCAATGAGAGCCAAACCCATGACCCAGAAGGCTGGCAACGCCTCCACAACTACGTACTGATGTAGACGACATGCCTAGGGTAGCGGTGAAGCAGCTTCGGAGGAGTTGGACAACTGCATCGTTGTTATGGTGGAACACCGTGCGTGAAGCTGAAAAGACCAGGAAATCACTCCATCGCTTCACCTTTTGAGTCCATAATGCCGCGACTATGGCCATGCTTGGCCAAGGGCAGCTTGCAGCAAGGTTCTCCAAAGCTGGACCAGCAAGGTTAAGGAAACGTTCCGACGCCTTGTCAAGTTTGTATGTGATGGTGAGGCTCACAAAAGCAGCCAATGGCAATGGAAGTGTACCCAAAGTACTTCCTCCTGTGATACAGACTTGAATTAATACTCTGCGCGCAAACTTAATGTAGCACAACGCATAACAGGAACAGTGGTAGTAAAGCATAAATGCATAAACAGTCACTGCATGGAATAAACGGTAACAGAAATAAGCACCTGTGACAAGCCTTGGAACATCAACACCAGTGGCAGCTACAATTTTCTTGATATGCTCTTCAACCATTGATAGATTGGCAGCGGGGCTAGGCCAATCTGTTCCATTCATGAATGCTGGTTTCCAAACACCTCGTGTCACTTCGGCTGAAAAGTAGCTTACTATTGTTGCAAGAGATGCAGGCAGAAAATCAGCTAGATCTTTGAGACCTGAAAAATGGAAAAGGCAGCATCAAACACTCTGTGATCCCATAGCCCACAGCAAATAGTAATGGTTAACTGCGGAGGTTCAGTCCTCACTCTTAATTCTAAAATCATAATTGACAAAGTTGTTGACCTAAATTGGAAACAACAAACCTGTAGCCAGTTCACGTGGAAATAGTCTACCATGGGAGCAAGCAGTCAGAGCAGCATCAACCACAAATGGAACAGCTTCCAGTATTTCCCAAGCAGGTAATTGAGGCCAAAGATGTGAATCATCACCACCAGGACCAGAGGAGTTACTTATGCTGCTACTTCCAGATAAAGAACCAATAGATGTGCTTCCTTTGTTGGCCTTTCTGAACATCAAGTTGAGAAGGCTGTCTACATTGTTATGTACAGGTGTTCCATGGGCAAGTCCAGAGAGAGTTGAGGCCAGACAAGCTTGGTGTTGTCGGTACCATAACTTCAACTTTGGGAATGAATCCATAAAAATAGGATGCTCAGATGATGGGCTTGAAGTAACTGGTAATTGCTTCTGGCTGTTTCTACTTTTGGCCAAACTGCCGGCAGATATAACTTGGGAGTTCCGCAATAACAGAAGGTACTCAGGAGTTCGTTGTGAGCCAACTGGAGCACCATCTCCCATTACACAATATTCAAGTGGTGGATGGTTAAACTTCCAGAGTCTCAACAGAAGAATGAATGCATTTGAGAAGACCGTGTGAGCAGATATTTCCTCTCCTGTTCTCAGCATGCAGGAAACACTTGGGGAAAGACACCCGAAAACTTCACATATCGCCATGAGCGCAGCAGCCAGCTCTGGAACCTGTTGGTGTTTTTGGAGAATACACATATTTCAGAATCAAAACGTAAATATAAACTGGTAAATGGAAGACAAGGTAGGTTGCCGTATTAACCATACCAGGCCATGGAATGAGAATATTGGAGCGTAGTCTACAGGTGATATTCCAGTGAGAATAACATTAAGCATTGGACCATGCTTTATTAACTGGCTCTCTCTTTCAGAATAATCAACAGGATCAGAAGGTGAGATCAGTTTGACAACTAAGCGAACTGTATGCTCCTACAAGATAAGAGACCACAAGGTCAGAAAATTAACAACTTCAAGACAGCCAGAAGTTAAGCTAGCTAGCCATCAGGGAAAAAAGGAAATGCATGCTGCTTCCGCATACATAACTGCTTTGAAATTAATCAAATGACTGGGACCAACAAGAAGTAGTCATACTACGGAAATTGCACTACACTAACCTGAAAATTCCAACCTCGTAGCAAAGTAGCTCCACAGAGAACAGTGGCGGCATAAACCTTATCCTCATCTGACCCATTGACTGCAACTTCAAATAACTTCTCGAGCTCTGCTAAGCTTCCATCAAGGTTATGAGCTTTATTCAGTGATTTATTAACAGGGACAATATATGAGCACTAACTAATATACCATGATTCAGTCATACATATTAATAGCAATTAACAGCATCTCAGAGCAAACAAAAGCAAATACTAGCTATAGTGTGGTACCTCTAATCAATGCAGTCGATCCTAATACTATGATGATATAACTGGCTAACTGCTTTTTTTTTCCTGAATCGTATTCAGACATACAAATGATGATCATGAGTTCAAAAATGTCGTTCTCTTTTTTTTTTATGTAATTGGTGACATCTCTTGTTGGAAATGCCAATTCCAAATGCATGTTAAATTAATATTCACTTTTTTCTCGGAAAAGAGATGCACACCTTGAAGCAGGAGTTGAGACCAACATATTAACCAATGACTGAGTTAATGGTGTGCCCTTCATGAAAGATGACCACCCAGCAAGTTGGCTAGGGAGTGAATGAGATGTGGAGTTGACATGACCATTAATATAACCAGGCCAATAGTAGGCTGATGTATCCAACAAGTTCCTTGAGATACATGACTCCACAATCAAATGCCACATGTTTCCAGCTGATCAAAATGCAAACAAGATTGATATTCAGACTTATGCACATTATACTGTCAAATATTAAATTACATATGTATTTCAATAAAAAATGTTTCAGGAGCAATCACATACAATAATTTGTTGTCCTATCATTGACATTTTCCATGTAACCACTGCTAATATTGATTCCTGAAACGAACATTGCAGCTTTCAAAGCAGCCTGATTAGCTGCCGAGATGATAGATGGAGGAGGAACAAGCAGACTTTCATAATCACCAAGCGTTTTTAAGCTTAACACCAATTCTTTGCGCAGATCACCCCTTGCTGTCTTTACTTTCCAATGGCTGTTGAGCTCTGTTTCACCGTGACATGAATTTGCTTCCTCAATTATGTCAGCAATTGCAAGTGTTGTGATAGACAACAGCATGCATAGCCGTGTGTCTAGATGAGGCACAGGACCTTCGATCGGTTCTCTTTCCTGCTTGTTTTATAGGATCCAAGATTAGGATATGAAAGGTGTTCTTGATTCTGGCTAAACAGAACGAAGAGTGAAGACTCACCCTTTGTACAAGGCGAAGCGATGCTATCCAAAGGGCCAAGAAAGCATCATGCCAGGTGGATCTATTGGCTGCTTGAAGTGCCTTGACCAAACCTGCACACTTCTATTCAGTTAAAAAAGCAGCAGCAAAAAGCAAAAAAATGAGAGAAAAAAAATTATGATTCAATAGAACCAAGGATTTCATTTATATTGATGGAATTACCACTTAAAATCTCAATGGAATTTGTTGCAGCAATTGATTCATCAAGGCAATCCTCAAGATACATGTCAATTGGAATCCATAGTGCAGAATAGCTAGCACCAAGGCATCTTCCATTTGGAGAAGATAGAGGGTTAAAAGCCACCATGGGGTGGAATTTTTTGCGCAGACTATTTTTATTTTCTCCATAGACATTGTTGTCATCTAGAATCAACTGCTGAAATGCCTCCAAGGACATTGTTGAAGTTTGTAAGGTAGATGAGTTTGTCACAAGCAATTGTAACCGATTAGTGAAAGCTCCCCACTGAGTTTGCCTGAAGCATTAAACATTGTTAATAATGATATTAAACACAAAGGTGCCAGATTTTTCAAAAAACAGTAAGTGTGATCCGTTGTGGTGTCTTAAAGTAAGAATGTGCATGCTCCCCACTTCGGTCATTTACATGAACAAAGAATGCCTTCTATCCAAGCCTACATTGGTTCAGTTGTCCCAATGGTTCATCTTTGGCTCATTCTACAGTTTAGTTCTGAACTTCTGAATTATTCCAACTGCAATAATAAATGGTAGCATGCACCCATTGTATAAGTTTGTGTCCCATGGCCACAGTTTCTAGCGAACATTCTTCTTAGTTATTGAAGTAGTAGAGCAAATCAAACATCACAGGTACAGCCAATGTTACATGAGGCATATACCCTACGTGCTTCTACAGCATTAGTTCAATGTTAGCACTGCAGTCATTAAAAAAGGTTTGTATAGTCATTCCATAAATATAATGGATCTGATATGTTCCGGTGGTGTATTGCTCAAGATTGTGCTGGTCCGGCACGATCTTATGCAATAGCTTGTAGCACCCAAAAGCTGCAGCCCACACTAACAGTTTTAAACCTAGGGCTTCTTCCGGAAGCTTGACTTGAGAACTTTAAGCCAATTATACGATTAACTATTTAGGCCTATGGGGCATCTGGACTGCAGACATATAAGTCAGTCAACTAATTCATTGGAAAGAAATTCAAGTGACCTTCAATTGACCAATCATAACAAGACAAATTTACAGTTTCTTAGTGATAGGAAGAAAAAGCTGAAATAACTCAGTAAAGGAGTATTTGAAGTTGAAAAGACATACATGTTTTCGCGTGCCAATGAGAGGATATGAGTAATTACTTTATCATGCAGAAGATGCCCAATGAGCTCTATAGTTATCACACTATTCATCTTCTGCAACTTCTCGATTTTCTCGGTTCTTTGTTCAGAAAAAGTTCCTTCAAATGCATTCACATCTTGAGGCCTAGTTGGCCATTGAGCTTTCTTCTCTGGAGTTAACTCTAACAGGTCTTCATCATCTAATGCAGCATCAACTAGCTGCCATAAAATGCACAGGACAAATTCAACAACAAAGACCCCTGGTTCACATGTTGAAGAGCCAAATATCTTGGAGAGACTAAGGTTGTCATCTATTAACTGCATGATCCTGCAGAAATATGAGAAGGCATTAGCAAACTTCCCTTCTTTTGACCACACAAATTATCACCCCAAAAGACGGCTATATTTACCAATTTCCATGTAGTTATGATACTACTACAGGAATAAATTGCAGTAACAGAGGTCTATGCAAAGCACAGGCATAGGATACTAATAGACCAGACATATCACTACAGAGTACAAAAACATTTTTACAAGAAACACGAAAGAACGATACGCGACAGTGAACAAACAAGACAATGTAAGAGGAACTGAAGAATATAAAAACGAAGAAATTTGCAGATCACAACTTCTGAAGGCAATGCCACTTTGACCAACTTAATAGAATAAATTATATGCAGTACTCAATTACTGTAGGACAACTGGGCCTTTCCACCAGGTGAGACTCATCCCTTGCATTCTTGCAACTTGGTGCTCTTTGGTAGAAATGCTGGATAGCCCAGCTACCCACTATACAGATACAAGAAGGTGGTATACTGGTACTCATATAATACAACCACTTGATACTAAAATGTCCATTTGCATTGATGCATGGAGTATTACTAAATCATCTAGAACACTGGACGTATGCCCCTGATGTTATTTCAAAACTTGACTTACACATACAATGTATTACAAAACTACAGGAAGAAGTCAGGGTGGGTAAGCTCACTTTTTGAAATTCGCTGCTTTCATCTGAAAACAGAAGTTGAATCCATGTCTCCGCAAGAGCTCCAAATAAAGTCTATACGCTGTTGGCCTTGCAAACCGGTGAGGAATGACCCTGCAAGGCAGAATAACACAGTGAACCCATCAAGACAACGTTGCAAACAGTCGTGTAATCCTATCGTACCATACATTCGCCGCCAGTTGAACTGATTAGTGCCCGTTGGATTTTGCCACTTGTTTATCTAATTATTACTCTGAAACAAACTTCATCAAACTACACTGGTTAATCCGATCAGTGTGAACTCGATTGGCCAGCGAGCAACTGATCACAGAGGCAACATAGGAGTACGTCTTCTGGTACAATACATCTACCATCTACTGATCTACATTGTCCATTTTACTCAGACAGCAATTTTGTTTCTCAAATTTGTGGAGCAACCACATCAGAGCTGCCTACAATCATGTACGGGCCAGGCTGCGAAACAAGCACACTTCTTCTATTCCCATGCCCGCCTCAAGTCATTCCGAGAGAAAATTCCTGGATCCGAACTAGCACTGATTCGGTTGCGATACGCAAAAGCGCAGACTCCATCAGACACCACGCACGGATCACGCGCATTCGCCTCTCCTGCCACTCGCCGAGACTACAAACACTAACCACCATCGCGAAGCTGAACCGTACCTCGAGGAGAGCAACGCGAAGAGGAGCGCCGGTGACGCGAGGCGCGCGGCGAGGGCGGCCTCGGCGTACTTCCACGCCGCGGCGGGGGCACCGCCCCCGCCCCCGGAGAGCACCGCCCCCGCCAGCATCGCAGCGAGACCCGCCGAAAACGGTACGTCCCCCCTCTCTCCCGCCGCCGCCGCCGCCACCCGCACCGCCCACTCCGGCGGCGGGCGCGCCTCGGCCTGCGCGGCCTTGGTGTACTCCGCGGTCCACTCCACCCACGACGACGCCGAGAACGCCATGCTGACGAACGGAGGGCCTCGCCACCTCGCCTGCGCCGGCGGCTGAGCGGGTGTCTCTAGCCGTGGCGGTGGCTGCGCTCGCCGTCGCCAACGTAGGCGTCGTGGGGTGTGGAGAGGGATATGTGTTTTGGTGGTGTGTTACTGTGTGCTGGTGTAACCACTTCGCCCACCGCACCATCACAAGGTGGTCCCGCCCCGGATCGTTTGCTCCGCACAGTGAAGACCTCAAGACACCTCTCTCAAATCTCAGTCCAATTTGGCTTTATGCCTTATATCAAATAGTTAAATAAACAAGATAATTTTTTCATTATTATTTTAAAATAATTTATTAGAATAATTTATTTTCAAACAATTTATCGATATTTTGCAGCGACTTTTTAGTCTACGAATTGTCCTCCACATGTTTGCTAATCACCTTAAGCTCTAGACTAGGAATGGCAACGGGGCCCCATTCCCCGTTCCCCGTCGGGGAATTCCCCTATTAGGGGACGGGGATGGGGTAATTTTGCTTCCCGCGGGGAGGGATTTGGGGGGAAACTCCCCCCATCGGGTGAAGCGGGGGCGTTCTCCTATTCCCCGTCCCCGTCCCCCGTTCGGGGCCCCGTTTTTACAGTATGACATGTGGGCCCATGTATATAGTATATAAGGTTTTGAGAATCCACAGCCCCCAAACCCTAAAAACATTTCTCCAACCACACAGCCACAGCCCACAGGCGGCGGCCCCGAACGGCTCCTCGCCTCCTCCCCGCACGGCCACACCCCACACCCAGCGTCCCAGCCACCCAGGCGGCAGCCGCCGGCGACCATCTCCGCGCTCCCGGTCCCTCGGACCTTGGCGGCGGCGGCGGCCAACTCCTCCCCTCGGAGTCTCGAACCCAGGCCGGCGGCGGCGGCCAACTCCTCCCTCGGACCTTGGCGGCGGCGGCGGCCAACTCCTCCCCTCGGAGTCTCGAACCCAGGCCGACAGCGGCGGCCAACTCCTCCCCTCGGAGTCTCGGACCCAGGCCGACGGCGGCGGCCAACTCCTCCCTCGGACCCAGGCGGTGCAGAGGCTCTAGGCGACGGCAACGCGGAGGCTCCAGGCGACGACGGCGCGGAGGCTCCATCGGGGACCCAGATCCCCGACGGGGGGCAGGGACGGGGAGATTGTGTCCCCGCGACCGGGGACGGGGGCGGGGAGCAGGGAAAAATTCCCTGGCGGGGGTCGGGGACGGGGAGCCACTCCCCGCCGGGGAATGGCCCCGTTGCCATTCCTACTCTAGACATCGAGGGACAACCGTCAAATCTAAGTAGTACTCGATGTTCTAATCACATTGTAAGAGGGTAACTTGAATTTCCAAGGTTCTTTCTTCTAGATTTGCCCTTGATCCTCGGAGGTACGTACCTGCTTGCAGGACGGTCATCTCTATCTCCCATGTAGGGATGGCAATTGTGCCCGTTTACCCGTGTACCCGCGGGTAAATACCCTAATGGAGTCGGGTATGGGATGGATTTTTTACCCACGGGTAGGAAAATAGGGGGAAATCTCTGCCCATCGGGTACGCGGGTACGGGTATGGGTTAGCTCTACCCGTACCTGTCTCGCCCATTTACCCGTGAAATGGACTGACAGGTGGGTCCCATAAAAACAAACCCTAACATCACAACTCAGGCATCTCCTCTCGGGCTCTCGGCTCCCAGCCAAAGTCCCAGCCGCCGCCCCCAGAGTCCCAGTATCCCCGACTCCAAATCGCCCCCCGTTCCCCCGCCCGGTCGCCCCGCTCCTCGCCACCCCCCGTTCGGCCGTTCCCCCGCCCGGCTGCCCCGCTCCTCGCCACCCCCCGTTCGGCCGTTCCCCCGCCCGGCTGCCCCGCTCCTCGCCACCCCCCGTTCGGCCATTCCCCCGCCCCGCTCCTCGCCGCCAGTCTCCACCGACCAGATCCGGCGGTCCGGCCGCTTCTTCCTCCAGTCTCCGACCAGATCCGCTCCTCGCCGCCAGTCTCCACCGACTAGATCCGGCGGTCCGGCCGCTTCCTCGCCGCCAGTCTCCACCGACCGATCCGGCAAAACTCAGGTGAGCCTCCTCCGGAATCCCGACTCCCTCTAGTGACGCCGCCTCCAGCCGCCTCTTGCGCAGTTGTCTCCGGCCGCCTGTCGTCCATTGTTCGGGTGGTGTCTCCGTTCGCAGCTGGACTCCCGACTACCTCCAGTGATGCCGCCACCTGCTGCCTGCCGCCACCTGCCGCCTCTTCCTTGTCGGCTCAAGTTCAATTATGTAGCTCAAAGTTTGTATATCCCTAAATGCAGATTCAGTGCTACTGCTACCAGTGCTTTGTGGCTTATGAATGACTCCCGATATATTAAAATAAATTGTACTTATGAATGTTGATACAAAGACATTTTCAGTTAAGCATTAAAGTATATTGTACTTATGAATGACTCCCGATATATTATGGTGATATTCAATAGATTTTACTCACTTCCATTGCTACCAGTGCTTTGTGGCTTGAAATCTGTTTTGCAGACTTACTGGCTATGCCTTTATGATTTAGGAATCAGCAGTTAGCACATGAATGAGTGTTTTCCATCTTGCATCTGTATCTTAGGTGACAAATTATACTTGTGCGAGCACGTTTGAAACTAAAAGTACCGATTTGAAGTATATAGGCAAATAACTGTCACAAAAGAATACACTGGTCTGGTGCAATTTACCTTAAATTATTTGTACTTTCATTGTATTTGTAGTTGTTGAATATGTGAATTTGTGATGCATTGGTGATGTTTGCATGTGAATATGTGATGTACTCAATTCGCGGGTAAACGGGTATGCCCGCGGGCGACGGGTATGGGCGGGGTTTTTTACCCGTGGGCGGGTACGGGTATGCTCGTGGGCGAAAAATAGGGTCGCGGGTACAGGTATGGGCGAGCACTACCCGTACCCGCCGCACCCGATTGCCATCCCTACTCCCATGTAACTTCTGTTGTAAAACTTTTTACTACAGTAGTGAAGATTTTCAGGAGGGCCTAAATCCCCTCCGTTGCCTCTTTAAAAAAAATTGCAGTTAATGAATGTAATTATGACCTTTGTAGTTTGTAATGATTCTTGTATTTTCGATAGCACTCGCTGGTTTCATTTGTGGATATCAAGTCATCCTAACTAACGAGGCATGCACGTGTAAGGAACATGGCCATCCAATGCCAGTGGGATTTACACACAGAATTTCTTTTCAATAAGTTCAAATTATACATAAAAGAATAGGTTTTGTATGAAACCCGTATTTGACATTTTTTTTTGAGAAAAACAACTATTTCATAACTCAACAGGAAGCTAGACTTAATGTTATGTGAGAAGTTTGAAAAGAATTAATTGTGAGTTACATTAAAGGCCTTTTTTAACCACAACAGGCTTCAGCTGTGGACTTTTATAATATATAGGAAATAGGTTTGAAAAAAAATGGGAGCATGTGTATCTTACCACCAGTTATGTAAAGAATGGTCTTCCACTACTACAGAAAAGATCATCACAGACGGTTCAAAAACGTCATCACAGACGGTTTTGTGAACCGTCTGAATTTATGGGTCAGTGATAATACGAGGTCATCACAGACAGTTTTCGAACCGTCTGTGATATATAGTTATCACAGACGGTTCTTAACTAAAAACCGTCTGTGTAAAAACCGTTTGTGATATTCCCTTCTACTCATAAACCTATTTCTGTTTATTGGATAGCCTCAGGAAATGCTAGCCATGCCTTGTGAAACAAGCAGATCAACATGTACATGTATACATCTAATTCACATCTCAAACATAAAACATCCATTTTTATTAAGATTCGAGCCTACCATTACAATATACCAAAACAACGAGCAGGTTACACAACAAGAACAGAGAAAAAACAAAGATCCTCTATGCCTTCTCGCCCCTGATGCAACGCATGAGCTGGATGTCTTTGATGCCCACCATCGTCGGCGTTGATTGAGCGTCTGCACGGTTGGCACGAGCTAGTTGCTTATGCGGTGTCTTGCCTCCCGTAGACTTGTGCGTCGTCTGCAAGGAGGAGGAGAACAGCAAGGAGGAGGACAGCAAGGAGGAGGAGAACAGCAAGGAGGAGGACAGCAAGGAGGAGAAAAACAGCAAAAAGGAGGATAGCAAGGAAGAGGAGACCAGCAAGGAGGCTGGGTTTTGGTTATATATATAGGGGAGGGAGAGGCGGGAGTTCGAAATTTTTGGCGCGGGAACGGAGAGGCGGAGCTACGATCTGTAGGGTGAGGATTGGTGGATTTCTATTGGCTATGATTGGGTTGAGGAGGATTGACGGGCCCAGCGGTCAGATTATCACAGACGGTTCTATATATAGAACCGTCTGTGATGAATGAATATCACAGACGGTTCTATATATAAAACCGTCTGTTATATAGAACCATCTGTGAATTAGAGCACAAATTTTATATACCGATGCAATATAAAAAACTAGTCTAAAAAGATAAAATAGCAAAGTTTTATATAACTTATATATACTCATTGGAAAGGTTTCGATGAGATCTACAACTTTTCAGTTGAAGCAAAATCCAAATTCCAAAAGGAAGACCAAGAAAAAGGGCAAAAACAGAAACCAAAAACTTGCGACGTAGGTTTAGGTCCAAAGATGGCCGATTTTCGGGGTATTGGAGGGCGACGGGCGCAAACGGGTCATTTTTTTGGATCGGGCTCATCGTTAGCTTTCCAACGAGTACAGAATGTCGAAAACGGACACCGTATGCAAAAGTTATGCCCGTTTTACTGAAGGTGTCTCAAAACTGAATCATACTTGGACTTAAGCGGGAAAATATGAAATTTTGAGGGATTGCAAGACGGGAAACGTATTACGGACGGTTTTTATTATAAAACCATTTGTGATACTGGAATACCACAGACGGTTTTATAATAAAAACCGTCTGTGATATTCAAGATTATCACAGACGGTTCAGCGGTAAGAACCGTCTGTGATACTCCTTTTTCCCGCCATAAATACCACAGACGGCTTCCAAATTAAAACCGTCTGTAATAGTGTACATCACAGACGGTTTCACAAAACCGTCTGTGATTTGGCATCTAGTATTAGGCTTTCTGTAGTAGTGTGCAAAGCCGGCTTAGACCTTATTTGAGTGTACCACAGATCAAAATATTGTACAAAAGCAATTTTAGATATAATGTCTAGATAATAGAGTTTATACCGGCTAAAAAGCCCGCGCGATAGCAAGACGTTGCGTCTGACTCCTTTTATTTATTTATATTAAAAAGGAAAATAAGATTTCAAAGTAATATCGGGCCAAAATTCATTAACTTAAAACCATTTTAGCCAATATTCTAACTCTTTTATAAAAATTTCAATTTCTCACTTGCTTATGTCCTTACCCGGCAGCCGTATCCGACGCATGCATCGTCCTCAAGTCATGGCCGCCGCATCCGCTGCATGCATGCACTGTATTTTCAGCTTGCATCTAGTGATGACAAATGTGAAGTACAAACTTTATACTACCTAAAACCAGATGTAAAGGCTTAGGGCATAGGCTCTCACTGGTTGCAAGCTTAAAAGTCCGACAAGACACAACACTCAACTTGGCCACCGCTCACTTACAGATAGGGGTGAAAACGGATCGGATATTTCCCGACCGACCGACCGCCGAATCCGAGTCGGATCGAATTCGGATAGTCATATCGGATAATTATCGGATTCGGAGTCGGATTCGGATAGTTGCTTTCGGATACGGATTCGGATTCGGGAGCGGACTATCCGACGGATACGGATACTATCCGGAATTTTATCGGATAATACCCGGATATATTTTTCGGATATCCGGCCCATCAGCCAAATCATCATTTTCAGCCCATCAGCCCATTAGCAAATCCAAATAAATTCCCACAAATCCAATAAATGCAAATAACTCCAAACAATTCCAGAAAATGCACAAAAAATATTATAAATCTAGGAGAACTTAGGGAAATAACATAAACTATTTTTAGCTTTTAGAAAATAGTTAAAATAAGTTTTTTTGCTCTTGGCTTTCAAATAAAATCTAGAAAAATCCAAATAAATTTCAACAAATCCAATAAAATATGGGATATTCCATCAAGAAAAAAAGAAGATAAGCTAAAAAAGGTTCAGCCATATGAAACTCCGAGCCTATGTTATCCGCCTATATTATCTGTTTCCGAGCCGAATCCGTTATATATCCGTCCCGACGGTACCGTATTCGAAACTCCGAATATTCCGAATTCGTATTCGTATCCGGTCTTACCGTATTCGACTCCGAATCCGAAAAAAATATATGGGTTAGGATACGGTTTAAGCAATATCCGACCGAATCCGATCCGTTTACACCCCTACTTACAGACACTGTGTCAGCATACTAAGGTTGGGCTGAAAAGCTGTGACTTATGATTGAAATTTCACTGTAAGCTGAAGGTGGCTTATTTGGTATAATTAAATTTAAAAAATTTAAAAATAGAAAAACTATGCTAGCTCATCATGGACAACGCAAACGAATATGAAAAAAAGAACCGTAAAAAAAACCTCAAAAAAGCCAAAAGTTCAGAAAAAGACGAAATTTATGAATAGTGAAAAATAAGTCAGAAGCTGAAACCAAAACGAGCGGGGCCTAAAATACTTAACTGATTTTTTTACACCGGAAAACCTAATTAACCGAACACCTCCCCCTCTGTTGGCATAGCAAAATCTCCTACTGCTGGCATAGTAAAATTCAATTATTTTACTTTCTCTCTCTTTTTCTTTTATCTATATTTTTTAATTCATTCTTCATTTCATTCTTTTCACCCCCTTTTCTTCCTTTTATCTTCTTTACCTCTTTTGTGGGTGTGGCACAGCACCCATGACCGCTAAGTTCAGCTACTAGGTCTTGTAAAAGGCCCAATAGTATAGGGATATATGTATAAATGAATATATCAATGTATCATCATCTTTTGTAATTATTAAGAGGTAGGATGGGAATTTTTCATCCAATCCTATTCATGTATATAAATCTCTAAGAGGGGTACGAGAGAGCCAGGTCCACTCATTTTACTCTCTAGCACCCGTAGTTCTATCTCCTCCCATGAAAAAGGTACCCTGTACCTACTGTTGTGCTCATACTACAACACCCTTCCTCTATCCCTCTCTCTCTTCCTTCTTATCCACCACTGCCTCTTCTCTCCCTCTACCACTCCTCCGTGTGCCCCACGCCATCACCTCTGCATCTGCCTCTTCCCTAAGCAGCCGCTCCGGCTACCTCCCACTTCGTCGATCGTTGCTACCTACCTTGTCGTCTCTAACCCCCATCGCCTTCCTCGTCACCTCTCACCCCCACCAATCGTTGCCGCCTCCCACATCACCTCTCACCCTGCCTCCCACGCCGACTTCCACCCCACTGGTCGCTACCACCTCTCCCTGTGCCGCGAGCCACCGCCTCAATTGGATCCAGTGGCCGCCTGCATCTCCTTGGTCGGATCCAGCAACCTTAAAATCCCTTATGTCCCCTCCCGGTGTCTCTGTTGGCAGTCATGTGTGCGCAACCGTGGTGGCCCAGTCACACCGCCATTGCTAGCCCATCGTGATCATCGCCTGATCCGAGCCCAATCCAAGCCCAATCCACAATAGGTGCATGCTCGAGTCTCTTTTTCTCCCCCAAGTAATCAGGTGGCTAACATCTATGCCACCTCAGATTGGATGGCTCCTATTTCTCAGCTGACTTGGCTCAGTAGGAAAGCTAGAATCCTACCTGGTTTAACTATATCATAGTAAATAAATATGTACATGGGCAAAGAGTCTGAACTATTCACATGAATAGCATTGTAGCTATTTTTTAAAATTTGATCTCCAGACATCCATAGCTACAATAGCTCACCGGGTTTGAAGAGGTTAGATTTATACAAATATATGTCTGAAAATTAAATTTAAAAAAGTGGCTACAGTACGGTGAGGCAGTTCCAAAAGTCTTGACTTTCGATAGTTCCTTGCGTCCTGTGCTACATGTACCTGTGTTATCTTCGTTATCTTCAGTTTGCTCTGCAATGGTACGTGGTGGAGCCCCTTCAAAGGAATACTGGAACTAGGGGTGAAAACGGATCGGATAGTTTCCGCCGGATCCGGACGGATATGGATACAGATTGTGTCGGATCGGATTTTTTCGGATAGTTCTCGGATCGGATACGGATACAGATTTTTTTTATCGGATACAGATACGAATACAGTAAGCCTAGTATCCGTCGAATACGGATATGGATACGGATTATCCGGATAATACGAAAACGGATATCCGAGGGGAGGGGAGGGACTTTAATTTTTATTTTTGGTTTTTGGATTTCAGAAAAGTCTGAGAAATTCATTTAAGCTCAGAAAAATATGAAATAAACTGCAAAATTCCAGAAAAACTCACAGAAGTTCCTGGTGACATTTTGGACTTAATAAAAATATTTTCAACTAATGTTGGTATTTAATTTTTATACTTAAAAATACTTTTTAATTTCAAAAGTAGACCTTTAAACTCCAGAAAATCCATGAAACCAAATAAAAGCCAAATAACTCCAAATAATTAATTTAAAGTAGGATTTTTATAGAAAATCAAAATATCATTTTATTTAATGTCTATTTTTTTGGTTTTCACTTAATTTACTTTTCAAATCGGGCTTTTTCAAAAACAAAAAATCCAGGGCAAAACCCAAAAATAAAATTTAGGCAACAAAAATACTTATTTTAATTTTAATTTTATTTTAATTAAATTTTATTTATTTATATTTTAATAAAAATCTAGACTGTTACAACTTGATGGATGAAATGGAGGAATGAAATGTTCTTATGTTTGTTCAAATTGCTATCATGTCATCATGTGTATTCCATGAATTGCACGTTGTTGTTACTTATGTAGTTATGTTATGATCGACTATTAGGTATATTTTCATTGTGGATGAAAAGACTATGCTTGTTTATATTTCATGAATGTTCTGACAAGATAAACTATTTACGTATTTTCGTTAATTTTGGATGTATAGTTTAAGAGGTTTTCATGTTCCGATAAATATTCGTAACCGTATTCGTTTCGATTCGTATTCGATCCATATCTGTATTCGATATTATTCGTATTTTTATTCGTATTCGAGTTATCCGTATTCGTATCCGTATCCGAAAAAAAATATGAAAACAAATATGGTAGAGGCATTATCCGTCCGTATCTGATCCGTTTTCACCCCTAACTGAAACAGAGTACAGCCTCACCCTCCAGGCTACCTCCGCTCAGCCCCGTTGGGTGCAGAGGATCCAGGCGCTGGGCCCACCCGGCCCCGACGGTGGACGAATTTTGGACACATGTGTACCCCTAAACACCGGATTTTTTCTATTTTAGCCCTTTTTTGAAAAATATTCACATTTAGACCCCTGGTAGTTTTAATTCCGTTTTTGGACCCAGGGGGTTGACGCCGTGGGTCACGGCGCCGAGCTAACACGTCTCGACGCCCTAGTCCATGGCGCCGAGGTCGCAGGCCCGCTCCAGCGTGGCGGCCGGCGTGGCACCGATGTGGCAGGTACCTCGGCGCCGTGGCTCGTGGCGCCGAGCTCAACGCCGTAGATCTTGGCGCCGAGCTCGGCGCCACCGGGCCCCTTTTCCCCCTCTGTTTCTTTCCTTCTCTCTCCATCATTTTCGACCTCGCGCCTGCCGTCCCCGCCCGCGTACCCGGCCTCCCGCCTCCCCGCCGGGCGGCCGCCGCCGCCCCCTGGTGCAGCCCGGCCTCCCGCCTCCCCACGTCTCCGCCCGCCGCCTCCCCGCGTCTGCGCCCGGCCGCCTCCCCGCGTCTCCGGCCACCGCCCCGTGTCTCCGGCCGCCGCCCCTGGTGCCGCCCGGCCTCCGGCCGCCTCCCCGCGTCTCCGGCCGCCGCCCCCTGGTGCCGCCCGGCCTCCCGTCCCCGCCCGCGTCCCCGGCCTCCCCGCCGCCGTGAAGGACTACGGGTAGGCTACGCTAGCGCAAATTAATAAAAATTATGCCCGTAAACCAAGATCACTGCAGTTATAGATCACGGAATTACCACTAGACGCGCAGGTGCGGAATTGATGCAGCACGTCGGGGCAGAGTAGTCGTACTACGTCGATGCAGCACGTCGGGGCAGAGTAGTCGTACTACTTCCTCATCCTCGTCGCGGCGTCCAACGTACAACTCCTCTCTTGCGGTTCGTCCAAACGCTACAGATGCAGCGCCGCCAAAAGGTATCCACACGTACGGGAGGAAGCGACGCACGCCGGATTACTAGATCCGAGCGAGCGCCCAGGGCGTGGGAGGGGTGGCGGCCAGGGTTTGAGGAGGTCACGAAAAAAATCCTCACAACCCTGTGCGCCCTAGCCCTCCTTTTATAGACGTCCTTATAATGGGCTTCAGCGAATGGAGGCCCATTAGGACTCAATACCCAGTCCAACCCGGATCCAATCCGAATTAGGCTTCAGCCCTTAAGTGTGTGACCCTATGGGTTCACGTATGTTTAGACATGACACGAGTTTACCTACTCGGTCAATAGTTGGTAGCGGCCTCTAGCAAGACGTGCCAACTCCTAAACATACATAAAGATCATATCGAACGAACCATCACAACTTTATGTACATGCCAATCCCTTTGCCTCACGATATTTGGTCGAGCTCCAAGCTGACCACTCTTTCTCGATCCTGTGATCCGGAATCCCTTACTAGGTTAACTCTTAACCTTAAGTAGCATGGCCATGCATTTCTGGATCCGATCACTCGAGGGGCCCAGAGATATCTCTCTCAGGTAGAGAGGGGCAAATCCCATCTCGACTGACCATGCCTCGCAGCATGCTTCATGACAAACCCGAAAGCTACCTTTATAACTACCCAGTTACGGAGCAGCGTTTGATAGCCCCTAAGTAGGTCGATTCACATCTCAAGTACATGCGACAATCTCAGGTCTAAGGACAAGGCGTACACATTGTGTAGAGAGAGAACCATAAGTATAATTGTTATGTCTCATGTTGGGTCGGTCCAACCCCATGTTCTAAACATGTGTCCACATTATTGGTTTGACATCTCCATGTCTATGACCTGTGAAACATGGTCATCAACCGATACATGTGCTAATCCATTATTCACGTGTGACCACATATGAACTTCGACTAGGGACAACTTTAGAATAACCATACAAGTAAAGAGTTTCACAAACAAGTCACATACTTGTTAATCAATACAAAGGCAATATTCAAGGAACATTTATTAAATCATGGATACAACGAAATATCATCATCTCTATGATTGCCTCTAGGGCATATTTCCAACACGCCGCCCCCTGGTGTCGTCGCCTCCCGTCCGCCTCCCCGCCGCGGCCGCCCGCGTCTGCGCGTGGCCTCCTCCCGCGGCTCCGGCCGCCCGCCTCCCCTCCTCGCCCCATCCACGCCGCCGGCCGTCTCCCCTCCCCGCCCGCCCGCGTACTCGTCGTCGTACTCCTCTCTCGCGCGCTCACCTTGTCCCTCCCCTCCCCGCAGCAAGCTTCATCAGGTGTCCATCCCTCTGCTGCTACTCTCACGCCGGCGTCGTTCCGTCCGCCGGAGTTGTACCTAGGGGAATCTCAGCAGTCAGGCCGTCGCTCTACCCTCTTCGGTGCTACTTGAAGGCCGTGGTAACCATCTCCGCCCTAAAATCCTCTCTCCTGTGCTATTTGTTTGTGCGGATCGGAAGATTTGTGTGTCAAATCAGATGCTGTTTGTGTGTTGACATGCTTTCGATTGCCCTGATCTGCGATTGTTCTTAGATTTTAGTATCTTACTGTTAATGTAGTACAATTCATGTCTAGGGTAATGGGGACTTGATAGTAGGGCGAAATGGGTTTTGTGCTTGTGCTTGTTAGTTGATCGATCTGTAGTTTTTTATTAGGTTCATTCTTAGCTAGCTTTATGGATTATTAGTTTCATGCATAGTGTTTACGTATTACTCCTCAGGGTTTAAGTGTTAATTATGCCTATTTTAATCATGATTCCATAGTTTCGACTGGTTAATTATGCCTTTAACCACTGATACCACCTAAGAAGTAGCATCTGTTTACCTATTCTGGAATAGGAAACTAAACCAAATAGTGCATCACAAAGCACTATCGCTGCTTTTATGCTGGGCAATAGTGACTAGGTACGTATTAGTTACTATCTAGTATCCAATTTCGATTAAAGTTATTAAGTTTGGTTTTCTGTATGAACTAGATGGACAACCTAGTCACCCTATATCATGGAGGCAATGTGACAAGTGATGATTATGGAAATGTTCGATTTGTTGAAATGCAAAGGGTGCCTCTGATATTCAGTGATCGACCGTCGTTTAGTGAGTTGGTTGGTAGGGCCCGGGAGGAGCTACATTGTCATGCAAACAAGGAGAGCATCACAGTTGAGGGGTTACTTCACTTCGGTTCGAAAAACACAATTTTAAGGCGGTTGATCTTAATTGGTTGTGAGGATCAGTGGGACAAATATGTCAAATTGGTTATGAGGAATGAGTTCCAATGTTTGGACCTTGTTGTGCAGAAGGTGTCCATTGATCCCACCCCTCATGGTTATTCACCAGAACTAGGTGATCAGGCATCCTTTGACCCTCCGTTACCGGACCTTGCGGTGGATGTGGAAGAAGTGCCTGAGGTGCCCGATGCTCTACCTGCGGCGGCCGGAGACGCGGGGAGGCGGCCGGGCGCAGACGCGGGGCGGCGGGCGGAGACGCAGGGAGGCGGGAGGCCGGGGACGCGGGCGGGGACGGCAGGCGCGAGGTCGAAAATGATGGAGAGAGAAGGAAAGAAACAGAGGGGAAAAAGGGGCCCGGTGGCGCCAAGATCTACGGCGTTGAGCTCGGCGCCACGAGCCACGGCGCCGAGCTCGGCGCCACGAGTCACGGCGCCGAGGTACCTGCCACGTCGGCGCCACACCGGCCGCCACGTTGGAGCGGGCCTGCGACCTCGGCGCCATGGACTAGGGCGCCGAGACGTGTTTGCTCGGCGCCGTGACCCACGGCGCCGACCCCCTGGGTCCAAAAACGGAATTAAAACTACCAGGGGTCTAAATGTGAATATTTTTCAAAAAAAAGGGCTAAAATAGAAAAAATTCGGCCCTAAACACCCGAAATTCCGTTTTTGGCCCCCTAATAAAAAAATTCTGATTTTGGACCCCTCCCGACTGCGCGTCCTTGGTGTGCCGCCACGTGTCCCGGTCGTGCAGTCTGGTACCGCACAACCGCACTGTTCACCCGGTCGTGCGGTACCAGACCGCACGACCCGCCTGCCGCCGCGCCGAGCGCACGCCCCCGTCTCCGACCGCACGACCTCCCCCTCCGTCCGCGCGACTGCTCTTTCCGACCGCACGACCCGAGCCCCGAGCACACGTTCCATTTTTTGACCGCAGGACCGGCCGCGGAGGAGTTCAACGCCGAGTGGGCAAGGAAGGGAAAGTGGCTCCGGTCTACACAGTAGGTCGTACGAGCAGTTGGGTGGGTTAGTCGCATATCATGCCATATGTTATGCATGTAATAAAAATCTACGCGGCATGTTACTCCCAACTGTATTATGAAGTTTGATATCTCGTCTTTTCGCATTCCATGATTCACGTAGCACCTCATTTAACAATATTAACATACCGGTCCTCACCGTACACGAATTCTCACTAACCTTCAAAATATCACTTACCACTTTATGTATCGACCGTTGTACGGTCAATCGTTCCTAAAAAAATGTTACCAAAATTTTTTATGCATCTACAACTTACAATGAACATAAACTTCTATTACAACTTTATCTGATTTTGACTCAATTTATAACTACAAAATTGCCAAAACATAAAACAATCACGGAGATTGCAATCCCTAACAACACACCAAACCCTAAAATTCACTTACTACTGTATGTATCAGTATTTCTATGCTCAATCGTTCCTAAAAAAATTTTAGAAATTTTTTTTATGGATCTACAACTTACAATGAACATAAACTTTTATTACAACTTAATCAGATTCTTTCCCAGATTACAACTACAAAATTGCCAAAACTTACAAAAACCACGCAAATTTCAAACCCTAACACCATCCCAAACTGTAACGCTCGATCTACAGTATGAAGTCGTGCTCGGAGCGGCAAACGTGCGGTCGGGACGGCAGACGCGCGGTCGGGCGGTAGGACGTGCGGTCAAGGCGGTAGGACGTGCGCTCGGCGCGGCGGCAGGCGGGTCGTGCGGTCTGGTACCGGACGACCGGGTGAACAGTGCGGTCGTGCGGTACCAGACCGTACAACCGGGACACTTGGCGGCACACGGAAGACACGCGGTCAGGAGGGGTCCAAAATCGGAATTTTTTTCATTTGGGAGTTAAAAATAGAATTTCAGGGGTTTAGGGGTCCACATGTGTCCAAAATTCTAGATCAGCTCAGACGTGGCACCGTGGGTAGGACAAAACGAAACCAAGGTAGGAGCGCCCCCCTTCACGTACTGACACGCGGGGCCATCACCTCGGCCCTACCCGCCTTGGAGGTGGCGCCGCGCGCGCGGACCTCGTCGCGGTGGAAAAAGTCCGGAGATGAGATGAGAGTGGGCCGCGCGTGCCAACGGCCGGCCACCCATTAGACGGTGGGCCCCACTGCGACAGCGACAGCGACGGTTATATATATATTGCCTGGGTTGGGCTCGGCGAGTACTGCAGCGCTGAGGTGTACTTGCTCACCTACTACGGGGCACTCAAAAGTCTGAAACCGAAAGCGAGGCAACGGCAGTGATAGAGAATCGTTGGAGAGAACGGTGCTTCTTAATTCACACCTTTTTTTTAATTATTTTCTTTCGGTTTTGGTAGGCCGCCTGCCCACTTCGCGCGTCAGCTTCTGTACGTACATGCAAAATGTGTTGCCACGTTCCATTGTTGGTTTGGAGGTGTGACTAGCAGGTGGGCCCAGGTGACGAGCCGCGTCTGGTGGTGGATTTGTTCGGTTTTCGTGGGGCCTGGGTTGTCCGCACCACGACTATTGTCTATTCAGTTCGTTGAAAAGGAAGTTAGAGCATCTCCAAGAGCATCTCCAAGAGATGCTCTTTCTCACTCTTTATCTTAAAATATTGGGTATGAAAGTTAAAAATAAGCTCCAACAGATATTCTAAAACACACCTAATAATTTTGGTACTCTAAAATTGAGGTGGATCACCATCAAATATACAGTGCCTAGATAGTAATTTTAGGGATCCAAGTTTAGAGAAGCTGCTGAAGGAGGGGAAAGATTTAGAGGACAATTTTTTTAGGAAGACTCCCAATATGAGATTTTAGAGGACAAAATATTGAGCCTCTCTTGGAGATGCTCTTATGCCTATGTTAGCTAAATCCCGACTCTCGATCTTAGGGCTAGGTGTATTTAAATGGACCGTATATGGTATAGAGTTACATAGGATATAGTCTGATTAGATCTGTTATGGATGGTCTGAATAAATTATCGGGTCGTGTCGTGCAGATTTACGTGCTACTCTTCAACCCAGGTATCTCGAGCGGAGCCAAGTCGGCTCATTCGGTGTTACAGAACGTCAGGTCCAAAATGTTTTTAGCAATAATTAGCACCTCTAGTCCATATGTGAACCCTGCAGCCCAAACTCGGTGCACCCGAATCATTCATTGAAGCCCAACGAATGGAGCACTAAATGCCCAAATTCCTAGTAGTTAGCAACAGTCTACAAGGAGCCTCCATTGTCCCTCAGCCTATAAGGCAACCGCAGTAGGCCGAGCTAGCCCAAGAGGGAGAACCGCAATAGGCAATGATGCCTATACGATTGATCCCTAAGCACGTCATCTCGCAATAGCCCTCGATGCCCATTCGCCTTGCATGGTCGGGCAAGAGATGCGCTCCCAGGCAGACAGCGACCGATCGTCGGAGAACGGAAGAAATCGGCACCACTGGTTGCAGTCGCCCGCCATCTCACCGCGGCGTCACCTGGTCCCTGTTGCCTCACACCCTTGCCGATCAAAGGAAGCTTAGGTCCACCAGTCAGTATGTACTTTGCTTCAAATTTCTCTTATTTCTTCTAATTTGTTTCGAGAACAGAGGCTAAATTTGTGAATAAGGGTTTAATGTGATAATTGTTGATTGTTTTTATCTAATTGTACAATTAATACATAGGGTTTCAATTTAGATTTTGGAATGCCGGCCTAACTTGTTGCAAATCAGAGGCAAAATTATAGTATTTGACTACAATTTTAAGTAAACCACTGGACATATTTTTCTATTATATTGTTCTTGAACTATTGAACATATAAATATCTAATTGACTTTTTCAAATAATTGGTGATGATTTCATGAATGATGAGACTTATTTGCTATGTGGAGAAATAAAAATCGAAAAAACTTACCAATGATGTTTTGGTTCGTCGCTTTATGAACTTAGAAGAACGTAAATACTAAAATATAATGCATTTGCTTATATTTGATCATTCTATTGTTGTTTTATTTGAAAATTTTTATGTAATTTTGTTCTTTTTTATAGGCTATTAAGGTCGTATGATGTATTTACTAATGCTAACCAACTTTTATATGTGATTTCATTCTTAGTTCCTTTAGTTTGCTATAATTACCAATATTATAATCGAATTTCTTTATTTTGGTAAGCATTTCGATCACTAGTCCTTTATTATCATACATTGTCATCAATTATGTTGAAGTATTGATACTAAAAATTACTAGACACCACTACTACAGAAAGCATAATACTAGACGCCAAATCACAGACGGTTTTGTGAAACCGTCTGTGATATACACTATTACAGACGGTTTTAATTTGGAGGCCATCTGTGATATTTGTGGCGGGAAAAAGGATATCACAGACGGTTCTTACCGCTGAACCGTCTGTGATACTGGAATATCACAGACGGTTTTACAATAAAAACCGTCTGTGATAATCTGGAATATCCCAGACGGTTTTTATTATAAAGCCGTCTGTGATATTCCAGTATCATAGATGGTTTTATAATAAAAACCGTCTATGATACATTTCCCGCCTTGCAATCCCTCAAAATTTCATATTTTCCCGCTTAAGTCCGAGTATGATTCAGTTTTGAGACAACTTCAGTAAAACGGGCATAACTTTTGCATACGGTGTCCGTTTTCGACGTTTTTGTACTCGTTGGAAAGCTAACGATGAGCCCGATCCAAACAAATTGACCCGCTTGTGCCAGTCGCCCTCCAAGACCCCGAATTGGCCATCTTTGGACCTAAACCTGCGTCGCAAGTTTTTGGTTTCTGTTTTTGCTCTTTTTCTTGGTCTTCCTTTCGGAATTTGGATTTTGCTTCAACTGAAAAGTTGTAGATATCATCGAAACCTTTCAAATGAGTATATATAAGCTATATAAAACTTTACTATTTTAGCTTTTCAGACTAGTTGTTTATATTGCATCGGTATATAAAATTTGTGCTCTAATTCACAGGCGGTTCTATATATAGAAGCGTCTATGA
Organism: Dendrocalamus latiflorus; assembly: GCA_017311315.1. NCBI lineage: Eukaryota > Viridiplantae > Streptophyta > Magnoliopsida > Poales > Poaceae > Dendrocalamus > Dendrocalamus latiflorus. Next base: position 8,375,874 of record CM029630.1, on the reverse strand, counting down.
TAATCTGACCGCTGGGCCCGTCGATCCTCCTCAACCCAATCCTAGCCAATAGAAATCCACCAATCCTCACCCCACGGATCGTAGCTCTGCCACTCCGTTCCCGGGCCAAAAATTTTGAACTCCCGCCTCTCCCTCCCTCTCCCTCTCCCTCCCCTATAAATATAACCAAAACCCAGCCTCCTTGCTCCTCCTTACTGTCCTCCACCTTGCTGTCCTCCTCCTTCTTGCTGTCCTCCTCCTTGCAGACGACGCACAAGTTTACGGGAGGCAAGACACCGTAGAAGCAACTAGCTCTTGCCAACCGTGCAGACGCTCAATCAACGCCGATGATGGTGGGCGTCAAAGACATCCAGCTCATGCGTTGCATCAAGGGCGAGAAGGCATAGAGGATCTTTGCTTTTTTCTCTGTTCTTGTTGTGTAACCTACTCGTTGTTTTGGGATATTGTAATGGTAGGCTCTAATCTTAATAAAAATGGATGTTTTATGTTTGTGAATTGAATTGAGATGTGAATTGGATGTATACATGTACATGTTGATCTGCTTGTTTCAGAGGGTATGGCTAGCATTTCCTGAGGCTAGCCAATAAACAGAAATAGGTTTAGGAGTAGAAGGGAATATCACAGATGATAGTTATAATCACAGACGATTTTTAGTTAAAAACCGTCTGTGATAACCTTCGATTATCACTAACCCATAGATTCAGACGGTTCACAAAACCGTCTGTGATGACCTTTTTTGTAGTAGTGCACATTACTATGCAGCACAATATTGTTTAGAAATTATATATGTTGCTATATGTACAATGAAATAATGAAGCCTAGTCATTTTTATTCAAGTTTTGCCCCTACCAGACACGGCATGGAGAGAGGCCGGGCCAGCTCGGGCATGCTTAGTCAAACGGGCCACTGATAGCCGATTGACTTTACTGCCAGTTGCAAGGAATTTTCTGTAGTCACAAACAATTTTACTATCAATCGATAAGTCGTAACTATTTTTACTATTAGTTATAAGTAATTTTACTGTCAAGTCATCCATTTGCGCTCAGAAGAGTGCAGTAACCATAACACAGGTAATTTTTACTGCTAATCGTAAGCAACTTTACTGACTACCATAGGAAAGTTATAGTTCGTGCCGTGTTGGGTTAGCTCGTCATGCCAAGGTATCGGCACAAGCACAACACGCCCAGTTAGATTAGGCTAGCACGACCCGTTTACTGTTTGTTCCATATCTAGGCTGGGCAATAATATCATGCCTTGGGCTGGTATGGTTGATCCGGCTTATTTGGCTAGGTCTATCTTAGGCTCACATACTATATTAAATTATTTCATGTATATATCAGTTCAACCGAAAACCTAAGATGCCGAGGAAACAAGATACTTCACTTATATAGCAATTTCTGTCAACTAAACTGATGCCTTGACTGATGAAGCGAAAGCAATGGGTGAAGTCCAATTTAACCTACCTCATAAACAAATAGACAGTGAAACCGACCGGCAGATTGTATACGTACCAAGAAAATATATAGTGTGTGCTCATATTTTCAGTAGATGCATGCATCTCTCTCTTTCGCGTTGGGGTGCAATTATGTAGTGATGTTTTTCTCCTCCTCAACTGTAGGCATGCAGGAGAAGCGGGCACCAGCTCGTCCTTAACAATTGCATGGACGCCATTTGTAGAATCTGAGTTTGTTGGGCTGTCGTGTTTGAGACTTGGCCTTTTTGTCTTAGTTTCTTTTGCCGGCTTGATGCCGATCCGAGCGTAGGTAAGCAACCCTAAATGCTACCGCACTATTAGTAACTCTGAACAGCACAAGCGATCGGTGGCATGCAGACGATCTGTGTCGATCTCAACCGTCCTAATTAGCTACTCTATCTGTCACTAAACATATCTGTCACTAAATATAGGTCGCTCTAAGACACATATATAATCGAACTCTTGAAACTTCAATCGTTAACATATGCAGACACTACTACAGAAAACCATATTACAGACGGTTCAGAAACGTCATCACAGGCGGTTTTCTGAACTGTCTGAATTTATGAGTCAGTGATAATCCAAGGTTATCACAGACGGTTTTAAAACCGTATGTATCAGATATCACAGAATGTTTTTCATTAAAAATCATCTGTGATTATCACATATCACAGACGGTTTTTAAGTAAAAACCGTCTGTGATATATCACAGACGGTTTTTACTTAAAAACCGTCTGTGATATTCCTTCCTCCAAATTCTAAATCTATTTCTGTTTATTGGCTAGCCTCAGGAAATGCTAGCCATGCCCTCTGAAACAAGCAGATAATCACAGACATAAAACATACAATTCACACATCTCATTTCATTTCAGAAACATTTCACATCTCAATTCATTTCACAGACATAAAACATCCAATTGACAACGCACTTCATTTGATCACAAACATAAAGCATCCATTTCACAAATCAATTAATTGAATTGAAAAATATCCATTAACAAATACACAATTACAAAAGATCTACACTGCATTTGCACTTAAAAAAGGTTCGTTGATTATGTATCTATGGTGCGGAGTGGAACCGGCCTTCTGGCTTTATGACTTGAGTCAGCAAAAAGTACGCCAACTCTGCTTGAATCCGTCCAAGATCAGGCTGTTTCAATGGAGTTGACGAGATGTACGCAGTCTGTCGATAGGAATATCAATGTGCGTATATATGTAACGTGATAAGTATGAAGTAATTATGGGAAGATTGACAAACCTTGGAATTGGTGATCCTCGAGGAATCGAGGAGTAGTTCCATATGTTGGCAAACGTAGTATCCACATGTGTTGCCCGGCTGCTGCTGGTGGCACTGCAAAAAATGGAATGTGTTAGTTCAAGAGGCTGTTGCATAGGATTAATTAATGTGAAATAGCGAATGCCTTAAAATTTTGAGCATGTGTCAGCAGGCCTTTGGCCCCGCGCTTCGAGTCACTTCCCATTTCAATGTACATCGCGAACGCCCTACGTGATTCGAAAAAGTTAACCTTAGTCATTCGGAAGGAAAGAAATAGTACAATATAGGTATGTATGGAGAATATGTACTTACCTATCGATTACTTGGCTAACAACTGTGAAGTCCATTTTATTCCTACTTAGGGAATCAAGGTAATATACCTTGTTCTATTTTGATACAATTACTATTAAAATCCAATGAAAGTTCTGATGGAAGGGCATAAGTACATATTCCTTATTGAGGCAACCCATCAGTCCTGCTGCAATGTACCTCTCGACGAGGGTTGTATCCCGGTCGATGGTATCATTGGCGACCAAGTGTGGGTCCAAGAAACCAGCCAATGAGTTGGATAATCTAGCTTTAGTCAGTATGTATATATATATATACACACACGAAAGCAACAAATTAGATATGACATTTATCGGTATGACATGAACGGAGACTGTGATTGTACACACTTACTGCGTCCAGCATCGAATGATTGAGACGTCGAGAGCGTTGAGCGTGAACAGATCGAATAAATCCTCAAAGGCGACCACGAACATACACTCTTGAAGACTGTGGTGGAAATCATCCGACGTGAATTTGACAGTGATACTTGAGGTCCGTTCTCCCTCTAGCTTATTGGACTGCTGCATATACCACGTGTGCAATTGTATGCAACTATATGCTAGGCGTTCGAGGGCTTTTTGCTCGAGCAACGGCTTGCCAAGCACGAATTTGCGGGCCAAAGGTAGGTACGGTATATCATCATTGGTCTTCTTTGCTTTGCCCTTGCTGGCCTTGCTGCCTCGGCTATATTTCGACTTCACGGTAGTCGACTTTGAAGGTAGCAGCGGTGCAAGTTGCTCTGGCGAGAATAGCACCCGTGGAGATAGCACCGGTGCAGTTTCGGGTGGTGGAACCGATTGGTCTTGTAATGGAGATGGCACTGGTGCAGTTTCCGGTGGTGGAACCGATTGGTCTTGTAATGGAGATGGCACCGGTGCAGTTACCGGTGGTGGAACCGACTGGTCTTGTAATGGAGATGGCACCAGTGCATGTTGCTCTGGTCCTGCCACCGGTGAAGAAGCCTCTAGGGAGATGTCGCTTTTGGGCCACTGGATGAATGTTCCAATGGCCTGTCCTAGAGTCACGATCTCATCGTTAGGGGGCTTCGGTAGCGGGACCACCTCAAAATTGACATGCACACCATCCACATTAACTTTTGCGAAGCCTGGCGCTAAAGCTTGACCGTGCACCATGGCCCCGATACCAGACGAATATGCCTGGCCCCAAGCAGCGTACAAGGGAATGGAACCATATCTCACATGGAGCCTGCACTTCGTAGGCTCCTACATAACGATACAAAATTAGCTACTCGAATAGGCCTATCAATGGAGCAAGCATTCGAGAGGTAATAATTATTACCAGGATGTCGTCCACAGAAAATTTGGCCTGGGTTTGCGTCGGATTGGACGCGCAGCTACTCGGACGGTTGTGCGGGCTAGCTAGCACAGGAGCGGCGGTAGCGGCCTGCTGACTTTCTGTTTGTTTCCGTACCTCGTCTCTGATTACATAAGCCAGCTCACCCATTAGCTCCTCTCTAAGAGATTCCTTGATCTCTTCTCGTAGCTGTGCGTCACACTCGGCTTTGTTTCTCTTCCTACGCTGATACATTCCGGAGTCATCTTGGAAACCATGTTTTCAAGGAACGTAAAGCCCAAGGCCTCTCGTACGACCCGGGTGCTCCTTGTTTCCCAGGGCCACGGAGAGCATATCATTCTCCCTTGTTCCCTGGAATGATCCCAGGGTAGTTTCAAAACTCAGCTCTTCCTGCAAGAGCACGACATGTCATTTCAATTCGTACGAAGTTGTGGAGTAATTACAAGCTACGTAGTTCGATCGATATCTTACCAGGCGCTGGGACACTTGCTGGTCTGTAGGGTTTCGAAAGGAGATGTCCCCCGATGTCGTTGTAGATGACCTTGTTCTAATCCAATTTCGAGCGCGGTCATCCGAGATATTGGAAAATGGCGGGGCGATGTCCTGTGCAGCTGCCAGGTCATCCTCCTTCCTCCACTGCGGTATTTTACCCGCATACCCAGCTGTGCCAAGTCTGTGGGGGTGTGTGTTTTTTGCCTGGAGGGCCTTGTGCGCCGTACTTGTACTTTTGAAATCCTCGGACGTCTTCATCGCCTTGAACGCTTCCCATTGTGGTTCCAGGAATGGGTATTTATGAAAAGGTGTTTTGTCCGTCTCCACGTATTTCCTGACAAGCGTGCTCTTGAAGTTCTTCCATGCTTTGCACGCCGCTAGGTAGGTTTGTCGTTGCACAGCGTATAGGTGTTCTTCTGGGAACTCGAACGATGCCAAAATTTCGGTCCACAGCTCACGTTTCCGAGTGTCAGGCATGTTCTTCCACGAATTGTATGTGTTCTCAATTCGTTCTCGTGCAACTATTCCGACCATGCCTCGGAATGCGTTTACTGCTTTCTGAGGAAGGATAGGGACCCCAGATGCATCCACCGCTGTGATGGTTGTCGGCCCTCAGGCTTCTTCGATAGCCCTCTTCCTTGGCGTCTTGATGTTGGAGCGGACACCTCCGGCGATGGTGTTGAAGAATGCGCGGGTGACATGTTGCTCATTTTGTGGGTCTATTAGGATAAGATGAGAAAGTGCCATACCATAAGATAAGAAAGTGCAATATCTATCTATTTCGCTCAATATTGGCGATATATACATATATAATGGTAGCAATATGAAGCAACAAGCATCAATAATAGAATCAATAACAGCAATATGAAGCAACAAGCAATATGAAGCAACTAGCAATATGAAGCAACAAGCTCTCAAAGTTTGAATTGATTAATTTGTGCTCTCAAATTGTAGGGTTGCACAAGATTAATCTTGGCCGTCCCGCTACTGAATCATATACTCTTCCTTGATTGGTTATGCCAAATAATGAATTCAGTCATTTGAGCTCAGATACAAACTCTACAATCTCAAGATCAATATATCCAGCATGTATGTATTCAGACAGCAGTATGTAATAAAGCAAATCCATGCAAATACAAGTTAACTTTCACTCAATGAAATAGTCTTTAACTTGTCAAAATTAATTCCTAATAGATCAGTATATGGATTTGGTATAATATGAAAATAGCAAGAACCGAATGGCACAAGAACAATATATCAATGTCTAGAGAATGTCTTCCAGAGTACAAACTTAATTGTGATAACAGAGTTGACAGTAATTAGAGCTCAAGGACTAATTCAACCAATCTCAGTATATGATTTATATCATCATCGAGCAACAACCGATCCCACAAGCAATATATGGAAGATTAACAGACTTGCATGACGACGGGGGGCTCGGGGAGGTGGTCGGCGAGGAGTAGAGGGAAGAGAGGAGAGGAGTAGAGGGAAGGGGGAGAAGGGAGGGGGTGATGTGGACAGAGAGAGGGGTTATGTGCCTATACTATATACTATATACTATATACTATATACTAACACAACAAGCAATGTAATATGTACCAATGTAAACTAAGCAACTGCAGTAAACAATGTACCAATGTAGTATGTACCAAATAGCAAATTAAACTAAGCAACTGCAGTAAACAATGTACCAATGTAGTATGTACCAAATAGCAAATTAAACTAAGCAACTGCAGTAAACAATGTACCAATGTAGTATGTACCAAATAGCAAATTAAACTAAGCTACTGCAGTAAACAATGTACCAATGTAGTATGTACCAAATAGCAAATTAAACTAAGCTACTGCAGTAAACAATGTACCAATGTAGTATGTACCAAATAGCAAATTAAACTAAGCTACTGCAGTAAACAATGTACCAATGTAGTATGTACCAAATAGCAAATTAAACTAAGCTACTGCAGTAAACAATGTACTAATGTAGTATGTACCAAATAGCAAATTAAATTAAGCTATTGCAGTAAATAATGTACCAATGTAGTATGTACCAAATAGCAAATTAAACTAAGCTACTGCAGTAAACAGTGTACCAATGTAATATATACCAAATAGCAAATTAAACTAAGCTACTGCAGTAAATAGTGTACCAATGTAATATGTACCAAATAGCAAACCAATTAAGCTACTGCAGTAAACAATGCTCACAATGCTCAAAACCCTAGTCCATCACAGAAACTGCTCACAATACTCAAAACCCTAGTCCATCACAGAAAGTGCTCACAATGCAGACGGTAATCGAGGGGAGGTGGCCGGCGAGGGGCTCGACGAGGGGCTCGGGGGAGGCGGCCGGCGACGGGCTCGACGAGGGCCTCGGGGGAGGCGGACGGCGACGGGCTCGGGGGAGGTGGCCGGCGACGGGCTCGGGGACAGCGGCGGCGACGGGCTCGGGGAGGCGGCCGGCGAGGGCTCGGGGAGGCGGAGGCGACGACGGGCTCGGGATTTAATTAGATCTAGATCGAATAACTGCGCAGCGCACACAGAAAACCCTAGCCAGTGGGTATATATAGGGAGGTTATCACAGACGGTTCTAAGTTCAGAACCATCTGTGATAAGCCTTTGCGACTGTAGTTATTAAGACAACACCAATAACCACAGCTGCATTCATATCAACCACCAAACAGCTGCATTCATATACAACACCAACCAGCTGAATTCACACAGTGTATTTCTTGATACATTTTGTCATTCTCAAATACATCACACTGCAGCATTATTCTATACATAAATGCATGCCAATTCACATGTACATCACACATATACATGTACATATATATAAATGCCAATACACATATACATTTTCACATATGCATTTTGTCACACATTTTCACTTATACATCTCAAAATTGATTATATCACACATTTTTACATATACATATCAAAATTGACTACATCAGACATTTTCACATATACATCTCAAAATTGTCACACATTTTCACATATACATTCTTATTGTACTTGCTTATTTTCTTTAAAAATTAGCCCTTCATCATGATCAATGCGTACGTAACTAGTTTCGTCACATTGTTCATCGTCAACCCTTATGCCATTTCCAAAAGGAGGTAACTCGTCAAATTGATTGTATTCCTCCTCGTCCACTACATTCTCCACTCCGACAATTCTCCTTTTTCCATGAAGAACTACATGGCGTTTCTTATTTGCCGGGTCGGTTACATAGAAAACTTGAACAACTTGATTGGCGAGTACGAATGGTTCGTCTTTGTACCCGACACGTTGGAGGTCCACGGTCGTGACACCATACTTGTCAACCTTCACCTGTGGGAGATACACCCAATGACAGCGAAATAAGGGGATCTTGAAAACCACATAGTCGAGCTCCCAAATCTCTTCTATAAAGCCATAGTACGAGTTTCTCGACCCATCGGTACTGAATGCATCTATGCGGACACCGCTGTTCTGGTTAGTGCTTTTGACATCCTGAGACTGCGTATAGAATGTGTACCCATTTATGTCATATCCTTGCCATATCACAACTGTAAATGTCGGCCCTTTTGCCAACCATGTCAGCGTCTCACTCGGCGAGCTTCTAGCGATTTGCTTCTTCAATCATTGGTTGAACCGACGGTTGTGTTGCCTCATGATCCAAATATCCGGCCGCTCTGGATTATGTTGCCGAAGCACATCCTTGTGCTGGTCCACATAAAGGCGCCACTTCAGTCATGTGTTGCAACACCGTGAAATGGGCTTGAGTATACGTGTCCATATCTGGAGTGATTGCTTTCCTTCCGATAGTTCCGAGACCCTTCAGCCTCCCCTCATGACGAGATTGAGGGACACCTATCGGTTGAATCTGAGCCATATAATCGACACAAAACTCAATGACTTCTTCGCTTGCATAACCTTCGACGATGCTGCCCTCCGGCCGAGAATGATTCCGTACGTAGGACTTGAGAATTCCCATGAACCTCTCAAATGGGTACATGCTACGTAGGAATACGGGCCCACACATTTTTATCTCCCACACAACGTGAACAATGAGATGGACCATGATATCGAAAAACGAAGGAGGGAAATACATTTCAAGGTGACATAGAGTCATCACCACCTCGTCCTGCAGAGCATCTAGTCCTTCGGGATCGATGATCTTCGGAGCAATTGTGTTAAAGAAATAACATAGCCTCATGATTGTCTCTCGGACTTTGATCGGCAAAATATTTCTAATTGCAATAGGGAGCATCTGTGTCATCAGCACATGACAATCATGAGACTTCATGCCATTTAACTTCAAATCTTGCATCGAAACAAGTTTCTTCACGTTGCCGGAGTAACCAGACGGAACTTTGACACCATGCAAGCATTGGCACAGTTCTGTTTTCTCAGCCTTGGACAGAGTGTAACACGCAGGGGGAAGGTACGTTCGTCCATTATCAGTGCTTGTCGGTGCTAACTCAGGCCTGATGTCCATGTCAGCCAAGTCAAGCCGTGCGTTGACGCCGTCCTTTGTTTTATCACGAATGTTCAGTAAGAGATCAATCAAGCTGTCACATACATTCTTTTCTATGTGCATGACGTCGATGCAGTGTCGAACATCTAGGTACTCCCAATAAGGTAAGTCCCAAAATATTGATCTCTTCTTCTAGGTGTTCTTCTCATGAGCCCTCAATTTACATCCCTTTCCGAGGACAACATCTAAATCCTTAACCATATCATAAACCTCGTGTCCCCTTAAATGCCTTGGAGCTGAACCGTCTTCCTTCTCTCCGTCAAATTGTTTCTTCATCTTGCGGTATGGGTGAGCCCTCCGAAGGAATCGACGGTGACGCATGTAGACGGTTTTGCATGAGTCTTTCAGCCACACACTCTCGGTACAATCTAAACAGTGAGTACAAGCTTTGGCACCTTTTGTACTATGACCCGAAAGGTTACCAAGGGCAGGATAATCATTTATGGTGCAGAACAATAAGGAGCGCAGAGTGAAGTTCTCTCGTTTGTATGCATCCCATACCTGTACCACTTCGTTCCACAGTACTTTTAGATCTTCCACCAACGGTGCTAGGGACACATCAATATCCTTCCCAGGTTGTTTTGGCCCTTGGATAAATATCGACAGCAAAATATACTTTTGCTTCATACACAACCAAGGAGGAAGGTTATAGATGCAGAGAGTCACGGGCCATGTGCTATGTCCGCTGCTCATGTTACTGAAAGGATTCATTCTATCTGTACTCAGTCCAAACCTTATATTCCTTGGTTCTGCACCGAACTCTGCAAAACTCCTATCGATGTTTCTCCACTGCGCGAAATCAGCAAGGTGTCTTAGCATTCCATCCTTCTTGCGCTCCTCCGAGTGCCAACGCAGCAGTTTTGCCTCCTTTGGATTTGCAAAAAACCTTTTCAAACGGGGAATTATAGGAAAATACCATGCCACCTTAGCAGGAGGTCCTTTCTTCGCCTCTATTCCCTCGCCATCATCTGATTGATTGTTACGTTTGTATCGGGATGTGTTGCACACCGGACATACATGCATGTTTGCATACTCTTTACGGTAGAGGATACAGTCGTTCGGGCATGCATGTATTCTTTCTACTTCCATTCCCAATGGACAAAGAACCTTCTTGGCTTTATACGTGGTTTTAGGCAACTCATTTCCCTCCGGAAGCATGTCCGCTAAAAGACCTAGCAGCGCCGTGAAACTCTTGTCGGACCAACCGTTGCTTGCCTTCAATTTCAACAGTTCAAGCACGACCGACAACCTCGTGTACTTGCAGCCCGTGTACAAAGGTTTCTCCGAGTCCTCCATCAAGCCCCGAAATTTAACATACTCTCTCTCATCATAGTTCTCTTCTACATCGCGAAGCATCTGATCCAGATTATCATCGTGCAATCTATCCGAATCCAAACGACAATCGACATCATCCGGCGGCATGTCATTCACTTCACCGGTGATGTCATCCGGCGGCATATCATTCACTTCACCGGCGATGTCATCTGGCGGCATATGATCATTCACTTCGCCATGACTGGTCCAACACGTATAATCCTTTTTTAAACCCCTCCGAATCAAGTGCGCTTCAATATGCCCTCGGTTCTTAAACATCTTCAAATTTTCGCAGTCAGTGCATGGACAACACATATATTCTACCCCCTTATTCAACATATCCTCCTCGGCGGCTCTTGTAAAAGCAGACACGCCATTAATGTACTCTTCACTCACACGGCTCGCGGCATACATCCAGCTTCGGTCCTACGTTACGTACATATATAACAACTTAGTATTAAAATTTAGATTAACTAATTATTACTACATATATACCGGCCACATTTATTATATTGAGACTTAATTTGCTAGCTCAATTCATATTATAAACACAACAGCTATTATATAACCAACAATTTTGCAAATTAACCATCTTCAATAACACTCATGTATTACTTAGACCAAAATTGTAATGCAATTAAAGAAAAAATAAATTTCATTACTAACCATATCTAGAGCAACCAGGAAGGTATGAATCTTCAAAGCTCAATCTCTGCCTCTTCCCACCAAATTAACTGGCCTGAAATCGCCTAGCTTCCTCCCGAGTGAAAAAGTGCACAGCAGTGGCTAGATCTGGATTGAAATGAAGACAGATGCGGTCTGAGCAGCGCAATAAATGCCTTAGTGCCATTATCACAGACAGTTTTTAATTAAAAACCGTCTGTGAATTATCACAGACGGTTTTTAATTAAGAACCGTCTGTGATAACCAGCTTATCACAGACGGTTTTTTTATTAAAAACCGTCTGTGATAATCTGGGATTATCACAGACGGTTCTTAATATAGACCGACCGTCTGTGATACTCCTTTTTCCCGCCACAAATACCACAGACGGCCTCCAAATTACAACCGTCTGTAATAGTGTTCATCACAGACGGTTTCACAAAACCGTCTATGATGAGACGTCTACTATGAGGCTTTCTGTAGTAGTGAGAAGTACAGAGGACTGGCCGCACAACAAATAATGTTGTTACAGTGATCTTCGATTTTCTTTTTTTATCATATGCTCCCCCACTTACAAAAAGTAACAATTTTTTTACTTTGAAAAGTCAATAAGATACCATTTTGACCACTAAAATTTATTACCATATATTTAAAAAATAAAAATATAATATTATGAAAGTTTCTTTATGACAAATTCGCTCATATCATTTTCATATATCTAAACCATACATTATGACACTAATTTTTAGTCAAATATAATATGTTTTGATTGCACATATTCTAGAGCATTACTCTTTTGTGACTGAAAGGAGTATTCTTGAAGAAAATTAACCATATTCAAGGTGTAGCGTAGAAGATAGAGTGTGAAAGACCAAAAAAATTGACCCCGAAGAGCTTGGATAATAGGTGAGTTTTTTTAGACTGTGACTTATGGTTTTTAGCTTTTAAATTCTGCCTGTTCGTGAGAGAGTATGAAAAGAGACACTCGTATGCAATTTTGGCCAGTATAGCTGAAGTCGATACAGTATCTACTACAATCTACTTGTAGATCCTATCTTAAAAAGACACATTGTTTAAAAGCTAGTTACTATAACAAAAGATAAAAGCCAAAAGTGAGGAGCCCCTTCCAACCCAGCCAATAGCAAAATAACACAATCGGCGACCAAGTGTCCGCCACCTTTTAAAGATGAATAAAGGATGCCATTTTGCATCAATTTACCATGCCAATGTGATATTCAATGTCTGCCTTTAAGAGATGGCTAAATTAGTACGCGCAGAGAGAGAGAGAGAGAAAGACAGAGATAGAAATGTCAAAGAATAAGACAAATAAATTAAGCTAGCAAGCCGGCTTTCAAGCCTTTAACCAGCTTTGCACGGAACACATGTCAGCCGAGAACAACGTACAATCGGTGGGAAGATAACGCGTAACAAAGCGCAGAAATCTAGTGACAGTCTTGGACTTTGGAGTGACTACAGGCACGTAGAGGTTAGGCTACGTGGCTAACTACGACCACGTTTGGACCCTTTTGGCCCGGGGACGCAACTAGTACTGCAGCAGCTTCTAATTTGGTCATTTGAAAGTAATTTTGGCTTATTTACCACATACAACATTATTTAGGTATGTTTCAGATTGAAATTAGAATTATTTGTGATATTTGTCAAGTGGAGGGGACTTTATGCAAAACTGCTTTTTTAAACCTCTCCCAACTCAAAGTAGAGCAGAGTTTATAGTTCAGTTACTGCGTGTGTGTGTGAGAGAGAGAGAGCTAGTGTCACGGAGAAGAGATGGGAGATTTGAGTGCCACCAAATACGAGATATTCTTGGGGATTTGGAGCCTTCCCGTTCTTGTTGGCTCCAATCTCTTTGCTTCATCTCTGTAGTGGATTGCCTATTTTCCCGTCGCTTGTGGCTTTTAAGTTTCCACGTAAATCTCGATGTCTACTTTTGATTCAGTATTCCCCTTGACATATATGTTGATTTGAGTCAGCATCTTACTAGCTATTGGTTCATATGTGAAGTTGATGATTTATTGTTGAGTTGGATATGGGATGGTATGTGTGTTCTTTGATACGTTGGTTAGGATAATAGGGATTGATATTGTAGTAAGTTGAAACTTTCAAGCATATTGTTGTTAAGTATAGATAGCTAGGTGTGTGTAGGTTTAAAGCAAAGGCTACTCTTTTGTTTATGCACACAAAGTGTTCAAACACTTTGATGTAATGCTTGTGAGTTGTGAGGTGTTAGGTTGCCCTCTGTGGTCACAATAATGAACATGCATACTGCATTCACATTATTGGATAATCAACAGTAAAACTACATATTTCCTTCTTGCCTTTGTCGGGGGCTTTAGCTCGACTAAAGCTAAGAAAAGTGAAACAATGGTTGTAACTAGAGATGCAAATGGAGCAGAAGATTTTCGTTCGACCGACCAACTGAGGGTTCATGAGACGAATACAAAAAGGGTAAATAGGTATCCGACACTATCCGTATCGGACTTTGACTTCGAGAATAAAATATATAGAATAGGATACGGATGAATAATATACGTCTGTATATATCCGTATGTTAAGTGATATGAGTAAATCTGTTGTAACTTAGGAACAAAATAACAAATAGACATATTATCACATCTAAACAAACGTGGAATATTGAGTGCTCTTCTTTCGATATATTAACGATTAGTCTCTTCATGTTTGCTCTGAGTGTACCCTTACTGTTCACTGTCCTGTGTAGAGAGTGCAAAAGAAGCGCATACTTTCTGTCCGACCGACCATCTGAAGGCTTGTTAAGCGAATATATAATAGAGAAATGGGTATTTAGTACTATCCGTGTCCAACTCTGACTCCAAGAAAAAAATACGAAACATGATGAGCGATATCCGTCCGTATCTATTTCGATTGTATCCCTAGTCATAACTGCGGTTGTGCGTGCCCTCATATGCTCTAGAATCTAGACCGCAATAATTTATATCCATTTTGCAATTTGATTTAAAAAACATCTATCCAAACATTTAAATATTTAAAAATAATTCAATCAAACGAGATTATCATAATCTATAATCTATAGTAATAATACACAGCCTTGTATCCTAATATTAGAGCGGCCTATATGAAAAAGGCGGGTGGTGTCTTCTAGAACATCCTTCTAATCTTGGTACAACACCCTTTTCCATCCGAAGTTAACACCCTGTTTTTTTGTGGACGACGTGACCGGAGATGGATGCCCTCGCATGCCGGCAAGCCGTTGCCATCGCCACCAACTCAGCAGCTCACAAACTACAGTCAATTTAATCGCCATCGCCACCAACTCAGCAACTCACAAACTACAGTCAATTTAATCAACCTTTTCCATCAACTTGTCTTTCCCTGGCAGTGGGATCGATCTGATCTGATCGCTTGACGACGTTCACGTAATCATCAAGAGCCGAAGCACGACGCAAAAAGCTAAGCTGCACTGCTGCAGGCTACAGAACACCGCCATTCCTCGTCCTTGACCTTTTAGCCTGGCCGGCCGGCCGACCGACGCCTTTTCACGCGAAGAAAACATAGTGAATTTGTGGGAGACACGTGTCGACCAGCCAGGACATGAGCTTTACGTATGTATCTGGGCCTGCATTTTTCGTTGATCGTTGGGTTGGGCTCTTGGGCTTTAATAGGTCTAGTTAGTTGGACTTGGGCCTCGCCTTTTTAGCCCACTTATGGTCCACGTCAGGCTTGAGCTCCATCCCTGGGCTGGGCCTACCTAGGGTCAAATTTCTAGGCCCATTTGCAACATGAGAATTTCCTCAAGGTTCCTCTAGAGTCTATCTATTATATTATTAAAGTAAAGACAAAATAAACTATCATGTTTACTCTCAAAGGCTAAAACTTTCCACGTTAATCAGAGAAAAATGAGAAAAGATCTTGCCATCTATCTAGCGGACCGAAGTTATAACGGTTTAGATTAAAAGAAAATATATATGTCAACTACAATAAAAAATCACAAAACTTGGAATAAAAATAAAAGAAAATTAGCAATTTGATTTCCACTTGAACTTCAAAGCAAAACTAAAATTTGAAATAAAAATTTAATGAAAATTAGTATATGGATTTGTATACGAATCCCAACCTAAAACTGGTTTTTGAAATAAAAAATAAAATAAGATTAGCAATTTGATTTCCATATGAACACTAAGGTAAAAATCTCTAAAAATTTGAAATTGATCTGTATACGATTCCAACCTAAAACTATGTAAAAAAACTCCATGTCATGTACAATATAAAAATATGCAAATTTGGAATAAAATCAAAATGTACAATCCAAAAATATGCAAATTTGGAATAAAAAAAATCAAAGGACAATTAGCAATGATATTTATATGAATTCCATATCAATTTGATATCCATATAAACTTCAAAGTAAAACTGAAATTCAAAATAAAAATTAGTAGCTGGATTTATAAAGAAATTCCAACTTAAAATTAAAATTTAGAATAAAAACAAAGTAAAATTAGTAATTTGATTTATATACAAACTCCAAAGTAAAATCCCTAAATAGCTTAAATTTGAAATAAAAATAAATTGAAAAATTCCAGCTGGAATTGTATACTAAAAGTATTAAAAAAAACTCCATGCCATGTACAACTCAATAGTGTACAAATTCAAAAGGAGCCACCACATTTGCTTTAAAGGGCTTGAAAAATATTATGTTAGTCAGTAAAAAATAGAGAAAGATCTATACCATCAATTGTAGTGGATCTAGATTATAACAGTGAAGATTAATGGGCTATAAATAGACAATAAACTTTGATAGTAAATAGGACTCTATTGTTGTAGATGCATACACCACATATTACTCAGATATGTTAATATATTTACATAGCATCTAGGAATGAGAGAAGCTATCGCATCATCCAATGGCTAAAAAAAATCTTGCTTTGTTAGAAATGCTTTGTTTGGTCACAAGAGAACAAAATCATCCAAGGAATGTTTCACTATGTGAATGCGGAGGACAAAATTAGACACAGCTAAAAAACAGAACTCCCTTGTTGTTTCCTCGGATTTGATCGACATGATTTGAACCAAGAGCGATATTGGAAGCTTGATATAAGAAGTCACTAGTAGTGACACAACACGAGATTGCATTGGCAATGTTAGTGCTAGGCATAGTGTTCCAATTCCATGTGCAAATATGATGTAAGCCAGTCACACATGAATGCATGTTTGTCATCGGTTCATTGATCTCTGTGCCATATGGTGTTGTTTGTCAGAAGCTGACGTACGTAGGGTTAGGAGGAGCAGAAGCTAGGCACGTGTTGTTGGATGAGATTAGAGTGGTCAAGGGAAAACTTGAGGACAAGCAAGGCACCTTACCGATGATGGTAGAGAGATGGGCGGGCATGCAAAGGAAGCATGGTAAGAAAGTTTCTGCAGGCATGATGTCATGCTAATCAATAATGCAGCTGCAATGCGGTGTGTTGTGGGACGAGTCGAAGAAGAGGACATGGGGTTTAGCAATAGCTAGTAAGAATCATTAGTGTTGTGGGGCGGGTTGAGGAAGAGGACACGGGGTTTAGCAATAGCCAGTAAGAATCATTAGTGTCTTTCTTTAAGTCTTGGTGGAAGGATATGCAGTGAGGGAGAAGGAACAATAGACGAGACGACCTGGAAAAATAAAATAGATAAAGTAAGCACAATAGTAGCTTTTTAAGATGTATATTGGCTATAAGCTTTTTTTATAATTGTAAATGTCTATCTAATTGCGTGTAAACATCTCAAAGCTAATTTAATTACCACTAAAATTGACTTATAGTTAGGGGACAAAATCAAATAGTTGTACATGATATTCAACAAATCTAGTCGTGCAAATGTGTGGGGACACTCTTCTACTTGAATTTTATGTGAAATTTGCACTAGGGTGGGATTTCCTTGTTCCAAAGACATCTTTATTTGTTTCATGATAATATAGTCATTGCACATCTTAGCATAAAATTAAAGATATATAGTAATAGCATAAAGTAACCCCTTGCATGCCTTTCGGCCTAACTAACAGTATAGCTATCGCCCTCCCTTCCTCCATTCCGGCCCCATTCCCAACCCTTCCTCCTCGTTGCATTGACACCAATCATCTTCCAGACTACATGTACAACATAGCTAGAACGATATTATACTTTGAAATGGTATTGATTTTTCGATTGGGATTGAATGTTGCTTTTAGCATTTCCAAGGGCAAAAACCACATGTTCAAACTCGATCAAATCCTACTTTCCAGTCCTGTCAATGATTGGACTTGTTACCAACAACCTCTAGCTCTGAGCTCATTCTCACAAGCAAGAGATGTGTTTCTTCATGGTGGTCATATGGCGATCTCCTGCGAGCTGCGTGTAACGTCCTTTGCGATGGAATTGCCTAAATGTGATACCTCAACTCTCGAATTGGGTAAATATCTCGTAGCCACTGGCGAGGTTCACCGTGACGTGAGACGAGTTCACATAGAGATAGAGGAAGTCTTGACGAAGAAGAAAAAACAGAAGAATGAGAAATTTTGATTTCAATTTGTTGTGGCTACAGACCAAACAGAGAGAGATGGTAGTGGAGAGTGATGAAGATGAATGTAATGGCCTGCCCCCTCCCCATGGCTTGTACTCATATATATATATACACATGAGGAGTGCTTTTACAGTTATGCCCCTACATCTGGTTATCCCCTCTGGGGCAGTTATGTCATTACACATGGCCTATTCTGGGCCTTATAATCTCCTACCAGGCCTGCTGGGCTTAGGTGGGGGCCACCCCTACGACAGGAGCCTCTCATGGTGAAGGGCTTCACAGGGCCGAAGCCATGTTGCCGAGTCCTTTGGCCCCCTCCGTCCCCTGCGGCCTGTGAATTTCTCCAAGCTTGTGGCTGGGAAGCCTGAGGTCTGGGATGGAAGGTGCCTTGTTGCAGCAGACGCGCGCGCTCCGTCGTAGACGCACGTGCTCCGTCCCCTATCCTCCGAACGGGTGGCAGCGGAGGCTGGCGCCTAGCTCGACGTAGACGCGCGCACGCTCCGTCCCTTACCCTTCGAACGGGTGGTAGCGGAGGCTGGCGCCTAAGTCGAAGCCGAGGCGCGCGCGCTCCGTCCCCTACCCCTCGAACGGGTGGCAGCGGAGGCTGGCGCCTAGCTCGAAGTAGACGCGCGCGCTCCGTCCCCTACCCTTCGAACGGGTGGCAGCGGAGGCTGGCGCCTAGCTCGAAGTAGATGCGCGCGCGCTCCGTCCCCTACCCTTCGAATGGGTGGCGGCGGATGCTGGCGCCTAGCTCGAAGTAGACGCGCGCGCTCCGTCCCCTACCCTTCGAACGGGTGGCAGCGGAGGCTAGCGCCTAAGTCGAAGCCGAGGCGCGCGCGCTCCTTCCCCTACCCCTCGAACGGGTGGCAGCGGAGGCTGGCGCCTAGCTCGAAGTAGACGCGCGCGCGCTCGGTCCCCTACCCTTCGAACGGGTGGCAGCGGAGGCTGGCACCTAGCTCGAAGTAGACGCGCGCGCTCCGTCCCCTACCCTTCGAACGGGTGGAGGCAGAGGCTGGCGCCTAGCTCGAAGTAGACGCGCGCGCTCCGTCCCCTACCCTTCGAACGGGTGGCAGCGGAGGCTGGCCCCTAAGTCGAAGCCGAGGCGCGCGCGCTCCGTCCCCTACCCCTCGAACGGGTGGCAGCGGAGGCTGGCGCCTAGCTCGAAGTAGACGCGCGCGCGCTCCGTCCCCAACCCTTCGAACGGGTGGCAGCGGAGGCTGGCGCCTAGCTCGAAGTAGACGCGCGCGCTCCGTCCCCTACCCTTCGAACGGGTGGCAGCGGAGGCTGGCGCCTGAGCCGAAGCCGAGGCGCGCGCGCTCCGTCCCCTGCCCCTCGAACGGGTGGCAGCGGGGGCTGGCGCCTAGCTCGAAGTAGACGCGCGCGCGCTTCGTCCCCGCGCTGAGATTGGAGCTTGGCGCCGGTATGGTTGCGCTCCGGGGCTGTTGTGACCTTGTAGTCTGGTAGTGCGCTTTTAATGGCGGCTGGAATTACGCCGACGCCTGGCCTGGCAGAAGTCATGCTGTCGCGTCGTGCAGTCTGCCATTCTACAGGTGGGGCACGTGGCGACTCACGACTGGTGCGTCGTGGGATGTGGGCGGTTGCGTGACTGCGGCCGTTCGCCTCGTCCCCCGGGAAGTTGGACGCGTGTTGAAGGCATGGGGGCGTTGTGTGCTGCTTGGCCACCTACCCGGCGCGACCCTCTAGGCACCGGCGGTTCTTCTTTCCAAATCTTGGGCAGCCGAATCGCTGTGAATTTGATCTGTCTGTGCGTTGAGCCATGTGACAGGCGAGCGGCCTTTATAAGGTGCTAGTGTTGAGGTGGGGGCACCCTTTCTTGCTTGGCTTTTTGATCTGCCGCCTTGCTTCCGCCCGTGCTAATTGTCGCGCCAGTTGCTCCTTTCCCTGCTTCTTCTTCCCTTGTCGCAAAGAGCGATGGCTAGCCACGACGACGCCACCTACCATCCCCGCAGCGGTTCCTTGCCTAGCCAGGGCGAGGTGTCCCATCCTTCCAAGGAGTACAAACTGGTGCCGCGGAGGAGTTCGCGCGCCAACAAGTGGTGGAACGCCATGGAGCACTCGGGAGGCTGCTGCTCCCGTGTGCTGGAGAAGAGCCGCATGACTGAAGGGATGCTGCAGTGACTCGTGGATGAGGGGAAGATCGTGGATCGCAATGGGGCTCGTCTACCCCGCCGGGACGAGCCGGAGCCGAAGCCCGGGGCAATGGAGGCGATTGTTTTTGTCGCGTTCTTCGACGTCGGCCTTAGAATGCCCTGCACGTTGTTCGTGGGCGAAGTCCTGCGGGCCTACAAGTTGGAGCTAGCCCAGTTGACGCCCCACGTGATATTCCGCCTAGTTGTCTTTACGTGGGCGATGCGGACAGAGGGGTGGCGTCCCAGCGCGAGCTTATTCGCCACCCTGCACGACGCACAGTGTCGACCCAGAAAGGTTAACGGGGCGATGTCCAACTTCGGCGGTGTGGACTTCGTGCTCCGGGCGTCATGCGCGATGTTGTTCCCTATGCCAGCCTCGTCGGGGCAATGGGCGTCCGGCTGGACTCGGCGGTGGTTCTATTACACCGTGACCGACAAGAGCGGAATGCAGTGCCGAGGTGGGCCGATCTCGTTTAACAGTACGCCGAGTCTGAAGGCGGAGATCGACGACACGCGAAAGCTACAGAGTCTTGTCGGTGTCGCCCGTCGAATGAGCGTGCGCGACCTAGCCGAGGAGTTCACAATGTATGGGGCGGCGCCACTCTCCTCCCGGGGGAAGTATGTTGGACAGAACGGCCCTCGCGGGGACGGGTTCGATCCATCCGTGTCTCGCCTGCTTCCGCCCTCCGCTCCTTGTAAGTCGCCCAGCACGCTTTACGCGCGCCATCGTATCTGTTTGGTTTCCGCCTGACTGACGTGATCTCCTACGCAGTGGCTCGGCTAGAAGATGCGGAGCGCGCGGTTGCGGCACTCCTCGGCCCGTATACGCTTAAGGAGCACCAGGCTCGCGAGGCCGTAGTCAAGGCGGCTAAGCAGGGGCGGGTAAACCGCACCTGCGAGGCTCTGGGCATTACTGTGCCCGAGCGCGCGATGCCGGAAGAGCTTCCCGCCGGGACTCCGGGCGCTCCGGACGGTGATAGCCCTACGGGGGTGTTATCTTCGCGACGCCGGGCCCGTTCCCCGGCTGCCGTATGCGACCCGGCAGCCCCCTCGGTGGCTAGCACAGCTAAAACGGGGCGTGCGACCGGCGGTGGGCCTGGCCATACTGCTTCGGAGGGGCGCGTCGCCTCGGATCCCCCGGCACCTTCTGCCGACGCCCACGAGCCCGTGGTCGCGGCCGTCGCTGAGTTGGAACTCGTCAACCCGCGGGGTGGCGTCGTTCTTGGCGAGAAAACCACGGTTGAAGGTGCGTTATCAACCGTAGCAGCCGACGAGGGCGCGCCCCCTACCGAGGAAGCCGTGGGGGCGATGGTAACCGTAGCCGGTGTTGTCGCGGAAGAATCGCCTGTGCCACCGCCGGCGAAACGCCATCGGACTCAGTCCCCGCCGCCAGCGAGGGGTCGATACGCCGTTGCGGGGCCTTGCCGCGGGATTATGGCGTCTGGCGCGGCCGAGAAGACCTCCTCCCCGACTGTCGAGGCGCCCGCCTCCCCCTGGGTGGTCGAACCGGCGCCACTTCCTACCGCGACAAGGGGCGCAGGAGGTAGGTGTGAGTCCCTTTCTTCACTTGACTTTGCGAGACTCTCTCCGATCTGCTCGCTCATTCTGCCAACATCAGGCGAGACGAAGTCTCCCGGACGTGGCGAAGGATCGAGCAGCAGAGGTATGCGCGAAGTCGGAAGCCTTGTGCAGGGTGCCCCGCAGGTGTCCGCTGTTGTTGACGTGGCCGTGGCCGCGGTAAATCTTGGCTTGTTGGGGCCGGGGCTCGCTCGCTCGGACTTCCTCCCTCGCCCGAAGATATTTTGCGACCTCACCGCAGCCGCAGAGCGTGCCGACAATGGTCTCGACCAAGAGATGTTGTCGTCATGCAAGGGGGACCTCCTAGCGCTCGCGCTGTAGGCCTCCGAGATGAGGGTAAATATGTGCGCTTCAGCTTTGTAAGGTACTGCTGGACGCCTTCTGATTTGTTGTTTTTGCCAGACACTTGCCCTCAGCCGGTCCTTTGACGAGGCCCGCGTTCGGGAGCGGAGGGCTCTGGAAGCCAGCCTTCGTGAAGCAAGCAATGCTCTCGCCGCGAAGGATGAAGAACTTCGCGCGCTGGAGGGCGCCATAGCGGCCGCGGAACTCGAGGCCACGGAAGCCAAGTGTGCCGCGGCTGAGGAGCGTGCCGCCTTCGTGCAGCAGATCGCCGTCCTAGAAGGGAAGAATGCCCAGTTGGTGGAGTCTGCTGCCGAGAATAGTCGCGCCCTGGAAAATGCATCCATGTCGGCGTGGCGGGCCATGGAGGCTCTGAACCAGGCCCTCCGAGATCTGTGCATCAGAGTGCCGGACACTACGCACGGGCCGGAGGCCCTATCGGAGACGCTCGGGTTGATTGAGGAGGGGGCCGGCGTTGCTCTTCGTGGCGCCAGAACGTTTGGCGAGCACTGCGGTTATCTTGGTGCGTGCTTCGCCCTCACCCTGCTTCACACTCGTGGGTGCAGACATACCCACGAGCTAGCAAATCCTCAACTGAATCTTCCCGACCGACCAGAGGTCATGTCGGACGCCATCCGCTCCATCGGGCCTAGCCTGCAGAACTTCCATCAACGGGTCTGGGGCCGCTTTGGGGAAGATGCAGCGAGGGTCGCTGTGCAGCAGACGCTGCATGGGGAGGGGGACCTCCTCCAGTGGCTCGAAAGGGTCCTTCAGCGTCACGGCGACGGCGGCACGAGTTCGTCCGCACCGCGCCAAGGCTGAGCGATTGGTCGGGTAAGGCAGGGGGATGATGTACT
Source organism: Dendrocalamus latiflorus (assembly GCA_017311315.1). NCBI lineage: Eukaryota > Viridiplantae > Streptophyta > Magnoliopsida > Poales > Poaceae > Dendrocalamus > Dendrocalamus latiflorus. The sequence continues at coordinate 8,353,034 of CM029630.1, read as the reverse complement.
GGTTCTTACGCTTGTAACCCCTTTGCTTTTGCAATGAATCCAAGTAGTACCTTATTCTGGGTGTTACCTGCCGCCGAACGCGAATGGAAGAAGACCTCCGCACCTTGTTTATACTCCGTAGAGTGCGCAGGGAGGGCATCCGCGTCTTATTAAAAGTGCATGGACCGGCGCGAGCGGAGGTGAACCTCGCCACTACGACTTTCTTTATAGTCCGGAGACTCGCGCGTGCGGAGGCGGACCTCAACGCTACGTCTTGTTTAAAGTCCGTAGACTAGCGCGTGCGGAGGCGGACCTCGACGCTACGACTTCCTTTATAGTCTGGGGACTCGCGCGTGCGGAGGCGGACCTCAACGCTACGTCTTATTTAAAGTCCGTAGACTAGCGCGTGCGGAGGCGGACCTCGACGCTACGACTTCCTTTATAGTCCGGGGACTCGCGCGTGCGGAGGCGGACCTCAACGCTACATCTTATTTAAAGTCCGTAGACTGGCGCGTGCGGAGGCGAACCTCGACGCTACGTCTTATTTAAAGTCCGTAGACTGGTGCGCTCGAGGGCGTCCCCCCGTTGCGTCTTGTTTAAAGTCCGTAGACTAGTGCGTGCGGAGGCGGACCTCGACGCTACGTCTTATTTAAAGTCCGTAGACTGGTGCGTGCGGAGGCGGACCTCGACGCTACGTCTTATTTAAAGTCCGTAGACTGGTGCGTGCGGAGGCGGACCTCGGCGCTACGTCTTATTTAAAGTCCGTAGACTGGTGCGTGCGGAGGCGGACCTCGACGCTACGTCTTATTTAAAGTCCGTGGACTAGTGCGTGCGGAGGCATACCTCGACGCTACGTCTTATTTATAGTCCGGAGACTCTCGCGTGCGGAAGCTGAACTCAATGCTACATCTTATTTAAAGTCCGTGGACTGGTGCGTGCGGAGCTAGGCTCAACGCTACGTCTTCTTTATAGTCCGGAGACTCTCGCGTGCGGAAGCTGAGCTCAACGCTACGTCTTATTTAAAGTCCGTGGACTGGTGCGTGCGGAGCTAGGCTCAACGCTACGTCTTCTTTATAGTCCGGAGACTCTCGCGTGCGGAAGCTGAGCTCAACGCTACGTCTTATTTAAAGTCCGTGGACTGGTGCGTGCGGAGCTAGGCTCAACGCTACGTCTTCTTTATAGTCCGGAGACTCTCGCGTGCGGAAGCTGAGCTCAACGCTACGTCTTATTTAAAGTCCGTGGACTTTATTCTGCTCAGCGCAGACAGGGGATGCTCTGGGAACAGCAACCTTTATTGAGCTCCCGTTTGCGCGGGCGGGCATCGCATAACAAAGGGCTGGTGGCTCTACGCTTGCTGTCCTGCTTCTAGGCGTAGTATCGCCGCAACCTGTCCGCGTTCCATGTGTGCTGGAGGGCTTGTCCCTCGAGCGTGGCGAGGCGGTATGCCCCCTTCGGCAATGCCTCCATCACGATGTACGGGCCTTCCCACTTGGACTCCAGCTTGCCGACGGTCTCCGCCTGGAGCGCTACTCTGAGAACTAGATCCCCAGGCTTGAACCCCCGCGGGCATATAGAGCGGTCCCGAGCACGTATTGTCTGTCGCGCGTACTTCTCAACATGGTGGGCTACATCTGCCCGTATCCCGTCGAGGAGGTCCAAGGACACACGGCGCTCCTCTTCGGGTGCTTGGACGAGGACCCTCCGCGAGCCGGCCTTGATTTCCTCGGGCGTCACCGCCTCATCGCTGAAAAGGAGCCTGAACGGCGTAAATCCCGTCGGGCGCGTTACCGTTGTGCGAAGCGACCACAGAACGCTGTGAAGCTCGCTTGGCCACTTGCCCTTCGGCAATCCGACCAGGCGCTTTTTGATGGCGGCGGAGATGGCGCCATTCGCCCGTTCGACTGCCCCGTTGGACTGGGGATGCCCCACCGAGGCGAATCGGAGGGTGATGCCCATGCTGTCACAATAGTCTTTGAAAAGGGTGGCGTCGAACTGCAGGCCATTGTCAACCGTGAGCTCCCGGGGCACGCCGAAGCGACATATGATGTTTTGCCATAGGAAGCGTTGTATGGCCGCAGAAGTTACTTTGGCCAGGGCAACCGCTTCCGGCCATCTGGAGAAATACTCCAGCGCGACTACCACGAACCGGAGGTCCCCGGAGCTCGGGCAAGTGGTCCTACTATGTCGAGGCCCCAGCGTGCCAGTGGCCACACCGGGGGAATGGGGTTGAGGCTCGTCGGGGGCCTGCGGACGATGCGCGCCATCCACTGGCACCCTTGGCACCGACGGACGAGGTCCTGGGCGTCGGTGGTGGCGGTTGGCCAGTAAAAGCCTTGCCTGAACGCCTTGCCGACCAACGACCTTGGCGCCAGGTGGGATCCGCACACGCCCGTGTGGATCTCCACCAGGAGCTCCTTTCCCCCTTCCGTCGAGAGGCAGCGCAGGAGCGGTGCGCAAACCCCCCTCTTGTAGAGTATCCCTTCGAACACCTGGAAGGACCTTGCACGGTGCTGCAAGCGCCGAAGCTCGGCGGGGTCGTCGGGCTCGGCGATGCCTTGCAGGAAATTGAAGATGGGCTCTCGCCAATCACCTGGCAGGTCGATGCGGTGGACGAGTGCCGCGTCCCGGTTGTCTTGCGCGATGGCCGCCTGCGCTAGTATCTCGTAAAACGCTCCCTCAGGGGGGGCAGTTGCTGGCTGGCCGCCTTAGCGAAGGCGTCGGCCTACTCGTTCTCCGCGCGGGGGATGGCCTTGACGGTGACGCCCAAAAAGTGCCTTTCCCTCGCCCTCACGGCCGCGAGGTACTTGGCCAACTCAGGGTCCTTGGCTTGATATGACTTGTCCACATGACCAGCCACCAAGCGCGAGTCGGTGCGGACTAGTACCCGTCTCGCGCCAACTGCCTTGAGCTTCGCCAGGCCGAAGAGCAGTGCCTCGTATTCAGCCGTGTTGTTGGTAGCGGGGAAGGCAAGGCGCGCCGAGTATAGCAAACGCTGCCCCTCGGGCGTGACGACCACCGCCCCTACGCCTGCGCCGGCGACGCCGTAAGCGCCGTCGATCATGAGCGTCCAGACGGGGTCATCGTGCGTCTGGACGGGTTGGGCCGGCGGGGTCCATTCGGCGAGAAAATCCGCGAGGACTTGGGATTTGATTGCCGTTCGCGAAGCATACGTCAAGGAGAAGGGAGCGAGCTCGGCAGCCCATTTGCCGATGCGCCCTGTGGACTCCTTATTGTGCAGCATTTCTGCCAGGGGGAACGAGGAAGGCACTGTGATCGGGTGGGCCAGGAAATAATGCCGAAGCTTCCTGGAGGCCATGACCAGCGCGTAGGCGAGCTTCTCGAGTTCCGTGTATCTTGTCTTGGCACCTTGGAGGGCTTCGGAGACAAAGTAGACGCGGCCAGATAGAGCAGGAGGGGAGCCTCTGGTGCTGGGGCGACCAGCGTGGGGAGGCTGGCCAGGTGCTCTTTGAGCTCGTTGAAGGCCTTCGCGCAATCTCCGTCCCAACGAAAGCCGTCGCACCCGCGGAGCGTCTTAAAAAATGGCAAGCCCCGTTCCGCCGCCCTGGATAGGAAGCGGCTTAGTGCTGCCATGCGGCCCGCCAGCCTCTGGACCTCCCGCGTAGTCTTGGGCGGCTCCATACCCAGGATGGTGTCTACTTTGTCGGGGTTCGCCTGGATGCCCCGTCCGGAGACGAGGAAACCCAGGAGCTTGCCCGCCTGCACCCCGAAGACACATTTGTCGGGGTTGAGCTTGATGCCCACCTTCCGGAGGTTGTCAAAGGTCTCCTGGAGGTCCCGGCCATGCAGAGCAAGCTGCCGAGTTTTGACCACCACGTCATCGACATAAGCTTCGACGTTCCTCCCGAGCTAGGCGGCCAGGGCAATAGCGACGAGGCGGGTGAAGGTAGCGCCGGCATTCTTCAAGCCAAAGGGCATTCTGACGAAGCAGAACGTCCCAAGTGGTGTGATGAAACTGGTCTTCTCTTCGTTGTCTTCAGCCATGTATACCTGGTGATAGCCAGAATAGGCGTCCAGGAAACTCATGAGTTCGCACCCAGCAGTGGCGTCGACCAGCTGATCGATGCGCGGCAAGAGGTAATTGTCCTTCGGGCACGCCTTGTTGAGTGCTGTGAAGTCGATGCACATGCGCCAGGCCCCGCTGGCCTTTTTGACTAGCACCGGGTTAGCGAGCCACTCTGGGTGGTGGACCTCGCGGATGACCCCAGCACGAAGAAACTTCGCGACCTCTGTTTTGGCCGCCTGCTGCCGATCCATTGACATACGCTGAAGCCTTTGCTTGACCGGCTTGGCGTCGGGGCGGACCGCCAAGCGATGCTCGATTACTGCTCGATCTACGCCCTTGATGTCCTCCGGGGACCATGCGAAAATGTCAACGTTGTTCTGAAGCACTCGAAGCAGATCCCGTTCGACCCCCGGTGGGAGCCCTTCGCCGATGGACACAAACTGCCCCTCCGCTTGGAGTGGCACCTTCTTGACTCCGCCCTCGGGACGAGGCTTGGGCGTCCATCCGGGGGCGGAGGGCCCATCGCCGTGCGCACCGGAGAGGGCATGCACTGGGCGATGCGGAACGCGGCTGCCGACCTCGGCCCGTCTAGCCAGGTCCTGATCGCCGAAGACGGTGATAACACCCTCCGGGCCCGGGAGCTTCACACAAAAAACGCATAGTGTGGGATCGCCTCGAAAGAGTTGATGGCGGGCCGACCCAGTATGGCGTTGTAGGGATGCGAGATATCGACGACGTCGAAGATGACATGCTCGGTCCGGATGTTACCCTTGTTGCCCTCTTGACGGAAAGTGACCGGAAGGGACATGTGCCCCAAGGCCTCCAGCGGTTGACCCCCGAAACCTTGAAGTGGAGCTCCTGGCTGCTCTAGCCGGCTTCGTGGGATCCCCATACGGTCGAGGGCCTCTGCGAACAAGATATTCGCGGAGCTTCCCCCGTCAACAAGGACGCGCCTGACGTCACAACGTGCTATGTGGGCCTGGATGACTAGGGGGTCTTGGTGAGGGTACTCCACACCCCTGGCGTCGTTCAAGTCGAAGGTGATGTTGCAGGGCGGCATCCACAGTTGCGGCTGCTCCCCGGGAGCTTTTAAGGAGGAGCCTCCGGTGATGACGTTGACGGTGCGATGCTGCGCGCCCTCCCTTGGGGGCGGGGCCCGAGACCCGACCATCACCCCCCGCAGCTCCATGACTGCAGCGCATGCCCTTGTGTAATGATCGCCGTAGCCGTGCACCTCGCACCACTTGCCATAGTGCAGGAGCTCTTGTTCTGCTTGGGGTTGGCCGCCGTAATCGAGTCCGCCTTCCGGCCCCCGGTCTCCCCTCCGTGAGGCGGGGTCGGGTCCTCGGCGGGTGCCCTCGGTGTCGCGGACATGATGGGCCGCCTGTGTCCTGCGCTGGCGGCGCCGAGGCTTACGCCCGCTCCTTGAAGAGCCTTCCTGTACCTCGGTGTCGCCGCCTCGGGGAGGGCCTCCGCGAGGTTCTCGGCCGCGGCCCTGCTTCGAGGGGGGCCCACCCGCCCCCGCCTCGCGCGGGGGGCGCTCCCCCTGGACGAGGTCGAGGGCGGTGATGCTGCGTCTTCGCGCATCCTCCTCCGCCCGCGCATACTCGTCCATTTTGTCGAAGAGTTTGACGACTGTCTTGATTGGCCTCCGTGCGTTGTACTCAGCCATTGGGCCCGGACGAAGGCCCTGTATGGCTCCATTAACGACGGTGGTTTCATTAATGTCTTTCACCTGGCATTGAATCTTGGCGAAGCGCTGGAAGTAGTCCCGGAGCTTCTCCGAGGGTCCTTGCTTCACAGCGAAGAGCTGGTCCGCATCGACCCGCTCGACATAGTTTCCTTGGAAGGTGCTTTGAAGGCGGTCGCGAAGCTGCTCCCACGCGTAGATGGAGCCCGGCTCTATGGTAAAAAACCAAGAGAGTGCCACTCCTTGCAGCACGAGGGGGAGTCCCTTCGCCTTCGTGGTGTCATCTCCGCCCGCGGCCTCGATCGCGGTTTCGTACACGCGCACGAACTCGCGAGGATCCGTGTCGCCTTTGTACGGGTTGGTGACGCTAGGGAACTTGAAGTCTTCGGGCCACGCCGCCTGCTGCAGCCCCGCCGAAAACGGGGACTCCGGATCTACGCGCCTCAACGGCACGCGGCTGGACGTGGGGGCTTCGCGGCTGTCCGCCTTCTCCGGCGCGGGCTCGGGCGCGATTACTGGCGCGACCTGCTGGCTCCGAGCCTCTTGTGTATCGCAGATGGCTCCGCGAAGGTCTCCTAGTTCCCGCTGGAACGCGCTAAGGGCTGCTAGTAGGGCGCTTTCCACCACAGGTGCTGGCGGGTCCGCTGGAACGCCCAGCGGACGGGTCGGTGCAGGGACCATCGCCTCGCGAACTCCAGATCCGCCGGATGGTTCGTTGCGGTTACCCCCGGCCGTCTGATCCGCGCTACCGGCGAGGGTGGCGGGGGCTGTCGCCGCAGTACCCGCGACGGGGTTGGATGTCGTTGTAGCGGCGCTGGCGGGGTCGATCGTTGTAGCGCGAGCGTCGATGCCCGCGACCACTGCGCTTACGCCGCCGCCGACTCCATCAGCGGCCGATGCCGAAGCCCTGGTATTCACGCGCCGCTCCGGCCCAGCTGTCTTCTTTCCCTTCGCCGCCGCTGGTGAAGCTTTTTTTGGTGCCATCCTTCTTCTTCGGTCTTCAGGCTTGTCCTCGTCCTCCCCACGGACAGCGCCAACTGTTGTGGCTACAGACCAAACAGAGAGAGAGAGATGGTAGTGGAGAGTGATGAAGATGAATGTAATGGCCTGCCCCCTCCCCATGGCTTGTACTCATATATATATATACACATGAGGAGTGCTTTTACAGTTATGCCCCTACATCTGGTTATCCCCTCTGGGGGCAGTTATGTCATTACACATGGCCTATTCTGGGCCTTATAATCTCCTACCAGGCCTGCTGGGCTTAGGTGGGGGCCACCCCTACGACACAATTCATGTGGTATTGGCCTTCTTAGATGATGCATGTCTTCCTATTGTACCTCCCTTGCAAACGCTGCCCATTGGGACCAACCGTTCATAGATCAAGCCCACACATCGTTTTCTCTAGCTCGCATCACATGTGTTACACAAATTTGATTATATTTAAATTAATTTTCCAACTAGTAAAACATTCTTAATGTTTACAACTTTTGCCTCGACTACATGTGAATTTACAATTTTGCCATAGCACCAAATCTCTACTCTCTTCTCTACCAATATAATAAGGGAGTTTGTTTGTTTACCTCTCTCCCCACGTGTGCAGCTCCCTCTCGTCCAATCATCGCACCCAACACAATCCTCAGGAAAACTGGTTTTGGCTGCACCTAACACAATTCTCAGGAAACTGGTTTTGGCTGGTGGGTGGCTCTCCTAATGCCCAACTCCCTCTCTCTCATACACTGACCTGACCACATCCCTCTCCCTCTCTCTCCCTCCCTTGGTGTGGTGGCTGCTGTCAGTTAGAAGTGAGATAGCGTTAGCAAGCGAACGAGCCAACCCAGGTGGAGGGGAACAACCACCCGTCGGCATTGCCATTGCCGCCATGGTCGATCCGTCTGACGATGTCAAGGTGCTCAAGCAGCAGAAGCGTGCCAAGCTCAAGCCCACCCTTGAGGTCGAGGACTTCATCAACCTCCTCCACAGCTCTAATCCCATCCACGTCGGGCTCACCCACATCGAGAGTGAGCTCTAATGTGAGCCATCTGCTATTATCAAATGACGCCTGACTCCAATCTGATCTAGATCTAGTTGCTTCTATTTGTCCTTGATTCAATGTGTCACATCTTCATATACCTTTAGGACACTCTTGACTTTGGACTATGGTATTTTTCTGATTCTGGACTTTCCACTCGGACTTTTCTGATGCTGATTTTGTAGGTGTAGAGTAGATAGAAAGAGTACTTCTAACCCTTGTCATTTCTTAAGCACATCTCTTATCTCTTGGTCATTTAGAAAATAGTCATCTGTTGCACAGTCCACTACTGAGGTGGAGTTTATAGCTACTGCTAGTAATTGCTCTTAGATTATCTAGATCTTATCTACTCTGTGGGACTATGAGTTGTCATTAGATAGTGCTTCTCTTTTTTGTTGCAATACTAATGCCATCAATATTACTAAAAATCTAGTGCAACACTCTAGGACCATGTATATTGACATTAGATACCATTTTCTTAGAGACCATGTAGAGAAAGGTGATATGTGCTTCACTTTGTAGAGTCAGAGTAACAGGTTGTAGATATTTTTTTTACTAAGGCTCTTGATTATTCTCATTTTGCCTCTTTGCAGGGAGAGTTGGAGTTATTAGTCTTTTTGGCCTATTTTGAGGAGAAGTTTAACTCTTTTGCATCCGTTTGATTATATTGCATATTTAATTTTAGTAACTTACATATGTAATATAACTACATGGAGCTTTGACTATTATCTTTATTTGACATGATAGCTACTTCATATAATATGGCTTGGTGTAATATTTGTAGAGTCACTTTGGATAGTTTTTATGGCTCCTACTGCTAAAAATGAATAAATTAGATCCACTTTATTTCATTCATGTTCTATTTTCTTGCATGCATCTTGATGACACCATTGTCAAAGGGTGATAAAGATTGATAAAAATGCATATCTAGAGTATGTTTTTAGAGTTTTTATGCAAAATCTCACTAAATTAGAGCTTTAATGCTTTGTTGTGATTCTCTTGATCTTTTGATTTTTTTCTCACCATGATCATGGTTAAATAGAATAATTGTTTTTCATATGAACCTATAGTGAGATTTTTTGACTCATTTGGTGGATTTAAAGCTTTTTGTGGAAAACCTGTCATTTTCGGTAGCTTCAATTCACTTCTGCCACAAATGGTCACCTTCAGCTCATGTCATTGTTTTGTGACCATTTGGAGTTCTATTCATAAAATTTCCTCTCTATTGTCTAAAACCACCTTCAAATTGTATTTTTGAGAAATTGACAATGGGTTAATCAAGGAGGAGATTAAATGACTATGTGAGAGGGTCCAGGATTATGTTGTGATGAGCTATTGCAATTTGGGAAGGTTGGAATTTCAAATTACGAATTTGTTGGCTTTTTCTAGGTGGTTTGAGGCTTGGTGATCAAACCAGCTTTGAGGGGGTGGTTTGATCAGATTTCTCTAGCGGTCAGGCTGGCGCCCATTTTCGGTTTAATCCAGTGGCTATCAACGGTTTGATCGATGGTGAGGTCCGATCAGACTGGTTAGGCAGAGAGGCTTCAGCCAATTTTTGATTCTTGTGGTTTTGAGTCACGGGAAGATTTTGAGTGACCTAGGTCTGTGGATGTAGGTTGCATGAGACATGTTACTGCTAACGTAGTTCAAGTTGTGAAGAACTTGTGGTTGGATACGATTTCTTTATCTTTAGATATGCAGAGTCATTTGGAGTCTACCATTGTCAACAGGGTGATCGGGGCTACACTCATGGAGAAGGCGAGGCTCAAAACGATCAAGGAGGCTGTGTGAGATGGCTGAGCTTAAGCATGACACGAGAAAGATGGGAAATGTTGAAGAAAAGTTTGAGTGGTGGGTTTCATCATGTGCCTTGGTCGGTCCAAGTGAGGTGTAGTCCAATGAAACTAGAACGGAAGAGATTTGCCGGCGGGTGGCAAGCCAGTAGTGCTCCTACATATGACAAGCATGGTGACTGCTTGTAATGGAAAGAGATGACCGGGTCAAGAAAGGGCATTTTGGTAGTTTGACCCAAATACCGAACACTATCTTGAAGCAAAACCATGGCACTTGGGAGAGCGGTTTTGGTCAAGGAGGAACTGAGAAGATCAAGTTGGATCAAGGCTTGTTGGTTTCCCCCTAGTCCACGTTGAGGTAAACCCAAACGAATTGGACTGACTACATGAATTAAGTCAAATACCTTAATTCCACTAGTGGTAGCTCTTTCCCGCTCTGAGTATGTGAGTTCAAACCTTCACAGCACGCTGGGCCTTCTCACAAGTTTCTTTGAGAAGATCACCGGTCATGACACCTCCAAAGCTGTCTAGGAGTCGGCAACCTCCAACAGTAACAAGTCAAGCCCCTTGTTTGACTCTCATCATGTGTAATAAATGCACAAGCTCAAGTGGATATGAAATCCACCTCTAGATGCAACACATGCAACTAGAGATCTCTCTCCTTACTCACAAAGTGCAACATATGCACAATTAAAACGAGAAACTCATACTAGATCAAGAGAATGAAATGAAGTATTGAATATTGTCTCCCAACCGGCCAAGGGGTTATTTATAGCTTCCACCACAAAAACTAACCGTTGGGACCAAAAAATCCCCAAAAAGCAGTATTTGTGGTAGTACTGCAGTTATGGGGCTTGACTACCATTTTCAATCATAACAGCTAGAAAAATAGTTGTTATTTAGCATTTGCAGTACTACTGTAGGTATAAGGGTGGTACTACCTTTTTGCGGTCATACCGCAGGTATAAGGGCAGTACTACCATATTTGGTTTTTAAGCACATTCAACACTCGGAAAAATAGTCATAACTTTTGACTCCGATGTTAGAATTGAGTGATCTTTGGCTCTATTGAAAAATTATTCAGAGGGCTACACAACCCACCTATTGCATGATTTTAAACATACTAGATCAATGTAGAAATTATAAGATATCCAAGGATTCACTACCATGCTCTAAGTCTAAGGAAATAGCAACAAACAATCTTAGATCATACCAAGGGACAATGCATGGCCTCCAATAATTTGCAAAGCATATTTACATAGACTTCAACTATTTGCAAAACACATTTACAAAGTATAGTCATATGTTACAAGATTAGATGCATGAGTCTCAACTATTTGCAAAATACATTTGTAAATAATGGCATCATGCCATAGAGAGTTAAAGCAAGTGGGATTGAGTTATTAACATATGATGAGACTCAAGCTACTAGAGAAGACCCCTATTAATAGTACGGCAATCCTATACTAGCAATACAGTTTTCCAACCAAACATCAAGAGTAGTAAAAGATTAGGAACACATCCTTAGATCTAACTAGTTATAACTTTGCCTTGAGTATCCTTTTGAAGTTTGATGACGTACATCTTCACTTCAAGTCCGGTTCATTATCTTGATATGTATCAACCTATGATGCATCCTTCAAGTGCCCTCCATCAACACGTGATAGGTCTTCTCTTGACTTGATGATCATCTTATGATCATCTTCTCCTTGGGATCTTGATAAACTTATGATCACCACCTCTTCGAAATCTTAATGTGCATCAAAACATGATGCATTGTCTTCTTGATGACCTTCAAGTCATGAAACCATATAAAGTTTTCATCATCATGGGATTTAACCTATTCATCCAACATATGAAAAATGTTACTGCCATAAATTGATTGTCATTAATTGCTAAAACTCACCATTAACTCATAATGGAGGGACTGGATTCTCAATCTTTCCATTTTTGGTAATTGATAACAATTCGAACAAATAATGAGCTAATAAATTGAATATAAAATCGTTTGCACTCATAGTACGATACTACAACATCTAAGGTTTGGTACCAACCTGGTGCGGTAGTTTTGCTTCATATTTGTGGTCGTACCACGATACGGCAGTACCGCCATTGGTACTACCTCTTTCCCAGGGAGCAAACATGCTCCAAAACTTACCTGCCTAGAAATTACATACTGCCAACTAAAGTTCGGTTCTATCGAGGTGCGGTACTATTGCACATATTGTCCGGTCATACCGCACTGCGGTAGTACCGCCAAATACATACCGGTACTACCTATTTTCCTGACAATGCATAGTTGGCTTTGAAGTTTTAATTCAAATGCATACATGACCTTTGTCTCATGCCATGTTGATGTTCTTGCAACCTTAGTATGCATCTCCAAGTCGTCAAGCAAAATTCGGAACTAAACTTTTCAAACGCTTCATAATCATGCTAGTCCCATACACAATAATTGAGCATAAAGCAATATGAGTCAATATGAATATATATAAACTACACAAGTTTTATATACTCAAATGATATGTTTCAAAGTAGATATCCTCGAAATGTGTGAAAAATGAACATAGATCAATACTAATGAAACCACAAAAATATAGAGTGAACTCTCCTTAAATGTGTGCATATAAGAATGTATAATAAAAACATATGTACATATTCAAGTTCGACTTTTGGTGGACTTCAACATATATTTTGGATCTGAAGAATGCAATAAGATATAAGAATATAACATCGAATACATACCTCCGTGATTTTCACATTTTCATCCAAATGAGACTAAACAATATCATACTCAACAAATGAGTTAGTCTTAGATTTGTCATTAGTGAGTTAGTCTCACATTTAGATTTGTCATTATTCACCAAAATCAATCTAATTTGAGCTTGAACTTACAACTTGTAGTTAACCATCCAATCATTCTCTTTTGAGACTAAGTGTTCACATATTAGGGTTAGGATTTGAGATAAGTTAAGTGATGTGGTGTGCTCTTTTGTCCTCCAGGTGGAGTGGATATAAAACATTCATCCTCAAGTAGCAATATATCAATTTTTGTTCATCTCTATGAATCTCTTTTGTGTTGATTGATTTGCTCTTGTCTTGATTTGTTTTTTCTCTCCTCTTCTCTATTCTTGATCTTGCTATACTAAGGATGTATAAGATATGGAAATATCATTTGAAAAACAATCTTCACCTATCTAAACACTTTGATGGCAAGTTCATGAAGAAATCTGATTTTGCTTGATTTTGGCCTCACCAAGTGATTTCGTGATTCAAGATTTTTTTTGGTTTGATTTCTTTTTTTTTTTGCTTGCCGTGACATGTGAGAATACATTTAGAGCCATATTTTCCATCCTTTGCCCACGAGCAAGTCATATTCACCATTTTCGTATTTTGCCAGGTTTTGATGCATACTTGCTTAAATTTGAAAAATATCTGAACTTTGATATGGATTTCTATGATCCTTATATGAAATAGATTGCTGATTTCATAAGCAAGGTGTATATAAAGTTTTATAGCATTTGAAAATGTATTTTAAAAATTGCACCGTTTTTGGATCTTGTCGAGCTGACTGAACAAAGGAAACAGTGTCCAACTGCCACTCACTGGTCAAACCAACCTTGAAGTGGTGGTCAGACCTCTGAGAGGTTAGACCGGCCTCTGCATGATGGTTAGACCGGTCATTGAATGATGGTTAGACCGGCCTCTGCATGATGGTTAGACCGGCCTATGCCGGTAACTCTATAGTTACTTGAGTCAAAGATCAAGAATACTTGAAAAAAAAATTTAGATGACACCATTCACCCCATTCTGTTGCTTGTTCGGTCCTACACAATACAAGATTCAATATGTTCTGTTTTTGTTTTACTCCAAGTCCAGTTGCTAGATTCAATGCATGGCTTGAGATTACTTATGCAGAGCAGAAGAATCGGAAAATTGAAGATCCTCAACTAGAAGGAAGGAAAGCTATATCATGATGGGTTCTTCAATTCTATGAAAAGCAACTCGAAAGTGAAACAAACCGAATTTTCAAGAAAATTTTCAATTTCGTTTTGGTTTTGCTTCCTCTTGATCCCTAGCCTAATCCGCACGAATCTTGACCATCCAAGCCTTCCAATCCACCCCAACTTTGCTTCAACAGAGGAGAAATCGCGCGACACTGTGCTTTGTCCGAAAACAGCAGCTGCCTCAGGTTTTTTCGTCGCCCGATCTCTCACTCATTCCCTTGCTCTTCCAAAATCTCGCACGACTCCGGTCGACCTGACACCCCTCTGCCCCAAGCACCGAACCCTGTCGAAGTCTCCCGTCCCTCCTCACCATGGACACGCGCCAAAGCCTGAGTGGAGACCATCCTATGCCAAACCGCCCTAAGCCCGCTATGAAGGCCCCAAGCCCTTGTTATGAACTCCATCAATGACCAGTAGCCCATAGCACACCCCAATTGTCCCGCCGACCCCCATACCATTGGCAACCGACAGAAGGCCTCAAAGTGAGCTCAAACTCAATTCCATCGATTTAGCCAATTACATTTCAATTGCTTGCACCCACAGCCTCCTCAAACCCCTAGAAACCTCCCTAAATTGTCTCCTTAGCTCCCAAAGCTATACACTTCTCCGCCATCGAAGCTCGCTGCTCGGCCGAAGCACCTCATCGTGGACAGGCCGCCACGAAGAACCCTAGCCCAAACCAACCCTATCACTGTCACCCCTCACCCCAGAGATGCTCAAAGACCATCGCCTTTGCCGGATTAACCCCCTGTTTTCCCTATACTATCCAAACTTCTCGTGGAGAAGAAGGCCTCGCCGCCAGCGAACGCCACCTCCCCTGACCATGCCGAACCCAAAAATGGAGCCTTGACACTCCCAGGAACCCGTCCATGGCCTTTGCTTACATCGCAAATCGCTGAAACGTCGCCGGTCACCGCCGCTTCATTCCTCTGTTTTGGCGCGCGCGTGCAGGCGGGGTGAGGAAGAAGAACAGTGACGGGTAGTCACTATTCATTCGACCCGATAGCGCCGAAACCCGAACCCGCAAGGAACAATGGCTGACCCGTTAGCCTTTGAAGCTGACCCACATGAATAGTACAAATCCAGTGTGAACAGTATCCCCGCCCGTTGTGAATAGTAGAGACCCGCAATGAATAGTGCTCAGACCCGTTACTATTCACCCGAAACCCAAAAATACTAGTTTATACCCATTTTGACTGTTTCGTGCTTGCCGACCCATTTCTCAGGCCCATTTCACCTTTTGGACTGTCCTAAAATCCCAAAACCCTATTTGATTTTTCGGATTTTTTTCTTTATTTCATTTCTTTATTCCTAGCTCAATTTTTTGAGCGTGGAATTAAATTATTTTTCTTGCTTTGCGCTAGCACACGACATACAGAGTCGACCAATTCAAGAAGGAGAAACACAAGATCAAGCTCAAGATCGAGAAATTGAAGAATACGAAATTGTTGAAATTGTAAATCCGCAAGGCTAGTCACATATCTTTGATCACATTGAACCTACATTCCTTCAATTATTTATTTATCAGTATTTTCATTATGTTATTTATGCACTGCTATTTCATGTACAATAAATGTTTCGAATGATATGATATTAGCTAATGTCCTACCACCCGAACAAGCCCTGTTTAATTTGATGGACATATTCACCTTGATAAAACTTAGCAATATTAAAAGTATTATTAATGTAAACATGGTAGTTTAGGAACTCAACAAACTTTTTACTACTAAAAGTCTTGGCATTTTACCGATAGAAATTTTAAAAGTGGTTCTATGATAAAGTATCATGGGAAGCCATGAGTTGGCTTGACCCCATAACCTTACCCTAGAATGGAAGTTTGGTTGTGAATTGATAGCAGCGTTGCGGGCGCTGAAATGTGAGTTTGTATATGAAAGTTGTTTCAGTGAAAAGCAAGGACTAAAACCTTATGCTAAGAGAAAAACATAGTAAGCGCTCAACACAAGTGTTGACTTATCAAACCTGGTTTACTAGCTGCTCAAAACGATTGAATCTCTAACGGAGTACAGAAAAGTTAGTATGGAAACGGTAAAACCATACTAAACAATGGTAGATTCTTCTTAGTACGGGCAAAATATCTGGCCGTGTCGGTGGATACCCGGGTCTGAGTTGGAAATCTAACAAGTACAGGAAAGTTAGTATGGAAATGGTAAAACCATACTAAACAACAGTAGATTCCTCTCAGGACGGGCAAAATGTCTGGCCATGTTGGCGGACACCCGGGTCTGTTTTGGAGATCTGCCAGGTAGAGCCTACATAAAGAGATGAGCAGTGAAATGACCTTGTTTTCTCAACTCAGTCATGAGGGTTGAGGAACCTTGTGGGTAAAGTTGGGCAACTCTGTAGAGTCATTTATAAATAGTATTCGAATACACCATACTTCCGGTATATGAAGTTGTGTTCAATGGGTGATTCCAATAGCAAGGCATAAGTAGATTTGGAATTGTTTTGGAAATGTGGAAGTTTGGTAATCAAGTTATGAACCCCCAATCTTTTTAGCAGTTAATAGATTTCTGTATTTAAAAATGTTTACAAACAAAATTGCATCCACAAAAAATAATGAACTACTTTACCCCACTCCTTGGTAAACTCTTGCATATAGTTAAATAGCATTTCCCATGTGACTTGTTGAGTACGGTGAATTGTACTCATACTTGCTAAAATCATAAACAGATAATGCTTGTCAAGAAAATGAAGGAGTTTATAAAGACGACACTGAGCTCTACGATATAGACGCTGTCTGGTATTAGGGTTTATTCCACATTCAGGCATACCTGTGGAGTTTCTTTGTAAGGTAGCTTTGGGTTGTACACCCCTCTATGTAAAACTTGTTTTCTAAGTCTTAATTTTGTAATAAAGTTTGGTTTTTATGTTTAAAGCTTGTTTTGGCAATGGTGTACACTTATCTACAGTACTCACAGCTGAACAATCCTGGACAGTTGCAAAGGTAATCTAATGTCTCCAGAAATGGGGGTGTTACATAGATGCAAGAAGTATCGGCAGTACGTACTCTAACACTCCTCAGGAGTTGGAAAAGCTGTTGATGGAATCATTCCAGGGGTAGAAAATGTGCTGTAGCAATCACACAGCACGACTACAACAATATGGCCCTTATATGTTTTGTCCCCTCTTTTCTTGTAGCACTGTTTAGCAAATAGTTGTGTGCTTCATTAATCATCTTGCATCTCTTAGTATTGAAAAATTTGTGGTAGTCCTGGTCTTTGGTTTCTTGCTCATATTACACTGTAGATATTCCATCTGGTGAATGGTAGAAGTCTTTTGTGTTAATGTATATACGTGCGCATTATGACATCAATAAGGCCCACGTGTACTACCCTTTTCTATTTCATCTTTTGTACATGTACAATATATATAGATATCTTTGGTCTACAACGATAATATGATGTTTATCGTAAATATAGCATTTTTGCACTTTTTATTATCGTATTTTGCTGAACTGCAATGTATTGATTTCCCTGTGTTTGAATATCTATGTAATAAGTGGCAACCACTATTACGTTATTTCCCCACAAGTGCCTAAATGTTTGGAGTAGTACCCATCAGCTTCCGAAGCAACTCTTGTCCATCAAAGTATCAATAGGAGTCATGCTTTGCATGTTTCAGCTAAATCCGATTCGGAGAACATCTATATGTTTCTTTATCTCAACTCCTTGTCAAAAAAAAAACTCCTTGTCATGTTTTTCACATTTATTCATTTATTCATGTGTCTAATATGCCAAGATGAACTTTTCTCTGTGATTTGTTCTCATTAAAAAGAAGGTTCTTATCTGGGCTTTTGTTTTATCTATTCCAAAAATTCTTCAGCTAATACCTCAGTATCTCAAAGTTTGTTTTCTTGTTATAAAGCTTCTTGAAGATTAACATGGCCTCAAAAAAGTTATTTTCAGAATCAATATAACAAGCTTGCTGCAGACAATGCACATCCAACAATGCCTTTCCGTTGGAAACTCTTGCATATTCGCTTTCACAAATATGTAACCTTTGACCGGATCATTTAAACTTTGCGGCATGCATGATATTCTAGCAATTTTCATATGAAACTACAGTGTTAACTAGACCATAAGTACCAACACTACACAAAGTATCTTCAAATCCAGTGATGCTTATTCGCACCATATTCCTAGTGCACCAAGTTTTAAGGAGGAAAAGGTAAAATATCGGCTGGGTTCTTTTTGGTTTGGCCTTATCACTTTCTGTTATAGTAACTAGTTTTTAAGCGGTGTGTCTTTTCAAGGCCGGATCTATAGGTAGATTGTAGTAGATATTGTACCGAGTTTAGCTATACCGGCTAAAATCGCATATGACTGTTTCCCTCTATGTTCAGCCTCTCACGAACAGTTAGAATTCAAAAATCATAACCCAAAAGCTAAAGCCATAGCCTAAAACAATCCACCCGATCATCTATTCAGAGAAGAGGAAAATGCAGATTCGATAGTTTGCACCTACACTTGAATATATTTCTATTGAGTCTAAAAATGTGCAATACCTAATTGTACCATCCAACATTTCCTGTCATAACCCATAACCAACCCAACCCAGTTATTGAAACATATTAATTTCAGATCGAAAGATAAAGTTTCAAGTGCAAATTTGAAGAATCACCACATTCTCACTTGCAATTCAGATATGTTAAATCGCTTGTACAGGTTTTAAAGGGAAATATATTAATGACATGTAATTTTTTCGGTATATATAAGATTATTAACTCAGCTTTCAAACAATGGCAATTTGATGTTCTAAATACTCCAAATTATAACTGCAACACTTCCCTGGGTTGGGATGCTTGTCCATAAATGCATGCTAGGATGGAACAACACACCACAGTTTGTCGCAAGTCAACACGGAGCTGTGGATCAGGGATATTCCAATGCATCTCTGTGTTACAAATTGCTTCAAATAATGAATTAAACTCTTTTCATGGGTAGAATATGCAGGAAATTGAGGGATCCTCTTGTCCTTTTCTCCAAACAAGATAGCACCTGAAGTTAGATGTTGGAAATTTTTACAGGGCAATAGAAATCTTTACGGGACTAGTTGGCATCAAGAATATTGGAAACCGTCAGAAGAGGCCTACAAAGCTACAAGGACTTGTGGTTTAGGGTTTCATTGTTGCGTTAATGGGATGCTAATCGTTCACTATACTACCGATTTTACTCGAGAATGTCGAAATTAACTTGATCTTTCACGAAGCTGTTATGGCTAGTCAAAAAATGAAACAATCCTTTTCTTTCTGCTCTGGAGAAGACAGAGAAAGGAGGAAAATCTTTGCAAGTGGCAATTTTCTAGAGAAGGGAAGGAACAAGGAGCTTAAAAGCCCATGACTAGCTACTGGCCTACTTCAAGACCTTTTTTTTTCTTGAGGGGTACAAGTTAGACGCACATAGTCCACGCACACTCACGCGTGTACGTGTCCCCTACGTCTACGTGAGGACCTTGACTTGCAGCAGAAAATTAACAGTAGCCATGGATTATCCCATTATAGGAATAAACAAGTGCTCCTCACATCATTCTCATCTGCACAATAGTCCTTCCTTTCTGAATCTTGATATTGGTCTATCGAGTTCTTCACAACCTTCATAGATATCTTACCTTCAACAAGAAGATGCCAGCTTTTTTATCTTCAACAAGTACATCTCTTACCTTCCCAACAAGCACAACAGAGTCCTCTTCACTTGACAGCCATAGCTCCTTCGAAGAAGTTGATTTATCCCACTACCAGCAGCTTCTGGAGGACATCCCTGAAGATGTGGAAGGGGGGTGGGTTTCTAAAATTGTGGAAGGGATGATTGCCTTAGATGACTCCTTTGGTACTTGCAAGAATATGTTCGACTGGATTCAGAAGGCAGATCTGATGAGCCGCGAACAGTTGTGGCAAGCTTTGGAAGTCATGATAGATCAAAGCATCCAAGAAATCAACAGCAAGCATGGGCAACCACAAGCTTCCGATATGCATCACCTGCTGCAACTGGCAGGAGCGGTGGTTATCCTGCGGCCCTCATCCCCTGAAAATCTCTCTACTATGTTGCGTCTGTACATGACACTTGAAACCTTCCCCGTCAACCAGGTAAACGTTGTCCCCAATGAGCTGAGGAGAAGTGTGAGGGAGATTTTGTATGGGCTCTGTGTTCTGGCTGGAAATGACTCATACATCGTACCGAAGGGAGGTGGCATCCACAAGGTTACTGAATACCTGATGAATTATATCAAGGTGTTATGGGAACATGATAGCTTGCTTAACGTTATTCTTGCTCAAGGTGATGGGGAGTGGAGACGACTGGAATATTTTGTGGAGTCCTTGATCAGACACCTAGATTCCTTGCTTGAGTGGATATCGAAGGATATTTCAACAGGGTTTCGATGCATATTCTTACTGAACAATTTCCATTTCATACTCGGGCAACTCCAGAAGTTAGAGGTGAAGTCAGCGCTACAGCAGAGTTGGATTGCGAAGCACAACAACCAGGTCGAGCATTACATATCAAGATACCTTGAGTATTCATGGGAAGCGTTCTTGCCTTGTTTGGATAGAAGGGCGAACGTGTTCTTATCTTGTTTTCATCCACCTCCGGTAACTAGATTTTACGAGATGTTGGAGAGCACTTGTGCAGAACAAGAGAACTGGAGAATTGAAGACCCTCAACTTCGGCAGGTGGTGAGAAAAGCGGTGTCATCCCGAGTTGTTCAATGTTATCAAGCATACCTGCAAAGGTGTGTCAAGCATCAGAAGCATGCGCGCTGCACCCCTCAGGAATTGGAGAATAAGTTGATGGATTTATTCGAAGGGTAGACTGTGCACTGCAACAGTTGGATTAAACAGCCAGAATAAAACTGCGGTTTATGTTCTATTCTCGTATGTATTCCTGTAGTAATGTTCAGAAAATAGTTGGTGTGCTTCATTGGTTATCTTAGATCTCTCAGAATATATTTCTCTGGGTTAATCCTGGTCTTTGATTTAATGATTGTGTTGCTCCTATTACATGGTAGTAGTTCTATCCGGCGAGTAACATTTCTTTTGCAGTAGGACTCCTGAAATTCTCCATATTTCACTCAAGAGTGATGCAGTCTGTTGACCTAATGGAGTCCAAATATTTCTGTGCATGTAAGAAGCTAGCGCCTAAACAGTTGCAGTCATAATTGGTTGCTGAAAGCGTTAGGAAAACCGAATGGACACATTATATTTGGTAACTTCAGCTTCTGAAACAATTCTTGGTAATGTCAACACATTTCTAAATCTCCTTATCATGTGGTGGTTTGCTCATAATTTCTAGATGAAAAAATTGATCATATACCCTCCATTTAGATGGAAATTGAGGATTTACCCTTCTGGCCCACATATCAGTGACTTATGATGACCCCTCGTGTTATTGAGATGTGGAGGGTAAATCCTCAATTTCCCAACTAAAGGGAGGGTATATGATCCAATCTCCCTTTCTAGATGGCTGAATTATCTGTTATAGGGGGAGAGACACAACATGTATTAAGAGAAAATAAAAGTGCAAACTCCAAAGTTTGCACTTAAATTAAATAGCTTTGTATTAAGTCTCAAGAATTTGAACTAATCCAACCATTCTTGTCATAACAAACCCAATTATTGAAACATTTAATTACAGACCGACAAATAAAGTCCCAGCTTGCAAATTTGAAGGATTGCTACATTCTTGCTTGTATTTTAGTCTATTGTAAATCCTCCTTGCATGTTTTAAAGATATAAGGAAGGAATAAAGTGAGAGGTTTTTTTCTGAAAAGTATAGGGGTATTAACTCATCCTTCCAACAATTCACCTGTGCGGCTCTCCAAATCCTCCACGCTATATGTGTGAAACTTATCTGAATTGAAAATTTTTTCGATGAATGCACGGTACGCTTGCACGACATACTGGCATACAATTTGTCTCAGGCTCTCAGCTCGACACAAAACTGTGGGTTATGGACCTTCCAATGCATCTGAAGATTACAAGTTGCTTCAAAAGATGAATTAAATTCTTTCGGGGGTGAAGAATGGAGGAAATTGAGGGAACTAAGATTACAAATTGCTTCAAAAGATGAATTAAATTATTTCGGGGGTGAAGGATGCAGGAAATTGAGGGAACTACTGGTCCTTTTCTCCTAGCAAGATACCACAGTGGCCCATGTCACTTTTATATAGCTCATTTTGTGCTGGTTGATGTTATCACAACATCTTTGAATCCACTCGGTCCCCAACATCAATTTTGTGTGTGGTTCCTCAAGTTGCTGATGTATGAAATGCTCATTGTTCATGTTGCACAAAGAAATAAGCAATCACTATCCACCATTCAATTCTACTTTAAATGTTATGTAAATCAATTTAAGAAAAGAATAGATATACCTCCCACAAAACCCTTCCTGCTAGAAAAAGAACTAAATTCAAGGGAATTAAAACTCAGTTTTCAGTAGGGTTATCCCCTACTGTTCCAATAAAAATATTTAAAAACTCAATTCACTACGAGATTATTCATTTTTCTTCTACCTGGTAAACATTTGTTTTACTGTAGATTCAATTCAGAATTATTTCATTTTATCATCTTAACCACGGTGCTCCCTTAGATGAATATTCATTCAGTTATGGCAAAATTTTGTTTTAAGAGTTAGCACGGGCTTGTTTATCCAGTGTCTCTGAACCAGTACATGCACATTGTCTATCTAGAAGGCCATAGGATAAATAAAATTTTATCAGAATTCCTCAACAATTGGATACGGTCTCAATACCCAATAGTACTAATCAATTCCCGTCTGTAAAGGAAGATCATACATACAGCCCCTAAAGCCAGACACGGGTAAAAAGAATTTCATGTTACTTTCGATCATGCGCAACTTGGACTACAAATTTGTTGGCTGGGTTATAAAAAAAAAGCTCATGTTTTTTGTCTTTTATCCTATGCTACAATAATTAGCTTTTAAAGGATACATTTTTTAAAATGAGGTTTACAAGTAGGTTGTGGTAGCCATTGTACTAACTTCAACTATACCGACCAAAATCACATGCGACTGTTTCTTTCTTCATATTCACTTTCGCAAACACCCAAAATTCAAAAGCTATAAGTCATAGCATAAAAGAACCCACCCATTATCTACCAAAGGGTGGATATCTCCAATGGGATTGAATAAATTGGAACCGAAAAGACGAAAGAAAAGGAGGAGGGCAGGGAACAGTAGTTCATGTAGCTAGGCTAAAGAATTGTTCAGATTGAGATGCCTTGTTTCCCCGGGTTTAGTCACACGCACAAATGCGAGCCAAACGAGACTCGAGTCCACTTCTCCCGGAGGCATGGAACGGATCAGATTACTAGTACTACTAGATTAGATTTTGATTAGTAGCTAGTGTACTACATAAATCACTAATCTTTCACTAGTCTTTGCAAATCCAAGGTGTACTTAACGTCCTCACTGTGCAACACTGTCCATTCCTTTATAGTTCACTTCAGCCCCATTTCTTCTAAAAAAAAAAGCAGAACAGCTGCAATTCTCCATTTCCTGTGCGTAGAAATACGAACATCTTCCAGGACCAACGTATTAGTCGATCTTCTTATAATTCGACTTTACGTGTTTACACACTGCTCAAACAATATGAGCAGATAACGAGAAGATCGATGCATCCACTAAGAAGAAGAAAAAAGGAAGTCTAAAGCAGAGGGTGACGTGAAGCAATGGACCTAGATAAGCCCTCCAATATTGCTGGCTGAGAAGCTCAGCCTGGAACTGACGAGAAAACCACTTCTTCCGACTATTACTATTCTATTTCAATCAGCTTTATTTAAAAATTATCAATCCAGCTAATTCAAAACATCCCCCATGAGGCATTTGCCGTCCACGCCCTCCTCTATGTTGAGTCCTTTGCTCCTCTATTTCGAGAGTACATGAGTATGTACTTTTTTTGTTACAACTGATGGCTTTTAGCCCTAGTACAAGTGCTTATATGAATGAACTGAATATTGATAAGCTGTTTCAAAATAACGGCAAAGGAACCATTCCATTTGTTTGTTTGAAGGAAGTCATAAACCATAAGCTGAGATAAAGGGAGCCTATCTAGCGAAGAGGTGTTCCAGTTTCCATTCCTAGCCTCTTCAATAGAGATGGGAAACAGTAACAGATAATTTATTTTATTCGATATTCGTATCTGAAAAATATAAATGTGGTAAGTAAAATCTATGCTTGTAAATATTCTTATTTGTATTCAAAAATATTCGTATCCATTCATATTATAGAATATTCGTATTCGAGACTATTCGATCTGTTTCCTATATCTATCGTCGGTAACCGATCAAAAACCAGTGAAAACCGGCAAAACCGCTAAAGATTTGTTCTACTGAAATGCCATCCCAACCATTGTTAACAGCAGGGCATTGTTATTAAGGCGTTGCCTAAGCGTCGCTTTGGCGTCGGAGCGGCCTGGAGCTGCCGCCACGGTCGTCGCCTCGCCACGGATACGTATGGCGTCCGCCTCGGAGCCGAAGGCGTCGCCTAGTCGTCGCCATGGCCGGGACGGCGCGTCGCAAGCGCAAGGCGCGCGCCATACCCGTGCCAGGCGGGAAAATGGAGGGAGGGAGGGAGCGAGCCCGGGAGAATAAGTGAGGGGGGGCATAATGGGGTTAGGGTTACCCGGATACATTCGGCGAAGTGAAGCGACTCGGAGGCGGCGACCTCGGGCGACGGGCGAAGCGAAGAGCCTCCACGCCGCCGCCGCCGCCGCCTCCCTCGAAGTCTCGAACCCTAGCGCCGCCTCCATCGGTCCATCCCCGTCAACCCGTGGCGCTACCATCCTGGAAGCGGCGCGCCGGCGGCCTCCATCTCCAGGTATGCCCTACCTCCCCGGCCTCCTCCTCCTCCCCCTACCTCCCCGGCCCCCCTCGGCGCTTCCGCTCGCTCTCATCTCTCTCGCTCGCTCGGTCCCTCTCCTCGGCGAATCCGCCTCCCTCGGTCCTTCCCTTCTCCCCGCGCGCCTCCGCCTCCGCCTCGTCCCGGCAAAGAGGGGGAGGATGAGAGGGAGGGGGACGCGGCGGAGGTGCGGAGGCGGAGGCGGAGGCGCGCGGGGAGAAGGGAGGGGCCGAGCGAGCGCCGAGCGAGCGAGAGAGATGAGAGCGAGCGGAGGCGCCGAGGCAGTTGAGACTGTTGAGTGGAAGAGAGCGAGTCTGAGAGATGAGCGAGCGAGACGGTCGGAGGTTAATGCGTTCGCTGATGCTATTGTTGTTGCTGTGTTGCACGAGAATGGATGTCCCACCCTATGAGAATGGAGGCAGCAAATAATTTTTTTTGTCATTCGATGGTCAGTCACTGTGAGAATGGATGCTACATAGGAGAAGAACAATTAGAATGGAGGATAGGTGTAACATGGGCTCAAGAATTGATAATAATAAGGTACACATATACTGCTAAAATGCTCATTTTATTTGCTGCCCTTTAGCGCCTTAGGATGAGTATGGTGTCGCCTCGCCGCACGCCATACTCGCCTAAAAGGTGTGAAAGTAGTCTGGCGCCTCGCCTCGCCTTATCGCCGTGATAACTATGCAGCAGGGCTTTACAGCATCGTGCTGTAAAATACAGCAACTATATGGAAGAAGATCTCTGATCGCCTGGCTCCGAGTAGAAGATTCCCCACAAGAAACAATAATTCACCCAACAGAACAAGACTGGAACCTCAAGGTTATTTGTTACGCATTTGATAAAAAAACCGATCAGGCCACCGAATTGGCCGGCTACATTCCTCATCTGAAGTTAGCAAACATAAAAATTCTAAGCTCTAGTTTGCTTGTTACAATAGCTACATCAACCGGTTTACACAAAACACACACATAAACGCATTCTTCTCGGTAACGAGCCATAAATAATACATGGCTGCGATGGGGCAGCTCTACAGGGCCCCCGGTGAGTTGTGAGAAGGACTAAAACAACAGCTTTGCTAAAAAACACACTGATCGATGATGGGTGTTGTGGTTAGATAAGGAACACCTCATCTCATCTTTTGTCGTCACCTTATCATGATCTCTCACCTAGACTTAGCCTCCCGTTTGTGGCCATTGCTGTTATTATTAGTGTTCTTGTGAAGCTGGCCCTCGCCGTCATGCTGCTGCGCCTTTGGTGCCTCGATGCTCATGCCCAATGTGGTTGTGACAGTTGGTCCCTGGGACTGAACCATTCCACCATTCACAAAGTTAGAATACCATGAGGACAAGTGCAGATAAAGAAATGGCATTCCTCATCTCTACTAATGGCAGTGTCTGGGTAGAGTGCCATGTGCTCACCATCAGTCGTGTATTCTCTGCTTCCATATCTTCACAGGCCTTCTTAAGTTGGTCAAGTTCTGTTCTGAGGGCATTGTTCTCAGCTGTCAGCTCAGCTACCTTCCGGCCTAGTTCCTCACACTCTTGCTGATAAATAGTGGAAAAAGAAGCATGTCAGATGCAAAAAAGATTGTTTATAATTATTTTTTATGCAAATACAAGAAAATAATAAGATGTCACTGCAAAGTATACAAGGGAAGAGATTATAGTTCTCTGTTCAAGCGAGTCAATATGTCCAACTTTGCCATATATACTTAAGGCCCCCTTTCCTTCGCTCCAACTGTCCAACACTATATATACCATGCCCTGTGTATAGGTGTTCAAGAGGAAAGTGGCTGATGACATGGTCAGGGCCTTAGTTTATGAAGCTGAGGTTGCGAGTTAGAGTCAAAGACGTTACAATTTTAGCATCAACTTTTTCTCATATCTTCTATAAATTTCTAGTTCACCCCTAGTTAGATCCACACCCCATGAGCAAGTATGTAAACAACGAAAAACATGTTCACATGGTTGGCTAAATGACAAATATTACCTAGCTGGTAAATGAGTTTACTGTGGGGGTTGCCAAAGAAAACATTTGTTCGATAATATTTGAGTTTTGACCAGAAATTTGCCCCAAAAAAACATTTCACATTTCCAATTTTCACTTAAGGGAAAGCGTTGCTCGACAACTATGTCTTGCAAGATTTTGGTAATAGTATTATCCTCATGGCAACCAAACAGAAATAGAAACAGTGGGCAAGTCAGAAGTAAACAAGAATTGAAAGTGAAATAAATCAAATATATACACCTGCTTTAGCATGGTCATCTCAATTAGAAACATTAGCATTTAACATAGCAGCATCAAATCATTATACAAAACATGAAAACAAACAAAAATTTGAAGTGGTGGGGCTCAAAACATCAGCTTTCTTTTCTTTTTCAATGAACACAATGCTCTGGTCGATAGTTTTATCATGTAATGGAATGATAACTTCAAAGACCATTAGTGACCCAAGGCCAAAGACCATGAATATACCACAAACAAAAGAAATTCAGATAGTAGCTACTAGCTAGCAGATAACCATGTACACATCTTAATCATCTCTCACATTCAACCGAAGGCAACAGGGAGAACCAGATGCAATTAAAAATAGAAATGTGCATATTAAAACCGAGTTCGACAAGCAAACTATTCAAGGGAACATTTAGCTTGCCTGAATCAAATTCCCATGGAAAAGCATATAGCAAATATGCATTTAATGCAGAATAGGGGTGGGCATTTAATGCTGAACCAAATAAGCCATACCTTACTGAACCAAACAAACCGAATTATTCAGTATTTGTGTACTCAGTTCGGTAAAAAAAACCCTAATTTGGTATTTGGAATTCGGCTCAGTTTTAAGTAATGGAAATTATTATTACCCAAATACCAATTATACATTAGACATGCTATATTTATTGGGCTGCTGGGCCTTTTAGCACATAAGGACAGCAAATGCCCACCAGAGCAAGTGAAAAAAGTCAAGCCCCTAGGAGCACTTGTGTATTGTTATTTGCCTGTTTTGTGAACTCGTGGTTTGTGGTGAGTTATGGCCATTCGAGTGTGACAAGGCAACATCCAGTGAGGAGGCGACGTTACACCAAATCCCTCCTCCAGCCTCCGGCAATGAGAAGGCGCACTAAATCCCTCCTGCCAGTGATGTGGCGTCATCCGGGCGACGAAGTGTTTGTTTGCAGGTTCGTGGTCTACTGCCAGACCCAAACAGTTGGTTACCCCCCTCCCTATCAGATCCTCAATCTTTTGGTTGCCATCATATTTCTGATTTTGTGCATTGACAATGATTTGAAATGATGAAAGCATGGTGTGTCTTCCTCTTTGCGACTTCGTATTTGTTAGCTGTTTAGGTCAATATCGGATTTTAAGCGTATGCTACTTAAAGTTTGGTTAATTCGCAGGGTGGTATACGAAAACCGATTTTTGAAATACCGAAAAAAAGTAAAACCATACAAACTTATTTAAGTCATGTCCATCCCTAGTGAGGGACCAGGGTAGGTACTAGGTAATAAGTCCTTCAATCTAATTATAAATTCATAATTATGACTTCAACATTTGGATGAAATATTTGTTTTGAATATCTGTTTCTAATTATCTTTAAAAAATGCATATCTGTTTCTCAAAACTTCAATTCGTTGCTCAAAATTTGCTAATTTGCAATTTACAAAACCAATTAAAAAGAGGTTGGACCATCGAAATCTGCTCAATCATGGTTATTACGGCGGTGCGGCGAGGCGCGGCGCCTCACCACCTTCACACAACAATATCGCTTATGGCGCGCGGCGTGGCGACGCCATACGCATAAGTAGCCACAACAATATTGGACTTCCGGGGGTTTAAACAGAAGAAATATAAAGCAAAAAGGACTTTATTGTAATTTCAGAAATGAAGAGGACTAAGTTGCAAATTGCAGAAACCCTAAATCATTTACTGGCGTGGAGGCGCCGCGCCCGCCCGCTCAGTCTCCTCTCGCCCGCTTGGCCGCCTCTCCTCTCGCCCTCTCGCCCGCACGGCCGCCTCTCCTCTCGCCCGCTCGGCCGCCTCCCTCCTCTCTCCCTCTCTCCTTCCCCCATCTCCTCCGCCTCCGGCGAGGCCGAGCCAACTCGCCAACGGCCGGTTCCTCTTCCTGCCGCCATTCTCCACCGCCCTCAAGCGGCAGCCGCAGAGGAGGCGGCGAAGACACGTTCCCCGGCGAAGCAGGAGGCGGCGCGAGCGCGGATCCGGCTGCGGCGTGGGCGGAGGCAGTGGATCCGGCGGCGGCGACGGCGGATCCGGCTGCAGCGACGGCGGATCCGGCTGCGGCGACGGCGGAGGCAGTAGATCCGGTGGCGGCGGCGGCGGATCCGGCTGCGGCGACGGTGGATATGGCGCTCCTCCATGCCGTCCGGACGGCATGGAGCCTCCGGTCCGCCACGGCGATATGGCGACGAGATATCGCCGATATCTCGACGCCATAACAACCTTGTGCTCAATGCTTTCCCAAATCTGATATAGAACTAACCGACTTTGGCACTTTGGCAGCATTGCTTTGAAGAACACAATTCCCAGAGCTAAAGGCAAAGCTACCACATTTTTTCCTGTTTTAAATATGCTTAACATCAATAAATCCAGGCCGTCTCATTTGGAAAGATCAAATCGCTTAATGCCAACGGTAGGGCAATCCGGGTACAGTAAATTTTGGCAAATTTGGCTCAAAACTGTCACATCATACTTTATGTATCTGTCTTGTTTGCAGTGCCATGAAAACAGATGTTTACCAGGTTCACTGGTCCTACCATATATGAGCAGAATTAAGAAACAAAGACAAATGATGATTTATTTTTCTCTGCAGCATTTTGCAGGAAATGAGAATGTATTGTTTCCAATACTACCTGCTTGCGTAACCTTGATCTCCTTGCAGACTCCCTGTTAGATTGTTTTCGCCTCTCCCTCTTCAAATCACGCTCATCCTAAAAATATAAGAATATTCAGATGAATAGTGCGTAAATATGGTCTTTAACAATGTATAGTAAGACAAAACTCATGTTGCATGACTCTTCAGGCATTCTAAAATGAGCAACTGGCAAAAATTACTATCAGCATGTTGGCATCAGCTTTAGCAACAGAGATCCATACCAGTTGAGCAACGCCATCATGTCGGGCAAGTGCCAACCCAGGATTCACTTCCCCCTGCCCCGCGGGCACAGCTAAGGCTGGAGAAGTACTCCAAAGATCAATCCCTATGTTCAAATTCGGTGTGGCATTGGGAAGCGCCGCCCGCCCAGGAGCAGACACCGGAAGCTTCGAGGCAGACCTCCCCTTCACCTGATATGGTGACTCCACAGCAGCATAGGGCACAAGAGCAGCTTGAGAAGGCTCACCTGGCAAAGACCAATCTTTAATTATCCACACCTTCCCAAAGGAACAACTCAAGCCAAACCCACATAGTTAAGCATTCCAACAACCCACCTTCCGCCAATGTATTGCCAGATTTCCTCTTCTTATGCGCAGACGAATCCTGAAGAAAACCAACATGAACCTCACAAGCCATAAGCATACTACTTGCAGGTTATAAAAACACGCAGGTTAAAAATGGTCCCTTGCGTCACAGCAAGTTGCTTGGTACCTTATGGTCAGTGTCATCATCTCTCGTCTCTGACGACTCTTCGCTGCCGGTGTCACCGCTGCACACGCAACAAAATTCCAACTCAAATTTAAACCCCAGAAAGAAAAACAAAAAACACACTAGCAGAGGAGTGCAGCACAAAAAAAAACACGTACCTCCCGGAAGCGTCGTCCCCGGAGCTGCCCTTCTCAGGCGACGCGCCGCCGCCCTTCCTCTTGCCCTTCGCTTCCGCCGCCGCGGCCGTCGCCGCCGCGACAGCTTCAGCAGTCGGGTAAGGAACACCCTGCACAAAAGCGACGATTTGAGACACCAAAACCTCCCATCAAATCCAAGCCCAATTCCCCCAATTGGGCACGAAAATCACCAGAGTAGGAGGAGGCTCGCGCACTCACCGCGGCCATGGACGCGTGCGCGTAGTAGGCCACCGCGGCGCCCGGGTGGTAGACGGGGAGCGGCACCGGCGTGCCGTACGGCGCTCCCGCGGCCGCTGCCGCCATCAGGTGCTGCATCCAAGGAAAGTGGGGGAAAGCAAACCCTAGTCAGAACCCCCCACCTTTCCTCTCCCGCCCCAAAAGGGCCAAAATTTGGGTCATCCTCGTACCTGCGCGGGCCATGCGTAGGGGTGCCCCGCGGCGGCGTAGTACGCCTGCAGCGACGCGGCCCACTCAGCGTGCGGCTGCGCGGCGGCAGCCGCCGCGGGAGGCTCGGGCGGCTTCGGCTGCTCATCGGAGGAGGACGGCATGCGCCCGCGCGCGAGAGGGTGAGAGAGATCTAGAGATTTCCACAGCTCCCGGGCAGGAGCAAAGGAGGCAAAGCAACGGCGGCGGCGGTGGTGGGCACAGCGCGTCGCCGGCGGTGAGGGTACCGGGGCGGTGTGGGGAAGCAGCAGCGGAGCAAGGGAGGAGCAAAACCAAAAAGGCGGGTTTGGTGCCCCCATCCCCGTGTACGGCTCCCGTGTGCGCTAAGCATTTCCGTGTCCACGTGGCCAGCCCCAGTTGGCCGAACCGCCGGTGGTGCCCCGCGGGAGCGTCAGGCGGGACGACACTTGGAGCGGCTCTGGGCTGAGGTCCACGTGTCAGGCTGCTGCGGCGCAGATCGGTGTGCGCGGCGGGGGCGTGGAGCGGCGAGGGGAAGGTGGTGCCAGTGGAAGGACAGGTAGTAGCCCATTCGTTCGGTGAGGGCGGGAGGCGTGGGTGCGGGTGGCGCGAGGTAGTGGGTGGGTCCAGGGCCACGGGTCAGTGGGCGTGGGTGGCGAGCGGGTGGGTGCGGACGTGGGCGCTGAGTGGGACGGGGCGGAGGACAGCGCAGCGCAGGGATCCGGGCTTGGGATGGGACGGGCCGAGTGGGCGGTTAGTTCTTTGGGGCTGTGGGCCGTGGGCGGCCTGCACAAGGAGGCCAATGGCCTGCACGAGACGCGCGTGCATAGGAGAACCATGCCGCCATCTCGCAGGGAGCGGAAGTTAAAAAATGGTCCACCTCAACACCCGCGTACCAGGCAAATTTTTTTGCAATCTAAAATGTTCAAACGAAATCGTATCTTTTAAACCGGGCTTCCAATTCATGATCCATTTTCAACCATTGGGTTTCTCATGGAAAAATCTTCAAAACGAGACCCACCAACATATATTTTAGTTTAATAATAAATATCCACCGGCATATATTTTAGTTTAGTAATAAATATCACATATCATATGTTCCATATATAAAACAAAAAATACATGCATTACTTCTAAATGTTCTAGTAGTTCATAAATGATGTTACAGCGTGTCTCTTTAATTGGGTAGGGGGAATTAATCGTGTGGGCGTTGGATGTTCTAGTAGATAAAACGAAATGTTCTATGCATTCGTTTTTGATGTTCTAACAATTCATCAACGATGTTCCATGTGTTTGGTATCAATGTTCAAACAGTTCGTCAATAATATTCCACGCATTAAGTTCTAAGAGAGAATAGACCAATGCTCCAATTGTTTGGTTTCATGTTCCAGCAGTTCATTAACGATATTCCAATAATTTATCAATTGTTGAAGTATTAAGTTGTATGCACCTTCCTGTTCACCTAAAAGCTTAAGTTGATAAGAAAAGGTATGTAATTCACATGCAACTTAATATGATATGAGAGCAAAGATATCTTGAGTTCAAGATCCGATTTGTCGCAATTAAAAATAATAATTGCAATTCATTTATATTTCACGTTTTAGGCCTGAGGGAGCCTATACATGTTAGGAGTGTTGAAGTATAAATGAATTATTCATTTTTTTTCATCAGTTTAAGCTTTTAGGTGAACTGGTCGATGTATGTAACTTAATATCAACGATGTTCTAATATTTCATCGACGATGTTGCAGTGGTGTGGCTAGGTGAAATGTTCCACAAATTTGGTTTCATCGCTCTAATGATTTATTGATGATGTTCTACGCATTTGGTTTCAATGTTCTAATGATTCATCGATGATATTCGAAACAAATAAAAAATATTGGTGGAATAAATCAAGACAATTAGTTGCGCAAAATAAAGTGTAATAATAAAAACAATGGTGAAATAATAAAAATACAGAAACAAAGTACCTACTATAATAGCCGGTTAAAAATTACATTTAAATGAAAAGGAGAAAAATAATAAAAGAAAAGGGAAACAGAGAAAAAAAAATGGCACCACATGGTGCGCCTACCCATTTGCTCCAACTGCAGCCTCCCCCATCAGCCTTGTGTAGTGTCTCAGGGTAGCTGCATGTGCACGTGTAGGACGTGGGAAGCACAATGCTATGTGCCACGCGCGTAGCGCATAGCATTTATGAATAGAGAGGTTGCTTTGCTTGCCTAGTGGGATCCAAAAGAACATAGTAATGTCGACTCCAAGCTCAAGTTAGCCTTGAGACAGGCCTGAATACACATGAGCGGCAGTAAGCATGCGACCCAGCCTTGTGGTCCATGAGCCCATCCAACCATGCACGCATACTGGTTCTTGACTTCATGGGCATTCCTTTCTCATGGATACTCATTCCTCAGAAAGTTGAGTACTAGTACACCTTCACTGTCACTCTTTTCTTCATAGGTATCACCATAAGCTGGTGTGCTACTTTCGCAAACAAACCCATGTTTGTAGAGGTAGTTCCTCCCAAGCATCGCACTGATATATGCCTTTGACCATGCATTTGAGGGATCATTCGCCTCACTGGCAGCACCTCCTGTCGGCTTGGTCACCGAGAAGATGAGTGGGTTCTTTTGGGCTATTTCTTATGGCTTTTGAATTTTAGTTGTTTATAAGAGATATTACAAAGAGAGAGATAGTCGTATGTAATTTTGGCTGGTACAACTGAAATCGGCGTAGTGTGTACTACAATCGACTAGTATACCACATATTAAAAAATGCATCGTTTGAAAGCGAGTTACTGTAGCGCCGTACATAAGTCATAAGTGGATTCGAACCCACCCGATATACTGCTATGATACGAAGATTGTCAACCTCACAGATGGATCAACAGAAGGGGCATGTTACACTCTGATACCCCTTCTTATGTACAGCAGCCCTCAAATCAAATCAGAGTTTGTGAGATACGACACAAGCGTGCACAGTATCAAGAATGAAGAAGATGAATATTGTAGAGAGAACCAAAACAATAACATTGAGGCAACTACGACGAAAGAGAAAAGTTTTTTCGAAGCCGACCACAAATACTTTAAGCACAACTTCGAAAGATTATAAGAGATTATCGTTCTCTCGCAACCCTCTCGAATCTTTTAGGACCCTTGCATCATTGCCCTATACAAGAATGTAGTGCTAATGAATAACTTACTCTCTAATCGTCTCATGCACCTCTACCTTTTGAAGAGTGACTTCTTTGCTTTGTTGCTTAGCTTCTCCATGATCACCTCTTATGGCTTTGTACAATCCCCTAGCTCTCCTCTAGATTGGAATAGAAATCCTACTATAAAATAAAGTAGGGATTCTAATCCAATTATGATTCATTTATGATTCCTTATAATACACCTTTATAAAATGCTAAAAACTAGGTGTTGTGGTTACAGACCAAACAGAGAGATGGTAATATGGTAATGGAGAGTTAGGTGAGCAATACTTAGGGGGCTTCCCCATGGCCTGGATGGCATATATATATTCACCTGGGGAGCATTTTACAGTTATGATCTTACACCCAAGTATCCCTCTCAAGGGCAGCTATGTCATTATACATGTCCCATTTTGGGCCTTACAACCTTCTAACAGGCCGGCTGGACTTAGGTGGGGGCCACCCCTACAACACTAGGATATAAGTCATCATATTCAATAATGTATATCTTGACTCTTATCCAATAAAGTCATTGTTGTCCTTCAAAAACTTGCTCCAAATCGACTCTGTATTTTCCCACCTTTAGGAGTGCCCCCACCACAGGGGCTTATGCATATCACCATAATGTGTGTCAGTGTCCAGGCTAGTCTACTCAGATCCTCTACTTGAGAGCTCATTTATTATGTAGTTTGATTAACAACACCTCATACTCCTGCAACATTCTATGATATAGGTTTGTACCTCATTCGAGCTCTACTTGCTCGTCGGTACCACGTGCTTGATCCCACCATATCTTTCTTATTCCAACAGCTTGCATCTTCATCCTAAAATTTGCAATCATATTTGCAATTGCGCACATAGCTGCAGATGAGATCTTAGTACCTATTTTGATGATATGGTTTCCTTCTCCAGGCTAGAATTTTTATCAGACCTCCCATTAGTTGCCCTTCATTTAGATGTACCCATCAATCGGTATTCTCTATTACTCCATATACTTTTCATGATCTTTGTGCTTTGCAAGTAACTCGCATGACTTCAACTCAAAGTGACTTCACTTCGCATGACTATTCATGATTAAGAGACCTCACAGATATTAGATTCTTCTTTAAGCTAGGAATATAGTGAACTCTCGTCAATGTGCGATGTGCTCAATCATACAACTACAATGTAACTATTCCCACCCCAGTAATTGTCAAAGGCGGAGGGAGGGGATTAGCAGGGGCCAGGGCTCCCCTATGATTCAAATTTTGCCACTATATTTCTTTGTGATGCATAGAATTTTATCTATATTTATATTATTTGGCCCCCTCATAGAATGCAATTTAACTACATAGCTTGTTTTACTCTCCCCATCTCTAATTCCTGACTCCGCCCCTGATAATTGCATACTCTTTGCAATATGCTAAGTGAACAATTCCATACACTGGGTGTAAAGATTCTTCACCAAATATCTCCCTCGCCAAACCTATGTAGAAACAACAATCTGAATCTAATATCTATCTATGAGAAGTATATGATTGACTGATGACCAGTATGTCTAAATCATCCTTTGCTACTTTCGCTGAACATGCATCATTCATTCGCTTTTAACTCGGGCAGACTTTTATCATGTGACATTCCTCATCATATAGATAGCATAAATGTATGCCTCTTGCTCTTGCCCTTCTTCTTCCTGTGACTTTTGCTTCTACCTGCAACACCTACTACAGCTAATGTTTGATCACCTAAGGATGAAGATTTTGATAGCTTTTTCAAGGACTCCGCCTCCATAGATATGCAACTGCCTCATTGAAGTTGAGAGTAGTTTTTTATGAGAATATTCATCACCAATTGCTCCCATGATGGTGGTAGAGATGATACTAGTATGATGATCTTGTCGTTCTCCTTAAATTTCTGATCCACATTAGTTAGCTGTGTGATAATCTTATTGAAGACATTGAGATAGTCAACAAACTGTGTACCTTCCTCCATACGCAACTTATACAGTTGTCACTTCAGCACCCGTTGGTTTGTTAATGACTTAGCCATGTACAATTCTTTTAGGTCCTCCTATAATTTCTTCAGCAAATTCTCCTTGATCACTGAGTGCTTTACCTCATCGGAGAGACATAGACGAATTGTGCCAGCAGTCTTCTGCTTCACCATCTTCCAATCTTCAGTGGACATCTTTTCTAGTTTATCCCCTTCAACAAAATCGGTTAGCTCATGCTGGACAAGGATATTTTTCACCACTTATAGCCACACACCAAAATTTCCTTCGTTATCAAATCTCTGTACTTGATTCCACATCGTCGACATCAATCTTGATTTTATGCCACCTGATGCTTTTTCAATGTTCTCACAAATCAGATTAATCCAGTCTTAACTCTAATACCACTTGTTACACTCTGATACCACTTCTTATACGTAGCAACCCCCGAATCACATCATAATTGTGAGATATAGCACAAGTGTGCATGATATCAAGGATAAAGAAGGTGGATCTCATAGAGAAAACCAAAATAACAACATTAAAACAACCACGACGAGAGACAGAAGATTTGGTGAAGCCGAGTGCACATTTCTTAAGCACAATCTTAAAAGAGTACAAGGGGTCGTCGCTCTCTCACAACCTTCTCGAATATTTTAGGACCATCTGATCTTTGCTCCATACAAGAATCTAGTGTTAAAAATAAACTAGCATCTAATCCTCTTATGCACCTCTATCTTTGGATGAGGAGTAACTTCTTTGCTTTGTTATTTAGTTGTTTGGATTCTCCATGACCACCCATCTTGGTTGTATATAGTTCACTCTAGCCATTCTCCAAAGTAGAGTAGGAATCATACTCCAAATGAAAGTAGAAATTCTAATCCTAATCCTATTCCTATTATGATTCATCTCAACTCATTATAGCATGTCTTTTCAAATGCTAAAAAACTTCGGTCACATATGCACTGTGCAGAGGGCTGCTAACAATGATGATTGTTCCTTTTTGATGTTTTGTATCTTGTTCTACAGCCCCTTGTTAGGGGTGGCAATTCTCCCATGGGGACGAGAACTCGCAGGGAATATCCTTATAGGGGCTGGGGCGGGGTGGTCTCCCCCATGGGGGAATAGGGTGGGCCCCGCTATGCTAGCGGGGTAGGGATAGGGGTCGCCCTTCCCCGGCGGGGCCCTACGGGACCTGGTAAATATAAAAAAAATACTTTTTAAATAATATATTATAGTTTTTAAATATGAGAGATTGTATTTTTCTTGTATATTTGATTAAAAATTGAATTTATATGTTAGAATATATGTTAAAGCTATATTTTTAAAAAAAGGTATATCTAAATAATTATAAAATTAATAAATAAAATCATATTATTATTTTAAAAAAAAATATTTAATCTATTTTTTACCTCCCGCGGAGATCCCCGTGGGATTGGGTCCCCGCGGAGAACGGGGACGGGGGCCATCTCCCCTGGGAAGCCTTAGCGGGGCAGAGGGCGTAATGGCAGGGGTTGGGGCGGGGCCCGCCTGTAGAGGCCTCCCTTAGGACCTTGTCACCCGTACCTCTTGTACCTTGTGTTCAAGCGCAACAGAGGAAATGTGAAATTGGCCAGCTTCAAGGACCAGGAGCTAATGCTAATCTGAAGCGTCTGCTTGTGATTAGCACATCTCGATGTGCCGCCCCGGAGTTCCGACTAAAATTCTGGCTTGGTGCCACAGAAAAGGTTCAAATTCAAGCTTCTTCAGGCTGACCACTGACAGAAGACAAAAAGGTTGTGTTTGTTGATGTTCTTCAGGTTGACAGTTTCAGGCTACATCTGATATAAGCTGCTCGTTTTCAATGGCTACATGTACCTCGTAATTATTCATGTAGAGGGAGGTAGTATTTTTCTTGTAACTGTTAGCAGGCAATTGCAACTATCGTGATCACGTGTACTTGCCAGACTTTCTTTGACTACCCTGAACCAGAGAAAGAAGTATATGATATAATCGATGCTGATATGATTTGTAGGATTTTACTTGCTGTCTACTTTGTAACATATTCCATTGATCAACAAAACCAGTTTAGTTTCCATTCTCAGTATTATCATTTTTTTAGTTGCTATATTTTGAAACTTTTTTTTTGAAAATTGGCTAGGAACTATGGCATGCATTAAATAAGGAGATGGGCCCTTATGCTGGTTCTAGAACTCAAAACTCAGGTCGACGACAGCACACAGCCACCGCTCTTTAGACAATTTTTTACTAAATGACTCTTTAGTTAAAATATTCTAAAGAGTATAATACAGTGAGAGCCCCTAAACTTGTTACATTAGTTCATTTAAGTTTCTAAACTTTGAAACTATAAATTCATTTACGAAACTTGTTTAAATGGGTCATTACAGGTCCTAAAGATGATTTGCTGGCTTGACCACTGATGTATAGCCTTGACCGATGCCAGTGTTGTGTAGGGCTCATGTGCGTCTCCACCACTCACTCTCTCAATCTCCTCCGCCACCACCATGCTCGTCTCCCTCCTTCCCTTGAGCTTCCTCCCCCACCATCGCCTCTGCCTCTCACTCCTAGCTGATCCACCACACTACAATTTTGAGATGTTGCTCGCCTACCTCTCCTCCACCTCCACTGTCGCATCCCTCACGTCGACGTTCCACTAGCCCCAAGCACTAGCAACGATGACTGGATCCGGTGGACCTCCTTGCTCATTGGCAGTCGCATGCGAGAAAGATGACCCAATCTAGTCAGCAGCGACGATGAGTTCCATATCTGGTGGTTAGAGGAGAAAGATACGATGGTTGCACCTCCACCGCATAGCTCAGATCCAGTCAGTCGTCGAGGAGGGGGAAGATGGTGGCGGCTGGGTCATGGATGGCGGATCGAACAACAACGACAATGGGGATGCTGGCATGGAGGAAGATGACGCCGCCGGGGAGGAGGAAGACGGTGGCGGAGGGGTCGGAGACAGCCAGATCTGACAACAGCGGGGATAGGGATGCCAGTGTGGAGGAACACGATGTGAGAGAATGCAAAGGATCATAATTATAGGAGGTTAAATGATAATTTTATCGTCCACTCGGCTGTTCACATGAGCCTCATGCAACCTATACACTATGCTTGGCAGCGGTCAATGTAACATATATGCGGTTAACCGTAGCTAATCGTCCTGTGGACCTTCGGTGAACCATTTAACAAGTTTAGGAAATTTTTGTACGAATAATCTATATATTATTCAAAATTACAAAAATATACCCGCGGGAATTTTTTACAAAAATAGGCTCCACTCGCCCAATGGGGAGCGACTGCAGCCTATCGCCCAACAGAGAGGCGACACGTAGGAAATATGCCAACAGTTAGGCGAATTATTGCTGCCTCCTGAGCGTTGGGCGACTGCAATGCAGTCGCTGTACGGTTGGGCGACTGTAATTGTAGTCACCCAAACCAGGGCGACAGGGGGGCCTTAAGGCAACTCACTCGGCCGCCGCCACTGCTTACGCATTTTTCTCTCATTCTGCACGCAGAGAAGAAAAGAGAGAAGAAAAGAGAGAAGAAAGGAGAGAAGAAGAGAAAAGAAGAGGAGAGGAAGGAGGGGAAGAAAAAGAGGAGGAGAAGAGGAGAGGGAGAAGAGGAGAGGGAGAAAAGGAGAGGGAGAAGAGGGAGAGGAGGAGGAGAGGAGAGGGAGAAGAGGGAGAGGAGGACAGGATAGGAGGAGGAGAGGAGGAGGTGAGGGAGGAAGGAGGAGTGGAAGCTATTCCATCTATTTAGATCCTCAAATTCAGGTATGTTTTGATTATTTTGTATTTTGCAGTATTATATTTGTGAAATGTTAGTGTAAGTAAAAATTGTAGATGTAGAAAATTTAGTACATTTTTAGAATAGAAATGTTAGTATAGAAAAGTTTTAGTATAAATTTTTTAGTATGGAACATTTTGTAGTATAGAAATTGTAGCACACTTTTTAATATAGAAAGTTTAGTATTGTGCGATGTTAGTTGACATGTCACAAAATTAAAACATATATGCAGGCTGACATCATCAATGGCAGTAGCCACTACATTGAGAGTGCATTATGGTGTTGGAACCATTCGTGAAGGTCCGAATGGTGTGGATTTGAGCGGCTTTCCGCAAGTCACTCTCGTACTTCTGGATGGCAAGAATGCTCTAATCGCAAATGTGCTGCATTGGCTAACACGGAGTTTTTCAATGGACCCCGAGGTGTGCAGCGTCGTCGTGCAAGGGCTTTGGAGCCGGTCTCCCACGGACATCAGATGGGAGCTGAAGACATTGGTGCGCACTGCTTCGTGGAAGGGCTTTGTGCAAGGGTGCCAGCGCCATGGATATGAGTGTGTCCTGCTTGTGCAACCATGCTCACTACAAACAGCTGCGCAAGCTAATGCGTCTGCCCTTGCTTCGGGAGGTGCTAGCAGCTCGGGCGGGCCACACATTAGCAAAGATGATCAAGTTGCTCGTGTTGAAGCTGATGCGGTACATGGAGGAGAGGTACAATGGTCAAGCCATACGGAGGAACTGGACAAGCCGACGAAGGGGAGTACGTTGAGTACATTGTGCAGCAGATGGACTGTGATGACCGGAGGGCATGGGTTGAAGAGGAAGCTGTACAGGACAATGAGGAGGACAGTTCGGATGAGGATGAAGTTCCCATCCCGCAGGAATGGAATCGGTTTAACGCTGAGGGTGTTTCCGCGCATGATGAACATGAATCAACGTGGGAGTATCATCAAACAGAGGTTCGGTTGCATTCTATGTTTGCTGACAAGGAAACATAGGATGCAACCGAACCTCTGTTAGCTATGCATATCATGGTAGCTATCGAGAATAAATTCAAGTACAAGATTAGCTACGCGAAGGCGTGGTGTGCCAAGCAGAAGGCGTTGGAAAAACGTTTTGGGTCTTTTGAGGCGGCGTACGACAATCTTCCTCGTATGCTTGAGGTGTTGTAGGAAAGGAACCCGGGAACGTAAATCACCGTGCAAGACAAGTCGTCCACAAGTCCACTAGGATATGCGGTGTTGCAGAGAGCCTTCTTAGCATTTGGTGCTTGCATTGAGGCATTTAGGCACATGCTGCCAGTGATCTCAGTTGACGAGACCTTCTTGACAGGCAAATACAAGGGGCAGATCCTGACGACCATAAGTGTTGACGGCAACAACCAAATATTGCCGCTGGCCATCGCATTTGTGGAAAGTGAAAATTATGACAGTTGGCTGTGGTTTCTTAGACATGTCAGGGTTGGAGTTGTCGGCACTCGTCCTAGTGTGTGCGTAATCCATGATCGGCACGCCGGGATTATAAAGACGATAAGAAAACTACAGGAAGACCCCGAGGAACCCTTTTCTTGGCCGGACATGAGGAACAGATAGTGTATTCGTCACTTAGAGGCCAACTTTTTCAAGCAATTCCCGAAGCAATCTTTGATGAAGCTATTCAAGAGGCTGGCTAAGCAGAACCAGCGGAGAAAATTTGATGCTTTGTGGGCATTGTTGGATGAGCACACCAGGAAGAACGTCGAAGAGAGGGGCAAGGGGTCGGTCATTCCTGGGGCGGCACAACCGCAATGCTTGCCAGCACTTATGACAAATGTGCTTCATTTGCTTAATTATACAAAAAGATCAAGTACTTGAACAATTGTTTCTCTCTTGAACTAATAGCACTCTAAAATGATTCAATACTAGCTTCTTGGTTCCACTCCGCGGGACTTTGGGTTAGCTATCGACAGTGTTCTACTCTTTTATGATAACACTTCTGCGATTAACATTGCTAACAACCCAGTGCAACATTCACGGACCAAGCACATTGATATTAGATATCACTTCCTTCAAGACCATGTAGAGAAAGGTGACATAGTGCTCTAGTTTGTGGAGAGTGACCACCAGTTGGCTGATATCTTTACCAAGCTTTTGGATAGCTCTAGGTTTTTAGCCTTGCGGGGAGAGCTTGGGGTGATTTGTCCTTATGGACTGTTGTGAGGGGGAGTTTTGTGCATCATTAATATATCTTGTTTATTATGCTCTTACTCCTTTCTGTTGCATTGCATTTTGGTGCATTTTGGTTAGTCCTCCTAGCATAGATTAGAGTGCTTCTATCGTCTAGTTGTTTAAACTATTTCTCTCATCTTATGATTCTAGGATACTGCTTATTAGCTGTTTCTTTTCTCACTAGGTTGAGCTCACTCACTTCTTATTAGTTCTAGCGAAGGTTGGGCCACTCTCGGGTAGACAGGGTACGTGTTTGCTCTTTAATGGGTTAAGTAATCAGTTGATAGTCCTAGAGTCATATGGGGTAGATGAGAGTCAGTCTGAGCCATAGTATCCTCTATATCTTGTCTATGCTTTAAGGACTGCCCTTTTCTGATTTTCTTGCCAGCTTCTCGAGTTTATTGCTTTGGTTCAGGGGGAGTTCATTTGGGAGCTTCTAGATCTTAATATTGCCATAACTCAACTTGAACTAAAAGTTGCATCACATGTTGAGGGGGAGCTGGATTTTCTTACATGCCATTCTGCATTGTAATATATCTACATGGAGCCTTGATTATTATCCATACTATGACATGTTTACAATACATTACATCTTGCCGTGATTTGTGCTTCCTTGCTAGATATATCATGACTTCATATGTGTAGTCAAGTCTTTGCCATGATAGGTTGATTAAAATGCTCAACTGGAACTAATTCATGTCATGTTAGCTTTTGAGACTAGTCTTTCTTTAGTTATCTTTTTATAATTCATGTCATGTCAAATGGGCTAAGTTGAGTCTTGAATCTATATTGAGCTTTAGTTTGAGCTATACTAGTTTCTTGATGAAACATTAGTTAGTACAATCTTTTAAGAAAGCAAAAAGATCTCTTTTGTGTGAAACAACTGATCTCACCAATTCTTTCTCATGAGACGGATTGCCATTACACTAGACATGAACTCAGGGGGAGTTTCGGATGACCAAGACTATCTTCTTAAGCTTCTCGCTTGAAGTAGTCGCATAAGGCTTAAGATCTAGCACATAGCTAAAAATGTTGGTTAAAGACAATCATGAGCTCTAAAAGAAAAACTTATGACAAATGTGCTTCATTTGCTTAATTATACAAAAAGATTAAGTACCAGAACAATTGTTTCTCTCTTGAACTAATAGCACTCTAAAATGATTCAATACTAGCTTCTTGGTTCCACTTCGCTTATTGATATGGCCTGCATCATCTATGGATACCTCTAGCTAGACTAGAATCATGGTTGACTTGACATGCTAAGGAATTCGACTAAATTTCCAGATTGTGACTTATTTGGCTTAGCTTGCTTATACATGTTTTGTCATGATCTTCTTAGCATTCTTATTGATTATGGTTTGATGTAATTCTCATATGGTCATTTTGGATAATCTTCATGACTCTAAATGCTTAGATAAACCAACTCCAGCCATTTCATCTATTTTTGTGACCTTATTTTCTCCTTTGCATCCTTGATATGTTTATTGCCAAAAGGGGGAGAATAGCGGAGAAAAAAGCCATTTGGGAACCTTCTTGAGCTTTGGAGAACAATTTGCTCTTTCTTTTGTAGCTCTAGTGTTCCTTTGTCGACATGGTCATAGCTTCTTTGATTTCTCTTGGACCATGTTTGACTCATGTTTCTTTTCAAACTCAACTTTGCGCTTTTTGCAGTTCCGTTCGGGATTTAGCAGGCATAACGGGTTGGAGACCCGTTAGCCAAAGGGCTATAAATAGGAGAGGGATTCTCAAGTGCATGTATATCTTGTGAGAGGGAGTGCATGGCTTTAGGGTTTTTACTTTAGTCAAAATGGCCTTTGGAGAGGTTGTTTGGCTTTAGGCTTTAGTTGTTGAGAGCTGTTGGAGAGTAGTTGAGGGCAGCAGTTCATGTCTCCTTCGTGGTCTTCTCTGTGTGTGTGCATGTGAGTTCTTGGTGTTCTTGAGATTGGGAGAGAGGGAAGGAGTTGATTCCTCATGTAATCATTCCTCTGTATTCAATAGCGTATCGGGACTCCTTTATGATCCTTGTGCTTATAGGAATGAATTTATTTCAGTTGAGATGCTCCTGCCTCCCGTGTTTTTCCTTCGATGCTCTCTATGCTTGATTTTTGAGTTTTTGTGTTTTGGCTCGATTCTTGTTGGGAAGTGGCAAAATGGGTTGCTCTGTGATGGAATTGCATTTCTAGACCCTTTAGTCATCTAGTTGCAAGAGCAATTTGATCGATTTGCAAGAATCTCATTTTTAGCCTTCTTGTGTTCATGTTCTCATTTCTAGGGTTTTGGTGTGAATCTTGTTCCCTTCATGAGATGGCATGAAACTTGGTATCTTAAGTCCTGAGGCTATTACTTAGCTATTCTCAAAGTTTCATGAGCAAAGGATCAAAGATTGGAAAGGAATTTGGATTTTGGTTCAGCTCTTGCAATAATTTCAGATTTTTGTCATGATCTGAAATTCTTGCTTTTGAGTTTGTTTCCTTTGTTTCCCAAAGCCCTCTTGATCTTTAGGTTGTTGTAGTGAGGCTCTGGGCCAAACGGATTGGAAGCAAACCCCTGTTCTCTCAGGTTTTCAAATTTCTGCAGTATTTCTTGAGTTTCAGGGTTTTCAGTCTACCCTCAGGTTGCTCTGGGATCAGGGGACCGGTCAGACCGGCCCTCCCTTGGCGGTCAAACCGCTTCTCCTATGGCGGTCAGACCGGCATTGAGCGAGCGGTCAGACTGGACCCGGCCGGTCAGACCGGCCCATACACGGCGGTCAGACCAGCGGTGTACAGGCGGTCTGACCGGCCCATGTACACCGGTCTGACCGCCCCTGGCAGGCTGTTCTGGTTGTGTTTTGCCTAGGTAGTTTGTTTATCGTTTTGTCTTGTTCTTGTGTCTGTTCAGTGTTTCTTCCAGAGAACTTGTTTCAATCACTTCATAGCTTTTCTTTATAGCTATTGAAGGAGAATTCATCGTGGGTATTTATGGGGGACGAATTTTTAGTGAGCAACATTCACCCCGCCTCTATCGCCATTTCGGTCCAACACCAGTTTTGCGCAGTGACATGACAAAAGAGCCTAGCTTTGCTCAGTGAGATGACAAAA
This sequence comes from Dendrocalamus latiflorus, assembly GCA_017311315.1. Taxonomy (NCBI): domain Eukaryota; kingdom Viridiplantae; phylum Streptophyta; class Magnoliopsida; order Poales; family Poaceae; genus Dendrocalamus; species Dendrocalamus latiflorus. The sequence continues at coordinate 8,308,207 of CM029630.1, read as the reverse complement.
CGGGCCAGCTTTGCTTAGTGAGATGACAAAACGGGGCAGCTTTGCTCAGTGAGATGACAAAAGAGGCCAGCTTTGCGCAGTGACATGACAAAACGGGCTAGCTTTGCTCAGTGAGATGACAAAAGAGTGCAGCTTTGCGCAGTGACATGACAAAACGAGGCAACTTTGCTCAGTGAGATGACAAAAGAGGCCAGCTTTCCGTAGTGACATGACAAAACGGGGCAGCTTTGCTCAGTGAGATGACAAAACGAGGCAGTTTTGCTTAGTCACATGGCATGACGACGCAACCTTTTTGCAGTGATATGGTAGTACACCCAGTTTTACTCAATGCTATGACCACGCGGGCCAGCTTTACACGTAGGAGTAGAGAGAAAACGGACCCTATAAATTGGTGTGCATTCCTTTTCGCAGGGAACACTGCACTTCCAAACCTACACTACACCGCGCTTCCTTCACCCCACTGGGATGGATAAAAGCTAGAAGAAGCAATGGAACAAGATGGTGAAGGAATGGGAGGAGACCCGTGACCTAGCATGGTCAGCTGTCGCCCGCGATGAGAAAATAAGGGCTATTGCGGCCCGGGAAGAGCAAGCCCAGCGTGCTACGAGGTCAGCTCCCCGCAATGAGCGGCCACGTAGCAACAACCCCATCCCGAAGTCCCCATCGAGTGTTCGCCGCAACTCCCACCTGAGGGGGAGACACCCCCCTTTGTTGGTGCGGGCACGCGTGCAAGTTCTTCAAGTTTAAGCACCGCACCAGCCTAGGTATGTGTTACTGGGGTTGCGCAAACTACTCCAGTGACTACCCCGACCGCTGTCTTGACACCGTAACCTATCGACAGCCAGTAACAACCACATGCACCATTTTCCCCTACCTTTTCTCCTTCACAGCACGCACTAACAATCTCTCCCCTGTATTTACAGTCTCTGGAGCCCCTATGTGCCTACCGCAAATGGATCGATCTTGAGATCCGCCCTGCGGACTAATGGACCCTCGACCTCGAGGAGTGGAATGTCACACGGGACAAGGAGTTGCTGGAGGAGGAGTGCCGCAAGAACGAGCAAACCCTGCGTATATAACGCAAGACACAAGCTCATCTCGAAGCGTGCACGCGTAAGGAGCGGGAGGCTCGCGAGAGGGAGCGCGAGAGAAAGAGGAAAATGGCGGCTAAGGCAAAAGAGGCTACGGAGGAGTTCAACGCCGAGCGGGCAAGGAAGGGAAAGTGGCCCCGGTCCACACAGTAGGTCGTACGAGCAGTTGGGTGGGTTAGTCGCATATCATGATATATGTTATGCATGTAATAAAAAAGTACGCGGCATGTTACTCCCAACTGTATTATGAAGTTTATTTCTATTCAGATACGCTTATTATCTCGTCTGTTCGCATTCAATGATTCAGATAGCAAGTCATTTAACAATATTAATATACTGGTTCTCTCCGTACACTAATTCTCAGTAACATCAAAATATCACTTACCACTGTATGAATCGATCGTTCTACGGTCAATCGTTCTTAAAAAAAATTTCCCAAAATTTTTTATGCACCTACAACATACAGTGAACATAAACTTTTATTACAACTACACCAGATTTTTTTCCCAGTTTAAAACTACAAAATTGATAAAACTTAAAACAATTACGGGGGACTGAGTGCAGCCGCCCCCCCATTGGGCGACTGTACTGTAAGTCGCCCAATGGGGAGGCGACTGGTTTCAGCCGCTCGAGAGTAGGGCGACAAAAATTCTGTCGGCCTCTGGTTGGGCGATTAGCTCCAGTCGCCCAATGGGGGGCGATTGGAGCCTATTTTTTGTAAAAAAAATTTCACGGGTATATTTATGTAATTTCAAATAAAAATAGATTATTCGTACAAAAATTCGCAACTTTAGTGGGGTGGATTTTTATTTTCAAAGTTTGGAGAACTAAGTGATCTAACTTGACAAGTTTATAGACCAATAGTGTATTTTACACTATTTTAAAAAATACTCTCCATGGTAAGCTGCTTTCAAAAACAATCCTTGTGTTGGATTTGAATCAACGTATATGTCTCAATATACCCGTTGAACAAGCAGCTGCCAATTTCTCACGTGGGCCCTTTTTTGACAACCCTCACACAGTTTGCACTGCTCCATGGATCGATCGATCTAGTGTTGTCCAAATGGATCGGGGCAACCCGGGCCGCACCACGGCCCGGCACTGTAGACCCGGCCCGATCAAGGCACGGCACGGCGGCTAAACGGGCCGGGCCGGCACGGCATGTCGGACCGGGCCGTGCCTGGGCCGAGGGTGCGGCACGGCGGGCCAGCATGGCACGGTTCGTTAAGAAATTGGGCCATGGCCGGCACAGCACGACCCACCCAACGGCTCTAAACGGGCCGTGCCAGCCCGGCCCGGCACACCCGGCCCGGCTAAAATTCGAAAAAATAGCCGTTTTTGACCGTTGGGGGGTTAAAAATTCAGAACAAATATGAAATTTTTCTATAAATAGGGGGGCATCCGGCCTCCATTTTCCACACCTCAAACCTCACTCTCCTCTCTCGGTTTAGCTGTGAAAAATCCGAAAGTGTTTGCGCAAATTTGGTGAAAATTCGGGCAAAATTCCAAAAATTCAAAAATCTTTAAAGATTTTTGTGAGAGCTGCAAAGGAGGTAATAGTGCTGTCTTATTTTAATTTTTTGCTATTATTTGTTGGTTTAATTTTTTGCTATTATTTGTTGGTTTAATAGTAAGTTAATCGTTCTTTACTATTTCAATTTGCGGTTGATTTAATGGAGAACTACGATTTTCAACTCTCTGAATTCGGCCTCTCGGCAGAGGATATGCAATCGTTTCAACAAGTATATCCATCCGCAGAAGGTCCACATGTACAAACTGGAGATGCTGAAGAAACGACGGCCCCGGTGGCATAGGGTCCAATCGATCCATCTTCTGCTGGCTCAACAAGTGCATCCACGACCCAAAGCACGGGTGCAAAAAGAACAAGAGCTAGTACATAATAGTTTGGAATGATTTCAACAAGAAGTTCAAGACCGACGATGATGGGACTTCGGTGAGGTATGCTGTTTGTAAAATTTGTGGTAATGAATTGACTGCAAAAATCTTCAGGTGGGACGGGTCATCTACAACGACATGCTGCAAGCTGCAAAAAAAAGGCAAGGAATACAAATGCACCAGACACAGCTGCAATATAACCCCGACGGCTCGGTACGTACGTGAGAGTACAACCAAGAGGTAGCTCGGGAATCCCTTTGTAGATTAATTACTTCTCAAGATTTACCTTTAAATTTTAGTGAGTCTGATGCTTTCCAAAAATATATTATGACTGCTCATAACCCTCGATTTAGTGATGTATCTAGGCAAACAACAACTAGAGATTTAATTAAATATTATAACAATTGTCGTGATAAATTGAAAGAAATGTTTCATACCTGTACATTCTCTATTGCTTTGACTTCTGACATATGGAGTGGTAAGGCTAGAGAGGATTATATTAGTGTTGTTGCTCATTATGTTAATAATGACTGGATAATGGAAAAAGAATTACAGGATTTAAATTAATTAATGTTTCACATATTGCTGAAAATATTGCAGAAAGTATTATTAAAGTTGTAGAAGATTTTGGCCTCACGGATAAGATTTTTTTATAACTTTAGATAATGCAGCTGCAAACACTAAAGCTATGGAAATTCTTACTCCTTTGTTTAATACTTATGCACACTCTTTCTTATTGCATCAACGTTGTGCTTGTTATATTATTAATCTTATTGTTAAATCCGATTTAAAAAGATTAAATGCTTGTATTGATTCTTTTAGGAATGCAATTTTATTTATTAATTGTTTTAACCAACGAATAGCCGCATATAAGAGTTTTTGCGTAGCAATGAATGTTCGTACTAGAAAATTTGGTTTAGACATGCCTGTTAGATGGAACTCTACTTACCTTATGCTTAAACATATATTGCCATATAAGAGCATCTTATCTGTTTTCCTTCACAGCCAAAGTCATCAATCTCGTAGCTCCTCCAGTAGAACCCAAGTTAGAGACCCTGAACTTACTAAGGACGATTGGATTGTTGGTGAAAAAATATTTTCCTTTTTAGAAATTTTTTATAAAGCTACACTTTGTCTTTCTGGAGTATACTACCCTACATCTCATATAATTGTTCATAATATTGTTGAAATTGCCACTCACCTAAAGGCTTTTGAAAATGATCATGTACTACGGGATGTTGTAGTTGTCATGAAAACTAAGTTTTTAAAATATTGGAGAGAAATTCCTATTTTATATGCATTCACCTTTATTTTGGATCCTAGAGCCAAACTCCAAGGATTTATAAAATGTTTTACAAGTTTTAAGTGAGCCTACCGGTTTAGACTATTGTTCATACTATACATTAGTTAAGGATAAATTATATGATGTATATGATAAATATGAAAATAAGTTTGGGTCTGTGCGTTTGGAAAGCCCCCCGGTAGTTCCTAGCACCTCTAGGGGGGCTATGCAATGTGGCAAGATTTTTTGGTTCTTTGTCTAGTTCTCGTGCAGGTGCAGGTACACATCAGTTAGGAGGAGGAATGCGACAAAGCACTGGAGGCCTGTCAAGCTATCTCAACAGTGATAGCGTCAGCTTCGAGCAGGAGTTGAACATCCTCTCATGGTGGCAAACCCAAAAGGTATCATATCCAGTGCTATCCATATTAGCGCGGGATGTGTTGACTGTTCCTGTTTCTACAGTCTCCTCGGAGTCAACATTCAGTCTTTCTGGAAGAATAATCGAGGAGCGACGAACAAGTCTCTCCAACGAGATGGTCGAAGTTCTTCTGACCGTCAAAGACTGGGAACAAGCTGAATCAAGACTCCAACATACTGTAGATAATAGAGATTTAGAAGATTTTTTTTTGAGAATTTGTATTTAGATAGCAATGAATAGGATTTTCAATATTTTTCTTCACATGTAGTCACTAATGAGCTTTATAGGTTGTACTCTTTTTTCTTTACCAAGGTTTTCTCAAGTTGAGTTTTTACTTGGTAAAGTTTTTAATGAGGCAGTCATCCCATGTAATTTAATAAGTTAATAAAGCTCATTATGTCATTGCAAATATTTATTTTTATGATTAACAATGTCTACAGTTTTCTATATTTTTTCTGAATTTTCTACAATTCTTTTTACATTTTTCTTAATTTTCTACATTTTCTTAATTTTTTCTCTTTTTCTCGGCTTAACGGGCTGGCCAGGCCGGCACGGCCCATTAAGCCTTAACTGTGCCCGGCCGGCACGACACGGCATCGGGCCGTGCCTGGGCTCACACCGTGGCCCACGGGCTGGCATGGCATGATCCATTTATTACACGGGCCTTAACGGGCCGTGCCAAGCCCGGGCCCGTGCCGTGCTGGCCCGGCACGGCCCACTGGACAGGTCTGGATCGATCTGGACCATCGGACCGCACGATCGGACGGTCCAAATGGCTCCTTCCCTCCACAGGCCTCGAGCCTCTCCAAGACTCCCCAACACAAGTCGTCGTCTCCGTCGCTGCGCCACCACTCCGAACCGCCCGCGCGCACCGGAACAAAATCCCCCACCGCGAGATCTGCTGCGCATCTCGCCACTGCAATGGCGGCGCCGCGCCACCTCACTGCCCTCCTCCTCCTGCTCCTCCTCCTCTTCGCGCTCGCCTCCCACGCCGCGGGTGAAGGCGCTGCGGGCGAGGGCCCCCGAGGGCGGCGCCTGCTGGTGCTCGTGGACGACCTGGCCTTGCGGTCGTCGCACTCGGCCTTCTTCGGCTCGCTCCAGGCGCGCGGGTTTGATCTGGACTTCCGCCTCGCCGACGACCCCAAGCTCTCGCTCCACCGCTACGGCCAGTACCTCTACGACGGCCTCGTCCTCTTCGCCCCCTCTACCCCGCGTAATTATACCCCTCCCTCCCTCCCTCTGAGATCTTCCTGCTTACGTTGACTAGGCTGCGTGTGGTGGCGTAGTTCTTGGATGCATGCTGATCCGATCTGTGGTATTAGGGTGGTCTTGGTGCTAGATTCGGTGGAAAGATCGGAGCTCTGGGTGCAGAGTTGGTTGTTCGCGTGATCCTATCTGTGCTCTAAGAGTAGTTTCGTACCGGAATTCTACGATCTGTTGTGGGAAAATTCATCTTTCGGGATTTCGGATGTAGAATTTTGTATGTACAGAATAAGGTCCATTTGGAATTTATGCATAGTCGTTTAGCTCTCTTGGGAAACTGCGATCTTGAGGGTATCAATTGCTGCCTGTTCGCCTTAGGTTAGATTGTTTCGGTTAAACACTCAAGCTTTTAAATTTTATTCGACATGGTGATTGTTCACTGATTCCTATTAAATGTGATGTTTTTTTACTGGAGTACTTTTGATAGTTTTGATTTAGCCTTGCTGGTTTTTAATGTTAGTCTTTGTTTGAAGGCAGGTTTCGGCGGATCAGTGGACCAAAATGCGGTCCTGGAATTCATCGATGCCGGGCATGATATGATCCTGGCAGCAGATTCATCGGCTTCTGACCTTATTCGAGGCATCGCAACAGAGTGTGGGGTTGATTTCGATGAGGCAAGTTATTTCTGGTGGTTCTTGCCCCTGTTTATTCACCCTTTTTTTACCTTTGCTTCCATTTTCTTTGATCTCAACTGCTTGTGTTTGAATGGTTCAGGATCCAGAGGCGATGGTTATTGATCACATTAAATATGCTGTCACGGAGGTTGAAGGTGATCACACCTTGATTGCTGGTGATGATCTTATCCATTCAGATGTGATATTGGGGCCCAAAAAGATTGAGGTGAGTACTAATACTATAAATTTACCTGACTCATTCAAGCATTTAGCCCCTTTTAGGTTTTTACATGTTCATTGGAATAATCCATAATTAGACTAAGTTGAGGCAAATCTTCGTCTGCACGCCTATTTTGAGTATGAGAATTGTGAATTGCAGGAGATCTTAGGAAGAAATCTGCTCTGGTTGTTGCTAGTTGTGATGTAGTGGCTGTTAGTTAGGTTCAGGCCTCTGTTGGGTGGTCTGTCCTGTTTTGCGCTTCGAATGTAAGCTGGTGCTCCCAGCGTTCTCTAGTTTTTACTTTGCATTCGTCTTTGCCTTTTGTTTTGTGAACTCTGTAATCTCCTTATATGCTTTCAATATAAGCCAGGAGAAGCCTTTATAAAAAAAAGTGAATTGCTTTGTTTTGGATATGGTGCTTTATTCATGTATTCGTTTTTTACTATTTGTGGTTATCAGACTTTGCCCTTTTATTTTGTGGTTTCTATCACAACAGTAACAATATTGGCCCAACCTTGTTGTCTATTGTGACCATACATTGTCTGTTTTAAGTATGCCTATTAAATCTGATAGCTGCTTCTGATGTCTTCACTTTGCTGTCCCGTAGAAAATCTATATTCAGCTCTAGTTACTAGACAGGAATATTGCCTTGTTAACCAAATGCTATTTGTTAAGAAACTTGTGTTTGAAACTCTGTTTGTCCCTACTGGAGAGTGAGCTATTTTATATCTTCTGTTCTTTATAAGGTAGAGGTACCCTTAGTGCTCATAACATTTCTTTGCATTGGATGAGGAGGAGGATAAGATGTATAAATGGCTGCATGTTTTTAATTTCTGCTTTTCCTTTTCCTTTTTTTTACAATGCTTACCTATAAGTTGTTTTCTTCTTTTAATAATCCTATCCATTTGCTAGGCTCCTGTATTGTTCCGAGGAATTGGACATGCAGTTAATCCGTCAAACAACTTGGTAAGTCATGTAAATTCTACACACAGATTTTTGCTGGTCAATCCAAAGATTTTGCATTAATCTATTTTATTACAGTAAACACAGATTTTTCAAAAAAAAAATTCCATAACCCTCCATTTCTCCATCTTTGCACATTTATAGGTTCTGAAAGTCCTATCTGCCTCTCCATCAGCGTATTCAGCAAACCCAAAGACTAAGTTGGCATCCCCTCCATCTCTCACAGGGTCGGCTATATCATTGGTTTCTGTTATGCAGGTAATTACCTTAGTTTTCACTTGTCTCACATGCTTGGTCTATGCAATATATTGCTTTGATTTGGTGTATTTTTGCTTGGATTCTGCAGATAATATTGTTCATCAAAATTTGTCGACATTTAAAAGCACTAAACCATAATTATGGACAAATGCATCTTCAGTTTTCAGTTAAAATGTTTATTCTTACACTAGCCTACAACCCTTTTGTTCATGACCTACATAAAATCTATGAGCATAAGCATGGTGTTGATGGCTTCATGTTAAGTGTTTTGCTTATTTGTTTCTTAAAAGAAGTGAAAGGAAAAGAAAGAGTTTTTTCTCCTTCTACTTATTCATTCTATTGTTCATTGTTGAGTATATTTATCATGGTGTTGATGGCTTGATGTTAAGTGCTTTGCTTATTTGTTTCTAAAAGAAGTGAAAGGAAATAAAATAGTTTTTTTTACCTTCTACTTATTCATTCTGTTGTTTATTGTTGAGTATAATAAGTAATATATGATAGGCCTGCCAGCATCCATGTATCAGCAGTTTTATAAAATCATGAGTGCCTACTTTGCCAACAAATCTCTCTTAACAAGCTTTATCTGTCTTCTTTCAGGCAAGAAATAATGCTCGGGTGTTGATATCTGGATCACTGGATCTGTTTAGCAACCGGTATGCTACCACATACACCAAAGTAGTTTCTTTTGTTCTACAAAATTGCTCATGCATTTTCGTTTAATCAGGTTCCTAAAATCTGGTGTTCGGATGATGAGGTGAGTTTAGTTACTATTGAAATTTTTGGAGATATCATGCACTCATGCTTATTAAGACTGTAGGTTTCAGCTCAAAAAAATTAAGATAGTGTAGGTGCTATTCTTGATAACTAAATGCACTAGATCCTTGTACAGGCAATCTTTTCTGATCTTCTGATTATAAGAAAAGATCTGCCCATCCTAATGCCAGATCCTTGAAACTTTTTTTTCTCCAGAATCTTTTTGACCAGGCAACAGAGGATCTCATGGCACTGTTGTGCTTGTTCTGCTTGCTTTATTAAGCTTACAACAATTAACCAATGCATTTCTTCTGTATCAAGCATTCAATATTTCATGCCCAATAATAGTTACAATTTCATAGGATATGGCTAGATTGATCCGTTTGTAGCGAAGATTATACAGCTTCGAGTTAAAATTTGATGACCTTGTGGAGAAGGTTTATTAACAAATAAAGTTTAATGCGCTGCTGCTTGAGAAAGGGGTAAGGGAATAGGGTATTAGGTAATAACATGTAAAAGGATCTTGAAGCACACTAAACGAGTGAGAACTAATGACCAATTTACTGCTGTAGGCTGTAGATGGATTGCAAATATGCTTGTACCACATTTCAGATGGTTGATTGCAGACTACGTGCAAATTTTAGTACTGCATATCACCGAATAGGCGGATAGGCATACTTGAAAGCATACTGTAAATTTTGTCATCTTAACGTTTGTCATATGCCTTATATATGAAAATGAGTTTTATTATATGCTTAATCTAGTTTGTATATACAGGCATGAGAAAGCTGGAAATGAACAATTTGTGACAGAGACGAGCAAATGGGTCTTCCATGAGAGGGGTCATCTAAAGGTTATATGTTGCTTCTATTTCGCAAGCTTCCCTCACTTTGTATTCTCTGAAGATGTGGGTTTTTGCAAAGGACCATAACCGTTGTTATGTTCAACTTGGCAGGCAGCGAATGTCAAGCACAACAAGGTTGGGGAGACAAATGAACCTGGCATGTACCGTATCAATGATGACTTGGTAACTCTTTTCCCTTCATGCGTATCGAGCAGTGAGAAGTTAAATGTGCTAATACGCGTGTTCTCCTGAAGGAATACTCTGTTGAGATCTATGAATGGTCTGGAACAAGCTGGAAGCCATATGTTGCTGATGATGTTCAAGTTCAGTTTTACATGATGAGCCCTTATGTTTTGAAAACCATGTCAACTGACAAGAAGGTACGTACTATTATGAATCTGTGATATATTATCATCATGGTTGTTTGTGAGATTGCAGTGGCTAAAATATCATGTCCTGCCAATGTAGGGTGTATATTCAACATCCTTCAAAGTTCCAGATGTTTACGGAGTTTTCCAGTTCAAAGTTGAGTACCAAAGGCTTGGATACACTGGTCTCTCTCTTTCAAAACAGGTTGGTTTCATGAAATGCTTTATTTTCTACAATTGCTGCATTATTTTATGCAAACCATATCCATTGGACCATCATTTATTGTCCATTCTCATGAAATTGCATTTGCCAATTTGTTATGTCCGCTGCAGATTCCAGTGCGCCCTTATCGGCATAATGAGTATGAGAGATTCATAACTTCAGCATATCCGTACTATGCGGCCTCATTTTCAACAGTAAGATCTACTCAAATATACTTCAATAGATATAGGAAATTTGTTTTTTCATTATTTGCAGCTTTGCATTCTAGATGGACTTTATCATTGAAGTCGCTTCCACTGTAGGACTTTCCATGCCTTTGTTTCCCTAGCTGGAGTTATGCAAGTTAATTCATGTAGGTTACTAGGTTGTGGAGCAGCTTCATGTGTTAGCTCTTGACATAATTTCCTCTTCGTTGCAGATGGGAGCCTTCTTCATATTTTCATTTGTGTACCTGTATCACAAATAGATAACCCATGGGAGAGCGGAAGTTACCCAAGGCCGATGTGTGCTAGATCCGTGCACTGATTGTGCTACAAACCGAGTGTTATAAGGTGCAATTTTATGGAATCATATTTTTGTAGCGCCAATCTAGAGTACTTTTGACGACCGCTACCGTTGATAACATGAAACTTACTCCTGTTGCTAGAATCTTCCTTCCACCGCCATTTCTTCAATCTTTTCTGATGAGCAGCTGTGGAAACTTTTATAGTCAATAGAATTGGGAAGACCATAAGCGTTTAGCAAGTTTGGAAAATTGGAAGTACTTCATCCCTGAAAAATTGTCTGTGTTGTGCACTGTTGCCCCTGGCTTTGTGTTGCGAAGTTCATAGAGACATGTTCTGGTTTTAGATGCACTCTTTTTATACGAGCTGACAAAAAAATTGCAAAAACATGATAACGTGCTTGAATGGGAAATTACCCATTTCTTATATGACATTGAAATGTTACATTTTGAGCACTAATTTTTCGCGACAATTGCTGGCTGAAGACAAATCGATCATATGAGTTATGATCTGGTTCCCAATTATTCTTGCTGGTTGCTCTTTTGTTTTGACCTTGCTGTTTTTTCTTCACAAGTTACCACTGTTTGACAATGGAAATGCAAGAACAAATGCACTGGTCAACCGTGAACTTATTTCCAGTCACTAGTCTCACCAATTACAAGGAGCACATCTTTTATTACCCATTATACATATCTCCAATGCTAACACGTCATAGGTTCATATAGTACTACAGCAGTGACCATATTTGCATACGCGATACTGGCAAAGCAAACCATACTCTCTGAATTCTACTAGGTAGAGGGCGCATGACACACTCGATCCTCTGCTACACACCATTAATGCCAATGATCCTACGGCTGGGAATGCTTCGGCCGTGAAGACAGGTGCGTCGCGCCACGTCGCGGCCTAGACCCAGATCTCCAGCGTCCACCGGTACAGCTCCTGCTCCGGCACGGGCAGGTCGACGGCGACGAGCCCCGTGTCGGCGTCGTGGCTGAACTCCACGTCCACGGAGTCCAGCGTGCACCTCACTGGTTTCTGAGAGCAGTAGGCGCCGAACCGGCCGCACCCGCGCATTCTGAGCACCACGGCCGCACGGCCGGCCTTGTCACCGCCGTCGAGCGCGTCGTTGACAGTGCATTCCTCGACGGCTCCGCCGGCGTTAAACATGTCGAGCAAACCGATGGGCGCGAACGAGACGCCCCGCGCTACGGAGCGGACGGGGCAGACGTGGAACAGCTCGTACTCGAGCGCCTTCAGCGTCACCGGCAGCGTGGCGCCCCGGGGCAGCCGCACCAGCTCCCTCGCCCGGTGCGCGTACACCACGGCCTCGCCGTCCCAGTTGCCGGTAGTGACCTGGGCGATGGCGTCGACGTCGTCGGAGCGCACCGAGCTGGTGAGCGTCCCAGGCGCCGCGTCGTGGACGCGCGTCTTCTTGGCGACACGGCACCACCCCGCGCCCTGGCAGTTGAACACGCCCACCACGCCGGCGCACTTGTTCACGTTCCATATCTTGAGCAAGCTGCAAAATCATCAGATCAACCAGAGATTTAATCACACAGAGCTCAAAGAAAATCTCTTAAACTTTTCGATCAATGTTAATCATGTGGTGATCAGAATCAGAATGCAGCTTCTTCACCTTGCGCCGTCGCGCGCCGGGTCAGAGAAGAGGCAGTCGCGCGTCGGCCGGCCGGGGAGCTGCGCACGGAGCACGGAGCCGTCGGGGAGGACGAGCTTCTTGAGCAGCTCGAAGTTGTGGTTCCCTGGCTTGTCGCTGACGTATATCGGGCAGCCGCCGATCGCCCTCGCCGCGCCGTGGTACTCCGCCGCAGGGTGCAAGCTCTGCACATCAAATCAATCCATCGATCAATATATACCTCGGTCTAAACAGCATATAACAACCATGGAGAAATCAACAAGAAACGAGAAGGAATTATGCTTGATTACATGGAACATGTCCCAGTCGGGCTGCATGAACTCGCCGAGGAAGAGGGTGTTGTACGCGACGGAGGAGATGTGGATGGTGTGCGACGCCGGGTCGCGTGGGTAGAAGTCATCGGAGGCGCGGACGACGGCGGTCTGCCTGGAGCTGTAGAGCGTGTCGGTGTTGTGGCACATGCAGGAGATGCAGCCGTTGTCGGGGAAGTTCCGGGCCACGGAGGCCTCGAGCGCGCGGTGGTAGGCGCGCGTGAGGGCGACGCGGCCGCCGTGGCCCGCGCCGAGGGTCTCGATGATGTTCTGCACGTCGACCTTGACGCCGTCGACGCCGCAGGAGGCGAGGTACGAGTGCAGCTCGCTGTAGAACTCGTACACGCGGCGCGGGTGCACGAGGCCGAGGCCGAGCACGGAGAGCGAGTCCATGACGATGTCCGGCTGGTTGCCCGTCACCCCCGGCGACTGCACCGGGTACGCCAGCGCCGGCTCGTAGTGCTCCATCCCCGCCGCCGTCGGCTTCACGCCGCCCCAGTACCCCGCCATCGCGTGCCACACGTACACGCTCTTCACGCCGTGCTCCTTCTTGGACTCGTCGACGAGCTGCTTCAGGCCAGGGGTCTGGTCGTCGCCGTCGTTCGTCTTCTTGCTGTTGTTCTGGAACTTGGTGTTCTCCTTGATCCCGGTGAGCCTGCTGGCGAACTGCGCGCCTTCCTGGACGGCGACGCCGGGGTCGTCCTTGTTCTCGCTGCCGATCTGCTGCCAGCCGTCGTCGATGATGAGGAAGCGCGGCGGCGCGCCGCCCTCCGCCAGGCTCCGGAGGCCCTGCTTGACGGCGTCGGCCGTGACGTCGGTGTAGAAGGCATCCCATGTGCACCACCCGAACCAGTCCAGGAACGACGGCAGCTGCACGCGATGCGACCACACCACCATTGAACAAATTAACATCACATGAACAAACCGATCAAGTGAAAAAGCCAAGAAGAAGAAGAAGAAGATGAAGATGACGATGATGAAAAGAAAAGGCTCGCCTTTTTCTTCTCCCTGTGGTGGAACGTCTGCAAGTTCTTCTCCACGGCCCTGCGTTTCCACCATTTCTCGCGTTAATCACTAACATCATACCAGGTATCGGTTTGCGGTTGCTGTGTTGGTTAGCTGTGCAGTGCATTTTTTTTTAAAGTAGGCCGTGAAAAATCTAGCAATCTGTGTGGCAAATTGGATCGAAGTTTATCTCCGTTTGCAACTCGTTTTAGCACATAAATCCATCGTCGTTTTAGCATATAAATCCACCGCAATGACGAACGTAGTTGTGCTAGCCAAGGCTACCAAAACCGGTTTTGAATTTTCACTCAAGGCTCGGTAGGATCAGTAGCACCGATCTTCGAAAGAATTTAAATAAAAATTGAAAATTCAAATAAAAATCAGCTGAAATCAGTCCAAATCGGTGTAACTCGGATGTACTCGAAGTAAAATAAAATATTTAAGATCAATTTATACTTTAATCGTGCACGATCGAACCGATTTTCGACAATTTTTGGTCAATTTTGATAACCCTGGTGCTAGCTGAGGACTGTTACTGCACAAATATAAATAGTAAGAGAAGGGCGTACTTGACGGCGTGGTTGATGGCGTCGAAAGGGTTGGTGAAGGCGTGGATGTACACCATGTGCGTGCCCTGCTCCGTCTGCACCGCCTTGTCCCCTGCCCACGCACAAAAAACAGCCACCAATCTCGTTGGTTTCTTGCGGCGTTCATCTCGTCACTTTCATACTTTCATCTTTGATATTGCTACAAATATCGAAATTCACCAGCACCACGAGAAAATCAATGCGCGTTTCTCTTTGAAAATTTTGGGACCGGCAGTACGGTACAATGATTGCTTCTCTCATTTTTATTTATATTTAGTTCTTGCCGTATATTATCTTCGTCCAAATTTATATGATGTATTTTTATATAGTTTTATTTATAAATATATGACGTATTTTATATTCTAAAGTAAAATTAATATAATGTTTCTTTTATACCACTAATAAATATACAGCTTATTTACTATTTTCTATATATATATATATTAAATATAGCGTTTAGAGATAATAATTATATGTAATTTAATTATTTTTATTGTTTTTTGGTTTATATGTTAAAGTATACAACTTATAAATTTAGACGGAAGAATTATCATTTACAATAATTGCTTACCGCTCTCCATGCAAATCTCGAGCTCGTCGCGCTCGTTCCCCTGCAGCGCGGTGCGGAACTGCCCCTCCAGCAGCGGCAGCATCACCACGTACACCGGCTCGCCGCCGTCCTCATCGTCGCCGGCACCGGCGGCGCGGTCGGCGGGGACCTCGATGATCATGAACTGGGTCTCGAGCGGGATGTCGCGGCCGGAGGTGCCCATCCGCTGCGTCATCCACCACAGCTTGAACCGGAACAGGCACATGAACCGGCAGTCCCTGCACCACCGCCGACGACGAATTAACAGAGGCCATTAAGTACAAATTGCGGTGGGAAAATTCATCCAACTGCGGTAAAAAAAAATAACTCTACAAATTTTCTCTATTTTCGAGAACAACAAAAGAAAACTGAACCTAATCATTAATCACATCACAAACATCTTAAAAAAAGCATAAAAAAGAAAAATAGTACAATTCATGTACCAGCGGTACGACATTCTGGACCTTGCCTCCCGTGCTCAACCACACTTTGTTAACTAGCATTTCTTAGTTCTTACCACAAAGAAAATGCAATAAATATTTTCGGAAAAAATCGACATTTGTTAACTGCTGAGCCTTGCCATATACTCCCTCCGTCCAAAATTACAGAGTATATTTTTAAATAATTTTATTTATAAATATAAGATATATTTTATATTCTAATACAAAATTGGTGTGATGTTCTTTTTATACCCTAAATAAATATATATATCTTTATTTATTATTCTCTCTATATATATTGAATATAATGTTTAAGATAATAATTAGAGATAATCTAGATATTTATACTTTTTTTCTTGGTTTGGTTTATATGATAAATAAAAATACTATTTAGAAATTTGGATGAAGAAAGTTATACTCACCGGAGCGTGCCGAAGGTGAAGACGTGGAGGCTCTTGGCCTCGCCGGCGGCGGCACCGACGAAGGCCCCGTCGACGAGCCCCGTCCCGGACGCGTGCTCCACCACCACGTTGTCCGGCACGCCGGTCAGCACCGTCCGGCCGCGCACCGTCAGCCTCCCGTCGCTCACCGTGATCCGCGGTGTCACCGTCATCTCCGATGCTTAACCTCAGGCAATTGGTACAGATCGAATCCCTCTGCAAATGCAGGGACGACAAGAGAGAATTGACGACGATGATTAACAAGTCGCTAATCACAAATTTAGCTGCAAACTCTTACGCACTGTACTAATTAAGAAGGGGACGCACCTTGCTTGATACAGAGAAAGCAGAAGTAGCGATACGTGCAGAGATAGGTGATTAGAGGCTAGAGAGTGCTTTGCGTGAGGGTAATTAAGTTAGCAAGGTAATTAACTACTTACTAACTAATGGCGGTGCCCTCGCTGGAGAGGGAGATGACGGGAGGAGGAAGCGATGGGGCGAGGGGGTTTATATAGCCGGGGGAGGTGACGTGGCCGGTGACACGTGGCGGCATGGCTCATTTATTTATTGGGTTGCAACTGGAGAATTCGTATGCTTGAACTGCTATTTGGAAAAAAAAAATTATCCCTTCCGTTTTACTCTGGCAAAGATATTAGAGGGTCTTTTGAACTGTAACTTATAATTTTTGGTTTATATCTTTTGAATTCTGTCTGTTTACAAGAGAGTACGAAAAGAGACAGTCACATATGATTTTGATCGGTATAGTTGAAGTTAGTATAGTATATACTACAATTGACTTATACACCCTTTTAAAAAGATGTACCATTTAAAAGTTAGTTACTGTATTAAAAAACAGCAAGTCCAAAAAATCCATTTATTTTTGGAGATTTTATATTTGGTCACTCTATTTATTGCCACTTTAGGATTTATTACTCAACGCGGCACCGACGTATGAGATGCAGGGGTTATATAGCAGTGAGATAATTGATGGTAAATTCTAAAATAGTAACGAATGGAGCGATAAATCCTATATTTTTTAGGGAGGGAGATTTCTTTGTGTGTAAGATTTGGTGTTGTGCATGCATGGCATGGTCCAGCTATGTACAGACTAGAGTATATTTGAGGTGCTCCAAATTCAATGTATTTCTTCCTTAGAAGAAAGGTATTAGTATAAACTACTACATTATATTTGGCTTGTATTTATTTGTATTATATGTTGAGATATTGTTTGCTTGTCTGTAGCAGATGACCACTGGATTCTTTGTATTCTTCTGCTTGAAGACAAGGGAAAATAGGGTGCTCTTGCGTTCCCTAGGCGTTGATGGGTAGGCGCTACAACGCTAGTGTTGACTGATTGAACGCTGCTTTATCTCCTCCTCCTCCTCCTCCTCAAGATTTATTATAATTTGCCATCAAAATAAAACAAACCATGTCGATGTCGGTAGTACTAATTTTTCTCAATTTCTTCGTGACTGCGTTGCTAATGCTTTGTATTTCACCGTGACTTTGCAAGCTTGGGGCAAGTGATTTTCTTACGCAACGCGGAGTCTTTACACGGTGAGGATGGGTGGTTGGGCAGGGGCTTTGGCCCCGGTCTAAACGGCTTAGTTTCTAGTTATTTTTAGCTTTTAATTGATTTAAGACAGAAGTCATTTGAAATGTATTGACTTCTAATTTCGGTTTGTTTTTATTTTTTTGGCTTGTTTGCCTTTTTTTTTGTATTGTCCGTGATGGTATAACGATTTTTTTCTAATCTTTCTTATTTTTCTTAAAAAAAGATAACAGTTGCTATAGTGTAATTTCGGTCAAAAACCGAAGCACAAAGCCGGTTTGAATGCTGGGCAAGATAATACAAACCTTCACTAATTACATTTGAGGATTTCTTTTTTCTGAGAAAGCACTTACACAAAGTGATAAAATTATGTGTTGGATTGGTCAGATTTAAGGGCCTGTTTGATTGGTGCCTAAGCTTGCCATACCTAAGCTTAGGCAATGTGTGGTTGCTACAGAAAGTGTGGCTAACAAAATCGAAGTCACACTTGTGGCAAAGTTTGACAAGAAACTGAGTCTATGACGTGTAGGGTAGGATGCTAAGAAAGTGTGGCATGCTACAGTTGTGTCAGTGAACCAAACAGCTACCTAAAAACTATAGCACGTCTAACTTGTGGCTAGGCAATTTCTGGTCATAAACCAAACAGGCCCTTATATATTCCAAACGCAATGAAACTAGTCATTGTCCCCGTAAATGCGAATGCAATGAGCCTCCTCCACAAGTTGCACTCATCAATCATCTTTCTCCCATCAAGTTTGAGTTTATCTCCGCGGAATCAATGCCAGCCTTATTTCCTTTCTCAACGCAAAGAGGAAGTCGAACACACCAACAAATTATAAAATCCCCCCACATTTCACAGCTGTTCGATCGTGATCATATAAGCTGGATCGAATCACAGTCAGCAGTCTCTCTACGTGATCGCAGCCGTCAAAATTCCTTCCGGGATTTTTACACTACAAAACAGGCTGCAAGGTAGCCGTTCATCGCCTTGGGTTGCTAAAATTCGTAGAAAAAAATATTAATTTGGTTGACTGGCTGATTGATCAGCTTGCCTAGATCAGTAATCACTAATCAGTCGATCGATCGACATGAGGGATGGGGAATACATGTGCAGAGGAGACAAGCAACGGAGGACACGTCAGCGTGGCAGCCAATAATTGAGCTGGACTTGGCAGATCGATCGAAGCTGAGAGCATGCATGATTGTACTAGTAATATCATATGATTGCCCTAACACGATGGATTGCATTATTGGCGGCGTGTGATGTGATCCATCAGTCGGAATTGTGCCGGAAATACCGTGTTAGACGGATCGTTATTTAACCCGAGATTCTTTTCCTTTCGAAAGCAGGAGCATCAGTTCATTACTCGGAAATGGATATTGATAAATATCATCAAGATATTTTCTTCCTAACTATCATCCATATTTGTAATCATTATATTAGAGATCCAACGGCCATGAATTTCCCCCTCTAAAAAAAATCTCCCCCTCCTCCAAAAAAATCTCCCCTCAAAACAAAATAGGCCGTTGGATCTATAATCCAACGGTTTCAAATCTGGATGATTGTTATAAAAAACATCCAAATGATATCTAGACACACCCCTCGGAAATAGGGGTATATAATCTCGTAGCAGACAATTACATAAGAAGTCCGATGTTTAGTTTAACCGTATACACCATTTGTCTACCCGAGGATGCTTGCTTAGCACAAAGACGAGTCGCCAAATTTGCATCTCAACAAAACAAAACATAAATTTAATTTGGCTACGTTGAGCAGCTGAATCTAGTTAAATTTTCACCAATTTCTGTAAATTTTACTACTGTGTTTAATTTTAATTTAGCTCAAGAAATGCTCTCCGATCGTTTTTACTTTCAGAAGGTCACCACTACCTTCAGGGTTGAGCTTCACGGGACCAAGCTGGGCCATCGTCCCGTATCGTGGTGCCATAACTGTGGGTGTAATTGCGGGCCTGTTCTTTTGAGTTGTGGCTTGTGGCTTTTAGCTGCGGTTTGTGATTTTTAGGCTGTTTGTACGAAAGATTACAGAGTAACATAAATTCACGTGTGGTTTTTACCGATATAAATGAAGTTAGTAAAGTATGTACTACAATTAACTAGTAGATCATATCTTAAAAAAATACTCCGTTGAAAATTTAGTTACTATAGAAAAATCAAAAACAGCTTTTAAAAGCTGAAAAGAATAGGGCCTACACTAGTTTGGATTAGACCTCTGTAATTCATCATTTTGCAAGTCTGAAGCTTAGTTTTCACCTCGATGGAAGGCATTCTATTCGTGTCTAGTCAAGCTACACCACCAGTAAGTGACCATGGTAACAGATTGATCCAAGTCATTGGTTGCCTGAACTTACATTTTTTTAGAGTACAACAGTCATCGCACACACACATATTCCAACGTGCACTCTAAGAGCAACTCCAGCAGGGCCCCTACTTGAGCCCTCAAACCTCATATTTGAGGGCTTGAGGCAAAAATAGAGATCCAGCAGGGCTCCTACTAGAGCCCTTAAATTTGAGGGGCCCCTCAAATCCCCCCTTCAGCCCTCATTCCTGGGGGCTCTAGGCTAAGCCCTCAAATTTCTGTTGGAGTGGTTTTCCCCACCCGCCTCTTTCCCCTCCCGAGAGCGCCGCCAGTTCCCCTCCCCTCTCCGTCCCCGATTCCCCGATGGGAGGAGCAGCGGCACTGGCACCGGCAGCGCAGCAAGCACACCACCACAAATAATCATGGAGCCTTCCAATCACCCCCCTTCCCGTGCCCCTGTATTACCAATCCACTCCTCTCCTCCCCTCGCCGCCAACCACACCTCCGCCCGCTTCTGCTCCCGTTAGTCTCCACGCCGGATTCATCCTTCAGCGGCTCCATCCTCCGCCGCCATGTCACGAACCCTCCCCATCGCCGAATTCGACATGGAGCCGGCGGCGCGGAAGTGGACCGGCCGCGGGGTCCTCACGCGCGCCCTCCTCCTCGGCGTCGCCGCCCTCGCGCTCCGCCTGCTGTACGGGGCATTCGTCGCCATCGGAGGCGGATGGCCGCTCTACCCGTCCGTGGCCGTCGTCGTAGGGAGGAGGACCTACGTCCAGGCGGCCCTAGGGTCGCCGGAGGCCTAGCGCAGCTGCGAGTGGCGCAAGGCGGTGAACTTCCACGCCGCCGTGCTGGCCGGGCACCTCGCCAACGGCCTCCTCACCCCGTCCTCCCGCGCCGTGTGCCTCGGCGGCGCACAGGAGGCGCTCGCGCTGCGGGAGCTCGGTGTGCCCGGCGCCGTCGCCGTGGCGAAGAAGCGCTCGCCCCCACTCGTCTTCGCCGGAGACAACCGCCGCCTGCACGGGTGGAGGAGAGGAAGGGTAGAGAAATTTGAGAATGACGAGTGGGCTCTACATGTCATTCTCAGTTGGAATGAATTTGAGGGCCCTGATTTGAGGGCTTCTGCTGGAGTTCAACTCAAAAAATAGGGCCCTCAAAAGTAGAGAGAGCCCTCAAATCAAAAGTAGGGGCTCTGATTTGAGGGCTCCTGCTGGAGTTGCTCTAACTTACACATACGTAAGTGTATCCACTAACACATCTTACAAGAGCGGAGACCTATATCTCACAGAGTACAGATACAAACATTAATGTACTTACATGTATTTGTACTCCCCCTTCTTGAGATCACTAAGCTAACACTCAGTTTTTAATTATTCCGATGAGGCACGTTGAGATCGATCTCTGAGATAGAGCCTAGGCGGCAGAGGCTTTCACTCACGCCAATGACTACGCCTCAGTCCTTTTACTAAACTTACTTAGGTACGCGATCTGAGACGCAATTTTACTACTGCAATCAAGTTCTCACATATTTTCTAGAACTATTCACGTATTTTGGCATTGTAGTCACTTTTTATTTTAAAAAAATTAGCCTGCGGACACATGTTTTTACAAAAATAACCTCGTCCTTGCGCGATAGGCGACACCTATCACCTGCCACGCCTGGGGAGTTCGACAGGAGTGAGGGCGCGCGACAAGGTGAGCTAGCAGGAGGCGATGACGCGGGGCAGACCCAGGGCGTTGCTGAGCAGCATAGGCGCGGCAGGTAGCCTCAGGCAGGCACGCATAAGGGTTGGTTCGATGGTTGTGACATGAGGGATTGGTTGGATGATTGTGACATGAGGGGTTTTTCTGGAAATTTCTAAGATGGCCACATGTCCCGTGGATTTGAAAGACAAGGACGGGGTTAATTTGATCCGATTTTGATAGTTACAGGTGTAAAGTAGATGGTTTTGTAGTTGAGGGTGTTATTCGAATTTTTGGCATAAGTTGAGAGAATAAAATGCACTTCTTCCTTATATATATACTTGCTATTATGCCCGGCCCCAAACACAGTGGCGGAACGATCGATCATTTGCAGAAGTAGCACGGAAACAAACTAGTTCGTGGAAGAGGACAAGTGCGAAACGAAAGGAATGATTCCAGCAGCTGTTCAAATTAGGCTTGTGTCTAAGTGTAACCAAGCTACAAAAGAAGCATATAAAGAGACTGCTTCAAGAAAAGCTGTGTCAAAGCAATGGATAAGTTCTTGTCCTCCAGTACTTCAAGTTGTGTAAGAGGTGGACAAATTTCTTCTAGCTAGTGACAAAACTCGCAAGTCACAACGCGACTTCCTCTCCCACACTTCTTTCCTAGAAGTTGCAGCACAGCTCGTTGTCGCTGATGCCAAGCCAGCGCACACGGCGGCGCTGGTCTCCTCTTCCAAGTCCACGGGGGGAATTTCCCAAGACAAAACCTATGACCATCTCTAGAATTTCCAGTGAAACACCTCGCGTCGCAACCATCCAACCAACCCCCCTGCAGGCGTCTAACACCAACCGAGCCTGTGCTGCTCGCAGCATCCTCCCGAGCCGCAGCAGCGCCTGCTCGTCCTACCGCCCGTCCTCGCTCCCGTTGAGCTCTACGAAAGATATCATTTTTTGCGCCTTTCAAGTTCGGAATAAACCTATTTTTATAAATAATGTCTGTATGTTAAATTTGAAAAAATAGTTATAACGCTAAATATGTGAACAACTCTATTTTCTAACGAAAAATAGCTAGCTCGATCAATATCACTAAATTTTGGCCACTAATTTATCCGGATTTATCACCAAATCACACATGTGACGCTTTACCTTTCACATCGAGATGTCGGCCTCGCAGCCTGCAAATCTTAACCCTACTTTCTCCAACCCTACTTTCTCAAGCTAGCTAGCCGCTTTTGTCACTGTCGCTGCGCTTCGCACCGTGACCACAAGCAACACCTGTGCTTTCGCACTCCATAAGTGACCCAATCACCCAAGCTTAGTCTGAAGCAGCACAGTAGCCGTGTCCAGCGCTCCCTCCATTTCCAAATACTCCATACTTCTGATTTAATCACGTACCGAAGAAATCAAGTCTTACACGAAATGCGGCTAAAATGCCCTTTGGTAATAACAAGGTAATCGAACGAAATGTATGGATAAAACTATTGGAGGCAAGGTTATCAGAACCATAATCTTGAATTGGATCAAAAACATTTTGGTTGGATTGTATTCTAAGATCGAATCGTAGAATCTAATATTCTACCTGATTTTACCAAAAACATATATTTTTTATTTTCCATGTATTCCAAGAGTGATATAAATGTTTATTTAGTCATTTAATATCTAATTTGATTAATAAATACCTATTTTTATTCAAGACTAGAGACACTATGTTACGGAGAGCTAGGACTAGGATAGTGATTTTGTCAATCTTGTCATTACCTTACCATTTTACATAAAAAGTAAAATAAATAAATAAATAAATAAAAGTAATTTTTATTATTTCAGACCTCTAATCTCAACATCTACAATATTAACTACTGAGTACTTGTCATACAACTTGAATTAAGAGATGTGACACGACTAAATACCTAAATCTTTTATAATCTAAGATAATGCGTGATTCAATACAATTCTATCATAATTCTACCATGATTCTAGGACTAAGATTGAGATTCTACCACGATTCTATCAGGTACGACTCAGCATATGTTTTGAATCGTATTGATTTTATGGGATTGTAGAATCATGATTTTAACAACCTTGAATGAAGGTACCCCCTCTATTGAGAAATATAAGATGTATTTTGACTTTGCAAAGGATTAAGGTGGTTGTGAAATTGAAAAAGGTATGAGAGAAAATAACTTAAATACCCCTTATAATTATCTTAAAAAGATGAGAGAATACTTTATGTGTGTAGTATGAATAAATCCATATGATTGAGAGAATAAATAGCGGTATAGTAGCAAAAGCCTCATTACATCTATATGCAAGTTTTATATTTCTATAAGATGATTTAAACTAGGGAGCGACTACAAACCGCACGTGTGTATGAATAAATCCATAGGATTTGGCCGATTGGGGAATCTCCGATGGGGGTGGCCGATCAATTGAGGAAGTGAGGATAGCATAGGCACTTAGACTAATAGGCTTGACTTGTTGCCTATTTGGTCTAATAGGCTATCATGAGTATGTTAGTATGTGTAGTGTATATTTTGTGTATTAAGGGGGATATATATCGAATTTTTTACGCAAAAATTTTGGGGTGCAACTGCACCCCAATGCATAATTGTCGAATACTCACCGGATGGCGAGACCTGGCGGTGCTCATGGATGCGAAATCGAGGAGCTTATGTCGAGCAGAGACCAAGGTGATCAGGCAGAGGAGACTTCATACAGCACGGGATGAGGATTGTGGCACCGATTTCAACCATCGTCGGCGCTTTTGGATCGACATTGAGAATGAGAGGGCACTATGAGTGTGTGTATGCGATGTGGGGAAAGTGACGAGCTAGTGATAAATGGGACCCAGGGGGCGTAAAGAAGTTTTATACGAGTGAAATCATATGCCTTCTTTGCTATATTGGACGGTAGGCAGAGCGTTCGTCCGATGAAACCAACACAAGCCATATTTTCCGACGAAGGGAGTTGGAAAGAAAGATGCACGAAGATAGCTGTTTAGAAACAAGTCCTTTTGGATGGCCGTGTCCTCTGCAAATACGCGGAAGCAAATCCTCTGCAGTTGCTACTGTTACGGCACCGCTGTGCCGTTGGCAAAAATCTGACCACTCATTTCCCTAGGACGGCGTTGATGTTCCAAATCCTAGAAGAGTTCCAAGGCCCTTCGCCTCAATAGAATGAATCCATCTTCTTCCAACTTAGCGTCCATTCGATCGGCACTGTCCTTGCAGAGCCACCATTGCTAGAGCATCGTTGTGTTCTCTGCGTTTACGCAACCACGGTGGCATCCCCAATTTGTATCCATGGCCCCATTTCTAGCTTGTGGTTACAAGTTAGGCCCCGTTTGGCACGGCTCCACTTCACAAGTGGAGCTGTTTTTTTTTACTTCACAAGTGGAGCTGGGTGAAGCTACTTTTTTCAGCTCCACCCAAGGAGCTACTTTTGTCTCAGCAGGTTTTAGGGTGCTTTTGGGAGCTGCTTTTGTTTCCAAAAAACCAAAAGCCAACCAAAGGGGTGGAAACCAGAAGCTGCTTTTTCAGAAGCAGCTACTTTTGGGTAGTACAGTTTTGAAAGCACCTTGGACCCTGCTTTTGGCTTTTGGCTTTCTGCTTTTTGAAATGGTGAAAATATAGAGCTGTTTCACAGTTGTTTCAAGGAAAATAGAGATAGGAGGTAAGTTTTATACTTGTTTGAACCAAACAGCTTACAGCTTTTCCACAGCCCACAACCTACAGCAGCTTTTCCACAGCCCACAGCTCACAGTAGCTTTTTCAGAAGCCACACCTCAACCAAACACACCCTTAAGGGACTCCTTGGGTGGAGCTATTTTGTTGTACCCCGTTTGGCACAAAACGGCTCCAAACAGCTCCAGGAGCCGGTGGTGGAGCTGTGCCAAACGGGGCCTTAATCTGTTCGTGCTGGCAAAGCATCAAAATACCTGTTTTGTTTTCTTCCCCTTGATTAAGATTTGACAAACAATCTCAGAGCCTTGAGAAAGCAACGAAGACGACGTTGCTGCTAGCTTGCCACGGTTGATGTTATATGGGCTTTGTGTGAGTAGGGGTGTGGATCCGAATTATCCGGTGTCTGTATTCGGATATTGACGAATGTGTTAAATAAAAGTGTATTTGTATAATAAAACAAATCTAAATTAGGATAATATCAGGATTTTTTTTGTCGACTACGAATATAGTATGTAAAATATGTATCGAAATTAATATGAATTCGAGTAGTATCCGGATTCGGCAGACATTATTGCAACAACTAGCTAACATATATCTTTTATATTTAACCTCCAAATTAAACATATTATATATGTATTCTGGTCATCTTGACGAGGCCATCGTTATGGTGGACTCTAATTTGACACATCCTTCAATAAAGTTTTTTTGCAAACTCTTTTTAGCCAAATTTAACATGTTTATAATGGATTTATTTGCAATATATCTAGAATTAATTAGGATTGGTGACAAAATGGCACCAATGATCAATGATTACGTGATAAACTAGAAAAAAAGTAGCATAAATATTACTATAAAATCGGTATCAATTTGCTAAACTTTGTTATGTCATACGATATTCACATCCAACCAAATTGAATAGATATTTGATCTATTTGTGTTTATTATAATATTCGATTTGTATTTGAGTATATTTAAGTTCGTTTAAAAAATACAAATATGAAAATACCACTATTTGATTTATATTCAATATCCCCTTACACCATCAAAAGTATTGAGCGGCTTAGATCGGCCGTGACGTAACAATAGCAAAGGCAGAGGCAGAGGATTTGCTTCCGTGTTAGACATGACACCACAAAAATCGATCCAAGTATGCTTCCCAGAAGAAGTTCATGTTGATTTAGATCTATTTTTATAGACTTGATTTTTATCAGCAACTTATTAATCTAATAAATAATAATTATCAAGTAAAGCTATAAGCCAAAATCTACTAAAATGCGAAAAATAACGGGGCTGCTATTTTTGCGGGCACGTCTCTAGCAGCGAGGATCGCTCAAGAACAAGCAGTGCATGTTAACCAGCGCGGTCCGGTGCAGCGCAGTGAAGTGCCGACCGACTGGGACACGTGTCGCGCCGGACCGAGCCGCCGTTTGGTTCCGACACGTTTTTTCCCCTACTTATGCGTGCTTAGCTCCGCTTCACAGCCTAGCCGGAACAAAGTTTCGCGTGCAGTTAGGACCAGCTCAAAAGAGCTTTTTTGTATGGTTTATAGCTAAATAGTATTATAGTTGGTTGAAAAAATACTGTAACTGATAGAGATTTATTTAGTATAATTAAATTTAAAAAATAAAAAATAAAAAATATGTTAGCCATCACGTATAATGCAAACAAATATGAGAAAAAAAGAACCAGTAAAAAGGTAAAAAAACTAAAAGTATAAAAAAGAAATTTATGAATAACATAAAATAAACTAAAAGTTAGAAGCTCAAACCCAAGCAAGTACTGTTGAATATCTAGTCAATTTTCGGCATATTTTAATCCAGAAATTTAGCATATAAAACATGACATAGAAAGGTATGAGCGATCTAACAATGATGTATTCATATTCGCTAATGAACAAGCTAACAGTAACATCTATTAACAAATTTAAAGCGCACAAAAAATACATCAAAGAAGTTTGCAGTTTATACCCTCGGGCGGGGCCAGTGCCGGAGGCACCAGAGGCGCCGTTACTATCAGTTGACATGATGGCCTATTCGGTGTAGGCGATCGAGGCGTGATGCAGGACGAGGCTTGATGCAGGAAGATGTTCGCAGTGTAGTCCCGCGAACAGTTCACCACCGGAAGAAGACGTCGCAGATTGAGTAGTCGCGCCGATGCGCTCCCCAAAAACTTGATCGCCCGCCTACCCGTGCAGGTACACAAACGGACGAAGTTCCGGAGGTCTACTCGCCCAAAAACTTGTGCGCGCAAGGTTCTGGACTGGAGATTGCAGAGAGCAGCAACAAAAACAGAAGGAGAGAAAAACTGTTCTTTCGTATGGAGAGGAGAGCCTTCTTATGCTCTGTTCTCTTGTAACAGCAAAAAAATGAAGAGACCAGTAACTGCCGCCATTAGTCACCAGTAACTGCACCCATTACTCGAAAGTAACCGCAGCCATAATCCACTAGTAACTGCACCGTTACTGCCAGCGAGTCAGTGCATTTCGATTTTCGAATAGATAAAGAAAAACGCGCCCACACCCGACACGCCTGCGCGCGTACGTACGCACGCACATGCACACGCACCGCACGGCACGGCACGGCGCGGCGCGGCGTGGCGAGGCGAGCGAGCGCGCGCGTGTATTGGCTTTCTCCAATTCCACAAGGGGGTTATCACGTTCCACCTTTTAAAGTGGTGTAACTCCCATTCAATTCTCCATATGGGACCTTTACTAGTACTAGGCTGCCTAAAGCATCCCCTCTGGTCGGAGCGTATAAGTCATACTCTATGCCTATTCATGAGTATCTAGAGATCACCCAAATCTCATAGACTGTGACCAGCAGTCGAGCTCATATAGGTGTGTTCCTTCTAAGATGTCCTGTAGGCCGACATCTCTGCTTTAAATAAGCCACTCGGATCACATTGAGGTAAAAACCAACCTGCCATACAGAATAGGAGAGAAGTGCATCACTGAAGAAATGAGCCTTGTAAAGGTCTCTCCTCCCAGTCAACCAACAGTTTGTTTCACCATCCTACTTCACGGGATCTCCGATTACGTAGAACAGGTTACCATTATGGTACGACTCATGTGGGTCTCAGGCCTATCTCACTCGATGCACTATCTATCACATTACGTGATAAACCCTTTGTAAATTGGTCGGCCAGATTCTTAGCTGTCTGGACATAGTCCAGTGCTATCACTCCGGAGTTTTTCAGCTTTCTGACAGACTTCAACCGCCTCTTAACATGCCTAGATGACTTCATGTTGTCCTTAGAACTGTTCATCTTGATAATTACAGTCTGATTATCACAGTTCATCAGGATAGCCGGTATCGGTTTTTCAACCACCGGCAAATCCATAAGGAGTTCACGAAGCCACTCAGCCTCAACAGTGGCGGTATCTAATGCTGTGAGTTCTGCTTCCATTGTTGACCTCGTTAAGATGGTCTGCTTGCAAGACTTCCAGCAAACAGCACCACCTCCAAGTGTGAACACATATCCACTCGTGGCTTTTATCTCATCGGCATCAGAGATCCAGTTTGAATCACTGTAGCCCTCCAGTACCTTTGGGTACCCAGCATAGTGAATGTCATAGCTCACAGTTGCCTTTAGATAGCACATTACTCTCTCAAGAGCACGCCAATGATCATCTCCTGGATTTGAAACAAACCGGCTTAGCTTGCTCACAGCAAACGAGATGTCAGGCCTCGTAGCACTAGCTAAATACATCAATGAGCCAATGATCTGAGAGTATCTCAATTGATCCCTTGTTATTCTTCAGTTTTTCCTCAATAACACACTAGGATCATAAGGAGTAGAAGCAGGCTTGCAGTCACTATAACCAAAGCGACTCAAGACCTTATCCACATAGTGGGATTGCACGAGTGTAACCCCACCATCACCTTCTCTCAGTAGCTTAATGTTAAGAATCACATAAGCCACTCCCAAATCTTTCATCTCAAAATTCTTGGACAGAAAGTCCTTGACCTCCTCAATCACATTGAGGTTGGTTCCAAAAATCAGTATGTCATCAACATACAAGCACAAGATCACTCCTTCTCCCCCACCATAGCGATAGTACACACATTTGTCAGCTTCATTCACAACAAAGCCAGCAGATGTCAAAGTTTTGTCGAACTTCTCATGTCATTGCTTAGGTGCTTGCTTTAGGCCATACAAAGACTTTAACAACTTGCACACCTTTTCTTCTTGACCTTCTACTACAAACCCATCTAGCTGATCCATATAAATCTCCTCCTCCAACTCTCCATTTAGGAAAGCTGTCTTAACGTCCATTTGATGAACGAGAAGACCATGAGAGGCAGCCAGGGCAAGTAGTACTCGAATTGTGGTCAATCGGGCAACAGGTGAATAAGTATCAAAGAAATCCTCGCATTCTTTTTGGGTATAACCCTTGGCCACAAGTCTTGCCTTGTACTTTTCAATTGTACCATCAGGCCTAAGCTTTTTCTTGAAACCCCATTTACATCCTACAGGTTTACACCCATAAGGACGGTCAACGACCTCCCAATTTCCATTAGACATAATAGAGTCCATCTCACTCCGTACTGCTTCCTTCCAATAGTCAGTGTCAGGAGAAGAATATGCCTCTTCAATGGTTCTTGGAGTGTCATCCACGAGGTATATAATGAAATCATCACCAAAAGACTTTGCAGTCCTCTGTCTCTTACTCTTTCGAGTAACTTCATTGTTATCCTCCTCAGGATTTTCCACAGGCGTTTGCTCAACATGTTCTATCGGCACAAAAGAATCAAGGGAAATTATAGGTTCTTGACTAGATAAGCTAGATACATCACTTTTCATAGGAAACTCATTCTCAAAAAATGTAGCATCTCTGGACTCTATGATTGTACCAATACGCACGTCAGGTACTCCAGATTTTATAATTAAGAACCTATAACCCACGCTGTGTATAGCATAACCAAGGAATACACAATCTACAGTTTTTGGTCCAAGTTTGCGCTTCTTGACAATTGGCACGTTAACTTTGGCCAAACATCCCCAGGTGCGCAAGTATGAGAGAGTCAACTTCTTCTTTTCCCATTCCTCGAATGGTGTTACTTCTTTGTTCTTTGTAGGAACTCTATTCAGGACATGACATGCGGTCAATATAGCCTCACCCCACCATTCCTTAGAAAGTCCCGCAGTGTCTAACATGGCGTTAACCAAATCAGTTAGAGTGCGGTTCTTTCTTTCGGCAATCCCGTTTGATTCAGGAGAATAGGGAGGCGTCTTCTCATGAATAATTCCATGTTCCTCGCAGAATACAGTAAACTCATTTGAAAAATACTCTCCTCCACGATCAGACCTTACCCGCTTGATTTTCCTTTCAAGTTGGTTTTCTACCTCAGCTTTATAGATCTTAAAGTAATTCAATGCTTCATCTTTTGTTTTCAATAAATACACATAGCAAAATCTAGTGCAATCATCTATAAGCGTCATGAAATATTTCTTTCCCCCTTTAGTCAACACGCCATTCATCTCGCATAAATCAGAATGAATGAGTTCTAACGGTGCCAAATTCCTCGCCTCTTTTGCTGCCTTTTGAGGCTTGCGAGGTTGTTTCGATTGAACGCACGCATGGCACTTAGAACCTTTGACCAAAGTGAATTTCGGGATTAAACTCATATTAGCTAAGCGCGTCATACACCCAAAATTAACATGACAAAGTCGTGAATGCCAAACATTAGACTCATCATCATCATTACACACATGGTTCACAATTTTATTACAGGAATCCATCAAAGAAAAACGGAACAAACCTCCGCTCTCATAGCCTTTACCAACAAATGTTCCATACTTAGACACAACACATTTATTGGACTCAAAAGCAAGCCTAAAACCATCTCTACATAGTAGAGATCTGCTAACGAGATTCTTCTTTATGGAGGGGACATGCTGCACGTTCTTCAACTGCACAGTCTTTCCCGAAGTAAACTTCAGATTGACCGTACCAACACCATGAACAGCTGCATGCGATCCGTTCCCCATCAACAAGGAGCAACCTCGACCGACCTGATAAGATGAAAACAAGGAAATATCAGCACAAACATGAATATTAGCACCAGTGTCAACCCACCACTCAGGTGATTGACAAACAGAAATAACTGTAGGTAAATAATTACCGTACCCCGATGTTCCTCCAGCGTCACTAATAACCATGTTGGCAGACTTCTTCTGCTTATCCTTGCGATCTGGACAATCCTTAGCCCAATGGCCAGAATCACCACACACAAAGCAGTTGCCCTTTCCTTTGCCTTTCTTCTTAAACTCAGTGGTAGCCTTGGGCTTGACAAAAGGCTTATTTTTCTTTTTGTTGTGGAAAGCCTGAGGATTCTTTTTCTGCACCAAATTGGCGCTAGAACCTCCCTCAGCAGCAACTTTCTTGCCACGAGTATCTTTTGCCCTCGCCTTCTCTTCAACACCAAGAGTGCCAATGAGATCAGTAACACTGAACTCCTGCCTCTTGTGCTTTAGAGAAGTAGCAAAATCCGACCAAGAGGGTGGTAACTTGGCGATAATACCGCCAGCCACAAACTTGTCCGGTAACTCGCACTTATTATTCTCAAGCTCCTTTGCCAGCGCCTGAATCTCATGAGCTTGCTCTACTACAGAACGGTCATCGACCATCTTGTAGTCATAGAACTGCTCCATGACATACAGCTCACTGTCAGCATCAGAAACTCCGAACTTGGCCTCAAGTGCATTCCACATATCTTTGCCCGTAGGCAAATGCATGTACACATCCACAATGTTATCCGCCAGTATGTTGACAAGCGCACATCGGAAAAAGTTATCCGCTACATTGAACTTGCGTTCATCCTCATCAGACAGAGGCTCAGCGGGCTTTCCTTGTGCAACATGAAAACATTCCATGGCAGTAAACCACAGGATCGCGCGTGCACGCCATCTCTTAAAATTTGAACCATCAAACGGAGGGTGTGGCTTAAGCGACGCAGCAAAGCCAACTACCGAAAAAGACCTATCAAGTTTTTGGATTGTTGAATATCTAGTCAATTTTCGGCATATTTTAATCCAGAAATTTAGCATATAAAACATGACATAGAAAGGTATGAGCGATCTAACAATGATGTATTCATATTCGCTAATGAACAAGCTAACAGTAACATCTATTAACAAATTTATAGCGCACAGAAAATATATCAAAGAAGTTTGCAGTTTATACCCTCGGGCGGGGGCCAGTGCCGGAGGCACCAGAGGCGCCGTTACCATCAGTTGACATGATGACCTATTCGGTGTAGGCGATCGAGGCGTGATGCAGGAAGATGTTCGCAGTGTAGTCCCGCGAACAGTTCACCACCGGAAGAAGACGTCGCAGATTGAGTAGTCGCGCCGATGCGCTCCCCAAAAACTGCCGCCATTAGTCACCAGTAACTGCACCCATTACTCGAAAGTAACCGCAGCCATAATCCACTAGTAACTGCACCGTTACTGCCAGCGAGTCAGTGCGTTTCGATTTTCGAATAGATAAAGAAAAACGCACCCGCACCCGACACGCCTGCGCGCGTACGTACGCACGCACACGCACACGCACGGCACGGCAAGCGAGCGAGCGCGCGTGTATTAGCTCTCTCCAATTCCACAAGGGGGTTACCACGTTCCACCTTTTAAAGTGGTGTAACTCCCATTCAATTCTCCATATGGGACTAAACAATTTTCTACCTAGCATTAGTTGTGGGCTTAGGAATTTCAATTAATTAATTGCTAAATTAAAATAGGTCAATCCCAATTAATCCAACAAGTACAACCTAAAAAAGCTGCGTGGCTGAGCCAGATCCGCGTCGGATTGGATGGGAACACGTACGGCCAGAACACTGTACACTGCTGCTTCCATGCGTCACTGTCTAACACATGAATAGAGAGTGAACGGTGACTACTTACTCATCTTCTCTTGCTTCGAGATTTATGCAACTTATGTTAGGAAGATGATGCATAGAAGCACTACCCCCTTTTACGGAATACCACTCCGTATCAATCTAAAATTTTAGATGATACCGGACAAATATTAGGTAGACAAGTAGTAAGCTCTCCGAGCGCTGAAATTTTACTCAGATACAATGATTGGCCGAGATGATTTGGTGCTGCTGACGTGCCCTGGCTCGCAATCTAAGGGCCAGGTGTGCCCCGCCATGGCCATCAGTCGAGCGGTCTCGTCTTAATCAAAATCTCTTGCCGTCAAAATCTTAACCCAACTTTGCTTTGGTCTGCGTCTCGTTGCGTCAGACAAGCACACAGGCTAACTCTCCCTTCGTCTTTTCTTGGCCAGAGCTGATGACTCTTCTGTCTGCAACGTCGTCTAAGCACATGCAGCTCGATCTGTGAAGAAGAAGACGCTTCGAGAAGCACCGGAAAAGCTAGGCAGGTTTGCTGTAAAGTCTCGCTTGGACAATTGCTGACGAGTGGCCGTTACTTGCGACAAGTGTTGAGCCTCATGCATGCCGCCATGGTTTTGAGCTTCCTAGTGACAGGTCACTGCTGGCTGCATCGCGTTCAGGTTCCATGAAACAGCTTCGTGGCTCTGCTTGGAACGCAAAAATTCATGTAAATTTTGCGAAACGGTTTAATTTCAATAAAAATCAGGAAAAATTCTAGCTTTTTAGCTGTCTGACATAATGCTAAATCCACATGTGCTTATGTAATTTTATTACTACTTTTTTTTATTGCACAGCAATAAGGCTACAGCTTGCTGATTGGGGCAAATATCTTCTCTGTTAACTACAGCGTCGCGGCAGAACGCATAAACAGCACCGCAATACCAAACGGAGCATTAGCCAATCCACCTTGCATCGCGTTCCTATAAGAAAATGTTGGATCAAAGTTAGGCTCAGGCTCCTTCCACAGGGGGAAAAAGAAAGCTTACATTAAACGGGTTTGGGTGCGGTTGTTCTTTACTTAGACCCATTCTAAATAACTTCTGGTTTAGTCACAAGCTGTTTGAAACACGTTATTATTTTGACATAATTTTTTATTTTGCTTTTCTCTTTTTTCCCCCTCTTTTTTCTTTACATTATTCATAGAGATTTTTGTTTTTTATTTTCCTTTAGTTCAATACCTTGAAAAAGGCTAACATCTACTATAATACTATTTCAGTCACAAGCCATGATATTTTCACTGTTGGGCTGATTGGCCCCGCTCGGTTGGGCTGAAAAGCTGTGGCTTATGGCTGAAATTGCACTGTAACGGCTGAAATTGCACTGTAGCTGAAGGTGACTTATTTGGTGTAATTAAATCTTAAAAAATTTAAAAATAGAAAAAATATGCTAACTCAATACAAACAACGCAAACGAATACGGGAAAAAAAGAACCGGCAAAAAAGCTCAAAAAGCTAAAAGTTTATAAAAAGACGAAATTTATGAATAGTAAAAAATAAACTTGAAACCAGAAGATAAAGCTGAAATGAGAAGGGTTATAATGAAGTATTAGTCTGCCCAGCTTACGTATCTCGTTGACCTCTTGCGGGCTGACTCACACTCTTTTCTACTAAGTGCGGTTAGACAGGCAGATGCCTCGTCGATCACCCACTTTGGGTTGTCCCTTTCCCTCTTTTAACATTACAATAAACGCATATACAAATGATCACTCTCCAACAAAGCGTTCAACTAAACACCAGTAACTTGGAGCAGTCTTTGAGATTTGACATGTGCCAATGCGCCATTACCAACCTAGACCTCCCAGTCATCTGATAATGCTGGAGGAGTTAAGGGCTTGATCTTTATCTCAGACGATAAACTGCATAACTCCTTATTATCTCTAACCCATTTCTAGGTTCAATGCTTTCTTGGAAGATATACTGCCTTCGGCCATAAAAGGAAGTGACTTTCAAGGGCATTGAAACCGTCTCAAAAACACAATGTTAACCACCGATTTTTTATTGGAATATCTTTTTAAACCCAACAAAACTATAATATTAGGAAAAACATCTTTTTTAGGATAAAAAACTTATACCATTTTTCTACGGCTGATCTAATTGTTCGTAAAGATATCATTGGTCAATTTTAAAATAGTTTGATTGCGCGCATTTTAAGATGGCACATAAGTCGGTTCTGTTGAGCAGGTGCTATCTTTAGTTCTTTTGATCACCCTGCGTTGAATCACACACACACAATGGCAAAATCGCTGACGGCACAACAAAGAAGGAAGGAAACAGAAAGAAAGAGCAGACCTTGGGCATGCCGCCATGAATGTCTTTGAGCCGGTTACGGCCAGGTGTAGCCGAAGAAAATAAGGTTGGGCCTAACTAGTACAGCCACAAATAACATGGGCTACCCCTTTCAACAGGCCGAGCTCTAAACTTTAGACCAGGCCGAGGCAACTAAGTTTCGGCCTCATCGCAACGTACTCGAAGGTCAGGCCGGGAAAGTTTCCCCGGCCAGGACTGGTTCATCCAAATAAGCCCTAAAATGTCCCTAAAGAGGGACACCCGCATGAGTTCTTTTCAATTGTGACTGATATCTTTTAGTTCTACTGCGAATATTTGTATAAATAAACTGAATACCGATAAGTCGTTTTAAAATGGTTGTCCATAAACCCACTTCGAACAAACGATGAAAAAACTGTCTGATTTGTTTGCTCGAGGAAAGTCGTAAGTTGAAACAATTGGACCAGGTGTGACACGTAGGTAGTGCCATGGGTTGAACAAATTTCTCCGGTGTATAGCACCTTTTGTGTGAGACCCACGTGTGATAAAAATAGAAAATCACGTTCCCCTACCTCTTTGTATGATCCTCTCTCGTAAGGCAATCCTCTCTCCCTCTCTGTTGCTTCTG
Source organism: Dendrocalamus latiflorus (assembly GCA_017311315.1). Taxonomy (NCBI): domain Eukaryota; kingdom Viridiplantae; phylum Streptophyta; class Magnoliopsida; order Poales; family Poaceae; genus Dendrocalamus; species Dendrocalamus latiflorus. Next base: position 8,272,461 of record CM029630.1, on the reverse strand, counting down.
TCGCCAGTGGCCGATCTTGCCGATGGAGCCATGGAGGTGCAATGTAACATCCCGTTTTGGGAACCTCGAAGTGCGATTGAACAAAAATTCAAATTGGAATTTCAAATTCAAGTTCAATAAAAATTTCAAAGCCAATTTCAAAATTTCAAAAATTCAAACCTTGTTGGGCCGAGCCCAGCCCATCTCCTCCTCTCTCCTTGGCCCATCTGGCTGTCGGCCCAGCACAATTGGCCTCTGGCATGGCCCAGGATGGCCCACGTCACCTAGCCCATACCTGGCACGCACTGACCGCGCCATGAGCGCCCTGATCACACTGCTCGCTGTGTGCCCATGCCCACCTGTGCCATAGTGCGACACCGCCTCGCCACTATGCGTCAATAACCTTGCCAATCATGTGCCCCTACCTAGCCGAACCCCCTTCTGGCTTTGCTCCGCACCACATCGCTGTGATCGTGTTCGTTGCGCCCGCACCGCGTTGCCCTCGCATGCCCACGTTTTGCGCCTCGCCCGTTGCCCCTGCGTGTCCCCTCCGTCTTAACTCTTCTTCGCCACACATGCCAACCTCACCCCGCCACCTTGCTTCGCATCGTGCCGAGCTTTGAGCATTGCTATCTTTGGCCTCCGTGCTGCATTCATGCACCCAATGACCATATCTTCCTCCCCGTGCCCATCAAACTAAAATCTTGGCTAAATCATGATGCTCTCACGTGGATCCCCAAGCCTCGCACCTCACACGAGGCCTTCACCCCTCATGCGGAGCACTCGCATGATATAAAGCAAAATTTTAGGTAAATCTTAGATGCCCATGAGCCCATTAAACCAAATCTTGACTAAGTTATAGATAACCTTGTGTGGATCTCCACAGACCTTACCCGACATGTCCATTGTTTCATTACTTCTTTACATGCCTGTATGTAATACATGCACACACACATTGACTATGCACACTCCCTGGTAGTTACTAGGGCTGTAAAAAAAGCTCGAAGCTCGTGAGCTACTCGAATTCGGCTCGTTCTAGGCTCGATTCGAGCTCGGTTCGAACTTTAAACAAGCCGAACTCGAGCTTGATCTCCAGCTCGCGAGCTTCACCGAGCCGAGCTCGAATAGTTCGCGAGCCCCGATTCGAGCTTAAATAGTAATACATATTAATTTTTACCGAGCTTACTCGAGCCGAACTCGAGCTCGAGCTTATTTTATTATTGAAAATTAGTGTGTATTTGAATTATTTTGACTGCTATCGAGCTTACTAGAGCCGAACTCGAACTTAAAATTTTCTTATTATTGAAAATTAGTGCATAATAAATTATTTTAATTGCTATCGAGCTTCAACGAGCCGAGCTCGAGCCTAGATTCAGGCTCAGACCCCAACTCGAGCTCAAGCCTGGAAGGCCAAGCTCGCTCGAGCTCGGCTCGTTTACAGCCCTAGTAGTTACACACTGCTAGCTACTAGTACAAAGCAGAACCTTCATAAGAGCACACTGCACAAACGCCTGGCATCTCCATAGCGCTCCCTGCGGCCTGCGCCCTGACACCAAAGGCTCTGCAAGAAACCACCGGCGCCCTGCAAGAAACCGCTCCAAGCAAACGCCCTGTCAAAATCGCCATCACATGCGCCATCAAAACTGCCATGAAACGCCCTACCAAAACCGCCATCACATGCGCCCGTCAAACCCGCCCTGCAGCCTCCGCTCGGCATCCCAGCGAGTGGCGCCCGGTGCCCGACGGCCTCGGCTCGACATCCTAGAGACCTCCGCTTGGTGCCTCAGCAAGCAGCACCCGGCGCCCTGGCAGTCTCGGCTCGGCGCCCTGCCAGAACGCAAACCTGGTCCTCGCCCGGCCATCCGCGCGCCCGGTGGCGACCTCCCTGTACCACGCGAGCCACGGCAAGAACGAAAGAGGAACGGGGAGGACAAGCAAAGGATCAGGGAGCCAGCAGCCATGGGCTCACCTCACTGGAGCTCGCCTCTGGCCCACGTCCAAGCGTTGTTGGCCTCGCCGGCGTCTCCTCGCTCGCCCGCCACCGAAGGAGCAGCGTCCACTTCGCTCCGGCATGCCCAGTGCCAAGACCAACTTGCGCCCGAGAGGACGCCGGGAAGTGGTTCGCCGGGAGGACGCCTGTGCTCGATTTGCCCAGGCAGGAGCCGGCGGCTATGTGGAGGAAGGAGCTAGGGCTTGTCAAGAACCTTCTCCTCGTGTGGGCTGGGCCAGCCGGGCCAAATGCTGTGGCCCTGCCCAGCAATACCATGTCAATAGGCCGAGTGAATAACTTGGGTGCAACTGCTTCAAGTGGACTCGTGATTCCCGCCATGGCCCAGACGCTGCAAAACTGGATGTGCCGGGAACCTTGCCATACTTTGGGAATAAAAAATGGATTAGACCTAAGGCTCCGCAACGGTTTCGGCACCCAATCTCGGATGCGACTACAGTTCAGGCCCACCAAGGTCTCGGCTTATTATCGACATTAGCATGGCCAGGAGAGCAATCCTAGCCTGCCCCTTTAGATGCTCTCTTTCGCGTTAAGGCGCAGAAGATTAGTGTTAGAGGAATAATTTATGTCTTTACTAACAGAGTCTACTTTACAGAAGATATACACACAGGTTTAAGAAACACAATTATACCTACAAAGGACGATTGTATCCCTCACTTGTACCCATAGATAGCTATCCCCAAGGGGCATTTTAGTTATTTGTATAGACCCAAGAGCCTATAATACCCTATGTATCTCTCATTTGGAGGGGACTCTCTTGAGCTCTTATAAGCAATAAAGAAGCATATTTAAACTGGTAAGCCCTCAAGGGCTTCCTTCTCGGAGATAACCCCGTTGGCTCATCGATAGGAGTAGGATAGTCATCTTGAACCTTAGAACCTGTATAAATCTTTGTGTCACTTTTACTGTCATGGATGATGGTCCATAAGATGACCGACGTGTACCCCCTCACTTGTTAGCACCGAAGGCGAAGAGAGGGAGAGGGAATCTGACGGCAAGCTTCGTCGGGCTCAATGCATCGTATGCATGGTCTTCGTGGCCTTGATCTAGCCGTGCAACACCGATGGCCAGCAATGGCAGCAGAGGTGACCATGGAACGCCCTAACAGCTGGGTTAGCATGATTTTTTTTTAAAAAATTGCTTGGCATCAGCTCAACTCAAGGTGTCAATTACAGCTTTCTCGTCTTAGCATGGACTTGATGACCCTCTATCCTCCATTAGAATCTGTCTAGACCAGGCAAACTTGTCTTTTTAATATGGTTTTTTTCGTATTGCCTATAAAGATATAATTATTTTTTATTTTCTCATTTTAATTAAATATCTCAAACAAAATTTAATAACCAGTGTTATTTCAAGTCGAAAACTAAAAGGGAAGGTCCTTAGGCTCATACCGGAGATGTTCTGTTTATTTGTACCTCCGCCGCGTAAACATGGAGGCTGACGTGGACAAAGGTACTCTATGGTGTTGCCACGGCAGTGACAAGAGACAGGCCGTAGCCTGTCGAGAATCTTCTGGACAGATCATCATCGACGCCACGTGGACATCATAACACGCTTGTACCTGAATTCCGTTCCTTCTGCTTTGGATTACACATGGACATGGCAAAGTAGGAACAGCAATAGGAAAGAAGATGAGTATATTGTAATAGATTATTGTATTGAGACTCGAGGGTGATTTATATAGAGTATAAGCGTTAGAGGATAAGAAATATTTTCTAGAGATAAGGCAGGTATCATAGGATTATAAATCTTAAATCACCAAATATAGAGATATACCAATATACTCTAACATCCCCTCGCAGTCGTAGCGGTAGTGTCGTGGACAGCAGGAGCATCGCAGATGGTCAGACTGGAGAGAAAGCCGAAGGTGGGGGAATCGTCGGACTGACATCCCCGCAATCGCAACGGGAGCGTTGGAGACTGCTGTGGCGTCGCGGACGAGGTGACTGTAGAGGAAACCGACGAGTTTACTCGAGTTAATGATAACCCTTTGTTGCCGAGGTAGCCGAGAGCGAGGTGACCACAGTCGTAGCCGTGGAGGAAGGAGCCATATCGAGCCATGTTAAGGTAGCTGGTGTTGTGGTCATCCGGCCGCAGTCGTCCGGCCGTGAGCCGTGGTCGATCTGCCGAGGAAGAAGCAGAGATGCGGCGAAGTTGGGGAGCCACGCTAGTAGAGGGAGCAGTGAGAGGAAAGAAGGGCGGCGTGGTCGACCTGTCGTGATCGATCCGAGCTTGTTGGTGACCAGGAGAAGAAGATGCCGGTGAAACAGCTAGCATCACTAATGGCAGAGGGGGAGGAGAAGATGCTGATAGAACAGCTAGTGTCACCGATAGCAGAGGGGGACGACGAAGTGGCAGTCAATCATAATGGCAGGCATAGTTGACAGTTCAGGGCAGTGGCGACTGTGGCCAGGGAGGAGGGTCCGCTCATCTGGGAGCCCAAATCTAGGGCCATGGAGCTCGGATCTGGACCTGACGTGGAGCTCCACGGCGCTGGAGCCAACAGAGACGAGCGACGGCAAGAGCCAGCTCTAAATCTGGCCGGAAAGACCACCGAGGAGAGCAGAGAGGCGGCAAAGTTGAGGAGTCGTCGGCGCAAAGAAGCGCTAGGATGAGGACGGTGGCGTCGTCGATGGCAATGGTGACCACGGGTAGCGACACTGTAGCTCGAAGGGGTGATGCAGTGGCAACCCGTGCATGTCAATGGCATGACCACAAATGCGAGCTCTCGGTGGTGCGATGGCTCATCCTCGCGGACGACGGGTCGGCAATGATGATCCGGCGTGATGACGACGGTAGGCTGGGCGCTCGGAAGGCCATGGAGGGAGGGCCATGTCGACGAGAGCGCCGTGTCACGCCACGACGTCATCAGAGGAGAGGAGGCGCCAGACAGGTCGAAGCCAAAGCGGTGAAGTTTGGAGCCGAGGAGCATCAACGGGTCAGCAGGGTAACACAAACCGATCTATGATCAGAAAAAGTAAGAAAACCCGATCTGAAGATGACTGGGGAAAACTCTAATTGGTAGCCAATCGGATAATCAGCGACATGAGTTAAACTACGGATTGCGCAGCTCCCCGGGAGAGATCATAGAGATGAAATCATCTCCCAAGGGTGGCGCAGTGGAAGTTGTGGAGGCGGCGGCTCAGGAGCGGCAGAAAGAAGATGAATATAATGCAAGAGATAATTGTATTGAGGCTCAATTGTAGTTTATATAGAGTATAAGGTTTAGAAGGCAAGAAAGCTCTTTTAGAGATAAGACAAGATAAATTCTAAACTACTAAATATGGAGAAATGTTAATATACTCTAACAGGATCCAACTAAGTTAAGTGCAGCGAACGGCTAAACAGTCAAAATCGAAACATCATCGCGTAATTTAGTTACATTATCACGGTCAATCATCATCACCAAGTCACTGTCAAATCTGTCGTGCCGTAAATCTTCCCTTCAATTACACTTTTACAGGTTTGCCAAATCGCTTGCGTTATGAGCTTTCGGATCGCGAGTTAACCACCAAAGAAATGGAAATTGGCCTTGCCATGAGGAGAAGGGCAAACGTATGTGTGTGCGACCTGCAGCTCAGGGTAGATCTCTGACGAAGTTGAAACGCCCTTGCCAGTCAGTCACAGTGTCACACACACAGGCTAAAGGTTGAGGCATCAGGCAGTAATAGGACGGGAGGCAAATCCTAGCTCACATTTTGCCTTCAAACATACACCACAGACTGTACAGCATAATTGTAAGTAACCGCCGACTTCTTTTCAGCGTATAGCTTATAATTTTTCTTAAATAGATAAATAAGATAACTATTTTATCACCATTTTGTTGCTATTTTAAAATAACTTATCAAAATAGTTTTTTAAAACGGTATATCGGTATTTGGTTCGTCTTCACAAGTGCTTATGCTAAGACAAAATTCATAATCTGCAGCTGAAAATGACCCACTAATCTGTAGTAGTGTAGTCTCTGCTACTGCATTGCTCTGAACTCTGAAGCTCTTGATGCTTACAATACCAATATACACACAATCATACAAGGATTATTACAAGCCAGCAAAAAAAAATCTTAAACCTCTGTACAATTAGATCCCTGGATTAAGCATGTAGCACATATCATACATGCATATAGAAGCCAAGTATAACACTAGATATCTAGCTAGTGCAATCATAGGAAAAGAAGAGAGGAAATTGTTGGTTGGGGCATGGGGACGGCTGATGGATGGCTAGAAGGAGAAGAAGGATCGCTTGGTGGGCACCCTGCCGACGGCCTTCATGAAGTTGGCGAGGTCGAGCACCTTGGCCGTCTTGGTCCCGCGCTTCGCCTCCGCCGACGCCCGCCTCTCCTCCGCCTTCCGCCGCGCCCGCGCGATCTCGTTCTGCGCCTTCTCCGTCGCCTTGGCGCGCTCCTCCTCCAGCTTCCTCTGCACCGCACCCATGCACGAAATTAAGTAGTCTCACGCAGCTATGAACGCATAAAGAAATCAATGGAATTAGTGTGTGATTGGATTGGATTGGAGATTGTTTACCTCGATCTTGTTGAGCCACGCGGTGGCCTTGTGGATCTGCTGGCTCTCCCAGCCGTTGACGACGACCTCCTCCCGCTTGAACTTGTTGTTGATCTTGGCCACCTCCTCCGCCTGCCACGCCGCCACCTTCGCCTCCACCTCGTCCTTCTTCACCTGCCGCACCTCGAGAGGCGCAGGCGCCTCGCTCCCTCTCCCCCTCCTCGCCGGCGCCGGGAGCGGGTTGCCGCTGTCCGGCACGATGGCCAGCGGGTTCGTCTCCACGACGTCCTCGCCGATGCTAGCCAGCTGCAGCTGCAGGTCGGTGTCGTCGCCCGGGGTGGGGTTGGGGTGGGCCGCGGAGGCCCCCGCGGCCACCATGGCGGTGAACTCGCGGCTCATGGTCATGAACTGCTCGTCGGCCGAGGACGACAGCGAGCGGTGGCTGGCGGCGTCCCAGGACGCCTGCCGAAGCGGCGGAGGAGCCGGTGAGGGGTGGATGTCCCGGAACGTCGTCGCGTCGACGTCGACGTCGTCCTCCGCCGGGGCCGACGGCGGAGCCGGCGGCTGTGCCAGCTGCTGCTGGTTGCTGTGCAGCATGGGGCCGGTCGATCGTCGACGCCGTCGATCAGAGGGCGGCAGCCATGGATCGGATGATGGTTTTTGAAGCTAAGCAGCTAGGACGAGTGGAGGCGGAGGGAGGGATGGAAGGGAGGAGGGAAAGGAGGGGAGCCGGCTCGAGCACACCATGCGAAGGCCTAAATGGTGATGACTCAAACCGCAGGCAGGGGTGACACGTAACTCTCAAAACTTATGGCCTCATTAGAGCTTACTGCACCTGTGCACCAGGTCCAGCATGTTGATAGGCCTCATTAGAGCTTACTGCACCTGTGCACCAGGTCCAGCATGTTGATAGCTTTTAAGTCGTGGACGATTGTTTTTGTCGTTTATTGATAGCCGGGGATGGATGGCGGGGCTATTATCCGGATAGCGTACATGTTTTTAAGTTCGAGAAATAGTTTAGAGAAGTAGTTCAAAGTCGTTTGAGAAAATTGTCCTATTTATTTTAGTTTTCAGAGAAGACGAAGCTAAAAATCATAAAAAGAGCTAAAAAGAACGGAGGTATGTATGAGGCTCATGTGCCTCTTAATTTTCTATGTGAGAAATGGTGCCACAAATGCAAAGGGAAGTGACACTAATCAGAGATCCAATTTTCAGGCTAAACTATCAAACTGTCTACCTTACCTTACTCGAACTGTCAATCAAGTGCACAACTGCACATAACTCGGGTGAGGTGGGAGTCAGACCGTGATTTTTTGGGCCAGCTCAAGCACGACCTGGCCCGACAAATGACAGGGTGGGCTGGCACGAGACGGATGGTGGGGTCAGCTGGGCCTAGAAAGCTAGCCCAACATGGCCCGGCATACTATGCCGTGCTCAGGCCGGCCTGACACAACGAGCACAGTGAGCGTAGGGGGCACAACCGGCACGCCGGCGCTAACGGCCGCTCGGCCTCACCGCTCCACGCCTCTCGCCTCGTCGCCTCCCGTGGCCGCCTAGCCTGCTCCAGCCTCGTGCTTGACGCCTCGCTGGCTCCTCCCTCATGGTCTCGGGCTCGCCATGCCTCCTCGCCTGCCGCCGCTTCAAGCTTGTCACTCCGCCTCCCACGTCGCTTGGCCTCTTGCCTCCCGCGTTGCTCGGCCTCCCGAGAGGATGAGAGTCTGGGAGAGATGAGAGAGTTTGAGAGAGATGAGTGTCTAAGAGAGAGAGATGAGAGTTGAGAGAGTTAGTCCGAGTCTCCGAGAGAGAGGGAGAGGAGAGAGCTCGGTCTTCGAGAGAACCTGAGAGAAAAAAAAAGAGCTCAGTCTCCGAAAGGTGCAAGCAACGGTCGGGAGCAATGTTGAGCAACGTTCAGGAGCAACTGCCTTCTTCCTAATGACTATAAAATCAACTTAACTTCTCATTTCTTCACCATCCATCCACTCTCCTCTTTTATTCACCATCCATCCACTCTCTTCATTTCTTCACGATCCATCTACTCTCCTCATTTCTTCAACATCCATCTATTCTCCCCATTTATTCACCATCCATTCATCAATTATGCTACCAAGGAATTGGAGCACCAAGGATCTCCCGAGCGGTATGCTATCGAGAAGTCATTGCACGAAAAAGGCAATAGGATGACTTAGTGTAAGCTCCCGTCACTACTCTCCTAGCCCTCCTCCTCCTTCGACTTCCATTGACGCTCATTAGTTCTCACCAAGTATGGGAGACTACGACATGGATGACCTTCATATGGATGGTATGAAGGGCTACGAGTAGTACCAGAGCGGTTTGGAGCCAATATGAACACCAGAGTTCTCTCCTCTATCTACGGATGGTAACATTGGTGGGTCTAGACAAAGGGTGAATTGCTAAAAGCACATGACCTAGAGCCAGAAAATCTGAGATGGCCAAACGGTAAAGATCGCAACTTGTAATAATTGCAAAGCTAAATTAACTGCTTGTACAGCTGTAGGGACAGGGCATTTGAACCGACACTGCAAAGCATGCATGCACAAGATGGGGGCACAGAGCCAAGGGGGAGGAGTACAAACGTAGCTAAACTTCAAAGTCGATGGCTCTGTAAGTACTTGGGCATACAACCTGCTTTCTGTCCATGAAAAATTGTTAGATATATTATTTCGGAAGATCAACCGATTAGAATGGATGAAAGTCGCGCATTCGAAAGAATGATCCAACATAGTTTTTGCCATAATACTAACATATTAACAGGAGAACTACCACATCTGATATTTTACAGATGTATCATAAAGAACTAGCAGAGCTAAAAGAACTATTCTTACAAGTTCAATTATCTTTTGCTATAACTTTAGACATTTAGACATCATTACATCAAAGACATGCCTACTTTAGTGTTGTAGTCTATTATTTAGATGGCAATTACAAGCTAAACAATAAGGTCATAGGGTTTAAGGTAATTAATGAATCATACACGGGAGAGGCCATTACCGAGCGTATACTATACGTAGTTGGTGATTTCAAGATAGATAATAAGATTGTTTCTATAACTCTTAATAACGCATCGACGAACATGACGACTAGCAACATCCTCACCTGAAGGTTGCAGACATATATTGGCGGTTATGTCCTCCACCAAAGAAGCATATGCCATATCTTGAACCATGTTGTTTAAGACGGTATTCAAGTGATTGGTGGATATTTGAACAGTATTCGTGATGCCATTTGGTACCTTATAAATTCCTTACAAGTGGTAGCTAGATTCATAGAGTACTACACAACTAATGGAAAAGAGACAAGAAAATTCGATCTTAACATGAAGGTGAGGTAGAACTAGACATACATCATGTAAAAAAAGTTACATGGGTACGAAAATGTCATATTCATTTTTGTCAATGCTAACTAATTCAGATTGACAGATTGCTAGTCTTTTTAGAGTTTTTAAAACCTTTTTATAAAGCAACAAATATTATATCTGGTGTTTATTATCCTACCTCTTACTTAGTTATAGAATTTATTTGGTTAATTGTAGACAAGATTGCTAAATCTAGGGATGTTCCCTTTTTAGGCCATACTGTTGTAGCAATAGAAAAATTATTAAATATTTTGATTCTATTTTACATTTATATTGTTTTAGTATCATTTTCAATTCTATAAAAAAGTTGACAAGTTTGCAGGTTGCTATGGAGGGAATAGGTGAATGTCTCGGTCTTGATTACTCAAAAGATTTTACACATGTGAAAAAGGAGCTTTTTCATGTTTTTCACATGTATCATGATAACTTTGGCAGTAGCATGAGATTAGAGGTTTCACAGCAGACACAACAAGAAAAGACAAGCTTGACATCTCACTTGTGGAAGAAGCTAAAGGGCAAGTCTACTTCTTTATCCTCTTAGCCTCTGGTGGCCTCCAAGTGGAATTATATCTCAGAGCTAAATCACTAACTGGAGCATGATTTTGTAAATACCAATCATGATCTTACTAGTGGAGGTAAGATAGATTTACTTAAGTGCTGGAAGAATAATAAGTGCATATTTCCTGTGCTGTCATATTTCGCACGAAATGTTTTACTGGTGCTAATGTCTACCGTCTCTTCAGAAGCGACGTTCAGCATGGTAGGGAGAATAATTGAAAAAAGAAGATCGTCCCTCACGCCCAGGATGGTGAAGGAAATCACATGTGCCAAGGACTGAAAATTAGCTAAAGAGCGATAACAACATCAACTAGAGGATTCTGAAATCGTGCAAGCGTACACTGACCACGAACGCATGAATGACCTAGACGTTGATAAGTAGTTAATATGTATGCATGTTGTTATAGTTAGTATGTAGTATATTGTTAATGTACTCATTTCCTTACCCAGGGAACCTACTCTAGGGCGTAAGATTTTTAATGAGACAGTAACATTATATCTGTAAAATATCAAGAAAATTTCATTTTTCTCCCCGAAATATTTACATGCATATGTTTTTACGCAACTAATTCAATTTTAACTAGGTTTTTAACGAGGTAGATACGAGAAGAATGAAGATGGCGGCCGTCATCGCCGTCTTCGCTGTCTATAATTACTTAGGGCTGAACTTAAGCTGGTATGGTAGGCTTTGAGCCGTGCTTAGGCCTGATCAAAGGTGAGGCGGGCTGGTGCTATGGGTTATTCAGGTCAAGCTAGCATGGTACGACGTAACCCAAAGCACGTTAGACTATGCTGTGTCGGTACGGTCCATTGCCCATCTCTAACTCTGGGTACCAATCCACCTCGGTTTTGATTCGACGTGGCTATGGGTTCGGGTCTTTGGTAGCGAAGGTCTCATCTGACCGACGATGTATTATTGCTCTGGTGACTCGGTGCCTGCGTGTCCACACTGCCATGAGATCAATCACAATAATTTTGTAGGAGTATGTATTGGTGGTTAAAGTTGAAAAAGCTGTTCACTAAAGGTTATTCTTTTGATTTTTTAGCTGATTTTTGGTTCTAATTTCTATCGATTAGTATTATTTATTAGATATAACAGTTCTAGTAACAAAGAACGAGAGCCTAAACTCATGACAAATTAAGAGTCATTCTCAAGCCTGCAGATTTTATAAGAATTTTATATGAAAGGATACGTTCGCTCTTACTATCTTGTTGAATTTTTTAGATTTCCTAGGAAATTCCTGTATAAATTGTACTTTTCAATCGAGGCCTAAGAGCAAGTTTAATAGTACAGATAGCTGCTACCTCCAATACATTTCCATGTCATCAAAAGATAATGATGCAGCTAACTCATACAATAAGCTGGCTATAAGTTGTTTCCACAAGAGCTCTCAATCATTTAATACATACATGGGTATTGATAATTTAATACATGCATGGGTATAGCAGTTAGTTCTATTGGTATATGCATGGATAACGCCTCTTTTCCTGTGCTATAGCCTGACTCTTGCATGGGAGCCAGCTTGACTCTCTCTCTCCTTTTCTCTCCCCTCCACATAGGACTATGCTGATATGGATTCCCTTGTAGCTAGCACAGTCAGCCTTATTAAACTTGCTCTAACAGTCACTAAAAAACAGAGTATTTTGCATTGTATCGATGTCTGGGGCAATTAATCATTTTACTTCGACCCATCAAGACGGTTTACAATATGTACTATTGGAGTGTCAGTTTAATGCTTGTCACGACGCAATGTCATAAGAGTTCTAATATCGCAGAGTAACTAAATTAATCACCAAGAAATTCGTCTGATGACACACGACGAATCACCAAATTAAACTCTAGTACCATTCACTACTCAGCTGTCGGCCATGTTTGCTTGCCATTGTATAAAAGGAGAAATAATCTCCGAAACTCTACTATACTACTAATTAACACAATCATTAAAAGGTGATGGAACCACTTTCTTAGTGGCGAACAATCAAAGGAGGGTTCCATGTGGGCGAGCAGGAGTGGCAGAGAGATGGTTACAGTGAGGCATCGCTCTCAAATTGATAAAGACCGTCAACCTCTAAGCTTGTGACAACCTATTATAGATGAAGAACACTCGTCTCCCTGCTGTGCTGTTGTTCTCCGCAATCGAGCCGGAAAAGAACGCCCTAGATCTTCAGGGATACTGTAGCAACCTCGATTACTGCATGGATTGATCCAGGCCACTGATGTACTTTGGATGTTAATTTCTTGTGCTAAGCAGAAAGGTGAATAAAAGAATAAAATTGTTCTGTGGATGACTTGTTCGGTGCGTTCACTTTTGGCAGTCATCTCCCATTTTGGAGATTCGGCTCACCAAACTTTCATAAGTGGTTCAACACACCGTGTCTCTAATTGTTTATATAAATAATACTATAGCTAATTTTTTTAAATTTAATATCAAGACATCTATTTTTTTCAAATATAGTTTTCTCTTTAAACTCAGCAGGTTCCTACTGAGCTAGGGAAGATTGGCAGGATGTCCACTAGCCGATATCTTGCCGAGCTCCTATAGTGCGGTAGGCGATATGTATCGTTTACCACAACTATTGAGTTAAGGAATGAGGCTATATTTGCAAAAAAGAAATAAACGTTCAGATTTAGATTTGAAAAAAATAACTACAGTACGACTTATGTGAACAGTTCGCTTGCTGAGGGAGATCCAAGGAAAAATCCTGGCAGGGATTCCAACCGGCGGCCGCGACTCTGCTGATCTGAACCGGCGAGTTCTTCTAGATCGCCATCCCAACCGGCGCACAAAGGGAAGGGAGCGGCTTGCCGGCTTGTAAGAAGGGCAAGGAGTGAGGGACAGTGAAGGGAGTAGCGGTGACGGCTAGTGTGGTGGTTGCAAATGGTGGGGATTCTGCTAGGTCGGGGTGAACCACCGTGTGTACGGTGAGTGCTCTTTGAGATCAATTGTGCCTTCTTTGGTGAGATGTAGCGGTAGTAATTGCACTAAATAGGTACATCGATTAGATCCTTAAAATTTTGGACTTGAAGTTCTAGGGTTTGATGTTTGTATGCGATCTGTAGGCTGCTTTTGTAATTAGGGTTTGATGTTTGAATGTGATCTGTAGGCGGCTTTTGTAATTGACAATTGTGATTCATTTGTAGGGCCAGATGATGATGCTTTCACCTTGGAAGTTCCCCACGATGGTTTTTTTTGGTGGTGTTGAGAAGAACAGAATTTAACACAAATTGTATGGTATCTATGGTTCCAAAGCATAGAAACCTAGTGGTATACGTGGACCAAATTGCAGGGAAAAAAAATTGGACTATGTTCTATCGCAGCCAGCAGTAGAGTTACCTGCAGTTATGAGCCCCAAGAAGCCGGGGTGGATCCAAAGAGGGCACGGGATGCATAGGACACTAGGTCCAATTTCTTTTTTTATTGTATAGTCCGTGTAAATTTAGGTATGAACCTCTCAGCCTAAATCGAAATACACCTGGCTAGCCCAAAGGTTGAAGCTCTTAGCCTCCTGGCTCTCGCTATTCCACTCAGTGCTCCCATAGTTAGGTGCAAGACGATACAAATCGAGGTTTAGGACACACAGCCTAGCATACGCAAGTGTAGCCCAGCTGACACAATATAGCCTAAAGCGCTCGTCAGCCAAGCCACTCTATCAAAGGAAGATAGTAGGCAGAGACTGCACCGCATGCACATCGTATTGCCCCAATCACTCACGTCTCATTCCCCCCCCCTCCCTTTGTCCTGCCTCGTGCAAAAGCAAAATCTACACTCTTGCTTGGTGCAGGCTCGCAACAGTTGGTTGCTTGAGCCCAGAGGCCTAGGCTGCAGCCTGCTGACCGCCGCGTCTCTTAGTCGTCGTCACCCGTCGATCGTCTTGCTGAGCACTAGGCGGCATGGATTAAGTCCTGAATCGATGTATGGTATTGCTAAAATTTCTCCCGATTCTTTCTATTTCTTCAAGTAAATGGACTGAATGTATGAGTCATGGTTTGAATGTTATGATTGTTGGTTGGTTTTTTGTTAAACTATAGGGTTCAGAATTAAGATTTTAATTTGCGTTTTTGGAAATTGGAAGACCCACCTACTTCATTGCAAATTAGAGGCAAAATTATACATGTAATTATATGTGTGGTGAAGCGGTGAACCCTGATTATTTTCATTCTGATTCCACCCCTGCCAAGAAGGTCCTTCTTGTTGAAAAAACATCAGATGATAAGCTTCTCGAGGGGATTGCCAAGATAAAAACTAGAGATGTAGGTTTAGTGAGTTCAAGGGTGCCACAAGAAGATAATGTCAGTGATGGTGAAGACCCTGATTTCGTTGACAGTGATTGTGAGATAGGAGATGATGATGACTTATTTGAGAACTTTGTGGATCAAGAAATAGATGATGTTGCTACTGTTATGAATAGGAGCTGCTGGAGGACTAATGGAAGTGAGACTGGTGGAATCAGATGTCATACGAAAAGAAGCAACAGAGTCAAGAATCAAAGGTGATATACCTGAGGAAGGAGAAGTAGAAAGTGGTATCTCACTAGAAGACTATGTAGCAGAATCAGACAGTGCAAAAGCAGTCATACGACGCAGTAGTGTGAGAACCTCCTAAGTGTCAGAAGCACCAGAGCTCATCTGAGAGGATGACCTCTATTGACCTTCGGAGGATGGCCACCTTGACGTAAATTCTTCTTCTTTCTATAGCAGAACTGCTCCACATGTCTATCTTTATTGCAGTAGGTGCACTGGAGTTCCCTACCAATAGCAAATGTCACTTGTGGAGGCGCCACTGATGAAGGAGTAGTTGAAGGTGTAGCGTGTGTATAAGCTGAAGGAGCTGCTAAAACCGAAGACAACAGCAATGATGACAGTAGACCAGCACCATGAAGACGAATCACGAATCTCCTTAGCATGAACAGCTACAAGGGTCTCCTATAGAGTCACATGAGAGTGGCGAGTCAGCAACTGAGCACGAGTTTGCTTATAATCAGCCTAGAGATGTGTTAAGAAGTCGTAGATGCAATGAAGCTCTAGGTGTGACTGTTGACGCTGATAGCATTGACAAGTGTGGCAAGTATCCGGTCCCAAAGAGTTAATCTGACGCCACACCATGGACAGTTGGGTATAGAACTCATCCATAGTGGCATCGTTCTGCTGCAACGACTGCTTTTGACACATAACAACAAGATACAAGGAATTACCAGATGGCTCATATCGGTTACGCTGATGCGTCCATATCACCTGTACTGAAGCCAACCTAACCACATCTCAAGTGAGATGCACCTCTATGCTAGCAACCAGAATAGCAGAGGCACGGGCATCCTCATCAGTCCATGTTTTGTAGGCAGCATACTGAATCTGAAAAGTCTCTATAGCATCCTCAAAAGTATTAGATGTCTCCTTATGAGCGTCTTGGAAAGCATTCTTCGAGAGCACGGGCTCAATAGGTGGCGGCTGATCCTGGGAGGAGGCGAGGGTGGCAAAGCCAAGTTGCGGCGGCTGGAGAAATGGAGAAGAGGAATCAGCGGCGGCTTGATGACAATGAGGGTATGTCATATCCAGTTTAAGGTTGGGATGTTTTTTCCTCAGTAGTAGAGCTGAGAAAGGCAATTACAGAGTACAGTGTGTAAAGCAGAGTTGAGATTAAACATCCAGTGAATGACAGGCAGAGGATCAAGGCCCACTGTTCTGCAGGTTACCCTTGGTACATGTGGGCATCAAATGACAGCAGAACAAAAAGCTTCATGGTCAAGAAGTATGTTGGGAATCACACATGTAGGAGGGAGTGGGAATTGAAGAAGTTCACTGCAAAGTTTCTAGCTGAGAAATACATTGAAAGTTTTAGGGCAGATGACATGACACTAAAGAACTTTGCAAGGACAATGCAGAAGGATTTCAACTTGACTGCATCGAGGACCAAGCTTGGCAGGGCTAGAAGGATTGCAATGAAGGCAATATATGGATATTAGTTAGAGCAATACAACAAACTCTGGGATTATGCATCAGAGATAAGGAGGTCAAACCCTGGTAGTACCTTCTACCTGAATTTGTTTAATTGATGCTTCAGCACCATGTATATTTCTCTGGATGCATGAAAAGGGGTTTTCTTAGTGCATGTAAGCCTTTAATATGCCTAGATAGTTGCAACGTCAAGACTAAGTTGGGTGGCACTCTGTTGACAGTTGTGGCATGGACCTAAATGACTGCATATTTCCCATAGCCATGGCAGTGGTTCAAGTGGAGTCAACAAGCCCTTGGAGCTGGTTCTTGAACGCACTGAAGGATGACCTACGTATGTCTAACACATATCCTTGGATAGTAATGATTGACAGACAAAAGGTACATATTGGGTATCTCTCCTTTTTTGCATATATCTCATCCTCATGTATGGTCTGCTCACTAGTTGTTGCCTCTCCAGGGGCTTGTACCAGCTGTAAGAAAGTATTTCCAGATTCTGAACATAGGCACTGTGTTAGACATCTGTATAAGAATTTCAACATTTGTTTCAAGGGAGAGGCTTTGAAGAACCAATTGTGGGCAATAGCACAATAAACCTCTGATTTGGAGTGGAAAGAGAACATGGAGAAGATGAAGTCCCTTAATAATGATGCCTATGACTGGCTTGAAGAGTTGGCTCCTAATACTTGTGTCAGAGCCTTCTTTAGTGAATTCCTAAAGTGTGATGTACTCTTAAGTAACAACTGTGAAGTGTTCAATAAGTAAGTTACTTTTGTAATATTCATTGATTGTTTACTAACAAGAATACGTTACTAACAACATGTAATTTGTAGGTACATATTTGATGCTAGAGAGTTTCACATCATGAGCATGATGGAGAGGATTAGATGCCAGCTAATGAACAGAATCTGCACCAAGCAAGCTGAGGTTGTGGATAAGTGGCAAGGACCGATTTGCCCAAAGATCAAGAAGAAATTATTGAAGAATTCAGAAATGGCAAATACTTGCTTTGCTTTGCCAGCTGGCAAGGGGATATTTCAAGTGCAAGACAGAGATCGTCAGTACATTGTGGAAATTCTAACCAAGCATTATGATTGCAGGAGGTGGGAATTGACTGGTATCCCCTGCAGCCATGCCATCGCTTGCTTAACGCATGAAAGAATCCATCCAGAAGAGGTTGTTTCATGTTGCTACTCACTTGATGCCTTCAGCAATGCTTATGGGTACAACATCATGCCAACCAGGGACCAAAAAAGTTGGGAGAAGATGAATGGAGTTAGTGTGAACCCTCCAGTAGTAGGGAGGCCCAAAAAAGCTAGGATAAAGCAACCACAGGAACTGGAGAGGGGGGGGGGGGGGGGGGGGGGGACTAAGCTGTCAAAACATGGAGTGCAAATTCATTGCAGCTATTGTTGTGGTGCAGAACACAACATCAGAAAATGTGACCTCAAGAAAGCTGGTAAGCTGCCTGTGAAGAGCAATGAGAGGAGAAAATACTCTGATCTGGTCCAACAAGAAGATGATGATGATGATCAGCCTGTTGTCACACAGGTAACCATGGACCATATGGCTCTCTTAATTTTCAATATTTTGTTCTTTGCTCTGAGAGGTTAAATTTATTGCATGCAGGAAACAATGCCTTCTGCACACAGAGATCAAGATGATTTGCCCCACACCATGCTTCTCCAATTGATGCAGGAGGTGTGCAGCACTTTCATGTCATTTGTTTTCATTGCTTGCTATGTATTTACCTCTGTAACTGACTTGTCATTGTTTCAGACAACACCAGCAAGGATGCCCTTACAAAATCCTGGACCTCTACCAGAATGTGCTTTCATTCAAGCCAACATTCCACAGCCAAGACCAAATGCTCCAGTAAGCACCAGGGGCGGACCCATAATGGGACATGGGGGTACAGTTGTACCCCCAAAATTTTTTGTAAAAAATCAACTATATATAATATATATTTCATATATATAGGAAAAAAAACTAGAAATGAAGGTAATGTAGCAAATTCAGCCCACTATCCAATGGCCCAATTGGCATTTCCTGATTTCCTAACCTAACACCTGCTGCCTGGCTGCTTCTCACGAGTCACGCCGCCTCCTGCCTTGCTCTCACGCCGCCTCCTCTCCATTTCTCTTGCACAGCCGCCGCGCCACAGCTCACAGCGCGCCGCCGCGCCCGACGCCCCTCCTCGTCTCCGGCGACCGGCGGCGGCGCGGCGGCCTCTCGTGCCTTGCTCTCACGCCGCCTCCTCTCCATCTCTCTTGCACAGCCACCGCGCCCCAGCTCACAGCGCGCAGCCGCGCCCGGCTCCCCTCCTCGTCTCCGGCGACGCGGCGACCGGCGGCGGCGCGGCGCCGGGCGCCCACACTGGCACACCCAATGGCCAGCTTCAACGGCGGCAGCTCCTCCCCTATTCCATCTTCAACGGCGGCGGCGCTTTTGAAATTGGTGCTAGTTCTTCCTGTAGCAACAGCAAGTGTTGAAAGAGTATTCTCAGCAATTAATTTTGTGAAGAACAAGCTAAGGAATAGAATGGGAGATGAGTACTTGAATGACTGTCTTGTTACATTTTTTGAAAGGGAATTTTTTCTACAAGTTCGCGATGAAGATATAATATCTCGTTTTCAAGCAGATCCTCGTCGAGTTGAGTTATAACATTGCTATCCAGGTCAGTTTTGCATTGATGTTGTTTCATGTACTCTGTTCAGTGTTCACTAGAAATTAAGTCAATCAAATTTATATTGGAAATTGTATTTATTGCTTATGTGTGATTGTTTATTTGGTTAACTATATGAGATATACATATTATGTGTATCAAAATTCTCTATCTTATATATATACTCTGTAGATTCTTAACTTCGTACCCCCATCCCAAAAATTCTGGGTCCGCCACTGGTAAGCACAGCAACAAAGGAGGGTAGGAGACGGATGAGCAACAGCAGGAAGGCAGCCGGCAAGAAGAAATGAAGCCTGGGAGTGAAAAGTGCAGGGTTTTTTTTCTTATGAAGGTAGCTGTGTTTTGTGCAGCAAAGAAAGTTGACCTTATTTTGAGAAGGAGCACATCATGCCCTAGTAGTGCCATGCAGTTTGGTAACACCTTCAATTACAACTAAGTTCTTAAGACTTTTTTTATGTTATTACGCAGTGTAGTGTATGGATGCTTCTTAAGTTATGCTTCTTAAGACCTTTTCTGTTCCTAAGCAATGTATGGATGCTTCTTAAGTTATGATCCTTCGGACCTTATTATGATATTAAGCAATGTACTCAGTTGAGATAATGCTGGACATTTCAGTTCTGATGCAAGGTGTCTTTTTTTTTGGTTCCTACGTCACAAGTCTGATGCTTTGTAATGCGCTGTTGCTTTGCGGGATAAACAAATGTACACTGCTAAAAATTTCTACCGTCTACAAGGTCTGGCTAGACCAAGCGATACATGTGCCTGCAGGCAAAAGAGATTAGAAAAATAGCTTTAATGGATAAAGACGACCCATCCTTGCCAGGATTTTTCCCGCCTAAGCTCGCATGGCCACGCTGGATCCCCCTCAGCAGAACCATGTCACCGAATGTGCAGCGTGGCGAGGCGGTGACCTGCGTTGAACCACTTACGAAAGTTTGATGAGCCGAATCTGCAGAATGGGAGATGAGTGACCAAAGTGAACGCACCGAATAAGTTGAGTTATCCACAGTGCATGATGCGGATCCACTAGCAAGCTAGCTGAACCCCGTTGCTTTGGTCCTGATCTTTCACGATACGTCTTGTTGGATGCCCTCTCCAAGATAAGCCTTCTCCCACGCACACCGCAGCACGTGAACAAAGGGTAGAGAAACCGAAGTTTCAGCGAGTAGAATCCAACACCACAATTGGATTCAACACACCAATAGCAATTCCTCGATGAAAATCTCAAGAACACGCCAACAATGGCCACCAAACCATGGTGATTTTCTGGTTTCTATTTCTCAAATCAAAGTCTAAGTTACAATGGGGCTAAGGCCCTGGCCTTATATTGGTGCACAATGCACGGCCTTGATTACAACTCACGCACTACTTGGCCTAAGGCCGAAACAAACTCCAATACGAACTAAAAAGGAAATACCTAAACTGCTACCTCTGGATTCTCTCTTAATTTGCGATCTGACTATGAGGATTTCGTGGCTGGCACATTGTCCATTATGTGGGGCATCAAAATAGCTTTCCAACGAGTCCAAGAACGCCCAAATCGGACTCCGTTTGTGAAAGTTATGGACGTTTTAGTATCGGTCTTGCCAGCTGTCCCAATCCGAGTCCGAATCGGTTTCAAATCTTTATATGTTTTGTTTTCTGGTTCAAGGGGCTTCCAAATCCGTTTGGAACCTGAAAAGGAATCCTTCTCAACCTTTAGAAAGTCATGGTGTGGTCGGATTTTACCCTTACTTGCATTGCAATACTCGAACTCTTTATGTTTTGCAAGTCTCGCGCGTCTCTCCGGACAGCTCGTGCAGCATCCAATGAAATTGCCATAACTTTGTGTAGAAAACTCCAAATCAAGTGCCGTTTGATTCGTTGGAAAATAGACTTCATTAGATTTCCAAATATGTCTTTTGTGCACGTTAAAAACCTCAGAATTGATATTCAAAGCTCCTTGAACATTGTGCACAGAACTGCAAGCACTAACCAAAGTTGTAGTGCTACTTGGTGCCACATCAGTGCAATTTACTCCAAATAAAATATTTGCATGGTGCCCATCCCTCTGCACAGCATGTACTCCTTGTTAGTGATGTGCCCAAGAGGCAATCATAAACAATTCGATTTTATAGGCTAAAAGGGATATTGATCCATATAGGATTAGGGTTCTAATGGACCTACAACGTGGAAGTCCATTAGCATGCTCTATAAATATGTGGAGGCGGGGCTGCAGGTTTTACAGACTACTGAGTTGAAAACCCTGGCCGCCACCTCCCCTCGACCGTATCCCAAAACCCTAGCTGGGCGCATGGTGCTAGCACACCAGCGCACGACGTTCCATCCCGGACGTGTGGACTTCGGTAGAGGCGCTGCTGTGACTGCGGCGCTAAGCGGGACGATCACGAGGAGGAGACGGTTGGACGGAGAACGTTCGACTACTACTGCTACATCGACGCGCGCTTCGTTGAATCGGCTGCATCAACGATACTTCCGCTGCACTGCGCGTCTAGTGGTAACAATCTGCGATCTCTTACTTGCATGGCTTCCTGGTTTACGCGGTAGAAAATTTTATTCTACGCTAGTGTAGCGTACGCGTGTTCCTACAGTGGTATCAGAGCCATCCTGTGTAGTTTTTGATCTGGATTGGTCGCATATGGTTGATATGTTGTTTGTAGTAGATGCGATCTATTACTGTTCTTATGCTAGGTTCATGTGATGGATCTTTCGGTGCACGGGTTGATTAGATCAATCGGTCATAAGGGGTTCAAATAGGTATGAGTTGATAGCATCATGTGGCCAAAAAGACTAGTTCGTGCTCCTTCTTTGATGTACGCGCGAATTGCCCCTACCGGCTGGAATCACCATCGGGGCTAACTGCGCGCACAATCAGTAGATCGAGGTCTTGTGTTGCGGTCTCCTCAAGTATACCGATCGCGATGATCAATGTGATTGATCTAATGAAAATTGAGACATTTTGAATGGCTCGGATTTGGGTTGATTTGATCGGCCCGATGAGATTTTCATAGCGATTTCATAAATGCGATCTATGTAATTCCGTGAGGTTGCGTACACGCATAGATTGTTATACAGACACATTCATGTTAGGGCGGTAGAATGCGTTCTACGCTTAACTTGTTTTTGCAGGGAATGATGTGAATGGTATGGCATAGATGTATATGAGATGCATGTGTGTTTTGGCGGCCTGTGTGTCGTATTAATCACAACTGGGTTGAGGCTGTTCTTTAATTGTATAACGACCTGCGTGTCGACTTGTGATGCTTGCGCTCCTCATGTAATTCATCTGCTAGCTATTAGTTGTAATAGTTTAGTTCTTTACTATAGAGGCTTCAAGCATGATGACAAAGAGGACAGGAAGTGTGGCGAAGGACATCACCGTGGAACCATGGCGATGGCAACCACTACAATTCAAAGGTCATACCATTCACAGTATAATGTGATTATATGCATGTGATGTTTATTTCCTGTCATACTATTCTTTCATGTCATACCTGTAGAGGATGTATTTTTCATGACAGAATAGCTTCCCTCAGAAAACTAAGCCGGGGCATTGGTTGCCACCCAACAAACAAGAGTCACATAAGATGTGATTAGCAAGCGTTGCTTACCTACGTCACTAGGTTTCTAGCGGTGATGCCAAAGCTCACCAGGGCTTAGTGAAATATGGATCTTGACTCACTATATGTTATTAGAGGGTATTTGATTTTAAACATATAGTGTAAGTATCTTTTGTTAAATTGTTTAATGGAAGTATTCACATAAACATAGCGCTGAATTTTCGTATATATTTTATGTTGTAGACAATGCCGCCATCTACTTCCTCCACACCCAGTTTTAATCTGCGATCTATTCTTGAGAAAGAAAAATTAAATGAAACAAACTTCATTGATTGGTATCGCAGCTTGAGAATCGTTCTCAAGCAAGAAAAGAAGGAATATGTTCTAGAGGGTCCATATCCAGATGAACCAGCTGAAGATGCTACTCGTGCTCAAAAGAATGAGTATGACAAACATTATAATGACTTACTGGATGTTAGCTGTCTCATGCTCGCCACCATGACCTCTGAGCTTCAGAAGCAATATGAGAACACAGATGCCTACAATATGATTGCGGGTCTTAAAGGCATGTTTGAGAACCAGGCAAGGGCTGAAAGGTACAACACCTCTAAGTCATTGTTTGCGTGCAAGTTAGCTGAAGGAAATCCGGTCAGCCCTCATGTGATCAAGATGATTGGTTACATTGAGAGTTTGAAAAAACTTAGTTTTCCCCTTAGCCAAGAGTTGGCTACTGATGTGATTCTCCAGTCACTCCCTCCGAGTTTTGAGCCAGTCATTTTGAATTTTCATATGAATGGCATGGAGAAGTCAATGACCGAGTTGCATGGGATGCTTAAGTCAGCAGAGGAGAGCATTAAGAAAAGCTCCAATCATGTGATGATGGTTCAGAAGACTACCAAATTCAAAAAGAAGAACAATAAGGCTTTGAGCAAAGGAAAGGGCACGGGTAAAACTCAAGATGAGATCTCGAGTGTCAAATCTAAGCTTCAGAAGCTCAAGATTGGTGCTGCACCTGAAACCATTTGCTATCATTGCCAAGGGACTGGACATTGGAAAAGAAACTGCAAGAAGTACTTGGCAGAACTGGAAAAGAAGAAAGGAAGTAAGACTTATACTTCAGGTATAAATGTTATAGAAATAAATCTTGCTACATCTCATGTTAGTTCTTGGGTATTTGATACCGGATCGGTTGCTCATATTTGCAATTCGATGCAGGGGCTGACAAGGAGTAGGAGTTTGGCAAGAGGCGAGGTGGATCTTCGCGTAGGCAATGGAGCAAGAGTTGCTGCGTTAGCTATCGGCACTTTACCATTATCTTTACCCTCAGGATTAGTTTTGGAATTAAATAATTGTTATTATGTTCCTGCCTTAAGCAAAAACATTATTTCTGCTTCATGTTTGGGAGCAGAAGGTTATGAGTTCAGAATAAAGAACAATTGTTGTTCAATTTATTTGAATATATGCTTTATGGTCTTGCTCCATTGATAAATGGATTATATGTTTTAAAACTTGAGGATGTGCCTATCTATAACATTAATGCTAAGAGGCTTCGGCCTAATGATTTGAATCCCACTTATATCTGGCATTGTCGTTTGGGTCACATAAATAAGCGCATGATGAAGCTCCATAAAGATGGCCTTCTAAACTAATTTGATTTTGAATCATTTGAAACATGCGAGTCTTGTTTACTTGGCAAAATGACTAAGACACCTTTCACTGGTGTAGGTGAGAGGGCAAATGACTTGTTGGCCTTAGTACATTCAGATGTATGTGGACCAATGAGTTCAACTGCCAGAGGTGGTTTTCAGTACTTCATAACCTTTACCGATGATTTTAGTAGATATGGATACATCTACCTAATGAGGCATAAGTCTGAATCATTTGAAAAGTTCAAGGAATTTCAGAATGAGGTACAAAATCAACTTGGCAAGACAATTAAAACCTTGCGATCAGATCGTCAAGGTGAATATTTGAGCCATGAGTTTGGTGATCATCTGAAGCAATGCGGAATTGTTCCACAGCTGACTCCGCCAGGAACACCTCAATGGAATGGGGTGTCTGAACGACGGAATCGGACCTTATTGGACATGGTTCGGTCGATGATGAGCCAATCTGATTTGCCATTGTCTTTTTGGGGGTATACTCTAGAAACAGCTGCGTTCACATTAAATAGGGTTCCATCAAAAGCTGTAGAGAAGACACCATATGAGATATGGACTGGGAAGCATCCCGGTTTGTCTTTTCTCAAAATATGGGGATGTGAAGCATATGTAAAACGTTTGACGTCTGACAAGCTCACACCTAAATCTGATAAATGCTTCTTCGTGGGGTATCCTAAGGAAACTAAAGGATATTATTTTTATAAAAGGGATGAAAACAAAGTGTTTGTTGCCCGAAATGGTGTCTTTTTGGAGAAAGAGTTTTTCTCAAAAGGAGTTAGTGGGAGCCCGGTGAGTCTTGAAGAAATTCGAGAGACATCAGAAAATGTTTCAGCTCCTACTGAAGCTCTACAGAGTGTACAAGATGTTGTACAACCTGTGGAAGAGGCATCAGCCCCACGTAGGTCTGAAAGGCTACGTCAACTGCCAATAAGGTATCGGCATGACATTTTATTGTTAGACAATGATGAGCCTAAGAATTATGAAGAAGCGATGATGGGCCCAGACTCTGAGAAATGGCATGGTGCCATGAGATACGAAATTCAATCCATGTATGATAATCAAGTTTGGAACTTAATTGATCCACCCGATGGTGTAAAAACCATTGAGTGCAAGTGGGTTTTTAAGAAAAAGATAGACATAGATGGAAATGTTCATATCTATAAAGCACGATTGGTGGCGAAGGGTTTCAAACAGATTCAAGGTGTTGATTATGATGAAACCTTCTCGCCCGTCGCTATGCTTAAGTCTATCCGGATCATTCTAGCTATTGCTGCATATTTCGATTATGAGATATGGCAGATGGATGTCAAAACGGCTTTCCTAAATGGGAACCTAAGTGAGGATGTGTACATGACACAACCTGAGGGTTTTGTTGATCCCCAAAATGCTAGAAAAATATGCAAGCTTCAAAGATCTATCTACGGACTGAAGCAAGCTTCTCGGAGTTGGAACATTCGTTTTGATGAGGTAGTCAAAGGGTTTGGTTTCATCAAGAATGAAGAAGAGTCTTGTGTTTACAAGAAGGCTAGTGGGAGCGCACTTGTTTTTCTAGTCTTGTATGTAGATGACATATTATTGATCAGAAATGATATTCCAATGCTAGAAGTTGTGAAGTCTTCTTTGAGAAAAAGTTTCTCAATGAAAGATCTCGGAGAGGCAGCTTACATTTTGGGCATAAAGATCTATAGAGATAGATCGAAGAGGCTAATTGGATTAAGCCAAAGTACATACATTGACAAGGTATTGAAACGGTTCAATATGCAAGATTCTAAGAAAGGTTTCTTGCCTATGTCACATGGCATTAGTCTTAGCAAGACTCAGTGTGCTTCAACACTTGATGAGCAAAAGAAGATGAGTGCGATTCCGTATGCCTCAGCCATCGGATCCATCATGTATGCTATGCTTTGTACGCGCCCAGATGTTTCATATGCTCTAAGTGTTACGAGCAGGTATCAATCTAGCCCTGGTCTAGCTCACTGGGTGGCTGTAAAGAATATTCTTAAGTACTTTAGAAGGACTAAGGATATGTTCCTTTTTTTGGAGGTGAAGAAGAGCTCGTTGTAAAAGGTTACACCGATGCTAGTTTTCAAACTGATAAAGATGATAGTAGATCGTAGTCTGGTTTTGTGTTCTGCCTCAATGGAGGGGCAGTGAGCTGGAAAAGTTCCAAGCAAGAGACGGTAGGTGATTCGACAACTGAGGCCGAGTATATTGCAGCTTCTGAAGCTGCAAAGGAAGCTGTTTGGATCAGAAAATTTGTTTTTGAGTTAGGTGTAGTCCCTAGTGTGTCCAGTCCAATGAATCTCTATTGTGATAATAGTGGAGCCATTGCGCAAGCAAAGGAGCCTAGGTCACACCAAAAGTCCAAACATATACTTCGGCGCTATCACCTTATCCGTGAGATCATTGATAGAGGTGAAGTGAAGATTTGCAAGGTGCACACAGATTTGAATGTTGCTGATCCGTTGACGAAGCGTCTCCCACAACCAAAGCATGAGGCACACACGAGTGCAATGGGTATTAGATACTTACATGATTGACTCTAGTGTGAGTGGGAGATAATTGTATCAAGTCTATGTTTATGAAATTTTGAATAAGTTGTTATTTGGTTCCTTGAATAATGATTGTATGCATTGATTGACAAGTATGTGACTTGTTCGTGAAACTCTTTGTTTTATTTAATGTTATTCTAAAGATCCCTAGTCTTATGTCATTACGTGGGACAACAATGGTTTATGGACTAGCACATGTATTGATTGATGATCATGTTTCACGGATCATGGATATAGGAATATCAAATCAATAATGTGGACACATGTTAGAGAACATGGTGTTGGATTGACCCACTCCGAGACGTTGCTAGGATTGTTATGTTAATATGTGCCATCAAGCGATCTCGAGTGGTATACCTACTGGATCCTTCGACCTGAAATCGCCATTGTTTCTCACTATGTGTAGTGGTGCGCTATGGGGCTGCCAAACACTACTCTGTAACTGGGTAGCTATAAAAGTGGTCTTCAGGTGTGTCATGAAACATGGAATGGGATGTGAGCGGATTAAGATGGAATTTGCCCCTCCTACATAACAGGAGAGATATCTCTGGCCCCTCGATGTGGTTGGATTAGAGAAGTGCATGGCCATGCCAAGGTGATTAAAAAGTTAATCACAATGTGACTAAAGGGTTAGTCATGAGTTGTAATCCACCACAAGATCAAGTGAATGGTTGAGCTATCACAAGGGTGGCACGAATCTCGCCTTAAGTTCGACTGGTATCGTGTGGCAAAGAGATCCAAGTGTGTGTATATCAAGGTTTAGCCGATATGATCTTTATGTGTAATCGGGAGTCAGTATGCCCTGCTAGGTGCCACTATTGACTTATGGCTTGAAAAGGGTTTTCCGGGTCATGGCTGTCTATACATGAACCTAACGAGTCACACACTTAAGGGGTTGGAATTGGAAAGCTTGCCTATATGATTGTCTCTAGTGCAAGTGAAAGATTGTTAGTGATGTGCCCAAGAGGCAATCATAAACAATTCGGTTTTATAGGCTAAAAGGGATATTGATCCATATGGGATTAGGGTTCTAATGGGCCTACAACGTGGAAGCCCATTAGCATGCTCTATAAATATGTGGATGCGGGGCTGCAGGTTTTACAGACTACTGAGTTGAAAACCCTAGCCGCCACCTCCCCTCGGTCGTATCCCGAAACCCTAGCCGGGCGCACGGTGCTAGCACACCAGCGCACGACGTTTCATCCCGGACATGTAGACTTCGGTAGAGGCGCTGCTGTGACTGCGGCGCTAAGCGGGACGATCACGAGGAGGAGACGGTTGGACGGAGAACGTTCGACTACTATTGCTACATCGACGCGCGCTTCGTTGAATCGGCTGCATCAACGATACTTCCGCTGCACTGCGCGTCTAGTGGTAACAATCTGCGATCTCTTACTTGCATGGCTTCCTGGTTTACGCGGTAGAAAATTTTATTCTACGCTAGTGTAGCGTACGCGTGTTCCTACACTCCTTTGGCTCTTTTTTATGTTTTTACTTTTTTTTATGGTTTTTGATATACAATTTTGATCATTGCTTTTTATAAATCTACACTAAGATATACTAATAAAATCATAATACTATAAAATTATTTTTAATAATAAATATAATGATATATTTTTTGTATAGATAATCTAAATAACTTTAATATATTAGTGATTAAATTTTAAAAAATTTGATGAGACAGATCCTAGAAAGTCATAAAAAGAACGAAGTGAGTAGCAATGAGAAGCGTTGTCATTGACACTTGATAAATGTACGACGTGTGCAAGACAAGTGGTACCGATCGTCCTACTTTTTTGTATTTTAGCCCTTTTTTTGAAAAATATTCACATTTAGACCCCTGGTAGTTTTAATTCCGTTTTTGGACCTAGGGGGTCGGAGCCGTGACCCACGGCGCCGAGGTAACACATCTCGGCGTCGTGGTCCACGGCGCCGAGGCGCCAGGCCCGCACCAGCGTGGCGGCCTGCGTGGCGCCGACGTGGCAGGCACCTCAGCACCGTGGGTCGTGGCGCCGAGCTCGGAGCCGTGAATCGTGGCGCCGAGCTCGGCGCCGTGGATCTTGGCTCCGAGCTCTGGCACTCTTTACCCTGGATCGTGGCGTCGAGCTCGTTCATTTCTCATTGCTTGCCACCTCATCCCGCCGCGTCCCCGGCCGCCCGACTCCCCGGCCCCCCGCCTCCCCGGCTGCTCGCCTCCCTGGCCGCCCGCGTCCCCGGCCTCCCCGGTCCACCGCATCTCCGCCCGCCACCGCATCCCCGGGCCGCCACCGCCTCCCCGGCCCCCCCCGCCTCCCCGGCCGCCACCGCTTCCCCGGGCCCCGCCGCCTCCCCGGCCGCCACCGCCTCCCCTCCTCGCCACCGCCTCCCCGGCCGCCACCGCCTCCCGGCTCCCGCCGCCTCCCCGACCGCCATCGGCTCTTCCTCCGGTAAGCCTCCAGCTCTCATACCTTAGGACATTGTGCATTGAGCTTTATTTTGTTAGCAAATGGAGTTGTGTCATTCTGTGTAGTCAACGTGGAAGAGGAACAATTGGTGCATGTTGCGATTCTGAGAAGAGGAAGTCCACAATTTGGGAGTCAACGTGGCACTGTCCATGCTAAAATTTGACAAAAGTCAGTTCATATTTGCAGTTTGCTTGTAGTACATTTTGTGATAGACTTAACAAAGAAAGATTAAGCTAAATAGATGAGTCCACCCACTTTAAACTGCTTCACATTGGTGTATAAGAGATTTCACACGTTCATTGGGAAATGTACCGTGTGTGTACTACGTGCTTGACACCATCGGGCACCACCAAAATGATCACGACGGGCATGGTGAACAGCCGCCGGTCGTTCTCCTTGTATCTTCAGTCGGCCAGCCAAGCTTCTCCGTACCGTCACTGCTGGCACACTTGTCGATGACGATGACAGCATTGATGAACTTAGTGCCTTACAATAATGCCTCCATCAATCAGTTTCATTGAAAGATATTCATTTGCTTTGAAGATATTCATATGCTGATGCTTGTTATGAGCTCATACTTATTGATTGTATGCAGGAGGGAAGGAATTACTGTGTGACGATACCTTCTTGGATTGCCCGCTTTGTCCACTACCATCGTCAGACAAGTAATATTGACTATGCAATTCAGTTAGTTAATTAGCATCAATTATACTGTAGTAGTTAGTTAATTTAGGTACTTAGGTAGTTAGCCAATTAGGTAGGTAGCATTTAGTTAGTGCCGAGGTACTTATTAGTTACTATCTAGTATGTAATTTGGATTAAAGGTATTAAGTTTGGTTTTCTGTATGAACTAGATGGACAACCTAGTCACCCTATATCATGGAGGCAGTGTGACAAGTGATGATTATGGAAATGTTCGATTTGTTGAAATGCAAAGGGTGCCTCTGATATTCAGTGATCGGCCGTCGTTTAGTGAGTTGGTTGCTAGGGCCCGGGAGGAGCTACATTGTCATGCAAATAAGGAGAGCATCACAGTTGAGGGGTTACTTCGGTTTGAAAGACACAATTCTAAGGCGGTTGATCTTAATTGGTTGTGAGGATCAGTGGGACAAATATGTCAAATTGGTTATGAGGAATGAGTTCCAATGTTTGGACGTTGTTGTGCGGAAGGTGTCCATTGATCCCACCCCTCATGGTTACTCACCAGAACTAGTTGATCAAGCACCCTTTGACCCTCCGTTACCGGACGTTGCGGTGGATGTGGAAGAAGTGCCTGAGGTGCCCGATGCTCTATCTGCCCCGAACGAGGTTCAGATTTCTCAACCAGTTCGAGTTGAATGTCGGACTGATGATGTCATGGCGGCCGCTCAGGAGATCCCTTTTACCTAGAATCATCCCAGTAAGTGTCGAGCAACACTTTAGCCTTTTCCTGTCTGGCCATTCTTTTGTCTCAATCCCATCGTTGTCGTGCTTATGATGCAGGAGACATTCGTGATAATGTGGGTGTTCCTCCCGTTGCTCCATCTGGCAACGTTGAAGAAGTCTGCAGGGACTCCAACAGTGTGGATGTTCAAATTGTGGATGATCTGGAGCCTTACGAGATCGCAAGGGCCGTTGGAGAGCTGACCGAAAGTGATATTGAGCTGATCAGGCGTTATTGCCCTGGCCGGGATCCATCAGTTCATGAATTCATCGATCTTAGGCATTCCCACGAGGCTTATGCAGAAGGAAGGGATGACGAGCTGCTAGATACTCCTGAGGCCGGGTCAAGCATGACAATTGAGAAGGGCATGGTGTTTGAGGACTTGTCAGCATTGAAAAGGTGGCTGCAGGAGTATTCAGTGATTCGTAAAAGGCCATTCACGGTGAGGCATTCTTATGTGGAGCGGAGGTACACAGTTGTGTGCGAGAAGGAAACATGTGAATGGAGGGTTTGTGCTAGGAAACAGAAGGACACGGGAAAGTTCAAGATCACAAGAATCATTGGCCCACACACTTGTGCCGAAGCAGAGCTCAAACAGAAGCATCGGCAGTTGACCTCTACCATTATTGCCAAGTCACTGTGCCACATAGTAAAGGGAGAACCCAATATGAAGGTGAAGACACTTGCTAGGATTGTTAAGGAGAAATTTGGATACGAGATAAGGTATGGAAAAGCATGGAGGGCAAAGCAACGCATCTGGAAGATGATATATGGGGACTGGGAAGATGGGTACTTGCAGTTGCCAGCACTCTTCAATGCAATCAAAGCGGTTAATCCAGGCATGCATTATGAGTACGTCCCGAAACCAAATGAATGGACTCAAGATGGGATGCAGATATTCTTCCGTGCTTTCTGGTGCTTTGCTCAGTCCATCGAGGCCTTTCGGCATTGTCGTCCCGTCTTCTCCATTGACGGTACGTTTCTTCTTGGCAAGTACCAGGGTACACTTCTGATAGCCATTTCCTGTGACGCAGACAACGCGTTGGTTCCTTTGGCGTTTGCTTTGGTTGAGAGGGAGAACAAAGACAGCTGGGGATGGTTCTTGCGGCTCGTTCGGAGGCACGTGGTCGGCCCTGATAGGGAGGTTGGTGTCATATCTGATAGACACCAGGGCATACTTGCTTCCGTACAGGAGCAGATACCGGGGTATCCAGTTTTGCACCACCGTTGGTGCACTCGGCATCTTGCCGAGAATCTACTCCGTAAGGATGGTACGAAGGATAACTTTCATCTGTTCGAGGAGGTCGCTCGAATGCTTGAGGTCAAGTTCTTCCAGGAGAAGTTGGAGCAGCTTA
Organism: Dendrocalamus latiflorus; assembly: GCA_017311315.1. Lineage (NCBI taxonomy): Eukaryota > Viridiplantae > Streptophyta > Magnoliopsida > Poales > Poaceae > Dendrocalamus > Dendrocalamus latiflorus. The sequence continues at coordinate 8,240,410 of CM029630.1, read as the reverse complement.
ATACTGCAACAAACACAGAAGGTAGACAGTGGTTGACGGGATTGATGAGAGATGTCGACAAATGGATAAGGGCTCATGACGATGGTGGCTGGAGGTACGAGTTTCAGACAAGCAACATGGCCGAATCCTTCAATAATTTGCTTAGGGGTATACGTGGTATGCCCGTCAATGTTATCGTATCCTTCACCTTTTACAAGCTTGTTGCCTGGTTCAACGAAAGACACGCACATGCAATGGCTCTACAGAGTAAACAAGTGAGATGGGCGCCAAAACCGAAGCGCCACCTTGAAAAGGCAAAGGCGAGGGCTGAGGCACATGAGGTACATTATTTTGACAACGCCACGGGCACTTACGAGGTTGTAGAAAGGGGTGGTACAACGACCGATGGAGAGCTCCGGCCGACGAGGAAGCATAAGGTTGTCCTTATTGATTTCTCATGCACATGTGGTAAACCGAGGTAGTACCACTTTCCTTGTTCTCATTATGTGGCAGCAGCTAGGCATCACAACTTTGACTACGAGAGCAAGATACCTTGGGAGTTCAGTGTTGACAACCTTGTGCTTACGTGGTCTCCCCGTTTCGAGCCTTACCGGGATGAGGGAGAGTGGCCACCATACACCGGGCCCAAATACATTGCGGATCCGGGTAGCCGTTGGAACAAACGTGGAACCAGGAAGAGGACGAGACACAAGATGGTTATGGATCAGCTTCCAGGAAGAACGAGGCGAGGGAGAGCAACCCCCTTTCTTACTGACCCCGAGCAGAACCAATGTAGCAGATGTGGTAGACTTGGCCACAATTCACGCACATGCCATTGGCCACTTAGTCAGGTGCGAGTGCTTGTTGTTTGTTATGTTTCATAGTTCGTCTAGTTGTTTTCCCATATGCAATTTGCTATGTTTCTTGTTTAATTTCTTATTATTTCCATATTTTATGCATGTTCAAATTTTTGTTTACTTCTATGTTGGACTGACAAATTCAATTTTTTTGTAGGATGGCGCAATTGCACCTGCTAGACCCGTACTACGAGGAGAACCACTGAGGACGGCTCACCGCGGAGGGGAGGGTACTCTCAAGACCAAGAGTGACAGGAAGAATGATGCAGCGGAGCCATCCTCAGGGCCCAATAAAAAGTGGAAACAACCACGCTACACCCAGTAGACAAAATGTAATAGACCCACGCTATCTACGGTCTATGTAATCCTATTATTATGCACTGTATTGTGTTTGCCTAGCTGTATCGACTGCACTTGAGACTACCGGTATGACGGTATTGCGTATCGGTGCTTCACAAAACTACAATTTAATAGAGTGCATAATGTTGCCCACCCATGCTTGCTCCAAAGAATGTCTGCATAATGGATTAGTTTGCATATAGAAAAGAACAGGGGAATCATGCCTACTCAGTTCAAAATTGTAAATCATTACATGAAAAATTCACATTTTCAAGCACATAAATGTCTGCAAAAGAACAACAAGACATTAAACTATATCCTCAACTTCGCAGATTATACCATGTGATTTGAGATAGCAACATAATTACTTATGGGCAATATAATGGAAAAGTCTAAGGCACATAGGTTCTTACCTTGCCCCATTTTAGCTCTTTTGAATTCCATGAATAAGCAACACCTTTTTTTGGCATCTCTAACAATTAGTGTTTGACCATCGGAGTTCCTTGCTTAGGAAAAAAGTTACAAACATTATTACCATACTAGCACCCGAAATTTTCAGATTGAACACGACATCATCAAAAAATGTAGCAGAAAACAAAAATTGTGTTTCACACAGTTCATCAATTTTCTAAATGTTTCCAAAAGCTACGGATTATTTTGAAGGCGCCGAGCTGGAGTGCCACCGGTCACAGCGGCTTTTTTGAATTTTCACAGCTCGGCGCCACAATCCACGGCTCCGAGCTCAGCGCCACGACCCACGGCTCCGAGGTCGGCGCCACGACCCACGGCGCCGAGGCGCCTGCCACGTCGGCGCCACGCAGGCCACCACGCTGGTGCGGGCCTGCAACCTCGGCGCCGTGGGCCACGGCGTCGAGACGTATTACCTCGGCGCCGACCCCCTAGGTCCAAAAACGGAATTAAAACTACGAGGGGTCTAAATGTAAATATTCTTCAAAAAAAGGACTAAAATACAAAAAAATTCGGTCGGCAATGCCAGTTTGCTGTGCTGGTGATTTGTCCCGATCACTCTGAACAATGAATCTTCAATCTAAAAAAAGATATTCAGAACAGAGAGGAATGGAACTTCAGAACAGAAAGGGACTTCGCAGCAGTCTTGCATGCACTGTTGTTAAAGAAGAATATGGAACCTCTTCTACGCGGCTGCCTCGGATCATGTCACTCCCGGTAATACTATATATATTACAGCCGGCAGACTCTCTGGCCGGCGAGGCCATCCACGTGTCAGCGCCCACGAAACAGCCCGCAAAGATTTGGTAATTACATTTAGGTCCCCGATTTTCACAAAAAAGTCCCTAGATTCTTGCGAAAAGCCCCTACACACTTTTTTTGCTGGGTAAGGGCCTGCGGTTTCCCGTAATTACGAACAGGCCCTTATTTCTTCCGAAAAGACCCTCGGGCCGGCAGACTCTGGCCGGCGAAGCCATCCACGTGTTAGCGCCCGCGAAACAGCCCGCAGAGATTTGGTAATTACATTTAGGTCCCCGGTTTTCACAAAAAGGTCCCTAGATTCTTGCAAAAAAGCCCCTACACACTTTTTTTGCTGGGTAAGGACCTGCGGTTTCCCGTAATTACGAACATGCCCTTATTTCTTCCGAAAAGACCCTCGGTTTTTGCGAAAAAACCCCTCCACTCTCCTTTTATTGCGAAAAGACCCTCAATTTTTTGCAAAAAAAACCATGCGCTTTCTTTTTCTGTGAATTTTCGCCTCTTTTACTTCAGTCCACACGGTGGCTGGCGTGGCGTGGCGCCACACCTACGTGGCTAGTAGATTAAGGCAGCGTCGGAACAATGGTTTGATCATTCATATTATTTTTTTCCTTTTGTTGTTGCTGCCTGAATATGACATTTCACTATTCCAGCATCTGCCGAATTCGCGGTTTGTCTGTTTTATGATCAAGCTCTTGCCTCCCGATCTTTTTTTAAAAAAAAACGAAAAGCAGGAGAGCTACCTTCATTGCATTAAGAAATTTAGAATATTGCCTCCCCAATTTGAGCTAGTTTAAACAAGGATTAGGAATTGTACCTTTCTAATTAGTTTGATTTCCATTACTATTTATGTGGGTAGGTCTACGATGTCATTGATATTGTTGAGTTTGGATCACGCTGCAGTCGTTACGACCACACATAAAACCGATTTATGACTACTTCAAAGATGGCTACGACCACGTCATGTTTGCTCTGACCACATACTCTAACTTCAGCTGATGAGAGTTATGACCACATTCACGCTGCGCTACACGTTCTCATAACCGAGCGCACTCGAGACTTCGATTGCAAACCCCAGCTCCATCGACCACGCAGTAGGCTCGATTACCGTAGTCGTAACTCGGTTACGACCACGCTGTGGCTTACGACCACGTTGAAGACTCGATCGCCGTAGTCGTAACTCGTTTACGACCACATCTTCAACTCCTGCGAACACTTCCGCTCTCCGTGATCGTAACTCGTTTACGACCACATCTTCTGCTTCACTCGAAAACATAGAACAGCCGATTTGATAAGACGGCTAACAAACGAGCAAAGACTGAGTTGTTCGTGTTCTCCCATCGCATCATTTCAGGAATTTTCAATGGGAACATTGCAGGATTCGAAATGACCCAAAAGAGTTTGAGATCAGCCAGCCATAACTTCGTTTTAGCCTGCCAACACTTAAACATGACACTGTCAAACACTTCAGCCTTAACGACATCAGACGATGAAGCCATTTCTTTAATAATTGGTTTTCTAGATTATTGTAAATAGTGCGGTATAAGCATATATTTAGATTTAATTCCAACAAAATAAAGCATAATTAAATAGCATTTCCTACGGAATATAAATGACATAAATCGTATATAAACATGTAATTCTACCATGTCATTTATACAAGAACATATACTTATCATATGAGCCAAAATTACTGCTGAAATAATCATGTAAAGCATTCTCATGAACAGGGAATTAATAAAACTACCAAAAAGCACAAGTTTTATTTATTGTTTAGTGCTCTCAGATGTAGAGTTACACAAGATTTAATTTGGCTGTCTCGCTACTATGGTCTTATATTCTTCACTAATTGAATATGTCAAATGAGTTTCAAACCTTGAGCTCTAAAAAAAATTCTGACAGACTTTAACTACAAAATACTTTCGGCCGGCACACAAGACAAAACAGAGTGACCACCAAATTGCTCTGAAGTTAGCCAACTAACTTGATATACTTCCAGAGTATAGACTCACAAAAAACAAGTTATGCAGTAAGCCGAAATGGCTAACAGAGGTATAGGTAATATGGTAACAGTGATCACAGACTACATAAATATTCCAAAAGTATCTAACTACAGGAATAAGATTGAAATAGCAAAGATTTAGAGCTCAAGCTTTAACATTCAATTTCAGCATAAGACCAATATCCTCATTGAGCTAACAGTCGAACCCACATGCATCTCTTTGCAATAAACAACCAGTGACAAATCATAAATATATGAAACAGATCACAGATTGCAAAGAGCTGACAGCCAATATACTCACAAAGCCGGTGATACTCGAAACCACCGAGAAGGAGCCGAATAATGCAAGGCATGCACACTGCGCTGTCCTAGAAAACCAAGCACCCCGCTACGCCGAGCAAGGAGATGATGGCAATCGGAGATATAATGCCACACTTGCACCAAGCTAGAACCGAGGTAGAAGCCAAGGGTTGAGTGGATGCCGCAAAAGATCGACGAGAGCTCTGGCCAAGAACGCTCATGAACACCAAGAACAAGTCACAAATCTCTCTTAAATACTCAGCACAAGTCTGAGCCAAATCAACCTCTAGAGGTAAAACCCCAACCTTTCCTCATGGCCAGATCCAAAGAAAAGGCATAAGAAAATCGTACAGGGAAGAACCCTAGAACGGCAATTCGAGCTCCTTAGTCGACGACGATAGGAAGGAGCCCAGCCGACGGCTCTCAAGACTCAAGATTGAAGAACTACTGAGGGAGATTTGAGATCGGAGAGGGAATGAGTGAACTCACTACTTCGTCTGGTCACCAAAGGGGAAGGGGAGTCGCCATATATAGAGGAGCAGGGCGGAGGCCGGTGGGCTGCAGCCACGGTTGGCACCGAAGCGCCCGCGCCAGTGATGCCTCCATCGCCGTCGCCGCTTGACTCGGCCGCCCCCGGGCGAAGCGGTCGAAGCCACCCCGCGCCGCACGCGAGAGAAAGCCGAGCGCACACGCACGGGAGGAGACTGTGTCTCCTCCCCATTATCTCTTCACTCAGCCCACTGACAGGTGAGCCCAACCTTCCCTTTTTATTGTTTTCCTTTTTCAAATTGCGAAATTAACGAAATACCCTCAGGAGTTCAACAGCCCATACTCGTTACAGTTGAAACACTTTATATGGCTGCGGCATCTTGACGCGTAGTGCATGTATTTGTCACATTCAAAACACTTGACATGTGACTTATCATGGGATCTGTCATCACCGTCTTGCCCAGCCTTATCTCCACGGTCACCTCTACCACCTTGATCGCTCTGGCCGCCTAGACCGCGCCACCTCCTGCGGTTGTTTGATGAGCCACGACCACCTCTCAGATCTCCCTTTATTAGCAATGCCTACTTGTTATGAGTCAGAAATCCCTGCTCATTACATGACTGAAACCCCTTCAGTAACTCCTCATACGCCTTGAGGTAGCCGATGATCTCCTCTATCTTCTTCTTATCCAGATCGGAGGAGTACATAAATGTGGTGACAACAGGTATGTACTTCTCTGGAAGCACGCGTAGGTACTTCTTCACCACCACAGATTCCTCCATCTTGTCGCCAAGAAAGTTAATCTGATTGTACAATGAAGTCAGCTTGCCGGCGAACTCGTCCACTAACTGGTCTCTCCCATCTTTAGATTCTCGAACTCGCTCCACAAATTCTGGAGCCGCACCTCCTTCACACGATCAACTCTCTCATGCATCATTTGAAGCGTCTTCCACGCCTCCCATGCTGTCTCCTTGCCGATGCGCTGATGCATCATCGCATCTAGCACCGCCTGATAGATGATGGCCAAAGCCACCTGATCCACCTTGTCATCTACCTCTTTATCCTTCCCATTTGGATCGACTGCACCCCAGACTCCTTGGGCGTTCATGTTCACCTTCACCTTCATTGCCCACATAGAGTAATTTTCGGTCGTCAAGAGAGGGTACTGGAGGGAGATTAGCCCACCCTGGGCCTTCGCCTTATCACCCATATTCTACAGAAATCACTGAAATCAATAGGCTCTGATACCACTTGTTGAGTTTGGACCACCCTTCAGTCATTATGACCACACATAAAGCTGATTTATGACCACTTTAAAGATGGCTGTGACCACATCATGTACTCGTAACTTCAGCTGACGAGAGTTACGACCATGTTCACACTTCGCTGCACATTCTCGTAACTGAGCACACTCGAGACTTCGACTGCGGACCCCAGCTCCTTCAACCACGCAGTAGGCTCAATCACCGTACCACGTTGTGACTTACGAACACATTGAAGACTCGATCGCTGTGGTTGTAACTCATTTACGATCACGTCTTCAACTCTTGTGGACACTTCCACTCCCTGTGGTCGTAACTCGTTTACGACCATGTCTTCTGCTTCGCTCGAAAATGTCAAACTCGATACTCAATAACTTTCTGGGAGCAAAAGCACTCCGCTTTTCTTTATTTCTCTCCCTCTCATTTCGATTACACCGATCACTTTAGTTTCGATCACACCAATCGCTTCCTCTTCATCTCTTGTTACATGGTTTTGCCTTTTATATCTGTTGTGGCTACATACCAAATAGAGAGAGAGTATGGCAGTGGAGAGTTAGGTGAGCAAGTGCTTAGGGTTTTCCCTATGGCTGGTATGATATATATATATATATATATATATATATATATATATATATATATATATATATATATATATATATATATATATATATAGGAAAAATACTTTTTACTCCCGGGTGTAATTACACCCACCTCTAATATACCACCTAAACAAACTTGAAATACTCCTTTATCACTTTAGGTATACTCATATACTAATTATACGATACTCCAATGTGAACCATACGAAAAAATTGTAAGGAAGCCCATAGTTTTTAGCGTATTTTATAAATACCTTTATATACGTACATAAAAAGGAGTATGTCAAAAAAAAATATGCATACCACCTCTGAAAAATTGTTCATACCACCTATATGGTCTTAAATACTCGTACTACACGTACATACTCTCCGTTACGCGAGATACTACCTATGTTGTGAAATACGACATAGGGAGTAATTACACCCGGGAGTAGAAAAGAGGCTTCCTATATATATATATATATATATATATATATATATATATATATATATATATATATATATATATATATATATATATATATATATATATATATATATGTATGTATGTATGTATGTATGTATGTATGTATGTATATATATATGTCCACATGGGGAGTGTTTTTACAGCCATGCCCTTACATTTGAGTATCCCTCTCAGGGGCCTTTATGTCATTACACATATCTCATTTTGGGCCTTACAACTCTCTTAGCAGGCCGGCTGGGCTTAGGTGGGGGCCACCCCTACAACAGGAGCCTCTCATGGTGACAGGCTTCACGGGCCGAAGCCATGTTGCCGAGCCATTTGGCCCCCTCTGTCCCTGCGGGCTGTGAACTTCCGAATTGCTTGGTGGGTTGCCTGCTTGCTGTGATCTTTGCCTTTCCACGAAGGTGCGGTGTTGGGAGGATTACCGAGGTCGTCCTCACCCTCTGGGCTGCCTGGTACCGAGGCCGAAGTCGAGGCCACAGCGAAGGCGTGTGCTTGTTGCGGAGTCGAAGGCGCTGGCGAGGTGGAAGATGTTGGTGGCGTCGAAGTGGAAGCGGAGACAGACCTTGCTCCGCGGATTCTTTTGGGCGCAGGGTGGGCGAGGCCCCCCATGCCTAACCTCGGGCGGGGGGGGGGGGGGGGGGGGCTCCGCCTGGTGCCATGTCGGCTTGGCCAGGGAACTCCGCGGTTTGATAGTGCGTTTAAATGGTGGCGAGAATCACGCCGGCCCCTGAGTTGTCAGGAGCATGCTGCTGTCACCGTACGCACTGTCCCGATGGGAGGGTACACGCGGCAGGTTGCGATTGGCGCGTCGTGGGCTGGCAGCAGTCGCACGACCACGGCTTCTCGCCCCTTCCCCAGAGGGGCTGGACGCGTGGCGGGATGCTATCGGTGTGTCGTGCACTGTTCGTCCACTTACCGCTGCGCGGCCCCCCAGCTGTCAGCGGTTACACTTCCCGATCATGGGTAGCCGAACCGCTGGACTCCCGCTCGTGGTGGAGGTGAGGGGGCTTTATAATGCATCACCACTGGCATTAGGACGCTCTTCTCCACTGGTCACTTAGCCCTGCCTTCTTTGCTCTGCTGTTAGCGCGATTCGCCCCTGCTGTTGCTCGTTAGCGCCCCTCCTTCAGAGAAGTATGGCCGGCCACGACGATCCCGCTCGCCGGCTCAGTGGTAGCACCTCGTCCAGCCGGCGCGAGCTGTACGGGCTTTCCCATTTGGATTCCAGCTTGTCGACCGTCTCCGCATGGAGCGCCATTTTGAGGACAAGATCCCCAGGTTGGAATTCTCGCGAGTATACGGAGCGACCGTGAGCGCGCACCATCTGCCGTGCGTACTTCATGACGTGCTGAGTTGCGCTTAGTCGCTCTCCATCGAGAAGGTCCAGGGACAATTGGCGCTCCTCCTCAGGCGCTTGGACGAGGACTCTTCTCGACCCAGCCTTGATTTCCTCGGGTGTCATTGCTTCATCGCCGAAGAGGAGCTTGAATGGTGTGAATCCCGTCGGTCGTGTTACCATTGTGCGGAGGGACCAGAGGACGCTGTGGAGCGCCACTTGCCCTTTGGCAGCCCTACAAGGCGCTTCTTGACTCCGGCGGAGATGGCACCGTTTGCCCGCTCGACCGCTCCGTTAGGCTGTGGGTGCCTAACCGAAGCGAAGCGGAGCGTGATGCCCATGCTATCGCAGAAGTCCTTGAATGGGGCGGCGTCAAACTGCAGGCCGCTGTCGACAGTGAGCTCCCTGGGCACGTCAAAGTGACATATGATATTCTGCCAAAGGAAGCGTTGCATGGCTGCCGAGGTTATCCTGGCTAGAGCTACAGCCTCTGGTCACCTGGAGAAGTACTCCAAAGCGACCACTACGAACCGCAAGTCGCCTGGGGCTTGGGGAAGTGGTCCTACAACGTCGATGCCCCACCGTGCCAGCGGCCAGACCGAGGGAATGGGGTTGAGGCTTGTCCGAGGCCTGCGAATGACCCGTCCCATCCACTGGCAACCTTGACACCGGCGCACGAGGTCCTGGGCATCAACGACGGCAGTTGGTCAGTAAAAGCCTTGCATGAACGCCTTGCCGACCAGTGACCTCGGCGCGAGATGCGAGCCGCAGATGCCCGCGTGAATTTCCGCAAGGAGCCGCTTTCCTTCCTCACGCGAGAGGTACCGCAGGAGCGGTGCGCAGACCCCTTTCTTGTACAGTATTCCATCGAGCACCTGGAAGGATCTGTCGCGATGCTGCAGGCGCTGGATCTCGACAGGGTCGTCCGGCTCTGCAATGCCCTGCAAGAAACCAAAGATGGGCTCCCGCCAATCACCTTGCGGGTGATCTGGTGGACGAGGGCTGCATCACGGTTGTCCTACGCGATGGCAGCTGTTGATAGGACCTCGTAAAATGCCCCCTCGGGAGCTGGGAGCTGCTGACTGGCGGCCTTTGCCAGGACGTCGGCCTGCTCATTGTTCGCCCGAGGGATGGCTTTTACGGTGACACCCAAGAAGTGCCGCTCCTTTGCTCTTACGGCCGCTAGGTACTTGGCCAGCTCCGAGTCCTTGGCCTGATATGACTTGTCTACGTGGCCCGCGACCAAGCGCGAGTCAGTGCGGACTAGGACTTGCCGCGCACCCAGCGCCTTAAGCTTTGCGAGGCCAAAGAGTAATGCCTCGTACTCGGCAGTGTTGTTGGTGGCGGGAAACGTGAGTCGCGTCGAGTACAATAGGCGGTGCCCCTCAGGCGTGGTGACCACCGCACCCACGCCTGCACCCGCGACACCGTAGGCTCCGTCGGTGTTGAGCATCCACACCGGGTCCTCCGACTGCTGAGCGGGCTGGGCCGACGGGGTCCACTCCGCCAGGAAGTCCGCAAGGACTTGGGATTTAATCACCGTTCTCGAGGCATACGTTAAGGAGAACGGGGCGAGCTCGGCCGCCCACTTGCCAATCCGCCCTGTAGACTCCTTATTGTGCAGCATCTCCGCCAGGGGAAATGAGGATGACACCGTGATAGGGTGGGCTAGGAATTAATGTCGAAGCTTCCTCGAGGCCATGATCAGCGCGTAGGCAAGCTTCTCAAGCTCCGTATACCACGTCTTAGCGCCCTAGAGAGCTTTGGAGACGAAGTACACAGGGCACTGGAGAGCGCCTTCTTCGAGTACGAGGACGGCGAGGTAGAGCAGGAGGGGAGCCTCTGGTGCCAGAGCGACTAGAGTTGGGAGGCTTGTGAGGTGTTTCTTGAGGTCTTCGAAGGCCTTCGCACAATCGTCGTCCCAATGGAACCCGTCGCAGCCGCGGAGGGTCTTGAAAAATGACAAGCCCCGCTGCCCTAGAGAGGAAGCGGCTCAAAGCAGCCATGCGGCCGGCGAGCCTCTGGATCTCCCTTGTCGTCTTGGGCGGCTCCATGGCAAGGATTGCGTCGACCTTGTCGGGATTCGCCTGGATGCCTCGTCCGGACACTAGGAAGCTCAAGAGCTTGCCCGCTTGCACACTGAAGACGCACTTGTCCGGATTAAGCTTGATGCCTGCCTTCCTAAGGTTGTCAAAGGTTTCTTGGAGATCCTTTCCGTGGAAGGCGAGTTGTCTAGTTTTGACTACCACGTCATCGACGTAAGCCTCCACGTTCCTCCCGAGCTGAGTGGCCAGCGCCAGCGCGACGAGGCGGGTGAAGGTTGCACCCGCATTCTTCAACCCGAAGGGCATCCTGACGAAGTAGAAAGTCCCGACCGGCATGATGAAGCTGGTCTTGTCCTCGTCGTCCTTGGCCATGTAGATCTGGTGGTAGCCGGAATACGCATCCAGAAAACTCATGAGCTCACACCCCGCGGCGGCATCGACCAGTTGGTCTATGCGCGGCAAAGCGTAGTTATCCTTTGGGCATGCCTTGTTGAGGGCGGTGAAGTCGATGCACATACGCCAGGCGCCGCTGGCCTTCTTGACCAACACCGGGTTGGCAAGCCAATCTGGATGCTGGACTTCGCGAATGACCCCGGCCTGGAGGAGCTTCGTTACTTCCACCTTGGCCGCTTGCTGCCGGTCCATGGACATGTGCCGAAGCTTCTGCTTGACCGGCTTGGCATCGGGGCGGACCGCCAAGTTGTGCTCGATGAGGGCGCGGTCCACGCCTTTGATGTCCTCCGGGGACCATGCGAAGATGTTCGCGTTGCTCCGGAGAACCTGGAGCAAGTCTCGCTCCACCTCCGGGGGAAGGCCTTCGCCGATTGACACGAATTGCCCTTCGGCCTGGAGGGGCACTTTTTTGACCCCGCCGTTCGGCCGGGGCTTAGGCGTCCACCCTGGAGCGGATGGCGCGTCCTCCTTCAGTTTGTCGGCGAGGACGTGCACCCTGCGGTGTGGACCTCTGGCGCTGATTTCCACGCGCCTGGCGAGATCCTGGTCGCCGAAGATAGTGATGACACCCCGCGGGCCCGGAAGCTTCATGCATAAGAAGGCATGGTGCGGGACCGCCCGGAAGGAGTTGATGGCGGATCGGCCCAGTATGGCGTTGTAAGGGTGTGGGATGTCTACCACGTCGAAGACCACGTCTTCGCTTCTGGCATTATCGCCCTGAAAAAAGGAAACTCGGAGACATACCTGACCCAAGGCGTTCAGTGGCTGGCCCCCGAAACCTTGAAGAGGGGTCCTCGACGGCCCCAAACGGCCCCGGGGGATCCCCATGTGGTCAAGGGCTCTTGCCGCCAGGATGTTCGCGGAGCTGCCTCCGTCGATGAGGACACGCCTGACGTCGCAGCCTGCAATGTCGGCCTGGACGACCAAGGGATCCTGGTGGGGAAACTCCACACCCTGGGCATCGGCCAACGTGAAGATGATGTTGCAGCGCGGCATTCCCGGAAGCAGTTGCGCCGAGGTCCCTAGCGAAGAGCCCTCGGAGATTACGCTAATGATGCGGTGCTGGCCCCCCTCCGTGGTTGCAACTTGCGGGGGACTTCCTGGTGGCTGTCGCACGTGGGCTACGGCAGGGGGCCGCGCTTCTAGGGCCCGGGTTCTGACGGCAGCTTGCCACAGCTCCCTGACTACTGTGCACACCCGCGTGACATGAGTGCCATAGCCATGCACTTCGCACCACCGGCCGTAGTCCATGATCTCCTGTTCCGCGCGCGGTCTGTCATCGGGGGTGTCCTCCGTGCCGAGGACGTGGCGAACCTTCTGGGACCTGCGCTGGTTACGCCGAGGCTTGCGCCTTCCGCTTGGCGAGCTCTTGCGTCTCCCGGCGTCACCACTTTCAGGGGCGTCTTTCGTGGACTTTTGCTTGCGCTTTCCTGTCGGGGAGTCACCTCCCGTGCTTGCTTCTTGCGACCACTCCTCCGCTGGGCCGAAGTTGTCATCTTCGCGCATCCTCCTCCGCCCGCGCGTACTCTTCCATGTTGTCGAAGAGCTTCGCCACCGTCTTGATTGGCTTCCACGCGTTGTATTCGACCAGCGGCCCTGGGTGAAGGCCCTGTACTGCTGCATTGATGATGGTCGTTTCGTTGACATCCTTGACCTGGCAGCGTACCTTTGCGAAGCGTTTGAAGTAATCCCGGAGTTTCTCCGAGGGTTTTTGCTTGACTGCGAAGAGCTGATCCGCGTCGACGTGCTCGACGTAGTTCTCTTGGAAGTTGTTGTAGAGCCGGTCGCGGATCTGTTCCCACGCGTAGATGGAATTTGGCTCGATGGTGAAGAACCAGGAGAGCGCCACCCCCTGCAACGCTAGGGGGAGCCCCTTCGCCTTCGTGATGTCGTCCCCGCCAGCGGCTTCGATGGCGGTCTCGTAGACGCGCACGAACTCCCGTGGGTCCGTGTCACCCTTGTACAACTCGATGGCACTCGGGAACTTGAAGTCCTCCGGCCACGCCGCATGCTGCAAGCCTGCGAAGAGTGGGGATTCCGGGTCGACGCGTCGCAGCGGGACACGACCAGACGTCGGGGCGTCTCGGCTGTCCGCCCGCTTCGGCGTGGGCTCCGGCGCGACCATTGGAGTCTGTTGGCTCCGAGCCTTTTGCATATCCCGTACGTCCCCGCGGAGATCCGCCAACCCCCGCTGGAGCGTGCTGAGGGCTGCCAGCAGGGCGTTCTCCACCGTGGTCGTAGCCGGAGCGCACGATGTACCTGGCTGCATGGTCGGAACAGCGGGGATCACGGTCTGCACTCCTGGATTACCTGTCGTGGTAGCGTGATGGACGTCGGAGTCGACAACGAGGCCCATGTTGCCGCCAGGGCCGCTCGTCGCTTCCGCACCGGGCAGGGGGATGACGGCCGCGCCGACGTGGGTGCCGGCGCTGCCGCTTCCGGCCACCCGGTCGGCGCTGTCGACGGTTGTCGTCGTGCCCGCGGTGGGACCTCCCACCATACGCGGGGCGGTGTCGACCGTCGTGGCGGCGGTGGCGGGGTCAATCGTCGTGGGGGCGGTGGCGGGGTCGATCGTCATGGCGTGCTCGCCAACATTCGCCGCCGTCGCGCCCGCGTCGCTATCTGCGCCCACGGCTGCCGACGCCGAAGCCCTGGTGTTGACGCGAGATTCCGTCGCTCCTGCCTTCTTCTTCTTCGCCGCCGATGCTGGAGCTTTCTTCGGTGCCATCCTTCTTCGGATCTTGAGGCTTGCTCTCCGTTCCTCCACACGGACGGCGCCAACTGTTGTGACTACAGACCAAACAGAGAGAGAGAGTATGGTAGTGGAGAGTTAGGTGAGCAAGTGCTTAGGGTTTTCCCCATGGCTGGTATGATATATATATATATATATATATATGTCCACATGAGGAGTGTTTTTACAGCCATACCCTTACATTTGAGTATCCCTCTCAGGGGCCTTTATGTTATTACACATATCCCATTTTGGGCCTTACAACTCTCTTAGCAGGCCGGCTGGGCTTAGGTAGGGGCCACCCCTACAACAATATCCAACACAACGACTACCATACGGAGACAATTACGACACAGACTCAAAAACTAACTCATACGCAAAAACAAACTCATACACGCCTAAATAAGATTACTAATTCTAATAGATATGATATATGCTGGTTGTGTTCTTACATAAGGATCCTTGTCTCTACTCCATGTGAAGAAATAAGACAGTTACAAACTTACTAGAAGACAATGCTAAGAATTAGAACTAAAACCTTTTGTGGTGATCCTTCTAACGCAAAGGAATTACAAGGCGCTAGAGTTCAGTGCCTGCCCATGTGTTGTTTCATCGGTTATGATTTTCTTTTTCCAGTTACTGTTGTCAGCGGCACAGCCAGTGCATGGAACATGCTGGAGAACAATTCTAGTCACATGAGGTCGTTAGGAAACCAACCTTTCTCAAACTATTTTATTTGCATAGTTTGTTCTTTTGATTGATCTGTTTTGTTTTATTACAGGAAAACAAACAGGCAAGTCAATTGTGCACATGAGTCAGGTGCAGCTCCTGAGCTGTTTCATATTGCAATGTCGATTATTTTTGCATTTTTTAAGCTCCACTGGTGGTTGCCATCACAGTGTTCAAGCATACACAACACCAAGCTACTGGCAGTATAGAGGCATTCATGAAGATTTTTTTCCCAATGCATCCTAGGCTGTATTAAGACTGGTTTCTATAAAGCTGAGGAAACTCCTGGGTTTTTTTTCTCTCAATATCATGTATTGATGGAGCACCAAATTGGGGACACCTTTGACCAAGTAAATCACTCTTGCTGTAGGCTGCTCCGTTTTGAGTGTGGAAAAAGGTTCTATGCTATGTCTAGAGAGATACGACCAGGGAAAAAGTGGCCATCGGGGGAAAAAATAACGGTCATCGAGTTTCCGGTTACGAGGGAAAAAGCTGGTCAAAAGTTTGAAGCCAAAATTTGAATTCAAATTCGGTAGCCAGCCGAAAATTTTCGTAAAATTTAGCCGGTTCGCAAACTAATCAAGGTCACTGACACCGGCCTTTCTGGTTAATCACCGGGATTTTTGAGTGAAAAACTATATGTATGTACCTAGAGTCAAACTTGTCGGTCTCTGACATGGTGTCACTAGAGTTGGATAGGTCTCTTTTCAGGTAACTAACCAGTTAGGCCCGCCGTTTCCGGTGTCGCTGCTGCAAGGACACACGCGCGGTGCTGGCTGAGTGCTGAGAAAGGTGCAGGAGAACAAAGGCTACACGTAACGGTTTTGTCGGAATTACAGAAATGCCCCTGAGCCACCAACCCCGCCCGCGCCAGGGGTGTGTCGGTGGCGTCCCCGCGACGGAAGAGAAACGAGATCCACACGCGCACCGAACATGCGAAAAAGAAAGGGGGAGAAACGTACGTCACTTACCAGTGGGCCCGGCTCATGCTGTACCAGTCCCGGACTTCGGCTAGGCTCACGAACTAACCGTGAAGCCTAGGGGTGAAAACGGATCGGATAGTTTCCGCCGGATCCGGACGGATACAGATACGGATTGTGTCGGATCGGATTTTTTTCGGATAGTTCTCGGATCGGATACGGATACGGATACGGATTTTTTTATCGGATACGGATACGAATACAGTAAGCCTAGTATCCGTCGAATACGGATACGGATTATCCGGATAATACGAAAACGGATATCCGAGGGGGGAGGGACTTTAATTTTTATTTTTGATTTTTGGATTTCAGAAAAGCCTGAGAAATTCATTTAAGCTCAGAAAAATATGAAATAAACTCCAAAAATTCCAGGAAAATTCACAGAGGTTCCTGGTGACATTTTGGACTTAATAAAAATATTTCCAACTAATATTGGTATTTAATTTTCATACTTAAAAATACTTTTTAATTTCAAAAGTAGACCTTTAAACTCCAGAAAATCCAGGAAACCAAATAAAAGCCAAATAACTCCAAATAATTAATTTAAAGTAGGATTTTTATAGAAAATCAAAATATCATTTTATTTAATATCTATTTTTTGGTTTTCACTTAATTTACTTTTCAAATCAGGCTTTTTCAAAAACAGAAAATCCAGGGCAAAACCCATGAAAAGACTATGCTTGTTTAGATTTCATGAATGTTTTGACAAGATGAACTATTTACGTATTTTCGTTAATTTTGGATGTATAGTTTAAGAGGTTTTCGTGTTCCGATAAATATTCGTAACCGTATTCGTTTCGATTCGTATTCGATCCGTATCTGTATTCGATATTATTCGTATTTGTATTCGTATTCAAGTTATCCGTATCCGAAAAAAAATATGAAAACAAATATGGTAGAGGCATTATCCGTCCGTATCCGATCCGTTTTCACCCCTAGTGAAGCCAACATTGGCCCGGCTCTAAACCACTTCAACTTCTGACCTTTTTTCTAACTTTTAGCTTATTTAAATCAAAAGTTACTTCAAATGCATTGATTTATAATTTTAATTTATTTTGTTTTTTCTTTATTCCTTTTGCATTATCTATAATTATATAGCATTTTTATTATTTATTATTTTTTTCTCAGAAAATGCTACAGTTGCTACAATATCATTTTAGCCAAAAGCTAGTTAGAGCACCACCAATTACTTCCTTGCATTCCAGTTACTGAGCTATACTAGTATGATTATGTTCTCTTTTTTATGGTTTTTTTGGTTTTGATTTCTCTGGAAGCTGAAACAAACATGCTATTTTTCAAGCAGCTTCACAAAGCTGCTTCTTCAAATAGCTTCCTGAGCGTAAAATTGTATGCATCTCCGTGTCAACGTCTCCACTGTCTCGTAAAGCATAGCCAAAAGCTATCAGCCGCAACAAAAAACAAGGCCTGCACTTTGGCTTGAGCGAAGGCCAAAGATAATGGGCCTATTCTTTTCAGCTTCTAGCCGTTGGCTTTTCTACAGTACCTAGCTTTCAAACCTAGTGTATTTCAAGGGGCTCTAAAAGTCGATTGTATTAGATACTGTAGCGACTTTGTCTAGATCAGCTGCAAACTGCCAAAAGCCATAATCGCGAGCTAAAATCGCATGTGAGTGTCTATCTCTCCGTACTTTTCTCTTGTGAATAGCCAAAAGCCAATATCTCTATCAAAAGCCATAGCAGCCCAAAAGAATAGACCAATATGTAGCTCACCTGTCACTTGAGAGTTCAATTGTGCTTGAATCAAAGTTTGAAATGCAAATTCAAATCAAGGTTGAATTCAAAATTTCAAACCAAGTTTTTACAAAATTCAAAAACCCAAATTTCCTTGGGCTTGGCCCAGCCCATTCTTGCCTCCTCCCTGGCCCACCTAGGCGTCGGCCTAGCCCAAGCCGCCCCTCCCTCGTGCCGTTCGCACACTGGGCCCATCCCACACGTGTGCTGCCTACACCGTACATGCCCTGGCCGGTCCCCACAGCTCGCATTGCCCATCTCCTGTGCTGCAGCAATGTATGGCCGCCTATCCCTGTGCACCAATGTATGTCGCTGGTTTTAAGCCGCCGTGGACATGAGTCGTGTCGCTAGATTTAAGCCGTCGTGTGGCGTAAGAGGAGATCTTGGTATGGTGGATGTAACCTCACTAAGATAAAACTTTAGCGGATGTAAGTTACACTGGGTGATGCATTGTAAAGGTCTTCTGGTGATCTTCTTGATTTATATGTCCAAGAAAATATGTCAAACATAACAAGTTGATTATCTCTTGTGAATAAAGTATAGTCTCTGCAGAGTATAAACTGTTCGAACAACCATATCTACAGTCAAGGGGCAGGCATGGAAATTTGGTCGAGTTAGTATCTATTTTCAAAACATTGTGGGTGGGATGGAAACTTGTCGGTGGATGTAACATTGATTTCGGATTTTCTCTGGGTAGAACCCAATTATCGTGATAATGGGTGGATGTAACCCTTGTAACAAAAACTAGAATATGGTGGATAGAACCATATAACAGGTGGATGAAACCTATGTGTTATAAATATTGCACACTTTCACTTTTTTTTAATAAAACATGGTTTAGTCAAAATGTTGAGTTATAGGAATTTCTAATTTGTTATAGTCTTCAAATTTGCATTTAGCAAATAAAATGATTTGGGTCTACCTTTGTTGAATCTTGTATTTATACTATTACATTATGTGTGTTGGCTCGTGAAGCATTGTTGTTTGTGATCATCCTTACTCACAAAATCTCTTAAAACCTGTGGATCAAGGACACTATATGTACTACGATGCCCCCAAAAGCTGATGGAGAAGAAGATGGAGGAGATTAGGATAGTCTCTAGTAGTCTAGGTCTTACCCTAATCGTGCTAACTAAGTTGGTGTTTGTGTACAATATTATTCAAGTTCTTGGTTTATATCGGTCACACATGTTCTACCCCAGTCGCTTACTTGTGGCGAGATGTGTCCTCCCCTTTTACTTTCGCTTTCGCTTTATGTAATGTATCCATTTAGCCTGATTGGCTCTACTGCAAAATTGACTCGATACGGTTTATTTAAACTCTAATTCTGTAATATTAATGTATGGTATAGTTTATATCATGTATGAAATGATTAAGTGATGTATCTATAAGCACTCTCTATTGATCCAGAGAATAGTGCAATGGTTTCACAGAGAATTCTAAATTGGCTAAATCTGGATCCGACACTATCTAGCTAGGAAGATTATTTTCACATGTCGGCGCTATTTGGAGTAATCGAAATGTAGCGAGGTTGCATTCATTTTTTTCATGAGTTCCACTTTTCATTGTGGGTGATTCAATATTCATATGTAATTTAGAATCTTGAATATTCATATAGTTTGTAAATTAGACGGGATGAAACTAAAGAAAGCACGTACGTACCCTAGAGTGCACTTGTGATTGCAGCAGACCATGATCAATGGAGCAACGATGGTACATCATGTAATCTTCCACTAAATATCCTCTAGTAATAACCACCATACCAATCAGTTAGTCCTATGTCACTTTAGTTGGTCCGCATTGCCGGTCATCGTAATCATCCATAAAACAAAGTTCGGGGACTCTCTGCATGCTCACCTATGCCACGTGTGAGTTGGACGCTCTGGCTTCGACGCGTATACCCGTCGCTCCGGCGGATGCATGCGAGCGTTCTTGTGCCGTAGTTAGCGCGCCGCGGTTTTCGCCTCGTGTGACGGGTTCGATTTATTCCGCTTTTGGAATCCGCCAGTGCGTCCGTCGGGTTAGCGCGGTGTGGTTTTCGCCTCGTGTGACGGGCTCGACATTTATTTCGCTTTTGGAATCCGCGAGCGCGTCCGTCGGGATTTATTTGGCTTTTGGATTTCGCGAACGTGTCCGTCGGTTCGTATTGCGGGGCAGCGTGTTACACTTCGTTCGTCGGCCGGTTTGGTCTGCGACGCGTGTATTCCATCACCGGCCTCTGCGTCGTGGACTTCGCCAGGCTGTTTATTTGGTGTTTTTTGTTTTCGCGATGCGTCCGTTGCTTTCTTTAGCTTCTGGGTTATTCTTTCCCTGTTTACTTCTGGATAGCTCTTGGTTGTGCTTCGTCTCGTGCGTTTCTCCGCTTCCATTTCCACGCGCGTTGGTTTCGATTCGGGTTCTTGTTTCCGTTGTGCTGGGTGAGCGTTATTTGGCTTTTTGGTTTATGCGGTGCTCTGGTTTGTTTTTGGCTATATCTGCCTTTTTGCCTTCTTGTTTGCGTCTCGCTTGCTAGGTTTTCTACGGTTCTTTTCTTTTTTGGGTTCTTACTTGTGCTTGACTTTGTGTGCTCCTGGGTTTGCGTTTGAATGGGGATCTGTTGTCGTTCGTTTATCTTTTTGTTGGATAGTGATGTTTGTGCCGCTCGCTATCTGCTCGTGGGGACTTCAGGAGTACGGCCATTTGTTGCGCGACGTAGCACGTTTTCGTTTTCGGACTATTTGCTATCGCTTTCTCAGATCGTGCCTTTTTGGTTGTGGTCACCTTGCCGTGCTGGCTTTCGTTTTGTGGCGATTCGGCTTCTTATGGATCTTTTAGTTGTTTGTTTTGGGTTATTCACCGTCGCTTTGCGCTCATGGTTGGGCCGTGGTGGGTTGTCTTTTCGTTATTCGCTCGTTGCATTTGCTTGTTTCTTGTTTTGTCCTTCACGTTTCTATTTTGTCATTTTTTTTATGTTTATTCTTACCGTGGATGCTTTGCAGGTACTTACAGTGGTGTTCTGGATTAAATCATCATCCGGTTGTTCCTTGTTTATGCTGCTTATTGCGCATACGAGCTACCAATTGGTTGTCGCTTATCTGGTAATTTTTTAATCTTAGGCTTTGTTGAGTTTCTAAGTTGTTTTTGTATTGTTAAATGTATAGATGTGATACCTTTTATACCGGTTTTATGGTCTCGTTAGGTTTCATTAATATTACACTGTTCTTCGTTTTCTTGTGCAGAATCGTTCTCGACTGGATCGTTGTTGTTCGGAACTGTTTCGGATACCTTACCTCCGGTTTAAGAAACGTTAGTTCTCTTACACTATGTTTAGCCTTCGTCTTTGATACATTGTGTTATGTTTGGTTTTACTGTTTTGTTTTCGTATGGTACATTGAGTCGTAGTTCTCTAATGATGATTGCCTCTTGCGCGTTGTGCTATCTCTCTTCATGTGAAATACCTATTTAGATATCTTATTTATAGATGCGTCGGTTTATATGCTATATATGATACTTTTTATTTCGTTAGTTACATTTGTAAGTGTTTTTTTGAGTATGCCTCAGTTTGTATGCTGTGTTTAGTACTTTGCATTTTGTTATTTATATTTGTTAGTCTTTTTTTGCCTATGTTGTTTATACGAGATGGCCGTTTATATAGGCTATTATGTAATACCATGTGTTGTGTTTTGTTCCATTATACTATTCTGATTCCAATGTAGAATTTGTTATTTTTGATTATGTTGGATTTCTAGATTGCTCTGTTGTTGTTGAGGTTGGATTTATATATACCATTATGTACTGATTATGTTATATCCTTACTGTTTTGTCTTTGATGCTGTCACTATTTCATCAATGCAGGGTTATTCACAGTTGGGTTGGCATCCTTTGACGTTTGGGACTCACTTGCTCTATTCCTTATTTTTCCTTGCTGACTTTCTGCACGGTGATAGTTAAGTTTTTTTTGCCCCTTGCTTACTTAATATGCTGTTTGTGTGGGATAACTATTTATGTGCATTATCAAGTAATAGTTACGTTATATTTAATTATAGCTATTATATCAGCTAGGTATTACATTGTACTAGATTATAGGTTGTTATTCTACTTTCTTGATTCCTTATATAGTTGTCGTAGATCTGGATCTTTACTGCTTTTCCCATTTCACTATTTTGTTGATAAAATGCCGTCTCCGTTATGTAGCCTCTAACTCTTACCATTGTGCTTTTGGTTAGAAATTTCTCTTCTCCTTTTGTTTAGGAATTCCCTTCTTTCCTCATTCACTACTATTGTATGTATACATAGGGTAGTCATTTATATACGATATGATATAACATTTATGTTCTATTCAGTTATAGTTATCTTATTAGCTGCCTGTTATATTATATCAGATTATAGTTTAGTTCTCTCCTTTTTTCGTTCCCTATTTACTTATTATAGATCTAAATCTCTTCTTTTTTTTCTTTAGAAAGTTTTCTTCCTTATTTATCATTACTGTTTCTATGAGATGCCTACTTATGTATATTATCAAGTAATAGCTATATTATATTTGGTTATACCTGTTATATTACCTATCTATTATATTCTATTACATCATAGGTTCTTATTCTACTTTCTTCATTTGTTATTTACTTATAATAAACCTAATTCTTTACTGCTTTTCCCATTTCCTTATTTCGTTGCTAAAATGTCATTACTGTTATGTAACCTATAGCTCTTACCATTGTGCTTTAGCTAGAAATTCCTTTTCTGCTTTTGTTTGCAGAATTCCTTTCTTTCCTCCATTGTTCTTACTCTACTTTCTTCATTTGTTATTTACTTATTATAAATCTAATTCTTTACTGCTTTTCCCATTACGTTATTTCGTTACTAAAATGTCATTACTGTTATGTAACCTATAGCTCTTACCATTGTGCTTTAACTAGAAATTCCTTCTCTGCTTTTGTTTGCAGAATTCCTTTCTTTCCTCCTTCACTGTTCTTACTGTACTTATATACATTACCATGTAACACTCATGTTACATTGAACTATAGTTATTTTATTAGGTAGCTACTGTATTATATCACATTATAGTTTACTGCTTTCCTTTCTTCATTTTTTTTACTTATTATGCATAGTTATTTTATGTTCTACAGCTGAATGTAAAGTTTACATTCTATTCAACTATACTTATTTTATTAGCTAGCTGTTATATTATATCAAATTATGGTAACTCTTTACTGTTTTTCCCATTTCATTATTTCATTGCTAAAATGTCATTGCTCCTTCCTTTCCTCATTCACTATTTTTATTTATATACGATATCTATTTATATACATTACCATATAACATTTATGTAATATTGAGCTATAGTTATTTTGTTAAGTACTATTGTATTATGTCAGACTATAGTTTATTGCTTTCCTTTCTTCATTTTTCCTTAGTTATTATAAATAGTTATTTTATGTTCTACAGCTAAATGTAATGTTTACGTTTTATTCAGCTATAGTTATTTTACTAGCTACCTATTATATTATATCAAATTATAGTTTAGTGCTCTCCTTTTTTCGTTCGCTATTTACTTATTATAGATCTAAATCTCCACTTCTTTTCTTTAGAAAATTTCCTTCTTTCCTCATTTATCATTATTGTTTCTATTAGATGCCTATTTATGTATATTATCACATAATAGTTATGTTATATTCGGTTATACCTATTATATTAGCTAGCTATTATATTGTATTACATCATACATTCTTATTCTACTTTCTTCATTTGTTATTTACTTATTATAAATCTAACTCTTTACTGCTTTCCCCATTTCATTATTTCATTACTAAAATGCCATTGTTGTTATGTAACCTATAACTCTTACCATTGTTCTTTGGCTAGAAATTTCTTCTTTGCTTTTCTTTGAAAATTCCTTTCTTTCCTTATTCACTATTTTTATTTACATAGAATAGCTATTTATATACACTATCATATAACATTTATGTTACATTGAGCTATGGTTGTTTTGTTAGGTTGCTACTATATTATATCATATTATAGTTTATTGCTTTCCTTTCTTCATTTTTTATTTAGTTCTTATCAATCATTGCCGTTGGTTATTGGTATTTAGTTCTATGGATGCATCCCGTTGTGCTAGAGCTCGCCGTCAACAGATTCTACGTGGAAAACAGCCAATTAACTCAGCAGAACCTTCATTAGTGTCTCCAGATGTTTTCCCTAATACCTTCATACCACTGCTTTCACAGTCACCATCACAGCCATGTATGATTTTTCTTAATGTTGTGTGCTCTTTAAACGCCGTCCTTTTTGCCTTTTCCAATTTCCTTTTGAAACTTTGCTATTCTATTGATACGTTTCTTTGGTTTCATGTATTGTTGCGCAGCGCTCATCACAGATGTTACTATGATCCCTCAATTAAAGCGTCGATATGGTTATTCACGCTCTTTATAACAAGTTTTCCGTTTTCAATTACTTTTGGTTTACATTTTTGGTTTACCCTTTGTTTATTTGGCTTCCCTACATAATAGGAGACCATTTTTGCCCATTGGTTAGTTCAGTTGAGGCAGCTAGCAATAGGAAAAAGAGAAGGTTATCCAACCTGCAGCGCAGTGCTGCTAGAACAGGTGTTTTCCTTTTATTATATTCTTCTATAAGATTAGTTGAGTTTTCCATTTTTGCTTCACTCAAGACTTATAGGTTTTTTCATCCGTTGGTTTATATTTGTGTCTGCATTTTGTTGACATTTCAGGTAGCGCTCTACCTTTTAGCTTAGCCCTACTTAAAGAGCCAACCATTTGTTTTTCTAAGGAATATATTTCCTTCTTAAAAGGTTCGCCCATGTTGTTGACTTTACGCCATTGTTTGTTAATGTGTTTTATATCATCGCTACAGTTATTTCTCCTTCCTACTTTTATATTGATCTTAACACCATTCCAGCCACTTATGATAATCGATCATACTATGGTGGTCCAGATTATGAGTGTAATAAATGTGGTGCTATATTTTGGTTCCAAGAAAGGTCTCACCATAGAAGCTCCTCTAGACATCAACGAGTTATTTACAATAGATGTTGCCGTGGTGGTAAAGTCTCTCTTCCAACGCATAAGCAGTTCCCATATCCACTTCAAGAGCTTATTGGTTTTGATAAAGGACCACAGTCAAATCAATTCATGCATTTGATTTGCCACTACAATTCTTTGTTTGCATTCACTTCCTTGGGCGTAGATGTTGACAGAACCATTAACACTGGTGAAGGCCCTTATGTTTTCCGTATAAATGGTGTTGTTCATCACCGAATTGGTTCATTAGTCCCCAGACCGGGTCAAAAACCCCAGTATGCACAGCTATATATTTATGATACACACAACGAAATTCACAATAGGCTGTCTGTTTTTGATAAAGAAGATGCCACAAATGGTGAACCAGACAGTAATATAGTTGCTGCTTTGATTCATATGCTTAACTGTTTTAATCCGTTAGTGAAAGAATTCAGAATGGCACGACATCGCTTATTTTCTCAAGAGAATGCAGAAATTCATATTCGTCTTATTGGTTCATCTGACACCCATGATGATCGGTACTGTTTACCAACTGCGTCTGAACTGGCTGCCCTAATTGTGGGTGATCTATCTTTGGAAAACAACAAATTTGATATCATTGTGGAGACTCGTCCTGGTTATCTAAAACAAGTATCGCCTCTCAATCCTGCTCTACTGTCTCTTCAGTATCCATTATTATTTCCATATGGTCAAAAAGGCTTCCACCTTGGTATTAAATACAGAACTAATGATGATAACCTCACTCCTATGAGAGATCAGGTCTCAATGCTTGAATACTACTGTTATGAATGTCATTATCGTAAAAATGAACCAAATCCTTATACATGTTGTGGCCGCCTCTCAAGTCAAATAGAGGTTGATTGCTATTCATGTATAGAAGCAAACCGTTTATCATTTCATTTCTTCAACCAAGATGTCTTACGTTCAGACACATATCAAGGCATTTCAGATGCACTTGGTGAGGGCACATCAGAAGGCAAAAATATTGGTATTAGGATCTTGCTTCCTGCAAGCTTTACCGGTAGCCCTCGATACAATGCACTCAACTATCAAGATGCTATGGCTATATGCCGTGAATACGGTCCTCCAGATAACTTTTCTACTTTCACATATAATTCAAGATGGTTAGAAATTATGGACGCACTCAAACACGAGCCTGGTCAAAAATATATTGACCGTTCTGATATCGTAACTCGAGTATTCCATATGAAGCTCACTGAATATATTTCTGATATAAAAAATGGCCACACCTTTGGTGTTATACGGGCATGTTAGTCTATTCCTTTCACTCTCAGTATGCTTCTTTCCTTTTAATGCACTACTTTTCTCTCTAAATTGCTCTCTTTGTTCCTAACAGTTTTATACACTATTGAATTTCAAAAGAGAGGACTACCTCATGTTCATACCCTCATATGGCTTGCTAATCATACAGTGGATCTAGCTGCTAAATTCATAGATTCCCTTATATGTGCTGAAATTCCTGATCCAAATATTGACCCACTTGGTTATGCTCTTGTTGAAGAATTTATGATGCATGGCCCATGCGGAAATCTTAATAAGAAGTGTCCATGTATGAAAAATGGATTGTGTTCAAAACGGTATCCCAAAGAATTTAATTCAGAAACAATCATTAATGAATCCGGCTTTCCAATATACCGTCGTCGAGATACTAATCGTTTTATTACCAAGAACGGTGTCAAATTGGACAACAAATGGGTAGTTCCATACAACATGAGCTTATTAAAAAAATTCCAGGCTCACATCAATGTTGAATGGTGTAATAAAACAAACCTTGTGAAATATTTATTCAAATATCTTACTAAAGGGCAAGATAAAGCAAGAATGAGTTTTTCTGGTGCTGTCCAGTCATCAGACACAGCTAATACACAAGTTAGACAGGGCATAGATGAAATTGCTGATTATATTAAATGCAGGTACTGCTCTATTTAAACAATACATTATACGTTTTTTTCAACTATACCTTCCTCAGTTTTTGCTAATGCTTTGATTACTTTCTCCTCTCTTTTTTTGTTATCTCTTTTATCATAGTTCTGTCTGTTTATTAACACTTTCGTGCACAAAACAATTTTCTAGATACTTATCGTCATGTGAAGCCATTTGGCGATTATTTGAATTTGAAATACATGGCCGAATGCCTTCCGTTGAACGGTTAACTGTGCATATGCCTGGTATGAACAAAATTATATACCATGAAGAAACAGACTTACAAGAAATTATTGCTGATCCGAGAGCTCACAAAACTACCCTAACTGAATGGTTTGTTGCGAATCAACAGTTTGTAGAAGCAAGATCTTCTACATATTGTCAATTCCCATCGAACTGGAAATGGGATTCCAATAATAAAAAGTGGATGAAAAGGAAACGGAAAACATCAAAGATTGGCCGTATATATAATGTACATCCAAGCACCGGTGAATTGTTCTATCTTAGAATGCTGTTAATGGTTGTTCGTGGTGCACAAAGCTATGAAGATGTTAGAACTTTCAATTATGTGCGTTATCTTACATTCAAAGAAGCTTGCAAAGCTCGTGGCTTAGTTGGTGACGATACAGAGTGGTTTTTACTCTTTGATGAAGCAATTATTTGGGCTACTCCATATCAACTTAGGCACCTTTTCATGATAGTGCTTTCTTTCTGCAGTGTTATTAATCCGCAGAATCTATTTGATAAATATTGGTGTTTTCTTGCTGATGACATAGCATATAGAATAAGGCAAGGATTGCAAAATCCAGCATATCCAATACCAGCCAGTTATTTGCAGACCCAATTGATAAATGAGCTCTTTACTATTTTCTCAAAAATGGTCTCAACTTTGCTACATACAATGTACGCAGCGAATCAGCATACAGTAGTTCTCCTCCTGGTAATAGACTTCTTGCCGAAGAGCTAGACTATGATAGAACTGTTCTGTCAGCACATGCTGATTCATTATGTGATCAACTCAATGCTGAACAATCTGTTATATACAACAAGATTATAGCGTGTGCAACTCAAAAAAACAGTGGTGCTTACTTTGTATCTGGACATGGTGGCACTGGAAAAACGTTCCTTTGGAAGGCTATCATAGCTACATTAAGAACTAGGGGTCAAATAGTTCTTGCTGTAGCTTCATCTGCAATTGCTTCGCTTCTACTTTCAAATGGTCGCACAGCACTCTCGTAGAAGTTACATTTGGCTTGGTAACTAAAAGCATGTAGAATCATTCAGAAAAAAAAAACTCGTGCATTGTACTAGCTTGATATCACTACTTCAACTAGACAATAGCTGTAGTTACAGCCACTTGCGTTTACTATTAAATTTTTTATATTAGTTAGAAAAACAAGACAACAGAAAAGTCTACCTCGTTTACTCTCGATAGATCTGGATTACAACGCTACGGCTCGTTCTTCTAATTTGTGTTTTCTGGAATCATTTTTTTCTGGCATAGATCGCAAAATTGGTTCCTATCGCATATGATCACCTATTTTCAAACTCTTTATCATCACTCCCATGGTCATCAGCTTGATAAGTAGCACATAATTTTCTGCTAATTGTATAGTGACACATTTTAAGTGTATACCCACTGGTTTTCGGTTACCACCTCTCGCGGCCATGGTCATTTTTTCTGCCCCAGACGACTGGCAGCGCTCGCTGCTATGTGGGCCCCATCAGCCTTTCTTCTCACTCGTGTATGGTCTTAATCATTTCTGAATTATCTTTTTATTCGATAACTCAAAATATCAATCATTACTTTATTATCTATTTTATTTAATATTTATATTTAGATTATTCAATTTATATTAGATCCGTTGCTTCTGCCTCACTCTCCCCGCCGATCCATCACCCCACCAAGGTGCTGCTCGGTTGGGTTAAAATAAGCTGACTTATAGCTGAAATTACACTGTAGTTGGCTGAAATTATACTATAGCTAATAGTGGTTTATTTGATGTAACAAAATTTTAAAAAAATAAAATAAATAAAAAATAGGTAAACCTATCACGGACAATGCAAACTAATACAGAAAAAAGAACCGACAAAAAGCTAAAAAGTTAGAAAAAGATAAAATTTATGAATAGTAAAAAATAAAGCAGAAACCAGAAGCTCCCGGAACAAGTAAACACGATTTTCAATTGTCTTAACAATTGAATTGGATCAGAATAAGAAATAAAAGTAAACGTTCGAGATGAAACAAAGAAAAGAGTTTAGAGATGACTAAAAAAATTTCGAAGGATTTTTTCTAGGTCGAAATGAGAGGAGCCAACCAAAGCACGAAAAATTAAATCAAATCAAAATCAACCTGCCGTTAAAATAACCCACAATTGATCATATACCCTCCATTTAGATGGAAATTTAGGATTTACCCTCCTGGCCCACGTGTCAGTGACTTATGATGACCCCACGTGTCATTGAGATGGGGAGGATAAATCTTGAATTTCTCAACTAAGGGCCTGTTTGGGACTGCTCCGCTCCAAGTTTTCCAGCTCCGCTCCCAACTTCGCCAACCAAACAGGTCTAACTCCAAAAACTCTGCTCCAAGAAAAAGGTGGAGTTGGAGGCCAACTCCACGTTTTTTATGGAGCTCCTCAAGGGGTACTTCACAAACAAAGGTTTCCAAACTCCTCGTGGAGTTGGTGAAAAATTACCCACCACTGCCATTACACGGTTCCTCTCCTACGTACCGATTGGATTTCTTTTTCCTTCTCCGACTTCTCTTCTCCGCCCACCCACCTGCGCGCCTCCTCTCCGCCTTCCCCCCACCCGCACCGGCGCGCCTCCTCTCCGCCTTCCCCCCACCCGCACCGGCGCGCCGCCTCTTCTCCGCCCCCACCCGCGCCGCCCCTTCTCCTCCCCCACCCGCGCCTCCGCCCCCCACCCGCACGCCGCCTCTTCTCCGCCCCCACCCGCGCCGCCCCTCTTCTCAGCCCCCACCTGCGCCGCCCCTCTTCTCCGCCCCCAACCGCGCCGCCCCTCTAATAGGTAGCTGATAAACTGATTATAGCAAGAATTTGTAATCTCAGTTGTGACACATAATTTCATTTCACAAGAAAACATCTTTTTTTTGTGAATAGATGATTTTTTCATGAACACATTATAGATCAATGTTGAGCTTATCTGGAAATTATAGATCCTGCTGACTTGATTCTGTTATGTAGAGACTATGAACCTTGATGGTGAAACAAATTTGAAAATTAAACAAGCTCTTGACGTGACATTGAATTTAGAAGAGGATACTGATTTCAGTAATCTCAGACAAACGATCAAAGAAGCAAGATTGAGAAGAAAATGGATAAAATCATTTACCTGCTGATGTCTTTGTTACTCGTAATTTCATTACTTGGTATGTTTGCTTATGGAGGAGGAGCTTGAGAAGGCTATGTTTGCTTATGGTTATGAGATTGTGCAGACACTCATTGTTGATATAGAACCAGATGAAAAAGTTAAAAGAGCTATGAATGAAATAAATGCTGGTAAGTGTTGTCCTACTTGAGTGAAACTTGGTTTGGAGTATGGACTGGTACAATTTTACCATGAACTCAAGAATATCTTCCATCTAATAAACAATACTATGTTTAATTGTTTAATGTCATTATAGTCCATTTATAATCCTAACTTTGGAATCAGAAGAAGTAATTTAATGTGCCAGGGACTTCAGCTAAGGATGTGATGGACTTAGTTCTGCTCACTCAGTACTTTGACACCATGAAAGAGATTGGTGCGGCATCCAAATCTTCTGCAGTTTTCCTCCCACATGGTCCTGGTGCTGTTGCAGACATTGCCAGTCAGATTCGTGATGGATGTCTTCAGGCATCCTTGAAACAAAGTGATGGATCGTATTGAATGCCTGAACCTAAGTGCACAAGAATTCGAATTGGTGATGCTTGAGAATATTGTGTGAGCTTGTGAGATATTTATCAAGCTTGTAAAATGGTTTGTTGTATTCGAATGATGGACTTTGTTAATTATCTATCATGCACGTTGCAATTTATGGGACAAAAGGATGGAATTTTTTGACCAAAATATTTGTTTTTTGTTTTCTCGAATAAATTAATTACGATTATAATATTTTACATCATATTTCAATTGGCAAAAAAAAATTCAGTTACATATGCTCCGCAGACATCAAAACATACACCAAACATCATTCAGGGGCACATTGGACCTTTCTCAGAGAAACCTCACATTCTTAGAGCTGGAGCTAGCTGCGTGCCAAACGGGACCACCTGCTCTAGGAACTCCACAGTGGAGCTGCTCTATGGTGGAGTTGATGGAGCAGAGCTGGAAAAATTGGAGCAGAGCAGTCCCAAACAGGCCCTAAAGAGAGGTATATGATCCAATCTCCCTTAAAATAATCGCGAGGTTTTATTAATTAGGGCCTGTTTGGTTGGTGCCTAACCTTGCCATGCCTAAGCTTAGGCAATATGTGGCTGCCACAGAAAGTGTGGCTAACAAAATCGAAGCCACACTTGTGGCAAAGTTTGGCAAGAAACTGAGTCTATGACGTGTGGGGCCAGGTGCTAAGAAAGTGTGGCATGCCACAGTTACGCCAGTGAACCAAACAGCTACCTAAACACTGTGGCACATCTAACTTGTGGCTAGGCAACTTTTGGTCAAGAACCAAACAAGCCCTTAATCCCGTTCCTCGCATCGCAAGCGACAGCCAAACCAACTCAATTTGCGGCCTCCATTAGTGCCCTGTCCTTCTCTCTCCCCTCCCATAGCTGAGCACTACCCCTACTACTACTACTAGTAGCAGCGCTCCCGCGAGGCCATCTCCACTTCCGAATTCGGCGTCCTTGGAGCCTTCCTGGGGAGGATTCGAGGTAATGCGGCGTGGCTCAGCGCCGTTGGTTTTCTTGGTTTTGTCCGTGGTGCGGCTGGGTTCTTGATTTGATCTGGTTGGGATGCTTGTGTTCCTTGCAGCGCGGGGATGCGGTGCTGATCCGTGCTCGGATCTTGGTGGGGCTAAGCTGATCGAGCTCGGTTCTCGGTGCGGGTGGATCTTGCTTGCGCCATGGAGGGCGACGCGGAGGCCGTGGTGAGTGTCAAATTGTTGTGGAATTGGGGCTGCATTTTTGTGGTCGGATTTGGTGATTTGTTGGAATTGTCTGAATTTTGATGCATTCGTCTGCAGAAGTCGGGGAGGCACGGGGGCGGGCAGGTGTGCCAGATCTGCGGCGACGGCGTGGGCACCACGGCGGAGGGCGACGTCTTCGCCGCCTGCGACGTCTGCGGCTTCCCGGTGTGCCGGCCCTGCTACGAGTACGAGCGCAAGGACGGCACCCAGGCGTGCCCGCAGTGCAAGACTAAGTACAAGCGCCACAAAGGTTCATCAGTACTGACATATATTCTTCTCTCCCTCCTCTCCATTCCCACTGATTTCGCTGCCTGTAACTTTAGTGATTTAGGGCAAACTGAGAAAGTTTGGATCTGTAGCTAAGAAGAGCAAAATTGCGGATTCTTTTTGTGGATCTTATAGCGTTCGACTCAGGAAGGCTGTAGAAGGCGGAATGTTTCGCTGAATTTTTGGGAATTGGGGTAGGCTAACGCTTCTGCGTGAATTGTGCTGAATTGGGCTATGGACAATGGCTATAACAATATATGATGCTGCATTCTGAACTTCTAGGCAAGAGTAGCAAAGATGATTGAGACGTTTTGTTAAGCCTTTGCTGAACTGTGAATGAATTCTTTAGGGAGCCCACCCATCCGTGGGGAGGAAGGCGATG
The DNA here is from genome assembly GCA_017311315.1 of Dendrocalamus latiflorus. NCBI lineage: Eukaryota > Viridiplantae > Streptophyta > Magnoliopsida > Poales > Poaceae > Dendrocalamus > Dendrocalamus latiflorus. The sequence goes on along the minus strand of CM029630.1, from coordinate 8,208,118 downwards.
ACACTGATGCTGATGATGCCAGTGACTTCAACTACCCTGCATCAGGCAACGATGACCAGAAGCAGAAGATTGCTGATAGGATGCGCAGCTGGCGCATGAATTCTGGGGGTGGCGGGGATGTTGGCCGCCCCAAGTATGACAGCGGCGAGATCGGGCTCACAAAGTTTGACAGTGGCGAGATCCCTCGAGGATACATCCCTTCAGTCACTAATAGCCAGGTTGGTTTTAAAGAGTTTTAACAGATTGTGCTAAAAATATGTCGGGCATGCACTAATGCTTAGTTTCTTGAATTGGATTTTGCAGATCTCGGGAGAAATTCCTGGAGCCTCCCCTGATCATCATATGATGTCCCCTACTGGGAACATTGGCAAGCGTGTTCCATTTCCCTATGTGAATCATTCACGTATGTTTATTTCTTGTCATGATCTTTCATTTATCATTTTGTAACACCTGCTTGAGATGTGAATATGTAATTATTGTTTCTTGCTTCTTGCCAGCAAACCCGTCAAGGGAGTTCTCTGGTAGCATTGGTAATGTTGCCTGGAAAGAAAGAGTTGATGGCTGGAAAATGAAGCAGGATAAGGGTGCAATTCCCATGACTAATGGCACAAGCATTGCTCCCTCTGAAGGTCGGGGAGTTGGTGATATTGATGCATCTACTGATTACAACATGGATGATGCCTTATTGTGAGTTCCAACACCCTCCTCTCAGCACACTATAGAACCTGGTTGAACTTAGGAGTTAGGAGGGTTGCCTTTATGTTTGCACAAGTAGTAAGCCTGTTTTTGGAAGACCACACATCATGTTCTTTTCGTCATGATGTTTTGGTTTGACCATTGGAACACATTCCAAATGTGGCATGCATAGTTACTTCCTAAAGTGCGAACATAAACTTAGAATATGGATGCTTTGGTTTTACATGGACATCAAGTTCCAGTCTAGCCAGTTGGTGAACTCAACGCATTGATAGCTGAATCTTCCTTCTCGAAATAAGTTCCAGCTGTCCTTTTCGTAAGAAAGTACAAGGGTGTAACTCATATTCAACTTTTCAGGTGTAGTTGGATTGAGACCTTCCCCTAAAAAAGGGAACAATATATATCTGCAATTTGACGAAAAAGTGAAATGGCTAGAGAATAAATGATCCGATCATTTCTTACCATGTTTTTTCTCTGACACCTTTTGCAACATTAATTTTCTGCCATCTGAATTACAGGAATGATGAAACTCGCCAGCCTCTATCTAGAAAAGTTCCCCTTCCTTCATCCAGAATAAATCCCTACAGAATGGTCATTGTTTTGCGATTGATTGTTCTAAGCATCTTCCTGCACTACCGTATCACAAATCCTGTGCGTAATGCATACCCATTGTGGCTTTTATCTGTTATATGTGAGATTTGGTTTGCTTTGTCCTGGATATTGGATCAGTTCCCAAAGTGGTTTCCAATCAACCGTGAGACTTACCTTGATAGACTGGCTTTAAGGTGATCTCCTTTTCAGTTCATATGTACTTAGAGCAAACACAAACTTCATTTAGCCATATTACTGATGCTATTTCTATTTCACTTCCACTAACAGGTATGATCGAGAAGGTGAACCATCTCAGTTGGCTGCTGTTGATATTTTCGTCAGTACAGTCGACCCCATGAAGGAGCCTCCTCTTGTCACTGCCAATACGGTGTTATCCATTCTTGCTGTGGATTACCCTGTGGACAAGGTCTCTTGCTATGTATCTGATGATGGAGCTGCAATGCTGACTTTTGATGCATTGGCTGAGACTTCAGAGTTTGCTAGAAAATGGGTACCATTTGTTAAGAAGTATAACATTGAACCCAGGGCTCCTGAGTGGTACTTTTCCCAGAAAATTGATTACTTGAAAGACAAAGTTCATTCTTCATTTGTTAAAGACCGCCGGGCCATGAAGGTGTGTTTGCTTTGTAGACATATAGATATTGATTTTGCTATCTTGTGATCCAATGCTAATGTGTCTTGCAAAAAATCGTTGCAGAGAGAATATGAAGAATTTAAAGTTAGGATAAATGGCCTTGTTGCCAAGGCACAGAAAGTCCCTGAGGAAGGATGGATCATGCAAGATGGCACACCATGGCCAGGAAACAATACCAGGGACCATCCTGGAATGATTCAGGTTAGCATAACCCCAATACAAACTACTGTTACTCAAATGACAGCTAGACATGTTTATATAGGTAGCTATCTTTTACCTCTTGCTCTTTAAAAGCCATTGCTTTGCTAACTCCTCTTTCTGTCTTCCTGATCATTCTCAGGTTTTCCTTGGTCACAGTGGCGGCCTTGATACTGAGGGTAATGAGCTTCCCCGTTTGGTTTATGTGTCTCGTGAGAAGCGACCTGGATTCCAGCATCACAAGAAAGCTGGTGCCATGAATGCTCTTGTGAGTACTTAAGTATTACTGAAGCCAAAATTATATAGTTCATTCCCATTTGTTAGTTCTAATGGCAGATTAATGTTTTCCACAGGTTCGTGTCTCAGCTGTTCTTACTAATGGACAATACATGTTGAATCTTGATTGTGATCACTACATCAACAACAGCAAGGCTCTCCGGGAAGCTATGTGCTTCCTTATGGATCCAAACCTAGGAAGGAGTGTCTGTTATGTTCAGTTCCCACAAAGGTTCGATGGTATTGATAGGAATGACCGATATGCAAACAGGAACACCGTTTTTTTCGATGTACGTTGGCAATCCTCTTTTAAGATTCTCTCGTCTGAATGTATGAATTGATTGATGTTAAGTAATCATAGCTTAATAAGCGATGCTAAGTTTATGGATGCACTAGTTTTTAAATTCGTAACCATATTCAATAATTTTTGGGGTATTCTGTTTGCTGCAGATTAACTTGAGGGGCCTTGATGGCATTCAAGGACCAGTTTATGTGGGAACTGGTTGTGTTTTCAACAGAACAGCCCTATATGGCTATGAACCCCCAGTTAAGCAGAAGAAGAAGGGCGGTTTCTTGTCATCACTATGTGGGGGCAGGAAGAAGACAAGCAAATCAAAGAAAAAGAGCTCAAATAAGAAAAAGTCAAACAAGCATGTGGACAGTTCTGTGCCAGTGTTCAATCTTGAAGATATAGAGGAGGGTGTTGAAGGTACCATCTATACGTTCTTGTGTCTTCTATGGTCTAATTCCTTAGATGTGTACTGTTTTGTCATATGCAGTGGTTGTCATATATATGTGGGGTTGTAACCAACATGTATGCATGCTGACATATATTTTATATGGCAGGTGCTGGATTTGATGATGAGAAATCACTTCTTATGTCTCAAATGAGCTTGGAGAAGAGATTTGGCCAGTCTGCAGCCTTTGTTGCCTCCACTCTGATGGAATATGGTGGTGTCCCTCAATCCGCAACTCCAGAATCTCTTCTGAAAGAAGCTATCCATGTCATAAGTTGTGGCTATGAGGACAAGAGCGAGTGGGGAACTGAGGTAATGTAACAATTCACACATCATCATTGTTTACATTCATTTTTCCTATTACACAATTTGCATAAATAAGTATGAAATTGAGTTGCCAGTCTATGCATGCAATTAATGTTCTAGTTTCTTTGTTTTGGAGAAACAAAGAACTGTTATTTTTCTTGCACTAAGATCATGATACACTTTATGCTGCTACTGTTGTTGCAACTTGCAAATTTTATGTTAAAATTGGCATGAGTAAGGCCAGTTCCTGACTTCCTGGTTAACCGTAATGAGGTTGTTCTGAATTGCAGATTGGGTGGATCTATGGTTCTGTGACAGAAGATATTCTCACTGGATTCAAGATGCATGCACGAGGGTGGCGGTCAATCTACTGCATGCCTAAGCGCCCAGCTTTCAAGGGATCTGCTCCCATCAATCTTTCAGATCGTCTGAACCAAGTGCTTAGGTGGGCTCTAGGTTCTGTTGAAATTCTTTTCAGCCGGCATTGTCCCATATGGTACGGCTACGGAGGACGCCTCAAGTTCTTGGAGAGATTCTCTTACATCAACACCACCATTTATCCATTAACATCAATCCCACTTCTCATATATTGTGTTTTGCCTGCCATCTGTCTGCTCACCGGGAAATTCATCATCCCAGAGGTAAACATGGGCTGCATATGTATATTCTTCAGTTGGAGCTTGAAACCATAACACTGACTGAATCTTTTTTGGAATGCAGATTAGCAACTTTGCTAGTATTTGGTTCATCTCTCTCTTCATTTCAATTTTCGCCACTGGTATCCTTGAGATGAGGTGGAGTGGTGTTGGTATCGACGAGTGGTGGAGGAATGAACAGTTCTGGGTTATTGGAGGTATCTCTGCCCATCTTTTTGCGGTCTTCCAGGGTCTTCTCAAGGTGCTTGCTGGTATCGATACCAACTTCACTGTCACCTCAAAGGCTTCTGATGAAGGAGGTGACTTTGCTGAGCTCTACATGTTCAAGTGGACGACGCTTCTCATCCCACCGACAACCATTTTGATCATTAACCTGGTTGGTGTCGTTGCTGGTATCTCCTATGCGATCAACAGCGGCTACCAATCATGGGGGCCACTCTTTGGGAAGCTCTTCTTTGCTTTCTGGGTGATTGTTCACTTGTACCCATTCCTCAAGGGTCTCATGGGTCGGCAAAACCGCACGCCGACCATTGTTGTTGTCTGGGCAATCCTCCTTGCTTCGATCTTCTCCTTGCTGTGGGTTCGCATTGATCCGTTCACCACCCGCGTCACTGGCCCAGATACCCAAACATGTGGCATCAATTGCTAGGAAAGCAGGTGATTGTAGAGACAGAGAAATAGCACCAATTGTTTTTCAGAATACGAAAGTGCCACGCCATCAATTGTGTTTTAATTTATAAGGGGTGGCTTTATTTACAGCTACGTACAGACCAGAAGGTATTGTTTATCAGAAAGTTACTTCTGTTGATATGTATTCTTTTGTTGGTAAGTTATACTATTTTGTTGAGAGTGGCTGGTTGACAATGTCAAGGAGTTTTGTATGTTATGAAGGACAAATAAGTTACTAGTTTGCATTCTTTCAATTGTCATCGAGTCTTCGTGTCCCGGCGATATCTATGTTGGAAATGCTTAAACTGATTATCCTTTATTTACAAGTAAGCTTGATCTCAAGATTGAGCCTTTGATGTAGAAGCATTTGTCGAATGCTTAAACCATTTTGTAATAAATAATTATGGGTTGTCGAAAAGAAGAGGATCAAAGGGCACTGGGCAGCATGTGTAGTGTGTTGTAATGCAATAGTGACTGCAAGGAAAAGCAGACACATCAAATTTCTTGCAGACAAGAGCCTTGCGTGCATGAATACCAACACTATATATGTCTGAATATTCAGCCGGTTTCAAAGTTCAAAGTTGATAAACGAATCAAAGCTAGAGTTGAAGGTTGAAATGTGGACTTTCCATATTTAAAATTCATACGAACTAAAAGAATAAGAAACACTTGCAACTATTCTCACAAGTTATTGTACGTTTTGTCCGTCATTATACAAGTCTACTGGTTGCTTCAATTTACATTCTCCGTATTCAGAGCTACGAGGAGCAAAAGTGAGGACCAGACAAGGATCAGGAGGGCAAAAGGAGCTCACCTATGCGGCTAATGGCGGACAGAGAATGTCTATGATACCATGGTGGTGATGGATAGCGGTGGCAAGGATCTCGGGTGAAGGGGAGATCAAATGGAGTGGCGCATTAGCTTCGTTTATGCACAGGGATGCTTCCGGCGAGAGGAATCTTACTGGAGCTCACCCGAGGGACGGTGGCTTGGATCCAGAGCTAAACTCCACGGAGCAAGAAGTTTCTCGAGGGATTTTGGTACGTGGAAGGAATGGCGTGAAGTGACGCGGGTGTCGAGGGGAGGCCTCACCAATTTAGGTGACGGCATGACGGACGCGCTCGTTGGCGCGGAAGACGATGGCAGCGTCCTGGCGAGCGCATCGCATTGGGAAGAATGACAAGGCAAGCAAAAGTGGAGGGGGAGAAAGCTAGAAAGAGGAGGAGCGAGGCCGGGGAAGAAAAAGGCGGGAGGGCATGCAGAGCGCTCGCTCTAGCCTCTACTCAAAAGCTTTTTCAAGCTATTTTTGAATGTATCGATTTTTTTAATTTTAGATTTGTTTTAGAGTTCTTAGCTCATTTGTTTTTTCTTTTATTTTTTTTGTATTATCCGTGATGATATAACAGTTTTTTCTTTATTTTTTAACTCTAAAATGACTAACAGTCGTTACAGTACATTTACAGCAAAAAATTTACAACCGAAGCCAGAAGTTAGGACTTTCAAACTAGTTGGGCCGGCCCTTAGTGTGGCGCAGCGAGGCAGCCACGCTGTGGTGCAAGTGTGCAAGCGGCACGGGGGCTGGCAGGTAAGTCCTGGTCCCACAGGCCAACGAGATAGAGGAAGACCACAAGAGAGAGAAGGCGTACTCCAAAAACTAGGGGCTGTTTGGTTGCTAGCCACACTTTGCCACCATTTGCCAACAAAAATTGCCACACTTGCCTAAGTTGAGGTGCTCAAATTCTTTGCCACACCTTAGCAAGCCTAAGGGAATCTTGCCACACTTTTTTGAGTCACTGACGCGTGGGACCTAGTTTGCTGGAAGGGAATCTTGCCACAACTGTGGCTGCAACCAAACAGCTGCCAAGTTGGTCAAACTTGCCTAACCTTAGGCGTGGCAACCTGTGGCAAAGTGTGGCTGGCAACCAAACACCCCCTACGTTTTTAATGCGGAAAGGCGTAAGCTGTTAATGCTCGAAACTTGGCAACAGTTCTTCGGCCAAAATTGGGTGTGGAGTGCTAACGGGCTAGGTGAAGGGCAAGGGTTTAGACCAGATGAGTTAAGAATTTCAAATTGATTTCTGATTATATTACAGGAATTTGATTTGAGCTCAGAAGAATAGCAAAAGAAGTTAACAAAATTAAGAAAAAAAATCATATGCACTTAAGAAATTGGGAAAACGTTTAAAATTTACAAAAATCCCTAAAAATTCATAAAATCTGGTTTAAATATTATTCGGACAAAATTTGAAAGCGTGGAATATTACAACAACACCAGTGGGGGAACCAGGATTTGGCTATGCCCCGGGCTGAACTCTAGCCACCTAAAACTAACGTCAATTTGTACCCATACCACGATATAACAAAAGTATATCATAATTGGTTAATTGTATTACTGATATGAAACTTGAGTTCAATACTAAACAAGCAAACATAAAGCATAATACGAAGAACATGGCATGATCTCAAAGTACAAAAAATGTAACATAATAGAGATACAATTTGAGTACCTAAATTACGATGAATTTCTGTTGAAAAATAGGATGACAATGTCTTCGCCCGCTTCATTTTGTATTGACTAAAATAACTCCTAGTTTCCTACAACGAAAATTCAGATTTTTTTTAAGACATAAAACACTAATATTTTTCAAGAGCTATAATACAAGAACAGCTAGGATCAGTTCACAATTACAGAACACAATTCATCAGGACATCATCAATTCACTTATTCACATTTCACTGATTTCATGCTAGTTGGGAAAGCCAGTTGGGAAAATTACATAAACACAATATTAACTGATATCATCAATTCATCATCACATATTCACATCATGCATTCATCATTCATGCTAGTTGTAGTTGGGAAAGCCATTTCACATTTCACATCGCAAGTCTCACCTGGCGCGCGCGTGGCGACGAGGCCGGCCGGACGTGCTACCGCCTCCGCAGGACCGCAGCCGCGCCGAGACGGGTCGAGACTCGGGAGGCGGGGCGGCGCCGAGACGGGTCGGGAGCGACGGGAGGCGAGGCGGGCGGCGCTGGATCTGCGCCGGGAGGCGGGGAGGCGCTGGATCTGCACTGGGAGGCGGGGTCGGGCGGCGGGGAGGCTAGGGTTTCCGCCCGAAAATGCAGAACCGCTGAATGCTTGGGCTGCTGAACTGTTGAATGCTTGGGCGCGCCCGTGCGGAGACAGTGGTGGGCTACCTGGGCTGCGTGAAGACTGAAGACCGTGGGCCACTGGGCCGCGCGGAGACCGAGCTGAACTGTGAAATATACGTGGGCTACCTGGGCTGAATATTAATACTAATACCTCGGGCTGATCTGGGCTATACACTATAAATTTTCTCACGCCCCGGGCTGAAGCCCATCTTGCCAGGGGCCCAAATCCGCCCCTGAACAACACGTTCATATATTCTAGTGGAAAAAGTTCATATTTGGTCTTTGTACTTTCGACCTGGACTAGTTTCAATCTTGTACTTTAGAACCGGGTAAATAACCCTCGAAGTTTGAAAACCAATGAAATCAAGTCCATACACCGCATGAGAGTGGTTTTGGCGATGACGTGGCGTTCAACATGACAGAAGTAGTGAGCCACAGTCAGCAACCTATCTCCTCTCATAAATAGCTTTTCGAAGAGGATACGCTGTAGCTTGGTTTGCTTGGTACGATGATGTTGTTCTCCCGCCCGTCGGGTTTGATTTTTTAGGCCCTGTTTGGCACAGCTTTACCAACAGTTTCATGAGTTGTTGTGAGCTGTTTTTTGCTAAACACCATTTTTGCAAATAGCTTCACCCATGAAGCTCCTTTTTTTGTGCTCTCACAAAGGAATAGGGAGAGGTGAACCTGAAAAAAAGTAGCTTTTCACAGCTCTCTCCCTCAGGCCCATATTCCAAGGAAGCGAATGTCCCTCTAGTTCACAAAAATTTACACGTATTTGCCACTCTCTCCCTCAGGCGTACGCACCGCTCAGTTCACAAAAATCCCGTTCACTTTTTTCTTTCGCGTACGCACCGCTCTCTCCCGTTCACGTATTTTAATTTTTTTATTTTTTTATTATTTTAATTTTTTAATTCATACTCATTCAAATATATTATTTTTAATTCATATGACCATATACAAATATACAACTCCAAATGTTAGAACAAGTCAGGTAGACAGGGGCATCTTGGACAATTGACCTCTCTCAGCCATGCATGAAGCTGTTTTGCCAAACAGTTTTCTAAAACAGCTTTAGCTTCACCGGTGAAGCTGCTCGCGAAGCTGAATCTAAAAAAAATAACTTCACTAGTGAAGCTGAGCTGTGCCAAACGGGGCCTTAGATTGATACGGAGTGGTATTCCGTAAAAGGAGTAGTGCTTCTATGCATCATCTTCCTAACATAAGTTGCATAAATCTCGAAGCAAGAGAAGATGAGTAAGTAGTCACCGTTCACTCTCTATTCATGTGTTAGACAGTGACGCATGGAAGCAGCAGTGTACAGTGTTCTGGCCGTACGTGTTCCCATCCAATCCGACGCGGATCTGGCTCAGCCACGCAGCTTTTTTAGGTCGTACAGGTACTTGCTACGCTTTGAGCTTCTGACTTTTAATTTATTTTATGTTATTTATAAATTTCTTTTTTATACTTTTTGATTTTTTACTTTTTTTACTGGTTCTTTTTTCTCGTATTTATTTGTATTTATTTACCTGTATGTCTTATCTAAATAATTAGAATAAGATACACATATATACGTGTTCAGTAAAAAATATGTCTATGCATCATAAGCCCTTGGTGCCTTTGTAAACTTCCTAAACGTGTGTTAAAGAACGTGCACGCGTGTGTATATGTGTGATGGTGTGAGTGGGTGTGAGTTGTGTGTGCATGTCTGCCATATAACCTCTAAAAAAGCTTTTGGAACATGGGACTTTATAGAACCGTTGGATATTCTATGGCCAATATGACATATATGTGCGGTGGTTTGCACATAAGCACAATTGCCACGTGGGAAGCCAACTTAGCGCACAAACCACCCTGTATCTGGTTTAGATCTCATTTGATCTGGTTTTGAAACTTCAGGGGTTATTAACCCGGTTTTATAATATAGAGTTAAAATTGGACCGAGTTAAAAGTGAAGATATCAAATTTGGACTTTTTCCTTTGCTGTAATTGTGGTAAACTGTATTATGTTGTAGAACATATTATCTTTGCTCGGCACCGTAATAAACATGTGATGTTAATAAGAACTTAGAAGGTTACACATCCTGTTGAATGCATAACTATTAACTGTATTATGTTGTAGAACTTAGAAGGTTATATTGATACAGGCGATCTGTCCTGACATCATTGGGCAGTCCTCCATTGTTAATTAGTGTTCCTATTGGTGACATATCCAGTGTTTAGCAGATTCCTTTTCATTATTTAGGTTCCTATGATAGTCCTTTTCAGTTTCCACATCAGGCTTTAGGTCCGTTTAGATTTTTAGTCAGTAGCAGGTTTGTTTATGAAAAGATTTGCTACTTTTGCTTTCAGTATGCAAATGTTTTTAAGCTCATTTACCCTTTATTTTGATCTGTCGTTCTTACGTTTCATATCATAATATCTTGAAAACGTATAATCGAACTACCTTGGGCTTCATAATTTCATCACTGATGTTTGCATCGCATTGAACAAACCACTGCTAGGTTTAGATGCTGCTGGTGCTATTCTTCTCTCATGAAATGAAATAAGGCCGTAGGATTGAAATAACCTGCTCAATAAAGCCACTGACTATCGATCTTTTGCTAGTCAGTTACCCATATGACTGTTTCCAGCAACTAGCAGTAAGGTTCCAGCTCTTACCTTCTGATCTGGTACAGAAAATTTAAGTTGATTTGAAGTTCCATATCTACTCCAATTAGAGAGAAGAAAGCTACTGACTATATTTGAAATGCCCTGAAAATTTCAAAATTTTTGAATCTTTTCCTGGATTTTTGAGTGAATTTTGAAATCTTTTCCAATTCAAAAATTTCCAGCAAATTCCGCTTTCCTTTCTCGGCGATTTGCTTTCTCAGTTCGTCGGTGCCTTCTCCTTTTCCATCTTTTCCTTTTGGTCGCGCTTGCGCCGTGCGCGCAGCTCCGCCTCGCCGGGCGCTGCGCCAGCTCGCCGTCGCCGCCGTTCCCGGTCGCGCCAAACCCCCGTCGTCTTTTCCCCTGTTCCCTTGGCCCCACCCATCAGCCCCTGCCTTCCTCCCCTCCCCGCGCTTCGCGCCATCGCCCATCTCGGTTGCTCACCTGCTCCCGCGCGCCATTACTCGCCGCAACACCATGTCACCGCCCTGTTGCTCGGATTCGACACCCCGTCACTCCATTAGCTCGCATGTCCCGCTTGCTAGAGCAGCAGCTCGCCAACTTTGCGCCCATTCCTCACCTCGGGCAGCGCCGAACCGCCCTTTTGCCGCCTGCTCTCCTCACTTCTTTTTAAGCCCGGCCGACCTCACCAGAGTGTCCACGCTACTCTCTAGTACCTCCCAGAGCAGCCGATTGGAGCCTGAGCCACTACATTGCTACCGGCGAGCTCCCTTAGCTCCGGTGATCTCCCGAGCCTCGCTCCTCCATTTCTTCTCTAGAGTTCGATTGCATTCACTAACATGCTCCCCTTTGCTTCCTGATCACGCTGGTGAACCCCATTGGTTGAGAGCTTCACTCCCCTGCCCTGTCGGTGGAGCTCGCCATCGACCGAAGGGAGGCCGCTGCAGACAGCTCGGCTGAGAGCTCCTCAGCTCAATCCAACTTCGCCATCGTGTTCCCTCGCCCCAGAGGTGCTCCAGACACTGCCAATTTGCCCGGAGCGCCGCTAATGGCCTCTGGTGCCAGAAAGTCGCCGCCGGTTTCTCTTCGGCCATTCGCCGCTGTTGAGCCTCGCCGTCCATCCCAAGCCCCAAAACGAGTTCCCCATCTTCTTGGGAACCTCTTGCTACCCTTGGTTTCCGCCGGAAGGCGTCGCTGGTGCTGTTCCGCTCGAACCATCGTTCTTTGCCTCACGGCGAGAACGACAGGCGAGAGGTAGACGACGACGACGTGGACACATCTTGGCCGTCCACGTCTTCGTTGCCGTCTAACCTCAGCCTTCGGATGGTCTCGCTTCGTGGCCGTCCGATCTCACTTACCGCTTTCAATCCGGGTCGTTCACCACCAGCGCATCGTCGCCGCTCGTGCTGGCCACGCGTTGTCCATCCAACACGGGTAGGCGCACACGTGCGTGGGTTGAAGCAGTGTGGCCTGCTTGGCCGCACCGGCCGCCTCGTGTGTGGGTCGCGCAGCCCGCTCGGCCGCGTGGGCTGATTCCTGCTCCCGGGCCGCACTGTAGCGGTGGGCTGGCTCGACATTGTTCATAAGGATTTTCCAGAATTTTCCAATTTCTAAGAATCTATGAGAGACCATGTGGTTGAGACCCCATGTGTGTGATGAGTAATTGACATCGGTTTAGGAAAGTCGAGTTTGATTTGGTTGGTTCAGTCCTTGACGTTGCGTGGTGCAATCGAGCTCGGTCGGACTTGGTCAAACCTGGTCAAAATGGTTAGGATGCATATTATGTCGACGTGTCAGGTTTGGGCTATTTCATTAATGCATTTATGCTTACATATATCGATCGGTGCTATTTGATGGGTTTCTTGTCTGTGTTGGCTGCAGGACGTCGAAGCGGAGTCGTAGCGAGACACGAGGTGATTGGACTAGACACGGGCGGTGTCGAGGTCAGAATGGTCGGATGTGTCGAAGACGGCGGAGACTCGAGGTGGTTGCGAGGCTTGGACGACAAGGAGCGCGGAAGCTTCCCAGAAGGTGCAGGAGGGGCGAAATGGTAATTTCGCGAGGCTGCAAAAGCGGGAGCGGGCTTCGTTTGGGTTTAGCGGGCGTAACGGGTTGGAGACCCGTTAGCCAAGGGCTATAAATAGGAGGGAGTGGCTGCATGCCCCCTCATGGATTTTAGGGTTTGAGAGGTTGGTAGGGTGTTGCTTTAGTCAAAATGAGCTTTGGAGAGTTTGTTTTGGCTTTAGGCTTTAGTTGGTGAGGCTTTAGTGGTTGAGAGCAGGAGGTGAGCAGAGGGTGTTCTGTGTCTCCTTCGATGTGTTCTTGAGTCCCCTCTCTAGCAAGCATGTATGGGTGTGTGTTCTTGAGACTAGAGGTGAGGGAGAGGATGGATTGAGCTACTATGTAATCATTTCTCTTGTTCTAATGTCCATGCATTTGGGGACTCCTCTGTATTCATTATTTTTCATGAATGAAATCTCTGAAGTTTTATTTCTGTCTCATGTTCGTTCTTCGTTCATCCCTTTTGGAGTGATTTCTTGATTTTCTGTATTTAAGTTGGCTCTAGCTGGAAAGGTCCAAAATGGGTTGCTATGACATGCGAGATGCTCAAAAGCCATTTGGCTAGTTGATCCTAAGAGCAAACCAAGTTTAATTTCAGTTCTTCCCTTGGAGCCTTCTCTGTTCTTCAGTTGCTTTTCTAGGGTTTTGGTGTTGTTCTTGATTATCTTCGTGTGATGGCTTGAAACTTGGTTTCTAGAGTCCTGAGGCTATCAATTAACTTCCCTCAAAGTTTCATGGCCAGAGGATCAAAGATTTGGAGGAATTTGTATTTTGGTGAAGCCTCTATAGTTGTTCAGGTTTTGGACTTTCTAGGGTTTGAGGTGATTCTGGATTTCCCTTGAGAGAATGTGCCCAAATTTGAGTTTCAAAGTCATAAGGCTATTCACTAGCTAACCTCTGAGTTTGATGGGCAAAGGACTAGAGATAAGGTGGAAATTTGAGTTTTTAGGATGCTCCCTGTATTTTTCAAGTCTTTGGCCAATCTCTGAAATTCTTGGGCTTTTGTTGGTTTATCTAGTTGTTTAAGGTCCTCTAGTTGTTTAGAATATGGTCTTACTCTTTTGAGCAGAGGAGAGTTGGAGTTATTTCCTCTTTTGCCCAAAATCTGCATTTCTGGAACTTCCTGCGCAGGCTGTTGCTCTCTGCCCAAAACTGATTTTCAGTTAAGCGGTCAGACCGGAGTATGTATTGCGGTCAGACCGGCTTTTGGCCGGCAGCACAAGACCGGTCAGACCGGCTTGGCAATAGCGGTCTGACCGCCTGGAGCTTTCAAGTCTAACTGCCCATTAGGGTTTTTGGAGGTGCCTTTTGTCTGTTGTCTTCTTTGTTTTGGGTGCTTCTTTTTGCTCTTCTCCCAGTGGGTGTTTGGAAGTCTTTTTTTTCAGAGTTCAAGTGTGGCTTCGTTTTCATAGCTTTGTATAGCTATTGAAGAGGAGTTTCTTCAGGGATCCTTTTGGGGGCAAGTTTTAAGTTGCGACATTCACCCCTCCTCTGTCGCCATTTCGGTCCAACAATCTAGAAAATCAAATAAAATCCCAGAAAATTCTAGAAAATCCCAAATATTCCCAAATTATACCATTTTGATCATTTCAATGCCATGAACCCATATTTGACCTCCAATCCACCAAATTCTTCCCAGACAAATTCAAAAACCCCTCCATTTGAATTTATTGCATTTTACTCCTTTTTGTTTAGATTAAATTTTCCTCACTTGATTAGGCTCAAGCCAGACTTATGCTATTTTTGTGTGTTTATGCTAGCATCAGAGTTTTCGGAGGCGACGGTACAAGGACAAGATCGAGGACCTGTCGGAACCCGGTGTAACGACTCCTGGATCCTTTGTGTAAATCGCACTAGTCCAGGATCAGCTAGTGCACACAGTACAACAAAGATAAATACCAAGCACAAATGACTGATTATATTAAATAAAAGGGTACGGCCTTATGGCCAAGTCTTACATCAACGCCCATTGGCAAAAGTAAATAAAGCAAATAACTGCGGAAGCAAACTGATAAAAGCGAAGCCCAAGCCTGCCCACAGGCAAACGACAGTAAGACGCGGCCTACTCGTCCAGATCTTCACCGTAGTTGACGTCTTCCTTCTCTGTGTGGAAAAAGCAAGGTGAGTACAAACTTGTACTCCGCAAGTCACACGGAAAATGCACCATAATGATAAAGGCTCCAATGGAAGGCTTATAGGGTTAGTTTGCATAAAACGGCATTTAAGAAATACAATAAGTAGATTGAAATTGCTGAATTTAATACAGTAAGTAAAAACAATACTTGTAGTAGAAAGTAATACCGTCAGTGCCGGCTCCGACCAAACACCAACCTATCCACGGGCATCCCACCCGGACCATCTTTTCCAAAAGCTCACGTATGAATTTCATCCATCCACACGTTTCCAAACACTCGCGGATTCCATCCATCCACAAGTTACCATCCTCTCATGGGTTCCATCTACCCACAAGGTTTACATTCTCTCATGGATTCCATCCATCCATAAGGTTTTCGAAAACATTTTGAAAATCAAAATCTAATCCATGAAAAACTTTTACTCAGCATGCCCATGACCGTGGGCACGGCTATCCAGGATAGATTATACACTCTGCAGAGGTTGTACAGCTTTACCCACAAGACACGATCATCCCATATTGCCACCGGGTTACACACTTCCTTAGGTGTGCGGCGAGGAGTCGTGACAAGGCCTTTACAATGCAAAGCCTTCAACCTGGTCGAGCCAACTCTAAGGTTTCACCCCAGTAAGGAATCCACCAGACCGGGACCCCGTCTTGAGCCTAGACGAGACTTTTCATGGCTTAACCACGCTCGCCCAAGTGAGACTTCACATGGCACCAACCACGCTCACTTTCAACCTACGACTTGACTCAGGTTGGGACTTCACAAATTATTCAGCCAGGGCTGTCCCATACCAGCCATATGGTAGTACGATTAGGGCTTTGCAACAGTAGCTCACAGACTGATCCTTAATCTGACTCAGGCCCAACCACATACCCCTGTGCACGACAATCAACCACTGCGGCTCCAACCAACAGGGCATGCCTGCACCCACCACTCTAACCAATTGTCTAAGTCTAAACCAGTTTTATATTTGCTTTCAAAATAATTTTATAAAAATCCTTGACTCACCAAAGTCAAGAGTACATATCATTTTATGTGAAAATGTTCGTCATTTCATGTGAAAGATATCCCAAAATGAGTAATATGACTAAGCAGGACTAAGCATTTGATAAATAATTCCCTAGTCATACTAATGTACCAACTAGGGTTTGATCTAGGGTGACAAGGTATAAGAATTGGCAACGTCAAAGGAGGAATTTAACAAGTAGGCATTAACTAAATTTAAAACTTAATTGAAATACGCTGAATAAAAATATGCATGCAACATAATTTAAATCAACATAATTTTATTTTGAAAACTGGGATCAACATGATCAAGAAGTGTGACTTGCCTTGCTCTTCAAATTGGTTTGAATCTTCGTCGAAGAAATCTCCCGAATCGTTGAAGTCTACACGTGAAAATAACCCACCAAATTCAAATAAATTAAAATTAAATTCAAATTGACTTCAAACATTTTAATTGAGGCCTGAAGTGGATAGAGGGGAATTTTTGATGAATTTAGAAATTTGAATGGGCCAAATCAGAGTTAGGATGAAGGAGAACGGGCTCCGGGATGTTTAAAAAGAGGGAAAAATGGAAAAAGAGATTTTCTGGGATTATTTTTCTAAAGGAAAATCTGAATTATTGCGTCAGCACTGATTTTATTTTTCAGCCGAATTATTTTTCAACTGAAAATTCGGATTAACTGCGTCAGCGTGACGTCAGCCAGGGGAAGGGCCGACTGACAGTGGGCCCATGGTCCATGGACCAGGTCCACGGAGAGGGGGGAGGCGCTGAGGTGGCGCTGACGGGGGTGGGACGCACCGAGGTGGCAGGGGACGTGGTGCCCACGTCAGCTTCGGCCGCTGACGTGGCCAGGTCGACCGGAGGGCGCACAAGGAAGCGGGCCTCGTCGGCGCTCTGGCGGGCGGCGGCCGACGGTGAGGGCGGCAACAGGCGGAGGAGACCGAGGGGGACTCGGGGGTGGGCGCAGGGGTTACCGGGGGTGGCCGGATTTGGCCGGCGGCGAGCACCAAGCGGCAGCGACGCTCGGTTCTAGGCGGCGGGGACTCTCCGGCGACGAGGAGGGGCGGCCGAGGAGCGGAGGGGGTTGGGGGCGTCGCGGATTTCTCGCCGGAGTGGGGGAGAGGCGGCGGCGGTTGCGGCCGATTTGGGGGAAGTGGGGAACGTGCGCGGGTCGTGCGGGGAAGGAGACCGGGTGGCGCGTGAGGGGAGGCGACGTGGGGGCGCGGCCGGGTAGGGCGGGGTGGTGGTTGCGCAACGGCGGCGGCGGTGGGAGGAAGATGAGGGCCGTGCGGGAGGGATGACAGGTGGGGCCGGGGGCGCAGAAAGAGAGAGAGGGGGCGCGGGAGGCTGCCGGGTGGGGCCCGGTCGGCAGAGAAACGGGGGAGAGGAGAGGGGTGCCGACAGGTGGGGCCGGGCGGTAAGAGAGAGAGGGAGAGAGGGGCGGACGGGCTGGATGGGCCGGGAGTGCGGGGGCGGGGAGATCTGGGCCGGACGCGTGGCGGCCGAAGGGAGGGGGTAGGCGGGATGGCGTTGGCGACGTGGGCGGCAATCTGACCGTCCACGTGGCGGCCGGAGGAGGGGGTTGGGGTTTTCAATTTTTGATTTTTGATTTAAGCTTTTCAGAAATTGCCAGAAAATCCAAATAAGCTCAGAAAAATATGAAAATACTTCCAAAAATCCATAAAAATACAGAGAATCTCCTGGACACATTTTGGACTTACTAAAAATATTTCCAACTAATGTTGGTACTATAATTTTATACTTACAATACTTTTTATTTTCAAAAATACATTTTTAAACTCCAGAAAATCCAGGAAAGCAAATAAAGGACAACTAAAACCAAATAATTAATTTAAATTAGAATTTTTATAGAAAATCAAAATATCATTTAATATTATTTTTAGGTTTTATTACTTTTCAAATCAGGCTTTTTCAAAAACAGAAATTCAGGGCAAATCCAAATTTAAAATTTAGACACAAAAATACTTATTTTAATTTTAATTTAATTAATTTTTATTTATTTATTTTTTTATTTTAATAAAAACCTGGGCTGTTACAGGACCCGAGGTTTACGATGTCGCTGAGCTTATAGAGTATCAAGGCAAGTTGCAAATTCTTGATCATATTGAATCCCATGCACTTAGATTATGTACTTATGGTATTTGCGTTATTATTATTTGTGAATTGTTAAATTGCTTAAAATAAAGTGTTTAGAATGGCATATTAATTAGTTAATTCCCACTACCGATAAATGTCATGTTAAATTGTAGCCATGTCCTTGAGAGCCCTAGCATTATTTAAATATTGTATAAATACTTGTAGTATATTTCATGCAAGTTTCACACTACTAAGGTTGTGTCCACGGGCCAGTAGGTTTAGAAAGTTGGGATTCAGGGGTAAAGGAGCTGTGGGGCACCGCGAGACGGTCTTCGTCCACCACTTTACCCTAAGGTGGAGGTTGGTTGCCTCGTGAAAAATGTAAAGACTAGACCCTTGCGCCGAGCAAATGACATACTGATCGCTCAACCACAGGTGTTGACTTGTCAACCCTGATTTAGTAGCTGCTTAACTCGAGTGAAACCCTACATTGGTAGTTGGTGTGGATCGGCAGATTCATACTAAACAACGATAGGTCTCCACAACTCGGGCTCGGCGTTCCGTGCTGGCCAGTGGATACCCGACGTTGTACGAGTCCCTAATCTATCGAGTAGAGTGTATACCAAGGATTGAATAGTGAAACGACCCGGTTCCTTAACTCAGTCATGAGGGTTAAGAATGCTTGTGGGTAAAGTTGGGCAACTCTGCAGAGTCAATTAAAAGGTATTCGAATACGCCGTGCTCCTGATTAATGGAGTTGTGTTTATTAGGTGATTCCAGCAACGAGGCATAAGTAGTTTTCATAAGTGTTTTAGATTGAGTAGGTGGTTAATCAATTTTGAAAGAAACCCCTTAGTCTTAAGGAGTAGTCTTTGGTTTTGGGTTTTCAAAAATATTTACAAATAAAAGTGCATCCACTCAAATTAATAAAACAAGAATACTCCCATCCTTTGGTGATCCGTACAAATAGCTAAAGTAGGGTTTTCCCTTGTGACTTGCTGAGCTGTTCGGCTCACGGCTTGCTAAACCCTTCAGAGTATCAAGAAGCCGGTGAAGGTTTGCCAGTCGAGGAAGCTCCAGAAGAGCCGTTCTTCGATGAGGATTCGTGGTTCTAGGTCTCAGTCGCGCTCGAGCTTCCTGGTGTTTTGTGTATTGTAATATATTTCGGGCTTGCACGTCCGCTGCAGTAAAACCTGGTTGGTAAACCTTATATTATAATCTAAGTTGGTTCTTTTGCTGAAAGTATGTTTTGTAATGATATTCTCTTGCTCGACGCTCCGTAATTGGCCAAGCTTGCGTAGTTGCGGAATGCCGAGTCCTGGCGCCTCTGAAAACGGGGGCGTTACAAAATTTATTTAAATATGAATAATTGGGAGTACATTATGTTGAAAAATAAGGCAATATTTTAATTCCAAGTTTTATTAGGAGACAAAAACAATAAACTAATGATGCAAAACTCAGAACTAACAGTAGGCTACTCAACATACTTCAGAATATACTCAAGAAATAATATAGTAACCAAGTCGAACGTGCGTGCGAACGACTTACTTGTTAGCCTGATGAAGAACAGGAAGCCGCGCAGGCTTGACGCAGTGCAGAACGTAGATGACGCAGTGTAGTGAGCGGTCGCGCAGATGCGCTGCCCAGAAACCTTATTGCCGCCCCCGTTCAGGTACTCTCTGCGGCAACGGTTCGGAGATAGCCGCTCGATAGACAGAACCCTCCTCATACCATCTCTTTCCATATTTAAGGAGTGGGGATTACTCCACCTTATAAATCGGAGTCTTCACCCTGCCTTAGCAATATGGTACTAAATCATGCATGCTTTGGAATTAAGGAAATATGCCATAATTAAATGGACCAATTTCTAACACATTACATGTATTATTTAGTGCACTACAAGTGATCGACAGCAGGAGGATTAGGGCACCCAGGTCAATGACGATGCAAACCTCCAAGTACTGTTTATAGCACCGTACAAGTTTGCGACGTTGATGATGATGTCGAACGCTTCAGCTTCCTGATTGCTGTCTCCTAAGCATCCTATGCAGACCTCATGATCTAAGCCACACGCGATGCACGAACCGTGTCCCATTCTGCGTCTCGAAGCCATACTGCCCAGCCTTCATTGCGCACCCCGTAGCCTGTACATATCTGGATGTTTTCTAGCTTCAATTAGTAACTTATAATCTTTACCAACAATTCAGTTAGACTAGATTAATAGTACCTCCGTGTCAAAACATAAGTCGTTCTAGGATCTATATTGATCAAATACTTTTAGGTTTGACCATTAATATATAAAGAATTGTCAAGATTGACAATATGAAATTGATATCATTAGCCAAGATTGACAATATGAAATTGATGTCATTAGATACATCATAAACTATACTTTCATAATATATAATTATTTTTATTTGAAATAATATATTTTCATAGAAATTGCCCGTCAAAATGTCATCTTAAAGACTACGTCAATATAAACAACCTATATTTTAACACGGACATAGGATATTTGGTTTCTTCCAAAGTCTTATTGCCACTCTCTATCTATAAAGCTGAATCTTTCCAACATCGAAAATCTTAATTCTTGATACCCATCATCCAAGGAGGAGTTGTATATATAATGCTTGCGTTGAGAAGCCACATGTCTGCATGATAGGATGCAAAATTTCCCCCTCCAAATCGTTTTCTAAACGGTTCACGAGGTTTAGAGAGAGCACAGAAGGCATGTGAGAGGAAAACTTCATTTCTTCATCTCATGCAACCAGCATTGGTGAATACCAAACAAATTGATATTGCAAGGGCCATAAATACTTAAAAAAAAGACAATTGATGCGTTGCTGTTGTTGGTTTATTTGCAGTGTGACCGTGTGAAGCGTGCGTTAGTGACTTGAATTATGTGATGCTTCTCTCTGCCTGCTTGTTTTGTTTCTTTTGTCTCTGGCAAAACCCAATAAGGCTTGAGTGTCCTCCAATAATTTCTAGGACTCGTTTACTTCTGGTTATGATTGAAGTTAGCTTGTCGTTCTTTTGGACTGTGACTTAAGTTAAAATTTTTGAATTCTGACTGTTAGTGAGGAAGAATACGGAGAGAGACACTTGCGTACAATTTTGATCGACTTGTAAACCTCATATTAAAAAACACTTTATTTGAAAGCTAGTTACTTAGCATAAAGCCATAAGTTGAAAAGAGCGTGCCCCTTGAATACAACAGGTGTGCTGTTTTTGAAAGATTCTCTCCGTATCGACTGTTTCCTAGCTTATGCTTGGAACTTAATTTGGAGTAACTGTTTGTTAAAAATTGAAAATAAAGACATTCTTTTGTTAAGTTTTCAGATACAATCACGATTAATTGAATTGACGGTATACCTTCGTGCATAAAGTCCATTTCCATGCATTTGTCCCCCCTAAAAAACAAAAAGAATATAAGAATACCTTGGAGTCAAATTGCAACAGTGGTGACTTCGACGAGGAGTAGAGGAGAAAGAGGGAAAGTGAGATGACGAAGGGATACAGAAAGCGAGATGACGAGAGAGCTGAGGACAAGTGGGTATGGACGGATTGCAATAGGTCAAGGTGTTCATCTGAACATCTAAATTTTTTTTATAAAATACCAGGTATATAATAGGTATATTAGATGTATATACTAATAGTTGTATTAAAACTATATCTTTATGCTCCAAATAAATTCAGCTTGCACTTCTTGTATTTCGCGCACAGCCCATGTAATACATTAGACTCATTTTTCTTTTTACCTCAGCCTTCCTCACGCTCAAAGAGGTAAAGATATAAACAAAATACTAACATTTGTACTATTTCTCATCTTGTGGCTGTCTGTGTGGAGGCGGCTTCGGCCTTCGAGTGGCGAGCGGGCGGAGGTGCAGGCTAGAGACGAGTGACGACCGACGGACGCGGACATGGTGCCATGATGTGACGACAATCATACGTGAGGTGGCGCGTGGTGCAAGGTGAGCGCGTGGCAGCGAGGATGAGCAGAGAGGTGTCGCGGACAGTGGCACAACGAACACGGAGGTAGGGAGCGGGCGACAGGAAGAGAGCAACGCGGTAGCTGGGAGGGAGCGTGGCATTGGGAAGTGAGTACAACTTTTTGTCATCGTCCTCTATTCAGATCTATATGTGCTCCACCTCACTCCACTTATTTTCTTTCTTGGTCTGTTTCGCTCCATAGAAGGAACATACAATTTTCTCTTAGATGGGGACCGACAAGAAGTTATGTGTGGAAGAGATTTCTCCAGCGTTCAACAAAGGCGACGGCTATGCGGATCTTTTCTGTTCTTGGAAGCATACAACAACAGATAAGTAGCTCGCTCGCTAAAAAGCTAATCGTTCTGATTATGGAGGCGTATCGAATAGATCTAGTCGTATGGGCTTTGCATGTATGCTTCGTCATGTTTTGTGGATGCAATATTGAGTAGACCTAGTTGAATCGCTCAGATGTAGTGTTGGATGGATCTAATCGAATCGCTTATTTTTATGTTGCCGCTATCTCCGCTCTGCTGAGGGTGCTCATGTAGGAAAGCGATGCATTGGACCATGGAAATGGCTAGCTTCGCACACTCCCGGAGTCTGCGCCGCAGCTCTGGCCTCCGCGCCCTCGGCGTCTGCGCGCGAGACTCCATGCATGCGTCTCCCGCCCGAAGTTTCCCGGCTCGAAGTCTTCATGCATGCGCGAAGCGCTTTATCCATCCATGCATGCTTAGGGCCTGTTTGGGAGAGCTCCACCAGCTCCAGATTCACGAAAAACAGATCCGGATCCACTTTTCCAAGCCAAACACCTCCAGCTCCAGCAGCTCCACTGTGAATCTGCTCCACCAAAACCATGGATCTGGCTCCAGATCCACCAAATCCATGGAGCACCTCAAGGGGTGCTCCACCAAACTCAAGTTGGTGGAGTTGGGGAAAATTACCCACCATGCCACTGATTACACACAAAAAACGGTTCGATCTTCCCTCTTCCCGTCGATGCGCCCGTCCTCTCCGCGCGCCGTCTCCACCCCCTCCACCGCCCAGCCGCGCGCCGTGCTCCGCCTCCTCCTCTGCCGCACCGCCTCCTCCCGGGCCGGCGCCGCCTCCCCCGCCTCCGCCTCCTCCCGGGCCGGCGCCGCCTCCCCCGCGTCCGCCTCCCCCGCGCCGGCGCCGCCCCCCCCGCCTCCTCCCGGGCCGGCGCCGCCTCCTCCCGCGCCGGCGCCGCCTCCCCAGCCGCCGCTCCGCCTCCGCCTCCTCCTCTGCCGCGCGCCGTGCCCGCCCACGGCCAGCCGCAGCGCCGCCCCCGGCCGGCCGCGCCCGCCCCCCAGCCGCCGCTCCGCCTCCTCCTCTGCCGCGCGCCGTGCCCGCCCACGGCCAGCCGCCGCGCCGCCCCCGGCCGGCCGCGCCCGCCCCCCAGCCGCCGCTCCGCCTCCTCCTCTGCGCGCGTGCATCTCAGCGGGAGGAAAAAGAATGGAGCTCTCCACTGACGCGTGGGGCCCAGGTGGAAGTGAGATAGAGAGGGAGGTGGAGCTGTACCAAACACTTTGACAAATCTCAGATCCACGGTGGAGCTGCTCCATGGTGGATCCAGGTGAATCTGGTGGATCTAGGTGGATCTGGAGCTGGTGGAGCTCTCCCAAACAGGCCCTTACTCGCGTTTGTGCATCCATGCATGCATAAATCCATCCATGCACCCACGTGCATGCATCCATGCATGGAAACTGAGAGACCATGTGGTCGTGATCCCATGAGAATGATGAGTAATTGACATTGGTGTAGGTTAGTCGAGTTTGGTTTGGGTGGTTTTGACCATGTCGTTGCGTGGTGCAACGGGCTCGGTCGATTTGGTCAAACTTGGTCATTTGGGTTTAGGATGCATATTCTAATGTTTTGACAGGTTTTGACTTCATCTGTGGTAAGTGTAATAGTATTTACGCTTTCATGTGTCGAGCGGTGCTATTTGACGTGTTTCTTGTCTGTGTGACTACAGGACGTCGAGTTGGAGTCGTGGCGAGACACGGTGGACCGGACTAGGCGCAGGTGGCGCTGAGGTCAGAACGGTCGGGATGTGTCGAAGACGACGTGGACTCGAGGTGGTTGCGAGGCGTGCGAGGCAAGGAGCGCGGAAGCTTCCCGGAAGGTGCAGAAGGGGCGAATCGGGAAATTCGCAAGGCTGCACACGCGGGAGCGGGCTCCGTTGGACGTAGCGGGCGTAACGGGGCGGAGGCCCGTTAGCCAGGCGCTATAAAAGGAGAGGAGGGGCTGCATGCCCTCCTTGAGCACTCCAAGGGTTTTAGGGTTTCCTTTAGTCAAAATAGGCTTTAGTGGTTGTTTTGGCTTTAGGCTTTAGTGGTTGAGGGGCAGAGTGTGTGTCCCCTGAGTGTCTCCTACGATGTGTTCTATGTGAGTTCCTCCTCCCTCCATGGATGAGTGTGTGTTCTTGAGTTGAGAGAGTGAGGAGATGGATTGAGAGTCTTGTAATCATTCCTCTGTATTCAATCGTGTCATCGGGACTCCTCTGTATTCCTTTTGGTTCAATGAATGGAAATCTGAAGTTTCATTCTCTCTGTTCTTCGTTTCTTGGTTTTGGTCCAGATTTTGACTCTCCTGTTAAGATGGCTTGAAATTTGATATGAAGAGTCCAGAGGTTATTATTTAGCTTCCCTCAAAATTTCATAGCCAAAGGATCAACGGTTGGGGAGTTATTTGGATTTTGGCTCGGTTCTTGCAAGATTTCAGATTTTTACCCAAATCTGAAATTCTTGATTCTTGGAGTGGATTTCTTGTTATTGGTTCTTGGCTTAGTCTTCTGGGAGTGTTCCCTAGCTATCCTCAAAGTTTCTCAAGCCAAGAATCCAAGAATCGGTGCGAATCTCTCAATTTTCTGAATTTCCTGTTTGCTGTTTTTCTCGAGAGGTACTACCGCTCGGGGAGCGGTACTACCGCTCAAAGGTACTACCGCTCTGACCAGCGGTACTACCGCTCAAAGGTACTACCGCTCTGACCAGCGGTACTACCGCTCAGCGGTACTACCGCTCGACCAAGCGGTACTACCGCTCGAGGTCAGATTTGCGCTGAATCTATTTTTCTTGATTGCCTCCTTCTGGGTCTAGCTTTTCAGTATCTCTGTGATTTCCAGTGAGGGCTTATTTTTCTCCTTCATAGCTCCCATAGCTACTGGAGAAGAAGATATTTGTTGGGGGGCGATTTTTAAAGATCGACATTCACCCCCCCCTCTGTCGCCATTTCGGTCCAACAGAAACATACAAGCTACTCTGCGTGCATGTCGCGAGCGCGCAGGAACCTCTGTGCCTCCGTGCCGAGTGCCAGACTCCTCACCGCTGGCTTCGCCACGACGGACTCCACGCAGCTGAAGACAGGCTTCGGCCTCTGCTCGTCTCCGCGACACCTCGAAGACCAGCTCACGTGGAGAGGGAGCACCGTCCTGACGTAACCATGGCTCGACGCGGAGGCGAGTGCCCGGCACGCCGAGCGGAGACCCGGGCGGTGTGTGCGAAGTCTGGCGCGGAGCCTGAGCCACGCACGCCAAGCCGAGGTTGCCCAGGCTGCAGGTACGCAGAAGAGAAGAAGATATGGCGATGGCCTCCTATACGTATGCATGCAGCCTCCTATACGTACGCACGCGTGCATGCACGGTGTCCAGCTCCATCCATGCAGCCATGAGGTATGCGTGTAGTATGCATGCATGAATTATCCCTTCGCGTATACCTATCCATCAATGCATGCATGGAGGGAAACTTCAATTGCATACGTGAGGCTTGCGCTGGCTACGCGTATGATCACACGTATGGTCATACGCGTATACCGATGGAGGCAAGCCCATTGCGAAGTCCGTGCGGAGATGCAGGGCGAAAAAGCCGGCAGGCACTAGGCGACGTCGCACGGCCAGGTGGAATCGCGCAGAGCCAGTGGGGTCCAATGCCTACAAGCGATGACGGAGCCCAGGCGTACAGGTCCGGATCTTGGCGGTGCTGGCTGCCACACGCTCATGTCCTCGCCTCGTCGGCAAGAATCTGCAGCCGGGGTTGAGCACCTCGCTATGTGCCTC
Source organism: Dendrocalamus latiflorus (assembly GCA_017311315.1). Classification (NCBI taxonomy): domain Eukaryota; kingdom Viridiplantae; phylum Streptophyta; class Magnoliopsida; order Poales; family Poaceae; genus Dendrocalamus; species Dendrocalamus latiflorus. The sequence continues at coordinate 8,182,207 of CM029630.1, read as the reverse complement.
GGCGGCGTAGCCGGCGAGCTCGTCCTGGAGCTGCGACACGACCTTGCCGTCGTCGTAGTTCTACTGCTGGAGTGTTAGATGTAATCTTGACAATAAATTTGTTATGTATGACTTGGTGTAGTCCAGATCCATAAAGAGCGGATCATCAACTAGTCAGCACACGGATGTTGGAGCCATGCAGCTAGTTAGCGGGTGGGCTGAGTCTTTGCATGCATATCTAGTCGTTACATGCATGTTGGGACTGCGCGCTATATATACTACCATGTTTGGAAGAAGTGGTGAGCAATGAACAATCAAGAAAAGAAGGCAACATTTGTATTAGGAGAGTCCAGTGATAAGAAGTAGTATTCTCCTGTGTGCTTTTCTTTTTGTGTTCATTGTATCCAGAAAGGGAGGCATGTGTAGTTGAGTCCACACGAATTGCAGTGCTTTGTGTTCTTCCGTATTGTTTTTTTGCTTGTTCATTTTTCTGGGCTAACATGGAGGTGGTAGTCGGACGGCCTGGAACTGCAGGCGCGGGCGTGGTGCGCCTTCAAGGAGGAGCGGCCCCTGTCAGAGGCGGTCGACCCGACGCTGCTCAGTAGTGTTCGTGCGGGTCGCTCGGGTCCTGGCCTCCGCGTCCTCGTGTGACCCCATCGCCCCCCGTCCATGCATGCAGGGCTCTCTCTCTTTCTCCGTCTTCCTTTGCTCTTGACAGCCCCGAAGCATCAAGCACGAAGCGGTCGGCCGGCTTGTTCCAAGTCGCAGCGGGCCAGCAGTCTACTGACCGATCAGCGTGCGCCGGCGATGGGGCGGCCGCTGGTCGCTAAGCGAGGCTCACGGCATGCGCTGTGGCGGCGTTGTGGCTGCTGAAGTTGGCCTCGGTGGCCGTCCTCGTCACCTCCTCCGATGTGCCCTGCGGCTGGGTTCGCGCAATCTGGGAAGACCAGCTCCATGCCTCCGCGTCACGCTCCGCGTTAGGGAAGTCCGCAACCCCGCGCTAAGGACGGCTACCTTGCCTCCGCAAACCGGACTTCGTGCCCACGCCCACGCCGCCCTGAAGCCAACGGCGAAGGCAGCGAGCGACGAGGTGGCCGCTGAGGTGGACCAGCCCGCCTTGGGCAGACCTACAGCTGCTCGACTTCACGCTCTTTGGTTAAGACCTGGGACTACGCATCTCCGCGCATGCCACCGTCAGCATCGCGCGCCTCCGGCCGGCCCTCCACGCACCAACGTGCTGCAAGGCAGTGCCGGTTCCGTCGTCGGCCGTGCCCCTTCGGGGTCCTCGCCGATGCCGCCAGAGTCTCCGTCGACCACTTCGAGGCCTTCGCCGATGCCCCCCAGAGTCTCCAGCGACCTCTTCGGAGCCTTCGTCACTGCCTTCGCAGTCTCGCCGAGCCTTTCATCAGACTTCACGACGGACTATGCGACGTCGGCCCTCACCACTGATAGTCATCGGCCAGAATGTCCAGACTCTTCGCCGAGCTACGGGAGCCTCCACCGAGGTGGCCGTAGCCTTCGCCGCAGTGCTCGCACACTCCGCCGAGGACAGTACAAGAAGCTGCACAGGCAGCGAAGCGCACGCACGTCACCGTGTATGCATGCATACACGGATACAATGTGCGACGGTGAGAGGCATGCATACCGCTGTCCTTCGCATTCGCTCCGTTCTGGCAGTGCCGACTTAACCCCGGCTTCGGAGAGCCCTCGCAAGCTTCGCTCAACTTTGCGACGAGCTTCGGCTTCGCTGCATGCATGAGGACACGCAGGATGCAGGCAGACTCATACTGCATGGAGTGCATGACTAGTTGCTGCGAGCCTCGCGTAGTCAGGGTCTCCACTCCTGCAGAGCCTACTCTGCGTCGCCACCGCCCCGCCCGGTACGCACTGTATGTAATTACAGTTCCATTCTGGGAGCATTTAATTTGACCGTGTTTCCTTCTCCGATTTTGACCTGTTCTGGGCTACCGTAGTATCAAATGCTTTTCCAGAACTGCATTCTGGAGCGTTTTGTTGTCGCAAGTCTTCGGCCATTTCTTTGATGCCTCTGTTTTGGTCCTCGTTTTCAATTTAAATCGCACGATTGCCTCGAGCGTCGGCGTACTCTACGGAGTATAAATAAGACATAGCATCGAGGTCCGCCTCCGCACGCACCCTCACCGCCCTCAACGCGCAGAGGCATGCTTCCGCGCGCAGTCTACGAACTCTAAATAATACGTAGCGTCGAGGTCTGCCTCTGCACGCACCCTCACCGCCCGCAATGCGCGGAGGCTTGCCTCCGCGCGCAGTCTACAGACTCTAAATAAGACGCAGCGGGGGGACACCTCCGCGCGCACTCTACAGAGTATAAATAAGACGTAGCGTCGAGGTCCGCCTCTGCACGCACTCTACGGAGTATAAATAAGATGCGGATGTTGTCCTTGCGCACTCTACGGAATATAAACAAGACGCGGATGTCGCGCACGGATGGATTTTGCTCCTATGCGTACTCTACGGAGTATAAATAAGACGTGGATGTTGATCCTACGCACTCTACGGAGTATAAATAAGACGCGGATGTTGTCCCTGCGCACTCTACGGAGTATAAACAAGACGCGGATGCCGCGCACGCATGGATTTTACTCCTATGCATACTCTACGGAGGATAAATAAGACGTGGATGTTGATCCCACGCACTCTACGGAGTATAAATAAGACACGGATGTTGTCCCTGCGTACTCTACGGAGTATAAACAAGACGCGGATGCCACGCACGCATGGATTTTGCTCCTATGCGTACTCTACGGAGTATAAATAAGACGTGGATGTTGATCCCACGCACTCTACGGAGTATAAATAAGACGCGGATGTTGTCCCTGCGCATTCTACGGAGTATAAACAAGACGCGGATGCCGCGCACGCATGGACATTGTCCTTATGCGTACTCTCTGGACTATAAATAAGACGTGGATGTTGATCCCACGCACTCGGCGGGACGGCCCGTCTCCCGTGCAGGTCTTCGTTGTCCGCCTTGTAGGCGTCACCTCGGCGGGATGGATCGGCTCCGGCGCAGGTCTTCGCCGTCCGCCTCGTAGACCTCACCTCGGTGGGGCGGCACGGCTCCGGCGCAGGTCTTCGCCGTCCGCCCTGTAGGCATCGCCTCAGCGAGACGGCACGTCTTCGGCGCTCGACTCCGCCGTCCGCCTTGTAGGCATCGTCTCGGCGGGACGGCACGTCTTCGATGCTCGACTCCGCCGTCCGCCTTGTAGACATCGCCTCGGCGGGACGGCACGTCTTCGGCGCTCCACTCCGCCGTCCGCCTTGTAGGCATTGCCTCGGCGGGACGGCACGTCTTCGGCGCCCGACTCCGTCGTCCGCCTTGTAGGCATCGCCTTGGCGGGACGGCACGTGTTCAGCGCTAGACTGTGCCGTCTGCCTTGTAATCATCGCCTCGGCGGAACGGCGCGACTTCGCCGTCTGCCTAGTAGGCAATGCCTCGGCGGGACGGCTCGGCTCCGGTGCGGGACTTCGTCGTCCGCTTAGAAGGCGCGACCTCGGCGAGACGATCTGGCTCGGAGCAGCGCCCCGCCCCCCGCCTTGTAAGCATCGCCTCGGCGGGGCGGCGGCGACTTCGTTGTCAGCCTTGTAGGCGTTGCCTTGGCTGATGACCCGACTTCGGAGTGGGATTCCGCGGACCCCTTCGTCGGCATTGCCTCAGGGGGGCGCAAGCTACTAGTTGCTTCGGCCGGCCAGTTTGTACCCTCGCGCTTGCTGTCGGGGAACGGGGGGCTGGGATAGTTTGGCATGTCAGCTCGCTCATCGGGATCTCAGCGCTTGCTGTCGAGGGAGTACTGTTGTGGGGGTGGCCCAACCCCCCGTAACTGGGCCTTGCAACTGGCCTAACATGTAATAGGCCCGATAGGGTAGAGTGATATACTCATGTAAATGTTGGACCGAAATGGCGACAGAGAGGAGGGTGAATGTCGACTCTTAAAATTTCAACCCCTCAAAGAACTCACAGGGAAACTCCTCTCCGAGAGCTAAAAAGCTATGAAGAAGATAAAATAAGCCCTCTGAAAGATCAGCTAGACAAGCGAGAGAAGAACCGAGCAAAAACTGCAGCAAACAAAAGATACGAAAATCAATGCTCAAGAGACAGTCGGGCGGTCAGACCGCAAGTCATGGACTAGTCTGACCGGACCCTGGCCACCGGTCTGACCGCTGCCTCAAGGCCGTTCTGACCGCAATTGGCCAGCCGGTCAGACCGCCAAGAGGCCGCTGGTCTGACCGCCCCTCGGGTGCAGCTGACAGAAGAGCAAATTTTCATACATCAAAACTTGAGACTTCACTCTGCAGCAAAATTTAAGGGTTTCCTCCGATTTTCTCTGTCCAGATCTAAGATGAGGAACCCAGAGAACCAAGAAATCCAACACAAAACTAAGGGATTGAGAAGATTCCCTAAAATCTGAAAATTCACCAAGAGCTGCACTAAAACTCAAATTGCCATCTAGCCTTTGATCCTTTGACCATGAAACTTTGATAAAAGCTAATTAATAGCCTCTGGACTTTAGACACCAAGTTTCATGCCATCTCATGAGGGGAATCAAGGTTCTCACCAAAACCCTAGAAATAAAAAGGAAGAACATAGAACCTGAAAAAAATGAAAATCCTTGATTCATTCACTTTGCTCTAGGGAGAAACCAATCAAATGATCTTGAGACCTATTCCCATCACAGAGCAACCCATTTTGGGTCTTCTCAGCAAGAAACAACAAGAAAACGAAAAACTCAAGGATCAAGCCCAGAAAGCATCGAAGGGAAAACAGGGCACGAACAGGAAATAAACCTCAGACCTTTCATTCCTAATCAATCAAGGATTACAAGGAGTCCCCATACGCGATTGATACAAGAGGAATGATTACATGGAAGCTCACTTCATCCTCTCCCTCTCACAAGCCCTAGAACATCAAGAACTCTACATGCTTGGAGAGGAGCACCTACGAACACAACACAGAGAGAGGAGACACACACCTGCACCTCTCACCAAACCTCAACAACTAAAGCCTAAAGCCAAAGCAACTCACTAAATCCTATTTTGACTAAAGCAAACCCTAACAACTCTCAAGTGGTCTCAATACATGCAGACACTCTCTCCTATTTACAGCCTTTGGCTAACGGGTCTCCAACCCGTTACACCCGCTAAATCCAACGGAACCCGCTCCCGCTTATGCAGCCTCACGAAATTACCAATTCGCCCCTTCTGCATCTTCCGGGAAGCTTCTGCATCTCTTGTCGTCCAAGCCTCGCAACCACCTCGAGTCTCCGCCGTCTTCGACACATCTCGACCGTTCTGACCTCAGCGCCACCTGCGCCTAGTCCGGTCTCCTCGTGTCTCGCCACGACTCCGCCTCGACGTCCTGCAGCCATCACAAAGAAGAAACACATCAAATAGCACCACTCGATACATGAAAGCATAAATAGCATTAATGAAGCATAAACTCGCCTAAACAACCAATTGGGAAAACGAATATGCAATAAGACCATCCAACCATACCCGACTGCGCCAAATGCCGACTTGGCACAAATCACTCAAACCAAACTCAATCTTTGCAACAAACTTGTCAATTACTCATCATAAACATGTGGTCACCTCCACATGGTCTCTCAGAAAATATACCAATGTACCCTCATCCCTTGTAAGTACTAAGGGGTAGAATGGGGATTTCCCATTCTACCACACTCATGTATATAAACCCCCAGGAGGGAAAGGAGGAGGGACATCATCTCATTCTTACCTACTCTCCTACAGATCTGGTTCTCCTCTTCTACGAGTCCCCTTCCTTACTGTTTGGTCTGTAGCCACAACACTCGCCTTATGTCGCCCATTTCCTCATAAAAAATCATTAATTTCTGTAATTTATGTATTTTTTTATTATATCTATATATATGTATCGTTGTATCAGTGTTTGGGGGGGGGGGGGGGGGGGGACGGTGCGCTATGGTATCAATGTATTTGAGCAATTTAGCTCCAAAATTCGAATATCTATCCTAAAAATTTTGGGTCTGCGACTGTAAGTGGGTATGTCCCTCTTAGAGCATGTCCAATGCAGGCGCTTAGAGAGATGCTTAGCAATGAAAAACTGATTTTTCTTGCTACATAGGATAGATAAGGTGCTTATTTTGAAGCATCGATGTTTAAATAAGCATCGGTGCTTAGTAGGTGCTTATGTGTATAACTATATCTATTAATAGATAATATAGCATCTAAGCACCCACAGAAGAGATGCTTGCATTGGAGGAAATAACTTTTGCATGGATGCTTGATGATGTGGCTATATTCTCTCCCTTTAAGCATTCATATATAAGCATCTTGTATTGTACATGCCCTTAGGTGCCATGGAGATGCCTACGAGCAAAGTTGTCAAAAATAACAGTGTAGAGGATCGTGAGATCTTATAGAGCTAACATTGGAGCATTAGGATTAAAATCTTGTACGGCCGCTAGTAGGACCATAGGATTTGGTAAGGTCTGATAATTATATTGTTGTATATTAAAAAAGTATTTTTTAGCCAGATTCACTCGTATCATTTTTATATATACAAACTATATATTTAAACAATGTATTTATCAAAATTACTAGGAATTAACCACGCACAACCTATGGCGTCACTCTTTTATTTAAACTAAACTAAAGTGTGCTGTACACCTATATATGTAAACAAAAACTTGACTTTGTACACGCAATTTATGTACGTTTTCAAAATATGATAGGGTCATGATCCTGCTACTCACCCAGTCCAGTGAACCGAAAAGTTTATCTTGACAACGGACAACCTGCCTTGGGATTCAGATCCTCTGATTTTAGTGGGCCAAAGTCAGAGTGACTTTGGTGTATTTCAACCGTTAGATCTAGATTTGGATGGTTATGATTGATGTGGAAGAGAGATTTTGAGGCTTTTCAATTTCTCACGAGATAATCAAAATTTCTCTTCCATATTAATCATAACAATCCAAATTTAGATTCAACAATTGAAATGTATCAAAATCACTTTAACTTTAGCCCACTAAAATCAGAGGATCTCATTCCCTGCCTTGACAAGTCCACTGGCCTGGCGCGGTTAGCTGAGAAGGCCAGGGAGAACTCGCAGTGATATCTACCCGTTTTGGCTTCGATTTCTACTGGGCGGGCGGGCCCCGCGCGCAGGCCGCTCCCCCCCCCCCCCCTCCCCCAAAATTCCTCAGCCAGCCCGCCCCGCGCGCCGAAATCGAATTCGTTCCCCGCACCGTGACACGCCGTCGCCGTCGCCACCGCCTCCCCACCTCTCCCACCCTACCGTAACGCCACCTACCTCCTCCGCCGGAACGTCTCCGCGCGGCCGTCTCCCACGCCACCAGGGCGCCTCGCCGGCGGGCAGCGCCCACTACTCCTCCGCCCTGGGCTGACACGATCTCTAGTTCCGCCGTGCATGGCCGCCGCCCCCGTCCCCTTCGCCGCTGCCGGTAAGCCTTCTTCATCACTCGGCTCTCCTTCATTTCAGCTCTCCCCCATCCCATCCCATCCCATCCCATCCCATCCCATCCATGGCACTCTCTCAGCTTTTCTCCCCCATTAACCAGGAGGAGCGGTGGTCGGTGGCTCGAACTCGAATCCTAACGCCAATGCCCCCAAGCTCCGGTCGCCGCAGGGTAAAGTCGTCCCGCTCGCCGACATCACCAACACCGAGAGGCCAAATGCGTCCAGATCCGTCAACGTCGCTGATGTCCTCAAGGTCTATTTGGCTCTACCTTGAACAACCCAGCAGAAACCCTAGCTAGATCAATGTTGTTGCTTCCGATTTTATTTTCGCCATAAAACCTAATATGGAGTCCAATCCGACTTGCTTGCTTGCAGGAGAACGCCAAGTTGCTTCATCTGCTCGGCGAGAAGGCGTATGTTTCTCTGCCTCTCCCCTCCTTGTTCATGTGAAATGGGAAAGAAAGATTGCTGTTTCTTTCTCAAGTAACGCCGCTTTGCTTTGCCTTCTTGTTTGCAGAAAGATCATCGAGCTCAGCAGGGTCGAGATGCACAAACTCCGGCAAGCACTGCATGCCTCGCGCCAGCAGAACCTGCATCTCGCGCAGACCAATTCTCAGATACTTGCGGTTCGTCTACTTCTCCATGCACTCCCTATCTCATTGCCCCTGCACTCATGTTTTGAATTTTTACTCTTACATTGCTGTTGCTTCCTTGGTTGCCAACCCAATCGGATGACATGCTTACTGTTTGAGTTATACCTGTGCACTATAACAAACTAAAAGTGTTTCCCAAATTCTGTATTGAATTCAACTAAGTTGATTTGGATGCATAAAAATGAGTAAATTTTGTACAAATATTTTTATTTTGTACCTTGGAAAGCATCGCCACGCAGTTGATTTATTTTATGCTGCAGTTTAGTGCACTGTCTGATCCATTTGTGTGTTTTGTGCTTGCAGGAACTAAATCTTGGGAAAGATAGAGTAAACTGTCCCTGTTTCTTTTCCATTTGAGTTTTTCGACTGTCAATGCTCAGCACGGGGATTGTTGATTTGGTAATTATTTGCATATATAATGTGCAGTTGAAGGCATTGCAACATGAGCTTTCATGTACAACGGCATTGCTTAAAGTAAAGGCTTCAGAACTCGAGGTAAAGTAAGCGGCTATGTGCATGGCTTAATTGAACTCCTGGTTGTTACAGATGCCATGATTTTTTCCTTGTGCATTGATTGCAGCGAAAGAATAAGACTGCTAACCAACTGCAGAAGGAAGTAATTTCACAGGTAGGCGGCAAGATTCTGAAGTAAAATGATTCACCATGTTTATCTACAAGTGTTCTAATTCAAAGATTGTTTGATTCCTGTAATGAAATTAGGAGCTGGTAAAAGCCATACCTTCCAAACTTGCAACAGTTGAGGCTCATCAAATTGATAATAAAGCCACCAGTGCTGATGCACACCATTTGGTTGAAACTCAATGTAAAACTCACTCTTTCTCTCTCTCTCTCTCTCTCTCTCTCTCTCTCTCTCTTCCTTGGATTTTAACACTATGCTATTGTACTTTAAGTTTCTGTTTGCCCTATTTAACACAAATTGTTGTACATTCTACATCTTTTACTACCTTGAATTAGCACTTTTTAAATTGCCAATCACCACTTTATGTCAATTTCTTCTCAGCCGCTGTATCATCAAATACTGGCAGTCAAGAGCCACCACAAGATAAAACAAACAAGAGGTATTTTCATTTGTTTACTAATGTTCAAGATGCAACTACAACTGAGTTATAGGTAGCATGATTCACCCAAGCGAAATTCTATTGATTCAGAATGTCCGTGGGTAGGGGCACAAATAAACGGAAGTCAGAATCATGTGAAGGCATAAAGAACACTAACATAGTGCAGCACAACTACAAACCTCATTTGCAATCTGTTGGGTCATTGCACCATGAAGATCCGAGGTAGTTTTTTGCTTACAGAATGTGTCCATTGCTGCCACATTATCTGACTGAAGCTTGTTAACAACCGTTGGTGTAAATTTGCGATCAGAAAACCTCTACGTAGAAGGTCCACTAGACTGAACCCAGGATCTTGTGAAGTCGCAGAAGTCACTTGTGAGACCTTGTATGAGGGCACTGTTGTTCCTTCGGCTCCTTCTAGTTTTAGTGTTCCAAAACAGCATGAACCAAGTGCTGAAAAAGATATGGTAAGAAGTTACTATTTCATTTCTGTTCCGAAAGTTAATGTTCGACAGGGTGGTTCTGATTCTGTGCAATATTTGTGGATGTATTGTGCAGGGGAAGTCACTGCAAAATGAGCTTCCATGTAATGCAACAGTGCATAAAGTAAAGGCTTCAGAACTCAAGGTAAAGTAATGCTGCTGTTTGACTCAGCTTCTAGTTATAAATGTTATATTTGACCGCTGGCATACTGATTGAGTGATTGTATCAGAATAATGAGATAAATGAGCAACCACAAATGAAAGTGAATTTGGAGGTAGGCAGTGCATTTCTTCAGCAAACGATCAGCCCATTTACCCATGAAGGAATCTTAAATCATGTTATGAGGTTACTTAATTCCTATAATTATGTTTAGGAGATACAAGAAGCATGTTCCAGGGTTGCTGCAGTTGAGGCTCATCAAATTGACGATAAGGCCAGCGATACCAACCAGAACCATTTGGCAGAAACTCAATGTAAAGCCCCTCTTCTTTATCATTTTCTATATAGGATTTTGCTATTATATTACAATCATCCTGGTTGATGCAGTTAGACTTCTCAATTATCCATTTCAATCATAATATTTAACTTATTCAAAATTTGAAGTTAGTTTCAAATGAAACAATTTGAAAGTATGCCAGAAAGTTTGAACAGAAAGTTCATATTTGTTTGTCAGTGCCCATTGGTACTACTTTTGTGTTAAGAATTAAATTAAATCCCAAGAATAGTGTTCAAACTACTTGGTAATCGCTGTATTTTTTTGCATTGTGAACCCAATTTTTTGAAGAAAAAGATAATCTTCGTTTAATCAATGCCATCCCCCTTTTCAGCATCTCTGCTATTTAATATTGAGCACCCAGAGCCACCACAAGAGAGAGGCAACAAGAGGTAATGCACATCAGTTTAGTGATGTTTGAGATGCAATTGTAGTTCAGGAGTACATCACACAATTCACCCAAGGAATGTTCTGTTGAATTCAGAAAGTCTCTCTGTAGGGGTGCAAATAAACAGAAGTTGGAATCATGTGAAGGTCGAAAAGGCTCAAACATAGAGGAGGACATTAATGCCAAATGCCACTCAAATTCCTGTGAGCCACTGCATCATGAAGAGAAGATGTAAGTCTTAGCCTGCTTTCCACTTCCTGTCTTCCACCAATGCAATTGTTTCTAAACGGAACATGACAATCATGGTTAGCGTAAATATTTGCAGGAAATCTCAAAGGAGAAAATCTTCAAGACTGAATCCAGGATCTTGTGAGGTCACAAAGGGCACTTGTGAGACTTTGCACGAAGAAGTTATTACTCCTTTAGCCCCTTCCAGTTCAAACGTCTTGATTGAGCAGAAGAAAAACGAGAAGCAGAACGATGACTGTTCCTTGATGAAATCTTCTGGAGAGCAGGTGACGGGGAGGAGGTCTTCAGCAGTTGGGAGGCCTTTGAGGCGGGCGGCAGAAAACATTGTCTCTTACAAGGAGATACCATTGAATGTTAAGATGCGACGAGCTTAACTACCATACCACCTAGTAATAGTATAACCGGCCACTAGCATGTGTTTTGTGGTGTAGAATCATGTTTATTGTGTCTTGCTGTTTTGCCAGCGCCAACCTTTGGTTGCCCCAAAAGTGGTGATGAGGACTGTGCATCTAACTCTTTCAATCAGACCATGAAAACTCAGTCTGGATTGTCGATTGTCGAAAGCAGTAGCTGCCATTGTTCCTGTTCTGATGATGTACAGTTCAGTGGTGCTCATTTTGGCTTAAATTTATGGCTTTTGTCTTTTTTTTACTGTTTGAGGTTTTTTACTGCAGATGTTGGTAGAATTTTTAGTGTAATTAAAATTTAAAAATGGAAAAACATGTTATCCGATTACGGACGATGTAAAGGAATACGGGGAAAAAAATAGAAAAGGCAAAAAGACCCCTACAAAAGTTAAAAGTTAGAAAAAGACGAAATCAAGAAACTAAAAGTTAGGAGCCAAAAGCTGAAGTCTAAATGCAACAAACATTAGTGCGATATACTGTCTGTTTTTGCTCTCCCTAAAATATACTCAGTTATCTCTCTTTTCTTGTTTGTATTATTTTGAGAATTTTGCGTTAACTGGCAATGTTATGATCAACGAACAATGATTGGTGTGCATGCTAACTTCGGTCGTGATTTGTTAGTAGTTGCTTGTGCAAGCCTAACTGTACGTATTATTTTGTTGCACATAGGCATGACAGTTTACCGCTGATCCTTCTGTTTCTTGGACATTTTCGCGGGCCTTGCTGAGAACTTGTGTTGCTGTGAAGCCCCATCTGTGGAATTTTGGACGCATCTAGCCCCCCAATCACTCGAAATTTCAAAATTAGCTCCCTCACGCAAAAATTCCGTATTTGGCCCCCTCCCGACCGCGCCTTCGCCGCGTTGCACCACGTGCCCCCGGTCGTGCAGTGTGGTACCGCACGACCGCACTGTTCACGGGTCGTGCGGTACCACACCGCACGACCCCCCTGCTGACCGCACGTCTCCGACTCCGACCGCACGATTGTTTCTCCGATCGCGCGATTCAACTGTAGCTAGGGTTAACTGTTTAGGGTTTGCTGTGAATATTTAGGTGTATATATATTTATGCATTGTAAAGTTATATTTATAATAGAAAAAATTTATGTCTATATATGAAATGATGTTTGAAAAAAATATGAAAAAATTAACTGCTTGTGTAATTTTTTGTGCAATTTTGAAAATTAAGAATTTTGGTTGGTAGAGTACGAACGAAATTTGTGTGAAGTAACGATTAGTGTATTTGTGATTTTCATATATTGCTGACCGTGAAAAATGTGTTGAACTGGCAATAACAAATTTCGATCATGTTATGTTGTTTTATTGGAAGCAATTTAAAAAAATTTTTTTTGAGCACAAATGTGATATGAACAATTGGACGAAAAGAAGGAAAGTGATATTGAACACGTGCGAATGAGTGTAGGAACCGTAATGGTTATAAGTTATGTTAATTTTGTAGTTGTGAATCGGAAAAAATTCTGATAAAATTGTAAAACAAGTTTATGTTGATTATATGTTGTAGATGCATAAAAAATTTTGGTAATTTTTTTAGGAACGATTGAGCGTAGAACGATCGATATATAAAGTGGTAAGTGACTTTTAGGGTTTGGTATGTTTTTAGGGTTTGCAATCTCCGTGATTTGTGTATGTTTTGTCAATTTTGTAGTTGTAAGCTGGGAAAAAAATCTGATGAAGTTGTAATAAAAGTTTATGTTCAATGTAAGTTGTAGATGCATAAAAATTTTTGGTAAATTTTTTTAGGAACGATTGAGCGTAGAACGATCGATATATACAGTGGTAAGCGACTTTTATGGTTTGGTCTATTTTTAGGGTTTGCAATCCCCGTGATTTTTGTATGTCTTGTCAATTTTGTAGTTGTAAACTGGGAAAAAATATGATGAAGTTGTAATAGAAGTTTATGTTCAATCTAAGTTGTAGATGCATAAAAAATTTTGGTAAATTTTGTTTAGGAACTATTGAGCGTAGAATGATCGATATATACAGTGGTAAGTGATATTTTGATGGTAATGAGAATTCGTGTACGGTGAGAACCGGTATGTTAATATTGTTAAATGAGGTGCTACGTGAATCATGGAATGCGAAAAGACGAGATAATAAACTTCATAATACAGCTGGGAGTAACATGCCGCGTACATTTTTATTACATGCATAACATATAGCATGATATGCGACTAACCTGCCCAACTGCGCGAACGACCTACTGTGTGGACCGGGGCCACTTTCCCTTCCTTGCCCGCTCGGTGTCGAACTCCTCCGCGGCCTCTTTTGCCTTAGCCGCAATTTCCCTCTTTCTCTCGCGCTCCCTCTCACGAGCCTCCCGCTCCCTACGCGTGCACGCTTCAAGATGAGCTTGCGTCTCGCGCTGTATACGCAGGGTGTGCTCGTGCTTGCGGCGCTCCTCCTCTAGCAACTCCTTGTCCCGTGTGACATTCCACTCCTCGAAGTCGAGGGTCCATTGGTCCGCAGGGTGGATCTCAAGATCGATCCATTTGCGGTAGCCACACAGGGGCTCCGGAGACTGTAAATACATGGGAGATATTGTTAGTGCGTGCTGTGAAGGAGAAAAGGTAGGGGAAAATGGTGCATGTGGTCGTTACCGGCCGCCGATAGGTTGCGGTATCAAAACGGCGGTTGGGGTAGTCACTGGAGTAGTTTGCGCAACCCCAGTAACGCATACCTAGGCTGATGCGGTCCTTAGACTTGAAAAACTTGCACACGTCCCCGCACCAACAAAGGGGAGGTGTCTCCCCCTCAGGTGGTAGTTGTGACGAACGCTCGGTGGGGATGTCCGGGATGGGGTTGTTGCTACGCGGGCGCTCTTTGGGGGGACCTTTCATCGTAGCACGATGGACTTGTTCTACTCGGGCCTGTATAGCCCTTATTTTCTCATCGCGGGCGGCAGCTGACCGTGCTATGTCACAGGTCTCCTCCCAATCCTTCACCATCTTGTCCCATTGCTTCTTCTTGCCTTTGTCCATCCCGGTGGGGTGAGAGAAGCGCGGTATAGTATGGGGTTTGGATGTGCAATGTTCGCTGGAAAATGGAATGCACACCAATTTATAGGGTCCGTTTTATCTCTACTCCAACGTGTAAAGCTGGCATCTTTTGTCATCTCGCTGAGCAAAGCTGCCCATTTTGTCATGTCACTGAGCAAAGCTGCCCTCTTTTGTCATCTCACTGAGCAAAGCTGACCTCTTTTATCATGTCACTGAGAAAAGCTGCCCGGTTTTGTCATGTCACTGCGCAAAGATGGCATCTTTTGTCATCTCACGGAGCAAAGCTGGCCCGTTTTGTCATGTTGAAGGACCGAAATGGCGACAGAGGGGGGGGGGGGAGGGGGTGAATGGAGCCCTTTAAAAATTTCCCAAGAACTCAGACAACCTTACTTCTCCAATAGCCACTGAGCTATGAAGGCTCGAGTTTAAAAGCTTACTGGGAGACCGACCCCAGTCAAGAGCTTACCCGAACCGACAAAAGAAAGAGAATAGTGAATACTGAGAGATTGACAGCGGAAGGTCTTGCAAAGCCAGATTCCGAGTAACTAAGACTCTCTGGTCTTTTGGTCCTCAAACTTGAGGCACTGAAAGACTCCAACCTCTGGAAGAGAACATACCAAGAAAACCCAAAGTCTTAGCTACAGCCAGCTAGAGCGACAAGGACGAACTCGAAACAGAGGACTTGAGGCGAACGACTATTCAGTAAAGAGAACTTCTCTGAATCGACTCTTGCTCTCGGAAAAGAACTGGCCAAGTGGCCTTGAGACAAATTCCCAGTTCTGAGCAAGTCGAAACACTCCAAAACGAAAGCAGACTCACGAAGAAGAGAAGCGAGAAAAGGATAGCATGAAGAACAAGCTCTCAAAACAGATAGCAAACAAAACAATCACAACAACTCATAACGACAAAAATCAACTTGAGGAAGAGAGATGAATGATTGATCATGGAGGTTTCTACAGCCACTCCATCGGAGGTACAAGAGCAACCGTGCTCTACCCAGAGACAACTTCACACAAATAGAGACGAAAAATTCAGAGTGACTCGGGAACAACCTCACAGAGCACTCGAGCTCTACCCTCTCTATTTATAGCCTTCTGCTACCGGGGGGAACCCGTAAACCCCCACCTAACACCGGGTTTACCACTCTCTTTACCCACTAGCGAAAACAAGCTTCCAGTGCTTTACCCGTTAAACCCAACGGCTCCACTGCTTTGCCCGTTAGCACCAACAACTCCTGTGCATTGGCAGAGACACAACTTCCCTTTGCAGCTTTCCGCATTTCTCCAAAATGCCATCCCACTGCCTTCCCGGAAGCTTCCTCCGCCTTGCCTCTCAAGTCTTGCAACCACCTAGCAGACCTCGTCGTCTTCAGCACCTCTTGGCCGCTCTTGACCTCAGCACCGCCCGTGCCTAGTCTCGGCCCTCCATGCCTCGCCACGACTAGTCTTAAGGTCCTGCAAACATCACAGACAAGCAAACCATTACATAGCATTGCTCACAATAGTATCCAACTACTTGAGCCAGAAATCGAAACTCAAATCATACTCTTACCAAGTCGTATACCACCTACGACCAGTCGAAAATATAGAATAATGAATGCACACGACATACGACCACAATATCAAGCCATACGACCAGATACAATGAGTCTACGACTGCTTATCATGAGATCGAACCACCTTCCAACCACGTTCATCGCTTCCCCCCATGGTCGAACCTTGTCCAGACTATGTACACTGAATTTTACCGTGGTCGAAGCCCTTTCCGATCACGTGTGAACACTTCCGATCGCAGTTGCCCACTTCCGACCGTGCTCCCAGCTTGTCTGACTGCATCCGACCGAGCTACGATCGCGTCGGACTGCTTTACGACCAAGTCCGACCGGTAACGACTACAACCAACTGCGTCCAACTCCGACCTGACCTCTTTCGAGCACTTCACAACGTGGTCGAAGTCCTCCGACTTCCCACGTGATCGTAGTCAAGGTCTGTCGACTATCGACCGCATACGACTGAGCTACAACCACGTTCGACCACCTCGCAACGTGGTCGAAGTCTGCCGACTTATTACGTGGTCGTAGACTTGAGCGCCGACTTCAACCTCAGCCATGACAACGTGGTCGTAGCTACGACTTACGACTTCCAACCGCTTCAGCTCAAGACAACGTGGTCGAAAGGCGCCGTCTTCTCAACATGATTGCAGGCTTGAGCGCCGACTACTGAACACGGCGGCATAGCTTTGACTTACGACTACCGACCACAGCAAACGTGGTCGTAGCTGCATTCGACTACATCCAACGTGGTCGTAAACGACCAGAATGACCTCCGACCATGCCCAAATTGGTCGTATACACCACAGCGTGGTCGTAAATGGCTCGGCTGGCTCCCTATACTGCATAACGTGGTCGTAGACATCCCGGCTGGGTTCCAACCGCTGGCAACATGGTCGTATGGGTCACTTCGACCATGACCAAGGTACGACTATGGCAAAACCAGTCTTAAACTTCCCTGGTGACCACGGCCAAACGTGGTTGTAACCTGCTTCGACCACGACCAACGTGGCCGTACTGCCTTCTGGTGCCCTTCGACCAAGGCCAGAGTGGTCGTAGACCCCTCGGGTGACCTTCGACCACGCCCAAAGTGGTCGTAAACAGTGCGCACGACTTTCGACCATGACCAACGTGGTCGTGTTAGCTGCAGAACACTTCGCCAGGGCTACGACAAAGCAGAACTAGCACAAACCACAAAAACTAAACTCAATCTTTCTAGATCAAGAGTCAATTACTCATCACAACCATGGGGTGACCTCCACATGGTCTCTCAATCTCCCCCTTGATGAGTATATTGACAAACCCAGAAAAAGCAAGAAGATGAGTTTGTTTTGAAAAGTCCAACATGGTCCAAAGAAGAGAATGAAACAAACAAATGACCATGTCGACAGAAGGAACACTAGAGCAACAACTGAAAGAGCAAATTGAACTTCAAGGCTCTAAAAAGATTCCAAAAGACTTTTTCACTTCTATTCTCCCCCTTTTGGCAATAAACACATCAAGAAAGCAAACGAGAGAATATGACAGGTCAATGAATGAGGTGGCTAAAGATTGATTATGCTAAGCAGTTAGAGCCATGAGAATTATCCACAATGACCAACAAGTACTACACCAAGCCATAACTCAATAAAAGGCTATCTAGATCATGACAATATATGTATAGGCCAGCTAGAGCACATAGATGACAATGTTGAAATGAAGTACAAATTATGAGCATGTCAAGTCATCAATAAGCAAAGTCTAACTAGAGATATCCAAGGATGATGCAGGCCATGTCAATAAGCTAAGCGGAAATAAGAAGCTAGTGTTGAGTCAATTAGAGTGCTACAAGCTCAAGAGTTTATCATTTGGTTAAGCACTTTTCATCTTTAGGTGATTAAGCAAATCTTACACATTTGACATATTTTCTTTTAAAGCTTATAGTTGTTTCCAACCAAAAATTTTATCATGTGCTAGATCTCAAGCCTTATGCGACTACTCCAAGCGAGAAGCTTAAGAAGATAGTCCAGGTCATCCAAAACTCCCCCTGAGTTCATGCCTAGTGCAATGGCAAGCCGTCTCATGAGAAAGAATTGGTGAAATCAGTTTTTTCGCACATCAAAAGAGATCCTTTTGCTTTTTAACAGATTGTGCTAACTCATGATGTATCAAGATGCTAAAGTAGATCAATCTAAGATTCAACCTAGATTCAGGACTCAACTCAGCCTATTTGACATGGCATGAATCATACAAGGATAGCTTAAAGATAGACTAAACTCAAATGCTAGCATGACAAGTTTTAATTTAAGTTGAGCAATTTTAATTAACTTATCATGGCAGAAAGCTAGTCTACACATATGAAGTCATGATAAATCCAGCAAGCTAAGCACAAGTCATGGCAAGGTGTAAAGCATTGTAAACATGTCATAGCAGGATAATAATCAAGGCTCAGAGTAGTTATATATTACAAAGCTAAATGCTAAAATGCAGAAAAATCCAGCTCCCCCTCAACATGACATGCAACTTTTAGTTCAAGTTGAGTTAAGTCACAATTAAGCTCCAGAAGCTCCCAAAAGAACTCTTTCTGAACCAAAGCAATAAATCGAGAAGCTGGCAAATAAAACCAAAAACAGGCAGTCCTTAAAGCATAGATAAGATATAGAGACAACTATGGCTCAGACTGACTCTCATCTACCCCATATGACTCCAGGACAATCAGCTGACAGTAAATCACACACTAGAGAGCAAACACGTACCTTGTCTACCCGAGGGTGGCCCAACCCTCGCTAGAACCTACAAGAAGTGAGTGAGCTCAATCTAGTGAGATAAGAAACAGCTAATAAGAAGCATCCTGGAAGCACAAGATAAGAGAAGAAGTCTAAGCAACTAGACAAGAGAAGCACTCTAACCTATGCTAGAAGGACTAAGCCCGATGCACCCCAAGTGCAAAGCAACAGAAATGAGACAGAAGCATAATCAAAATAATAAAGCAGGAACGCCCAAAGCTTCCCCTCACTATAGTCCATAAGGACAAACCACCCCAAGCTCTCCCCGCAGAGCTGAAAACCTTGAACTATCCAATGGCTTGGTAAAGATATCAGCCAACTGGTGGTCACTCTCCACAAACTGGAGCACTATATCGCCCTTCTCTACATGGTCTCTAAGGAAGTGATAACGGATATCAATATGCTTGGTCCGGGAGTGCTGCACTGGGTTCTTAGCAATGTTAATCGCCGAGGTGTTATCACAAAAGAGTGGAACACTGTCGATAGCTAACCCAAAGTCCCGCAGGGTCGAAACCATCCAGAGCACTTGGCTACAGCAACTGGCTGCAGCAACGTACTCGGCCTCTGCAGTGGACTGTGCAACACCGGACTGCTTCCTCGATGACCAGGAAACGAGAGAAGTGCCAATGAATTGGCAGGTTCCGGAAGTGCTCTTCCTATCTATCCTACAGCCAGCGAAGTCTGCATCCGAAAAGGCTCTCAAGGAAAGACAGGATGAGGAAGAGTACCAGATACCATAGTCAATGGTAGCTCGAAGGTACCGAAAGATGCGCTTCACCGCCTGGCGGTGAGATACGCGAGGAGAAGCCTGAAAACGAGCACACAAATACACGGAGAAGTGTATGTCTGGTCTCGAGGCAGTGAGGTAAAGAAGGGAGCCGATCATACTTCTGAACTCTTTCTGATCAACTGGCTCGCCATCCTCATCTGGGTCAAGATAGGCTGTAGAAGCCATGGGAGTTGACACCGGCTTACCATCACTCATATCGAAGCGCTTCAGGAGGTCACGAGTGTACTTTCCTTGATGAAGAAATGTACCCTCCCGAGTCTGCTTAATTTGGAAGCCAAGGAAGAAGGTCAACTCACCCATCATACTCATCTCAAACTCGGTGCTCATGACATCCGAGAACTGGGAAACCAGAGTATGGGAAGAGCCGCCAAAGATAATGTCATCGACATAGATCTGGACGAGCAGAAGGTCATTGCCATGCCGGCGGATGAACAAGGTCTTATCAACTTTACCCATATCAAAACCATGACTTAACAAGTAGGACTTAAGCCTCTCATACCAAGCCCTGGGGGCCTGCTTAAGTCCATACAACGCTTTAGAAAGCTTGAAGACATGGTTTGGATATTTGGGGTTTTCGAAACCAGGAGGCTGTCGGACGTAGACCTCTTCCTCAATAAGGCCATTGAGAAAGGCACTCTTGACATCCATCTGGTAAAGCTTGAATCCCTTAGAAGCTGCAAAGGCAAGCAGGATTCTAATGGCTTCAAGTCGAGCTACAGGGGCAAAGGTCTCCTCGAAGTCTAGACCCTCAACCTGAGAAAACCCTTGATCTACCAGTCTAGCCTTGTTTCGAACAACCACTCCATCCTCACTCTGCTTGTTCTTGAACACCCACTTAGTTCCAATAATATTGTGACCTCGTGGGGGCTCGACAAGCGACCAGACCTTGTTCCTTTCGAAATTTTCTAGCTCCTCATGCATGGCATTGACCCAAGACTCATCAGATAAGGCATGAGAAACATCATTGGGCTCAAAGGAGGCAATGAAAGCAGAATGGAGACAGAATTGAGATAAGCCAGATTTTGAGCGGGTAACACGCTCGAAGAGGTCTCCAATGATCTGCTCTGAAGGATGGTCTTTTTGAATGTGTCTAGGAGGTCCAAGGTGAGATGAAGAGGTGGCCTCTACCTCGTGAGCAGACGAAGTAGGAACAGAGCCACCAGCTCCAAAAGAAGCAGAAGGCAAGGGCTGATCGCCTCGAGGTGCGGTGGAAGACGGCACCTCAACAGATGGATGAGGGACAGGATCAGGTAGACAACCGTCGTCTCCATCATCCTCATCATCCACAAAGATAGTCTCGGACTGCTCTAAAGAACCTGAGATATCAGGCCTAGTCCCCGGACTGGCCTCATCGAAGGTCACCTCACAGGTCTCTACCATTTTGCTAGACTCGCAGTTCCAGACTCTATAGGCCCGCGAAGAAGGCGAGTAACCTAGAAAGATCCCATCACAAGAACGTGACTCGAACTTATCTAGGTTCCCGGACTTCAAAACAAAGCACTTGCAACCAAACACACGAAAATGAGAGACGCTGGGTTTTCGCCCATATCTCAGCTCATAAGAAGTGCGATGCAAGTGTGCCCTCAGAAAAACACGATTTGAGACATGGCACGCGGTGGCTATAGCTTCAGCCCAAAACTTCCGCGGTGTAGAGTACTCATCAAGCATCGTCCTGGCCATCTCGACCAAGGTACGGCTCTTCCTCTCCACAACGCCATTCTGCTGAGGGACGTATGGAGAAGATAACTGGTGCTCTACACCTGTCTCACCACAGAAACTCTCAAAGTAGGAATTCTTGAACTCCGTGCCATTGTCACTGCGGATCGCTCGTAAGGCACCTGGGAGCTCTACAGAAAGCCTACTGAAAAGACCTCGGAAATACGAAAACGTCTCATCCTTCGAGGCTAAGAAAAACACCCAAGAATACCTCGAGAAGTCATCGACCACAACAAGAACATACCACTTTCCTCCTGCTGACTGCACTCGAGCTGGTCCAACTGTGTCCAAGTGGAGCAGCTGTCCCGGTGCATCGGTCATAGTAACTGTGATCGGAGGATGAGAAGCGGCAACCATCTTGCCGTGCTGGCATGGAGCGCAAACAAGATCTTTGACCATCTTGAGTTTCGGCAGACCACGAATGAGATCGTGGCCGCTAACTCGGGACAAATGATCAAAGCCTATATGACCAAGTCTTCTATGCCAGAAGGAAAGGTCGCGGGACTCAGAAGCAACTAAACATCTGAGAGGATCGCCAGAAGACTCAGAAAAATCAGCACGAAAGATCCTCCCATAACGAGAAATCCCGCAGACCAGACTACCCGAAGAATCAAGAATTTTACAAGCATTTTTCTTAAAGCTCACCTCGAAACCGTCATCGGTAAGCTGAGAGACTGAAAGCAAATTGTACTGCAGCTTACTAACCAAGGCTACATCTTTCAAAATGAAAGAATCATTAATGCGCACAGTACCTTTGGCGATGACGCGCCCAGATGAAGCATCTCCGAAGGTGATCGTCTCATCACCTGGAGCACGGGCAAGGGAAGAAAACCAACGGGAGTCTCCGGTCATATGACGAGAACAACCGGAGTCTACAAGCCAAACCTTTCCCTTCCCTGCCCAGCGAACCTGAGTCAAACAGAGAGTAAAGTCTCAGTACTGGGGTAAATCAAGAGAGATTTTGGCACCCAATACTGAACAACACGTCGAGCAGATGAAGTAGTCAAGCACGACTGACCTCTATCTACCCTACGCTCTCTGTCACTCAAAGATGCAGAAGGTCTATCAGCAGACCTGAAGCTGTTGCGGGGTCCGACTGCTACGGGAGAGCGAGTCGGAACACTGGCAACACGCTGATCACGCCGTGGGTAACTGTCTCGATGGGGGAAACGAGATGTACCCTCAGGACGGCGGAAGTCACGACCTCGAGCAGCATGAGGATGAAAACCAGAAGACTCAGAAAAACCAAGTCCTCGATGCTGCCCAAACCCATCAGAAGCAAACCTGGACCTCGTGCTAGTCTTAGGTGCACTCAGGATCTGGGGCTGACCCTGAATACGCCTAAGCGCCTCTGCACGGTCTCTTCGCGCAATCCTGGCGCGCCTGAAGCATAGGACTGTGCATTCGGTTAGTTCGGTAAAATCGGTTCGGTAAATACGGTATATACGGTAAATACGGTATTGTTAGTTCGGTAGTATACGGTATTTTTGAAAATACGGTTCGGTATCGGTAAATCCCAATTTATTTCGGTACGGTATCGGTAAATACCATATTTACCAAAGTTAACGCAAATTGCAAACAATATAGTGACTAGAGTTTGCTAGAGCCCTCTGCTAAAACTTGGTAAAATTACGACTGCGCAGTCTCTGTGCTAGCTACTAATAACTCAATAGTCAGGTCAATAATGTCCCAAACAATCAAACATGAACCAGCTATAGTTGGCCTGTGGTACATTGTGTGTGTATGCCACATTTAAAACTAAAAACATAACATAGAATTAAGCATTATTATCATTGGTTGAGCATTAACGAAACATGCAGCATGTGTTCACTGATATCTGATGTTCCAACTCACATGAATAAAAAAAATGACAGCAGGTAAGGATTTACATAGATATCATTGAGCCTCACTATCAGAGCATTAAAAAAAATTGAGAATTAGGTTGAGCTGTACAGATTTACAACTTGTCAACAATGTCAAGTCCCAAGCTCAATGATGGCCAGCTAGCATTCTAGCAAGCTCTGTGCTAATGATTTGCTACGGGCCAGTGCAAGCTTGTGCTGCTGCTGTGCAAGTCAACTGATGGGCCATGGCCCATGGGGGATCCGACCGAGAGGGCAAGGCCGAGGCGCCAAAAAAAGGACCGAGCTGGTGAGCTCACCTGCTGGCTGCTGCACTGTTCGGTGTTTCGGTTTGTTCGGTTTTTAATCGGTTTTTACCCAAAAAACCGAACATAAGAAAAACCTAAAATATAAAAACCGAACCGAAAACCGAAAACCGGTCAAACCGAGTTGACCGGTTCGGTTCGGTTTTTTTGATCCGGTTTTTTCGGTTCGGTTATTTTTTGCACAGCCCTACTGAAGCATCTCTCGATCGAGTGCCCATCCTTCTGACAGAAGGTGCAGTGGTACTTCTCCTTCTGAGAGGTGGAAGTAGCACGAAGAGGCTTCGCCTTTTGAGAGGCCGAAGCAACAGGTGGAATCACCTTGCTGTCAGAGATCCCTTGGACAAAGCCCGCTGATTTAAATTTAACCTCATCAGATCTGGGCTCAACCTCGATGACACCTCCTACGATGGGTCGGATAATAGCAGGTGGATGCTTCCTCATATCCTTATAGAAATCATATCCTAGACCTTGATTGAACTTGCAAATCTTGGATTGGTCTAGAATAAGATTAAGCTTCTTCTTGCCGCCTACAAATCTCTCGAGAGTGTTCATAAGATACTGACACTCCCGAAAGAGAGAGGTGCAAGAAGAGCAGGGGGAAGAGGGAACAACAGGAGGTAAGGGAGCAGATGAAGAACCAATAATAGAGGAAAGAATGGCTTGTGCACGCACAGCCGACTCTGAGGGGACAGTCCTACTACTAGTAGGTTGGTTCGCGTCTCTAGGCGTCTCACCCTTACCCTGGGGCTTCTCCCTTACACCATCAATCACATCACAACCAGATTGTGGCTTCTCTAGTAAGTCCTTAGTTAGCTTCACACATTTGTTATTCAATGCAACGAGTTCAAGTTTTAGTTTATCACAACTAATGCATGGTGAGCTAACAGGATCCTTAGTCGCATACTGAGCCATTTTCTTGTTGTTGTCAATCATTTCTTGAAACTGTTTTGAGACAGATTCAAGTTCAGCAGTTAACTTTGGACAGTTCAAACATGAATCAATAGGCTCAAGTAAAGAAGCACTCAACTCAGCAATCTTGTGATCTGCCCATTTTAGGTTCATCTTCAATTTATTACAGTTTTCACAAGACTCGGGCAGATCTAACAGCATGGTGTAAAGACCTCTAAAAGCATTGTCCTTATCCTCACATGAGGTGCAAGCTATAGTCTTAACAGGAGTAGATGAAGTAGAAGCAATCCTACTCATTTTTAGTTCAGCCAAGAGACTAAGATTCTCCACCTTAACAATGTCAAGTTCAGAGGACAGACTATCATGCGAGGTCCTTAATTTCTCCATGTCACCGAGCAAGACAGAGCATGTATCACAGTCGTCACTAGAGGGACCAGATGTAAGAGCAATAATCTCTAGTGACAATCTGTCTACTTCCTTCTCTAACTCAGTACACCTAGCCCTAGCTCTAGCATGAAATCCACCTAGCTTAAGAAAAGCATGATTGAGTTGGTCGTAGGTGGGGCATACCTCGTCCGAGTCGGAGTACAGCTCACTGTCGCTGAGTTCGCCCTCGAGGGCCATGAAGCACATGCCGGAGAAGTCGTCGTCGCCATCCTTGTGCTCTTGGTCACCCGTCCCGTTGTCGTCGCTCCATCCCTCCACCTCGCTGAGGTCGAGGTCGTCGAAGGCGGTGAGGACGCGGTGGAAAAGCTTCTTGGCTTTGCCGAAGTTGCGGAACTTCTTCTTGCCTTGAGCAGGTGCTGAGGGCTTCGTGTTGCGGTTCTTGTCGGTGTAGTCGTTCTTGCCCGAACCGTCGTAGTCACCTTTGCCCTTCCCAAGCTTGGGGCAGTTTGCTCGGATGTGGTTGGGGCCACCACACTCGAAGCAAATCACGGGTCCTCCCCTCTTTCTGTCCCTCCTCCTCTTGTAAGCATTGGAAAACCTTCGGGCTAGGAGGGCCAGCTGATCATCCGCAAGCTGCTCTAACTGATCATCAGTTATGTCACAGAGAGCAGCAAGAGAGAAACCGCAAGAGGAATCCGAAGAGGGCCCGGAAGAAGAAACGGGATCGGTGACCAAAGCCATCGACTGTGACTTCGACCTTCGAGAGACAACGTCAATCTCGTGAGTCTTGAGGCGCGAGTACAGCGCGTCAAGAGTCAGGGTCGAGAGGTCTGTCGTGTCTTTGATGGTGGTCACTTTCATCTCCCAGACACGAAGATCGAGTGCCGCGAGCATTTGGCGAGCATTATCCGAGTCGGGGTATGTAAGACCGACCGCTCGGAGGTTGCTCAAGATTTTGTGAAATCGCGAAAAGCACTCATCCAGGGACTCTCCAGCAAGCATCTCGAATTTGTTGTATTCGCGCTTGAACTGGTCCTGTCGAACCGTCTTAATCTGGGTGGTGCCCTCATGATATGCATCGAGGGTCACCCAGATGTCGTAGGCGGACGACAGGTGAGATATACGGTCAAACTCGCTACGACTCAACCCCTGGATGATGATGTTCCTTGCCTTTGCATTTGCCTCAACATCAGCCATGTTCCCGGCATTGATGTTCTCATCGGCAGGAACAGCGAATCGTACCTTGACCTTCCGCCAGATGGCATACCCCTGGGCCTGGATGTATGTCTCCATTCGGCTCTTCCAGAAGGGGTAATCGATGCCATCGAACACGGGCGGCTTGGTCGAGTACTTGTCCGTCGCCATGGCTCTTGAGACCGGTTAAGATCTATGAATTAGAGCTAACCGGCTCTGATACCAATTGAAGGCCCGAAATGGCGACAGAGGGGGGGGGGTGAATGGAGCCCTTTAAAAATTTCCCAAGAACTCAGACAACCTTACTTCTCCAATAGCCACTGAGCTATGAAGGCTCGAGTTTAAAAGCTTACTGGGAGACCGACTCCAGTCAAGAGCTTACCCGAACCGACAAAAGAAAGAGAATAGTGAATACTGAGAGATTGACAGCGGAAGGTCTTGCAAAGCCAGATTCCGAGTAACTAAGACTCTCTGGTCTTTTGGTCCTCAAACTTGAGGCACTGAAAGACTCCAACCTCTGGAAGAGAACATACCAAGAAAACCCAAAGTCTTAGCTACAGCCAGCTAGAGCGACAAGGACGAACTCGAAACAGAGGACTTGAGGCGAACGACTATTCAGTAAAGAGAACTTCTCTGAATCGACTCTTGCTCTCGGAAAAGAACTGGCCAAGTGGCCTTGAGACAAATTCCCAGTTCTGAGCAAGTCGAAACACTCCAAAACGAAAGCAGACTCACGAAGAAGAGAAGCGAGAAAAGGATAGCATGAAGAACAAGCTCTCAAAACAGATAGCAAACAAAACAATCACAACAACTCATAACGACAGAAATCAACTTGAGGAAGAGAGATGAATGATTGATCATGGAGGTTTCTACAGCCACTCCATCGGAGGTACAAGAGCAACCGTGCTCTACCCAGAGACAACTTCACACAAATAGAGACGAAAAATTCAGAGTGACTCGGGAACAACCTCACAGAGCACTCGAGCTCTACCCTCTCTATTTATAGCCTTCTGCTACCGGGGGGAACCCGTAAACCCCCACCTAACACCGGGTTTACCACTCTCTTTACCCACTAGCGAAAACAAGCTTCCAGTGCTTTACCCGTTAAACCCAACGGCTCCACTGCTTTGCCCGTTAGCACCAACAACTCCTGTGCATTGGCAGAGACACAACTTCCCTTTGCAGCTTTCCGCATTTCTCCAAAATGCCATCCCACTGCCTTCCCGGAAGCTTCCTCCACCTTGCCTCTCAAGTCTTGCAACCACCTAGCAGACCTCGTCGTCTTCAGCACCTCCTGGCCGCTCTTGACCTCAGCACCGCCCGTGCCTAGTCTCGGCCCTCCATGCCTCGCCACGACTAGTCTTAAGGTCCTGCAAACATCACAGACAAGCAAACCATTACATAGCATTGCTCACAATAGTATCCAACTACTTGAGCCAGAAATCGAAACTCAAATCATACTCTTACCAAGTCGTATACCACCTACGACCAGTCGAAAATATAGAATAATGAATGCACACGACATACGACCACAATATCAAGCCATACGACCTGATACAATGAGTCTACGACTGCTTATCATGAGATCGAACCACCTTCCAACCACGTTCATCGCTTCCCCCCATGGTCGAACCTTGTCCAGACTATGTACACTGAATTTTACCGTGGTCGAAGCCCTTTCCGATCACGTGTGAACACTTCCGATCGCAGTTGCCCACTTCCGACCGTGCTCCCAGCTCGTCTGACTGCATCCGACCGAGCTACGATCGCGTCGGACTGCTTTACGACCAAGTCCGACCGGTAACGACTACAACCAACTGCGTCCAACTCCGACCTGACCTCTTTCGAGCACTTCACAACGTGGTCGAAGTCCTCCGACTTCCCACGTGATCGTAGTCAAGGTCTGTCGACTATCGACCGCATACGACTGAGCTACAACCATGTTCGACCACCTCGCAACGTGGTCAAAGTCTGCCGACTTATTACGTGGTCGTAGACTTGAGCGCCGACTTCAACCTCAGCCATGACAACGTGGTCGTAGCTACGACTTACGACTTCCAACCGCTTCAGCTCAAGACAACGTGGTCGAAAGGCGCCGTCTTCTCAACATGATTGCAGGCTTGAGCGCCGACTACTGAACACGGCGGCATAGCTTTGACTTACGACTACCGACCACAGCAAACGTGGTCGTAGCTGCATTCGACTACATCCAACGTAGTCGTAAACGACCAGAATGACCTCCGACCATGCCCGAATTGGTCGTATACACCACAACGTGGTCGTAAATGGCTCGGCTGGCTCCCTATACTGCATAACGTGGTCGTAGACATCCCGGCTGGGTTCCAACCGCTGGCAACATGGTCGTACGGGTCACTTCGACCATGACCAAGGTACGACTATGGCAAAACCAGTCTTAAACTTCCCTGGTGACCACGGCCAAACGTGGTTGTAACCTGCTTCGACCACGACCAACGTGGTCGTACTGCCTTCTGGTGCCCTTCGACCAAGGCCAGAGTGGTCGTAGACCCCTCGGGTGACCTTCGACCATGCCCAAAGTGGTCGTAAACAGTGCGCATGACTTTTGACCACGACCAACGTGGTCGTATTAGCTGCAGAACACTTCGCCAGGGCTACGACAAAGCAGAACTAGCACAAACCACAAAAACTAAACTCAATCTTTCTAGATCAAGAGTCAATTACTCATCACAACCATGGGGTGACCTCCACATGGTCTCTCACATGTCCCTGCGCAAAGCTGTACTCTATTGTTATGTCACTGAGCAAAGCTGTCCTCTTTTGTCACGTCTCTGTGCAAAGCTGCCCTGTTTTGTCACATCTCAGCGCAAAGCTGGCCCCATTTTGTCATGTCATTGCGTGACGTCGTTTTATTCCGTGGTCTGTGTGACTGTGCCTGCCCCCCACAGCCTATAAAAGGGAGCCATTCCTCACATTGTCCCTTGCATTGTAATCACTCACCTAGTCCGTGCTAACTCCCCCCGACTAGGCAATGAGTCAACTCAGCAGCTCTTCGCATACACCCACAGTGATTTGCCCGAAATGCAACACGGTTGTTAGACGTAAGACCTCACAGACGGCCTCGAATCCTGGGCGGCACTACTACAAGTGCCCCTTATCACTCAGTGAGTAAGATTGTTTCGGGTTCATTCAAATCGTGGTGGCATGTTTAAAAATCTTCTTCTCATTGAATCGCAGGAAGCCCCCGGTGGTTGCCGATTCTGGGTGTGGGAGGATGAAATGGGCACTAGGACAGACATTGTTCGCCAGGAGAGAGTTGTCGTGGGGGGGTTGCGACCCTGTCGGGATGCGGCATCGTTTCGACAGACTGGAGTGGAAGATAAATTTAATGTTGTGTGCTATTTTCTTTCTTGTGTTTATTGTTATCCTCAAGTTGTAGTGCTGGAGCTTCTCCTCGTGTATGTTGGTAATGTTTTATGCTATGTTGTCATCAAGCTATTTTCTTTCTTGTGTTTCTTGTGTTTGTTGTTATCGTGTCTTCTCCCGCTGGAGAGTTAATGTATGTATGTGTAATGCATGATGTGAGGTACAATGCCCACATGCGTGCATACTTGTCATAGTGGAATGAAGCCTTAAATGTAGTTCAAATAATTTCATCTCTCTGTTGGTTGTATGCCCCGTGATGTCATCTTTCTGTTGGTTGTATGCCCTAGTAAATCAAAGAACTAAGAGCAACCCTTTTATACAGGAAACCATCTTTGAACATCAAACCATCAAGCACTTCAAAAACATCACCAGTCTGACGATCACGCCTCATTTCAATATGAGGTCTGAAGAACCTAATAGAATCAATGAGATTATGGAAACAGTGTCAAAGCCTGGTCAGAAACAAATGATAGCAGAATGAAAATAGGCAATAGGCACCGCATGGCCTAGACTGATTTGTGTTGGAGCAGATGTAGTTGCTGCAGGCTCTCCTTTTCTATTATTGGAGCTCGAAGTGGTAGGCTCTCCTTTTCTCTTCGTACATAGCAGAGATATAATCATAGAATATAGCAATGGAAACAAGTAATAAATATGAAAAACCAAGTAATAAAGCTTGAAAAATTACCGTGTCTTGGGAGGTGGTGGTAATTCATGACACAGAAAAAGCTGCCCCGTGTTGTCATCTCTCTGAGCAAAGCTGACCCTGTGCTGTCATGTCACTGCGCAAAGCTGGCCTCGTTTGTCATTTCACTCCACAAAGCTGGCATCTTTGGTCATGTCACTGAGCAAAGCTGCCCTGTTTTGTCATGTCATTGCGCAAAGCTGGCCTCTTTGGTCATGTCACTGAGCAAAGCTGCCCCGTTTTGTCATGTCACTGCGCAAAGCTGGCATCTTTTGTCATCTCACTGCGGAAAGCTGTCGTCTTTTTCGTTTTTGGTCACTGCAGTAATCTCTCTCGTTTGGTATAAATATCACGGTTGGGGTCCCATGACATTATACGCAGAAAACCCTGTAAATCGAACAGAGAAGTACCTTGTCTTTCATGGTGAAACATACCATGTCGGAACCCGAAGGGCCATTCGGATTTGGGTCACCGAAGGAAGACCTTCCGTTCGAAAGGAGGGAGATCTTCGGTCCACAGTACCGCTTGATACCAAGCCGGCGTGCTCAACCGGCGTGGCCGAAATGCAGACATAATGATTACGCGGTCGTGCAGGTCCTGGATGGCTCGTTCGATGGCGGGCGACGTTTCTTCCGCTGCCCACGCTCCGGGGTACAAATTACTAATAGTATAATTTTTGTTATTGCTTATGGACCCTCCATGTTTACCGGTATTTCCCGCAGATGGCGAAATGCAACTTCTCCCGCTGGATCGACCCTCCTCACGAACGGTATATTGTCCGTTATGTGGATACATTATGGGATCGAATATTGGAGTTGGAGGACCGAATCGAGACTCTCACTGAGGAGAACAATGACCTCCGCCAACAGATGCAACGCGAGAGGGGCAACGAGGAGGTCGTGAACATAGGAAGCTCGTATGATCCCACATGTTGCTGCGCGAACCCTAGTTGCATATGTGCGTGCCACTACCACGACGGCCAGCCACGTCCGAGGCAGCCCCCTCCAGTGGTGCTAGGGAACAAGACCCACCCGAACAGATATAGCAGGTATGCAACGAAGTGTGTATGCACCTCCTCCTCATGTGCGTGTGCAGGACAGGTCATGTACCGACGAAGCCATCCATGTGGCACACCAGCTGCGTTGTCTGGGATCGGATGACCGAACCGGTGACCCAGACGAACCTTCCAATCTGCTGCCTTTGGGGGTGGCACTATAGCAGCACCACGGACGGGTAGACCTGTAAGCATCGTCACGTCCTGCAGAGTAACCGTCATCTCCCTCCACCGGAAGTGGAAGGTGTGAGTCTCCGGCCTCCATCGATCAACGAGAGTAGACAGCAGCGGTGCATCATACTGGAACGCATGCGGTAAATCCAACATGCGGGCAATGGGTAGCAGCCCGGTGTTTCGCAGTAGTGGGATGTACCGCTGGTCGAGACGCCAGTTCTCTCGGGGGCCCCTAAGGACGAAGCAAGGAGGCCCTCGTGCGTCTCCCGACGACCACGCATGGCATCGGTGGTGCTCATCCCAACGGGGGTCTAGCAACTCGAACGCCATGTCCTGCCAAAGAAGGATAACAAGTGAGTCTAAATTTATAACAAAATGTGCAACAAATGACAACATAATTAACAACAAATGTAACGACAGGGAAACGTACGGAATGTACCAAAACATACATAAAATGTGCACACGAATATGACCCACACGACAAGGAA
The DNA here is from genome assembly GCA_017311315.1 of Dendrocalamus latiflorus. NCBI lineage: Eukaryota > Viridiplantae > Streptophyta > Magnoliopsida > Poales > Poaceae > Dendrocalamus > Dendrocalamus latiflorus. The sequence goes on along the minus strand of CM029630.1, from coordinate 8,150,690 downwards.
ACATATGGAATGTACGAAAACATACATAACATGGTAATGTGCACGACACAGATACATGGAGCCAACAATGAAGCGTACACCTCCTGAATAATGCAGGGTACATCGCAACGCACAGAACACATGGAAGCAACAATGGGTACAAGAAAACATTGTGGTTGGTACTACGGAGCGTTGCTTGATGCCGGCCTGTTTGGGCACTGGTTGAGGGAGTGGCCAATCGTCTTGCATAGCCTACACTTCGGACGCCGAACATGATCCCCTCGCTGGCTGTCATCCATGTCATTGCGGATGCGACGGCTTTGTCGTCTTCCACGACCGACATGCTTCAATGCATCGTTGGGCACCCACTTTATCTCCCCTGGCCATAATTCCCTGTAGTGCATGTCTACCCCGTAGGAATGGAACTCTGCACTCCAGGTTGCATACAAGTGCTGCATGTCGTAGTACTTGGAGATGTACAATTTGCTGCAGCATTCTTGGGACCAGGTCGTACGCCTCCTCGTACGTCCCATACATACGGTGCAACACCTTTCGCTTGGCCCGCCATACCTTCTTGTAGCTCACTTCGAATCCCGCCGTGTTCGCTACTTCTACCATTAGAACCTTCGGGGAAATGGACACATCCGCCTGGATGAGGTGGGTGACCAGCTCTGCAACATACGATGATGTCATGTTGTGGTGCCTATGTACTGGCCCGCAAGCTCGCAACTGTGATCTTGCAGCACCGTTATCCGGAACTCCGTGCTAACGCCCTTGTACCGCTGTGCACGAACTTTGCCAGGACAGGACCCGTCGACACACTTCACAACGTACGTGTCCGGGTTTGACCTGTGCACCCGATACGTCCGGCTTATGTTGACGGCATGTCTAGCAATTGCCTGCTGCACATCACTCTTACTACGGAAGCACTGCCCACAATGAGTGCGCCCTCGCTGAACCCCCATTGTCCCTCCTCCGCCTATGGCAGCACTAGGGCAGCCGCTGCGTTGTCGTCCAGTCTGCACGACACGTACACACCGTCCATGGTCACAACACGACCTACCACCCCTCCAGTTGCACCTTCGCCATCCTCGTCCTCTCCAGAACTGCCTATTTCCACCTCCTCGTCCTCCTCGCTGCCTTCTTCTTTCACCTGGTCCCCAAGATACTCATGACAGTCAATACGGGCGGCCCACCACCTCTGGTCCACACCTTCGTTGGCATGGAAATTCTCCACACGCCTCCTGAGGTCTTCATCACCTACTTCCTCGCCCACATGTTCCGCCGCAGAAGCGTCTTCATGACCGCCGAAGATGAACCCAGGCTCTACATCTCCAACAGCGGCATCAGAACCAACCATGGCGGATCAGGGTTGTACACGACCTCCATGTAGTTCGCCCATGAGGCGTCATTGGTCACCTTCAGAAGTTGCCATATGCTCTCCCTTCCATCACCCACCATTGAGGCATAAATTGCCTCGATCCGTAACTTCTTCCTTGCGGTGTGCCGATCGAACGCCGAACGGACACACCTCTGTAGCTCAGACAAGCTCATGGCGTTCAGACCGGGTGCCCGGATCACGGTCCGGTCGCAATTTGATAGGTCCGCCCCCATACGGCCCATCGCGTACGAGACCACTCCCATAAAACACGAACAACTCTTGAATGCCAGCCACTGCGTACCTAACATAAGTGTATAATCAACCATTTTAGTACACAGCATGTAACAATCGTACCATCAAACACCCACTACCCCATTTAACATTAACAGTGCGGTGTTTCATACAACTTCCTACTGCCTACAAAATCGATTAGTATTTGTTTTGTATTTGTAGGGGCTACAATTTATTTCTAACTATTTTACTTCCAAATTCTACAAACCAATTTGTATCGCCTAACATATTCATTTCATTTTTATTTCCAGGGGTCTTATTTATAGATCTTACTTTCTAATTCGTAAAATTTTACTTAACGCCGGCTTTCAATTCCATTTTTTCCAATTAATGCAAAATTTCTATTACTTCATTTTCTTCCTTTCTTTTCTATATTTCACTTAATGCGGCTTCACTTACGAAAGAGTACATACATCAACAAAATATATCTTTGTAATTTCATGTCCTCAGTTTATTTAATTTTACTATACCTTTGTACTCCTTTCCTGGTATTTCTATTATAATAATCCAAATTTATTCTCAATTTTAATTTTACACGTTGTCTCACTAAGCCTACCAATTATACATATTGTCTCTAATCTAACTACTGTTGCTATCACCCACAAATGCTCCAACATAAATATTTACTTTTTCAACACCTACACATGTTCATCAAAAAATAACTACATTACACTACGTAACTTCAACAAATAAATACGACATTTTCTACACTACAATACATCATGCATCATGTTTACCTACAACATACACACCGTATTGGCTTATAAGAACATTAACGAAACACGGTTCCCCTAATTATGGGTAATGACATTCACAGAAAAAAAATACTTGCACGGGGCCAAAAATTACCTCTTCTTGAAGCTCAGAAGACGATCTACAACTTTTGTATTTGCAAAATCTGCTGACTCCAAACAAAAGCAACTCAAAAATCTGAGTTTCCACTCTTTCTTTTCCTCCCTTCACTCCCTCTCTCGCTCTGTCTTTGCTTCCACTGCAAACCAGAAGCCTTCACCGCATGCATCTGCTCACCAACCGAGCTCCAAAGCCATTTTATTGCGAACACTCCTCAGCCATTCAGCAAAATTTGGGGGGCCATATCACATACTACTGACGCGTGTATGAGCTGCATGCAAAGAGGCCACCTCGTGATGCGCTTTCGGCGGAAGGATTAGACGCGCGGTCGGCAGAGGAATCGTGCGGTCGGCAGAAGGAATCGCGCGGTCGGAGAAACAATCGTGCGGTCGGAGCGGGGTCGTGCGGTCGGAGCTGGAGACGAGCGGTCGGCAGGGGGGTTGTGCGGTGTGGTACCACATGACCCGTGAACAGTGCGGTCGTGCGGTACCACACTGCACGACCGGGGGCACGTGGCGCAACGCGGCGAAGGCGCGGTCGGGAGGGGGCCAAATACGGAATTTTTTGCGAGAGGGGGCTACTTTTGGAATTTCGGGTGATTGGGGGGCTAGATGCGTCCAAAATTCCCTTCTGTGCATATTTTACGTACATGTGAAGCTCCTACTGAGAAGTTCGAATAGTAAAGTGTTGATAAAGAAGTTTGCCTTTGGCAGAGAACTTGGTTTTTTTGTCTCTCTTTTTGCGCCTTGGTGTTCTATGCCAAATCTGAACATTGCATTATGGCACCTTGGTTACGCACACCCGAAATGATTAGATCTTTTATTCTCTTGTTTGCCATATGAAAATGCAGACGATATTCGAGCTTAGTGTCCACTTGCTTTTGGTCATGTCGAAATCTGCCCAGCAGTTGTAAAAAAACTATGTGGTTTTGCAGCTCCCCATGTACCTTCCTATTGAACAAATCAAGGCCGAAGAACGAGCCAACAAGAGTGTTCAGGTTTTACATCTCAATTTCCCTCGTACTCTTTTCATAATATATCATATATTTCGACAATTACATAAAATAATCGCTATAATCTAAAATTTAATATCATTAGAGATTTGGATCAAAATAGATCGGCCAAGGTAAGCCAGATCCCTCTGCATTTCATGGTCTTATCTCATAAGCTTCTTATGGTTTCGTCACAAAAATCTCCTGGTCTCCAACAATAAGTCGTGGACATGGCGGCGAAGCTCTACATGTAGGAGGAACCAACTGACAAGATGGCGCATGCGAATCTATTTGGTTTCCTCCAAAGTCTCATCGTCATTGCTTGTACATCCAAAATCTCATTATTCTGGAGGCACCAACTGAGTGAAAACAACCTTAGATATGTTGCATATGTAGAGTTGCCATAAGCATGATGTCATGCATTTGTTTTTCCTTTGTTGAAATCAATTTCTAAATGGGGTTCAAAAGGTTGAGGGAGAAATGGGGCGTTAGGTTGTAACATCCCATTTCTGGAGAATACTAAGTTTGCTTGACTGAAATTTCAATTCGAATTTGAATTCAATTGGTTCAACCAAATTCTAACCGAATTTCAATTTTCTTCAAAGAAACTTTCAAACCACCAAACCTTCCTTGGGCTTGGCCCAACTCATCTATCCCTTTCTCTCCCTTGGGCTCAGCCCATTTGATCCTTGGCCCGGCCTGGAACGGCCCGCGACGTCGGATGCGTTCTAGATGCGCTCCGCGTGTGCACTCACCTTGCTGTGCGCGCTCGTGCCAGCGTGGAACGTGCCGCGCGTGCCCAGACTCTGCGCCACTCCTTTGCCTTGCACGTTCCCGGATTCCCGTTGCGCCATCACGCCGCGTCAGGACGAGCCATCCCTTCCCTGCTCCGCCACCGCAACCCCAACTGGAGCTCTTCTCCTAACTCCCTTTTTCCCACTGCACAGCCTTAGCCCTGTCTTGTCGCTTCCATGCCGCGCTTCAGCTCCTTGTGAATCAGAACCTGTAAAGATAACATATGAGAGTAAATCAAGCAGATGTATGAATAAATACGAACACCACAAAGTTTACATTTATAAGAAGCTAACTTACCACTAGCACGAGATAGTTGTTTTTTACGTGACCTCATCCATTGAAAATGCTCTAAAATCTTATCATTATTAATGTTTGTAAATATGTCTTGTTCAATATAGCATACCATGGTATGATTTATCCACCTATCATTCATCTTATTCCGTAAATCAGTCTTAATAATCTTCATAGTCGAAAAGGCTCTTTCTACGGCTGCTGTTGCCATTGGCCAAATCAAGGTCAATTCAATGAGACGATATACCAATGAAACAATTGTGTGTCTACCAGTCTAAACCATCTTCACAGCAAGATTTCCTAGGTCAATACAATTTGCAAAATCTAGATCACTTCTCACATCAGCAATAAATGTACTAAGCTGGTCCTTAAGGACTACATAATCATATTTGAAGAAGTCATTATCATACATCCTAGCAAGTTCAATTAATTTGTCTTCATCAAAGTTGGCAAAAGAATTCTTTGGATCAAGACAAGCAATGCACATCAATAACTAGGTCGATCTTTCAGAAAAGCGATTATTCATCTCAACAATAATTTGGTCAAATTCTCTAATACCTCTAGTACCGAATCCCACATGAGAAGAAAACAAAACAAGGTTTTATGATGTGAGCCCCAACGGATATCGCCGGGCCTTGCAAGGTTAGTTCGTTGGTTTTTTCCTCTTCCTTGAAAAATTTCACCGGACTCTAATTTGTTCACAATTTTATCATGGTGATCTTGGGCCAATTGATCTCGTCTGATGCAAGAAGCATTAACAGTGTTGACAATCATGGTGGTGTAATTAAAGAAATTTACGACTGAAGAACAACAATTGGCAACAGAAACAACCACTAACTGCAACTGGTGAGCAAAGCAATGGACGTAAAACGCATATGGATTTTCATCCAATATGCGTCTTTGCAATCCATAAAATTATCCTCTCATGTTTGATGCTCCATCATATGCTTGCCCTCGCAATCTAGAGATTGATAAACTATGAAACTGTAGCATACCATCCTATGCTAGTTTTAACGAAGACGATGTCGTATCAGAAACATGCTCAACCCCAGGAAAAATCTCTATCACATGGCCTTCGTTATTGACGTACCTACATGGGGTTAAAAAGCATAGTTAATATAGTTTAGACTTACTAAGATATAAAAAATACTAACAAACTAACCTCAAAGCCACAACTATTTGCTCTTTGATATATGCATTGCGGGCCTTGTCAATAAGTATGGCAAACTGTCTATCTCCAATATCATCAATAATGACTTTAGTTGTCTCCTCTGCATAAGCTTTGCACAACTATTTTTGTGTTTGCAGTGAAGTCAATAAGTGGTTAGTAGGAGTGTTGTCAAGTAATTTTGCAACCTTCTTATCCTTCTCTTTATACCATTTCACCATTTCTAGAAAGTTCTTCCTATTGTTTGAGCTAGGGGACTCATCATATCCACAAAAAAACAAGAGCTTGCAATAGAAGAAATCTTGCAACACATAACATAATAGTAAGACATGATTTATATTCTTCCTCATCCTTCTTGGTGGCAACGGCCATCACATAATCTACACCCTGTCTTTGATTTTTGAAAGCCTCGCAATGCTTTCTTGGATTTGTTGTGATAACTACAGACTTTACCAACATGTTCACCAAAACTTTTAATTGCATTCTTCCAATTAGCAAACCCTACCCTTATGAATGATTCAATACCATAGTTCTCAGCTCTAGGCTGCTTAAAGAGGAAACAATAAAAATAAAATGTTGCATCTTTAGCAACATTATATTCCAACCAATTATACCTTTTGAACTATGATTGTTGAAAACTCCTCCTCTGGTTCCCATATTATTTATGTGGAAATTTATGACCAATTGGTTGGCATGGGCCTATTTACAAATACTCTCTTCTAGCAGCATATCTGATATCCACATCCAAATCTTCAATTGGTTTTCGAAGCGCAGGATCAGCAACAATATCATCCGGACTGAGTACAACACGAGGATTATTTTGATGCGTGTTACTAGCTCCTGTATTTAGTGTTTCTGCAGTTGCAAGAGGTTGGTGGGAATTGTGGGATTGTGCTTGTGTTGAAAAATAAAATGACAATGTCTTCTCTTCATTTTGTATTCACTAATAACTCCTAGTCTCCTGCAATGAAAATTCATATGTTTTTTAAGACATTAAAACAATCATATTTTTTCAAGAGCTAGAATACAAGAACAGTTAGGAATGGCTTACAATGTTGATTATATCCGATATGAGCAATTCATGTGTTTGACATAAGGTGGGTGTTACATCTTACATGCAGATTGCAGAGTAACAACTAACAAAGGAGAATCAATGAATGATCACATTTCACATCCTTTACCACTTTACCTGAATGGCTGAATCAAAAGATTTCAAAAACTTTACCTGAAGACTGAAGATTGAAGGCTGGGAGTGGGAGCCAGGAGGCGGGCACCGAAGTGTTGTAGACATCCCAAAAATTTAAAATTTGAAAATAGGAATTTCTTGAATTATTTTTGCAATATGTTCGATTTGAATTTGGATTTTACGATGTTTTCCTGAATTTGGTGGAGGTTCTAAAAATTTAAGACGTTGAAGATATTCGTGAAGATAAGGTGGTTTCGTTCTAAAACGGACTACGCAGATAAACCCGGTGCCCCATTATGTGTGCCTTTCCCAGGTAGACGTTGTATTGTTGTAAGACTTTATTTGGCTCTGTGCACTGCCTTCTTGCCCTCGGGCGTCCTATTTCGCAGGCACAGGAAAAGCTTACTTTTAAAAATTTGTGTGGCTCAGTATCACTCCAGCTCCCTGGGAGTGCTCTTTTAAAATTTTTGTATGGGTTTAGAAGTATCTTATCTCTACGATGTAACATTCATCTCATGCTGTTTCCTCTCATCTTTTTTGGAAAACCCTACCAGGCCATGGATGGATACAAGACAACTACTACAACCAGAAGCAAGAGGGGAAGAATAATAATTGATGCTCGCAATAACCCCAACCATACGTATAGGCCGTCACCTGCCCTCACCCTACGGGGAAAGTCAGAGAGAAGCCATCATCATGAAGATAATAGTAGCCCTGCGCCAAGTAAACCTCGAAAGAAGGCCCCTTGTATCTATTGCAAGACTACTGAGCATCGTTCCCGAAAGTGTCCTCAGAAGAAGCAAGACAAATGTTTCAACTGTGGCCACCCAGGACATTACGCGAGGAATTGCCCGCTTCAAAAGCCAGAAGAACAAGGAGATGGTGCTGCCAACACCGGCTTCAACCCCAACGAAGAAAACCCTAGCAGCTGCAAAGAAGAACGGGGTACACCTACCATAGATCTATCACCAGACCAAGAAGCTTCGTTAAGTGCTACATGTCTCGAGTGCGGTAAAACCGGACATGTCGCACAATCCTGTCCTCCATTACGCTAAGATAAACGAGGGGCATGCTTCACCTGTGGGCAAACTGGTCATTACTGCTACAATTGCCCAGTCCCCTACTGCTTATACTGCAAGAAATATCACTACCCAGATGACTGCCTCACTAACCTAATAGCTTGTAGGCATTGTGGAGCAAAAGGACATGAGAAAAGCCAATGTACTGTTAACTGCCCCAACTGTGGAGGAGACCACCCGCCCGCAGAATGTCCAACAAGGAAGATGACATGTTTTCTCTGTGAAGGACAAGACCACTGCCCCAAGGATTGCTACCTGAGCCCGCTGCTGACCAAAGCAGCTGAGATACAACGGATGAGTCTCCAAATCGCCATAGGACTTGTCATGCCTGGAGTTAGAAAGAATGACTGATGTCTGCTACCATTTATTTAAGGGGGGTAGCAAGAGTAGATGAGTATGTTGGAGAACTACTATGATGTATAATTACTTTTGGAAGTACTAATATGATGTATGGCTACTTTGAAGGTGTAATAATACTTTAGTAGATCTAGATGAATCCGACCGAGAAGATTTGCAGACACCGGGAGCCTTATAGTGATGAGGACAAAAGACCGCCATATAGAAATGTGTGTCGTCACCCCTGCAATCCTAAAGTCCTCTCCCCTTCTGTTTACCCCTACGGCACAGACCATTGCTACCCACCTATCAATATGAAATTCTACGACCGTATGACCAATAGGCGACACAACTACTCCATTCTACGATGATGTGAAGACGACGATGTCAAAGCGAAGCATCTGAAAGTCTACGACCTATCCGGAGAACAAGGTTTCTCTTTTCCCTTTTGACTTCTCCAAGTGTTAACACCTATTGTGCAGATCTTCATCTCCCTGTGAAGCTAAGGGACTATACGCCGAGCCTCACCCAGAAACCCATTGCTAGCCAATAGAACCCCGCCTCCTTTCCTTCCTACTCTACTGGAATCTCGGGGTCGAGATTCTATTTCAGAGGGGTAGGTTTGTAACATCCCAAAAATTTAAAATTTGAAAATAGGAATTTCTTGAATTATTTTTGCAATATGTTCGATTTGAATTTGGATTTTACGATGTTTTCCTGAATTTGGTGGAGGTTCTAAAAATTTAAGACTTCATAAAAGACAAAGACGTGGATTAATAATGACCTAAAAAGGAATGTGCAAATAATGGGAAAAAAACAAAAACTTGTAGATACAAATCTGAAAAGAGGATCCATAAAAGTAAGAAAGAAATTGATTTAGGACATAAAATATTATTTTTGAAAATAATGGCATGGAAAAACAATGGAAGCCAGTAAAGTAAATACCAACATTAGTTGGAAATATTTTTATTAAGTCCAAAATGTCATCAGGAACTTCTGTATATTTTTCTTGAATTTTTGGAGTTTATTTCATATTTTTCGGAGCTTAATTGAATTTCCTATGCCTTTCGGAAAATAAAGAAAATACAAATGAAAATAAAAATTCCCTCCCTTCCATCCGGCCGACACATGGACGGCTCGGATCTGCCGCGAATCCCGCCAACACCTCCCCGATCTCGCCACGCGTGCGGCCCGGATCCGCCGTGCGTTTCCCCCGGGCCATCTCGGCCGCTCCCGCCTTCTTCCACCGCCACGTGGGCCCCGCCTTCGCCCCGCTCTCCCTGCCGGTGGCCCCGCATGCTCCCGCGCCTCCTCTCCCTGCCAGCGGGCCCTTCCCACGCTCGCCTCTCCTCTCTCTCCCCGCGCGGAGCACCTGCTTCCTCCTTTCTTTTCTCCTCCCCCTCTGCTTTTTCTGACCGAGGGAGCTCCCGTTGCCCTCCTTGCGTCAGCGGCGCCTGCTCCCGTCGCCCTCCGCTCTGCAGCGCCCAGCATTCCTCCGCCCTGTGGCATCCATGCACGCCTCCTCAGCCCTCCTTCACCCACGTCGCCGCCCACGCCACTGCACCTGCCCCGGGCCCGCCTGCACGCGCACGGCGCCCTGCTCCTCCCGTCGCGTCCTCACTTGCCCCGCGTCATGTCCGCTGAAGCTTCCCCATCCCCGCGACTATAAGAGCCAGTGGCTCCTCCTGTTGCCCCCACGCCACTCCCCTTCCTCCTTTACCCCCCTTCTTCCTTTGCCGCCGTGAGCCGCCATTGTCACTCCTCGCCGATTCCGCCGCTCCGGCCATCCACTCCACGAACCAACAGCATTACAGCGTGTCTACACCTCTTCTCTGCCCCCTCTTCAAGTTAATTGAGAATTGGTTCGCCAGAGCTCGCGCAACGGCCATCTTCCCCATCGCCGGCCGAAACCGCCGCCGACCGCGCCATTCCCTCCTCGGTCGATTTCGCTCCGATTCCTGGCGGTGGGAGCGACTCCTCGGTGCCCCGGATCTTCTCCGACCATCGCCGGAGCCTCTCCCCCTCTCCAAGCCGCCAGCACCGTGCGCCTCCTCGCCGCCGCCTCGGGCTCACGCCGCCAAGCCACCTCGGAGTCTCTCCACTCCTGCCGACCGTTGGGTAAGCTTCATGGTGTCTCCCTCCCGCTCACGCGCTCGCCGCCCCCTTCCCTCTCCTTCCCGGCTGCCGGCGCCTCTTTTCTACCTCGCCGCCGGTCGCTCTCGGTGCCGCTGCCCCTTCCTAGCGCCACCTCGAGCCGCGCCGCCTCATCCACCGGCCTCAACAGCTCCCTGGGAATCCATTTTGCCGGCTGCCCTCGCCGCTCCAACCGCCGTCTGCCGCCGGCAACGCTGCCTTCCGCCGGCGCCAACCTCCTCTGTTTCGGGCCAACCTCAGCGCACCCCTCATTTAATTTGCCCCCCTCTCATTGTCGCAAGCGAGCGGCTGCTCGATTGGTCACCCGCGTCGGCTGCGAACTCATTCTCCAGAGAGGTCGCACGTTCGATTCTCTCCCAACGCATTTCTTTCCCCCTTTTTCCTTTTTGCTTTTAATATTCATTTTAGTTTAGGAAAATTTAGGAAAAATTATGGGAAAAGTAGGAAATGATTTAGAGAAGCTATAAAAATTAATTAGAAGGTAAATAAACTATTTGAGATTTTAAATTGGAATTAATCCGTGGGAGTCAATAAATTTTATTAGGATATAACTAATGTTATTTAAGATTTAATATTTGATTAATTACCACATATGAGCAATTAAGTGCCCTTGTTATTTAGTCCAAAGCTAATTAGTGATTAATAAAGAAAAAACAACTTAGGATATAAAAGAGGTTATGTAAGATTTAAATCTGGATTAGTTCTTATATGGGTAATTAATATGTTTGAATACATGTCTAAAAGACTAATCCTTGGTTAGGGCATTAGTAAAGGATATGTATGCTTAATGTCCAAGGTTAATAAGAATCTCATATAAAAATACATTCAAGTTAGAGTTAAGAAAAATAAATTGGATGTTATATTAAAACTATAACAACAAGGCTTTAAATAAAAAGAATACCCTTGATAGTAATTAAAAAGGAGTTAGTAGGAATATAATTTAGGTAAATGCTCACATGGAATGATAACCTATCAAATAGAAGTCTACTACACATGTAAATCATGAACCCTTGCGCACTAAAGGATGATGTAGAAACTAACCATTTGCAAAGTTAGGCCATAAAATATTGTCTTTAACCCTAGCAACTAGGATAATCTTTTACTGTTAAATAATGAGAAACCTAAACCAAGTAACAACTAAAGGGTAGAGACATTCTAAGTAAATGCTTATGTAAGCACCTATATGAGTATATAAATAAGAGGTCATAATAATATACATGTGTTACAACAAAACACCCCTAGGTTATCAGATGATTAAAAGTAACCTACCTAGTGTAGCTATGTAAATAATAGTCATCACTAGCGTGTCATCAATAAATAAATAACAAAAGTAATAATGGTAACAAAATGTACGTAAGATATCTATGATGCCTAACCCAAAGGGCATCTTTAGTTAAATTCATGTTGGCATGTCTATTAAAATCCCTAGGTCATTTGTAATTAACATAATCTCACCATTCGGCATATTAAAAGGTAATGTTAGCACAACCTAAAATTATACATCTCGAATTGCTAAAAGTATAAACTATAAGATTAATTTGAATATAAACAAGCTCATTAGTTCAGACAGAGGATTAATTAATGGTTAATGATGTCATAAGTACTGAAATTGGATTACTAATTAGAAGGCCCTAATGTCAGGACTCATATGAGTGGATCCTAATTCAACTTAAAATTAGCGTAGCTATGAATGAAGATACATAAAATATGAAAAGGGGATTATTAGATATTTAAATTCTAATTAATTACCCTATAAGAATAGATATTGAGCCCTTGCTATTTATCTTCATCTAATTAATAGTGAAAGCCTATATCAGAGATTGGTCTAAAAACTTAATAAAGATATCCAAATGTTATAATACCTTCGACTAAAAGGTTTATAGAATAAGTACAGATCTCATCCATCAGTTTAGTTTGCATTCACCATAACCTAAGCTGCAAGGAATATCTACCCAGCTAGGCTCATACATAGATGCATAGGTCTACCCTAACTCATGGAACTTCATTGATAAATACGAAAATAATAAAAGAGGTTATTAATAAAAAGATCGAACCTCGTCTTTCTCCAATCGGCTATGTTTGGCCACTTCTTTTCCAAAGTAAATAATCCCTGTAGATACTTCCTCACTTATGATCCCTTATTATCCTAAAATTTTCCCTCACGGTAAAGCTATTCAAATAACTCGTTCTCTCACTCAAACCCAGCTACTGCTGTGTTTGCAACACACTAAGCCGAATTATCCTCCTATTCTCAAACCATAATAAATGCATAATTTAAAGTAAATTGACCATTTAAAGTATTTGGATTTATTTGGATCTTTTGAGTTATTTGCCTTTATTTGTATTCAGTTATTTAGCACGTAATTAGATATCGGAGTCCTGAAGATCCAGCGGATCAAACGAGGTCAAGCTCAAAGTGAAGATAGAGACCGAAGCTCAAGAAAGCATTGTGTGAGCTCAAGATCGCGGTAAACCGCGCCAGGCGAGTCAATACTTTGATCATGTTGAACCTACATTTTCTGCAAATTACTTTGGTTTAAATTATCAAATTGCATGCTGTTATTTTATATGCAAATACATGTTTAATTTAAGATTTAGTTATATGCTCATTGCTTGCTTGGCTAATATTACTCCTCCTTTGGATTACTTGATTATGTGAACTTTGTCGCCCTAGCAAAATTACAATAATAACCTTTCGAAAGTAAGTCCGTAATTTATATGCCATGCTCATAATGTTTAGGTACTCATGGGCGCGAGAGCGCCCAAGCATCGCCTTTAATCCTGAGAAAAATTGGTTGGGCAGTCATGGTGTAATGACTGGTGTATGTTGAATATGGTTATTTTATATTCCCAAAAACCTCGAATTGCTTATTTATCTGGGCGGATGGTTCGGGGGTATGGTGCAGTGGTGCACGAGAGTGTGGTTTGTGGTAGAACCGTCCAGATATCACTAAGGACCGAATCTTGTCATGTCAACCCGTGTAAAACAGTACAACCACAAGTCTGTAAACTACAACTTGGCTAAGTAAATTTATCGAAACCCCTGGAATCATCTCACTGGTAGTGGATAGAAGTGGATACGCAAGGGCAAGAGAAGGCCTAAAGGGACACCGAGTGGAGGGTGACGTTTCCCAGTCGTGCTAGCGCAGAGGGGAGTGGAGCCCGTACACTAGTATCCGTGGGGAACATCCCGTGCATAGATGGGACCCACCGCAAGTGGGAGCAGCCCATAAGGTGAGATGACAAAAGGGACAAGATACTTTGAAAAGTCATTGTGACAATATGCTCAACCACATGACTAAGGAATCATGTGGGGCAACGAGGTGATTGTCTCTTGTGGTGAAAGTGTACAAACTCTGCAGAGTCTAAAACTATTCGAATAGCCGTGCCCACGGTCATGGGCGGACATGGGAACTTAACTGGATATAGTTCTGTTTTGAAAACATTAGAAACTGGGAATGGGAAACTGGAAGGGCGAAGGACTGCCCTGGTTTGGAATTGTCCTGGGTGTCGTCCCAGTGGTAAGTTAAGCGGCTATAACGCTGAAGAAATTGCTATATGGTGCAGATGCCATGTAACGGTGGATGGAATCTGAATCGATATTAATAATGCATTTCCTTGTACATTATGATTTGGTTCAAACTGCTAGGTCTCAGGAAATTTTAAGTAATTGTATTCAACAACACCTTTCGCAAAATAAAACAACCCGAGCCTCTCCTTTGTTAAGCCATGCATACTATTTATTTGCATTCTGTGTATTGGCTCGCGGAGCACGGGGTCGGAGTGCTCACGCTCGCTTTTGCGACAAAATTCAGAATCAGGAAATCAAATCACCTCGCCTCAGCAACAAGATTGGACAAGCTGGCCGAGAAGATGAAGATGTCAAGGGCTAGGTCGCGAACCTCCAGTTGGCTGCCTGTGGGCATGTCCTGAAGGTCCCACTTGCGTGCTTCGTTCTTCCGCTGCTGCAATTTCATGATTTCGGCCTAATCGGCCCATGAGTAAGTCTGCTATTATATTTACGCTTCCGTATGATATGTATTTTGATATTCATTTCTGTAACTGTGAGCACTATCTACTGATCCAGGGAATAGTGCAGTAAATCACAGAGGAATCCGGATTGTAATATCTGGGGCCGTACACGCTGGCTGGGAGGGGGCGTTGGGGTGATACAAGCCAGGAGGCAAGGTAGCGCCGGGAGGGGGTGGGCTGTGAGTGGGATGGCATCGGGAGGCAGGGCGGCGCCGGGAGGGGGACGGGCTAGGAGCTGGGTGGCGCTGGCCGGGAGACGGGGTGGCGCCTAGAGGGGGACAGGCTAGGAGCCGGGCGATGCTGGCCGGGAGACGGGGTGGCGCCGGGAGGGGGACAGGCCAAGAGCCAGGCAGTGTTGGCTGGGAGACGGGGCGACGTCGGGAGGGGGACAGGCCAGGAGCTGGGCGGCGTAGCCTAGGAGGCAGGACAGTGCCGGGAGGGGGTCAGGCCGGGAGGCTAGGCGGTGCCGGGAGGGGGCGGGCCTGAAGGCGGGGCGGCACCGAGAGGGGGGCCGACCACCAGCGAGCGGTGCTGACTGAGATCCGAGAGGGGGACGGGCCACCGATGGGCGGCACTGGCTGAGATCTGAGATGGGGACGAGTAGTCGGGACGACACAGGAGCAGAGGAGCTCGTAGTTCTAGGCTCGTAGCGCCAACGATGTCGCCTGTTGCATGTTGGCTATGGTCTTTAGAACTAGGGTTTCGAGTTGGAGCAGTGGCTTTTTTGGGCGGTGGCGGCTATGGCCTATCTGGTGGATGAAGTGGGCCGAATCGCCGAGAGGGAGTGATGGGCTGGGATGAAGCGACGAAGTGGGTCGAGAGGCAGTAGTTTGTACCAGCATAGCGTTATGGGCTACCAGGCTACCTGGGCTGAATCCTAGCAATATAACCCTAGGCTGGGCTGAAAATATCTGGGCAATACACTATGTATTTTTTCATGCCCCGGGCTAAAGCCTATCTTGCTAGGGGCCCAATTCCGCCCCTGTATACAAGTGCTTATTCTTGGATCATACAATCGCAGCATGCCAGTGGGTCCAAATAAATCAGCACACACCCAGAAGAAGCAGCAAAAACAAAGATGGTTTTAAATTTTTATCGGATGGTCCGATAGGACCTATTTGACTGATTTTCAAAAAATTTGATAATTTTTGGCCAAAAATTCAAACAAAATCTGCTAAAATTGATCGTAAATCGAATTAACTCGGTGTAAAATGAAATATTTGAGACTAGTTTGTAGTCTAACCGGAGGTGACCAGTAGAACTTATTTTTGATGATGTTTGGCCAATTTTCATAACCATGCCCAGAAGATGATCCTTCCATCATCCAGCACCCATAGGGTCTCTAAGCTACAACGACGCAGTGGATAACATATGTCGCCTACCATGCCTTTCGAGCTTGGTGAAGGGTTCATTTTTTCAAAAATGAGCTATCGGGGTATATTTTTTTTAAGGGAAAAGCTGCTACAGGGTTATATATATACAACTTGCTTTTTTGTTTCGGTCTATGTGGTAGATTGCGCGGTGTGACACAGTGCTTCCGCTGCTAGTACCTTCATGCGGCAAGGAAGAGAAGATATGCAGCTGGCCCATGGACCAATCCCATCCTCAGGACCGAGACGTCTGTCCAAAGCAAAACAGTGGAAGCCCATGAAGGCAGCTGACACAAGAATTCAAATGTAAAGGCCTGTGTGTCCATGATCTGGCCATGTGATTGCATTTAAGGGTTTGAGTCCGAACCTTATTAAGCTACATGAAACCAAACAGATAAAAAGAGTTGAGTCAGTTTCTTACAAAAAAATAGAACTCAATTGACCACTTGGCTGAACCGAAGCCAGCCGGCCCTAGGCCAAGGTCATGTGCATCATGTGGGGGAAGGGCGCCATAAATACCATCGCACCTTCCTTGTAAAAAGCAGACCATATTATTTTCAAGATAATCAATATTGCTCATTCTTGGGTTGATGCTACGCACTGCATTTAGGAATTGGGCAATTTTCTTGAGAATACCTCTGTTGTTCTTGTGATTCCTCGTGTTTTTAGGAAGAACATCATATCTACTTTTGTGTGGTCGAGTAGATGGGGATCGAAGCATGTGGTTGGGTAAATTCTTTTGTCGTCGGTTGCTGTATTGAGACAGTGGTTGGCGCTATCGGTTCGTCAGGTTACACGAATTTAAAGTTATCTTTGATCCTACGTCGTGAGGATTGGGCATCCCCATATCACTTTGCTTTATGCAATATATTTAGTCATGAACTAGTTTAGCAAGTTCTAAATTGAGGTGGCTTAGTGTAATACTTTAAACTTCATATTCATGTTGAATAATATACAAAGCTCTTTAGGTTTGCATTCCTATGCATTTCACGCACACATGCTCTTTTTTGTGCTCATTGGCATTAACTAGTCTCTTGATGACTAAATTAACAAAGGGGAGAGAAATGTAGGAAAAAATGCATGGATGAAAATGAATGTTTTTTAAAATTGACTTAATGCTAATCTATACCATAATTGAACTTAAATGTGCATCAAAATGATTTTTAAATGAAGTGTAGGTCACTTGCATATCATATTCTTCATTTAATCATTTTTGAGCTTTTTTGTAGATTCTAGTGGTCATTGGAGCTTTTGTGCAAAATTGTTTATGTTGAGCTCCTTTCTATTTTAGCAATTTGATCATGATCTTCTTGCTTCACTTCTGGACCAAGTTAGCCTCTTCGCAAACTTTTTTCTTTTAAAACCTTCAATTTGCATTTTGATGCGGGTTGTCAATATATTTATCGAGGGGGAGATTGAGAAACCATGTGGAGGCCCTCACCATATTGTGGTGAATATTTGACATCATTTGGGACTTAGTGGTGAAGGTTGAGAGTTGTTGAAGTTCATGAAGTTGAGTTTTGTGTGTAAGCTAAGTTGTGTGGGATGTTATAAGAGATTTACTCTTATAGTACATTGTAGCTAGTGTACACTTAATAGTACAATGTAGCTAGTGTACACTCAATGTAAAGTCAATTTTGTAAAATATAGCTAAGTTTATTCTTGAAATCCTGTAACATGGAATAAGAATATTATGAGCATGAGTTCATGTAAACCCACAATCTATACCATCCGTTGGTTTCTACAGATCTGTGCCAAAAATTATTTTTTCCTTTTCTACTTTGTTTTTAATCAGCTAATCGGACAAAATGAGAAAGAGAGAGAGAGAAATGTCATGTGTACAATATATGTGGGGTCACACACCTCTAAATACTCCCCTTCTTATACCCGGGGGAATGCCGCGCCCTCCGCTCGGCCACGTCGTCCGCGCCCACGCTCCGGCCGGCGCGTGGCGCGGGGATTCCCGTACGGCCGGGGGAGGGAGATTCCTCCTGTTTTCCAAAAATTACGTAAAGGTCCTTTTTCTTCGCGAACAGGTCCTTTTTCCTCGTGAAAAGGTCCCTGGAGGTTTTTTTGCGGCGAATTTTTCTGAAAACCCCCCTCCAATTTGCAGGATGGCGCCCCGCGGTTTTCTAAATTGCGTACTGGTCCTCATTTCATTACATACGGGTCCTCAATTTTTACGCAAAAAGCTCTTTAACTTTTTCGAAAATACGCATGTGCCCTCGATTTTTTTTAAAAAAACTTCTCACAAATTATCGCCTCTTTTACTTCGGTGCACACGGTGGCTGGCGCAGCGTGTCGCCGCGCCTATGCTGCTAGTCTCTCCTTATCTCTCACATCCTCTCTCTCCCCATCTTAGTCTTCAGCGGCAAGATTAGCCGATGCGACAACTGGTGAAAAGACGAGGTAGCGGCGGTACCACGGTCTGGTAAGCAACTGTCGGCGTGATTTGGCAAGGCAGCGGCCATTTTTTTTCTACTTTGTTTTATCAGTTGATGAGTAGGGACGAAAACAGATCGGATAATTTTCGATCGATCCAAATAAAAATAAATACAGATTGTGTCGGATCGGATTTTCTTCAGATAATTCTCGGATAAGATTTTCTTCGGATAACTCTCGGATCGGAAACAAATATGGATTTTTTTATTGGAAATGAATACGAATACAATAGGCTTGATATACGACGAATACAGATACGAATACGGATTATCCGGATCCGGATATCTGAGATTTCAGCCCCACATGGCCCAACCCAAGCTAGGCTCTCTCATCTCCCCTGCCACCAGCCCACTAGCAAATATTTGTGTTTATTAAAAATAAATTCAGTATTGTTGGTAGATTAAAATTTGTACCGATTAAATTGATGTACTTCTATTTAAATCATTCTGATGCAAATTTAAATTCTTAATTAATTTATTAGTCACATGCAAATGGTAGAAATCCATTAAGAATTATTTAGGACTTTAGAAAAAATTAACTGCCATTTGAAGATTTAAAATCTGTACAATGGTATGACTATTTTGGATAAAAATACTTATGCTTATTTAGATTTCATTAATGTTTTGACAAGATAAATAATTTATGTGTTTTCATTGATTTTGGATGTATAGTTTAAAGGGTTTTCATGTTCCGATAAATATTCTTGACCGTATTCGTTTCGATTCATATTCGCTTCGTATCTGTATTCGATATTATTCGTATTTGTATTTGTATCCGAGGTATCCGTATTTGTATCCACATCTGAGAAAAAAAAAATATGAAAACAAATATGGTAATGACATTATCCGTCCGTATTCGATCCGTTTGCATCCCTATTGATGAGCATAGGCCCTGTTCTTTTTCAGTTTTTGGCTTTTCTACAGCAACTAGCTTTTAAACGAAGTGTTTTTTCAAAATGGAGTCTACTAGTTAATTGTAGTACATACTATACCGACTTCAATTATATTGGCAAAAACCGCACATGAGTTTCTGTTACTCTGCAATCTCCCGTTGGTCGACACGTGTCGACAATCGGCCGTCTTCTCACGTTGCGCCATTGCATTCGGGCCATCCACCTGTCGACGCGGGCGTCGTCGTCTTTGCGGACTCCATCTCTGGTGCCACCTCGGCATCCGTGCCCGCTCCCCGTGCGCCGCTCTCCGTCTCCGATCGGGACACCTCGGCGTCCGGGTATAAAGCTGAGCCCCGCCCACTCGGTTATCGTGTCCTAGCCGCTCGCCCTCGGTCATGCGCCATCATCCTCACACCGACGCCGTCTTCGTCTTCCTCTCCGATCACCGCTGTCTTCGCCGTCTCTGGCCGTCCAAGCCCCATCTCGCCGCCGCCGTGTTCCGCCGGTGAATTTTATTTGAATTTGTTTTGGTGTTTCGTTTCGTTTTCTCTTCGTTAGATCATGCGTTCGAAAGAGCTGAAGCAGGATTCAAAGATCAAGAATTTCTAACTAAGCATGGCCAAGGCAAATCGTGACCTTTGATCATATTGAACCTGGTTTTCAAATCTATTATGTATTACTTTGTTCTAAATTATCATGCATCGCTACTTTATTATAAAACCCTTGTATTGGTAGTTATTATCCAAATTGACTAATTTCTCCTTGATAATTTGAATGCCATGATTCTATTGTTACCATTGGATGGGTAATTATTTAGTGATGCAATATTAGTTGTCACATGGGTTGTACGCTTAAATTGCTTAGCCATGCCTGTAGTTACGTTGGGTTTGTTATCACATGCGATCAATTTATTAATTTTGACTTAATGATATATTGGAACATGGTGGTAGCCACAGTAATAAAATTTGTGTCCATAACATTGGGGTGTCATTGGTGTTGGTTAAACAAAAATGGCTTTCACTCGGGCGGATGATCGTACAGTAAAGGGGAGCAATTTGCACATTAGAATGTGGATGCTTCGCTTGGGTAAATCTAAGGACTTAACTTTGTGTGTCATTGATCTGAGCCTTACCGTACAGCCACATGTCCAGTATAGGATAGACCTGGCTGATTAATTTGGGATGTTTCAGTTTCGGTTCCGTCGTTGGGATGAGAGTAGTGTGGTTGGAGCCATGGATCTACAATGGCGCAAGAGGGGGCAATTATCGACTAGGTGGTAGCCTATTCGATGGTGAAACCCTAGCGAGGCGGAACTAGGTTGAGATTGAACATTGTAAAGGCCTTGTCATTATTTCTCCACCGCACACCAAAGGAAGTGTGTCAATCGTGTGACAATATGAGAATATCTTGTCGTGCGAGTAAAGCTATACAACCTTTGCAGAGTGTAAAACTATTCGAATAGCCATGTTCTCTGTCATGGACAATGCTCGGTGATTTCACACGAGGGGTAGAGTTTTCATAAGAATCTGGTTAGGTTAAGTTGGGGAGTGAATGGTTAGTTCACTGGTGGTTCATTACATGAATTTTGGTTCACATGTGATTCATTGGAGTGAGTGGTTAGTTCACTTGTGGTTGGTCTCAATTCCTTTGGTTACTTATTTATTATCATTTTCAAAGTTTGCTTTTCAATCTATGTATTGTATTTACCTTAAAGTGCTTCTTTCTGCAAAGTTAACCTTTTAGCTATCCATGGGTAAGCCTTGCATACTATAATACAATTTTGTTACAAACGACTTGTTGAGTACTCTATGTACTCACGGCTTCATCCATATTTGCTCAGTTGAGGAAGAAGGACTAGATCAGCAGGAGCTACTAGACGGAGGATACTTCGACGACTTTGTGGATTAGGACTTCGCTGGTACTGGTTGCACGGCGCAATTTAGTATTTGTTCAGGGAGTTTTGCTACTTACATAATAGTGGCACTGGTTGCATGGCGCAATTTAGTATTTGTTGATAATTTGTCTTCACATGCATATAATTAACATGGCTATGCTTCACATACATGTTGCATGGAAAATAAATACATTTATTTTTTGTGCAGGTATAGTGCCCTGTGTTCTCCTATTTGTCGGGCTTCTCTTCATTCCAAAGTCACCAAGATGGCTGGTAAGGCACATCGACTGTAGGCGAATGTTCAATGAAACATTAGGGTTTTGAATTTGTTAGGGGGAAAATGATCCGTTTCCCAATAGTTTCTTGCTTGAAATAATGAGAGGGTTAGTGGGATTTACAAAATTTTACTAGTTTGCACTATACATGGTGCCAGAATTACAGCTGATTAGACTAGGAAAATCATCTTTGTGTATATGATACTATGCTTGTTAGTAGTAGGTTCCTCAGTATATATACTACATAATTTTACTATGAATGTTAGGAACGGTACAAAAAGCTAGATCTTGCGCATAAAGAAGACATCCGGTGATCCTCTGTTGGTTTGTTATCTGAATTAGAGCAAAAATACATATTTATGTTATTAGGGCCTTATCTGGATATATGAATTACAGATTGACTAGAGATAATCTTCAAAAAAGGCAAAATATTACTGATAAAACATGCTTGTTCTGTGCCAAAAATGAAATAGTGCACCACCTTTCTTTGATTATATTGTCTCTAAGCAGGTCTGGGAGGAAATTTATGAGATTGTTGGAAAGGATGTGGGCTTAACTTTTGAGTCTATTGCTAAATGGTGGATCTGTTACAAAAATCAAAGTGCGTTGAATATGATCCCTACTGCTGTGATGGCGTGTTTGGAAAGAAAGAAACGATATATGTTTTCAGAATAAAGTCTGGTCCAGTTTATAGGGTATTTAGAGGAGGATTGCATAGACTTTAAGGTACCCGGATTTTTCAATCTAGAATCCTCTGTGATTTACTGCACTATTCCCTAGATCAGTAGGTAGTGCTCACCGGTATATTGCTGCATCAACTCATACATCACATGAAATATACCGAACCATAATATTATATTTCAGAGTTAAAATACACCACGTCGGATGATAGTTTACAAAAAGGGCCGATCAGGCCAAATACTTACAACATAAAAGATAGTAGCAGAAAGTATAACCAAAAGTAAGACCAACATCCACAAGCAAGCGACTGAGGGGTAAGTGTGTGCAACAAGTATTATCTTGGTTTAGATAATACATATGCACACAATCTCCATCAAGTCTACTTGTCTAGGACTCGAACTCGAGAAAATCATCCTAGTTTTCTTCGTTGGCTTCTCCATCCGCGGTAGGAGTGTCCTCGTAAGCATAGTGGTCTTGATTTCCTGTTTCTGGTTGTGATAATGTGAGGGTGAGCACAAATCCACCATGCTCTAGGAGCCAATACATAGGATGCAATAGATAACATGCATGGCTTATCAAGGAAAGACTCGGGTCATTTTATTTGCCATTAATTGCTTTTAAAATATGTTACTTAGAAATTTCCTAAGGCCTAGCGGTTTTAACTAAAACAGATTTTATCAATGTATGAAAGAATGTAATAATAATAGCGATCCAGATTTCATCCACCATTACATGGTTTCTACACCATATCCTAACCTTTTAGTCTTATAACCGCTTACCTTATCACTAGGGCGATACCCAGGGCAACACAAATCAGGGCTTTTCACTGCCCACCACTTTTTCAAATCCACCCATAAAGTTTTTGAAATAGAATTATATCTTGTTAAGTTCCAATATCCGCCCTTGACCGTGGGCATGGCTATTCGAATAGTTTTGACTTTGCAGAGTTTGTACACTTTACCCACAAAAGGCAATCCGCTCATTGCTCCGCACGATTCCTTAGTCATGTAGTTGAGTAGACCATCACAGTAACTTTTCAAAATACCTCGCCCCTTCCATCATCTCACCCATATGGGATTCTCCTACTTGCGGCGGGTCCCATAAGTTGTGTGGGATGTTCTACTCTTAGCGACTAGCAGCTGGATTACCCACACTAACTAGCCCACCGCGGTAAACTTCACCCTCAACGAGTGTCCCATTCAAGTCGTCACACAGACAGCCACTTGCACTACCTCGCTCCCCACCGATGAGATGACTTTCAAGGTCTAGTAGATCTACTAAGCCAAATTGTACTTTACAGACTTGTGGTTGTACTTGTCTTAGACAGGAGGTCATGACAAGATTTAGTTCTTAGAGTTATCTGGGTGGTTCTAACACTAACCACATTCTCGTGCACCACTGCACGAGCCACTGTACCATCCGCCCAGATATTTAAGCAAGTTGGGGGGTTTTTGGGAGCATAAAATAATCATATCAAAATATACCAGTCATTTCCACCATGACTTCTCAAATCAGTTTCTCATGATTAAAAGTGATGCTTGGGGCATTTTGGTGTCCCTGAGTATCTAAGTAGTAGTAAGCATGGTGTATAATTATGG
The DNA here is from genome assembly GCA_017311315.1 of Dendrocalamus latiflorus. Lineage (NCBI taxonomy): Eukaryota > Viridiplantae > Streptophyta > Magnoliopsida > Poales > Poaceae > Dendrocalamus > Dendrocalamus latiflorus. The sequence continues at coordinate 8,127,003 of CM029630.1, read as the reverse complement.
ACTTATTTTTGAAAGTTTTACCATTATACTTTTGCTAGGGTGACAAGGCTCAAATACTCAAATATTCCAAAAGAGTGTAATACTAATAAGTTCATTAATAGGTATATAATTAGAATCTTGAAATCATACATATATTTGCCTATGAAATAATAGCATGTAATTTGATAATTTAAAACAGAAATAATTTGTAGAAAATGTAGGTTCAACATGATCAAAGTATTAACTCACCTTGGTCATAGTTGATTTTGTCTTGGTTGTCGAGACTTGCTTCAGCTTCGGCCTCTTCCTCTTGTGCCTCGTACGCTATTTTACATTGCACGGAAATTCAAATAAAAATCAGTAAACCAAACAAATTCTCACAAAAATTCAAAGGAGCTTCAAAAATTATGATTTCAGTTCCATTAGATAGATATTAAATTTAGATGAATTTAGAAATTTATTTCACTCAATTGGAGTTAACATGAATAAGTTATGCTCCTTTGAAGTTCTCAGTTCAAATAAATTTGAGAAGATAAAAAGGGAGAGAGAAAGAGAGACTGACAGGTGGGACCCATGAAAATTTTATTTTTCTTTTATCTTTTTCATTTCAGACCCGCTGACATGTGGGACCGGTCACTGTTTGGATTAAAGGATATGGCCCACATGTCAGTGAGCACTTATTTTAATTAGTAATCATTAGCCTTAACTGCCTGTCTTAACCATTAATTAATTATGCTCGGCTATAGTAGCTTTTTCCTCCTACCGACGCACGACGAGCTCGTCGTTGGTGGAGGAAACGGCTGCCGGCCATGAGCATTCCAAAAATGGGATGCTCATGCCCTCGTGCACGTCCGAGCTCGGTCTCGCCGACCAATTTGGTGGCGGTGGCGGTTGGTGGTGACCATGGGTGGCGGCAGAACAGGGGAAGAGCGGTTACGGTGGCACATAGCACGAAAGCCCGATTAACTAACAGGGGAGCATCTAGGCGGGCTCAGGAAGCTACCTCGGGGGTTGGAGCATCTTGGGTGTGGCGGTGGTGGTTTGACAGCGTGAGGTGCTAGTGGGGTAGCATCCTGAGCCCGCTTGTACCCCACTAACAGAGGAGGCGCGCGGTGCCAGTGGGGTACAAGCGGGGAGGGTTTCGGCTGATGGCGGAGATGGTGTCGTGGTGCTCCAAGGATGCTCCAATCGAATGAAATTGGCTCGACGCAGCTCCAATCAACGGCTACTCCTTTCGGCCGGCATTGGGGAAGATGAAGCCGCCGGTGAGCTAGGGGCACGAGGAGGTCAATTCCTTCGGGTGGAAGGACGAGTGGGGAATGGCAACGCTACCTAGGGGTGAGCCGGGTTTTATAGGTGACGGAAAAGGGGCCGGTCGTAGAGACATGGCTTCGGCGTGGCTATAGGGTATGGCGACGGGACGGCGGCGCAGGGCATGGGGCGGACGTGCGCTGACGCTAGAATAGGGGAGATGTCGGGAGCGCGTGAGCTGAGGCGGGATGTGACGGGAACAGGCGGGCACTATGCATGACAGAGACAACGCGTCTGGCATGGCAGTTAGGGCGACATGACGTCGCGACTGTGGTGACGAGCTACGACAAAGCATGTGGCTGACGTCAGCGGCATGGATGCGGAGGCAGGCGGGCGATCAGCGGTTCGAGTGGGCACGGTGGGAAGGCGGCTGCCGTGGCATCCTGGTGAGGAGCTTCGGCCATGGCCGATGCTAGCGAGGGGGGGGGGGGGGAATGGGCCGGCCCGATGGTTGGCTCGGGCCAGGCCGAAGGTGTTTTTCTTCTTTTTTTCTTCTTTTTTCTACTTCTTTCTTTCTTCTTTATTATTATTATTATTTTGGTTCATTGCGCGCGCACACACACACACATATATATATATATAAAATTCCCCTTTTTGTCATCTTTATTTAACTAATTCTCCATACTTGTATATTTCTACCTTTCCGAGTTTTCGCTAACCGAGTTTTCTCTCCTACCCTAATTTTTGGATCATCTTTTTAGATTCGTATTTGATTTTAGGTTTACTTTTTCTATTATTTCCACCTTTCTTTCATAGTTCTATTTTCCTGATTTTCCTTAATTGTTGGAACCTCAACCAAAATCCAAAGGAAATCCATTAAAATCCAAATGTCAAGAAGATGCATTTCAAAATATTTCAAAGGCTACACATTTCTCAGGACTCAAATTTTCAGAGTGTTATAGACGTGATCTAGTGAGGAGGCGGCCGCCCATGTCCACTGTTCACCACCATCTTTCGCATATTCAGCAATGCACTGACCAGGTAGATGTAGTTATGGTGGCCGACGAGGGCGTTGTGGTTACTGACGATGAGTACAAGATGTGGCGGCCGACGAGGGTACTTCTCTCACATCTCCAACCATACCGGTTCCCCTTCTCTCTCATCTCTCTCTTCCACCAGATCGGTGATCGGACGAGATGACGCCATGGCCATCATTCATGGCCAAGGTGGCGGGGCGCGTGCACCTCCTAGTGGTCCCTGCCACCATCGTTGCTCCTGATGTCCACCGCCACCCCTTATCAACATCATTGTTCACCTCCTCCGCCCTGTCGATGATCTATCTGTCGGTACATGCCAAACTGTTCTAGCCGCGGCGGTGGTGTATGTCCTCCGTCCCGGCGTGCACCGGCTAGATCTAGACGTGGTTATGATGTACCGCCTTCACCCCGCGCGCGCCGAACAGATCTGGTGATGGTGATAATGTACCTCCTTCTTCCTGGCGTGCACCACGTACCTCCATCGTCCGTTTCTTATTCTCCACTAGTGCATCTCCACATCCGGCCTTGTCAACTCTGGTACAACTCGACGGCCACAATGCCTCGGGTGGATCCAGTGGTGAGCCTCGCCGGTGTACATCGTTCATCCTCGTCCTTGCTAGTATACAATACTCCATGTATTTCATTGTACATCTTCCTCACCTCCAATACAATACTCCATGTACAGGCCTCTCTTTCTATGTATTTTACTGCAGTACAAGATACAATACTGTCCTCTCTCTACACCTCTTTGTACATACAATGTATAGTACGTATGCAATGTACGGTGTATTATACATTGTATAGTGTATCTCTCGTGTATTTTGCTGTAGGAGAGTACAATACTCTCATCTATGTATCCTCTCAGCATCTCTCTCCTCCCTCTACACTACTACAAAAGATGCTAAACTGGACGCTTACATCACAGACGGTTCCTAGGAACCGTCTGTGCTGCAAGTATCATAGACGGTTCATTAGAATAACCAGCTGTGGTATTTTCACAGACGTTTTTTAATACAAACTATCTGTGATAACTTCATTATCACAGATAGTTTTTAATACAAACCGTCTGTGAAGTATGTAGGACCGAAATGGCGACAGAGGGGGGTGAATGTCGATCACTTAAAACTCACCCTCGGTATTCACTGAAAATTTGTGCTACTGGAGACCTCACACAAACCACATAAAGAACCCCCCAAAAATTCAGACCTCACACTACTCTTTCTAACCAAAAAGGTTTAGATAAATGAGCTCAAAAATCAGCTTAAAACAGGATGAAATGAGTGCCAAAAAGCTGAAAAAGAAAGGAGCAAAGATCAGTAATGGACAGCAGATTTGGTACCGAATATAAGTGCAGTATCTGTTGACCGCGAGGGGAGACTTCAGCTGGCCCAAACACACATGCTTTGCTGCCAAAACTGAGATAACAGGAGCTGCCAAAGGGATCAAACTGGATGAAAATGCTGCTGCCGTACAGCAGAAAAGTACATCAAATAGATCAACAAAAAGGCATGTTTATATGCTGCAAACAACAGCTGCTAGCTCGCTGCAAATTTCAGCAAATGAGATAAAACTGAAAATTTCAGTGAGCTGGACCAAGTATCAAATTTCTCCCAAACCCTTGAACCATTGCACATGAAAATTTGGGAATACTTTAGCAATAGTCACAGGGTCCTCCAAACCAAATTTCAAGCTTTCTTGTGAAGGGAACCTTGATATGCACTAAAATCCTAGAAACTGAGAACTTGAACAGAAGCATCTAAAAGATTCAAATTGCCATCTCTTCACTGATCCTCTGGCTATGAAACTTTGTAGACAGGGAAGCAATAACCAAAGGACCTCTTAGCCCAAAAATCAAGTCACTTCCTCAAAGGAAACAAGATCTGGACATAAACCCTAGAAATGACTGAAACTTCAGAGAGGAGCACACCAACTCTAATTACTCCATGATCATAAGTCCATTGCTCATGTGGTTTTGCAGGTATGTTAGCAATAGCAAATGGACTTCTCAGATAAAAAATTAGGTGAACTCCTCAAGGGAATCAAGATCTACCTTAAACCCTAGAAAAGCTGAAACGAAGAACAGAGGAGGCCAAAATTGAAAAACTGAAATCAAACTCAGATTGCTCATAGGATTAACTAGCCAAATTGCTTTTGAGCATCACCCATGTCATAGCAACCCATTTTGGCACTCTCCAGCAAAACAAGAACTCAAAACCAAGAAATCAAGAAATCTCCAAAAGAGGGCATCGAAGGAAAAATAACAGAGAGCTGAACTGAATCACCAAAAGCATCTCATATTGATATTGTGGATCAAAGAGACGTCCCCATACATGATTACAACCAGAGGAATGATTACAACTCTTAAGCCATCCACTCCCTCTCCTCAACTCAAGAATACACACCCATACATGCTTGGTAGAGGGGAGAACACAACTCCTACACAGAACACATCGAAGGGGACAAGCAGGGAGCACACCTCTGCCTCCACCAACAACCCTTAACTACTAAAGACTAAAGGAAAAACCACCTCCTAAAGCCTCTTTTGACTAGAGCTAACCCTAATTCCCTCCAAGTGTTCAAGTGGGCATGCAGCCCCTCACATGTATTTATAGCCTACGGCTAACGGGTCTCCGCCCCGTTACGCCCGCTAAGTCCAACGGAGCCCGCTCCCGCTTGTGCAGCCACGCGAATTTCCCGATTCGCCCCTCGTGCACCTTCCGGGAAGCTTCCGCGCTCCTTGCCTCGCACGCCTCGCAACCACCTCGAGTCCACGTCGTCTTCGACACATCCCGACCGTTCTGACCTCAGCGCCATGCAACGACTCGACTCCGAACTACGCAAACCAAACTCGACTCACCTAAACCAATGTCAATTACTCATCATACACATGTGGTCACCTCCACATGGTTCATCAAAGTATCACAGACGGTTCTAGATAAGAACCGTCGTTTGTGATACTTCACAGGCGGTTTGTATTAAAAACCGTCTGTGATAATGAAGTTATTATAGACGGCTTGTGTTAAAAACCGTATATGTGATATGTTTCCCGCCTTACAATCCTCCAAAATTTCATAATCTCCCTCCTGAGTCTGAGTAGGATTCCGTTCCGAGACATTTTTAGTAAAACGAGCATAACTTTTGCATACGGTGTCCGTTTTTGACGTTCTTGTACTTGTTGGAAAACTAACGACGAGCCCGATTAAAAAAATGACCGACTTGTGTCGGTCACCCTCTAAGACCCTCAAAATCGGCCATCTTTAACCCCAAATTTGCATTATAAGTTTTTGGTTTCTATTTTTGTCCTTTTTCTTGGTCTTTCCTTTAGAATTTGGATTTTGCTTCAACTGAAAAGCTATAGATCTCATCAAAACCTTTCAAATGAGTATATATAAGCCATATGAAACTTTGCTATTTTATCTTTTGAGACTAGTTGTTTATATTGCACCAGTATATAAAACTTTGTGCTGTAATTCACAGACGGTTGGTATATAGAACCGTCTATGATATTTATTGATCATAGACGGTTCTAGTTACCAACCGTCTATGATAGAGAGTATCATAGATGGTTAGTATGTAGAACCGTCTATGATAATCTGACCGCTAGGCCCATCGATCCTCCCCAACCCAATCCTAGCCAATAGAAATCCACCAACCCTCACCCCACAGATCGTAGCTCCACCTCTCTGTCCCCACGCCAAAAATTTTTGCACTCCCGCCTCCCCCTCCCCTATAAATAATCACCCAAACCCAGCCTCCTTGTCGTTCTCCTCCTCCTTGACCCTAACCATAATAGCCCGCACGAAGTAGATGACGCACAAGTCTACAAGAGGTAAGACACCGCAGAAGCAACTAGCTACCAAGGCGACGCTCAATCAACGCCGACGATGGTGGGCATCAAAGACATCCAGCTCGTGCGCTGCATCAGGGGCGAGAAGGCTTAGGCATAGAGGATCTTTGCTTTTTCTCTATTCTTGTTGTGTTAGCTAGATGGGTAACCTGCTCGTTATTTTGGGATATTGTAATGGTACGCTCTAATCTTAATAAAAATGGAATGTGTACTGTGTTTCTTACTGTATTTGCTTATTTTCAGATGGCATAGTTAACATTTCCTAAGGCTAGCTGAAAAAAAGAAAAAAATTAGGTATATAATGAACTATCATAGACGATTTTGTGATATAAACCGTCTGTGAAGGATTATCACAGACGGCTCAAACTAAAAACCGTCTGTGATACTAGCACATCACAGATGGTTCTATCTACTAACCATCTATGATAAAAAAATATCACTGACGGTTCTAGCTACCAACCGCATGTGATACTCGTCCATTACAGACGGTTGGTAGTTAGAACCGTCTGTGGTTTGTAAGTATCACAGGTGATTTTTGCTTCAAGCCGTCTGTGATAGTGTTCTTCACAGACGGTTCTAGTTACAAACTATCTGAGTTGTGATTATCACAGACGGCTCAAACTGTCTGTGATAACCTCCGATTATCACTGACCCATAAATTCAGACAGTTTGAAAAATCGTCTATGATAACTCTTTTTGTAGTAGTGCTATCATATGCTTGTACAGCGGTATACATTTCAAAATTTAAATCGCTATCGGTTGGAGTTGGAGGGAAGGAGAGGGGAGAGAGGCAATTTAAATCGCTACCGGATGGAGATCGAGGGACGGAGAGGAGAGAGAAGCAGTGGGTTCCATATGTATTTTACTGTATCTGATTCCTGAATTCACACAAAACATAAATCAAAATATCTGCACGAATCTTAATGTGCACCGTGTGGTTGTGATTGTGGGTGCATGTAAACGCGGGTCAAATCTGCATTTTCCCTTAACATGGAATAAAAATACTTTTCCGCACCGAAAGTCCGCACCTAAAGCATCAAACCAAAAAAAGGGAGCGAGTACCTTGATAAACATGTACTCACCTGTCAAGAAAATGATTGCTTAATCCTCTGATAAGGCCCAAAAAAATTAATGGGAATCTTCATTAGAGCATAGGTACGTGCTCCTGTGTAATACCTTAGTGTGATGGGCTATGTGAAGTTATGGTGATAAGATTATTTTTACATTGCTTACTCTTGCTGTAATACTTTAGCCTGTTAGCGTGGTGGCCTATATGGAGTTATGATGGTGAAATTCATATATTGCTTGTGTAAAATGAATTGTAATAGTATATAATATCTATTAAGTCTAAACATAGCATATTTAAATTAATATTTTACACGAAACGAGGACTTGCACTGTTACATGTGCATGGATGTGTCCCATGAGTAGACTGGTAGCGAGCGAATTCAAGGGAGGTTCATATTGACTCTTGGATGTAATTTTTTTGGCTTAGGCTTATACACTACCACAGAAATCCACATTACAGACGGTTCAGAAATGTCATCACAGACGGTTTTCTGAACCGTCTGAATTTATGGGTCAGTAATAATCGAAGTTATCACAGACGGTTTTCGAACCGTCTGTGATTATGGATATCACAGACGGTTTTTCATTAAAAACCGTCTGTGATATCTGATAATCACAGACGGTTTTTAATGAAAAACCGTCTGTGATATTCGTTCCTCCTAAATCGAAATCTATTTCTGTTTATTGGCTAGCCTCAGGAAATGCTAGCCATGCCCTCTGAAACAAGCAGATAATCACAGACAAAAAACATACAATTCACACATCTCATTTCCTTTCAGATACATTTCACAGACATAAAACATCCAATTGACATCGCATTTCATTTCACAAACATAAAGCATGCATCCATTTCGCAAATCAATTAATTGAATTGAAATGAAATATCCATTAACAAATGCACAGTTACAAAACATCTACACTGCATTTGCACTTAGTGATAAGACCAATAAGAAATCATGGTGCGCAGTGGAACCGTCCTCCTGACTTTATGACTTGAGTCAGCAAAAAGTACGCCAACTCTCCTCGAATCCCTCCAAGATCAGACTGTTTCAATGCAGTTGACGGGATGTACGCAGCCTGTCGATAGGAATATCAATGTGCGTATATATGTAACGTGATAAGTATAAAGTAATTATGGGAAGAGTGACAAACCTTGCGATTGGTGAGCCTCGAGGAATCGAGGAGTAATTCCATATGTTGGCAAACGTAGTATCCACATGTGTTGCCCGGCTGCTGCTGATGACACTGCAAAAAATGGAATGTGTTAGTTCAAGAGGCATTAGTACCAACTGTTGCATAGGATTAATTAATGTGAAATAGTGAATACCTTAAAATCTCGAACATGTGTTAGCAGGCCTTTGGCCCCGCGCTTCGAGTCACCTCCCATTTCAATGTACATCGCGAACGCCCTACGTAATTCGAAAAAATTAACCTTAGTCATTCGGAAGGAAAGAAAGAGTACAATGTAGATATGTATGGGGAATATGTGCTTACCTATCGATTACTTGGCTGACAACTGTGAAGTCCATTTTATTCTTACTTAGGGAATCAAGGTAATATACCTTGTTCCATTTTGGTACAATTACTATTAAAATCCAATGAAAGTTCTGATGGAAGGGCATAAGTACATATTCCTTATTGCGGCAACCCAGCAGTCCTGCTGCAATGTACCTCTCGACGAGGGGTGTATCCCGGTCGATGGTATCCTTGGCGACCAAGTGTGGGTCCAAGAAACCAGCTAATGAGTTGGATAATCTAGCTCTAGTCAGCATGTGTCTATATATATATACACACGAAAGCAACAAATTAGATATGGCATTTATTGGTATGACATTAACGGAGATTGTGATTGTACACACTTACAGCATCCAGCATCGAATGATTGAGACGTCAAGAGCGTTGAGCGTGAATAGATCGAATAAATCCTCAAAGGCGACCACGAACATACACTCTTGAAGAGTGTGGTGTAAATCTTCCGACGTGAATTTGACAGTGATACTTGAAGTCCGTTCTCCCTCTAGCTTATTGGACTGCTGCATATACCACGTGTGCAATTGCATGCAACTATATGGTAGCTTTTGGAGGTCTTTTTGCTCGAGCAACGGCTCACCAAGCACGAATTTGCGGGCCAAAGGATGGTACGGCATATCATCATTGGTCTTCTTTGCTTTGCCCTTGCTGGCCTTGCTGCCTCGGCTATAGGTCGACTTCACGGCAGTCGACTTTGAAGGTAGCAGCAGTGCAAGTTGCTCTGGCGAGAATAGGACCCGTGGAGATAGCACCGGTGCAGTACCGGTGGTGGAACCGACTGGTCTTGTAATGGAGATAGCACCAGTGCATGTTGAGATAGCGAGAGTATGACCCGTGGAGATAGCACCGGTGCAGTATCTGGTGGTGGAACCGACTGGTCTTATAATGGAGATGGCACCAGTGCACGTTGTTCTGGTCCTGCCACTGGTGAAGAAGCCTCCAGGGAGGTGTCGCTTTTGGGCCACTGGATGAATGTTCCAATGGCCTGTCCTAGAGTCACGATCTCGTCGTTGGGGGGCTTCGGTAGCGGGACCACCTCAAAATTGATATGCACACCATCCACATTAACTTTTGTGAAGCCTGGCGCTAAAGCTTGACCGTGCACCATGGCCCCGATACCAGACGAATATGCCTGGCCCCAAGCAGCATACAAGGGAATAGAGCCATATCTCACTTGGAGCCTGCACTTCGTAGGCTCCTACATAACGATACAAAATTAGCTACTCGAATAGGCCTATCAATGGAGCAAGCATTCGAGAGGTAATAATTATTACCAGGATGTCGTCCACAGGAAATTTGGTCGGGGTTTGCGTTGGATTGGACGCGCAGCTACTCGGACGGTTGTGCGGGCTAGCTAGCACAGGAGCGGCGGTAGCGGCCTGCTGACTTTCTGTTTGTTTCCGCACCTCATCTCTGATTACACCAGCCAGCTCACCCATTAGCTTCTCTCTAGTTGGGACACTTGATGGTCTGCAGGGTTTCGAAAGGACACGTCCCCCGATGTCGTTGTAGATGACCTTGCTCTAATCCAATTTCGAGCGCGGTCATCCGGGATATTGGAAAACGGCGGGGCGATCTCCTGTGCAGCTGCCAGGTCATCCTCCTTCCTACACTGCGGGATTTTACCCGCATACCCAGCTGTGCCAAGTCTGTGGGGATGTGTGTTTTTTGCCTGGAGGGCCTTGTGCGCCGTACTTGTACTTTTGAAATCTTCGGACGTCTTCATCGCCTTGAACTCTTCCCATTGTGTTCCAGGAATGGGTATTTATGAAAAAGTGTTTCGTCCGTCTCCACGTATTTCCTAACAAGCGTGGTCTTGAAGTTCTTCCATGCTTTGCACGCCGCTAGGTAGGTTTGTCATTGCACAGCGTATAGGTGTTCTTTTGGGAACTCGAACGATGCCAAAATTTCGGTCCACATCTCACGTTTCCGATTGTCAGGCACGTTCTTCCACGAATTGTATGTGATCTTAATTCGTTCTCGTGCAACTATTCCGACCATGCTTTGAATGCATTTACCGCTTTTTGAGGAAGGATAGGGACCCAGATGCGTTTACCGCTGTGATGGTCTGTCGGCCCTCAGGCTTCTTCGATAGCCCTCTTCCTTGCCGTCTTGATGTTGGAGCGGACGCCTCCGGCGATGATGTTGAAGAATGCGCGGGTGACATGTTGCTCATTTTGTGGGTCTATTAGGATAAGATGAGAAAGTGCCATACCATAAGATAAGAAAATGCAATATCTATCTATTTCGCTCAATATAGGCGATTACAATACATATATATGTGTATATACATACATATACATATTTATACCTACATATATACATATATAATGTAAAATGCATGTATCAATTAAGACTAGCAACAAGCTCAAGTTTTAATTGATTAATTTGTGCTCTCAAATTGTAGGGTTGCACAAGATTAATCTTGGCCATCCCGCTACTAAATCATATACTCTTCCTTGATTGGTTATGCCAAATAATGAATTCAGTATTTTGAGCTCTAAATACAAACTCTACAATCTCAAGATCAAGATATATTCAGACAGCAGTATTCATACAGATCAAGACCATACAAGTTAACTTTGCTCAATAATTCAGTCTTTTAACTTGTCAAGATTAAATCCTAACAGATCAATTTAATAACATGCTATAACCTGAAAACTGCATGAACCGACAGCTATTAGAGCTCAAAGACCGAATGAACCAATCTCAGTATATGAATTTATCATCATCGAGCAACTGTAAATCCCACAGGCAATCTCAGTATATGGAAGATTAACAAACTTGAATATACATGAATGCAACTAAGCAACTAACCATAACAGTAAGCATAACAAACTTGAATATACAGTAAGCAGACACCATAACAGTAAGCATATACTAACAGCATCAAGCATCAACCCTAAACCCTAACAGTAAGCATATACTAACAGCATCAAGCATCAACCCTAAACCCTAACAGTAAGCATGAAGCTTGGGGAGGGTTTTGATGACCTTAGGGTTTTGGTGACGGAGGAGGAGGCGGCGACGATGGAGGAGGAGGAGGCGGCGACGCAGGAGGAGGCGGCGGCGACGCAGGAGGAGGAGGCGGCGGGCTCGGGGAGGCAGCGACGGAGGAGGAGGAGACGGCGGCGATGGAGGAGGAGGAGGCGATGGGCTCGGGGAAGCGGCGACAGAGGAGGAGGCTGCGGCGACGTGTTCGTCCGGGAGGCGGCCGGCGAGGGCTTGGGGAGGCAGCCGGCGAGGGCTCGGGGAGGCGGCAGCGACGACGGGCTCGGGATTTAGATCTAGATCGAATAACTGCAGCGCACACGGAAAACCCTAGTGAGAGGGTATATATATGGAGGTTATCACAGACGGTTCTGAACTTAGAACCGTCTGTGATATCATATCACAGACGGTTCTAAGTTTATAACCGTCTGTGATAGTAAACTATCACAGACGATTCTAAACTTAGAACCGTCTGTGATAAGCCTTTGCCGACTATTCTTATTAAGATAACACCAATAACTACACAGCTGCATTAATTCATAGCAACCACCAAACAGCTGCATTCATATACAACACCAACCAGCTGTATTCACACAGTGTATTTCTTGATACATCACATATACATCTCAAAATTGACTACATCACACATTTTCACATATACATCTCAAAATTGACTACATCACACATTTTCACATATACATTCTTATTATACTTGCTTATTTCCTTTAAAAATTAGCCTTTCATCATGATCAATGCGTACGTAACTAGTTTCGTCACGTTGTTCATCGTCGACCCTTATGCCATTTCCAAAAGGAGGTAACTCGTCAAATTGGTTGTATTCCTCCTCATCCACTACATTCTCCACTCCGACAATTCTCCTTTTTCCATGAAGAACTACATGGCGTTTCTTATTTGCCGGTTCGGTTACATAGAAAACTTGAACAACTTGATTGACGAGTACGAATGGTTCGTCTTTGTACCCGACACGTTGGAGGTCCACGGTCGTGACACCTACTTGTCAACCTTCACCTGTGGGAGATGCACCCAACAGCAGCGAAATAAGGGGATCTTGAAAACCACATAGTCGAGCTCCCAAATCTCTTCTATGAAGCCATAGTACGAATTTCTCAACCCATCGGTACTGAATGCATCTATGCGGACACCGCTGTTCTGGTTAGTGCTCTTGACATCCTGAGACTGCGTATAGAATGTGTACTCATTTATGTCATATCCTTGCCATGTCACAACTATAAATGTCGGCCCTTTTGCCAACCATGTCAGCGTCTCACTCGGCGAGCTCCTAGCGATTTGCTCCTTCAACCATTGGTTGAACCAACGGTTGTGTTGCCTCATGATCCAAACATCCGGCCGCTCCGGATTCTGTTGCCGAAGCACATCCTTGTGCTGGTCCACATAAGGCGCCACTTCAGTCATGTGTTGCAACACCGTGAAATGGGCTTGAGTATACGTGTCCATATCTGGAGTGATTGCTTTCCTTCCGATAGTTCCGAGACCCTTCAGCCTCCCCTCATGACGAGATTGAGGGACACCTATCGGTTGAATCTGAGCCATATAATCGACACAAAACTCAATGACTTCTTCGCTTGCGTAACCTTCGACGATGTTGCCCTCCGGCCGAGAACGATTCTGTACGTAGGACTTAAGAATTCCCATGAACCTCTCAAATGGGTACATGCTACGTAGGAATACGGACCCGCACATTTTTATCTCCCACACAACGTGAACAATGAGATGAATCATGATATCGAAAAACGAAGGAGGGAAATACATTTCAAGGTGACATAGAGTCATCACCACCTCGTCCTGCAGAGTATCTAGTCCTTCGGGATCGATGACCTTCTGAGCAATTGTGTTAAAGAAATAACATAGCCTCATGATTGTCTCTCGGACTTTGATCGGCAAAATATTTCTAATTGCAATAGGGAGCATCTGTGTCATCAGCACATGACAATCATGAGACTTCATGCCATTTAACTTCAAATCTTGCATCGAAACAAGTTTCTTCACGTTGCCGGAGTAACCAGACGGAACTTTCACACCATGCAAGCACTGGCACAGTTCTGTTTTCTCAGCCTTTGACAGAGTGTAACACGCAGGGGGAAGGTACGTTCGTCCATTATCAATGCATGTCGGTGCTAACTCAGGCCTGATGTCCATGTCAGCCAAGTCAAGCCGTGCGTTGATGCCGTCCTTTGTTTTATCACGGATGTTCAGTAAGAGACCAATCAAGCTGTCGCATACATTCTTTTCTACGTGCATGACATCGATGCAGTGTCGAACATCTAGGTACTCCCAATAAGGTAAGTCCCAAAATATTAATCTCTTGTTCCAGGTGTTCTTCTCATGAGCCCTCAATTTACGTCCCTTTCCGAGGACAACATCTAAATCCTTAACCATATCATAAACCTTAAATGCCTTGGAACTGAACCGTCTTCCTTCTCTTCGTCAAATTGTTTCTTCATCTTGCGGTATGGGTGAGCTCTCCGAAGGAACCGTCGGTGACGCATGTAGACGGTTTTGCGTGAGTGTCTCAGCCACACACTCTCGGTACCATCTAAACAGTGAGTACAAGCTTTGGCACCTTTTGTACTATGGCCCGATAGGTTACCAAGGGCAGGATAATCATTTATGGTGCAGAACAATAAGGAGCGCAGAGTGAAGTTCTCTCGTTTGTATGCATCCCATACCTGTACCCCTTCGTTCCACAGTACTTTTAGATCTTCCACCAACGGTGCTAGGAACACATCGATATCATTCCCAGGTTGTTTTGGCCCTTGGATAAGTATCGACAGCAAAATGTACTTTCGCTTCATACACAACCAAGGAGGAAGGTTATAGATGCAGAGAGTCACGGGCCATGTGCTATATCGGCTGCTCATGCTACTGAAAGGATTCATTCCATCTGTACTCAGTCCAAATCTTATATTCCTTGGTTCTGCACCGAACTCTGCAAAACTCCTATCGATGTTTTTCCACTGCGTGGAATCAGCAAGGTGTCTTAGCATTCCATCCTTCTTGCGCTCCTCCGAGTGCCAACGCAGCAATTTTGCCTCCTTTGGATTTGCAAAAAACCTTTTCAAACAGGGAATTATAGGAAAATACCATGCCACCTTAGCAGGAGGTCCTTTCTTCGCCTCTGTTCCCTCGCCATCAACTGATTGATTATTACGTTTGTATCGGGATGCGTTGCACACCGGACATACATGCATGCTTGCATACTCTTTACGGTAGAGGATACAGTCGTTCGGGCATGCATGTATTCTTTCTACTTCCATTCCCAACGGACAAAGAACCTTCTTGGCTTTATACATGGGTTTAGGCAACTCATTTCCCTCCGGAAGCATGTCCGCTAAAAGACCTAGCAGCGCCGTGAAACTCTTGTCAGACCAACCGTTGCTTGCCTTCAATTTCAATAGTTCAAGCACGGCCGACAACCTCGTGTACTTGCAGCCCGTGTACAAAGGTTTCTCCGAGTCCTCCATCAAGCCGCGGAATTTAACATACTCTCTCTCTCATCATAGTTCTCTTCTACATCGCGAAGCATTTGATCCAGATTATCATCGTGCAACCTATCCGAATCCGAACCACAATCGACATCAGCCGGCGGCATGTCATTCACTTCACCGGCGATGTCATCCGGCGGCATATCATTCACTTCACCGGCGATGTCATCCGGTGGCATATGATCATTCACTTCGCCATGACTGGTCCAACACGTATAATCCTTTTTGAAACCCCTCCGAATCAAGTGCGCTTCAATTTGCCCTCGGTTCTTAAACATCTTCAAATTCTCGCACTCAGTGCATGGACAACACATATATTCCACCCCCTTATTCAACATATCCTCCTCGGTGGCTCTTATAAAAGCAGACACGCCATTAATGTACTCTTCACTCACACGGCTCGCGGCATACATCCAGCTTCGGTCCTACGTTACGTACATATATAACAACTTAGTATTAAAATCTAGATTAACTAATTATAATTACTACATATATACCGGCCACATTTATTATATTGAGACTTAATTTGCTAGCTCAATTCATATTATAAACACAATAGCTATTATATAACCAACAATTTTGCAAATTAACCATCTTCAATAACACTCATGGATTACTTAGACCTAAATTGTAATGCAATTAAAGAAAAAATAAATTTTACTACTAACCATATCTAGAGCAACCAGGAAAGTCTGAATCTTCAAAGCTCAATCTCTGCCTCTTCCCACCAAATTAACTGGCCTGAAATCGCTTAGCTTCCTCCCGAGTGAAAAAGTGCGCAGCAGTGGCTAGATCTGGATCAAAATGAAGACAGATGCGGTCTGAGCAGCGCAATAAATACCTAAGATCCATTATCACAGACCGTCTGTGATGACCAGCTTATCACAGACTGTTTTTTATTAAAAACCGTCTGTGATAATCTGAGATTATCACAGACGGTTCTTAATATAGACCGACCGTCTGTGATAATCCTTTTTCCCGCCACAAATACCACAGACGACCTCCAAATTACAACCGTCTGTAATAATGTTAATCAAAGATGGTTTTACAAAACCGTCTGTGATGAGGCATCTATTATGAGGCTTTCTGTAGTAGTGATAAATAATAACATCATATAAACACACACACTAGCGTACGATTTTGGCCAATATAAATATCACAATAGTGTATACTACAATCGATTAGTCAGCTCTATCTTAAAAAGACATTTCATTTGAAAACTATATATTGTAAAAAAATTCATTTACTCTAGAAAAGCAACTTTTAGAAGCTAATACAAGCTGAATCATCAATTTATCGTGCAAGTCAGCAAATCACAATCCAGCTTGTATTAGCTTCTAAAAGTTACTTTTCTACAGCAAATGATTTTTATAGTACATAGATTTCAAATAAAGTGTCTTTTTAAGATGGAATCTGCTCATATATATGAATGATATTATAGTTATATGTTTTTCTAGGGATGACATTATGCAGCTTCTTGGTGACTTATAATCTGAATTTGCTATAAAGGACCTTGGTGATCTTCATTTTTTTTCTTGGTTGTTGAAGTGAAGATATCTAATGGTGAATTGCGCTTGTCGCAATCCAAATAAGCTGTTGATTTGCTCCATCGAGTTAGCAGGCAAAAGTGCAAGCCGGTCACTACTCCATTGTCCTCATCTGAGAAATTGTCCCTAACAACAGGAGATGCACTTCATTCAGGTGATGCCACAAGATATCGCAACATTGTAGGAGCTTTATAGTATCTCACTTTGACATGACCTGGTATCGCATATTTAGTCAATAAAGTTTGTCAATTCCTTCATGCGCCAACCACACAGCACTAGACAGCAGTAAAACGAATACTTCGGTACCTTAAATACAAGCCAAATGTTGGGTTGCGTGTGCAACAATCATGCGTTCTCTCTGATGCTGATTGGGCGGGTTGCTTTGATGACAAGAGATCAACTTATGGGTTTGCTATGTTCTTTGGCCATAGCTTAATCTCTTGGAGTGCACGCAAACAACCTATTGTGTCAAGATCGAGCACTGAGGCAGACTACATGTTTCTGGCTAATGCGACGACTGAGATAGTATGGGTACGGTGTCTTCTTGGTGAACTTGGTGTATTTCAATCCAGAGCTCTGTGTCTATGGTGTGATAATCTAGGCACCACCTTTTTATCGGAAATCTAGTGTTTCATGCTTGCACAAAACATATCGAAGTGCATTTTCATTTTATTAGAGAAGGGGTGGCACGAAGGGCTCTTGACATCCGGTTTATTGCATTGAAAGAACAGCTAGCCTATGGATTTACTAAGCCACTGTCAGTTCGGCAGCTGGAACAATTACGTCGCAATCTCAACTTGGAAAAGTTGTGATTGAGTTGAGATTGAGGGAGGGTGTTGAGGATATAGTACAGGCGGTATATGTTATGGTTATGATTTGTATATGAACCAAGTCACCAGTTTGTATCTTCGTGTCTAATGATAAATACAGAGCACATCCTGCACCGTTGAAGTGTAGAGTTCTCACCAATTCATCCGTCCCTTGTTTTTCCACAAGCCACAGCAGCTAGCCGGTTTAATTAAGAATGGAGGAGGTCGGACATTATCATCCAAGTTAAATATTCAGCATTATTGTATTCTCAGGTAGAAACAAAACAGTATACTACCTACTACTGGTCCATGTTAAGCCACAGCAGCTATCCGCCTTATTTAAGTATGGATCAGGAGGTCGCGCATTATCCTCCAGAACTCCATGGCTACCCATTCTCTCTCCAATCAGCCACCATGGCCTTCTCTCCCCCTGGTAGTAGTATCACTCTTTCTCCTTCCTCTCCTCTACCTGTTCTTCAGGAGCAGCAAGAGTGGTAAGAGCGGAACACAAGGAGCAAGAAATGCTCCCTGTCCCCCGGGCCCCCCGAAGCAGCTCCCCGTGCTGGGCAACCTCCTGCAGCTCGGCAGCCGGCCGCACCGGTACTTCCAGGAGATCGCGCGGAGGTACGGCCCGGTGGTGCAGGTGCAGCTCGGCCGCGTGCCCACGGTGGTGGTCGCTTCGCCGGAGGCGGCCAACGAGGTTCTTCGGACGAACGACCTGCAGTGCTGCAGCCGGCCCAACTCACCAGGCAAGTGTATATTTTTAACTTTCCCACGTTACTCTCCACTTCTCTGCTGCTGCCTGCCTTCTCTCTCTCCTTGCTGTGTGTTGTTGCATCCATGTCCTTTTCTCTTTGCAAGCATTCACGCCGTTGTACACATATATATAGTGTTTATTCAGATCCTCTGCATTTGTTTAGCACAACTTCGTGGAAATTCAATCGAAAATTGAAACCAAGAGTACTATGGATCTTTCTAGAAATTTAAATCATCTCGCCTGTGGATCTTTCTAGAAATTTAAATCATCTCGCCTGCCTTGATCTGAACATCTGATGCTCAATGCAATGGCAAGAAAGTGCCTACGCTGTCTAATGATCTTCATATTCGTTCTGTATGCCCGTATCTTCGTGTTCCATGACTCCTTGCTGCAACTCCACTCAACGCGGCTCCCCACGCCGTTGTCCTCTGCTCATCGCTGGTCTTCTTCGTTGCCAATGTGGCCATGACCTCCGCCTATCGCAAGGCTCCTCCAACACTGCCACTAATTTCTTTGTATCCCGTGGTGTGCTGTGCGCCAATTATGCAGTCTGCGTCTTTCTCGCTAGCCCATATACTGTGGTGTAGATTTTGCAATTTTAGCAAATATTCAGATTTAATTTCAGCAGAAATTATAATACTTAATGCACAATTCAGGCAGTAATTAATTGACAATATAAACATGTAGATCATCGATGTCAATTAATCCAGGCAATATACTCATATTAAGAGACATCAACATGAATAAAATCAACATAAAGCTAAGATTTAGAATAATGTTTATTGCTCTTATAATGCTAGTTACACAAGACTTAATCTTGGTCATGTCAGTACTGATTTTAATGTGTAATCAAATATATGACATAATAGATCAGACCTTGAGCTCACAACAAAGACTGGCTATTCTAAACAGATAAACTAAAATAAATCATCAGGTCTAACTTGCTGTATATCAAGAAAGCATCATCATCATCATCATCAATCTACCATTCAAGGGAAATGAAAATCATAGATTGAAGCTAGATACCTGAATCAGATATGAACTACGCAGACTGAAATTTGATCACAGTGAACAGAAGTTAAATGCTACAGACAACAGCAAGTATCACAGGATGGATGAGTAGTTTGTTCTTTAAATAGATAATAAATCTAAACTTTTACAATTTGGGTCCACCAGATAGATGGTTAGATCTTACATTGCTAAATATCCATAAGTCAAGTATCAAATCTAAGACTTTAAAATTAGTATCTACTAAATTAAGAGTGAGATTTTTTTTTTGGAGAATTTTAGGCATAATTATCTTTTTTCTTAGCAACTCTAAAAGGTTTTCATCAACTTTTAGTATATAATCAAATTTCTATTCGTCTTGTGGACAATCTTGTCTTACTTGGCAGTTTTTTTCTTCCTGGCATGTGCATACCTGCACATGTACTATTTGCTTACGGCCTCTCTTTTTGCTTGATAGGTAGAGACTTTTTTCTATTAACTATTAGATTTTCTATCAAATTCATCTGCTATATAAATCTAGATTAAATCGATAGGTAGATACCTTTTTCTATTAACCATTAGAATTTCCATCAAATTAATCTACTATATATTTCTATTAACTATTAGAGTTTCCATCAAATTCATCTGCTATATAAATCTAGATTAAATTGAAACCGTCTTTACTTGGTCCCGCCGGATGGATGAGCAGTTTTTTCTTTATCTTGATAATAAATCCAAACTGTTATAATTTAGGCCCACTAGATAGATAATTAGATCTTTCTACTTAATGTGAGAGCTTCCTCACAATGCCTAATTAGTATTTCTATTAACTATTAGAGTCTCCATCAAATTCATCTGCTATATAAATCTAGATTAAATCAAAGCCGCCTTCGCTCAGTCCCGCCGGATGAATGGATAGTTTTTTTCCTTTAAATAGATAATAAATCTCAACTGTTACAATTTGGGTCCACTAGATAGACGGTGGCATTAGGAGGTAGAGATGCGGCAGAGAGAGGAGACTGGGGTGACAGTGTGGGAGGTGGCAGTGGCGGGGGAGCGGCTCGCGGAGTCAATCCCTTATACTTGTTCGCAACACGACGATACAAAAAATGATCATGAATCATGCGTGCATCCGTCATCCATCAGGTCCGAGGATGCTGAGCTACAACTTCCTGGACGTGGCATTCGGCCCCTACAGCGACTACTGGCGCGAGATGCGCAAGCTCTTCGTCGTGGAGCTGTTGAGCATGAGGCGCGTCCAGTCCTTCGCCTACGCCAGGGCCGCCGAGGTCGACCGCCTCCTCGACTCCCTCGAGGCCTCTCCTCCGGGCACCCTCGTCAACCTCAGCGAGATGCTGTACGCGCTCTCCGATGGCATCATTGGCACGGTGGCCTTCGGGAAGATGTACGGGTCGGCGCAGTCGTTCGAGAAGAGCAGCTTCCAGCAGGTGCTGGACGAGACGCTGCGGGTGCTCGGCAGCTTCACGTTCGAGGACTTCTTCCCGTCGTCGGCGCTCGCCCGGTGCGCGGACGTCCTGACCGGGGTGGCGTGGCGGCGACGGAGGATCTTCCGCAAGATTGACCGCTTCTTCGATTTGGTTATTGACAAGCACCTCGAGCCTTCGAGGTTGCAAGCGGGAGTGCAGGAGGACATGGTCGATGCACTGGTGAAGATGTGGAGGGAGCAGGATGGGGCTTTCAGATTGACGCGTGATCATATCAAAGCACTCCTCATGGTAGGGACGTATGGTTTGATTATAATCCAAATTTGATTACAAGTATTACCAAAAACGACTAAGAATGTTAAAGTAAATACTTAATTAGTTTGCAACTACACCTTGCATAACCTCTGTGCTCCTCATGCTCCTAAAGGATAGAAATTATGCACGGAACAAATAACTAGCATCCCTTTTCAAGAAAAGAAGGGACAACTGTTACTACTTCAAATTAGAATGTTACTTTTCATTACAGGATACATTTGCGGGTGGCATTGACACTACTGCTGTCACTACAATTTGGATGATGTCCGAGCTCATGAGGAACCCAAGGGTAATGCAGAAAGCCCAAGCTGAGGTGCGCAACTTGGTGAAAAACAAACCAAGAGTGGATGAAGAAGATGTCCAAAAACTCAAGTACCTCAAGATGGTAATGAAAGAAAATTTCAGGCTGCACCCACCAGGGACCTTACTGATTCCAAGAATAGCCATGCAAAACTGCGTGATTGGTGGCTACAATGTGCTAGCAGGCACAAGATTACAGGTAAATGTTTGGGCTATAGGGAGAGACCCTAGCATATGGGACAGCCCGGAGGAGTTCTATCCGGAGCGGTTTGAGGACACGCAGGTCGATTTCAGAGGCTCGCACTTCGAGCTCCTTCCGTTTGGTTCAGGACGAAGGTCTTGCCCTGCCATTGCCATGGGCGTGGCCAATGTGGAGGTTGTGATAGCCAATCTGCTATATTGCTTTGATTGGGAACTTCCAAAGGGAATGAAGGAGGAGGACATCGATATGGAGGAAACAGGGCAACTTGCTTTTCGCAAGGCGGTGCCTCTTTGTGTAGTGCCTATTAAGCATGGCTAGTCCTGACCGAGATGCTGCAGTGTAAGTATTACCGCTTTCGAATGAACAGGGCAGTGATTCGAATGCACAATAACAATCCCTCAGTTCGTCCTTTGCGAACAATAATATATGTAATCGAGTTCTCAAGAGAAGTTACAATTTTTGCAATTAAGGAACTTGAGAATTGCAGTGCAATATTTGTTGAAAATGTGGATAATATTTTAATTCTAGATTTTACTAGGAGGCAAATATCACAAATAACTAATAATACATAAAACAATGCTAATAACAAGGAAATCATTGTACTTCAAAATATATATAGAAACAGAATTTAAACAATTCGATCGGTCACACGAACGACTTATAGTTTGGTGTGAGGAAGAACAGGAAGCAGCGCAGAAACGTAAATGTCGCAGCAAAGCGAGCGATCGTGCAGATGTGCGCTGCCAAAAACCTTATTGCCGCCCCCCGTGCAGGTCTTCACGGCAGTAACGGCTCGGAGATACCACTTCTCTTCTTCACGGTGCACGCTGGAAAGAAGAGTCAACGAGGATCAAACGACGCAGCACAACAACACGCAAGTTCGCAGAAGGAAGAAATGGAGGTAGTGAGATTCCTGGCTATATACTCTGGACGTCTCCAGGCATATATATATATATAGACACACTGTGAACTAACACGATTAAATAGCCATTTACCCACTGGTAACTGACACATTTAACCAGCCATTTATCCATTGGTAACTGGTTGCCATTAAAACCCAATAAAACCTTAAATTCAATTGTTTGAATCTCATTCAAACATAGAGAGAGAAAGAATGGTGCATGGCTCAGCTAAAATAAAGGTTGACTTGGTTTACCAAGTGGTGTGCCACGTTACAGCACGATCACGTGTCCCAAGTCACAAGTCACACGATTTTTATGCGAAAATGTGTGAATACACATGCGTGTGCGTGCGCGTGTGTGATTAGCCATAGCCCTCCTCATGCCATCCCCATCTATGTGTCACATGATTTAAGAAGTGGCAAATGCTGATCCTTATAAATTGGTCACCTACACTTTGCGTTAGCAATATGGTACTAAACTATGCATACTTTGGAATTAGAGGATTGGGCCTCACTCATATGGACCTATTTCTAACAATTCCCCACCAATTCCAAAGCAAGAAGCGAGAAAATATCAAAGATATTGTGTTGAAGTACTGTTAATATACCAGTCTTTTAGTGTAAATCCCGTACGGGTTGAACTTGCACCTGGAATGACAAGATTTATCTTCTCATAGCTGATGAATAGACTATATGTTGAATTCACAGCTTTTCGTGATCAGATTTCACTTGAAATCTCAACTGGTACTAGGCTGCCAATGAACTACGCCTAAACGGAGCGTTATATGGTCATGCTCCCTTGCCTACTCATGAGTTTTCTAGAGAATGTCCCGTATTCTCGTGCGACCACACAGTTAGGCTCAAGAAGGTGTATTCTTTTTAGGTATCCAAAGGTTAATACCTTTTCCTCATTTGGACAACAGAATACATTAAGGCATTATGCCAACCTTCCATATAGTCGAGAGTACTCTGTTTATTAGGACATGAGTACAATGAATATGTATTTTCTTGTTACAATATCAACTTGTTTTTTCCATTCCCTAAGTCACGGGATGTTCGATCAAGAACGTATGGGTTACCATTATGATAACTCAAATGGGCCTCATTCCCATGTCCATATATGCAACGAAAATCGCTTTCCATGCTAACCCCTTTGTAAAAGGGTTTGTTAGATTTTCCTTAGTGTGAATATAGTTCACAACAATCACTCCGGAGTTTTTCAGTTTTCTGATAGATTTAAGTATACGCTTCACATGTGTAGAGGATTTTATATTATCCTTTGTACTTGTGATTTTGGCCAACACTGTTTGATTATCATAGTACATTAGGATTGCCGGCATTGGTTTCTCAACTAATGGCAAGTCCAATATAAGCTCTCTCAGCCATTTAGCCTCAATAGTGGTTGTGTTAAGTACTACAAGTTCTGCTTCCTTGGTTGACCACGTCAATATAGTCTGTTTGTAAGATCTCCATAAAACTGCAGTACCAGTTAAAGTAAACACATAACCACTTGTAGCTTTGATCTCATCCTCATTAGAGATCTAATTAGACTCACTATATCCTTCTAATACAGAAGGGTGTCCAGTATAATGAATTCCAAATGTTGTTATGCCCCTCAAGTAGCGCAACACTCTTTCAAGTGCCTTCTAGTGATCATCTCCTAGGTTAGAAGTCAACTGACTTAATTTACTCAAAGCAAACAAAATGTCAAGTCTTGTGACACCAGCTAAATACATAAGTGACCCAATAATTTGTGAATATCTCAATTGATATTTTCCTAACCCCTGGTTCTTTTGAAGCTTAATGCTCGCATCATAGGGCATTGGAGAAACCTTACAATTTTTAAAACTGAATCGGCTCAATATGTTTTTTAGCATAATGGGGTTGATTCAAAGTGATCCCATCCTCGCTTTTGACCAATTTAATATTCAGAATGATATCTGTCTCTCCCACGTCTTTCATATCAAAACACCGAGATAAGAAAGATTTAACCTCGTCAATTACGGTAGTATTTGTTCCAAATATAAGTATGTCATCTACATACAGACATAAGATCACTCCTTGACTCCCACCATAATGGTAATATACACATTTATCAGCTTCATTCACAATGAAGCCAACAGATATCAATGTTTTGTCAAACTTCTTGTGCCATTGTTTAGGTGCTTGTTTTAGGCTATACAAAGATTTCAATAATCTGTGTACCTTATTTTCTTTTCCAGAAATTACAAAACCATTTAGTTGATCTATATAGATTTCTTCCTCTAACTCTCCATTAAGAAAAGCTGTCTTCACGTCCGTTTGATGGACATGTAGACCATAGGAAAATGCTAACGCAACGAGCACTCTATGGTGGTTAATTTGGCGACAGGAGAATAGGCATCAAAGAAACCTTCTCCCTCTTTCTAGGTATAACCCTTAGCCACAAGTCTTACCTTGTACTTCTCAATAGTACCATCAGGCCTTAATTTCTTTTTAAAGACCCACTTACATCTTATAGGTTTGCACTCGATAGGACGATTAGTAATCTCCCAAGTCCTATTAGCTATGATAGAGTTCATCTCGTTACAGACTGCCTCTTTCTAATACTCAGCATTAGAAGATGCATAAGCCTCCGAAAGAGTCTTTGGCACATCATCCATGAGGTACACAATAAAGTCATGACCAAAGGTTGTTTTCAACCCTTTGTCTCTTGCTCCTATGAGGAGCTTCTACGATAAGATTGTTATCTTTCACAGAGATATCACATATTGGTTCAGAAGTGGTGGGAAGTTTAGAAGTTTGATTATTCTCACTTTCAATATTATTAATTTACACATTCTTAGTTCATGAAGTACCACATGTTATTCTTATAGGAAAGATATTCTCAAAAAATGAAGCATCTCTATACTCCATTATTGTGTTAGCAATAATCTTAGGAGTTTCTGATTTAACTACTAACAACCTATAGGCCGTGCTATTTTGAGCATATCCTAGAAAAATACTATCGACGGCTTTTTGTCCAAGTTTTCTCTTTTCCTTAAATAGTATATTAGCTTTTGCCAAACACCCCCAAGTTTGTAGAAAATTAACACTAGGCTTTCTCCATTTCCATCCCTCATATGGAGTAATCTCACTCTTTTTAGTGATTACTCTGTTTAGGTTGAAAGTTGTTGTCATTATAGCTTTCTCCCATCATGTCTTAGGTATACCGGAACTCTCTAACATGGCATTAACCGAGTCTATTAATGTTCGATTTTTCCTCTCAGCTACCCCATTTGATTGGGGTGAATATGGTGGTATAAACTCATGGACTATTCCATGCTCAGAACATAATTGAGAGAACTCATGAGAGATGTACTTTCCTTCACTATTAGACCTCAATCTTTTTATTTTCTTTTCTAGTTTTTCTGAACCTTGGCTTTATAAGTTTTAAAGTAGTTTAAAGCTCCATCCTTAGTTTTTAGCAATTACACATAGAAGTATCATGTTGCATCATCAATAAATGTTAGAAAATATCTTTTGCCTATTTTTATCAATAGTCCATTCATTTCATACAAATCTGAATAAACAAGATCTAATGGTTCCAAGTTCTTTCCGTCCTCTAATCCCTTAAAGGGTTTTTGAGATTGCTTTGCTTGCACACATGACTGACACTTTGATCCTTTGACAATTTTACATTTTAGAATTAAATATAATCTAGACATTCTAGCAATACTATCAGAACCAATATGACAGAAATGAGAATGCTAAATATTTGCCTCACATTTATTTAAACTAGTTGCAACATTTAGATTATAACAAGACTTTAAAGTATTTAGGCGGAACAAGCCTCCGCTCTCATATCCTTTACCAATAAAGTTTCTGAACTTAGATACTACAATTTTATTTGATTCAAAGACTAGCTTATAACCATCCCTACATTGGAGAGAGCCACTAATGAAGTTCTTGTTTATTGTAGGAGTATGTTGCACGTTCTTCACGTGGACAATCTTCTCTAAAGTAAGCTTCAGATCTACCGTGCCAACACCAAAAACAGAAACATGCGACCCATTTTCTATTAGGACGGAGGATGCCTGTGTTGCTTGATAAAAAGAAAGCAAGAAAATATCAGATCATACGTGAACATTAGCACCAATATCAACCCACCAATCAGTAGATTGACATGCTGAAAAGACAACTGGTGAATTACCATACCCTCCTGAAGTCGAGGCCTCGCTAATGATCACATTGACAGCGTTCTTCTTTGGCTGTTCATCATCTCTGCTCTTGCGGAAGCAACAGTCCTTCACCATATGGCTGTTTTTTTGCACACAAAGTAGGTGATGTCCCTCAAATCCTTTTTCTCAGTTTTCTTCTTCTTAAAGCTAGTTGTCTTGTTCAATTTGTTAGATTTATACTTGTTTGCAGCAGTCTTTTTCTCTATGAAATTTGTATTATTCTGGCCAAAGGTGGTGGGTGCATCTTTTGCTCTTGCTTTTTCTTCCACATCGAGGGCAGTAATGAGATCCTCAATAGAAATCTCTTCCCTCTTGTGCTCTAAGCCAGTGGCAAGATTCCGCCAAGAAGCAGGGAGTTTGGCAACAATGCCTGTAGCCACAAACTTAGGAGGCAGTACACAACCCAAGTGAGCAATCTCACCGACTAGTAGCTAGAGATTATGAGCTTGTCTAACTATGGACTTAGCCTCATCCATGCTAAAGTCAAAAAATTTCTCACACATACAGAGCTAGCGACCTGCCTCTACCTCTGCATATTTGTGCTCTAGTGCATCCCACAACTCTGTGGCCAACTTGTAGTCTGTGTACATATCATAGAACTGATATACCAGAACAGTCAAAATGTATACAAGAGCAGTATTGTTTGCATTTTCAAATTGCATAAACTGCTTAATCGTAAATGGATATAGTGGGTGGATAACCCACCAAAGCCCCAAAGACATGAGCCAAAACTTAACTCTAGTCTACCATCTATGAAAATTATGACTAGAAAATCTCTCAGGTTTCATCGCATCAGAAGCATCAGCCATTGTTGTATTGCAGCAAAGTTCACAATAAGGTTTCTGGAATGTTGAAAATGTGAGCAATATTTAATTCTAGATTTTACTAGAAGGCAGATATCACAATAACTAATGGTGCATAAAGCAGTGCTAACAACAGGCAAATTATCATACATCAAAAATATATATATATAAACATAATTTAAACAAGTCGATCGGTCACACGAATGACATACAGTTGGGTCTGAGAAAGAACAAGAAGCAGTATAGAAACGTAGATGTCGCAGTGTTCGACCAAAATGGCGACAGAGGGGGGGTGAATGTCGATCTTTTTAAAATCGCCCCTAAGAATTCACGAAAAACTCAGTTCTCACGAAAAACTCAGTTCTCCGATAGCTATAAAAAGCTATGAAGAAAAGATAAAAAAAATTAAATCCCCACTTGAAAATGATTTCCTGGCTTGACAAAAACTTGAAAAAGAACTGTCCTAAAAGAGATTCTTTGAACTGCAATAAAACACTTGAAATAGGAGAGCTTAAGCCTGCATATAGCTGCTGCAAGTAAGGTGTTGGGACTGAAAATTCAGAGATTTCAACACGCAGGAATGTACTGGAAACTGCCACCCGAGAGGCACTTTGCTGCCAACAAACTGCAAGAAAGTTCAGAGAAAACAACAACCTGAAGATGCACAAAATGAGAGATAAGGGCAGTAAACAGCATGCAGTTTTCGGCAAAAAGGGTTGCTGATTTTCAGCAAAATAGGCTGTTGTTTTCAGCAAAATGAGCTGCTCTTTTCAGCAAGATGAGCTGCAGTTTTTCAGCAAACTGAGCTGCTGTTTTCAGCAAGATGCAGTCCTGAAAAGATTGCAATTTACTGCACTTAGCTGCACTAAAATGGATCCAAGACTTCAACCAAAACTGGACTGAAACTCCCAACAAAACAGCACGCTGCAGAACACTGAAAATAAAACAGCAAGCAGTAAAAAGCAGACCACCAATTGAACTGAGAGATTGATGAAAACCAGCTGGTCTTCTGAGCCCTAAAGACCAAGAAAAAGTCCTAAATAGCATTAAGCACTTTTGGAACCGAGCACTTCACTATTTGAGCAAGAATTTCAGAAATTGACAAAAACCTGAAACTTTGCAAGAACAGGACCAAAACTCAAATTACTCCCCAACCATTGATCCTTTGGCCATGAAACTTTTAGAATAGCTAATTAATAGCCTGAGGTCTCTAGATACCAGATTTCATGCCAATTCATGGAGAGAAATTAAATCCACCTCAAACCCTAGAAAGCCAAACCAAGAACAGAGGAGCTCAGAAATGAAAAACTGAAATCAAAAGTGGTTTGCTCTTAGGATTGACTAGCCAAATGGCTTTTGGGCATCTCCCATGTCATAGCAACCAATTTTGGGCCTCCCAACAAGAAACAACAAGAAAACACAAAATCAAGAAATCAAGCACAGAGGCATCGAAGGGAAACAGGAGCAGGGAGAAATTTCAGATTTCCATTCCAACCAATAAAACGATTACAGATACGTCCCCATATGCCTGGACATTAGAGCAAGAAGATTGATTACAAGACTCTCAATCACTCATCTCCCTCTCCATCTCAAGAACTCCACACTACATGATTGGAGAAGAAGGGACACACTCAAACTCTCAAGAAACCATCGAAGGGGACACAGAGGGAACACAACTCTGCCTCCTCCAACAACTCACAACAACTAAAGCCTAAAGCCAAGCAAACTCAAAAGCCTATTTTGACTAAAGGAAACCCTAAAATCCCTTGAAGTGTTCAAGTGTGCATGCAGCCACCACCTCATATATATAGCCCTTGGCTAACGGGTCTCCACCCCGTTACGCCCGCTAAATCCAACGGAGCCCGCTCCCGCTTGTGCAGCCTCGCGAAATTCCCGATTTGCCCCTCCTGCACCTTCCGGGAAGCTTCCGCGCTCCTTGTCGTCCACGACTCGCAACCACATCGAATCTCCGCCGTCTTCGACACATCCGACCGTTCTGATCTCAACACCTCCTTGTGTCTAGTCCGGTCACCTCGTGTCTCACCACGACTCCGCCTCGACGTCCTGCAGTCACACAGACAAGAAACACATCAGATAGCACCGCTCGATATATGAAAGCGTAAATAGCATCATACTTACCATAGATGAAGTCCAAACCTATCGAATCAAAGAAACGACAACCTAATCCCAATACGACCAAGTTTGACCAAGTCCGACCGAGCCCGATTGCGCCACGCAACGACTCGACTCCGAACCAGTCAAACCAAATTCGACTTTCCTAAACCAATGTCAATTACTTATCATACACTTGTGGTCACCTCCACATGGTCCATCAATCTCCCCCTTGATGAGTATATTGACAAACCCAGAAAAGCATGAAGTTGAGTTTGAGTTTGAAGAATCCAACATGGTCCAAAGAATGGAAATGAAACTAATGACCATGTTGACAAAAGAGCACTAGAGCTACACAAGAAAGAGCAAATTGTTCTCCAAAGCTCTAACTCTAAAATACTCCCAAATGGCTTTTTCTTCTCTATTCTTCCCCTTTTGGCAATAAACACATCAAGAATGCAAAAGAGAGAATATGACATGATTTTGGATGAAATGACTGAAGTTTTGATACCACTAAGCATTGAGAGCCATGATAATTATCCATAATGACCAAAAGAATTACATCAAGCCATAACTTAATAAAAAAAAGGCTATCTAGATCATGACAGGATATGTATAACCTAGCTAGTACACATAGATTACGATCTGAAATGTAGTACATTTTGTAAGCAAGTCAAGTCATCAAGGAGCAAAGTCTAGCTAGAGATATCCAAGGATGATGCAGGCTATGTCAATAAGCTAAGCAGAACCAAGAAGCTAATATAGATTCCAACTAGAGTGCTACAAGTCCGAGAATGAAACATTTGTTAAAGTACTTGGTTCTTGTTGTAGCTTAAGCAAATTGAGCACAAAAGACATATTTTCTTTTGAAATTTATGGTTGTTGCCAACCAGATTTTTGTTTTATCATGTGCTAGATCTCAAGCCTTATGCGACTACTCCAAGCGAGAAGCTTAAGAAGATAGTCTAGGTCATCCAAAACTCCCCCTAAGTTCATGCCAAGTGCAATGGCAAGCCGTCTCATAGGAAAGAATTGGTGAGATCAGTTTTTTTCGCACAAAAGAGATCTTTTTGCATTTTAACATGTTGTACTAACTCATGCATCATCAAGAGACTAGAATAGCTCAATCTAAGGCTCAATAGATATTCAACGCTCAACTTAGCCTATTTGACATGGCATGAATCATAAAAGGATAGCTCAAGAAAGACTAGACTCAAATGTAAGTATGACAAGTTTTAATTCAAGTTTGATCAATTTTTAATTAACTTATCATGGCAAAAGCTAGTCTACACATATGAAGTCATGATAAATCTAGCAAATGAGCACAAGTCATAGCAAGGTGTAAAGCATTGTAAACATGTCATAACAGGATAATAATCAAGGCTCAATGTAGTTAAACTACAATGCAGAATGCTGAAATGCAAGAAAATCCAGCTCCCCTTCAACATGAGATGCAACTTTTAGTTCAAGTTGAGTTAAGTTGACATTAAGCTCCAGAAGCTCCCAAATGAACTCCCCCTGAACCAAAGCAATAAGAATCGAGAAGCTGGTAATGAAAACCAGAAACAGGCAGTCCTCAAAGCATAGATAAGATATAGAAACGACTATGGCTCAGACTGACTCTCATCTACCCCATATGACTCCAGGACTATCAACTGGTCACCAAGGAGCAAACACGTACCCTGTCTACCCGAGGGTGGCCCAACCCTCGCTAGAACCTAGAAGTAGTGAGTGAACTCAACCTAGTGAGAAAAGAAGCAGCTAACAAGCAGCATCCTAGAATCACAAGATAAGAGTAAGAAGTCTAAACAGCTAGACGTGAGAACCACTCTAATCTATACTAGGAGGACTAACCCAAATACACCCAAAATGCGATGCAACAGAAATGAGACAGAAGCATAATCAATATAGTAAAGCAGTAAACCCCAAAGCTCCCCCTCACTACAGTCCATAAGGACAAACCACCCCAAGCTCTCCCCGCAGAGCTAGAAACCTAGAGCTATCCAATGGCTTGGTAAAGATGTCAGCCAACTGGTGGTCACTCTCCACAAACTAGAGCACTATATCGCCCTTCTCTACATGGTCTCTAAGGAAGTGAAAGCGAATATCAATATGCTTGGTCCGAGAATGCTGCACTGGGTTCTTAGCAATGTTAATCGCAGAAGTGTTATCACAAAAGAGTGGAACACTGTCTATGACCAACCCAAAGTCCCGTAGGGTCGAAGCCATCCAAAGCACCTGGCTACAGCAGCTGGCTGCAGCAACGTACTCGGCCTCTGCGGTGGACTGTGCAACACCGGACTGCTTCCTCAAAGACCAAGAAACGAGAGAAGTGCCAATGAATTGGCAAGTGCCAGAAGTGCTCTTCCTATCTATCCTACAGCCGGCAAAATCTGCATCCGAGAAGGCTCTCAAGGAAATACAGGATGAGGAAGAGTACCAGATACCATAATCAATAGTAGCTCGAAGGTACCGAAAGATGCGCTTCACCGCCTGGCGGTGAGATACGCGAGGAGAAGCCTGAAAACGAGCACACAGACACACGGAGAAGTGTATGTCTGGTCTCGAGGCATTGAGGTAAAGAAGGGAGCCGATCATACTTATGTACTCTTTCTGATCAACTGGCTCGCCATCCTCATCTGGGTCAAGATAGGTTGTAGAAGCCATTGGAGTTGACACCGGCTTACCATCACTCATGTCAAAGCGTCTCAGGAGGTCGCGAGTGTACTTGCCTTGATGCAAGAAGGTACCCTCTCGAGTCTGCTTGATTTGGAAGCCAAGGAAAAAGGTCAACTCACCCATCATGCTCATCTCAAACTCGGTGCTCATGACATCCGAGAACTGTGAAACCAGAGCATGGGAAGAGCCGCCAAAGATGATGTCGTCGACATAGATCTGGACGAGCAGGAGGTCATTCCCAAGTCTACGGAGAAACAAGGTCTTATTTACTTTACCCATTTCAAACCCATGACTCAACAAGTAGGACTTAAGTCTCTCATACCAAGCTCTGGGGGCCTGCTTAAGTCCATACAACGCTTTGAAAAGCTTGAAGACATGGTGTGGGTATTTGGGGTTCTCGAAACTTGGAGGCTGTCTGACGTAAACTTCTTCCTCAATGACTCCATTAAGGAAGGCACTTTTGACGTCCATCTGGTAGAGCTTGAAACCCTTAGAAGCTGCAAAGGCAAGCAGGATTCTAATGGCCTCAAGTCGAGCTACAGGGCAAAGGTCTCCTCGAAGTCTAGACCCTCAACCTGGGAAAACCCCTGAGCTACCAGTCTAGCCTTGTTTCGAATGACTACCCCATCCTCACTCTGCTTGTTCTTGAACACCCACTTGGTTCCAATGATATTGTGACCTCGCGGGAGCTCAACAAGCGATCAGACCTTGTTTCTCTCGAAATTCTCTAACTCCTCATGCATGGCATTGACCCAAGATTCATCGGAAAGAGCATGAGAAACATCTTTGGGCTCAAAGGAGGCAATGAAAGCAAAATGGAGACAGAATTGAGATAAGCCAGATTTTGAGCGGGTAACACGCTTGAAAAGGTCTCCAATAATCTGCTTTGAAGGATGAGCTTTCTGGATATGTCTAGGAGGTCCATGATGAGATGAAGAAGTGGCCTCTACCTCGTGTGCAGACGAGGCAGGGACAGAGCCACTAGCTCCGGAGGAAGCAGTAGGCAAGGGCTGATCACCTCGAGGTGTCGTGGAAGAAGGCATCTCTAGGGAATGATAAGGAGCTGGATCAGGTAAACAACCATCGTCTCCATCGTCCTCATCATCCACAAAGATGGTCTCGGACTGCTCTAAAGAACCTGAAATATCTGGCCTAGTTCCCGGACTGGCCTCGTCAAAGGTCACCTCGCAGGTCTCTACCAACTTGCTAGACTCGCAGTTCCAGACCCTATAAGCCTGCAAAGAAGTCGAGTAGCGTAGAAAGATACCGTCACAGGAACGTCACTCGAACTTGTCTAGGTTCCCAGACTTCAGAATAAAGCACTTGCAACCAAACACACGAAAATGAGAGACGCTGGGCTTTCGCCCGTATCTCAGCTCATAAGAAGTGCGGTGCAAGTGTGCCCGAAGAAAAATTCGATTCGAAACATGGCACGCGGTTGCAATGGTTTCAGCCCAAAACTTCCTCGGTGTAGAGTACTCATCAAGCATCGTCCTGGCCATCTCGACCAAAGTACAGTTCTTCCTCTCCACAACGCCATTCTGCTGAGGGACGTATGGAGAAGAGAACTGGTGCTCTACACCTGTCTCACCACAGAAACTCTCAAAGTAGGAATTCTTGAACTCCGTGCCATTATCACTGCGGATCGCTCGTAAGGCACCTGGAAGCTCAACAGAAAGCCTACTAAAAAGACCTCGGAAATATGAAAACGTCTCATCCTTCGAGGCTAAGAAAAACACCCAAGAATACCTCGAGAAGTCATCGACCACAACAAGAACATACCACTTCCCTCCGGCTGACTGCACTCGAGCTGGTCCAACAGTGTCCATATGGAGCAGCTGTCCCGGTGCATCGGTCATGGTCACAGTGACCGGAGGATGTGAAGTGGCAACCATCTTGCCGTGCCGGCATGGAGCACAAACCAGATCTTTGACCATCTTGAGTTTTGGCAGACCACGAATGAGGTCGTGGCCGCTAACTCGGGTCAAATGGTCAAATCCAATATGACCAAGTCTCCTATGCCAGAATGAGAGGTCGCGGAACTCAGAAGCAACTAAGCACCTGAGAGGATCACCAGAAGAATCAGAAAAATCAGCACGAAAGATCCTCCCATAACGAGAAATCCCGCAAACCAGACTACCAGAAGAATCAAGAATTTTGCAAGCGTTTTTCTTGAAGCTCACTTCGAAACCGTCATCGGTAAGCTGAGAAACGGAAAGCAAATTGTACTGCAGCTTACTAACCAAGGCAACATCTTTCAAAATGAAAGAATCATTCACGCGCACAGTACCTTTGGCGATGACGCGCCTAGATGAAGCATCTCCGAAGGTGATCTTCTCATCACCTGGAGCACGGGCTAGGGAAGAAAACCAACAAGAATCTCCGGTCATGTGTCGTGAACACCCGGAGTCGACGAGCAAAACCTTTCCCTTCCCTGCCCGGCGAACCTGAGTCAACAAGAGAGTAAAGTCTCAGTACTGGGGTAAATCAACAGTGATTTTGGCACCCAATACTGAGTAACACGTCGAGTAGATGAAGTAGTCAAGCACGACTGACCTCTATCTACCCTACGCTCTCTATCACTCGAAGCAGAAGGTCTATGAGCAGACCTGAAGCTATTGCTAGGTCCAACTGCTACGAGGGAGCGAGTCGGAGCATCTGCAACATGCTGAACATGCCGCGGGTAGCTATCTCGATGGGGAAAACGAGATCTACCCTCAGGACGGCGGAAGTCACGACCAAGAGCATATCGAGGACGAAAACCAGAAAACTCAGTAAAACCGAGTCCTCGATACTGCCCAAACACAGACTCAATAGTCCTAGACCTCGTGTTGGTCTTAGGTGCACTCAAGGTCAGGGGCCGACCCTGAATACGCCCAAGAGACACAACACGGTCTCTACGCGCGATCTTGGCGCGCCTGAAGCATCGATCGACTGTGTGTCCATCCTTCTGACAGAAGGTGCAGTGATACTTCACCTTCTGAGAGGTAGAAGCAGCACGGGGAGGCTTCGCCTTCTGAGAGACTGAAGCAGTAGGTGGAATCACCTTACTGTCAGAAATCCCCTGAACATAGCCCGCTGACTTAAATTGGACTTTCTCGGTCCTGGGCTTAGTCTCGATCACACCTGGTGCTATGGGTCTGAGCACGGCAGGTGGATGCTTCCTCATGTCCTCATAAAAATCATATCCTAGACCTTGATTAAATCTGCAGATCTTAGATTGGTCTAGAATAAGATTGAGCTTCTTCTTGCCTCCTACAAATCTCTCGAGAGTGTTCATAAGGTACTGACATTCCCGAAAGAGAGAGGTGCAAGAAGAGCAGGAGGAAGAAGAGACAGCAGGTAAGGGAGCAGAAGAAGAACCAACAGCAGAGGGAAGAATGGCTTGTGCACGCACAGCCAACTCTGAAGGGACAGTCCTACTGCTAGCCAGTTAGTTCACGTCGCTAAGCATCTCAACCTTACCCTGGGGCTTCTCCCCTTCTCCACAATCACATTACAAGTACAATGTGGCTTCTTTAGAAGGTCCTTAGTTAACTTCACACATTTCTCATCCAATGCAATCAAGTCAGATTTTAGTTTGTTACAATTAATGCATGGTGAGCTAACAGGGTCCTTAGAAGCAAACTAAGCCAACTTCCTATCATGATCAATCATATCTTGAAACTGTTTGGAAACAGCTTCAAGTTCAGCAGTTAACTTAGGACAGTTCAAGCATGAATCAATCGGCTCAAGTAAAGAAGCTTGTAGTTCAGCAATTTTATGATCTGTCCGTTTTAAGTTCATCTTCAAGTTATTGCAATTTTCACAAGACTCGAGCAGATCAAGGAGCATGGCATAAGGTCCTCTAGCAATAATGTCCTTAACCTCACATGAGGTGGGAGAAGTAGTCTCATCAGTAGTAAGTAGGGTAACAGCCATCCTACTCAACTCTAACTCAGCAAGCAGACTAACATTCTCCACCTTAACAATATCAAGCTCAGAGGACACACTATCATGCGAGGTCCTTAGTTTTTCCATGTCACCCAACAGAGCACAGCATGTATCACAATCTTCACGGGAGGGAGCAGATGTAAGTGAAGTAAGCTCCCGTGATAGTCTATCTACTTCCTTCTCTAACTCAGTACACCTAGCCCTAGCTCTAGCATGAAAACCACCTAGCTTAAGAAAAGCATGATTGAGCTGGTCGTAGGTGGGGCATACCTCGTCCGAGTCGGAGTACAGCTCGCTGTCGCTCAGTTCACCCTCGAGGGCCATGAAGCACATGCCGGATGTCACATCCCAAATTTTCGCTTTCTGAAAAATTTTAATTTTAAATTAATTATTTTAATGTATTTGAGTCTTATTTGGATTTATCTGGATTTTATTTAAAAATTTAAAACAAGGAAATGTATTTAAAATATTTTATTAAAGCCAAAAATAGTTTATTATATTTTTCCTAGCCTTCCCTAAATTTTTAAGTAATTATTGAGAATTTTCTAGAATTTAAAATCAATTTTTAAAGTTAAAAAGTATTTTATAAAATTATAAATTCAAATTTGGAATTAAAAATATTTTTTACTAAGTCTAAAATACTTCCAGGAATATTATATAACTTTTCTGGAATTTTTAGACATTAAATATTATTTTTCCAAACGTTTATAAAGTTTCTAGTATTTGCTGAAATTTATTCCGAAAATAAAAATCAAATTATTCCTAGCCCGCCACGTGTCGCTCTCAGATTAAATCAATCTCTCTCCACGTTTTAATCCTAGCCACACATGATCACTTACCCCTTCATAAAATCCAAGAGCCATAACACATCCACTTGCCACGTGTCGCCAATCCGACGGCCCGTACCCCTTCACTTCTTCTCCCTCTCTATTACACATGGACCCCACATGTCATATGTTTCTTCAACCTCTTCTTCTTCCTCCTCCCACCCTCTCTCTCCTCCACCATTAGAGCCGAATGGAGCTTTTAATTGAAGCCCGTTTCTCCCTCGTAACTCCCGATTAAAGCGTGGAAACGGACGCCCTAATCACACTCATCAATCTCCCGGCCGTTCCCCGTCCTTCAACTTTCTCAAACCGAAATCCCCTCATCTCCCTTCTCTTTCTATAAATTGGCTTCTCCCCACCATACTCTCCCCTTTCCCCTCCTTTTCGGCCGGCTCCCACCTCCTCCACCTTTCGGCCGCCGCCCCCGACCACCGGAGTCGCCGCCCGTGCCGCCAAAAGCCGCCGCCGCCGAAGCACCCTCTCTCCTACGTACGCGTCGCCGGTTTTCTCGCCGCCGCCGCCTTCTCCTGCCATCCCCGCCGCCGCCGGTGAGTAGCGCCACCACCCCGGCCACCCCGCCGCCACTCGCCGCCCCGCCGCCGGCCGCCGGTCACCGGCGAGCCCGCCGGCCGCGCGCATGCCCGTGACTTCCCTCCATGTCTCCTTCTTGTATCATGTTCATCCATATTTATTATGTTTTGTTATTGCTGTTTTGTCAAGAAATAGCAAGTGTCCACTTGGCTAGGGGAGACAAGTTAAGGCATGTACACATGAGGTTGTGGGTTCAAATCCAATGCAATGCAATTTTCCGTTGGGGCTTTGCCAAAATTTTTGGTCCATGACAAGCGGGACCCACCTGTCATAAAATATTAAAATAAAATTTGGCACCCAATGACAACCGGGCCCCACATGTCATACACTCCAAAATACCCCAAAAATCAGTCAAAATAAGATTCCAGAGAATATTTCCTCGTTTTGCATTTTCTGGAATTTCCAAACCGATCAAATTTCCAATCGCTCGTTCTCCCTCGTCCGATCTCCGAATCCAGTGATTCAAATTTCTAAATTTGTATAAAATCATAATCTATGTTGCAGTATATATTTTATATTTTTGTGATTTTATTTGTATTTATTTATTTGGTTATTTTGTTGTTTCGCGCGTAGAAACCGACGTCACCGAGGAATTCATCGAGTCGCAGCAAGAAGACTCAAATAGCATTCAAGAAGGCAAGTCTCCTTTGATCCTATGTTTTGCAAGTTTTCTTTGATCAACTTGCTCAAATGATTTATAAAATGATTAGGTAGTTATTTTAAATTATTGCATGCTTATGTTATATCAAGTGATAATTTGATTTAGAAAATTTAGTTAAATATCCAATTTGTTATACCTTCCATTGAAAATTGTTTACCTTGTACCATTGTCAACTTAGGATATCCCTTTGACTCAATAATGAGTTAGTATTACATCTGTTGAATTTTTAAATACTAGCAAATGCTTAGCGTAGCAAATCAATGTAATAATGCTCAAATGAGTAGCATGTTTGCTAAATGTTTTGATGAATGATTTGTTTGAACATTGGTAATGGATGTTACCATTGTTAAATGATTTGTTTGAAAAGTGGTAATGGATGTTACCACTGTTAATTTAAAAGTAAAAATGAATTTTAAAGGGAAAAGTTGACAAGGGTGGATGGAAGGTTTGGCTGGTGCAGTTAGCACGAGAATTTTTTGGAATTGTGAATGAACCACCCTGGTCGTTTAAGGACCGACGCTTGTGTTTGTCCAAACTGAGCAAAACAGTGCAACCACAAGTCTATATGGGTACGACCTAGCTAACTAACCTATAAAGGTGTAGTTTAGATATCACCAGTGGTGTATTGAGTGCCAGGGTGTACTGGTTACTCATAGTGAGGGACAGGGTTTACTGTACTCATACGGCGCAAGAGGGGGCTCCGACTCGTGGATTCGAGTTGTGGTGAAACCTTAGCGGGTGGTATCTAGCTATACTGGAGTAGGTGAAAGGCTTTGTGATATTTTATCTGGGTCTCATGCCAAAGGAAGCATGTTGACTATTAAGATAATTTATCTCTTGTGGGTAAAGTGTACAAACTCTGCAGAGTAAAACTATTCGAATAGCCGTGCCCACGGTCAAGGGCGGGCAAGGAATGCATTCACATGGTAGAAGTTTGATTTTGATTTCAAAATAAAATGGTTTGTCAAACTCGGGAGTGGTGTAACTCTCGTGATTTAAATCTGGTGGTGTAACCAGATCAGGTGGCTTAACCTGAGTTTTGAAAGTTGGCAGATAGCCTAAGATTTTAGTGTTGGTGGTTTAACCTTCACTAAGTTATTTATCTAAATTCATTTATGAAAAACAAGATGTTTATCAAATGGCCTTTGAAGTAATTATGTAGATTTGAAATAAAATGCTGATTTTTGCAAAAGAACCATATAGCCTTCCTTTGTGAAGCCTTGCATCTATGCATCTTTCCCAAGACTTGCGGAGTACATTCATGTACTCACGTGCTACACTTCAAATTAACTCTCAGAGGAGATCGAAGCTCAAGAGGTGGACTACGACTACTTCGTGGATGGATTCGTCGAAGGCTTTCCGGACTTCTAGGTTGCGTTTCCCCAGTCAATTGCCTGTGGCGTATTGATGGGTCTTGCTTTAGTTTCTTTTTGCTTCCGCTGTAATTTTCTGTTTGGTGTGAGGTCTTAAAACCTCATTTGTAATAAAGGCTTCGAGATCTGTAATCTCGATTATGATAATAAAGCGTTGTTGGCAATGTATCATCTTTTCTGTTTGAACTGTGTGTACTAGCGTTGATCTGGGACTAGTACTGTAATGCACAGGGAGTCCAGGAGTTTCTACTCCGGGGTCTCACA
The DNA here is from genome assembly GCA_017311315.1 of Dendrocalamus latiflorus. Taxonomy (NCBI): domain Eukaryota; kingdom Viridiplantae; phylum Streptophyta; class Magnoliopsida; order Poales; family Poaceae; genus Dendrocalamus; species Dendrocalamus latiflorus. Next base: position 8,087,071 of record CM029630.1, on the reverse strand, counting down.
GAAGTGGTATCAGAGCCAATTTGACTGTAGGGCGTAACCTAGTTAGAATGGCCGTTATTAGAAAAGCTTCAAATTTTATTTTATAAAATAAAAATTTAATAATGTGCTTTTCTCATCTTTTCTCTTCTTTCTATCCTTACTTTCTTTAGGATATTCTATCTTATCTATCTGTTTACTCACTTTTAAGAATGATAATTGTATCCACTTTCCTTTATAATTTCTATAGACGGGTTAGAGAGATCAAGTCTGAGAAGCAACCAGAGGACCGTGTCGTCATGAAGATTTGAAGAGTAGTTCTTTAGTTCATAATACCCAAGTAAAGTCATACGATTTTAGAACGCTTATATATATTGCTTGCTAGATGGACTGTACCAAATCTTTGTGTACTTGTAGTACAGCCATCTTTAAAAACTATTTTTGTTTTTGAGCTAAGTTTCTTCTGGTTGGAGTTTGCTTATCTCTTGTGTGTTTGTTTGGGATGTTATTTAGTTGTTCCCCGACCTCTTATCTAAGCTACTTCCCTCTTACCTTGTGCTAACCCTAGTTACTGCTTCAGATGGTGTAAGTTCCAATTCTTCCATTGTAGTCCAAGCTTGGAAAATATTTGAGAACCAAGAATATATGGAAGATCACAACATTTACGGAAAGTACTCTTATCAGGAAAGTCATCCTAATCCTTAGATGTCAAGTTAGGTAATTTGGAGGATTGTTGCTAGTGTGATATATTTGGAGTTAGAATTGACAAGATTGGATAATATTTGGGTGATTCGGAAGTAATAAAGGTATATTTGTGGATACAAATTGATTATGAATAAATCTCAAGACTACAATATTTATGGATTGAATAGATTTTGGAAATAATCACATTATTGAACTTGGTGGAACTAATTAGATCATGAGAAGTATCCAAACTTGGTGCCTTGGATTTATTATCTTGGATTGAAAGGAGTAATTGGATGTAAAACAAGATTTTAGTTGAAGGATTTATTTGTGATCATTGGAGAATTAATATTAAGAATTTGATATAGTAAAGGTGGAAATTAAAAGATTGGATTATCATAAACAATTTATGACATCAATTTTGTCTGATTTGGTTGAATCATGAAGAGCGGATAAATTTTGTGGAATTAATTGATTATCATAGTTTGGTGGACCTATTGATGATGAGTGGATACCAGTGCAATTCTGGAAGATAATACACTTAGATATCTGGTGGATTACTCTTGTCATTGCAAAGGGGATATTGATTTGAAACTCGTGGATTTATCAGATCGTTGAAAGATAACTGGATTTTAATTTATGAGATTGAATATATCATTTAAGGATGATCGAAGGCTTAAGTTTGGTGGATTTAAGTCAAATATGGAAGATAGATTGTTCGATAAGAATTAATTGTGGTACTCAGATTCACTCAAATTTGGTGGAACCAAAATGATGATTTTCGAGAAGTTGATTTTGGTGGATTAATCTTATCATCGAAAAGTGGGTTCTGATATGTTGATTTGAAATTTGTGGATTTATCATATCATTGTTAGATAATTGGATTTTAATTTATGAATTGACTAAATCATTTAATGATGTTCAAATGGTTAAGCTGGAGGATTTAAATTAATTATGGGAGATAGATTAGAACTAATTGAGATACTTCGATTCATTCAAATTTGGTGGAATGAAAATGATGATTATGAATAGACTGATGTTGGTGGATTACCAGATATTGAATTATTGATTGATTGATCTCAAAATTGATTGATGATTACTAAAAGGTGGGATTTATTTTATGTTATCTAATGGGAGTTATGAATCTATTGGATTAGACAAGGATCATAAAGTATTGGTGGAAATCACAGATTACAACATCATTGGATTCTTATTAGAAGAACTCTATGGTTTGCCGTCAAATTCGAATAAGTATAGACAATAAAATTTTATGGGATTATTTGTGGAAACCAATGTGAGATCAACGAGGTGCATTGGTGGTATATGATTCTGCAATGAAGCACCTTTGAAAAGATGAAATAATTATGTCTTTTGTCGGATGAACACTAGAAGTTAAGCCCTTTTGGTGGAATACTGAATTAATCGATATGATAAGGGCAATTGAAGTTAACCCAAAGCTTGCAGGCGACTAAAGATGTACCAATCCGATTTGTTGTTGTCTTCCATATTTCTCAGTTAAAGGAATACCTCAGAGCATTGAACAACAAGATAGAATCATGAAGGAAGCTGAACGCCACGCAAGAAGCATGACCATAAAGTTCCACAAAGTACAATAGTGCAACCATAATTATAAATGGAGTAAAGTTCCTAGCGAACCTTATTATAATAGACTCCGATGGCATAGATATAATACTTGGTATGGATTGGTTGATCAAGTATAAAGGACAGATAAATTGTGCCAATCGTGCCATTATTCTTACCAATTCTGACGGAATTCAGATAAGACATGAGGCAGTTATGCACTCAAAGAAGAACAGTATGTTAACCAACTTAAAAGGGAAAAAGTTGGAGGATGTGTCGGTAGCTTGCGAATACCCTGATGTTTTCCCTGAGGATTTGCCAGGATTACCACCAGATCGAGAGATTGAATTTGTTATAAATCTGGTACCTGGTACAGCCCCAATATCAAAAAGACCTTATCGGATGTCAGCTGATGATTTAGCTGAAGTCAAGAGGCAGATTCAAGAATTACAAGAGAAAAATTTCATTAGACCAAGTTCTTCACCTTGGGGAGCCCCAGTGCTTTTGGTAAACAAGAAGGATGGTAGTCAGCGTATGTGCGTGGACTATAGAGCTTTAAATGAAGTAACTATAAAGAATAAGTATCCCTTACCCCGGATCGACGATTTGTTCGATCAACTCAAAGGATCAAGTGTCTTCTCCAAGATTGATCTTCGGTCAGGATATCACCAGTTGAAGATTAGACCAGAAGATATACCAAAGACAGCCTTCGCCACAAGATATGGACTATATGAGTATACGGTGATGTCTTTCGGTCTGACAAATGCCCCGGCATACTTCATGAATTTGATGAATAAAGTATTTATGGATTATTTAGATAAGTTTGTTGTTGTCTTTATAGATGACATTCTTATCTATTCGAAAAACGATAAAGAACATGAGGATCATCTAAGGATAGTGTTGCAAAGACTCCGTGAACACCAGTTATATGCCAAGTTTAGCAAGTGTGCGTTTTGGTTAAAGGAAATTGAGTTTTTGGGACACGTAATTTCAGCAGAAGGAGTATCTGTAGATCCTGGAAAAGTTAAGGATGTATTAAATTGGACTCCACCCAAGACAGTAACCGAGATCAGAAGTTTTCTGGGTTTAGCTGGTTACTATCGTCGATTCATCGAAGGCTTTTCCAAGATTGCCAGACCTTTAACCCAGCTGTTAAAGAAAGAGAAGAAATTTGAATGGAGTAAATCCTGTGAGGATAGTTTTCAAGAGTTAAAGAAGAGGTTAACTTCAGCACCAGTTCTGCGGTTACCGGATATTAGAAAAGATTTTGAAGTTTATTGTGACGCATCAAAACAAGGTCTTGGAGGTGTACTAATGCAAGAAGGAACGATTGTTGCTTATGCATCAAGGCAGTTAAGGCCACATGAGGAGAATTACCCCACTCATGATTTAGAGCTAGCTGCTGTAGTGCATGCTCTAAAGTTGTGGAGGCATTATCTAATTAGTAATCGGGGTGAAATATATACGGATCATAAAAGTCTAAAGTATATATTCACTCAACCCGATCTTAATCTGAGACAAAGAAGATGGCTTGAACTGATAAAGGATTATGATATGGGAATACACTATCATCCAGGAAAGGCCAATGTAGTGACAGATGCTTTAAGTCGGAAGATCCATGTTAGCAATATGTTGATTCAAGACAGTTAGTCAACTCTTCGTGAAGAATTTCAGCGTCTCAATTTGGGAGTGATAAATGAAGGAATTCTGTCTACATTAAAGGTCCAACCCACTTTAGAAGATCATATCAAGGCAACTCAGAAAGAAGATGAGTATGTTAAAGAAATAAAAGATAACATGAAGAAAGGCAAAGCACCTGGATTCTCAGAAGATGAAGAAGGAATTCTTTGGTTTGGAAAAAGGATTTTAGTACCGGAGAGAAAGGAAATAAAAGATTTAATTCTAAAGGAAGCTCATGAATCAGGATATTCCATTCATCCCGGAAGTACAAAGATGTACCAAGATCTAAAGGAAAGTTACTGGTGGACCAGTATGAAACGAGAAATTGCAGAATATGTAGCTTTATGTGATATATGTCAAAGGGTTAAAGCAGAGCACCAACGACCTGCCGGTCTTTTGCAACCTCTGCAGATACCTGAATGGAAATGGGAGGAAATCGGAATGGATTTCATAACAGGACTACCAAGAACCAAGTCAGGGTATGATTCAATTTGGGTTATAGTGGATCGCTTAACAAAGGTTGCACATTTCATACCTGTAAAGACTACCTATTCAGGAGATAGATTGGCAGAGCTCTATATGTCAAGAATTGTATGTCTGCATGGAGTTCCAAAGAAGATCGTATCGGATAGAGGAACGTAATTTACCTCAAGATTTTGGCAGAAACTTCATTAAGTTTTGGGCACCAATTTAAATTTCAGTACTGCTTATCATCCTCAAACAGATGGCCAGACTGAACGAGTGAATCAGATATTGGAAGATATGCTAAGAGCGTGTGCTTTAGCCAACAAAGCTAGTTGGGATCAAAGTTTACCCTACGCAGAATTTTCCTATAATAACAGTTACCAGTCTAGTCTGAAGATGTCTCCGTTTGAAGCCTTGTATGGCAGGAAATGCAGAACACCATTATATTGGTCAGAGACTGGAGAAAGTCAAGTATTCGGATCCGATGTCTTGAAGCTAGCCGAAGAGCAAGTTCGATTAATATGAGACCGATTGAAAATAGCACAGACCAGACAAAAGAGTTATGCAGATAATCGTCGCAGAATGTTGGAATTCGCACCAGGGGATCATGTGTATTTGAAGGTGTCACCTTTAAAAGGGATGCGACGTTTCAAGGTCAGTGGAAAGCTTGCTCCAAGATATATCGGACCATTTCTAGTTATAGCCAGAAGAGGTGAAGTTGCATATCAGTTAGAGCTTCCTCCTCAGTTGTCAGATGTACATGATGTATTTCATGTATCACAGTTGAAGAAGTGCTTAAGAGTACCAGAGGAGTTAATACCTTTAGAAGAGGTGGATTTAAAAGAAGACTTGACGTATTCAGAATTTCCTGTCAAGATTTTAGAAGAGGCAGAGCGCTGTACAAGAAACCAAACTATCAAATTTTGCAAGGTGCAGTGGAATAATCATCCAGAATCGGAAGCAACCTGGGAGCGTGAAGAGGATCTTCAAGCAGAGTTCCCTGATCTTTTTCCCAGTCTTTCCGAATCTCGGGGTCGAGATTCTTTCTAAGGGGGGTAGGTTTGTCACATCCCAAATTTTCGCTTTCTGAAAAATTTTAATTTTAAATTAATTATTTTAATGTATTTGAGTCTTATTTGGATTTATCTGGATTTTATTTAAAAATTTAAAACAAGGAAATGTATTTAAAATATTTTATTAAAGCCAAAAATAGTTTATTATATTTTTCCTAGCCTTCCCTAAATTTTTAAGTAATTATTGAGAATTTTCTAGAATTTAAAATCAATTTTTAAAGTTAAAAAGTATTTTATAAAATTATAAATTCAAATTTGGAATTAAAAATATTTTTTACTAAGTCTAAAATACTTCCAGGAATATTATATAACTTTTCTGGAATTTTTAGACATTAAATATTATTTTTCCAAACGTTTATAAAGTTTCTAGTATTTGCTGAAATTTATTCCGAAAATAAAAATCAAATTATTCCTAGCCCGCCACGTGTCGCTCTCAGATTAAATCAATCTCTCTCCACGTTTTAATCCTAGCCACACATGATCACTTACCCCTTCATAAAATCCAAGAGCCATAACACATCCACTTGCCACGTGTCGCCAATCCGACGGCCCGTACCCCTTCACTTCTTCTCCCTCTCTATTACACATGGACCCCACATGTCATATGTTTCTTCAACCTCTTCTTCTTCCTCCTCCCACCCTCTCTCTCCTCCACCATTAGAGCCGAATGGAGCTTTTAATTGAAGCCCGTTTCTCCCTCGTAACTCCCGATTAAAGCGTGGAAACGGACGCCCTAATCACACTCATCAATCTCCCGGCCGTTCCCCGTCCTTCAACTTTCTCAAACCGAAATCCCCTCATCTCCCTTCTCTTTCTATAAATTGGCTTCTCCCCACCATACTCTCCCCTTTCCCCTCCTTTTCGGCCGGCTCCCACCTCCTCCACCTTTCGGCCGCCGCCCCCGACCACCGGAGTCGCCGCCCGTGCCGCCAAAAGCCGCCGCCGCCGAAGCACCCTCTCTCCTACGTACGCGTCGCCGGTTTTCTCGCCGCCGCCGCCTTCTCCTGCCATCCCCGCCGCCGCCGGTGAGTAGCGCCACCACCCCGGCCACCCCGCCGCCACTCGCCGCCCCGCCGCCGGCCGCCGGTCACCGGCGAGCCCGCCGGCCGCGCGCATGCCCGTGACTTCCCTCCATGTCTCCTTCTTGTATCATGTTCATCCATATTTATTATGTTTTGTTATTGCTGTTTTGTCAAGAAATAGCAAGTGTCCACTTGGCTAGGGGAGACAAGTTAAGGCATGTACACATGAGGTTGTGGGTTCAAATCCAATGCAATGCAATTTTCCGTTGGGGCTTTGCCAAAATTTTTGGTCCATGACAAGCGGGACCCACCTGTCATAAAATATTAAAATAAAATTTGGCACCCAATGACAACCGGGCCCCACATGTCATACACTCCAAAATACCCCAAAAATCAGTCAAAATAAGATTCCAGAGAATATTTCCTCGTTTTGCATTTTCTGGAATTTCCAAACCGATCAAATTTCCAATCGCTCGTTCTCCCTCGTCCGATCTCCGAATCCAGTGATTCAAATTTCTAAATTTGTATAAAATCATAATCTATGTTGCAGTATATATTTTATATTTTTGTGATTTTATTTGTATTTATTTATTTGGTTATTTTGTTGTTTCGCGCGTAGAAACCGACGTCACCGAGGAATTCATCGAGTCGCAGCAAGAAGACTCAAATAGCATTCAAGAAGGCAAGTCTCCTTTGATCCTATGTTTTGCAAGTTTTCTTTGATCAACTTGCTCAAATGATTTATAAAATGATTAGGTAGTTATTTTAAATTATTGCATGCTTATGTTATATCAAGTGATAATTTGATTTAGAAAATTTAGTTAAATATCCAATTTGTTATACCTTCCATTGAAAATTGTTTACCTTGTACCATTGTCAACTTAGGATATCCCTTTGACTCAATAATGAGTTAGTATTACATCTGTTGAATTTTTAAATACTAGCAAATGCTTAGCGTAGCAAATCAATGTAATAATGCTCAAATGAGTAGCATGTTTGCTAAATGTTTTGATGAATGATTTGTTTGAACATTGGTAATGGATGTTACCATTGTTAAATGATTTGTTTGAAAAGTGGTAATGGATGTTACCACTGTTAATTTAAAAGTAAAAATGAATTTTAAAGGGAAAAGTTGACAAGGGTGGATGGAAGGTTTGGCTGGTGCAGTTAGCACGAGAATTTTTTGGAATTGTGAATGAACCACCCTGGTCGTTTAAGGACCGACGCTTGTGTTTGTCCAAACTGAGCAAAACAGTGCAACCACAAGTCTATATGGGTACGACCTAGCTAACTAACCTATAAAGGTGTAGTTTAGATATCACCAGTGGTGTATTGAGTGCCAGGGTGTACTGGTTACTCATAGTGAGGGACAGGGTTTACTGTACTCATACGGCGCAAGAGGGGGCTCCGACTCGTGGATTCGAGTTGTGGTGAAACCTTAGCGGGTGGTATCTAGCTATACTGGAGTAGGTGAAAGGCTTTGTGATATTTTATCTGGGTCTCATGCCAAAGGAAGCATGTTGACTATTAAGATAATTTATCTCTTGTGGGTAAAGTGTACAAACTCTGCAGAGTAAAACTATTCGAATAGCCGTGCCCACGGTCAAGGGCGGGCAAGGAATGCATTCACATGGTAGAAGTTTGATTTTGATTTCAAAATAAAATGGTTTGTCAAACTCGGGAGTGGTGTAACTCTCGTGATTTAAATCTGGTGGTGTAACCAGATCAGGTGGCTTAACCTGAGTTTTGAAAGTTGGCAGATAGCCTAAGATTTTAGTGTTGGTGGTTTAACCTTCACTAAGTTATTTATCTAAATTCATTTATGAAAAACAAGATGTTTATCAAATGGCCTTTGAAGTAATTATGTAGATTTGAAATAAAATGCTGATTTTTGCAAAAGAACCATATAGCCTTCCTTTGTGAAGCCTTGCATCTATGCATCTTTCCCAAGACTTGCGGAGTACATTCATGTACTCACGTGCTACACTTCAAATTAACTCTCAGAGGAGATCGAAGCTCAAGAGGTGGACTACGACTACTTCGTGGATGGATTCGTCGAAGGCTTTCCGGACTTCTAGGTTGCGTTTCCCCAGTCAATTGCCTGTGGCGTATTGATGGGTCTTGCTTTAGTTTCTTTTTGCTTCCGCTGTAATTTTCTGTTTGGTGTGAGGTCTTAAAACCTCATTTGTAATAAAGGCTTCGAGATCTGTAATCTCGATTATGATAATAAAGCGTTGTTGGCAATGTATCATCTTTTCTGTTTGAACTGTGTGTACTAGCGTTCATCTGGGACTAGTACTGTAATGCACAGGGAGTCCAGGAGTTTCTACTCCGGGGTCTCACACCGGAGAAGTCGTCGCCGCCATCCTTGGGCTCTTGGTCACCCGTCCCGTCGTCGTCGCTCCATTCCTCCACCTCGCTGAGGTCGAGGTCGTCGAAGGCGGTGAGGACGCGGTGGAAGAGCTTCTTGGCTTTGCCAAAGTTGCGAAACTTCTTCTTGCCTTGTGCAGGAGCTGGATGCTTCTTGTTGCGGTTCTTGTCGGTGTAGTCGTTCTTGCCCGAATCGCCGTAGTCGTTCTTGTCTTTCTCCAGCTTAGGACAGTTTGCCCGAATGTGGTTGGGGCCACCACACTCGAAGCAAATCACCAGTCCTCCTCTCTTTCTGTCCCTCCTCCCCTTGTAAGCATGGGAGAATCTTCGAGCAAGGAGGGCCAGCTGCTCATCCACAAACTGCTCTAACTGATCATCAGTTATGTCACAGAGAGCAGCAAGGGAGAATCCGCAAAGAGAATCAGAAGAAGAGGAACCAGAAGCCAACGTGGGATCAGTGACCAAAGCCATCGACTGTGACTTCGACCTACGAGAGACAACGTCAATCTCATGAGTCTTGAGGCGCGAGTACAGCGCGTCAAGAGTCAAGGTCGAGAGGTCTGTCGTGTCCTTGATGGTGGTCACTTTCATCTCCCAAACACGCAGATCAAGTGTCGTGAGCATCTGACGAGCGTTGTCCGAGTCGGGGTATGTGAGACCGACCGCTCGGAGGTTGCTCAAGATCTTGTGGAAGCGCGCAAAGCACTTATCGAGGGACTCAACAGCAAGCATCTCGAATTTGTTGTATTCTCGCTTGAACTGGTCCTGTCGAACCGTCTTGATCTGGGTGGTGACCACATGGTATGCGTCGAGGGTCACCCAGATATCGTAGGTGAACGACAGGTGAGAGATGTGATCGAATTCGCTTCTGCTCAAGCCCTGGATAATGATGTTCCTTGCCTTCGCATTTGCCTCAACATCGGGCATGTTCGCCACGCTGATGTTCTCATCGGCAGGAACAACATATCGTACCTTCACCTTCCGCCAGATGGCGTACCCCTGAGCCTGGATGTATGTCTCCATTCGGCTCTTCCAGAAGGGGTAATCGATGCCATCGAAAATGGGCGGCTTGGTGGAGTACTTGTCCGTCGCCATGGCTCTTGAGACCGGTTAAGATCTATTGAGAAGAGCTAACCGGCTCTGATACCAATTGTTGGACCGAAATGGCGACAGAGGGGGGTGAATGTCGATCTTTTTAAAATCGCCCCTGAGAATTCACGAAAAACTCAATTCTCACGAAAAACTCAGTTCTCCGATAGCTATAAAAAGCTATGAAGAAAAGATAAAAAAAATTAAATCCCCACTTGAAAATGATTTCCTGGCTTGACAAAAACTTGAAAAAGAACTGTCCTAAAAGAGATTCTTTGAACTGCAATAAAACACTTGAAATAGGAGAGCTTAAGCCTGCATATAGCTGCTGCAAGTAAGGCGTTGGGACTGAAAATTCAGAGATTTCAGCACGCACGAATGTACTGGAAACTGCCACCCGAGAGGCACTTTGTTGCCAACAAACTGCAGAAAAGTTCAGAGAAAACAACAACCTGAAGATGCACAAAATGAGAGATAAGGGCAGTAAACAGCATGCAGTTTTCAGCAAAAAGGGTTGCTGTTTTCAGCAAAATGAGCTGCTGTTTTCAGCAAGATGAGATGCAGTTTTTCAGCAAAATGAGTTGCTGTTTTCAGCAAGATCAGCACGCTGCAGAACACTGAAAATAAAACAGCAAGCAGTAAAAAGCAGACCACCAATTAAACTAAGAGATTGATGGAAACCAGCTGGTCTTCTGAGCCCTAAAGACCAAGAAAAAGTCCTAAATAGCATTAAGCACTTTTGGAACCGAGCACTTCACTATTTGAGCAAGAATTTCAGAAATTGACAAAAACCTGAAACTTTGCAAGAACAGGACCAAAACTCAAATTACTCCCCAACCATTGATCCTTTGGCCATGAAACTTTTAGAATAGCTAATTAATAGCCTGAGGTCTCTAGATACCCGATTTCATGCCAATTCATGGAGAGAAATTAAATCCACCTCAAACCCTAGAAAGCCAAACCAAGAACAGAGGAGCTCAGAAATGAAAAACTGAAATCAAAAGTGGTTTGCTCTTAGGATTGACTAGCCAAATGGCTTTTGGGCATCTCCCATGTCATAGCAACCCATTTTGGGTCTCCCAACAAGAAACAACAAGAAAACACAAAATCAAGAAATCAAGCACAGAGGCATCGAAGGGAAACAGGAGCAAGGAGAAATTTCAGATTTCCATTCCAACCAATAAAACGATTACAGATACGTCCCCATACGCCTGGACATTAGAGCAAGAAGATTGATTACAAGACTCTCAATCACTCATCTCCCTCTCCATCTCAAGAACTCCACACTACATGATTGGAGAAGAAGGGACACACTCAGACTCTCAAGAAACCATCGAAGGGGACACAGAGGGAACACAACTCTGCCTCCTCCAACAACTCACAACAACTAAAGCCTAAAGCCAAAGCAAACTCAAAAGCCTATTTTGACTAAAGGAAACCCTAAAATCCCTTGAAGTGTTCAAGTGGGCATGCAGCCACCACCTCATATATATAGCCGTTGGCTAACGGGTCTCCACCCCGTTACGCCCGCTAAATCCAACGGAGCCCGCTCCTGCTTGTGCAACCTTGCGAAATTCCCGATTCGCCCCTCCTGCACCTTCCAGGAAGCTTCCGCACTCCTTGTCGTCCACGACTCGCAAGCACATCGAATCTCCGCCGTCTTCGACACATCCGACCGTTCTGACCTCGACACCTCCCTGTGTCTAGTCCGGTCACCTCGTGTCTCACCACGATTCTGCCTCGACGTCCTGCAGTCACACAGATAAGAAACACATCAGATAGCACCGCTCGATACATGAAAGCGTAAATAGCATCATACTTACCACAGATAAAGTCCAAACCTATCGAATCAAAGAAACGACAACCTAATCCCAATACGACCAAGTTTGACCAAGTCCGACCGAGCCCGATTGCGCCACGCAACGACTCGACTCCGAACCACTCAAACCAAACTCGACTTTCCTAAACCAATGTCAATTACTCATCATACACATGTGGTCACCTCCACATGGTCCATCACGCAGCGAAGAGAGCGATCGTGCATATGTGCGCTGCCTAGAAACCTTATTGCCACCCCATGTAGATCTTCACGGTAGCAATGGCGTAGAGATACTGCTTCCCTTCTTCATGGTGCATGCCAAGAAGAAGAGTCGACGAGGTTCAGACGGCGTAGCACAACAGCACACAAGTTCGCAGAAGGAAGAAATGGAGGTTGTGAGATTCTTGGCTGTATACTCTGGACGTCTTCAAACATATATATAGACAAACTGTGAACTGACATGATTAAACAGCCATTTACCCACTGGTAACTAACAATTTAACCAGCCATTTACCCATTGGTAACTGGCTGTCATAAAAACCCAATAAAACCTCAAATTCAAACATTGAATCTTATTCAAACATAGCGAGAGAAAGAACGGTGCATGGCTTAGCAAAAATAAAGGTGGACTTGGTCTGCCAAGTAGCGCACCATGTTATGGCACGGTCGCGCATCGCAAGTCACAAGTCACGCGATTTTCGCACAAAGATGCGCGAATATGCACGCGCGTGCGTGTGTGTGATTAGCCGTAGCTCTCCTCATGCTACCCTCATCCATGTGTCACATGATTGAAGGAGTGGCAAGAACTGCACCTTATAAATTGGTCACCTCCACTTTGCGTTAGCAATATGGTACTAAACCATGCATGCTTTAGAATTAGAGGAATATGTCTCACTCATATGGGCCTATTTCTAACAGTTTTATCTATCTTAGAGACTCAAACAACACCACCATGACTAGAATGCCACCTAGATGGATGTTAGTGATGGGGCCCGATCTTGCAGGTTCGCTAGCTTATTCATTGATACATTGAACCATAAATTATAGTATGAGCCACAGATTATAATATCAAGTACTGTTAATACAAGAACAGTGTCTCCAAAAAAAATGATACAAGAAGTATGGTATTCTTTATATGAGGGATTCTAATTGAGTAAATTTGTTAAGTACTGCAATAGTTCACAAGTTGCAAAATACTTTTGTGAAGAGGTGGATACTGTTAATACAAGAACAGTGTCTCCAAAAAAAATGATACAAGAAGTATGGTATTCTTTATATGAGGGATTCTAATTGAGTAAATTTGTTAAGTACTGCAATAGTTCGCAAGTTGCAAAATACTTTTGTGAAGAGGTGGAACTTACAAATGCCATGGCCATCAATTTTTCTGTTAGTTTGTGCCATTAATGTCCATCTAGGAGAGATAAAACTTTTAAAAGACATATTTGCCCATTGTGTTAACACAGGGGCCCTACTTACAAGGGAAACAAAAGGGGAGAGAGGGAGGGCTCACCACATGGGCCTACTTGATAGAGAGAGGAGACAACGGAGCTAGCCGCATAAGTACGTGCTCGACGGGAGCATGGCCTTCGCACTCGTGTCCATCTCCTCTGCCTTCGGCGGCGCAACAATGCCCCCACCCAGCCAACATAGCTTCTCCTTCAGAAGCCGATGGGAGAACCTTTGGGAGATGGGTTGTAGCTCTTTGTCTTGAGCTTCTTATCATCCTTAGACTTTGTGGTTGGCTAGGGAATGGTTGTAAAACATTCATCTCCAAGTATCAATATATATATATATATATATATATATATATATATATATATCAAAATTCAACTAAAATTTTCTCCTCTTTGGTCAAGTGTTAAAATCTTGATTTAGCTTGATTTTTTTTTTGTATTTTCTTCCCCCGTCTTGATCTTGCTATGATCTATGATAAGTAAGAGGTAGTAGAAGATCCTAATTGATCAATGAAGCCCAGTTTTGCTAGTTCTTGGCTCAATTTTGGGTTTTTGTGGTCAAGATAGTTTTATCCCAAAACCATGTCTAGATTAGCTTGCCATGACATATAGGATTAGATTTGGACCATCCTCTTGATTAAAGACTCTTTGAACAAGAACTAATTTACATTGTAGGGTTTTGGGTATTCGTGAGACCTAGATAATTACCACAGACGGGTTGTAGTTCCTAGATAATTTTGACTCTAAAATGTGTAGCTATCTCGAATACAAAGTTAAGTATGTAGTTCTTTGATACTTATGTGGTAAAGTTGCAGTTTTGTAAAATTTGGTAGAGCTTTAAGGAAATCTTCATCCGAAAGGAATAAGAAAGAAAATCTCATAGGAGTAATGGCTACTAATTTAATTAGGACAAAATAAAACTAGTACTCATTCAATTGATTATAACCGGGCGCATTGCATAATTCTCAACGCATGTAAAAGAATTTAGGATAGTCAAACTAACAATCAAATCACAAATACACCCTACAGGAACCCCCAGGTTTCTATACACTTCTATCATAAATGTATGCATGTGTGCTTCCACTGCAATGACTTCTAGAATCCAAAGAGGGAAGCACCTCAAAAGACGTATCCATTCGATTCATCTCTATACAACAAGGCATCCCTTTCTGTTCATCTTTCTATGGTCTACTATACATCTAGTACAGATTTACTTTCATACAAAGCCTCTTCCTTTTTGATCAATTGCTGAAATTACATGGCTGCGGCAAGACAGTTCCTGATCTCCTCCATTTTGCATTCTGGCAGGTGCTCTTCGCATCACCACCGCCTCCATTTAGAGTAAGCTTGACATTCTGCAAGGCTATGCCATGGCAAGGTACAGTTCTGCTGCAACTCAGCTTTATAGCCTCTGTTGATGCACTTGTGCCCCTGATGTTCTTAAACAGCACATTGCTCACCTCCACCGCCGATTTCTGCGACAAATACACTAGGTTTATATCCGTGCACACCAGCTATTCACACAAATGAATGGATTAACAAAAACCAATCCAATTTCATCATCAAGGTTTGTACCTGTTTCTGGCAGGGTGTAGCAGAGTCGCAGTAGTTCTGGTCGATAATGATCGGGTTCCATACATTATCCATGATCATGTTCTGGAACACGATGTTCTTGGCATAACCCCGTCCGCCCTGCCATGTCTTGATACGAGCTCCGTTCGTCGTGCCGTATAGACGCGCCGTGTCGATGGTGATATTGGCAACTTGAGCTTCAGTGTTGTGATCGCCCAAGCTTCCGATGCTGATCCCGTGTCCCGGTCCACACACGATATTCTTAACATGTAGGTTCTTAGTTCCATCCTCGATCGACATGCAGTCGTCCCCTGTCTTGATTGTGCAGTCTGTGACTTGAACATCTGTACTGCGCGTAATGTGGATGCCGTCGGTGTTAGGGCTAGTGCCTGGCGCTGTGATTGATAGGCGGGACATCCTTACATCAGTGCAGTCCTCCACTGACATGTGGATTTGTTGACTATTCACCAGTTTCAAATTCTCGACTTTCAGATTTGTACAAGAGTAGAATGTCAAAGCCTGTCGAATAAAAAAATAGTCGATTTGTAACAACAAAATAAATACCAAGTTTGCTGCATTGGAATATGCATGTAAAAAATATTCACCGTTGGAGCTTCTGTGCACGGCTGAAAAAAAGAAAAAAATACATATTAGAAAGCTTCCCAAAAACAAATGAAAGAAAAGATAGCGAATCTTTTTTTCGAAACTTAGAAAGTTGATAGTGAATCATTGACTTTCTTCTAGTGCTTATAGATACATTTGACTATTGCACAATCTAGAAGTTCAAAGTACTTACAAGTTTTGAGTTGGTTTTGCATGAATTCTGCCACCAAATCTTGCCATTTCCATCGATTGCTCCACCACCAGTGACAGTGAGACCACTAACACTTCTGAACATGATCCAGTGCCTAATGGTCTCCTCACTCCAATCTGACCTCTCTGGAGGCGCCATCAAAGTACCCTCTATCTGCAAATGATTCCGTTGGGAGCAAAGGAACGTAACTTAAGATTTTTGTATAATAAAATTTCCTGCGAAAGAATGTATAAATGCGTGCACAGATGCATATATCTCACCGTTAACACAATGCTAGATTTGCATGGGCCTGAGAGGGTTACATGCTTTGTGAGGTATTTCTTGCCCTTGGGGATGAGCACAATGGCAGGTTGAGAAGAGGAGCAAGCTGCAGCCCACGCCTTTGCCAATGCCTACAACAAGGGGATGGTCAAAACAACTGTAAATGAACAATACTAATGCTCTAGATTCTGAGGTGTGGTTGCATCATGTTTCATACCTTTGTGTCGTCATGGCGTCCATCTCCATGAGCCCCATATCTGAGCACATCGAACACATTCTTTGACTCTAGAGACCTGCCTCTAAGACCAGACCCATTTGTCAGAGAGGTCAGGTTCGTGTCTCCCTTGGCCAGAACACTGCACAAGAAGAATGACACGAGAAGGAATGCATAGAAAACGAGCACATTGAAGCCCATTTTTAGATTTATTTATGTGTTCTTGTACAATGCAGAAGCTCTCGTACACCTGCTAGCCAGTTTTGGTTTGCGGGATGTGTTGTTGGATGTGGCGATCGATGGTGACCAAGGATTCGATCAGGGGGCCTATTTATATGCGCCGAGATGGGATGGAAATATTTGGATCTTTTCAACTCAGGTTGCTTCTGCTTGATTAATTAGGTTGGTATAGATATTTGGAGTGTAGTATCAGAAGATTCTATTGGCATGGGAACCGAGATAAATGTGCCCGAAACATTGCGTTGCTGCAGCATGAGGTCTTCCTGTAAAGCTGTATACATCCAACTAACCTAATTCTGCTCTTCAAGTGTAAGCATTAAGAGGCTAAGCGCAATATGTAGGACACTTGGAGCGCAAAAGCACCCGAAATCCTCTGCATTTCTTCAGTGCTGCACTCCTCAGAAGTCAGACCCCACTAACCTTACATGAAGAATTGAGCCCTGACAGATGTGCGAGCCACAGGCCTCCAAATATAGTTTGACTAACCTGTGAAAGTGATAAACCATTGTGCACGTCGTCAGTGCTAATCACATGTCGTCAGGGGGGAAAAGGGGCATGTGAATGTTAATGCCAACGTGGATGCATCAGCATGATCATTGTTGACGTAGGTCTCTGAAATTTTGCTGTATACAACTTTCAGTTATAGCTCTTTGCTGAGAAAGGAAACGCATGGGACTCCAAGGGAGTCGATGAGGAGAAAACATTGCCGATTTAAGAAGATTTCTACTGCCAAAGATTTTTTGCGAGTATCTTCTTGGAAGCATGGTGAATTCATTGAGTAAGCAGGTGAACAACTTTTGCTGAGGCTTCCAAGTATGGGGAAGGAGCAGAAATTTTGGCTTTGCTGGAAACCTTAGGGCACCTATAGAGGCTTCCATTTCAGTGCATACATAACGAACAGGAGCTCTATGATTTTCTCAATAGAGGCTTTAATTCAGTGGAAAATCTGTGTAAATAACAGTGTGCAGTGTTGTTCAGGTTATTCTGTTCTCAGTTACACGGCGACCTTTTGTCTGACGGTTCTGAATCACGCTCCGCAAACTGCATGCTTATGCCGACTAATTCACAAAAAGAAATCATGAAACAGGTGTAAGCAATTAATCTACTTTTTGAATCACTTTTGTTGGCACTCAACCCCATTACGAGCTAATGTTAAGCAATTGTTATTAGATGCTTCTTTTAAAGTGCTCGGCGAAAATAAAGTGCATGGGACTGTGATCCACTAAAGCAAGAACACTGGTACTGTAAATGCTGCCGATATATATGCTTCTGATGATCAAGCTCATTACTAGACTAAAGCAAGAACACTCGTACTGTGATCCACTAAAGCAAGCATTTCAAGTCATTTTCTCTGTGCTGCTGATGATCAGTTGGGCAGTTGGCCTTATATATGCATATACACCACCCGGTCACAAATTTTTGTTCGATGATCTTTGACTAATAATACATTTTCCAACATTCAGATTTGTCAAATGTAAATTATATAATTAGATTTGATATGAGAAATACTTTCGTAGGTATACTAGGAGAAAACAAAAAGGCATCTGGAAGCCAATGCATTTCATCAGTGCGCCACTCTGCACAACCACTAATCCTAGATTAAAAAAATATTTGAAGCCTGACAGATGTACAAGCCACAGGGTCTTTCCTTTTAGGTTGCTGCTGGTGGCTTTAGCTGTTCATAAGAGAGTACGGAGTAAGAAAAATTTACGTACGGTTTTGACTGATATAAGTGAAGTCGTTATAGTGTCTACTACAATCCACTTATAGATTCTGTTTTAAAAAGATATTTCATTTAAAAGCTAGTTAATGTAGAAAAGTTAAAAGCAGAAACCAAAACGAAGAGACCACAGCCACACAAATACATGTGAAAGAGATGGGAGCCACCTCTTAGTGCGGTAGTGTTCAAATCTTAATGCACACAGGTGCATTTTAATAGTAATTTTGTGAGGTTATGGAATATTTCTAACCTCTGTCTTTCTAGATACGTGCTAAGGAGGTTCATTCACACGTGTATGTGTGCATAATGATGTATACACGTATGTCTTTCTTATAAATCGAAAAAATCCATGTGAAAGAGACAAATCGTTGTGCTCCCTAGCTAATTAACTCGTTATGAAGAATGGCATGTGAATGTGCACACCAACGTGGTCCGTGCAGGCTATGCATGTACGCATGTGGCGTGATCGACCGTACATGTACAATTAATTGTACAAGTTAATCTGAGTCGTGATGCATAAATGAGCTCTTTAGTAGCCAAGAAGAGAAATGCTTGCGGCCGGAAGGCACATAGATACTTGCGGTGACTAGTGCTGTATAGGGATGTAGATATTTCGGTCGTAAGTACATATGGAGAGATGATCAATGGAGTAAGCATTTAAGCAACCGAGTTGAAGATCACGTCTTAAAAATTCGTTGAGGTAAGGAAAATAAAGTTTCTGCTGCAAGCCTATGTTCTAGAAAACCGTCCATCTCGTGGAGTCCATAACGGACATCACGCACCAAATATAGGTGTTGTTCTTTCTGGCTAAGGTTGATGATGTTTAGTTGTGTCTAATAAATTTGATAAATAGTTTTAGTTGATAGGAGTTGAAGTCAAGTCAAAATCTAATAGAACGAGACCATACATATAAATGTATAATTGGACGAGGCAAAATGCTGAGCACATGGAAAATCTGTGGACTCTTCGAGCCTTGGATCTCCATCCATCGATTTTTTTTATTATTTAATTCTTTTTTAAATATAAAGTTAATCTCTTGCGAACTTTATTTTTAATTCTGATCCCTTTGGGCACGCCACCTCCAATGGCGTCGCCAAAAGGTTCTGTTACAACATCCAAAGAGGCATTGCCAAAACTGCCACGCAAGCCCTCGGCCGCGTGTTGTGCCAGCGTGGATGGCTTGCGTGGCATCATCACACCGTAACTCATGACGTGGTAACCTATTCTCATGCCAAGAGACTTAACATTACAGGGGCAAATTGTCATGTCACGATACTTGGCGTGATATGGGGTGACTTAAGTGTGGATGCCGCTCCAGTTGCCATTTCCCCCCCCCCCCCACGTTATCTTCGTCCTGGCCGATGCGTTGTCTCTCCTCTCCCGCCGTTCACGTCTCGCTGCCCCCTCCAGCCCCGCCGCCCCCCTCCAGCCTCACCGCCCGCCTCCAATCCCAGTGGCCCTGCCGCCCTCCTCCTTCATCGCCCACCTCGCCTCTGCCCTGCACAGGACTGGCCTCGCAATGCCTTCACTTGTCCAGGTACAGCTTGTTGCACTTAATTGCTGCCAACTGTTGTATGTTACGTAAATGCGTTTTTCTGTTATTGCAAACCTATGTACAAATTGTCAATTGAGCACTTATCACTTCAATGTTTCATTAATCATCACTAATTCACTGTGCAATATCAACAAGATTCAAGAGTAATTGAGTAATAAAAAAGAATATATATGTACCAAATCAAATCAACTTGCTTGCTACCTCTCTGGCTGTTGCTGCCCCTGCCCGATTTTGCTCCCTAATCGGCAAATCACCAAGCCAAAGCTGTTGATGGCCCGATGCTTCTTTTCTGGCTGGGTGCCCCTCCACCCTGATGTAGTCCTCCGTGCAGCTCCGTTGGTGCTCCGCCAGTCCATCGCCTGGCCTCACTGCCATGTGCGGCTACATAGCCCAGCCTAAGTGCCTTGTCGCGCTGCACACTGTTGGTCCACCACTATGGGGTTTTCCTTCTTAGTCTCACTCAGGCTCACGTGCATGTGTGGCCTCCTCCCGACTTGTCCTAAGTGGATTGCATTTGATCTGGTCGGGTGGGCTTGCTAGTTGGGATATGTGAGCATATTACCCCTAGTTGGCCCATACTGCATTCTCTTCCTCCCTCATAAGTTCATCTCGTGCAGTGCAGCTTGCTCCATCTACCATGGCCATGGCTAGCCAGGTCGAGGAAGGAGGGGGCGGTGTTACAGAGCCGGCGGAGGGTGGGCTCAAGCCTGATGAAGCGATTTGCCCCTGATCGCAATCATCAATGGTGGATGCAAAGGTATGTTTTGTAGGGTTTGCTTTAATAGACCTATTTTAGAAAAGTTTACAAATCTTAAAACAAAATAGTTAATATTATGTGATGACAAATTTGTACCAATGTAAAATAAATAAATTAAATTGAAGATTAGATATATATATATATATATATATATATATATATATATATGTGTGTGTGTGTGTGTGTGTGTGTGTGTGTAGTTGAATAGTAGGAAGGGACTAATCATCTATTTGATTTATTTTTTTAGGTCATACATATTTGCCCACTAATATTAAGTACTTCACTTTAAGATTTATAAACCTTTTTTAAAAAGAGATGTACCATAGCATACACGATGTTTTGTTCTATGATAGTTGCATCTTGGGTTGAGAATTAATTTACATCCAGCATGTTGATTTGAGTTCCTTGCCCTCATTCCTCGTCTCCTCGCCCTCATTCCTCTCCCTCGTATCCTCATTCCTCGACTCCTTGCCCTCATTCCTCGCTGACTCCCGACTCCACTTGACTCGCAATCTCCACTCGACTCGCCGTCTCCACTCTCCACCGCCTCTTCCTCCATTGACCAACGACTCTATGTCTCCAGCCGCCGTGTTCATCCCGTCCTCCAGATCCAGCAACCACGTTCGTCTCGTCCTCGAGATCCAGCCGCCACGTTCATCCCGTCCTCCAGATCCAGCAGCCGTGTTTGTCCCATCCTTGAGATCCAACCGTCGCGTTCATCCCGTCCTCGAGATCCAGCCGCTGTGTTCGTCCCATCCTCCAGTCAGCCCGTCCTCCAGATCTAGCCGCTGTGTTCGTCGTCCAGATCCAGCCGTCGGTCGCCCCTCCGCCCCCACCCAGCCGCCTGCATCTTCCACAACGGTAACGACAGCCTCGCCTCGTCCGACCTCCTCTCCTCTTCTCTCATGGTGCCACCTCCAATTTTCCAATATTTATGTTGGGATTTGAATATTTATGTTGGGATGAGATGTTTTTCAATTGATTGGACTTAGGTGTTGTAGTTGTGGATTATATGCTCTTTCTCTCCACTTAAAACAATGAAACTAGATAATCATTCACATCAAGATTCAGAAGATCTTTTGCAGTGTCTTCTCTAATATGCAAATTCTTGAGAAGAACATTAGCATAGAGCATTAACACTAAAAACCGACTGTTGATACATCTCAGATGCACACGTCCTAGTAATTTGAAGGAATAGAATTTGTTTGTTGATACATCTCAGATGTACACACTTCTCTACCTTAGAAAATTCCATTTGACTGCTTTCATCAACTTTAGTATACTTTTTGCGTTCAATTCTCATATTTGATTTGTGTTTTAGTATACCCCTTTGTAACCCTGAGTTTGATTTGAAAAAGTGTGGCAATAGAATAAACAGATAGCATCGAGGATGTAGAACAGGTGGTCGAATATATGGTTGTTCAGTAGTCCCGTCCTCAACAAGCTGGGCCTCATGCTGAAGGGGGAAGAAAAAGAAAATGCAACCATATCCCTCTGGAAAAGAAAAGGAAAAACAGAAACATGTACTGTTTGGAACTATGTATCCTATATCTATGTCATTAGTTCAACTCTCATATGGTGACTCAGTTCGTGGGTAAACGAGATGTCCACGGGCGATGGGTACTCGCGGGCGACAGGTATGGGCGAGGTTCTTCACCCGTCGTCCTTCGCGGATATGCCCGTGGGCGTAAATCGGGGTCGTGGGTACATGTATGGGCGAGCACTACCTGTACCCGCCACGCCCGATTGCCATCCCTAGTCTCACCTGGGTAATGTCTAAGGACTTAACTTTGTGCGCCATTGATCTGAACATTATCGTACAACCACATATCTAGTATGGGATGGACCTGAGTAATTAATTTATGATGTTTCAATATCAATTTTGCCATCAGTATGTCAAAGGGTGTCGGTTAGACATTTCTATGGTGAATAAGAGGGATCTGTTCGACTAGATGGTCAACCTATTCGATCGTAAAATCTTAATGGATAAAACTAAGTTGAGATAGAACTTTTGTAACAGCCTTGTTATTATCTTCTTGGTCAGCATACCCAAGGAAGCATGTTGCTCTAGTATCACTATGACATGTTCATATCATGTGGGTAAAGTTGTGCAACCTCTACAGATAGTAAAACTATTCGAATAGCCGTGTCCCTAGTTATGGACAATGCTCGCTGATTTCAAATGAGAGGTAGATATTTCATAAAAACTTGGTTGGGATAAGTATGAAAAGTGAATGGTTAGTTCACTAGTGGTTTATTACGTAAATGGTTTAGTTAACATATGGTTCATTGGGGTGAATGGTCAGTTCACTTGTGGTTTAGTCAATTCCTTTGATTATTTATTTATTATCATTTTTTAAATGTTCACTTTCAATCTGTCTATTGTATTTACTTTGAATTATTGCTTTCTACAAAATAACCTTCCGGCTATCATTTGGTAAGCCTTGCATTTTATACTGCATGTTTGTTACAAACGACTTGGTGAGTACTCTATATACTCACGACTACATCCATATTTGCCTAGTTGAATAAGAAGAGCCATACCCGCCAGAGGTATGTGAAGGAGGGCACTTTGATGCATATGACTTCTCAGAATAGGACTTTGCTTCCCAGTCGATTACCTGTGGGCATGTCGAATGACCATTTCATTTCATCGTGTTTCCATTGCTAGTTCTGTTAAGCCCTTCTGGTTGTTAAAGGTCACAACTCTGATAATTGATTTATATTTGAGTCTTTTCTTGGTTTAATCGTGAATATGGTTGATATTCCATCTATGTTTCCACTTTGTGCACTAGCGTGATACTGGACTAGTGCAGTATACACAGAGAGTTCGGATTTGTATATCACCCGGATGTTTTCTTCCTAGCTATCATCTAGATTTATAACTATTGGATTAGTGATTCAATGGCCATGAATTCCCTCCCTCCAAAAAAATCCCTCATCCCCCCAAAAAAATCCCCCTCCAAAAAAGGGGCCGTTGAATCTCTAATTCAATGGTCATAAATCTAGATGATAGCTAAGAAGAAAACATCCGGATGACGTCTATCAACACCCTATAAATATGAGTGGAGGCTGCCATGTAGCCTTGGTAATTAGTGTGTCCACATGATAAAAAAAAAAGATGATGTGGCGGTCAACAGAACAAAAAACCACTTATAAAACCATCATCAGGGTTATTTTAACCGGTTTAAGGAGTTGAGAGTTATAAAACATCTGATTTTACGGTTTAAGATTGAAACTTAAACCAGCGTAAGAGTTTTCAGATATAAATTCATGATCTGGCCGAGACTTTTTAACCGGTTCGGCACGTAACCGGACGACCACCAAGATTTCCGGTAACCAAAAATCTCGGCACCGGTAACCAAAACCATCTCCAACTAGTATTGGCTATATCAGGTCCATCCTTTGGGTACTAGATCTGCATGCGCGCGCACTCGGCAATGGCATCGTCGCTGCCTCCACCCAAAAGGCGACGAGCTAATGGCAACAACAGCCGTACTCCTCTCGTTGTCGCCGCCGCCAACGACGGCGTCCTGCCCCGGGACGTACTCTACGACATCCTGCTGCGCATCCCAGCCAAGTCTCAGGAGACTCTCGCCTAGTTGTACCAGTACAGGCTTCGCATGCGTTTACGATATATTCTATCTCGCATTTATTCATTATCCGAATAGGTCTAGTAGAAGAACTATTATTGGCTCTTCTATATAATGGGATCCACAGGCGGGCGATTTTTATTCAACCTTTTGAGAGATAGTAAAGAACCCATTGGTCTCCATGACCAAGTGATATATTTCCGAGAGCTACTTGCGTTATAAGACGTGAATTGCAGTATACATACAGATTTTTCCAGTAAAATCTTGTGCATCTACGTGCTCACCAACCACACATGTGCGCCTGAGTGCTCATCACTTATCCATCGTCGATCGTCTGCTTTGCGCGTCGCGCGCGCGCTCTCAAGAGCAGCGATGGCGTCGCTCCCTCCACCGAAAATGCGACGAGCCAACGGTAGCGACGGGGTCCTGCCCCGGGACGTGCTCTACGATATCCTGCTCCTCCTCCCGGCGAAGCCGCTCTGCCGCTTCCGCGCCGTCTGCCGCTCGTGGCGCTCCCTCCTCTCCGACCCGCTCTTCGTCGCCGCCCACGAGTCCCACGCCACCCCGGGCCACACCTCGCCGTGGGCGTCTGCGACCGCTTCGACGCCGGCGGCATCGAGGTGGTGGACTTCTACATCGTCGACATGTTCGGCGACGTTGTCAAGCGGGTGTGCGCCGGGAGGTGCCCTCCGCACGATATACGCAGTACGCTCCGCGACCTGGTCCTTCTCGTCGGCAACGACGGGCGCCTCCGCGTGCTCGACCCGGCTACCGGCGCGGTCTCCCTCGCTCCCGACGACGAGCACCACCCCAGCTGCTCGTTTACGCTCGGGCAGGCTGCCTCCACGGGAGAGTACAAGGTGCTGCGTATCACCGATGGTCTGCTCATCACCATTGCTTTGGTTCTAGATGGGCTCTATCCTCAATTGAGTCAAAGGAATTAAATCCACTTCCAAACAAAGAGAAATCTGCAAATTGTTGTTTGATATATCGCAACTCATCACCAACAAGAAACCTCTTAAAGCATTTATTCCTCATTTCCGAAATCTCAATGTCCATATGAAGAGCTTGGCGATTTGGAACTTCACCAAGCCAAGTTTCACTATAATACCTAAAAAGGCACAAAAAAACATAAGATTTAGAACAAAGCATATGCTAAGGTTAGTATCCTAAAATTGAAAGCTAAAAGTAAGTAATAAAAATTTAAAAGGCAAAAGGCCTTACTTGGGATTTAGTGAGTATGCCAAGCAATGCAAAGGGGTATTACTTTTTGCCCATCGAGAAACCAATATCTCTTGCACAATATTATAAAAATTAGACTCCTCATGTGATTCTTTTGTTGGATATTGATCTAAGGCCAAAACGGCCAGAAAAGGAAGGACATGGGGAAATCCACGTCCCTGATTTTCAGCGCCCTGATCGGGGGTGCCTTACCAAGTTTGATTACGGTCCCCCGTTGCGCAGCGCAATATAAAAGGGGGGTTCCGGCCTCACGTTTGGGTTACGCCGTTCCAATCCCGTGAGACTCAAAACCCCGTACAAACCCTAATCAAGATATCCGATCTACTGCGCGCTGCTAACAACGGGAAGGCCGTCACCGCCGCCTCTGCAGGACTCCGCCGTCGACTCTCCGTACCGCGGCGACATCCCGATCTGCACCGACTCGTCCCCACGCCTGCATCATGCAGGCACGAGGTCTTCGCTCAAATGGCATTCATCGGCGACCGTGAGTCTAATCCTAACCCCTTAAGTCTAGGTGTTCTAGATGCTAGACTAGTGGCTTAATGTTATGCATGAATCTATTAAGGCTTACATTTGGTATCAGAGCCACTCTAGTCTTCCTAGAACCCTAGTGCTCGTCTTGGTTCGGATTAGGGTTGATGTTGGCTCAGGTAGCATGGGAGAAGGAGGGGAATCAAGCAATTATGCAAAACCTTAAGAAACTCCCCAAAGATCCACCCTCCCGAACCCTTAAAATCCCCAAATCATGTTGAACTTTTTTGGATCGGGAAGATCAAGAACCAAAAAAAAACAAAAAAAGAGCGTACGGCCCCGTGCGCTGCGCCCCGCTGGTCTCCCTTGCGCCCGCGCAGCCGCCCTGCGTGCCCCGTGCTCGCGCGCGTACGGCCGCCGCGCAGCGCTTTCCGCCCGGCCGCAGCCCTACGCCTTCCGCCGCACCGGGCGCCCGCTGCTGCCCACGCTGCACGCGCGCGCCTGCTGCCGCCCCGCCCCGCCAGTGTTTTCCGCGCTTTGCGCTTGCCGCCGCACGAGCTCATGAGTTGCCTCCCATTTTTCTCGGGTGGTGGAGGCGCAAATGGGTAGGGTTAGGGTTTTTTCCTTTTGTGTGTGCGGTGATGCGATCTCGTCCGTTCGTTTTAATCCGACGGCACGCGAGCATCAGAGCGTTTTATGGGCTATGGGCCGCACGTTTTCAGTTGGCCCGCACTCTGGACCGCCCACAAGGGGTACTTTTGGGTCGTGTGGCATTTCTTTTGGGCTGTTAATCAGCATATGTTTTTTCATGTATATATGTTGTTTCATTAATGAACTTCATGCATATATACCTGAAATTGTTTTATGGTATATACTTTCAGACTGTTGGGCTTTTATTTTCAGTATATATTTCATGTTTTTATGGTTCATCTCATGTTTAATTAATGATGTCTCTTATGAAATTATTAACGGATAATGTTGCCAAGCTGCTGAAAAATATTATGCTCTTTTCCGCTGCGTAATGTTCTGCCCCTAATTGAATGGAACCAACGGGAAATTCAATTGGAGGGCTGTATTTAGTTTTACATGCTATTATTCTTTGACCAACGTTAATTGTAATTGCATGTAATCAATTATGTTTATTTTTATGTTTATTTTTCGCCATGCTATTACTCTTTGACCAACGTTAATTGTAATTGCATGCGATAAATTATGTTAAATTTTTCGCTTCTGCCCAACGGTGATGCGAAAAATTCTTATGAGCATGTTATTAATCATACCAACGTAAGATTAATTTTCGTGCAAATTAATTATGCGCTTTCCTAATGTAAATTTTAAATTTTTTCAGCTGCTTCTGTTTCCGCTCATGTTAATGCAATTGAGCCACTTAATGGTAGTAACTTCCAGAAATGGAAGTTTACACTTATGATGACTTTTCAGCTCTTGGATCTGGACTATGTGTTCAGATTCGATGAGCCTGTCGCTCCTACTGAAGCGGAGGACAATTATGATGACAAAATGAAGGAATATAAAACTAATGCTGTGAAGTGGGAGCGGTCTAACCGTGTTTCACTTGCTGTGATGAAAAACTCCATCAGTGAGGCCATAAGGGGAGCAATCCCTGAAAAGGAAAGGGTAAAGGACTATTTGTCCTCAATCGAAGATCACTTTAAAGGGTCCTCTAAAGTTTATGCTACCACACTGATGCACAGGCTCATGAACACTAAGTACAATGGTACTGGGAATGTTCGTGAGCACATTATGACCATAATCAATATTGCTGCCAGACTTAAGACAATGGACATGGCTATTTCTGATGGTTTTGTTGTCCATTACATTATGATGTCTCTTCCCAAGCAATTTGAAGCTTTCAAGGTGAACTACAACACCATTAAGGACAAGTGGACCATGAGCGAGTTGATCGCTAATGTTTCACAGGAGGAAGAGAGGCTCAAGGCTGAGGGGGCTACTGATTTTGTGAATCAAGTCGGCTCCTCAAATAAGGCTGGTCCCTCTAGAAATAGAGGTGGCTACAAAGGAAAGGGAAAGAAAGAGCAAGCCTACTCTCCTTATCAGAAGCCACAGCACCCACAGCATCCTAAGGCGCCTAAAAACGCTTCAGAACCTGGGAGCACAAATGAACAGAAGAAAAGTGGTGAATGTTACTTTTGTCAGTCGAAGGACCATTTCAAAGATGATTGTCCTGGATGGCTGAAATGGCTCGCCAAGAAAGGTACTTATGAAATCACTTTTGTTGATGAAGCATTTTATGCTGATTTTCCTATAAATTCTTGGTGGATTGATTTTGGTGCTTCTGTGCACGTTACGAATTCCTTGCAGGGATTCCATATGTTGAGAAGTCTCAGAGGGGAAAGAAGCCTAAGAGTGGCTAATGGGATGGAAGCTGAAATTCAAGCTATTGGATCGGTTTCTTTAGTTTTGAATAATGGTTTTGTAATGAAACTTAATGATGTTCTTTATGTTCCCTCGATGAGAAGAAACTTGATTTCCATTTCATTATTAGATAATGATGGATATTCTTGTAATTTTGGACACGGAAAGTGTCTGATTTATTTTAATAATGATAATGTTGGTTGTGCCATCCGACACGACAAGCTTTATATGTTATCCCTGCAAGATTCTCCTATATCCATGAATGTATGTGATGTGAATAGAAAGCGCAAGCGAATTGATGAGACTTCGTCGAAATTGTGGCACTGTCGTTTGGGCCACATTTCGAGGGGGAGAATTGAACGTCTCATTAAAGATGAAATTCTCCATCCTTTAGACTTTAGTGATTCGGATGATCATTGCCTTGATTGCATCAAAGGCAAGTATGTAAAGACAATAAAGAAAGGTGCTACTCGAAGCACAGGGATTTTGGAATTAATTCATACTGACATATGTGGTCCTTTCCCTGTGACATCAGTAGATGGTTATGATTCTTTTATTATGTTCACTGATGATTACTCACGTTATGGTTATATCTATCCTATTAAAGAAAGATCGGAGGCACTTGATAAATTTAAGATATTTAAGGCTGAAGTTGAAAATCAGCACAATCTAAAGATTAAAGTAGTGCGCTCGGATCGTGGGGGAGAGTATTATGGGCGACACGCAACTTATGGGCAGATTCCTGGTCCTTTTGCCAGGTTTCTACAAGAAAAAGGTATAGTTGCCCAGTACTCAATGCCTGGTGATCCCCAGCAAAATGGAGTAGCGGAAAGAAGAAACCGCACACTTATGGATATGGTTCGAAGTATGTTGAGTTACTCCATTTTGCCAGTAAAGTTATGGATGGAAGCATTAAAGACCGCTGCACATATACTCAATCGGGTTCCCAGTAAATCAGTGCCTAAAACACCTTATGAATTATGGACTGGGAGAAAATCAAGCTTGAACTACCTCCATGTGTGGGGTTGTGCAGCTGAAGCTAAAGTGTTTAACCCACACATTGGGAAATTAGATCCCAAGACTGTGAGTTGCCATTTTATTGGCTATCCTGACAAGTCTAAAGGGTACCGATTCTATTGTCCAGATCGTACCACAAAATTTGTAGAGACAAGGCACGCTGTGTTCTTGGAAAATGATGGCATCAGTGGTAACTTGGAGCCTAGGAAAATTGATCTTGAGGAGAAGCGGATTTATGTTGCTTCACCGCTAATCCGACAGACTGATTTTCCCATGCCCCAAATGGTTGTGCCCACAGTTGATCCTGTAGTTGCAACTCCTGTTGCATCTCCAGTTAATTCTGTGGCTACTCCTTCTGTTGAGGGCTCTGAAAATACAAGTGCAATACCTAATGCTGAGCCTTCACAGCCCTCTGTGACAATTAATGAACAACCTGATGAGCCTACTAATGAACCTGTCAGGAGATCACAACGAGTGAGGAGATCTGCTATCCCAAGTGATTATGAGGTTTACTTGAATGAGGATGATCTTGGAAAGGCAGATGATCCTAGCTCTTATAAGGAAGCAATGAAGAATAAGAATTCATATAAATGGCTAGATGCCATGAAAGATGAGATTGAGTCTATGGGCGCTAATGGCGTATGGGACTTAGTGGAAATTCGTAATGGAGCCAAAACAGTAGGCTGCAAATGGGTCTACAAAACAAAACGTGACTCCAAAGGGAACATCGAAAAGTTTAAGGCAAGACTTGTAGCGAAAGGGTTTACACAAAGAGAAGGCATTGATTATATTGAAACCTTTTCGCCTGTCTCAACCAAATATTCATTTAGAATCATAATGGCGCTCACAGCACATTTCGACTTAGAGTTGCACCAAATGGATGTTAAGACTGCATTCCTGAATGGAGACTTGTATGAGGACGTTTACATGACAAAACCGGAAGGTTTTGTTGTGGAAGGCGAAGAACATTTGGGATGTAAGCTAAGGAAATCCATATATGGCCTGAAGCAAGCTTCTAGGCAATGGTACCTTAAGTTTGATGAAGTCATAAGGAAATTTGGATTTAAGGAGAATGATGTTGATAATTGTACTTATGTTAAGTTCAGGGGGAGTAATTACACCTTCTTAATTCTTTATGTGGACGATATATTATTGGCCAGCAGCAGTGTGGACATGCTGCGGGAAACTAAAAGATTTCTCTCGTCAAATTTTGATATGAAGGATCTCGGTGAAGCATCTTATGTTCTTGGTATTGAAATTCACCGAGATAGGTCCAAAGGAACATTAGGTTTATCACAAAAGGCATACATTGACAGAGTACTAAAGAGATACAATATGCATAAATGCTCTGCCTCGCCTGCTCCTATTGTTAAGGGCGATAAGTTTGGGAAATTTCAATGCCCAAAGAATGATTATGAATCTGATCAGATGAAGGCTATACCTTACGCTTCTGCTGTCGGAAGTATTATGTATGCTCAAGTATGTACACGCCCTGATTTAGCTTTTGTTACCGGGATGCTTGGCAGATATCAATCAAATCCAGGACCGGACCACTGGAAAGCTGTTAAGAAAGTCCTGCGCTATATGCAAGGCACTAAAGGTCACATGCTCACATATAGAAAATGCGATAACCTTGAGGTTGTCGGTTATTCTGATGCTGATTTTGCGGGGTGTAAAGACACTAAGAAGTCCACATCAGGTTATATTTTCACCCTCGCAGGAGCAGCAATATCATGGAAAAGTGTAAAGCAAACACTTACTGCATCGTCGACAATGCAGGCTGAATTTGTGGCATGTTATGAGGCTACCGGGCAGGCTGTATGGCTTAAGAATTTTATCCCGGGATTGAGAGTGGTAGACAGCATCTCTAGACCACTCGTTTTGTACTGCGATAATCAACCCGCAGTTTTCTATTCGAGTAACAACAAGTCAAGTGCAGCTGCCAAGCACATTGACATAAAGTATCATGTTGTGAAAGATAGAGTCCAGGATCAAACAATTAAGGTTGAGCGTATTGGAACTAAATTTATGCTTGCGGATCCGCTCACAAAAGGCTTACCACCCAATATTTTTCGTGATCATGTTGCCGGCATGGGTTTATTGGAGAGCCTGTGATCCTGGAATAAGAGGACCATATAAAGTAACCAACTCCCATGAAGTATTATGTTATCCGATTGATATAGAATGGAGCACTATAAGTACTGTTGTCCAGCGGTATTTAATTGACTGTTGTGACGCATTATTTTGGTGTGAAGTTTTATTGAGAGAGGGCTTATGACGTTTAGCCTTACAATCAAGGGGGAGAATGTTGGATATTGATCTAAGGCCAAAACGGCCAGAAAAGGAAGGACATGGGGAAATCCACGTCCCTGATTTTCAGCGCCCTGATCGGGGGTGCCTTACCAATTTTGGTTACGGTCCCCCGTTGCGCAGCGCAATATAAAAGGGGGGTTCCGGCCTCACGTTTGGGTTACGCTGTTCCAATCCCGTGAGACTCAAAACCCCGTACAAACCCTAATCAAGACATCCGATCTACTGCGCGCTGCTAACAACGGGAAGGCCGTCACCGCCGCCTCTGCAGGACTCCGCCGTCGACTCTCCGTACCGCGGCGACATCCCCATCTGCACCGACTTGTCCCCACGCCTGCATCACGCAGGCACGAAGTCTTCGCTCAAATGGCGTTCATCGGCGACCGTGAGTCTAATCCTAACCCCTTAAGTCTAGGTGTTCTAGATGCTAGACTTGTGGCTTAATGTTATGCATGAATCTACTAAGGCTTACATCTTTCCCTTCATGGCGATAAATTGTAGCCTTCACCTTCTCAATCATTGTATCCCATATCTCATAGATCAAATCAAGGCATGGTTTGTTAGTGTCAGCTGCTCGTATCATAGAATAAATAAGTTCAGTGAAATCAAGAATGTATTGCACCTTATCCCACCACACATCATTCAGAATTTTATCTTTGACAAACTGTGCTTGCCCCACATTATCATCCCTATAGGTACTCCACTTTTCACTCACTATCATCAACACAAGATTTTCTTTGATCAAACGAAACCTTTTGAGCATCACAATAGTAGAAGCAAATCTCGTATCAGCAATGACAAGGAATTTCAACTTACTGAACTCATTGAACATGGACAGCCTCATGGAATGATTCATGATGAAATTCTTTATAATATTAGCATCTGCTGCAACCTCACTAATCTAATGACAATCTTCATAAGCCTCATCATCAATTTCCCTGGGAGTACATATGTTCTTCAAGCCAAGGTTCAAAGTATGGACAACGCATGGGGTTCAAAAAATGTGTGTGTGGGGGGGGGGGGGGTACTTTTGCTCAACAATCAACCTCGCGGCTTTACAGTTGGCTGCATTATCAGTTATCACATGGACAACATTCTGCGGTCCAACCTCCTCAATTATAGCTATCATCTTCTCGGCGATGTACTCTTTTTCTTTTATTTTGCCTTCAGTGTTGATTGCTCTTAAAAACATTGGTCCATCTTCTGTTAGGGCCAAGAAATTTAAGAGTGAACGCCTTTGAGCATCAGACCACCCATCTGATACAATGCTCACACCTTTTGAGCTCCACGTTGGCTTGATGGGCTGCAACATTCGCTCAACATGTGTCTTCTCTTGCACAAGAAGAGTTGTCCTCAACTTGTTGTAACTTGGAGAGGCATAGCCACCCATGTTGTGGTTGGCAGCATAAGTAAATATTTTCCTAAAATAAGGATTTCTTGCTACATTGAAAGGTATACCTACAAATGAATAAAGGGGTCCAAATTAATATCTAAATGTAATTAACAATCTAACATTGTAAGATAAGGAGAGTAGTTAGTGCAGAAAAATATTAACTTGCGATAAAGAACATCCTAGCAATCAAAGCGTCATGCTGGTTACGACCTTCATTATGGAAGCTTGATTCAATAGCTGAAATCCCCTTTCTCTTCCTCACATTCAACACTTCTGTAGGCAGTAGAACTTCCCTTGGCAAGCTTCTAGCATTCATTGCCTCCGCTTTAGCAATTTCGTTGTGAAGTTGAGCGAGTACATCGACTGTAACTTTTGGACATAACTTCACACCATAATTTCCTATCTTCAAGAGATGTGCTTTAACTCTTGAGTAGCTCCCATGGATAATATGATCACAGAGCCTACATCTAGATCGTGCATTCCCTCCTGCACCATTCCCAGTCTTCAGCAGCAACTCAACATACCTCCAAAGCGACTTCTTTTTATTGTCATTTGAAGGTACCACACGAGCAGCATTTATGATGCTCCTAGCTGAGGCAGCTCCACTGGTTGAACCAGGACACATACTAGTACCAGTGCTACACGACGCACTCGAGCCTCCAATCCACCTCCAGATGCCATGATCTGATCTGAGCAGCAGGACAACAAATAGCAAATAAATAAACTAATGACAACAAACAACCTGATCACTGATCACTTCCCCTACTGAATCATCCAATAAATTGTCAACAAACAGCAAATAAACAACACTGAGGGGCACTGGGGCAGTGAGCACATACTCAGGGAGCACAGGTGGAGGCGACGGCCGAGTCGCCAGGCGTCGGCGGCGGGAGGGGACGGGCGGAGGCGGCAGCCGAGGTGACGATCGGAGGGGACCGGCGCCAGGCGACGCGACTGGCGGAGGCAACGGGCAACGTGATGGGCGGAGGCAGCAGCCGAGGTGACGACCGGAGGGGACCGGCGCCGGGCGGAGGCGACGGGCGACGCGACGGGCAGAGGCAACGGCGACGCGGCGGGCGAGGCGGTGAATGGAGGGGACGGACGAAGAGACGGGCGAGGCGGCGACCGGAGGGGACGGGCGAGCGGAGGCGCCAGGTGTGGAGGCGAGCCGAGGCAGCGGGTGAGCGGAGGCGCCAGGCGTGGAGGCGAGCCAAGGCGGCGGGGTGGGATGGGCGGGATTTGGATCTGGATCTAGCTGGCGCGGTGGGAGTTTGGGGATATTAGGTTACAAGTATCAGAAAAGTATCGGAGAAGTATCGGAAATTAATTTCTGTTTTTGAATAATCAATAAATTCGGATACGTGCAGGATACGTATTAGCGCGTATCGGGGCTGTATCCGTATCCGGTACTGTATCCGATACCGGTACGTGACTTTTGCGAAGTATCCGCGCAACTCAGGTCTGCTGGGCGAGCAACAGACCTGCAAGGTCCTCACCCTCGGCGGAACCGGCAACACTGTCGGCCGCCGTTTGTGGAGGAAGACACGGAGCCCTCCGTACGTCGTCAGTACATGGCGCGACGTGGCCGTCGCCAAAGGGGTCGCCTACTTCTTGCTTTCTTGCGGACACAACGCGCCCTACGTCCAGCCGGACTGGATCGCGGCGTTCGACCTCGAGACGGAGCAATGGCAGCCGGACCACATCGACGGCCCACTAACCGCTAACGAAATCAGGACCGACGGGATTGCCATCAGCTTGACCGTGCTGAGAGGCTGCTTGGTCGTGGTCTGCGACGACCGAGATGGCTCCATGGACCTGTGGTTCCTGAACGACGAGGTTCTCTGGTCCAAGCAGTATGCGATCACCATGCATGGGGTCGTCCAGTGGTCTCCGGCAGAGCCATTGCTGGTGCTGGACGATGGGAGGATCGTCCTCTGGGTGTGGGTCTTTGGATTTAGAAGCCGCAGGCAGCTGATGCGGTTGTATGATCCGAGAACCGCGCGGCACCTACACAGATGTGGCGGAGGCGGCGAAGTGCACCCATGTCGGCGTGTACACAGGGAGCCTGCTGCGTTTGGGGACTCCACGGGGGAGTTGATTCTCGGTACTAGCATCGTACATACTGCTGTTTTTGTTGTGCAGAGTGCAAAGCTTGTGTCTCGTGTGATTAATTACCTGCATGCTGCAATGAGGTGCAGGACATGCATGCATGCTTGGATGCAAATGTACGCTTTGTTCTATGATAGTTGCATCTTTTGCTTGCGAATTACTACATATTCTAGGGAAATTAATTTACATCCAGCATGCTGCTTTGAGTTTTGTCTAGCTGGCTAGCAAGTACGCTACAAATAGTAATTGCGTGTGCATACTGTTTGAGTTTGTCGGCAATTAAGTACTTCCTCCGGCTACAAATACATATTATTTTAGACATGATACGGTCCACAAATCGTAACTTTAACGACTAATTTATGTTGAAATATATTTATAAAACCAGATAAAAATTGTAATATTATGAAAATACTTTTCGAGACAAATATATACATATGATTTTTATGTATCTGATCTAAATATTTAAATCATCGATAGTCAAAGTTTCAAAATTTTAACTGCACAAATTGCAAAACGGCATGTATTTGTGACTGAAGGGAGTAGCTACTAGTTCTGATGGATGAATTCGAACTGCGTAGTAAACAAAATTTACTTAATAGTGATTTGTATAACTTTTAAAGCATGATAAATGGTAGATAAATATTACTTACCTCTTCATTTGCTTTAAAATTAGTGCTATTTTTGTTACAAAGAAAAGCATAAAGCACTCCTAAAAAAAATCATGAGCCTCCTCCTATTGTCCCTTCCAACATGAACCAAACAACTCGTATAGGCAGTACAAGCACCTCCTCCCACTTGAGTGTCTCTTCCAGAACTTGCTGTGTTTTTTTTGGCTTTTGATTTCTCCAGAAATCAAAAAAATCAAATATCAAAACGGGATGGTATCTTAAAGCAGATTCTCTAATTAGCTTCTCGAATATAAAATTTTATGTACCATCCACATCGACATCTCTGTCGTCCGTTGTTTTGTCTAAAAGTACACACAAAAATCATCGGCCTTAGCCCCAAAAACACCTCTAAAGTAGGATTATTGTTGCTTAAGTAGACCGGGTGGGAGGTGGTAAGTGGAGGTGGAGGGCACAGGTCTAGTGGGCCATGGCGGCGAGGTGGTGATGGCAGTTGTGGAGGTGGAGAAGCCGCTGGTAGCTAGGGTTTGGACATGTGTTGAGGAGGGAGTGAGGAAGAGTGGATGGATCCAAACGGTCCAAGAATCAACTGGCTTATTCTTAAAAATAAATTCAGTTGAATGCCACATAGACAGGCCCATTTCCATGTCCTTGATCATTTGGCCTCGTCCTACTAGAAATCTACCAAAGTGATCTCCATTGTGGACGCAGCAAGATGTCGCAGAACAAGGGTTTACTTGGCACTTGGCAGGGAGGAGCCGTAAGGCTTTGCCCACTACTACAGAAAGGCTAATAGTAGACGGCAAATCACAGACGGTTTTGTGAAACCGTCTGTAATGTAAACTATTACAGACGGTTTTAATTTGAAGGCCGTCTGTGGTATTTGTGGCGGGAAAAAGGAGTATCACAGACGGTTCTTACTTCTGAACCGTCTGTGATACTGGAATATCACATACGGTTTTTATTAAAAACCGTCTGTGATAATCTGGGATTATCACAGACGGTTTTTTATTAAAAACCGTCTGTGTTGTGTCGACTATCACAGCCGGTTGTTGTTAAGAACCGTCTGGGAATGTTCACAGACGGTTTTTCACAAGAACCGGCTGTGATGTCCCTTTGTCTGTCATATTCTAGATCAGAGGTTAATATATAAGTACACATTACTTCTAATAACTTAACTACAGAACTACTGAGACAAGAGGTCACAAATTAAAGGCAAATTTATTAATTTCAATTAGAGGCAAATTTATTACAAAAGTCGCACAGGTAAAGAGTTTCCCAGATTGTATTCTTTTGGGCTTCGTAAGCTTCTTCTTCCACTTGGGGACTTGGAGGATCAGCCGCTAAATTCTCGAACGCCGTTAAGATTGCCCTTGTCCTCAGCACTTCCTCGTGCAGCCTGGGCAAATGATCAGCAGCATCCATAATGTCGTACAGGATAGCATGAAAAGATCCTCAGAATCTGCCGTTTCTGCTTGATTGGCAAGGCTATCCATCAGTCTCTGCAATGCGTGTAGAGCTTCTTCCGCATTGCGCACATTGTGGAGAAGAACTAGGGTGAGGGCTGTTTCCCTTTCTTGAGCGGCAGCGAGACGCCTCCGTCGACGGCGGAGGATCAGGTCAAGCTGACGGATACAAGAAAGTCGGGGAAGGAGAGCAGGGCGGGTGCGGAGAAGCTGCTCCAGATGCAAATTGCTGGCCGCCTGTGTAAGGTTCCGGCCGAACAATTCGTGATGAACAGATGAGAGGAAGGAGATGATCACAAGAACAGTAGTAGAAGCCATGTTGTATTAATTGTATATTGTATTGTACGTACGTAGAAGCTAGCTAGAGACCTGGATTAGGAGCGCATATTTAACCTTTAGCACAAACGGTTCGTATACCCAAACATGAATGATATAGACGCTTCGTATAATGATCGAGAGACGTTAATTAGACGATCGAAACACGAAGCGTTCTGGCATCGAAACACGCGCGAAGCGTTCTGGTATGAAGCTTATCACAGACGGTTTTTTATAAAAAACCGTCTTTGATAATTTATCACAGACGGTTTTTAATAAAAAACCGTCTGTGATAATGACAAATGCATTTATTGCGCTGCTCAGACCGCATCGTCTTCATTTCGATCCAGATCTAGCCACTGCTGCGCACTTTTTCACTCGGGAGGAAGCTAGAGCGATTTCAGGCCAGTTAATTTGGTGGGAAGAGGCAGAGATTAAGCTTTGAATTAAGATTCAGACTTTCCTGGTTGCTGTAGATATGGTTAGTAATGAAATTTATTTATTTTTAATTGCATTACAATTTAGATGTAAGTAATCCATGAGTGGTTATTGAAGATGGTTAATTAATTTGCAAAATTATTGGTTATATAATAGCTATTGTGTTTGTAATATGAATTGAGCTAGGAAATTAAGTCTCAATATAATAAATGTGGCCGGTATATATGTAGTTATAATTAGTTATTTTAGATTTTAATACTAAGTTGTTATATATGTACGTAACGTAGGACCGAAGTTGGATGTATGCCGCGAGCCGTATGAGTGAAGAGTACATTAATGGCGTTTCTGCTTTTATAAGAGCCGCCGAGGAGGATATGTTGAATAAGGGGGTGGAATATATGTGCTGTCCATGCACTGACTGCGAGAATTTGAAGATGTTTAAGAACCGAGAGCAAATTGAAGCGCACTTGATTCGGAGGGGTTTCAAAAAGGATTATACGTGTTGGACCAGTCATGCCGAAGTGAATGATCATATGTCGTCCGTTGTCCTGTCTAAAAGTGCAGATAAAAGTCATCGGTTGCAGCCTAAAGAATACCTCCAAAGTAGGATTCTTGCTGCTCAAATAGACCGGATGGGAGGTGGTAAGATGGAGGTGGAGGACAGAGGTCTATGGGCCATGGCGGCAAGGTGGTGATGGCAGTTGTGGAGGTGGAGAAGCCGCTGGTAGCTAGGGTTTGGACATGTATTGAGGAGGGAGTGAGGAAGAGTGGATGGATCTAAATCCAAACGGTCCAAGAATTAACTGACTTATTCTTAAAAATAAATTCAGTTGAATGCCACATAGACAGGGCCATTTTCATGTCCTTGATCATTTGGCCTCGTCCTACTAGAAATCTACGTGTCTCCTTTCACTCCTTGTCGGAGAACCTCGACTTCCAAAGTGATCTCCGTTGTGGACGCGGCAAGATGTCGCAGAACAAGGGTTGGCACTTGGCAGGGAGGAGTCGTAAGGCTTCGCCATATTTCCATATAGAGACGTGCCTTCTTTGCCCTTGCTTGGAGAGTTGGAAGCCTCGACGAGTTTAACCGGCAATCATTTCGCCTAACCGGCCCCCTTCCTGCCCCAACCATCTCTGTTCTTGGCTAAGAGATAATATATAGATACCTGAAACATTTTATACAACTATTCGGCACGGCTCGGCTGAGACGACTAACAGTCTAACACGTACAGTTGTACATGTATGATCACGCCACATGCATTAGCCTGTACCACGTTGGTGTGCACATTCACATGCCATTCTTCGTAACGACCTGTGTGATTTGCACGCCTTAGTTAAGGGTCTATTCTTTTTTGCTGCGGTTTTTAGTTTTTGGCGCTTTTGGGTTGTTTGTGCGTGAGACTATAGAGTAACAACTTACGTGCGATTTTTATCGATATAAATGAAGTCGGTACAATATGCACTACAATTAACTAATAGACTCTATCTTAAAAAGAAATTTCGTTTAAAAGTTAGTTACTATAGAAAAACTAAAAATTAACTTTTAAAAGCTAAAAAAAATAGACCCTAAGTAGCTGAGGCCTGAGGTGCACAATGATTTGTCACTCTCACGGGCTAATTGGGTTACATTTGTAGGGCTGTTGCTTCTACATCAGTCACAGTCAGGCTTCAATTTTTTTTTCTTCTTAGGGCCTGTTCTTTTTGGCTGCAGCTTATGGCTTTTAGCTGTGGCTTGTAGCTTTTGGGCTGTTTGTACGAGAGATTACAGAGTAACAGAAACTCACGTGCGGTTTTTGCCAATATAAATGAAGTCAGTAAAGTATATACTACAATTAACTGATAGACCCTATCTTAAAAAAATACTCCGTTTAAAAGTTAGTTACTGTAGAAAAGCCAAAAAACAGCTTTTAGAAGCTGAAAAGAACAGGCCTTAATCTAGGCTTAGTGGTTCTGCAAAGAGGATCACCGATGAAATGCGTTGGATTTCAGTTGACTTTTTTTTTGGCTCATAGTGCTGACATTATAAGGACAAAAGTGTCTTAGTAGGACAAAAGTGCATCACTGATGAAATGGGGTATTGTACTTTTTTTTTTTTTGCGAGGGGGGTATTGCACCTTTTAATCGTGCACAAAGAAATGCATCCCTCATACGGTTTCCATCAACAAAAATTTTCTGCCCCTTCCCCAGACTTGGAAGCCTCAACAAAGGTTTGTTCACCAGCTTACTCCATGAGTTCTCCATACTTGCAACCTGCAAGAAGATATCCGCGAAAAAAATCTTTCGCACTGGAAATCTCCATAAATCGGCAATGTTTACTTTTCATCGGCTCCCTTGAAGCCGCATGCCTTTCCTTTCTCAGCTAAGAGCTTATAACTGAAAGTTTATGTAGCAATATTCAGATACCAACGTGAACATTATCATGCTGCTTCATCTAGAGTACCACGTTTGCATTCACATTCACATGCCTTTTTTTCTAGTGACTTGTCATTAGCACTGATGAGGCGCACGATGATTTGTCACTCCCACAGGTAATCAAACTAAATTTGGAGGCCTGTGGTTTGCACATCTGTCAGGTTTAATTAAAATTTTCATGTGTAAGGTTAGTGGGTCGGAAGAGTGCAGCACAGAAGAAATGCATAGGATTTCAGTAGATTTTCTTTACTTACGATTACTCCAACTGTCCTTGATTTCGCTTTTTTTTAGAGTATCCTTGATTTTGCTTTTGGTACTGAAAATACAAGAGCTGAACTGGCTTAGTTGGAAGTAATTAGCCTTACAAGTAGACCTTACGGTGAAGCAACACAACAACTCAGGTATCAGGCACATTTATCTCGGTTCCCATGCCAATAGAATCTTCTGATACTACATGCCAAATATCTGCACCAACCCTTGCTAATCAACAAAAAGCAACCTGAGTTGAAGAGATCCAAAGATTTCCAAACGTACATCGGCGCATATAAATAGGCCTCCCGATCGAATCCTTGGTCTCCATCAATCATCACATCCAAGTATCCAACAACACATCCTATACAAACCAAAACTAGCATTGTACTAGCATTTCTGCGTTGTACTCTGATCTGACCTGTGGGAGACAAATATATAGTTCTAGAAATGGCCTACATTAATAGTGTGCTAGTTCTCTCTGCATATCTGGTCGTCTCATTATTCTTGTGCAGTGTTCTTGCCAAGGGAGATATGAATGTGACATCTTTGACAAATGGGGCTGGTCTGAGAGACAGGTGTCTGGAGTCAAAGAATGTGTTCGATGTGAGAAGATATGGAGCTCATGGAGATGGACGTCATGACGACACAAAGGTACAGTGCAGCAACACCTGAAAATATGGAGCATAGTTTTATTTTATTAGCAAATAGTAGCAGTTTTCGGGGCACTAACCATGGTTCTTTTGCGCATTCCCTTTTTGTAGGCACTGGCAGAGGCGTGGGTTGCAGCTTGCTCCTCTTCACAACCTGCCATTGTGCTCATCCCCAAGGGCAAGAAATACCTCACAAAGCATGTAACCTTGTCTGGCCCATGCAAATCCGACATCATGTTAATGGTGAGATAGTTAAATAATAAGTGCATGCATATATCGTGTCATAAGAACAATTTCCATACAAAGATCTCAATTTCCTTTGCACTTGATGCTAAAATTTCCAGATAGAGGGTACTTTGGTAGCTCCTCCAAAGAGATCAGATTGGAGTGAGGAGACCATAAGGCACTGGATTATGTTCAGTGGTGTGAGTGGTCTTACTGTAACTGGTGGTGGGAGTGGGACCAATGATGGAAATGGCAAGATTTGGTGGCAAAATTCCTGCAAAACAAACCCAAAACTTGTAAGTGTTTTGAATTTCCAGATTGTACTCTCAAAAGAAAAAAAAAACTTCCCGATTGTGCAATAATGAAACGTAGCTATATGCACTAGAAAAAGCTAAATGTTTCACTTTCAACTTCCAAGGTGGACTATGTCGGCTTCCTTTAGTGTTATGTTTCATAAACCATAGATTCATTTTATTTTTGAAAGCTTTCTAATGTGAATTGTTCTTTTTTTCTTTTTGCAGCCATGCACAGAAGCTCCAACGGTCAGTATGCTTTCCAATCTTCTTATCATGAATACCCCAATGCAGGAACCTGGATCTTTTTCTTACAAATCAACTATTTTTTTTATTGAACAGGCAATGACATTCTACTCCTGTGCAAAATTGGAAGTGGAGAATTTGAAACTGGTGAACAGCCAACAAATCCACATATCAGTGGAGGATTGCACTGATGTAAGGATGTCCCGCCTGTCAATCACGACACCAGGCACAAGCCCTAACACCGACGGCATCCACATTACGCGCAGTACAGATGTTCAAGTCACAGACTGCACAATCAAGACCGGGGACGACTGCATGTCGATCGAGGATGGAACTAAGAACCTACGTGTTAAGAATATCGTGTGTGGACCGGGACACGGGATCAGCATCGGAAGCTTGGGCGATCACAACACTGAAGCTCAAGTTGCCAATATCACCATCGACACGGCGCATCTATACGGCACGACGAACGGAGCTCGTATCAAGACATGGCAGGGCGGACGGGGTTATACGAAGGACATCGTGTTCCAGAACATGATCATGGATAATGTATGGAACCCGATCATTATCGACCAGAACTACTGCGACTCTGCTACACCCTGTCAGAAAAAGGTACAAACCTTGATGATGAAATTGGATTCGTTTTTGTTAATCCATTCATTTGTGTGAATAGCTGGTGTGCACGGATGTAAACCTAGTGAATTTGTCGCAGAAATCGGCGGTGGAGGTGAGCAATGTGCTGTTTAAGAACATCAGGGGCACAAGTGCCTCAAAAGAGGCTATCAAGCTGAGTTGCAGCCGAACTGTACCATGTCATGGCATAGCCTTGCAGAATGTCAAGCTTACTCTAAAAGGAGGCGGTGGTGATGCGAAGAGCACCTGTCAGAACGCGGAGTGGAGGAAATCAGGAACTGTCATGCCGCAGCCATGTAATTTTAGCAATTGATCAAGACAGAAGAGGCCTTGTGTGAAAGTAAACCTGTAGAAGATGTATAGACCATAGAAATATGAACAGAAACAGATGCCTAGCTGTATAGAGACTAGCCAAATATCCCACAGTACATATGCTTTTATTTAAAAATAGACTTGTATTTGTTATACAACTCTAATCCTTCTGATTGAAAATACTGATCAGT
This sequence comes from Dendrocalamus latiflorus, assembly GCA_017311315.1. Classification (NCBI taxonomy): domain Eukaryota; kingdom Viridiplantae; phylum Streptophyta; class Magnoliopsida; order Poales; family Poaceae; genus Dendrocalamus; species Dendrocalamus latiflorus. Next base: position 8,044,137 of record CM029630.1, on the reverse strand, counting down.
TCACATAGTTTGTCTAGCGTTTGCCTTAAGCTCATAACTAGCTGAGTACACACAAAATATTCTAAACGTAGTGGGCAAAGTTAGATCCTGAGCATCAGTGGATCATACAGGGTATAATTGGATGAATCCTATTGAAGCTACAGCTGAACTATGGTCATCTATTTTCTTGGTAGTATACAGGAACGTGTGAGATCAAGGTCAGGAAAGGATATATCAGGACTTATCTTCACACAAAACTGGAGCATTCTTCAGATTTGCTGCAGTACGTGCATTGATACTAATTAAACATTCAGCACTGGTTTGGGTAGTGATAATAAAAAAGGCAAACCAGATGAGCAGAAAGAGGCCCCAGACACAATTTCTGCACACTGTCCGTAGCACGCACCCCATTCTGTACCAGAACCGAAAACAGGCAAATGTCAAGCAGTACAAATCCTTCAGTCCTTCTTGGTGCTTGCAAAGCCTACATCCGACAGCCTTCAGACCATGCCCATGGTGGGATGAACCGTGCGCTACCCGACAAGAGCCGGCGCTAGGCGACATGTGGGCAGCCATTGGGGGCGAAAGGACTATCGTGCCTTGGTACTGTAGCACTTTAGAGGGGCACCCTTTAATGTTCCAACCCCATTGGCACTATGAATAGAGCCCCTTAGGCACCATTTGAGAGGGTTGGCACACTTGTATTCCATCAACACTCACAAGTAAACTCACCTTTACTCGTTCCCATGTCATCCAACCTTCGGAGGGCCCCTTTGGGATAAGGTCTCTACTACTATTTGGTGTCATAACCACAAAAGTTGGTGCCGTCTATGGGGAATGGTGTAAAGCAAATGGCTTCGATGAAGACAAAGCCTTTGGCGAGGCTCATGGCTCCAAAGAGAAAGGCGGTCATCGGTTCGAGAGAGAAGCTAAAGGAGGCAGGCTAAGCTTGCCCCAAAGTCGAGACCACCACAGAGACGAAGCCCTATGCTATTCGGCAGAAGCGTACCTCAACCACGAAAAGGAGACAGGTGCCCTCACCTGACAAAGAGGGAAATCTCCACTCAAGCCATCCTCACCACATGATGCAATCCCTGGAACCCAAAGGGTCACCCCAACGGGCTCCGCCACACCACCAGACACCAGGATTAAATGTTTTGGCCTCAAAAATTTTTTGGAGGTGACAGGAGGAACAAAAAGACGAAATTTCGTCCATTTTGTTCAAAAATTCGGACGAAAATTTCAAATTTTTGATGAAATTTAATCAAAATTTAGATGAAATTTGGACAAAATTTAAATGGGGATAAATTCGGCCAAAATTTGACCGAACTATTGTTCTTTTGGGGGTAACGAAAGAGATGAAATTTCAGATGAAATTTTTAACCCTGCCAAACACCAAAAGGGTCATCACTAATGGCTCTAGCACGGTCCCTGGGGCCCGTGGGTCATGAGGGTGACATCCCTGAGGTCTCTGGTGAGGTGCCTTGAGGAACGACCATCGTCACACACCCTCCCAGCACTGTGGTGATCGCTGCCAACAAGTCTGTGGCACTGCCTACCGTAGGCCTAGAAGGTGTGGTGGCGGCATACGAAGCCCTTTAGCAAGGACTAGTGGACCTATAGAAGGCCATGTGGAAGCTTTGAGACCTTCGTGTGGACCCTGTGGGGGCTGCCCCAATGCTATTGGTACCTTTAGAGCCCCTCGGGGGAGGCGGCACCAGAGCAGAAGACCTAGACCCTAGCAGGCAGCCTGGTAAGGAAGGCATGGACGAAGGAACCAACAGCAAAGACATGCCCATAGTGGTTCGCAATACACCAGTACCCCGCCGTGTGGACCATGAGTCCCCCCTAAGCGGTGGGTTCCAGTGGAGCTCATGGCTAGAGGACTACAAGGGTGACATGGACCCCTGTGGGTTCCTTTGTTCATACGAAATCACCATCGAAGCAGCGGTGGCGACGACATGACGACGGTGAACGAGCTACCCCTCCAACTGCATGAGGTGGCACTGTCCTGGTTCTTCACCCTCCCTCTTGGGTCTATATACACCTAGGAACAGGCCCATGACCTCATGCACAACAACGTCCAGTGCAACTACACAGAGCCCGTGGACACGGACCAACTATTCTCAATCAGGCAAGGCCCGAAGGAGAAACTACAAGAGTACTACTAGCACTTTCGCACAAGTGAGGTTCCAAGTGAAGGAAATCAATGAAACAACCATCAACAACACCGCCATATGGAACCAAAGGAAGGGCTCCCTTATGGAGTACAATGTTTGGAAGCCCACTAGGACCGTGGAGAAGTTCTTTGATAAAATGGAGGAGTGCACCAGAGCGGAGAAGGACTCCACCAAGTGAGATAAAGACTTCACAAAAGATGAGGTGATCCTAAATTAGAAGCGAAAGATGCACCCAAATCGACAGAAGGGGCCTACCCCGGACGTTCAACAAGGGGCAAAAGGGGAGCCACATCTTTAACATGGAAGGCTACATCAAAGAGGGCTCCAAGCGGGGCCCAAGGACAAGACTGTGGCAAGGCTTTGTGTGATATCCATGGCAACTATGGGCACTCGACTCCCGACTGCTACACTATCACCGCCCTCCACGAGAACACCACACGAGAGCATGGTCCAGGTGACCGTTCCATCGTGGCGGCCACCTAGGTTGTGCACGTTTAGAACCCTCCAGTCATCTCATTGTTGTCTGGACCTCAGGCTATCCTGAATATCGAAGCTCTCGAGGGGATCCAACATTGGAGGATCACCAACCCCATCATTGGGGGGTCTTCCGTGAGGAGGGCTATGCGCAGAGAGTGAATCACATCATTGCATATCCCACACAACTGCCTCCGCTATGGATGAAAGTTGATATCTTCTTCTAGGTGGAAGATACCTTTGGTGTCAACTTCCCACACCAGGACCCGCTGGTCATCACCGCGAACATCATGTGATGTGACATATAAAGGGTATTAGTGGATGGGGGAAGCTCGGTTGACCTACTATTTATGGGCACCTTTGACCATATGGTGATCCCCTGAAACTGGCTCGACCCCTGGGTATCCCTCTACAAGGGGTGAGCTGGTAAAAGCACATGGATAGATCATGCTCGAGTGATCTTCCAGGAGAGAGTCCTAGCTCATAAAGAGGTTGTATCCTTTGACATAGTTGATCGCTCGTACCCCTACAATGCCATCTTGGGGTGGGCAACTTGAACACCTTTAGGGTAGTGCCCTATCACAACTACTTGTGCATGAAGCTCCCTGGTCCAGTGGGGTTGATAACTGTATATAGGGACAATACCTCACTCGGTAGATCAAGGTGGGAGTGAAGGGCCCTTGATGGAAAGTGCATGCCGTAACTACCAGCCCTAAGGAAGGCGCTAAGGAGTCCTCCTCTCCTTCGGACTCCGATTGGACTCCAAAGCCAAAGCCAAAAGGGGAAGTGAAACGGGCACCCTTGATGGAATGCGACCTGACCAAGCAAGTCTCCATTGGGGGGCATGTGTGCCGAAATGGAGCAACTATTGCTCCAAGTCCTCTACATGGCTTTTTAATGACAATGTCAAGCCCAATATGTGATAAGGTGAAAGAGTCCCTAAGAAAGGGTTTTGAGAGAGGTGTGACCACTCTCTAAGAACTTAGACATGAAGGATAATGTAAGACCAAAACTAAGACAAGAAACTACCAACAAAAAACCTATTAGAGAAAATCTAAATAATTCAAATTAACTTTATTTGATATAAATAAAGACATATTTAGATATAGAACTTACAGGATTGATTGATATTCCAAGAGTTGGGACGAATGCGCCCATCCTGCATGGCTAGTCATATCGAGCCTGGTCGGGTGATTTCAACCATAGTGTAAAAACCTTTCTACTTAGGAGAAAGCTTGTTGCAATTAGTTTAACTCTGATTTTTTTTGAACTAGGTCACCTACAGCTAGGCTGCAAGATATGTCATCAAGCTTCAAGGAAATACGCAAGGCAAAAGTATAGCTAGCTAGGGCTAAGGATGTGTTCCTAGTCTTTTACCAATCTTGGTATTTGGTTAGAAGACCGGGTTGCTAGTATAGGATGTCGTACTATTAAGAGGGGTTATGACTAGTATCTTAAACGTATCATGTGTTGATAGCTCATTTAATTGCTCTAGCTCTCTCTGTGGCATGATGCTAACATTTTTTAATGTGTTTTAAAAATGATGGTGGCTCATGCATAAGTCCTTCGTAACATGTGACTAGATGTTTGTGAATGTATGTTGCAACATGATTGAAGTCCATGTTTTTCCTCCTTATGGCATGGCGCAAATATTTTTGACTATGTTTTGAAAATGATTGCAACTCATGTGTAAGTCATTTGTGACATGTGACTAAATATTTGCGCGTGTGTTTTGCAACATGTTGAAGTCCATGTTTCTTCCCTCCTTCAGGCATGATACTAATATTTAAGATGTGTTTATCAAATGAATGTAGCACATGCAAATATTGTTGTTACAGGTAACATCCTAATTTTCAAAGCCTTTTTGAAGCTTTTAAAATAAAATTCACCATTTGTATTTTTTTAAATTAATTAAAACTTAAATGGAATTTCTATGAATTAAAAGGATTTAATATGACTAAATTAAAATTTAACATTTGCTGAAGTATTTTATTTGAGTTTGTTGTGCTTCAAGAAATTTTCTAGAATTTTGTGGTTTTTATTCAGGTTTATTTGCTATTTTCTAGAGCTCATTTTATTTTCCTCCAAATCTTGAAAAATAGAAAATCTGCAAAACCATAAATCCCATTTGTGTCGAGCCCGATATTGTGCATCCGGCCCAACCCAACTAGTCGCCCCGCTGTGCATCGCACATCCGTGCGACCGAGCACTATTCATCCATGTGGTCTAATGCAGACCGTCCAATCCTTGGCATGTCCACGTGTCACCGATCGGGGACACTGTCTACTGTTCATCGTCTTCCTCAGGGACTCCTCCATCTCTGAGTCTATTACATCATTGCCGCCGCCGCGCGTCTCCACCTCGAACTCTTGCCTCTTGCCTGACTTAGAGCCCTCGGTGTCCGTGCCTTTAAAACCCGACCATGCCTCGGGCTCCGCATCTCTCGAAGCTGCACTGCCCTTGGCCCTCACCCGTGTGTTTGCCACCAAACACCATTGTCCTCATTGTCTTCTTCTTTGACTGTGAGTGCTTCCACCATGTGCCGCCGGCCCTCGCCACCCAGTCTGCCTCCGCTACCGTCATCGCCGCTGATGTGTTCCCTCCGATGAGACATACCGCCTCGATCCACTCTAGCCACCGCACAGCCCTGCTGGTAGCCATCGTCACCCCTCGGTCCACGAGTTCGATGCCTCGTGCTGCACACCACCGCATCACCCCACACCCGCTCGGCTGACACTTCAGCTTCTGTGTAGACCGAGACCATCGCACGCTGTTACCAATGAATATGGTTGATATTCCATATATGTTTCCAATGTGTGCACAAGCGTGATCCTAGACTAGTGCAATATACACAGAGAGTTCGGATTTGTATATTGGGGTCTTGACAAACATGCATCGAGATAAGCAAGGTAGTCAATCCAATAAACAATGACTGGACTCACGGTATTCTGTCCACTCGATCTATCCAATACTCGTAAATAATCCACCAATTATGGGCATATGACCATGACTCAATCTAACAATCATCCTCTACTAGACTATTTATGCCAAAGCCACATAGTTATTCTACTAGTCTCACCTTGGCAAATCATAACCGTGTACACTAAATTTCCATCGAGCAGGGGTTTATATAACTAACCAACACCTAATGACCCTTCTGATTTTTATTGCACTCCCAACATCCAATAGCTCAATAGTCGATCATACACATATCCACTCTACAGAATTAATAACCAAAATTCTAGTCATATGTGTACCACCATGACCCTCATAACAGTACATTTACAAATCCAAACTGAGGGTACGAGTTTATCGATTTGGCACATACGACCCATCCAATATTTTATATGGTACTCTGATTAATTAGTCGCCACCAAATAATTTGTTGCTAGTTTATGTCAATTCAAGCATCTATGACTCACATAACTATTTCTCAAACCATCCAACCAAATTATGCATGATTAAATATTCCTCTTATTAAACCTCCATATCCCGTCAAATATCATCATAGGTGCTATCCATCGAGTATTGATGATAAAATTCTTATGCATTTTAAGTCCAAAAATTACTAACCAATTAAAGAGAAAACCTTCTAATTAATTTAACTTGTGTGGATCACCCTCGATCTTCGTACAACTACAAAATGATATTATTTGATCAATTAATCTAGTAAAATATTTAATCAGACACCTATCGTTTAACCATACATATTTTGCTACAATAATCTAATTATTCACATTTACTGCCATAAAACCACTCGATCATACCTATGCATAATTAAGACCTAATGGAGACTTACCAATTCTAGGCTATGAAAAACATTTTATGCCGACATACATAAAAAAATACAATGATAAATGATGTTAATGCAACATGCAAAGCTAAATACCGTACATATGATAATGCAAATAATATTAAGACTTCACTGAGGGCAATAGGCATGCCAACTACCACTGAACACGATCTACTCAGCCACTCGTGTGCAGTTGTCGATGTCACCATCAGATTTGCATCTCTTCTGTCGCTCGTGCACAGTTGTTGATGTCACCACCAAATCCGCACCTCTGCCTTTTCTTTTTCTTCTTTCTTTTCCCTCTTTCTTTTCCACCCGACCACATGTTCTTCTCTCCTCTCCATTTCTTCTTCCTCCAGCGGCTGCTCTCTACTCCTCTCCCTTCCTCCTTTTCCTTTCTTCCAATCGACTATCTCTCCTCTCTTCTTTCTTCTCGATTTTCATTCTCCGACAGCCACTCTTCCTCCTGCTGCTCTCTCTCCTTCTTCCTTTTCTTCCTCACCAACACTACTCGCTCTCTCTCTTGCTCTTCTTCTTCATGCCTAGGCTACTGCTACTCTCTACATCTACTCCATTTTTCTACTCTCCTTTTCTTTTCTTACCCACTACTGACATCGCCACGACCGCTGCACCTACCAGCCAGCCGCGTCAAGTCTGGCCATCGCTTGCGCCTCCTCCGACTGCGCTGCCATCTCCACCACTATTGGCATGGCCTGGCCAGCCTCCTCAAGCTATGCGACAGCCATGCATGCAATCGGCCGTCTCTACTACTGTTGGGATTGAGTCGCTCAATCCTCTCTCTTCACTCTGGATAAATAACTTAGAGGGAGACTAATACAATATTGGAAATGAATCACTCAATCTTTTTTCCTTGCCATTACTTGCTCAGAATTACACGGCTTAAATAAACCTCATGCGCACACACACACACACGACCTTCCCGCACCCACTAACTCCACTAACTTGGGCCTATTCTCATGCCTTTTGGAATCTCTCCACGATCTGCACGAGACCACTTCTCACGGCTATGACCGCTTCACACAACTACGACCACTTCATTTTTCGACTTCCCTCATACTCGGATGCTCCGACTGCTACAGTGTTCTTTTGAGTACCTACTGCTATAGTGTCCTTTCAAGTACCAACTGCTACCATGATGCTACAGAGTACTGTGGCTATGACCACTATAGCTATGACCATTGCAACTACAACTTCACACGTACTCAGAGTCTTCGACTGCCTTTGTGCCTAGAGTCTTTGACCACGATCACTTCGACCATGTCTACTTACCATGCCAACTTCGACCACGGCCACTTTGACTGTAGCTTCAACTACGGCTTCAAATGCTCCTTTGGCCATGGATTTGACCATGTACAAATCATTGAGATTAATTCTAACATTCTCCCCCTTAATCTTGATGTGTTGACTCACTGATACAGATCACTCACCTCTTATTGTCACACACAATAGCGTTCTTCTCGCCACACGTAGCGGCCATCTCTTCACACAACTTATAGCAGTCTCGCACCACTGTTCATGCATGTCTTCATCTCACACCGCTATCATGTCGTAGCAGCTTCATATCGTCATCATGCTTGCCGGTTTCACACCGACTCCTCTAGCAACGATGGCTTCACCACCGCATTCGGATTCCCGTCGAAACTTCACACAATGGCTTTGCACCACTGTTGTTGTCGGTCTCACACCGACTTCTCCTCGCAACAACATCGCACTGTGTTGGACCGAAATGGCGACAGAGGGGGGGTGAATGTCGATTACTTAAAAAATCGATCCCCACAAAACTCCAAACAAAGAGTTCTTCTCCTATAGCAATGAGTGCTATGAAGAGAACAATTTAAGCTCACTGGAAAAAGGAGGAGAAAACACTTCAAAAAGAAGAAGACTTGACATGGCAAACACCAAGGAAAATCAGCAGCCAAAACCCCAGGCTGGTCTGACCGCAATGGTCCGGGCGGTCAGACCGCCAACCTGCCACCGGTCAGACCGCTCCATGAAGGCTGGTCAGACCGCCTCATGCCAGCCGGTCAGACCGCTTAGGTGGCCGGTCAGACCGCCAAGGGCTGGCCGGTCAAACCGCCTTAAGAAATCCGGTCAGACCGGTTCCTCTGTCCAGACAACAGTACAACCCGACTGAAAAACCTGAACTTTGCTGAAAATACAGAAGATGTAGATTTTGGCAAAAACTAAGGTTTACTGCTCTTGCCTTCTTGCCAAAAGTCTACAACTCTAATCTAAACAACAAAGGGACCTCAGAGACCAAGGGAAAACAGGAAGCAACCAAGAATTTGGGAAAAGACCCAAAAAACTGAAAAGATACAGAGAGCTTCTCTCAAACTCAAATTCCCCTCTAATCACTGATCCTTTGAGCATGAAACTTTGCAGAAAGATAATTAATAGCCTCAGGACTAAGTATGCCAAGTTTCATGCCATCTTATGAAGGGAAACAAGAAATCTCACCAAACCCTAGAAATGAAAAACAAGAACAGAGAACCTGAAAATTGAAAATCCTTGATTCATTCACTTTGCATTAGGGAGAAACCAATCAAATGATCTTGAGACCTATTCCCATCACAGAGCAACCCATTTTGGGTCTTCTCAGCAAGAATCAACTCAAGAACGAAAAACTCATAAATCAACCAGAGAGAGCATCGAAGGCAAAAACAACAGAAAAGCCTGGGATTCAATCAAACTCAAACAAAGCCATCTTGGATTGATAACGAGGAAGAGAGATACATGATTACATAGAGTATCAACTCATACCATCCCTACAACCCCATACATGCTTGGAATCAAAGAGATAAGCTACATGCTTCTCAAGAACAACCAAGAACAAGGAGGCTACGGGAGACAACCCACACAGAGCCAAACCTCCTCTCCTGCTCTCAACAACTCATACCAACTAAAGCCACAAAGCAAAAGCCTTAAACCTTTCCCAAAGCCATGAAGACCATGTAGGAAACACCCTCCTTTTATAGCCTCCAACTTAATGGGTTTGAGATTTGCTTTGCCCATTAAGCCACAACAACTCCAATTCTTTATCCATAACCCGCTTCCTTTAGTGCAGCTTTGCGTATTCCCCAAAACGCCCCTCCTGCACCTTCCGGGAAGCTTCCTCCTTTCTTGCCGCTCAAGCCTCGCAGCTACCTCGAGCCCTCGCCGTCTTCGACACACCTCGACCGTTCTGACCTCGGCACCACCTGCGCCTAGTCCAGTCCTCCGTGCCTCGCCACGACTCCACCTCGATGTCCTGCAGCCATCACAGACAAGAAACATATCACATAGCACCGCTCGATAACATAAAAGCATAAATAGTATCAATGAATCATAATTACGCATGAACAAGCCAAAACCTGTCGAAACAGAGGAATAAGCATCCTAAGCCCATACGACCAGAATTGACCAAGTCCGACCTAACCGATTGCACTACGCAACAACATGGTCCGAACCACTCAAACCAAACTCGACATCCTAAACTGATGTCAATTACTCATCACACACTCGGGGTCACCTCCACATGGTCCATCACACTGCCATTGGCACTGGCATCACACCGACTCTTCCTAGCAGTGATCTGACATCGCCATTCAACCCTTGGTTCTTCTTGCAACGGCATCACACCGCTACCACTCAGATTCACACCGAGGCGAGCTTTGTCGGCTTCAAAACAACTCCTTTGGCAATGATGGCTTCACAACACCACCTTCGGCTTCATGCCGAATGCTCACAATGGTTTCACACCACCGTTGTCATGACCACCTTTGGCATCACACCAAGACATTCTTAATGATGGCCTTGACCACTAACGCCAACCTCCATCTTGTATGGAGTCTGCCGCCACCCGCGGCTGGCCTCCACTTCGCATGGAACGTGGCACTACACAACCTCTGGCCTCTACTCATGGAGTCTGCCGCTGGTGTGCTCATCGTCACCACACCACGGCGATCACATCGTCACCCCGATGTGCGCGTCACGTGCGATTCTAGCACACTGCGCTGGCCTCGCCATGGCCGCATGGACCTTCACTGCCGTGCTGCTGAGCTCACTGTGTTGCCGCTCACTTGATGCACGCCACTATGCAGCCATCACGCCTACCAGTGAGTCATCTCCAGGTAGCTTTTCCTTGCCATTACTTGCTCAGAATTACATGGTTTAAATAAGCCTCATGTACACACACATGACCTCCATGCACCCACTAACTTTGTTCTATTCTCATGCCTCCTGGAATCTCTTCGCGATCTGCACAAGACTACTTCTCATGGCTACGACTGGTTTTCACAGCTACGACTGCTTCATCTTCACGTTTGGGGACTCCATAGGGGAGTTGATTCGGTTCAAGCATCGTACATATTGCTGTTTTTGTTGTGCAGATTGCAAAGCTTGTGTCTCGTCTGATTAATTACCTGCATCCTGCAATGAGGTGCAGGACATGCATGCATGCTTGGATGCAAATATATGCTTTGTTCTATGATAGTTGCATCTTTTGCTTGCAAATTACTACTTATTCTAGGGAAATTAATTTACATCCAGCATGCTGCTTTGAGTTTTGTCTAGCTGGCTAGCAAGTACGCTACAAATAGTAATTGCATATGCATACTGTTTGAGTTTGTCGGCAATTAAGTACTTCCTTTGGTTATAAATACATATTATTTTGAGCATGATACGGTCCACAAATCGTAACTTTAACGACAAATTTATATTGTAATATATTTATAAAATCAGAGAAAAATTGTAATATTATAAAAATACTTTTCGAGACAAATCTATATATACGATTTTCATATATCTGATCTAAATATTTAGATCATCGATAGTCAAAGTTTCAAAAATTTAAATACACAAATTGCAAAATAGCAAGTATTGGTGACTGAAGGAGTAAGCTACTAGTCCCGATGGATGAATTCGAACTGCGTAGTAAACAAAATTTACTCTAGTCCTAAAATTAACCACATGAAAGCAGTAGACGAAGTACATATTCTGCAGCAAGACTATTTCACCGCTATGAATCGAATAAACTGCTTGATGTTTGGCAGTTGTCGGTTTTCCTACAGTGCAATTGCTAGAACGCGGTCGTCCTCCCAGATCTCTTCCCGCGAGAACGCGCCCCGCGCCGTTGGATCTTGACGTCGAGTCTGGACGACTTACCGGTCCATCTTCCGAGTTTGTCCGCGACATGGCCGTGTGCGGCGCGCACAGGGGCGGACCCAGGACAAAATCTGAGAGGGGGCACAACAATACACATAGTATGCTGAATTGTTCTCATTCATAATTTTAGTATGAGTGAGGGCCTTTTAGTTGGGCTGAGTGGGGGCACTAGCATTAAATCTTGGGCTATATACCTGAGTTCCTGCGAATTGAGTGGCGGCCTGGGCCCTCACTCCCCCCTCTTTGGGTCCGCCCCTGTGTGCGCAGACAGGGCACAACAACATATGTAGCATATGTCGTCCGCTGGGAAGCGAATGCGAGGTGTAGTAGTGCTGATCTGTTGCACTGGGGTTCTTATTTACTTTACATTGTCCTAAAAGATATAGTAGTGTTTTTCAATTTTTCATATTTTTTTACTATTTTTCTTATTTTTTGACACAGAAAAAATTTATAGCTGTTACATTACACTTACAGCCAAACGCGAGAAGTAGAAGCCAGAGCTCATTGGATCAGTTAGGGTGCTTCATGTCTCTCCACTCTCCTAGCTGGACTAGGTCTAGTACATGCTTTGTGTTTAGGATTCAACGTCATATTCTTTATTGGAATGGGCTAGTACTATCACCGTGACATGACCGAGTAGGACAGGGGCGCAGCCAAAGGCACCAGAGTGGGTGAGGCACGGGCGGTGAGGCAATGTTATAAGGAAATTTGGACATATCTAGACCTCTAAACACCGGAAATTCCGGATTTGACCCCCCGACGTAAAAAATTTCAATATTGGACCTCTCCCGACCGCGCGTTCACGAGGTTGCGACACGTGTCCCGGTCGTGCGGTACCAGACCGCACGACCGGCCTGCATTGCGCTCCGAGCGCGCGACCTGACGACCGAGCGCACGACCGTTGGCCTGAGCGCGCGACAGTTGGCGCGAGCGCGTTTTTCGTCTGCCGACCGCATGAATTTTTCTTCGAGCACACATTTCAATTTTTGACCGCATGACCCTCTGCCGACCGCATGATTCCATGCCTCGCACTGCAGATGATCTAGCTAGACCCCGGTGGCCACGCCATCAATCCGAGAAAAGCAACAGCGCCCAACAGATCAAAGCACAGTTCCTTGCCGTTAACTGTCCATCGCGTCCTACAGTGCGGCTAACCTGCAACTAACCATGCTTAAATCCGATGGCGACTAATTAAGCATCGCACACAGGAGGTAGCACGTGCCATTAAGCCCGGGATTAAGGGCGCAAGGCGGTGAACGGCGCCACTTTTTGGCGACCACGCCGCCGCCGCGCGCTGAATCATCCATGCGAATCATGCGGTCAGCAGAGAGTCATGCGGTCAAAAATTGAAACGTGCGCTCAGAAGAAAAATTCGTGCGGTCGGCAGACGAAAAACGCGCTCGCGCCAATGGTCGTGCGCTCGGTTGGCAGGTCGCGCGCTCGGGCCAACGGTCGTGCGCTCGGTCGTCAGGTCGCGTGCTCGGAGCGCAATGCAGGCCGGTCGTGCGGTCTGGTACCGCACGACCGGGACACGTGTCGCAACCTCGTGAACGCGCGGTCGGGAGGGGTTCAATATTGGAATTTTTTGCGTCGGGGGGCCAAATTCGGAATTTCCAGTGTTTAGGGGTCTAGATGTGTCCAAATTTCTGTTATAAGCAGAGCCTGTGTGCGGCGAAGTGAGGGCTGAGATGGGCGGGCGTGAAATTTGGACGCATTTGGACCCTTGGACACCCGAAATTCCATTTTTGGACCCCAAACGAAACAAATTCCAAATCTGGACCCCGGCCGACCGCGCGACCGCCGCGTCTCGCCACGTGCCCTGGTCGTGCGGTGTGGTACCGCACGACCGCACTGTTCACGGGTCATGCGGTACCACACCGCACGACCTCGCCGCCGACCGCGCACTGCCTGAGCGCACGACTCCCTGCTTGACCGCACGTCCGGGCAGCGCGCATTAACAACGATTTATTCTTGAGCGCACGACCCTTCAAGATTAACAACGATTCAATAAACTCGATACCGCATTGGCCACTACGCATCTTGTCCCCAGAAATTCATGTGAAATGCAGTAGAGAGGTGATCAAAGTGTATACTACTACGCATAGTTAGTGCAGCTGACTAAGTAGTAAGTACCAAATGATTTACCTCCTCGTAGCAGGGAGTCGTGCGGTCAGGGAGTCGTGCGCTCGGGCAGCGCGCGGTCGGCACGAACGTGCGCTCGGCCAGCTGGTCGCGCGGTCGGCGGCGAGGTCGTGCGGTGTGGTACCGCACGACCCGTGAACAGTGCGGTCGTGCGGTACCACACCGCACGACCGGGGCACGTGGCGAGACGCGGCGGTCGCGCGGTCGGCCGGGGGTCCAGATTTGGAATTTGTTTCATTTGGGATCCAAAAATGGAATTTCGGATGTCCAGAAGTCCAAATACGTCCAAAATTCGGCGGGCGTGGAGCTGGTGCGGGTGAGGGCGTGACGTCGGCACTCTACCGGCGATGTGATGAGGCTAGGCAGGGTGTAGCATGGGCATGACAGGGGCAGTGTGCTCGGGACGCCAACAGAGTTAGTGGTGACGCAACACTTGGTAGAGCAGTGCGCGTGGGCACAGTTGGGGCAGCGTGGAGCGCAGCCAGAGTGCGGCTAGTGAGTGAGCCAACCAGCGAGCGAGCAGTCTAGGTGCTAGGCCGAGCACACGGCTAGGCTAGCAAGGGAGAGAGGAAGTAGGCTGGCAAGGGGTTGGGCCGAGGGAGAGAAGGGAACGAAAGGACAGTCCAAAATTCATTTTCAAATTTTGAATTGCATTTTCCTTTAATTGGGATTTGAATTCCTGGTTTTTTGTTTTTAAATTTGAATTTAGTTTTTATGTTTTGGATTTGAAATTTGGATTTTAATGCTGAATTTGAACTCACTTTTATTTGAATTTGTACTTTCCTTGAATTTAGTTTTTACAAATTGGAATTTCCAATTTTGAATTTCATTTTCAATTCAATTTCCAAAGCAGAAAGTAATTGAAAAGAGCAAAAAGCCAAATTTATTCAAAAAATTTGAATTGCCCCAAATTTGGGCTGTTACTGGTTGGTTGTTCAAGTGGCTGTACGTGTGCTTGGCATGCGCGTGATCCTGGTTTGAATTTTTTTAATTAAACTTTCTTGCAAGGCAACTGCGAGGCCTATTTTTGTGCTAGGTGACACAAAAAGGACACCAACGAAACACTCCAAATATTGCCAAGAGGGAGGAGCTAGGGAAAAAAAGAGATGCTTCTGTACTTTTCTCAATAGTGATTTGCATAAATTTTAAAGCACGATGAATAGGAGATAAATAATACTTATCTTTTTATTCGCTTTAAAATTAGTGCTACTCTTGTTAAAAAAAAGGCATAAAAGCATTCCGGAAAAAAACATGAACCTCCTCCTAGTGTCCCTTCCTGGGCATCAACCAAACAACTCGTATAGGCAGTGCAAGCACCTCCTCCCACTCTTGAGTGTCTCTTCTAGAACTTGTTGCGTTGTTTTGGACTTTTGGTTTCTTTAGAAATAAAAAAAATCACATGTCAAAACGGGATGGTATTTTAAAGCGGATTCTCCAATTGACTTCCCGAATTTAAAACCATGTGTACCATCCACGTCGATGTTTCTGTCGTCCGTTGTCTTGTCTAAAAGTGCAGATAAAAGTCATCGGTTGCAGCCTAAAGAATACCTCCAAAGTAGGATTCTTGCTGCTCAAATAGACCGGATGGGAGGTGGTAAGATGGAGGTGGAGGACAGAGGTCTAGTGGGCCATGGCGGCAAGGTGGTGATGGCAGTTGTGGAGGTGGAGAAGCCGCTGGTAGCTAGGGTTTGGACATGTGTTGAGGAGGGAGTGAGGAAGAGTGGATGGATCTAAATCCAAACGGTCCAAGAATTAACTGACTTATTCTTAAAAATAAATTCAGTTGAATGCCACATAGACAGGGCCATTTTCATGTCCTTGATCATTTGGCCTCGTCCTACTAGAAATCTACGTGTCTCCTTTCACTCCTTGTCGGAGAACCTCGACTTCCAAAGTGATCTCCGTTGTGGACGCGGCAAGATGTCGCAGAACAAGGGTTGGCACTTGGCAGGGAGGAGTCGTAAGGCTTCGCCATATTTCCATATAGAGACGTGCCTTCTTTGCCCTTGCTTGGAGAGTTGGAAGCCTCGACGAGTTTAACCGGCAATCATTTCGCCTAACCGGCCCCCTTCCTGCCCCAACCATCTCTGTTCTTGGCTAAGAGATAATATATAGATACCTGAAACATTTTATACAACTATTCGGCACGGCTCGGCTGAGACGACTAACAGTCTAACACGTACAGTTGTACATGTATGATCACGCCACATGCATTAGCCTGTACCACGTTGGTGTGCACATTCACATGCCATTCTTCGTAACGACCTGTGTGATTTGCACGCCTCAGTTAAGTAGGCACAATGATTTGTCACTTCCACGGGCTAATTGGGTTACATTTGTAGGCATGTTGCTTCTACATCAATCACAGTCAGGCTTCAATTTTTTCTTCTTCTTAATCTAGGCTTAGTGGTTCTGCAAAGAGGATCACCGATGAAATGCGTTGGATTTCAGTTGACTTTTTTTTTTGGCTCATAGTGCTGACATTATAAGGACAAAAGTGTCTTAGTAGGACAAAAGTGGATCACTGATGAAATGGGGTATTGTACTTTTTTTTTTTGCGAGGGGGGTATTGCACCTTTTAATCGTGCATAAAGAAATGCATCCCTCATACGGTTTCCATCAACAAAAATTTTCTGCCCCTTCCCCAGACTTGGAAGCCTCAACAAAGGTTGTTCACCTGCTTACTCCATGAATTCTCCATACTTTTTCAACCTGCAAGAAGATATCCGCGGAAAAAAATCTTTCGCACTAGAAATCTCCACAAATCGGCAATGTTTACTTTTCATCGGCTCCCTTGAAGCCGCATGCCTTTCCTTTCTCAGCTAAGAGCTTATAACTGAAAGTTTATATAGCAATATTCAGATACCAACGTGAACATTATCATGCTGCTGCATCTAGAGTGCCACGTTTGCATTCACATTCACATGCCTTTTTTTTCTAGCACTGATGAGGCGCACGATGAAGACCTGTGGCTTGCACATCTGTCAGGTTTAATTAAAATTTTCATGTGTAAGGTTAGTGGATCGGAAGAGTGCAGCACAGAAGAAATGCATAGGATTTCAGTAGATTTTCTTTACTTACGATTACTCCAACTGTCCTTGATTTCGCTTTTTTTAGAGTATCCTTGATTTTGCTTTTGGTAATGAAAATACAAGAGCTGAACTGGCTTAGTTGGAAGTAATTAGCCTTACAAGTAGACCTTACGGTGAAGCAACACAACAACTCAGGTATCAGGCACATTTATCTCGGTTCCCATGCCAATAGAATCTTCTGATACTACATGCCAAATATCTGCACCAACCCTTGCTAAGCAACAAGAAGCAACATGACTTGAAGAGATCCAAAGATTTCCAAACGTACATCGGCGCATATAAATAGGCCTCCCGATCGAATCCTTGGTCTCCATCAATCATCACATCCAAGTATCCAACAACACATCCTATACAAACCAAAACTAGCATTTCTGCATTGTACTCTGATCTGACCTATGGGAGACAAATATATAGTTCTAGAAATGGCCTACATTAATAGTGTGCTAGTTCGCTCTGCATATCTGGTCGTCTCATTATTCTTGTGCAGTGTTCTTGCCAAGGGAGATATGAATGTGACCTCTTTGACAAATGGGGCTGGTCTGAGAGACAGGTCTCTGGAGTCAAAGAATGTGTTCGATGTGAGAAGATATGGAGCTCATGGAGATGGACGTCATGACGACACAAAGGTACAGTGCAGCAACACCTGAAAATATGGAGCATAGTTTTACTTTTAGTGGGAGACTCTTTATTTTATTAGCAAATAGTATAAGTTTTCGGGCACTAACCATGGTTCTTTTGCGCATTCGCTTTTTGTAGGCACTGGCAGAGGCGTGGGTTGCAGCTTGCTCCTCTTCACAACCTGCCATTGTTCTCATCCCCAAGGGCAAGAAATACCTCACAAAGCATGTAACCTTGTCTGGCCCATGCAAATCCGACATCATGTTAATGGTGAGATAGTTAAATAATAAGTGCATGCATATATCGTGTCATAAGAACAATTTCCATACAAAGATCTCAATTTCCTTTGCACTTGATGCTAAAATTTCCAGATAGAGGGTACTTTGGTGGCTCCTCCAAAGATATCAGATTGGAGTGAGGAGACCTTAAGGCACTGGATTATGTTCAGTGGTGTGAGTGGTCTTACTGTAACTGGTGGTGGGAGTGGGACCATTGATGGAAATGGCAAGATTTGGTGGCAAAATTCCTGCAAAACAAACTCAAAACTTGTAAGTATTTTGAATTTCCAGATTTTCCTCTCAAAAGAAAAAAAACTTCCAGATTGTGCAATAACGAAACGTAGCTATAAGCACTAGAAAAAGCTAAATGTTCCACTTTCAACTTCTATGTTTCATAAACCATAGATTCATTTTATTTTTGAAAGCTTTCTAATGTGAATTGTTCTTTTTTTTTCTTTTTGCAGCCATGCACAGAAGCTCCAACGGTCAGTATGCTTTCCAATATTCTTATCATGAATACCCCAATGCAGGAACCTGGATCTTTTTCTTACAAATCAACTATTTTTTAATTAACAGGCTATGACATTCTACTCCTGTACAAAATTGGAAGTCGAGAATTTGAAACTGGTGAACAGCCAACAAATCCACATATCAGTGGAGGATTGCACTGATGTAAGGATGTCCCGCCTGTCAATCACGACACCAGGCACAAGCCCTAACACCGACGGCATCCACATTACGCGCAGTACAGATGTTCAAGTCACAAACTGCACAATCAAGACCGGGGACGACTGCATGTCGATCGAGGATGGAACTAAGAACCTACGTGTTAAGAATATCGTGTGTGGACCGGGACACGGGATCAGCATCGGAAGCTTGGGCGATCACAACACTGAAGCTCAAGTTGCCAATATCACCATCGACACGGCGCGTCTATACGGCACGACGAACGGAGCTCGTATCAAGACATGGCAGGGCGGACGGGGTTATGCCAAGAACATCGTGTTCCAGAACATGATCATGGATAATGTATGGAACCCGATCATTATCGACCAGAACTACTGCGACTCTGCTACACCCTGCCAGAAACAGGTACAAACCTTGATGATGAAATTGGATTGGTTTTTGTTAATCCATTCATTTGTGTGAATAGCTGGTGTGCACGGATATAAACCTAGTGTATTTGTCGCAGAAATCGGCGGTGGAGGTGAGCAATGTGCTGTTTAAGAACATCAGGGGCACAAGTGCCTCAAAAGAGGCTATCAAGCTGAGTTGCAGCCGAACTGTACCATGTCATGGCATAGCCTTGCAGAATGTCAAGCTTACTCTAAAAGGAGGCGGTGGTGATGCGAAGAGCACCTGTCAGAATGCAAAATGGAGGAAATCAGGAACTGTCATGCCGCAGCCATGTAATTTTAGCAATTGATCAAGACAGAAGAGGCCTTGTATGAAAGTAAACCTGTAGAAGATGTATAGACCGTAGAGATATGAGCAGAAACAGATGCCTAGCTGTATAGAGACTAGCCAAATATCCCACAGTACATATGCTTTTATTTAAAAATAGACTTGTATTTGTTATACAACTCTAATCCTTCTGATTGAAAATACTGATCAGTTCACATAGTTTGTCTAGCGTTTGCCTTAAGCTCATAACTAGCTGAGTACACACAAAATATTCTAAGCGTAGTGGGCAAAGTTAGATCCTGGGCATCAGTGGATCTTACAGGGTATAGTTGGATGAATCCTATTGAAGCTACAGCTGAACTATGGTCATCCATTTTCTTGGTAGTATACAGGAACATGTGAGATCAAGGTCAGGAAACGATTTATCAGGACTTTATCTTCACACTGATGAATAAGTCCCTGTACTGTGGTCTTTGTGGGGCTGTGGTAGTTTTTGTTTTTTGACTGCTTTAGGACAGCATCTGCTTTTAGGACAGCATCTGCTTTTGCTTTAGGACAGCATCTGCTTTTAGGACAGCATCTGCTTTTAGGACAGCATCTGCTTTAGGACAGCATATTGACCGCTTTAGGACAGCATCTAGGATAGCATCTTAGCATATGCTTGGCTGGTTCTCAGCCTATAAATTTGTATCCCCAACCCCTCAGGTTGGCATGGCATTGTGTGAGCAATAAACAAGAAAACTTGCCCCATCTCCTAGTGTCATCCTCTCCATGAGAGTAAGGATCTTGCTATCACCAACAGCAAGACTCCAGCGAGTAACAAGTGGTATCAGAGCCATACTATCCTGTAGCCTGAGCATCTCCTGCTCATCTCCTTCTTCGGCCTCGCAGCAGCCCCAGCCGGTAGCAGCAGCAGCTCCGGCTGTCCCCGCTCACTCCTCTCCGGAGACGGGCAGCAGCTCGTCAGAAGCAGCCCTCTCTCCACGCAACAGCCCCCCAGTAGCGCGCCATGTCCGCAGGGCAGTCTCAGCGCTCGGTCGCCTCGAGCATGCGGCGTCAGCAGACGGCCGAGCTCGTCGCGGCAGAGCAGCGCGAGCGAGCGGTGGCAGAGACCGCTGCGACGGCGGAAAGGGCGTTAAGGCTGGCAGCGGCGGAGCTGGCAGCAGCCAGGGCGGAGGTGGAAGCAGCGTCGGCGGCAGCAGCAGAGGTCAAGGCTCTGCGCGGCAGCAACAGCAGCTTCGGCTCTGTTGATGACAGCGCCGACGCGGACCCTCAGCTGCTGGAGAGGGAGGCAGCGCAAGGGCGAACGACGCAATGGGCAGCCACGCACGCCCACGAGCGCGGCGGCAGCCCAGACAGGCGCGGACGCGCCGGCGGCGCTCCTGAAGGAGGCGCACACGGCGGTGGCGCTCCTGGAGGAGGCACGCACGGCGGCGGCGTACGGGTCGACGGAGAGCGCGGCCCTCACAGGCAACGCGGCTCTCTCTCCCCGGTTCGGTACCGTGGTCACCACGAGTACCAGGCTGTCGTCAGGGACGTCGGCCCCGGCGGCGGGTGGCCTACCCTCACCAAGACCAACTACGTCGAGTGGGCTGCGGTGATGAGGGTGAAGCTCCAGGTGCGGCATATGTGGGATGCAGTCCGGTACGGCGACGTCGACTACGACCAGGATCGACGGGCGCTGGATGCTCTCATCGCCGCAGTCCCGCCCGAGATGCAGTTCTCGCTTACCAACAAGCGGACTGCCAAAGAGGCTTGTGACGCCATCGCTGCAGCACGCATCGGCAGCGACCGCGCCCGCAAGTCTACACTGCAGGCACTACGCACGGAGTGGGAGCACCTGGCCTTCAAGCCAGGTGAGGACGTTGATGACTTTGCTCTCCGTCTCAACACTCTGTTGCACAAGTTGGTGCAGTTCGGCGACGACACCTACGGCAAAGAGAGAGCTGTGGAGAAGCTCTTCCGCTGCGTCCCCGAGAAGTACAAGTAGATGGCTCGCTCGATCGGGTCTCTGCTGGACCTCTCCACGATGACCATCGAGGAGGCGTTGGGTCGCCTCAAGGTCGTCGACATCGATGAGCCACAGCGCCCCTCGGGACCCGTCACCATTGGCGGGAAGCTCCTCCTCACTCGGGAGCAGTGGGATGCCGGCCAAGGTGACAAGAAGAAGGGGGAGCCTTCTTCCACGACAGGCGGCCGCAAGAGTGGCAAGCGCGGCAAGCCGCGCAAAGGCGCCCAGGGCGGCGATGCTGGCAAGCAAAAGCCGGCACGAGACGACTCTTGCCACAACTGCGGCAAGCTTGGTCATTGGGCCAAGGAGTGTCGACAGCCACGACGCGGCCAGGCCCACGTCGCGCAAGCGGAGGAGGAGAAGCAGCCGGTCCTGTTCATTGCTCATGCGAGCATCGAACTACCTCCAGTGGCACCGGCCGCAGTGGCTCTCCTCCACCTTGACGAGCCAAAAGCACACGCCCTCCTCGGCGACAGTTCCGGCAATGACAAGACCGACGGGTGGTGCCTCGACACCGGCGCCACCCACCACATGACCGGGCGGCGGGAGTTCTTCTCCGAGATCGACTCAGGCGTTCGAGGCACCGTCAAGTTCGGCGACGCCTCCGCCGTGGAGATCAAGGGCGTCGGCTCTGTCGTCTTCGTCGCCAAGACTGGCGAGCACCAGCTGCTCACCGGCGTCTACTACCTCCCCGATCTGCGGAACTCCATCATCAGCTTGGGACAGCTGGATGAGAACGGCTCGCGTGTCGAGATCGAGCACGGGGTGCTGCGGATTTGGGATCTTCGACGCCGCCTCCTTGCCAAGGTAACCAGAGGCGCAAATCGACTCTACACTCTTCACGTGCAGGTGGCACAACCCCTCTGTCTCGCAGCTCGTCGGGACGACGAGGCGTGGCAGTGGCACGAGCGCTTTGGGCACCTTCACTTCGAGGCCCTGAAGCGGCTCAGTGCCACGGAAATGGTGCGAGGCCTGCCGTGCCTTGACCATGTGGAGCAGCTCTGCGACGTCTGCGTGTTGACGAAGCACAGGCGACTCCCCTTTCCCCAGCAGGCGAGTTTCCGAGCCAAGGAGAGGCTCGAGCTCGTGCACGGGGACTTGTGTGGCCCGGTGACACCGGCCACACCGGGAGGACGACGCTACTTCCTGCTGCTCGTCGACGACCTCTCCCGCTACATGTGGGTGATGGTCCTCGGCAGCAAGGGAGAGGCTGCGGACGCCATCAGGCGCACGCAGGCTGCTGCGGAGGCGGAGTGCGGCCGCAAGCTGCGCGTGCTGCGCACAGACAACGGCGGCGAATTCACGGCGGCTGAATTCGCGTCGTACTGCGCTGATGAGGGCATTCAGCGCCACTACTCCGCACCGTACAGCCCGCAGCAGAACGGCGTCGTCGAGCGGCGCAACCAGACGGTTGTGGGGATGGCTCGGGCCCTCCTCAAGCAGAGGGGGATGCCGGCTGTCTTCTGGGGAGAGGCGGTGGTGACAGCCGTCTACATCCTCAACCACTCGCCTACCAAGGCACTCGACGGCAGGATGCCGTACGAGGCTTGGCATGGGCGCAAGCCGGCGGTCTCCCACTTGCGGGTCTTCGGCTCCCTCGCGTTCGCCAAGGAGCTTGGCCACATCGGCAAGCTCGACGACAGGAGCACTCCGGGAGTGTTCATCGGCTACGCGGAGGGCTCGAAGGCCTACCGCATCCTCAACCCTGTCACACAGCGCGTCCGCATCTCGCGTGACGCTGTGTTTGACGAAGGGCGAGGCTGGACGTGGGACAAGGCGGTGGACGACGGTTCGACTTCGACTCTCAGGGACTTTGTTGTCGACTACGTCCACTTCGAGAGAGCCGGGGGAGCTAGCAGCTCGTCTTCACCGAGCTCGTCCACCTCGACACCTTGCTCGCCACCAGCTCCGGCGAGTGCTCCACCACCTTCGGCACCGGCTACGCCCCACTCTTCACCACCGGCTCACCACTCTCCTGCACCGGCGGCCACACCACCGGGATCGGCCCCAACAGTTTCGGTCCATGACGAGCAGCGCATGGTGGAGTTCGCTACTCCGCTGTCCCACGACGAGGACCGCGTCGACGCCTACCACGACGACGAGTCTCTGCGCTATCGTACCATGGACAACATCCTCGGCGAGCTGCCCGTCCCTGGACTGGCGCAGCGCGACTGCGAGGCGGAGCTGCACTTGGCATGCGACGACGGCGAGCCCCGCTCCTTCGCTGAGGCGGAGGGAGACGCGGCGTGGCGTGTCGCGATGAAGCAGGAGATGGACGCCGTCGAGCGGAACCGGACGTGGGAGCTGGCGGATCTTCCTGCCGGTCACCGCGCGATCACCCTTAAGTGGGTGTTCAAGCTGAAGCGGGATGAAGCCGGCGCCATCGTCAAGCACAAGGCTCGCTTGGTGGCACGAGGCTTCGTGCAGCAGGAGGGGGTCGACTTCGATGACGCCTTCGCACCCGTCGCACGGATGGAGTCCGTGCGACTCCTCCTTGCGCTAGCTGCCCAGGAAGGCTGGCGTGTTCATCACATGGATGTCAAGTCGGCATTTCTTAACGGCGACTTGAAGGAGGAGGTCTACATGCATCAGCCGCCGGGATTTGCGATCCCCGGCAAGGAGGGCAAGGTGCTCCGCCTGCGCAAGGCCCTCTATGGCTTGCGACAAGCACCGAGGGCGTGGAACGCCAAGTTGGACTCCACGCTGAAAGGGATGGGCTTCGAGCAAAGTCCGCACGAGGCGGCCATCTACCGGCGGGGCAGTGGAGAAAATGCCCTGCTGGTGGGTGTCTACGTTGACGACCTGGTGATCACTGGCACCAAGGATGCGGAGGTGGCGGCATTCAAGGAAGAGATGAAGGCCACCTTCCAGATGAGTGACCTGGGGCCTCTCTCCTTCTACTTAGGGATCGAGGTGCACCAGGATGATTCCGGGATCACGCTTCGACAGACCGCCTACGCCAAGCGCGTCGTTGAGCTAGCTGGGCTCACCGACTGCAACCCAGCTCTCACTCCAATGGAGGAGAGGCTGAAGCTGAGCCGCGACAGCACGACGGAGGAGGTGGACGCTACGCAGTACCGGCGTCTTGTGGGGAGCCTTCGCTACCTTGCCCACACACGACCGGACTTGGCATTCTCCGTCGGCTACGTTAGTCGGTTCATGCAACGACCGACGACGGAGCATCAGCAGGCTGTGAAGAGGATCATCCGCTACGTTGCGGGGACCCTTGACCACGGCCTCCATTACCCGAGGTGTCCTGGCGCGGCACACTTCGTCGGGTACAGCGACAGCGACCACGCGGGCGACATCGACACCAGCAAGAGCACAAGCGGGATTCTCTTCTTCCTCGGCAAGTGTCTCGTTCACTGGCAGTCAGTCAAACAGCAGGTGGTGGCCCTGTCCAGCTGTGAGGCCGAGTACATAGCGGCTTCCACCGCTTCGACTCAGGCACTCTGGCTCGCTCGACTGCTTGGTGATCTCCTCGGCAGGGACACTGAAGCAGTGGAGCTCAGGGTGGACAGCAAGTCCGCTCTAGCCCTGGCAAAGAACCCCGTTTTTCATGAACGGAGCAAGCACATCCGGGTGAAGTACCATTTCATCCGAGGCTGCTTGGATGAAGGAAGCATCAAGGCAAGCTACATCAACACCACGGATCAGCTTGCGGATCTGCTCACCAAGCCTCTTGGAAGGATCAAGTTCCTTGAGCTCTGCTCCAAGATCAGGATGGTTCAACCCTCCCACAAGACGACGCACAAGACTTAGGGGGAGAATGATGAATAAGTCCCTGTACTGTGGTCTTTGTGGGGCTGTGGTAGTTTTTGTTTTTTGACTGCTTTAGGACAGCATCTGCTTTTAGGATAGCATCTGCTTTTGCTTTAGGACAGCATCTGCTTTTAGGACAGCATCTGCTTTTAGGACAGCATCTGCTTTAGGACAGCATATTGACCGCTTTAGGACAGCATCTAGGATAGCATCTTAGCATATGCTTGGCTGGTTCTCAGCCTATAAATTTGTATCCCCAACCCCTCAGGTTGGCATGGCATTGTGTGAGCAATAAACAAGAAAACTTGCCCCATCTCCTAGTGTCATCCTCTCCATGAGAGTAAGGATCTTGCTATCACCAACAGCAAGACTCCAGCGAGTAACACACACAAAACTGGAGCATTCTTCAGATTTGCTGCAGTACGTGCATTGATACTAATTAAACATTCAGCACTAGTTTGGGTAGTGATAATAAAAAGGCAAACCAGACGAGCAGAAAGAGACCCCAGACACATAATTTCTGCACACTGTCCGTAGCACGCACCCAATTCTGTACCAGAACCGAAAACAGGCAAATGTCAAGCAGTACAAATCCCTCAGTCCTTCCATGCCCATGGCGGGACGCACTGTGCGCTACCCGACAAGAGCCAGCCCTAGGCGACATGTGGGCAGCCATTGGGGGCGAAAGGACTATCTTGCCTTGGTACTGTAGCACTTTAGAGGGGCGCCCTTTAATGTTCCAACAATCCAACCCCATTGGCACTATGAATAGAGCCCCTTAGAGCATCTCCAGCAGGAGCCCTCAAATCAGGGCCCCTACTTTTGATTTGAGGGCTCCCCCTATTTTTGAGGGCTCAAATTTTTTGCATCCACTCCAACAACAGCCCTCAAATCAGGGCTCTCAAATCTATCCCAACAGACAATGACACATAGGACCCACCCGTCATCCCCTCCTCGCGGGGACAAGAAGAGTCGTGTCGGGCGGGGGAACATCGGCGAGCGGAGAGGAGCCGCCGGGACGTCGCCGGAGGGGAGGAGCTGCGCCGGATCTAACCGGAGGGGGGAGCCGCGCCAGATCTCCCCGCGAGGAGAGGAAGCATCGGGCTAGGATCTCGCGCAGGGAGGGGTCGGCCACGCCGGGAGCCGGGGAGGGGTCGGCCACGCCGCCACCTTCCCGCCGCCCGCCGCCTCGCCGCCTCATCGCGCGCGGGGGAGAGAAAGAAGTCGCGCGCGGGAGGCGCTTGCGGGCGGGCTGTGGGCGGGCTGCGGACGGGCTGCAGGCTTCGCGCGCGGGGAGGGGAACTGGCGGCGCGCACGGGCGGGGAGGGGAACGGGCGGCGCGCACGGGAGGGGAAAGACGCGGGCGGGGAAAGAGGCGCGCGAGGAGGGGAACAGGCGGCGCGCGAGGGAGGGGAAAGACGCGGGCGGGGAAAGACGCGGGAGGGGAAAGAGGCAGCGGCGCGTAGAAAACTGCTCCAACTGTGATTTGGGGGCTTGGCCTAGAGCCCCAGGAATGAGGGCTGAGGGGGGATTTAAGGGGCCCCTCAAATTTGAGGGCTCTAGTAGGGGCCCTGCTGGAGCTCTATTTTTGTCTCAAGCCCCTAAATTTGGTTTTGGGGGCTCAAGTAGGGGCCCTGCTAGAGATGCTCTTAGACACTATTTGAGATCAACACACAAGTAAACTCACTTTTACTCGTTCCCCGTGTCATCCAACCTTCTGAGGGCCCCTTTGGGATCCTTGAAGATCTCTACTACTATTTGATGTCGTAACCATAAAAGTTGGTGTCGTCTATGGGGAATATTGTAAAGCAAATGGTGTTGGATCGGAAATAGCAACAAAGGGGGGGGGGGTGAATGGTGCGTTTAAAAATCGCCCCCGAATGTCCACTCAATTCTCTTCTCCAATAGCTATAGAAGCTATGAAGACGAGGAAAAATTTGCTCACTGAAAAACCACAACTAAGCTCATAGGGTTCTTCTCTAAAGAAATAGTGATGGCCTGAACATAAAGATTAATAGATACACAATACTTCAATCCAAACCAGGAGAGGTCAAAAGACTTGGACAAGAACAATCGGCAAAGGTACTGAAAATATATATAAATAGTATTTGCTGTCAGGTGCAAGCCAGAGAGATGTCCCTCCTGGACGCCGGCGATTAGCACCACAGGTCACAGAACACACGCACTGGTGAATGGATACACTGATACAAAATGGACGCACAAGTATTGGTGCTCTTCGTCAGAGCTTTTCTGATTTCTTCATTGATATATAAGCAAAAACGATTACAAGCTGAAAAACTGGGTCACTAACTCCACGACCCTACAAACTCGCCATGACCCATGCATACATGCAAAACAAATAACAGGAATGTAAACGTGCACACTAAATGCACTAACTAACTATCATGCACAAGAATTATTCAAACAATCTCCTCCTAAGTCTTGTGCACCTGAGAGTAAAGAGTCAGGCCAATCATCTTGACGAATTCCTGAAACTTGATCTTCCCCAGAGGCTTTGTCAGAATGTCTCCCAACTGCTCTTCAGTTCTAATGAATTACACTTCAATCTGTCCATTGCTTGCATAATCACGAATCAAATGAAAACGTGTATCTATATGCTTGCTCCTATCATGATGTACTGGATTCTTTACCAATGAAATTGCCGATTTATTGTCTATCCTCAATACCGGTTTACTGACGCTGGACTGACAGATTTCCGACAATAGCCGAGCTAGCCACACACCTTGACAGGCTGCTGTTGTAGCAGCAATGTATTCCGCTTCACAACTTGACAAAGCCACAACCTTTTGTTTTGTAGACTGCCAACTGATTGCACTGCCTCCCAGGAAGAAAAGAATCCCACTAGTGCTCTTTCTACTGTCCACATCACCTGCTAAATCACTATCACTGTAACCCAATAATGCAGGCTGCAAATTGTTCCCTCTTGCATAAAACAGTCCCATATCACTTGTCCCTGCAACATATCTCAGAATGCCCTTCACTGCTACAAGATGATCTTCATGAGGTTCCTCCATGAACCTACTAGCATAGCCAACAGCAAAAGCAAGATCTGGACGTGTGTTGACTAAATACCTGAGACTTCCAATCAGGCTTCTGTACATCGTTGCATCAACAATTGGACTTGAGCTCTGCTTGGACAGCTTGAGTTTAGGTTCCATTGGCACTTGTGAAGGATTGCAGTGGCTCATCCCTGCCACTTCCGGAATCTTCCTAGCATAAGCTCCTTGACTGATTGAGATCCCATCTTCCTGCTGTTTTACTTCCAAACCCAGATAGTAATGCAGCAGCCCCAAATCAGTCATCTTGAACAGCTGTGCCATTTCCTTCTTGAATAGAGGGTGTGGCGGTGGCATACGAAGCCCTTTAGCAAGGACTAGTGGACCTATAGAAGGCCATGTAGGAGCTTTGAGACCTTCGCGCAGACCCTGTGGGGGCTGCCCCAATGCCATTGGTACCTTTAGAGCCCCTCAAGGGAGGTAGCACTAGAGCGGAAGACCTAGACCCTAGTAGGCAGCCTGGTAAGGAAGTCGTGGACGAAGGAACCAACAGCAAAGACGCGGCCATAGTGGTTTGCAATACACCGGTACCCCGCCGTGTGGACCATGAGTCCCCCCTAAGCGGTGGGTTCCAGTGGAACTCATGGCAAGAGGACTTCAAGACACCCACTCTGGAAGCCTACTAGGGTGACACGGACCCCTGTGGATTACTTTGTTCATACGAAATCACCGTCGAAGCGGCGGGGGCGACGACATGATGAAGGTGAACGAGATACCCCTCCGGCTACATGAGGTGGCCCTGTCATGGTTCTTCACCCTCCCTCCTGGGTCTATATACACATAGGAACAGGGCCACGACCTCATGCACAACAACTTCCAGGGCAACTACACAAAGCCCGTGGATGCGGACCAACTGTTCTCGATCAGGCAAGGCTCGAAGGAGAAACTACAGGAGTACTACTAGCACTTTCACGCAAGTGAGGTTCCAAGTGAAGGAAATCAATGAAACAACCATCAGAAACACCACCATATGCAACCAAAGGAAGGGCTCCCTTATGGAGTACAATGTTTGGAAGCCCACCAGGACCATGGAGAAGTTCTTTGATAAAATGGAGGAGTGCACCAGAGCAGAGAAGGACTCCACCAAGTGAGATAAGGACTTCACAAAAAGATGAGGTGATCCTAAAGTAGAAGCGAAAGATGCACCCAAATCAACAGAAGGGGCCTACCCCGGAAGTTCAACAAGGGGCAAAAGGGGAGCCACATCTTTAACATGGAAGGCTACATCAAAGAGGGCTCCACAAGCGAGGCCCAGGGACGAGACTGTGGCAAGGCTTTGTGTGATATCCACGGCAACTATGGGCACTCAACTCACGACCTCTACACTATCACCACCCTCTGCGAGAACACCACATGAGAGCATGGTCCAGGCGATCGTTCCATCTCAGCGGCTACCTAGGTTATGTACGTTTAGAACCCTCCAGTCATCTCATTGTTGTCTGGGCCTCAGGCTATCCTGAATATCGAGGCTCCCGAGGGGATCCAACCTTGGAGGATCACCAACCCCATCATTGGGGGTCTTCCGTGAGGAGGGCGTATTCGTAGAGAGTGAACCGCATCGTCGCATATCTCACACAACTACCTCCACAATGGATGAATGTTGATATCTTCTTCTGGGTGGAAGATACCTTTGGTGTCAACTTCCCACACTAGGACCCACTGGGCATCACCGCGAACATCACATGATGCGACATATAAAGGGTACTAGTGGATGGGGCAAGCTCGGTGGACCTACTATTTATGGGAACCTTTGACTAGATGGTGATCCCCTAAAACCGGCTCGACCCCCGAGTATCCCTCTGCAAGGCTTAGGGTGAGCTACTAAAAGCACTGGGATAGATCATGCTCGAGTGATCTTCCGGGAGGGAGTCCTAGCTCATAAAGAGGTTGTATCCTTTGACATAGTTGATCTCTCGTACCCCTACAATGCCATCTTAGGGCGGGCAACCTTAAACACCTTCAAGGTAGTGCCCTATCACAACTACTTGTGCATGAAGCTCCCTGGTCCGGTGGGGTTGATAACTGTATACAGGGACAAGACCTCACTCGGCAGATCAAGGTGGGAGTGAAGGGCCCTTGATGGAAAGTGCATGCCATAACTAACAGCCCAAGTGAGGGCACTAAGGAGTCCTCCTCTCCTTCGGCCACTGATTGGACTCCAAAGCCAAAGCTAGAAGGGGAAGTGAAACGGGCACCCTTGATGGAATGGGACCCGACCAAGCAAGTCTCCATTGGGGGGCATGTGTGCCGCAATGGAGCAACTATTGCTCCAAGTCCTCTGCATGGCTTTTAATGACAATGTAAGGCCAATATGTGATAAGGTGAAAGAGTCCCTAAGAAGAGGTTTTGAGAGAGGTGTGACCACACTCTAAAAACTTAGACATGATGGATAATGTAAGACCAAAACCAAGACAAGAAACTACCAACAGAAAAACCTATTAGAGAAAATCCGAATAATTCAAATTAACTTTATTTGACATAAATAAAGACAGATTTAGATATAGAACTTACGGGATTGATTGATTGATATTCCAAGAGTTGGGAAGAATGTGCCCATCCTGCAAGGCTAGTCATACCGAGCTTGGTCGGGTGACTTCAACCATAGTGTAAGAACCTTTCTACTTATGAGAAAGCTTGTTGCAATTAGCTTAACTCTGAATTTTTTGAACTAGGTCACCTACAGCTAGGCTGCAAGGTTGCACTTTATGACTGTGGTACCATTGCATGGCTTGTTGCTAGACTAGCAATCAGATGAGTGCTACATTTCTTCACTCTTCTAGGAAGTTAATGTCATTGATCCGATGATTTTCTTGATCGTTATAATTATAACGATCTAATCGAGAAGAGCCAATCTTTAGATCTAGAAGAAGCATGGCTTCTGCTCCATAAATTAGGAAGAATGGTGTATCTCCAATCGCACGACTAGTCGTAGTTCGAATAGCCTATAATACAGAGAAAAGTTCTTGTACCTAAACCCCCTGACTATTTTATTAATTGGTCAAAAACTCATTTTTTTAATCCCCTTGTATTAATATATTATTGGCTCTTTCTACTGTCCTGTTGCTCTGCAAGTGAGCTACTAAGGCATAGCATACTTTGATATTTAGACCATCAAAGAATTCCTAAAAACTTCCGCTTGAGAGCTGGGTACTGTTATCTATGATTATACAATTTGGTACTACAAATCGTGTAATCACATTTTTTTTGTTATAAATTTCTTGGCTGCATTAGTTGTTATCTTAACAACTAGTTCAACTTCGATCTACTTTGTGAATGTATCAATCATCATAAATAGGAACTCAAAGCCTCGGTGGCTTTTGAGAAAGGTCTCAAGATATCTAAACCCCAGGTTGCAAATGGCCAAGAGAGAGGGATTGTTTGAAGAGCTTGTGCAGGCTAATGTACTTATTGACTATAAAACTTATATTGTACACACTTTTATCACAAGTTCTTTTGCATCATGGAGGTAGTATGCCAATAGTATCCTTGTTGGAAGGCTTTATTGATCAGTGTTCTGTATGAAAAATGTGCTCCACATAGCCCCCATGAATTTCAGATAGTAAATGTAAACCATCTTTTTAAGATATACATCTCATCAACACTCTGTGAGCTTCTCATTTATAAAGGGTACATTCGATTAGAGTGTATGATTTTTCCTTTCGAGCTATATAATCGGTCTCTACATCATATTTAGAAAATTTGCCATACTAAATATATTTCTATATTGATGTCATCCAATTATTTTTGTGGTCAATATGTACTCCATTTTCTCATCTCCTTTGTCCTTCTTGGTGCTTAGCTCTCCAACCTCCTTGATAAAAGGAAAACGTCCCTTACCTAAGCAATAGTCCTTGAGCTTCTTCTGCTATGCATGAAAGTTACAAATGCCATGCCCTACCGTCCTGTGGAGTGGACATCATTTCTTGTTCTTCTTGGACTCATCGATTGGAGCCTTTCCCTTGCTGAATAATCCTTCTTGCCTTTCAGATGCTAATCTATTATATTTGAATCAAGTTCTATAGCTATAAAGCGCCCTCACGGCACCCCTAAAAACCTAGCACAAAAAGCCTCCTCAAGCCACGACTAAAACCCTTAGCCTCCCCCTGCTTTTAAATGGTAGAGCCCTAAACCATGTCTTAACAATTTGGACATGCAATCCTATTTCTTTCGAAAATTAAGGGACCCGAGACCCTTCCAAACACGGGTTTTACTCAAACTCTAAACCACCTCAGCTATGGACTCCATCCACAATTCATAACTCACCACGTGACGAAGCCTCCAGGACTGCACCTCCTGTATCTTCATCATGCATCACCCATCTCATGTGTTCAAGTTTCCGGGAATGCACTTCCCGTATCTTCTCCATGCATCATCCTCACATGTTGAAGCCTCCAGGGCCGCACCACCCGTAGCTTCTCCACGAATCACCACCTTTGATCTCCATGTGCTTTAGCGTGAGCCCGACCACCTCACATGATATCCTCAATCGTCTAGACCTTAGATATCTCTATCCTAGTCCTGGCCCTCCTCATCACTGACCATGATCGTCTCCAGGCCCACCTGCACATGGAAAGACCAAAAAAATATTTTTCAACACTAGTTCTTCCCAACTTGACTGTCATCAGTACACACACTCAAAACACACCTTTAAACATCCATCAGCATCACACAAGTCATCCATGACCATACATCCCACCGCTATCCAGAAATCAGCCTTAGTTCACTCAATACGACTGCTAACTCAATGAGTACTTGAAAACAACAAGTACTTGGGAATTACCATTGCCCCACTCAAAACACTTAGGAATAGCAAGTATGGCTACTGACTAGAAGTATCGAGTACCGACTACCGATCGCTATGACTAAGACACCCAATCGCCAAGTCTACGACTATCAATCATCAACCAATCACTGCACCATTGATCACCGAGTACTAAGTGTCATCCACAACCGATACGACCATATCAGCCAACCACTGACCCAACACGAGTACTCAAGATACTCAAATATCACAAGAATTAAAGCATTCATATCGACTATGAAGTCTACAAGTACTGACTGTAAAGCCTATGGCAACCAAGCGCAAAACCTTCGACTAACGATCGCATGATATACGACAACTGATCGAAAAACCCAAGACAGCGAAAGCAGACCACGAAGTCTATGACCACGATGACAAGACTGCAAAGTCTATGACTATGATAGCAGTCCACAAAATCTACAACTATCGACCAAAAAGTCTTTGACTATCAAGTATTGACTAGTAAATTCTATGACTATCGAGTACCAACCAGTAAAGTCCACGATTATTAAGTATCGACCGATACTGTAGCAGATGACCTTATGACCACCGACTGGTTCACTGTAGCTAAGATCGGTTAAATATTGCTTACAACCGGTTCACCATTAGAGGTTGAAATCTATGATTACCTGCCATAGCCATTTTGTTGTGGTCGAAAAGGCCATAGTCGAAAGCTACCATGGTCAAAGTTGGTTGTGGTCGAAGTCAAACATGGTCGAAATCTGTCGTGATCGAAGGCTGATGTGGCCGAACTCTACCATGATAGAAATCTACCATGGTCAAAGGCTAATGTGGCCGAAGTCTGCCATGATCGAAATACCATGGTTGAAATCTGTCATTCAGACCTACAATCGGACCATCCACAAGGCTGATCGAACCAGCAATCACAAGTCTGATCGGACTACCAGACATGGTCATTTTGCATCCTAAAAACTCAAGCACAGAAGCGTATCAACCAGAACTTTCACGAATGCAAATTCCAATAAAATCAAATGTTAATTATTCATCATCAACAAAATACACGACCATCACATGGTCCAACATACTATAGCAGTTGTTAAATCTGCGATAATTCAAATAGGTTCTACCTTCCATCAAATTTCTCGAGATTAGCTAGTTAGAACTTATCTAGCTAGTGCACTGCTTGGAGGCCTACCAAGAAGGCTTGACAACCATTGATTGAGTCATGGCTCCTTCTTTGAAAAGGAGATGGATTATA
Organism: Dendrocalamus latiflorus; assembly: GCA_017311315.1. NCBI lineage: Eukaryota > Viridiplantae > Streptophyta > Magnoliopsida > Poales > Poaceae > Dendrocalamus > Dendrocalamus latiflorus. The sequence goes on along the minus strand of CM029630.1, from coordinate 8,010,144 downwards.
ATCCATCGGAGATCTATTCCTCTGATAGTCGAAAAGGGGAGTTGGTGCCCCAATCCTATCGTGAACACTTATACGATGCCTTCGACTAGATGCTCAATTCAGATGTTGTCATAGATCACCTAGATCATGACCCCAATTTCGTCCCTCATGTTGAGGGGAAGGGGTTACTTGTTCATCGAATAGTCTTCTTGCCCCCATGGCTTCCTTGTTGGAATCTTTGACTAGGTTACCCTCCCATTGGTAGAGGATTGTTAGTCCGACCTTGTTGGTTTCTGCCATATGAAAAGCGCACAGTGGAGGTCATAGTTTGCCTCTACAATCATCTCTGCTCTTAGTACATCTCGGTACGTCGCATACTCTACTGGAGGATGTCCGATATCTATCCTGCAAATTAGGCACACCCCGAAGTTCTCACTAGTGCTAGATTTGCATTGTTAAGGATGTCATGAATGAGTTACAAGTTTTGGACAATTACCAATGGTCTTGGAGCATTCCTGTTGGTAGAAGGAGTACGACGACTTGAATTTTGCCCTGAGTTCTCCATCTACTCCACACGACTTAGTATGCATGGAGGGAGAGGAATAGGTAAGTTAGCCTGTCAATGTCCAGGAGTTCCATTATCTTTGGCTCTTCCAGGTGACGTTGGAGAGTTTGCACCATCCCAACCAGTGTATTGAGGGAGGGCCTACCGTGGATGATCATGCACGATATCTGGAGTGGTATTGCGGATTGCGTTAATCTCATGTTCCCAGCATTAATCCAAAAGCTTTGTAGATTATCCAAGTCACTTTTCATTAAATTAAGAATTTATCCAAGTCATCTTTTTTTATTAGAGCTCCCTAGATCATATAAAGTCATATATCATATAGCACGTTAAAACAAGTCTTTAGCATGATTAAGCAAATTGGATTAATGATAAGCATTATGACCATGACCAAACCGATCTAAAAAGAGCACGAAGAGATATCACACTGAAAAGAGTAAGCCTAAAAGTGCAGCAAAGTTTAAATCTAGGCCAACTAGCAGTCTCATAAAGCAATCTATTGCTCCACACTTATTGTTTTAAGCATGTGGCATGCTTGTAGTATACTTCTTTTCATAATGCCATCTTTGTAGCAATCCTCTTTTAAATGGTGGCATGCTTGAAGCATACTTCTTTTCATTCGAGCATGTTTTGTGTGTTTTTCTTTTGTTTAACCATGGCATGCTTGAAGCATACATCTTTTTATTCAAGCACGTTGTGTGCTCCCTTTTTTCTTTATTATAACAAGCCAACTTGAGTGCACATAAGAGGTGCAATATGAAACATCCATAGCCAAGATTTAAAAAGATGACTCACAATCAAGCTAATCCTTTCAGATGAACACCATAAAGTACTATCTACAACTAATCTAGTCAAAGTCTTCAACCATATCAAGTTTTAGTTCAAGTGTGGAAATTAATTCTAACTTGTTCCAACCATGACTACATATTAGATGAGTAAATATGATTAAAAATAACTCTGCTGCTCATTTGATTTCAAAGACTGGGTCTTGATTTTTTGACAAGTATAATAAACAAAGTTTCCAAAATTTTAACCCACAAGCTCCCCCTCAGAATAATCCCAAAGAAAGCAACACACCCAACTCACTTCTCAACTGAGCACAAAGAGAAGAATTAAGCAGTTAAGAGTGAAAACGAGCAATCTAAAAAGGAACTCAAAAACCACTTGTAAAAGACCACTTATAGGATAATATCACCTTTTTCACATGGTCTAACCAGAAGATGAAGCATTGGACACCATCAAAGGAAGTGAAGAACCATCAAGTATTCCAATCAAGCAATGATGTCAAAGAGCAATTGATTCTTGAGATGACTTAAGTCTAGTTTGAAACAAATCACACTTAGAGTAAGCTTTAGATTGAGCAAAAGAGCTAGACTTGAGCTTTTCAATTTCATCTTTTACAAGTTTTAACTTTTCATCACAAGAGTCATGTACCAATTTTAATTCATCAAATTTAGCAATTATATCACCAAATTGAATTAAGGTTGATGCATTAATTTTCTAGTAGACTCCAACTCAAAATGTAAAGCTTGACAGAAGGGAAGCTCTATGTCTATAAATTTCAGAATTTAAGTTCTTAGCAAAAAGATCATGATAGCAACAAGATCATGATTTTTAATTTTCTTTTTATACTTCTTGAACTCCTCCATCAATATAAGTACATCACAAGATAAATCGGTATAAGACGGTTTTACCTCATCATAATCACTATAGAGATAATCATTGTCAAGTTCCTCACTACTTGCCATGAAACACATCTTGTGAAGTTCTCCTTCTTACCATTTCCCTCATCGTCACTTCTAAAATCATCATCACTCAAATCAATCTCACCAAGTGCTGAGATTATTTTGTTGGCCACCCTGCGATAATTATGCTTCTTGTTTGGATCAATCTTGACTTGAGATCGATGAGTTGGCGCCTTGTCTTCCTTGCTCCTCAGTTTGGGGCAATTTATCTTGATGTGATTTTGCTCACTATATTCATAGCATCTGATTGGATCTCCTCTCCACCTTGATCTTTTGTTATTAATCGCCTTGGCCAACCTGTTGGAGAGAAGTACAAGATGCTTTTCTGGAATCTACTCTAAATGTTCATCTGAAATAGAGCACAATGTAGACAAGGCAAGAACAGAGGGACTAGAAGAGTTGTCAGCTTGATTATTCACTAAACCCAAAGAGTTAGACTTATTTATCCTGACCAAAATATCAATCTCATGTGTTTTCATCTTAGAATATAAATCATTCAAAGTAAGTGTTTTCATGCTAACAGAATAATTAATAATAGTGACTAATACATTTCAAACAGACATATCCAAAGAATTTAGAATTTGTTGAGCATTGTCAAAATTAGTACATATGACATCAACAGATTGTAAATCACTAACAATCTTATTGAAGCGGTTGAAAAGGACATCTACTGATCCTTTAGATTTCATATCAAATTTGGAATACTCCTTTTTAAATTGATTCTGATGAACACCTTTAACAAAGTTAGATTCTTCATGATAATCAGTTAGAGTAGTTCAAATTTTATTTGCAGATTTAATATGAGTAGTTCTAACAAACTCGTTTCTGCTTAAACCATGCAAAAAAATATTTATAGCCTTAGCATTAGCTTCTGCATTAGCAGTATTTTCAATGGAACGACAGAAGGAACTTCATATGAATTTTTAACTTTTTACCAAATAGCATTACCTTGTGCCTGTGAAAGACATCCATGTGTGTTTTCCAGTAGAGATAATTTGTTCCATTGAAAAATGGTGGCTAACCAGAAAACCAATCTCGATCTAATGCCATTGCATCTTAGCTCTAATACCACTTGTAGGATCATATGGTGCAATCAGAGGGGGTGAATGATTGCCTTTGCTTTTGATACCTAAAAACAAATCTCAAACTAGAAGAAAACAATCAAATTACCGAATGTAGATTTTGACTGCAAGTCATTTGTTTGCTCACTTGACCTCCTTTATGCGCGCTCAATGAACGCTTCGATCGTTCAATCGCTTGCTTCGAACGCTCGCTACGATTGCCTTTGCATATGGTCAAAATATCCCTTCGCTCGAAAGCTAAAGCCACTTTGAATGCTTCATTGATCGCGTCAACCACTCAAACGAGAACAAGCCAAAGACAGTGCCATGCTCATAGATCATGTGATGCGATAGAACAGCGATGTGGACATAGAAAAGCTATGCTCAGAAAAACTTGCCGTACTTCGATTGAGACAACATCGGCGGTGATTTCTTTCTTCGGAATAGATCTAATCTATTATATCTGAATCATGTTTTGTAGCTACAAAGTGCCCTCACATCACCCCTAAAAACCCTAGCACAAAAGGCCTCCTCAAGCCACAGCTAAAACCCTTATCCTCTCCCTGTTTTTATATAGTAGAGTCCTAAACTATGTTCTCCTCAAACACGGACATCTCAACCCATGTCCATAACAACTTGGACACATAACCCTATCTCTTTTGAAAATCAACGGACCTGAAACCCTTCTAAACACGGGTTTTACTCAAACTCTAAACTTCTCAGTTATGAACTCCATCCACAACTCCTAACTACCATGTGATGAAGCCTCTAGGACCGCACCTTCTATATCTTCATCACACATCACCCATCTCACATGTTAAAGCCTTTGGAAACACACCTCCCGTATCTTCTCCACCCATCGTCCTCACATGTCGAAGCCTTTGAGGCCGCACCACTCGTAGCTTCTCCATGAACCACCACCTTTGATATCCACATCCTCCACCCGACCACCTCGTGTGACATCGTCAATCGTCCAGACCTCAGATCTCCCCATCCTAGTCCCGGTCCTCTTCGTCATTGACCATGATCATCTCCATGCCCACCTACACATGAAAATACAAAAGAAACATTTTCACGGCACAAGTTCTTCCCAACTTGACCATCATTAGCACACACACTCGAAACACACCTTTAACCATCCATCAGCATCGCATAGGTCATCCATGACCACACATCACATCATGGCCTTAGTTCACTCAATACGACTGCTAGCTCAATGAGCACTTAAAAACAACAAGTACTTGGGAATTACCATCACTTCACTCAAAATTCTCAGGAATTACAAGTATCGCTACTGACCAAAACCATCGAGTACCGACTACCAAGTACCAATCGCTATGACTAAGACACCCAATCGCCATCTCTACGACTATAGATCATCAACCAATCACTGCAACATTAATCACCGAGTGCTGAGTGTCACCAACAACCGATAGAACTAGATCAATCAACCACTGACCCAACATGAGTACTCGAGGTACTCAAAGATCACAAGAATTACAGCACTCGTACCAACCATGAAGTCTACGAGTATCAACTTGAAGCCTACGATAACCAATTGCAAAACCTTCGACTATCGATCGTGTGGTCTACGACAACCAATCGAAAAGCCTAAGACAAGGACAATAGACCATGAAGTCTATGATTATGATGACAAGACTGCAAAGTCTATGACTATGACAGTATTTTGCAAAATCTACGCCCATCGACCAGTAAAGTCTACGACTATTGAGTATTGACCAGTAAAGTCTACGACTATTGAATATCGACCAGTAAAATCCACAACTATTGAGTATTGACTAGGTACTATAACTATGATCATGGAAAAGTATTATAGCTATGTCCATCAACCAGTTACTATAGCAGATGACCTTATAACCACCGACTGGTTCACTGTAGCTAAGACCAGTTAAATGTTGCCTACGACTGGCTCACTGTTCGAGGTTGAAATCTATGATTACCTGCCATGGTCGTTCTGTTGTGGTTGAAATGGCCATAGTCAAAAGCTGCCGTGGTCGAAGCCGAACGTGGTTGAAGTCGAACATGGTCAAAGTATGCTGTGGTCAAAATCTGCCATGGTCGAAGGTTAATGTGGTTGAAGTCTGCCGTGATGGAAATGCCATGATTGAAGGCTGCCATGGTCAAAATATGCTGTTCGGACCAGTTGATCAGAACATCCACAAGGCCGATCGGACCAGCCATCACAAGTCTGATTGGACTACCAGACATGGTCATTTTGCCATCTTGAAAACTCAAGCATAGAAGTGCATCGACCAGAACTTTTACGAATGCAAATTCCAATAAAACCAAATATCAATTATTCATCATCAATAAAATGCACGACCATCACATGGTGTAACACCTTATAGCAGTTGTGTAAATCTACAATAATTCCAATAGGTTCTACCTTCCATCAAATTTCTCGAGATTAGCTGGTTAGAACTTATCTGGCTAGTGCATTGCTTGGAGGCGCGCTAAGAAGGCTCGAAAACCATTGATTGAGTCATGGCGCCTTCTTCGAAAAGGAGATGGATTATAGTCCATCAGAGATCTATTCCTCTGTTAGTCAAAAAGGGGAGTTGGTGTGCTAGTCTTGTCGTAAACACTCATATGATGTCTTTGACCAGATGCTCGATTCAGATGTAGTCATAGATCACCTATATCGTGACCCCAATTTCGTCCCTCATGTTGAGGGGAAGGGGTTACTTGTTCGTTGAATAGTCTTCTCCCCCACACCTCCACCATGGTTCCACTTCCACAGTTCCACACCATCACTCCACCTCTAGCCTGCAAGGCTCCTCCAGTGGTTAGCTGCTAGTTGTTTGGTTCTTTCACCATTTGGTTTGGGAACTTCTGAAATCTGGTAGGATTTTTCTTTCCTTGTAGGGGTGTATGTGTATGTATTGAATCTATTTGTGATTCTTGGGGCAATCCAAGACATGTGTGCTTAGTTTGTCAAAAAAGAATGCTCGAATTTGGTGAAAATTTTGTTTGGCAGGTGGTTCAGTTTGCTTTGGCTTTTGCATCTCATGCTCTCCTAGTTGCTTTAGTCTATATAGCAAGGCAACTTCAGCTATTGGCTTAGCTAGTTCGGATAGCAAATTATGAGAATCTCATTTTCATAGGTGATATGAACATTGTTTTCACTTCATTATAGGATATTTGGAGAAGGTACATCAAAAAGATCAAGTTTACAAGTAAGAAACTAGCCATGTGGGAAAACATTGCCTTCCACTTGTAATCTATCAGTAGTCACTAGTTAGCCATGGTAGATCATTCCAGCACTTTAAATCTTTGTTTATTGATAGATTTGTCTATTTTACTCTGCATTTCATGGTTAGATGGCATCAGCCTAAGTAATCCTTAATGCTCAAAAGCTTGAAAATCTTTGGTGTGCTTGTGCTTGTGCAACAGTCTTAGCACAGATCTCCTCTTGGTGGCTCAGGCAATGAAGAGGTCCAGTAAAGTCGATCATTTCAAAATTGCATCATATCTTCTTTACAAGCTCATGGTATCACACTGTCACTGGCTATGTCATTTGTCATTTAGTTTTTAGTATTGCTTATTGGCTATGGACCTCATGGTTCTATACTTCTATTATTGTAATGTTGATTCTTTTTCCTATTTTTTGAGAGATACATATTTACAAAATTTTAATTTAAATACATGTGGTTCGATCGATAACTCACCAGTCCGACCACCAGGTTAGTGACCCAAGACCTCGACTGGGTCACTGGCCAGTCCGGGTTTCATAACACAACGTAAGACTATGTGTGGTTGTTAGTGTGTGTGGTCATAGGAGTGTGTAGTCTTTAGTTAGCGCAGTGTGTGTAGGTCGTAGATGATGATGCTGGTAAAACCGAATCATAGACCAAGTTGTGTTGACCGTGGAGAAATTCCAGGAACGCACAACGCAAAGGGAAGCGCGCAAAGTTACTTGCTCGCATGGAGTTAGTTGTAGCTATTTAAGCACTTCAAACGAATGAAATAAATGAGCCATTTGCAGTGAGTCTCTTGAGAGGGATAGAAAATATACGTGAGAGTGAGAAATCTTGAGAGATTTCCAGCAGGGATTCTGTCGGACCCAGATTTTACAATCCGGAATCTACTGTGTTTAATTGCACTATTCCCTGGATCAGTAGATAGTGCACACAGTTACAGTCCTGAATATCAAAGTACATATCATGCGGAAACGTAATTAAAATAATAAACTTACACATGGGCCGATTAGGCCGAAATCAATAAATTGCAGCAGCGGAAGAACGAAGCACACAGGTGGGACCTTCAGGACATGCCCACAGGCAGCCAACTGGAGGTTCGCGGCCTAGTTCTCGACATCTTCATCTTCTTTGCCATCATGATTCAAAAGTATTGTTGAAGCGCAGTGATCTGATTCCTGCTCCTGAATTTGTCGCAAAAGCGAGCATGAGCACTCCGACCCCGTGCTCAGCAAGCCAATACACAGAATGCAGTATATAACATGTATGGCTGATCAAAGGATGGCTTAGGTTTGTTTCATTTTTGCGAAGAGTGCTTTTGAATACAATTATATAAAAATCCTCAAGACCTAGCAATTTGAACACAAGTATATATCATGAATGCAACATTACTAGTGATTCAGATTCCATCCACCTTTACATGGCATCCGCACCATATAACAATTCTTCAGCGTTATAGCCGCTTAACTTACCACTGGGACGACACCCAGGACAATTCCAAATCAGGGCAGTCCATCGCCCTTTCACTTTTCCATTCCCAGTTTTCAATATTTTATAAACAGAACTATATCTGGTTAAGTTCCCATGTCTGCCCTTGACCGTGGGCACGGCTATTCGAATAGTTTTGACTCTGTAGAGTTTGTACACTTTCACCACAAGAGACAATCAACTCATTGCCCCACACGATTCCTTAGTCATGTGGTTGAGCAGACCATCACAGGGACTTTTCAAAGTATCTAAGCTCTTTTCTCATCTCACAATTATGGGAAACTGCCCACTTGCGGTGGGTCCCATCTGTGCGCGGGATGTTTCTCACTGCTACTAGCGTACGGGCCCCACTTCCCTCTGCGCTAGCACGACTGGGAAACTTCACCCTACACTGGTGTCCCTTCAGGCCCCCTTGCCATAGCATAGCCCCTTCAACCCCCTACCAGTGAGATGATTCCAGAACTTCGATAAATCTACTTAGCCAAGTCGTAATTTACGGACTTATGGTTGCACTGTTTTACAAGGGAGTTCATGACAAGATTCGGTCCTTAGTGGTATCTGGGCGGTCTACCACTAACCCACTGTTGATCCATCACTAACTCAAAATTTTGTGCTTCCACTGCACCACACTGTGCATCTACTGCACCACATTCACATTACACATACACACCCTCGAACCAATCCGCCCAGACATTAAAGCAAGTTGGGAATTTTGGGGACATAAAATAATACTACCAAAATATGCCAGTCATTTCCACTATGACTGCCCAACCAGTTTTCCTGATTAAAAGTGATAATGATGTTCGGGGGTATTTCTACGCCCCAGGTGTACTTATGCAGTACTGAGCGTAGCATATCATTAGGGACTTATTTTTGAAATGCTATTATTATAGTTTTACTAGGGCGACAAGGTTCATACATCCAAACATTTCAACAGAGGGTGTAATATCATTCAAGGTAATAGTGGCATATAACTAAAATATCAAATTTAGCATGTATTTGTATATAAATAACAGCATGCAATCTTGCTAATTTAAAGCAAAGTAATTTGCATGAAATATAGGTCCAACATGATCAAAGTATTGACTCGCCTGGCGCGGTTTACGCGGTCTTGAGCTCACACAATGCTTTCTCTTGAGCTTCGGATGTTTTCTTCACTTCGCTCTTGATATCACTTGATCCGTGGAATCTTCGGACTTCAGTTTCTAATTACGCGACAAACGACTGAATCCAAAATGAAAGCAAATAACTCAAAAGATCCAAATAAATCCAAACACTTTAAATACCCGATTTAATTTAAATTAGACATTTATTACGATTTGAGAATAGAAAGATGATTCAGGTTAGTGTGTCGTAAGCATAGCGGTAGCTGGATTTGAGCGGAAGGACGAGTTGTCTGAATGCTTTACCGTGAGGGAAAATTTTAGAAATACGAGGGATCGAAAGTGAAGATGTACCTACAGGAATTATCTGCTTTTGGAAAAAGGAAGGTGGACATACATAGCCGATTGAGGAGAAGCGAGGTTTGACCTTTTTATTATTAAATTTCGTTTATTATTTTTGTATTTTTCAAGAAAGTTCCATGAGTCGGGTTAGACCTATAGTCTGGTGTAGGAGTTTAGGGCACTAATTTTATCTCTAGTGTATGCATTCCTTGCAACTCAGGTTATGGCAAGGCAAACTGGACTATTGGATGAGATCTGTACTTATTCTATAAATCTTGAAGGTATTATATCACTTGAATATCTTAATTAAGTTTTTATAATAGTCTCTGATATAGGCTTTTATTTATTACTAATCTATAGTTTATTTACACGAGTCCCGACTTGCTGTATATAGATAATTACGCTCCATATAAATATGTACTAAAGCTAGTGTAAGACTTAATTGACGGCGCTACTGTTATGTTGCTCATACTTTAGCTATTATTATGCTTTATTTTCAATTTTTAGTTTAAACTTAGCAATCTGAATCAGGTTTGTTATGTATCATTTTATGTAACTTCTATTACTTGTGGTTATTGATGAAGTGTTTATTTTGGAATGTTTATATATACTAGCTAGGTCATTTTAATGCCCGATGTCCTAGTGCTGTTACATTTTAGTAACTATATATTAAGACGACCTTTTAAAGATATAGAGATGACAGTCATACTTTAGATGGTTAACTTTTACATCCCTATACTACTCGAACCTGCTACACATGATTACATTTTGTTACTGCTACTAAATCAAAACTACGATCTAAGATTTCAGGGTCGGCAATATGTTAATGTTAGAGTTTATATTTTGTAATCAATTCTTATTCCCAATACTATTTGTCACTTATGATTTATCATGTGCCTCTTTTATTATATTTGGAAGTTTCTAATTTTAAGCAAGAAAGTTAAATCTTAGTTGGCACTTATTTGAGATTACACCTTTAGCAATTTACCAATTTTTATAAACTCTTAATTAACTCTTCCCATTATCCTTTGTCATAAGATTGACTAGACTTGATTTTCCTTCGTTTATACATATATATTTATTTTTACAAGAATTTTTTTTAATCCATTTCATGTATTAGATTTTGACAATCTTTATTAAATTTTGGGCATATAATCAATTCCATCTTTTTCATTATAATTTTATACTTAATTTCTTATTCTTACTTTCCATTATAAATTTACAAGTAATGCCTTATTTATACTCTCATGCATAATGTGTCTTTACCTACCATTGAACCAACTTAAAATTTCAACTTCATTTCATAATAATTTTAGTTTAATCTCACCCTATAATTACATGCCCATTTTTATTTGCAAATTATATTTCATTACCTAGTTCAAATGAGAAAACTTTAGATATACATTTCCAGTTTCTTAAGGGTGGAATGGGAGAACACACTCATGACTTCCAAGTGGGCCCACCTGTCATACACATACACAGAGAGGAGGAGCTGGTCGGCTGTGCTGAGCACCGAGCGGGGCAGGCAGTAGAACAGGGGAGTGGGAGTGGCGGCGGAGCCGTGCGGCGTCGCCGGTGAGGAGCGGCCGGGGAGGCGCCGGCGATCAGCGAAATGGTTTGCTCCGGCGACAAGAAGGCTCCGGGAGGTGGGTGCTTCGGCCGGAGCGGCGCCAAGCAGGCGAGCGGTGGCTCAGGCGGCCGACGGTGTGGAGGAAGTGGGCGCCGGCAACCGGACGAGAGGGGGAAAGAATGGAGATGCGCGTAAGCATGGGGGAGGCACGGGGAGCTCACCAGAATGCTTGAAGCGGTCGGAGGGAGGCCGAGGCGGCCTGGCACCGTGCACGGGCGGCGGTGCGGCCGGGTCGCCGTGGCGGGGAGGCTTGGGCTGCGGAGGGCGGCGGTCGACCACGGGGGTGGCTTCCACGGCTGATGGAGGAGCTCCCAGCACCGGGAATTGAATCGGGGCTCGGCGAATCGGCGGGGAGCTCGGGCACCGGAGTTTGGGAAGATGGAGGGGGCCGGCAGCGATTGAGGCACTTCGGCTCAATTGGTTGCAAGGGAGGGGAGGAGGGAGTAGTGCGGCGCTGTCAGGACGCCCAGGTGAGGCTTTTATAGCCGGTAGAGGTGGACGCGCGGCGGGGCAGCGTCGGTCTTCCGCTGTGCACGCTGGCAGGGGGGGAAGAACTCAATCTCTCCGAGATTTTGTGGGGGAGAGAGGATGGGTGGTGCTTTGAACTTGCCCGCGGGGTGTGAGAGAGAGGGGGAAGGATCGGCTGCGGCAGAGCGCGAGAGAGAGCTGGCGCTAGGGGCGCGGCCGCGTGGAGAAGAAGGCGACGGGGAGAAGGAGATGACGCGGCTGGCATTCGGGACCCACTCGCAGAGGGAGAGGCACGGGCGGGGAAGCGGAGACGCGGGGTGGAGCGGCGCGGCTGTAGCTGTGGCGCGGCCGGAGTGCTGGCGCGTCAGGAGAATAGGGGAGGGGCGGAGACGAAGAGAGGAGGAGGCAGGCGCTGCGCCGGCAGAGAGCGAGCGAGGGTTGGGTCGGCATGCGCAGGAGCTGGGCCGGGGTGATGGCCGGCCCGGCTGCATGATTTTTTTTCTTTTAATTTTATTTTGCTTTTTCATTTGAACATGTACATGTATGTACATAGGTATATGCAGGTATATATATGCACATATACGTTTATTTTATTTATTTATTGATTTGCTCATTAATTATATATATATATATGTATGTATATTTTTATGTACAATTTCTTATATTGCTAAACTCTTCCTTGCATAATTTGTATATGCACATATATGTGTATATATATACATGCATATGCGTTTGTATTTTTATTCATCCAATTCTTATTGCTATTTATATCATTATTTCCAAAACGAGACTTTATATTTTAACTCAAGTTTCTCTCTTCTTATACTGGATCATCTTTTCAGATTCGCATTTTAAATCTCGATTCTTTATTAGTTAAATATGTTTCCTTTAACCTTTGGAACCTTCACCAAATTTTTCAGAAAATCCCATAAACTCCAAATTCAATTTAAAAATACACTGCAAAAATAATTCAAAAGCTTTAAATTTTTAAATTCAAATTTTCAGGATGTTACAGATTCGCGGGCTGCAGGGCATGGGTGTGTGTAGGCAGGCGGAGGCTAGCATGAGTGCGGAGCAAAGGAGAGGCGTGGGGCTAAGCCACGTCGACGCAGTGCATATGGCCAGAGTGCGGAATCGATGGGCATGGCATCCAAATGATGGGCTGGACATCCAAAACAATGAGCTTGTATAGCCATGGTTTCTTTGCATACTAGCGCATGGGTTGGCTCAGCAAAGCGGGGCATAGCCTATGGAATTCGCATGGAGACATGACGAGGCGAGAGCACAGGGTATGGGCTATCAGCAGAGTGGAGAAATGATAGGTGTGGTATCAAAACAACAAGCATGGTGTCAAAAACTGGCAGCATGTGCTCATGGTTTCTCAGACTACTTGCTGGAGGTGGAAGAAAGGTACTACAAGTGGCCCCCATATGGAAGTGGAAGGAGGCTGAGAGAGAGAAAAGACAGAAGGGCTTTGGCAAAATTAGAAATTGGTTTCAAGTTTTTGAATTTGTAATTTCAATATTTACATTTGAATTTAAATTCAAATTCAAGTTCTTGGTTCAAACATTGAATATGAATTGTAATTATTGTCTTGCTCTTTAAATTCATAGTTAAGTAGATTTTCGAATATGGGTTTTTAGTTCGAATTTCAAGTATGAAATATGATCAACTTAAACTAGATTCATTTGGTTCTTGCCTCATAACTTTTATTTCTATTTAATAGTTATTTAGCAAAGCAAAAGTAAAGATCCAGGAAATTTTAAATAACACTGAAAGAAGAATAAAAAGATTTAGAAATTATCTCCTATTTTTACTTTTCTATTTGCTTTGATCCTTGATCCTCGATTTTTATTATTGCCATTGAATTTGTTTGGAAGGAAACCAAATCGACAAACCAGGGAAAATCGAGTAACACCGAAAATCAATAAAAGGCTTTAAATTTTTCATAATTTTGTCAATTCCCAAATCAAGAATTCTCAGATAAATGTCGAAATTTTGAATAACACTGAAATGAAATAAAAAGATTTATTTCCATCATTCCAAAATTTGGGATGTTACACTATTGTCCTTCTCTTCTGTCTCCCAGGTACGGCTTAAATAGCTCCGAAGAGACATTTTGCACGAATAGAAGCCTTGTCAATTTCTTTCATCCGCATGTGTAAGTGGTTGTTGGAGGTGAAGAGGCCTGAAAATAACCATCGATCAGTTGTTATTAGTAAGGGAGAGCCTTAGAAAATAATTGTAGGGCGGTTGTTGTCAGAGACATTAGACCGAACATAGAGCGGTCGAGGGAATAAGAGTACACATGATCTACTCCTTAACCACATAAGACATCGCCACAAGAGAGACCCAAATGTCAGGTTATAAAGCTTCCAAGTAGTACCTGGTCAGATAAATAAACAGTGATTCTTCGATCAAGGGGTACTCAGGATTTGTTATAGCATAAGTTATTATAACACTAGTCTAAAGGCTTTGATTACGTACTAAAGTAGCTTTTAATGAATTATTTAATTCTCATTGTGATCTATAATCTCTTGTTCGTATAATTTTTTTAATTTATGTAGTAAAAAATTTAATTTATGTTAGCTTATCCTACCTAAGCAACCATCTCAAGATGGAGAACATAAAGCCGCTGAACAGCCAGCATATGCGCGAGGGTTGCAACGACGTGACATTATCTCACGTAACGATTAGTGCGCCCGGTGACAGTGCAAACACCGGCGGCATCTACATTACTCGTAGCGGCGACGTTCGCGTCATGCACAGCACGCTTCTGACATCACCTGTTGTCCGGCCGTCGAATCGGCCCCTCTTTTCGACTTATAACTTATTTAAATAAATAAATAAAACAATTTATTATTATTTTTAAAACAGTTATCGAAATAGTATTTTAAAGTAATTTATCGGCATTTAGTTCGTTCACATAAATACTTATGTTAGAACTAAAAATTATCTACCGCAGCATATAAAAAAAACCATCCATTAATCCGAAAGTTTCGACCGTCACCATTTACAAGGCGCATCTGTCTGGAACGACAAGCGGAGCGCGGATTATTACATTTGGGGATCAACGTGAAGAACCCGATAATCATTGACCAAAATTACTGCACCAACGCGGATCCGCTGAACCCTCAGCCAAGCAAGGAGCAAAAATCTGCTGTGGAGGTGAGCCAAGTGCATTTCAAAGACACGAGGGACAAGCGCAACCAAGGATGCCATTAAGCTAGACTGCAGTTGCACGGTCCCGTGCCACGATATTACTTTCCAAGACGTCAAGCTTACCTTGAATGGTAGTGGAAAAATAGGCGGCGGCAAGCGTATGCCGCGATGCGAAGTTCAGCAAGTCGGTTAACGTTTTTCCGGGGTTGTGCGAGTCTTAACGATTGAAGATGAGCTTGCAATCTACAAGAAGTTGGGCATATTTGTTGGGCTGGTTTGTGGCGTTGTTTCAGTCCGTTGTACCTGTTTGATCCATTTTTATATCCTCTCAGATTGTAAATCAAATCTATGGAGGCAAGTTTTAGGTGTGATCTGTACAGATCATTTGTGTAAGGCTTACGAGTTAGATATTAGTTTGCTCCAAATTTAAGTTTGATATAAGTCGAAGAAAACCGGAAGAAGGATTTCAGCTCACGAAAACTAACAGGCACATGATCAATTATTGTCTGCATTCATATGGTCGGAACTGTACAAATCTGCTCTTCTTCTCTTCAAACCCTTCAAAATATTTCTGCAAAAGGTGTGTCTCGCGTGATTCAGTTCAAGCTTTTTCAAATATTTTCTGCATGTCTACAGCTCGCTCGTAAGATTATAGATCATTCGGAAATAACTGTCTTTGCTTAGATCCACACTAGTATTTTTAAGCCTGTTCCCCGGCAAGAAAAATTGAGATGGATTTGCTTGCGGCAGACTGAATGAGGGAAAAACATATCAGATCCGACAAAAATTCAAACCCAAAAAAAATTAAATTTATCTAGTTTTCATCAAATATAAAGGAAATTTTCAACTTTTCTTTTACATGTGAAAAAAAATTAAATTTCTATTTAAAATTTCCATCCGCAAAAATCCAAAAATCCAATTACTGCTCGGTTACCAATTCTATCACTATCCTCCAAAAAAATTTGCAAACCATAGCGTTTTCCCTGGACTGAATTCACAATCTAAAAACGCGGACAATGTTGTGAAGCAGACCAATCCTCCAAACAGAAAACTTGCAACAAAACGTGATACCCGATTGCTATCGCCATTCATCATAAGTTGATGTGCCGTCGAACCAAAAGCAGGGGATAGATTTCAGCATGAGCAAATACAGGCACTATGGCATGTTGTATGAGTTCGTATGGCAAACATGAGAAGAGAACATCTAAACAATCTTGAGTGCGTAAATTAAGGTTCAATAATTCAAAATTTCCATTTGCCAAGTCGCGCAAAAAAGATAAGTTATCTGCCGAAGGCAAACTTCTTTTTCAACACTTTACTCCCAACATGTCTAAGCTTCTAGCTTCTCAGCAGGTTCCTCGATCATGAGCGCCTTTGTTGGCTTAGCCAAGAGGTCAGTGAACTCCTGGAACGGGGCCTTGGCAAACTTTGTCTCCCTCCAGAAGTCTGGAGTCAGGAAGCCATAAGTCTTCATAAGACAATCGAAGGTGGCCTGCAAACAACACAAAAATCAAGGTTCATAACTTCATAAGTGTGTCTAACATTCTTAGCAAGAAGGCTAACATTCCTAGCAAGACTCAGAGGTGATGTTTTCAAAAGTAATATATTCCATTCAGGTTCACCATCTTGGAAGCTTGACATGTAAATGAAAAATTCATAATGTTGACAAGGCCAGTATTGCTACAAGTATCCAACACATGTTTAATGAACTGTAAATACCACATGAAGGAACCATGACAATGACTGCAGGTCAGGGTTAAAATTTTCGGCGAAATTTCTGAGTCATTTCGTTCCTTTCGCTACCCAACGAAAAAATTCAATTCGGTCAAATTATTTCGTTTTAATTTGAATTATGAAAGGTTAAAACACCTAGAAATCCTTCAACTAGGCAAATAAAACCTTTTAGCCCAATGGCCAGTCCCTTCACATGTGCGCAGGAGGTCTAGGGATCGAATCCCACCTCTTCTACCAATTTTTCGGTATTTTCTCTCTGACATATGGGTCCCACATATTCCTAACAACAAAAAATAAAAAATTATGCAGTCGTGAAACAAACCCAAGACCTACTGCTCGAAGACAAAGGCTCATCCCACCAGACCAGGGCACCATGTGTGTGAAAGAAGCACTTTACATTCCTTTTATCGTTACGTTTAAAGTTTAAAATTCAAATTTGATTCGAACTGTTTAACACTTTCATTACCCTCTTGAAATAAATTGCAAAACGAAACGAAATAGTTTTCCCAGCTGCAGGTAGACAAAGAAAATTGGCCAAAAACCTTGAAAACTTATAGCAAAAAAGCTCATTGGTTTGTGTCTATAGTCAAGATTCTTCAAAACATACTAGTATAACAATCAGCTCATGATTTTTACAACATGTCCATTATAAACCATCTTTGTATTGACACGGGACATCCATTATAAACCACTGTAAACAACACAGGATTTACTAGTGCAAATTCTTACAGAAGATATAAACTCAAGTATCAGGATCAGACACAGGAAAACTGACAAGCCCACCTCATGACTCAGAAACAGCATCGTCAGTTGCACGATTATACAGGTCAAATGACTATGCCTAATAGAAAGACCTTGCAATATGATACAGGGCCACCATGTATAACACAGATAAACTCGCCTACATACAAACAGACTCACTGGTACATCACATAAATTCTAAATCCATCTAACTGTATACAACACTAGAACATAAATTTCGACACTATCTAGACACACAATTCCTCAAGTCACAATCATTTCACAGTTAGATTAAACAATCAGTGAATAACCACAAGAGTAGAAGATTTGCTTTAAGCAATCAGCGCATAATCACAAGACTAGGGCATAAATATAACTATTCACATCTATCTGGATGTAGTAATGTCCCAAGTCACAATCATTTCACAGTTTGAATTATCAATCAGGGTATAGACAAGAGTGGAGGAAGATTAGTTATTACCTTGACAAAGTTGCCGAGGGTCTTGGTGGAGCCGCGCGATGAGGTGAAGACGTCCTCAATGCCGGCGAACTGGAGCACCTTCTTGGGCACGCGCGCGGCCACGATACCAGACCCCCTGGGCGCCGGCACCATGCGCACCGTGACCGACCCGCACTTGCCCGTCACTTTGCACGGCACGGTGTGCGGCTTGCCGATCTTGTTCCCCCAGTAGCCCCGCCTGACCGGCACGACGGACAGCTTGGCGAGGATGATGGCGCCGCGGATGGCAGTGGCCACCTCCTTGGCGCACTTAACCCCGAGCCCGACGTGGCCGTCGCCGTCGCCAACGACGACGAAGGCCTTGAAGCGCGTGCGCTGGCCGGCCCGCGTCTGCTTCTGCACCGGCGTGATCTTCATAACCTCGTCCTTGAGCCCCGGCACGAGCTGCTCCACGATCTGGTGCTCCTTGACGGGGAGCGAGTGGAGGTAGATCTCCTCCATCTTCTTGATCCTGCCCTCCTTCACAAGGCGACCGAGCTTGGTCACCGGCACCCACTTCTCCTCCTCCTGGCGGGCGCCGCCACGCCTCCCGCCGCGCCGGCCACCGCGGTCACCGCGCCGGCCGCCGCGGTCGCCGCGCCCGAACCCGCGGCCGAACCCGCCGCGCTCGCCTCCGCGCTCCGCCATGGTGGGGTTGTTGGGGCTAGGGTTCTGGGGATGGTGGTGGTGGTGCAGAGCTCGGATCGCCGGGGTGCCGGATTGCGGCGGCGCGAGGGATGGGAGAGCGGAGACGGAGAGGGTGGCGGCACTATATATAGGGTAGCCGGGGCGACGATGGGATTAGGGTTGTCGCAGTGGAGGAGTTGGGCTGCGCTGTGGGCCTGATTTGATCTGCTGGTGGACCCAGAATGGAGTACCGAGTTATGTTGGCCCATTAGTTGATAGGACTCGAGCCATCGATGCTCTACAATTGTTTCAAAGAGATAGGTCGAAACCAATCATCCCACTGCATACTACAAGCCTACATAGGATCCAAGTCACAAGTCCATCTTTTTCTTTACCTTTAAACTAGTTACATATCCGTACGTTGCAACGAAAAATAAGTACCATACAGATATCATATCTTTGATAACCATAATCTAATCATTGGTGTCGCAAGGGAAAGTAAAATCAGTTTCAATCATGCTGCTTTTAGCATGTTTGGCTAATGCACCAAATTTCCTTGATTGATGAGAACTTTGCTCTAGGTTTATGTCAAACTTGCTTTTCCAGTTATCAAATAGTTCATAGGATTATAGCTTTGGAATTTACAGGAGTGGAATGTAAACATGAGGACATAAGATAGTTGATTCACAATGTGAATTTTGAAATGCACAGAATAACTCGTCGTAGAAACTCAAATGAAATGCTTAGAAAAGTCAACAGCTAAAGCAAAATCTTACAGATCCAACTACTGGGTAGTCATGTTTTTCGGCAAACTCACACATATGATACATACTATCAAATGTGATCTCAATCAAACTAAACATTGAACATTAATTTTATCTTACGTCATCATGTATCAAGCAAAGTATACATGTTCACACTCGTAAATAAAACAAATTAGAGCATACAACGGAACACTAAACTTTACATAAATAACAATATTTCTCTTTAACACATATAGCAAA
The DNA here is from genome assembly GCA_017311315.1 of Dendrocalamus latiflorus. Classification (NCBI taxonomy): domain Eukaryota; kingdom Viridiplantae; phylum Streptophyta; class Magnoliopsida; order Poales; family Poaceae; genus Dendrocalamus; species Dendrocalamus latiflorus. Next base: position 7,990,778 of record CM029630.1, on the reverse strand, counting down.
TCAACCATTAAAAGATGGTGATACATACACATACACAAGCATCACATATATCTACAAGCATCACATTAGTGAAGCATAATAGAACAAGCACCACATACGACAACTATGTACAAAAATGGTAGTAAACAATATTTTCCATAGTATACTTAATTCATAAATAACTATCAGACCATCTTGGAGAATAACAAAAGACAACTATGTATAAAAATGGTCGTAAGTCGGAAGCTGTCGACTATCGCACGTGATCGTAGGTCAGGAGTGGGTGACCATCGCTATTCGTCGTAAGTATTCAGCGGTCGACCATCGATCGTGGCCCTAAATCGGGAGCTTTCAATAGGACTCATGGTCATACATCGGAAGACCTCGACCACACCTCGTGATCGTAAGTCAGAAGCTATCGAGGACACCTCATGGTCATAAGTCGAAACACCTCGACCAACGCTCATGGTCGTAAGTCAGAAGACATCGACCACACCTCATGGTCGTAAGTCGGAAGCCATCGATCAAACCTCGTGGTCGTTAATCGAAAGCCATCGATCACACCTTGTGGTCGTAAATCAGAAGCCGCCGACCATCACTCATGATCGTAGGTCGGGAGTGGTCGACCATCGCTAGTGGTTGTATATTGCAGCGGTCGACCATCGATTGTGGTCCTAAATCAGGAGCCTTCGACCAGGGCTCGTGGTTGTAAGTTGGAAGATATCGAGGACACTTCCTGGCCGGAAGTCAGAAGACATTGACCACACCTGGTGGTCGTATGTCAGAAGCCATCAATTACACCTTGTGGTCGTACATCAGAATACATCGACCATAGCTTATGATCGTAAGTCGGAAGCCCTCGATCACACCTCGTGGTCGTTAGTCGGAATACATCAACCATCGCTTGTGGTCGTAAGTCAGAAGACATCGACCACACCTCGTGGTCATAAGTCAGAAGTTGTCAATCGCACCTTGTGGTCGTAAGGTGGAAGTCATCAATCACACCTCGTGGTCGTAAGTCAGAAGCCATCGACCATTGCATGTGATCGTAGGTTGGGAGCGAGCGACCATCGCTAGTCATCGTAAGTATTCAGCGGTCGACCATCGATCATGGTCGTACGTCCGCAGACATCGACCACACCTCATGGCGTAGGTCGGGAGCTCTCGAGCACACCTCGTCCTTGTATGTCAGAAGCCATTGAGGACACCTCGTGGTCGTACATCAGAAGCCCTTGAGCACACCTCGTGGTCATAAGTCAGAAGCCATCGAGGACACCTCGTGGTCGTATGTCAGAATACATTGACCATCGCTCGTGGTCGTAAGTCAGAATACATCGACCATCACTCATGATCGTAAGTCGGAAGCCCTCGACCACATCTCATAGTTTTAAGTTGGAATACATCGACCATCGCTCGTGGTAAAAAGTTGAAAGACATCAATAACACCTCGTGGTCGTAAGTCGAAAGCCGTCGACTATCGCGCACGATCGTAGGTCGGGAGCGGGCGACCATCCCTGGTGGTCGTAAGTAGGCAACAGTCGACCATCGATCGTGATCGTAAGTCAGAAGACCTTGACCACACCTCGGGGTTGTAGGTCGGGAGGCATTGACCACACCTCATCGTCGTACGTCAAAAGACATCGAGGACACCTTGTGGTCGTACATCGGCAGACATCGACCACACCTCATGGTCGTAAGTCAGAATCCATCAACTACACATCATGGTTGTAAGTCGGAAGCCCTCGACCACACCTCATGGCCGTATGTCGGCATGCATTGACCACACCTTGTGGTCGTAAGTCGGAAGCCATCGACCACACATCGTGGTCGTAAGCCGAAAGCCCTCGACCACACCTCATGGTTGTAAGTCGTAGATCGGGAGCGGTCGACCATCGCTTGTGGTCGTACGTTGGGAGCAGTCGACCATCGATCGTGGTCCAAAATCGGGAGCCTTCGACCAGGGCTCGTGGTCATAAGTCGAAAGGCATCGAAGACCTCATGGTCATAACTCAGAAGACATCGACCACACCTCGTGGTCGTAAGTCGGAAGAGTCGACCATCTCACGTGATCGTAGATCGGGAGCCTCGACCATCGCGCGTGATCGTTGGTCGAGATCCGTTGACTATAACCGCTACGACCACAGCCACGGGTGCTATGATTATGACCATAACCGCTACGACCATGGCCACGTGCACTACGACTACATGACCGCTACGACAATGGACACGTATCAAGGGACACCTATACTGACTCTTACGCACATATGCTTACAGAATCTTACATACTTTGGCTCGTAAGATCGAGTCTTTATTTAGGATACATATATAATTATACACACACATATGCTTACAGACTTACATAGTCTGACTCGTAAGATCGAGTCTTTATTTTGGATACATAGATACATACATAATTATACAAGACACACAAATACTTACTGACTCTTACATATTCTCACTTGTAAGAGTCAGATACTACTTATGTGCACTACATCATGGAGTGATAGTGAAGGGACTTTGATGGAACTACGACCATGGCCACGGGCGCTACTACTACGACCATGATTTCTACGACCACGACTACTCCTAGTCGTAACGACTACACACAAACTACAGTCACTCCGACAACACACACCGGTCGTAATGACTTAACACACACTGGTCGTAGCGACTGCACACATAAACTGGTCTAACGACCACGACACATCAACTCGAAGCTTCGACCACATTGCATCTAATCAACTCAAAGTTTTGACCACGGCTCATCATCTCGATGCTTCGACCACGGCTTCTCACTTACTCGGAGTGTTCGACTGCGACTACCTCAGCTTCGACTGCTGCTACAACCATGGCTTTAGGGATTGCTTCGACCACGCCTTCGAGTGTGGTTTTGACTATGGCTTTGGGGACTGCTTCGACCACACCTTCGAGTGTGGCTTCGATCACTTACAAATCATCAAGATTAACAAAACTCTCACCTTGCAAACACATAGAACACAAAGGAATCATCAACACCGTCGTAGCAAAGTTGCAAGGCATATGCATCAAGTAGCTAGCTGATCGAGAGAGGAAATATCCGTGGGTCTCTCCAAGCAGAGCGATGACCAGCTTGGGAGACCAAAATTGCCAGACAGTGTGGCAGGGGGAGAGCCACGTGGATGGGTGTAGGAAGAGGAAGCCGCCGCCACTGCGCGGCACCGAGCAATGGCAGCAACAGGGGTGGGTGCGGCAAGGGGAGGAGAACTGTGGCGGTGCAGCGCCATGGGGGGTGGGGCAAGGAGGGAGCAAGGGGTAGCCATCGGATCCAATGGCCGCCGTCTACGAGCACTGACATGCGTCATATTTGCATATGTTTACATGTCATTTTACCCCATTATTTTTCGCATTTTGAGATCATTTATCATCATTTACACGTTTTTCTATAATTAATTGCTCGAATTGGATCATTTTACATTTTTTGCAATTTTCCACAGGCCGGCGCGATCTAGGCGCATAAACGACAAATCTGGACTGCTCCGTACAAATGTGCGCGTTGTCACGGACGCGTAGGATCAAACCGCGCTGAAAACGGAGTTTCCAAGGGCCAGAAAAGAAGAAATGAAATGGGAGATGGACTGATTTGTAAACCCTAGATATTAGGAGGACTAAACTGCAAAGTGCCAAAACCCCATCTCCTCAATAGCCGCCGCCGCTGCCTGGGAAGCTCAGAGCCTGGCTTCCCTTCTGTCCTTGGTCCCCCTTTGCTCCTCTCTTCTCCCCCCATTCGTCTCTATCTCCGGCCGCCGGCGAGCCGCTTCTTCGCCGCCCCTAGTCCCGCCTCCATTCTCCACCTACTCCACCCGCTGCTCCCCCCATTCGGCCGTCTCCCTTCTCCACTGCCGCAGCCCCTTCACCCCGCCGTCTCCCTTCTCCACTGCACCCCGCGCGCTGCCTAACCTCGCTGGCCGCCTCCACTTGCTCCTCCATCCGAGCTGCCTCCCTTCTCCATTCACCGGCGCCGCCCCCCTCTCTCTACTCTCCAGCGCCGCCATCCCTCTCCTCATCAGCGCCACACAGCACCACCGCGCCTCCTCCCTTCATCGCCTCCCTTTTCCGGTTCGCCACCGCGTCTCCCATCTTCGGCCGCATCCTCCTCTACTGCTCCTCCTCCCGTGCGCCTCCGCCGTTCTTCTCCACCGCGCCTCCTCCACCGCCTCTTCCTCTGCCGCTCCTTCTCCCCACACAAGCGCCGCCACTTCCCTTCTCCTCATTGCCACCGTTTCTTCCTCCCTGCCGTGCCACCCCTTCTCCTTACCCTTCACCGCCGCCATCTCCTTCCCCACTGCTCTTCCGCCGCACCCCTACTCTCACCGGTGTGCCCCCTACCTCTCTCTCCAGCGCCGCCTCTCCCTTTCCATTTCTGCCACCGGCCGCCTGTGTGCCCTTCTTCATCGACTTCGGCCGGCACCTCACAGCGACGCTATCCTCTGCGACCCCCTCACCGACGGCTTCATCAGTTCCCTCCGATCACCGTCTTCCGCCGACGGCCATCGCCACCTCTTCCGATAGCGATCTCTCCTCTGCTACTCCACGGCGCCGACGACATCACCACCTCTTCGGCTTCTTCCTCATCGGCCTCCCGTCTGCTTCTTCAACCCCTCCTCGGTGGTCTAATCTCCTCCCCCTTTATTTCTTCATTTTCTTTTCATTACTGTCGCACTGTTAATTGACAATTACCATTTGCAATGTGTTGATGAATTGGGGATTATCATCTGTGATCTGTGATGCATGTGTTCAGTGGAATGTTTATCTGAGAACTGTGATTGTGCATGTATTCACTGAGATGGTATTATGCCCAGTTCAGTTATTGTGATATTTGTTAGGAGATAATTGTGCAATCTGTATTTTGTTAGTAGTTCAGTAGTGTTTACAGCAGTGCTAATTGTGATATGTGTTGTTAGAGATTGTAATGTTTAGCTCTGTTAGAGGTTTTAAGTGTTAGTTGTCCGTGTTAGTATATGTGTTTGTGTTGCACGAATTAGTTAGCCGGCGACCGTCTCCGTTCCCCTCCTTGTGCTGTCTCAACCTCCCTTTGCTTCTAAACCCTCCCCCTTTGCTTCTCTCAGCGGTCGTTCGATCGTTAAGTCGTGCGAGCGTTCGTATGCTGTGTTTTGTTCGTGTGCCGTCGTCGTCTAGTTAGCCGTCGACCGTATTTCCCCCTCGTTCCCTCTCAACTCTCTCTTTGCTTCTAAACTCCCCTAGTGCTTCTCGTCTTCCTCCTGCTGTCTTGCGGTCGGTAGCTAGTTAGGGTGTCGGTAGGCAGTCTTGTGTTCGTTCGTGTAGTCGTTAGTGTCGTTTGTGCGTCGTTCGTTTAGTCTTGTCGTGTCGTTCGTTCTTGTGCGTCGTTGTCGTTCTTTTAGTTAGTTGTCATTTTGTTCGTTCGATCGTACGACTTCAATTCGTACGGTCGTTCTTTCCGTTGTTATTGGTTTGTTTGGTAGTTCGTTAGTTCGTTCGATCGTTTTAGTCGTTTTAGTTTAGTTTTCTCCCCCGTTTCGTTTGACCTAGCTTTAGCCGAGCACCGGTAGCCTCAGTCTAGTCCCTGTGGAGAACACGACACTCGCCGCTATTTCAGTGGCAACCCGTGCACTTGCGGGTGTGCTATTTTCGCACGATCAAGCATTTTGGCGCCGTTGCCGGGGAATAGCTTAGAGCGACAGTGTTAGGCTATAGACTAGGTCGTTGTTTGTTTTCTTTAGCTTGTTTTGTGTTTGTGTTGACTTGTATTTCTTTTCGTTATTGTTTATATTTGTGATATCTCGCTAACCCCTAACCCTTTCCCTAGTTCTCTCTTTTGCGCGATTTTCGTATCCATTCTCGCAGGTTGATTGATATTGGTACTTATTGAGGCTATGGCTTATTATTCTGATTCTCTTGGTTTTATGAGCACCCCTACTTATGATACTCTTCAAGAACAGGTAAATCTATTGTCTCGTCAGTTAGAGCGCTTTGCTTTAGAGCGAGGAGTTGTGTTAGAGAGCGGGCATGATCATTACAGTTCTTTATTAGGCGCCTACTCTCCAGTTGTTTCTATATGCCAGACTAGTAGTTTTCACGGCCATTCACCCGCTGAGTGCCAGCGTGGTTATTTGTCCACTCCAGAGTGTTATGGGATGAGCTTTACTCAGCCGAGTGGGCCATACCCTGACACTTATCACCCTGGATGGCCTGAGCACTTGAGTCTGTCATATGGAAACAACAACCCTGATATATCATCATTTTCTTCTAGTACACCATTGCAGGGTTTTACGTATAGAGATCAGGATATTTCTCATTGTTCACATCAGCACTATCCTGTACCTCAGCATCCGCCTCCTACCCCTCAATCTGATCATATGTCCAAGTTGGAGGAGATGGTGACATCATATATTACTAGGGTGGACACTCAGTTTAGTGACATAAAAAACCAGTTGAGTGCATTGAGCATATTGATTTCAGAAGTGGATGATCATAGACATTCACTTCAGTCATTGAGTAGTTGCTTGGACAGTCATGCCATACCACAGTCTTCATTTAGTGCCGCTGAGATGCTTCCGATCCCTTTAGAGGTGCCTCGCTTTTATGATAATCCTTCTATTGACACACCCGAGCTAGAGTTAGCCACTTTTGATGCCATGGACTCACCATATATGGACCCTGATACTTGTATTGATGAGCCCGAGCTTGAGACTCAGAGATTTGATGTGGTAGACTCTCACTGCTTTTACCTCGATCCTGTGCTTCTTGAGACTGTCATGGAGGGATTCACCTTTGAGGATGTGGGCCACTTAGATGATTATTTTATCTTTGAGCCTAAGATGGAGATATTCATTCTTGATGATGAGGGGGCTGCTTACGATGTCGACGAGGAGCACATTTCTATTGATCCATCACCGGCTACTTCTTTTGTCGATATCGCCCCTCTGGAGGTTCCTACTACCGTACATTCTACTTCACCTACACTTCAGGTAGTTTGGAAACTCTTCCTCGACCACTTCAGATTTGATTTCCTTGGCTTTGACGAGACATACTCTATTGCTGATAGTGCTCATCTTACCTATAGTCCTCATGATGTACTTTATCGATATACCTACATGATTGGATATTCTATTGATGACTTAGAGGGTGTCAACCCTATCACACATACATGCCATATCTGTGAGTCTATTTGCAGGGTTACGCTTGTGTACCGTCGACTACGAGTGTACTTGACTCGAGTCGATATTCCTTGGGATCCAGGTGGATTTTGAGGCATGCCGCTTCATGAGGAGGGCGGACATGTGCTTTTTCCATGTCCCGTCCTTGGCCCTCCCCCCGCTACATCCAAATGAGCTTCTCTTTTTCCTTTTATTTCCATTTTGTTTGTTGGTTTTTCCTCTTTTCTTTCTTTTTTATTTCAGGTCCCGTGCTAGATCTTCATCCTTGTACGTGCGAGAAGCCATGGGATGATTTGCCTACTTCCATTGCATCATATATACCCGGTGAGCTGTTTCTTACCCCTTTAAGCACATTCTTGATACATTGCTCAATTTAAGCTTGGGGGAGGACTTGTATGTGTATGGATGATGTTCTAGCATGTTTGTTTATATTTGTGAGCATTTGAGCTTATTGTCGTGTAGTTGATGATATGTGGTCATTCTTATGCTTCATATGATGCTTATGTGATGATATATGGCCTTTACTATTTGTTCTCATGTTATGCGTGATTGTATATATTTGCCATGTGAGCCCATGCTTTGATAAATCTAGAAAGGTCATGTCGAAATTTTCATTGAGCTATATTGTCATTAGTTCCTTGTATGTCTTAAGTCACTTGGCATCATATAGGGTTGAGTTTTGGTTATTATCCTTGATGAGCTTAGAATCCTTGTGATCCTATAGCATTTGATTCATTGCGAGTTACGCATGTGTTTTGACCATTTGCGGATTGAATTGGTTCTAGTCATAGACTCTTGAATGATTATATCTTAGTTTCAAGCTTTGGCATATGTTATTTTAGATATTGATACTTTGCTTGAATGTAAAATTTGTGAAAGGGGTAGTCCTATCTTGAGCCAATAACATGGTTGATTTATCTAGGTATCCATGTCTCGAGACACGTGTTACTTAGCTTAATGAAAACCGGTTAAAGATGCTTAATCAAAACTGAAAAAAAAGAAAAAAATATTTGTGATGAAATGTGTGTGTGTGGAATAAGTGACTATGTCACATTGGTTTGGAAATGTGTTGAATAAGTGGCATTTTTGCCCAAGTGAAGTTCGAGTGTGTGAATAAGTGGCTAGCTAGCCCAACGGTTGGAATAAGCGGCACTTGTGCCCATTGTGTTTTAAATTTGCTAAAAATCAACAAAAATTAGGTATCATGGCTCAAGTGTGGACTTTTTCACAAATATCATGCGAGTATTAGTCTCTTTGTCTCAAATAGTATATATGCCTTAGCATGACTCTTTGCTATGCTCATTCTTGATGTTATACCTAGTTCCGATGCCTTACAATTTTGGTTGGATACATGTGATCACTTGAGTGTATTTTGACACTTTTGTGTGTAACTTGATTTGGTCAAATGTTGTAGTTATCATTTGAGATCTTTGCTTGATTCATTCTCATCTTGGATGGTTCTCAAAACTCGAGTTAGATAATTTCATTTTACATTGTTGTATGCCTCTTGACTTATTACACGCATTTAACTAGTCTTTTACCATGATAACTTGTCCGGGTTCGATAATATCACGCCATTTACTTGAGGACAAGTAAAAGTTTAAGCTTGGGGGTATGACATGCGTCATATTTGCATATGTTTACATGTCATTTTACCCCATTATTTTTCGCATTTTGAGATCATTTATCATCATTTACACGTTTTTCTATAATTAATTGCTCGAATTGGATCATTTTACATTTTTTGCAATTTTCCACAGGCCGGCGCGATCTAGGCGCATAAACGACAAATCTGGACTGCTCCGTACAAATGTGCGCGTTGTCACGGACGCGTAGGATCAAACCGCGCTGAAAACGGAGTTTCCAAGGGCCAGAAAAGAAGAAATGAAATGGGAGATGGACTGATTTGTAAACCCTAGATATTAGGAGGACTAAACTGCAAAGTGCCAAAACCCCATCTCCTCAATAGCCGCCGCCGCTGCCTGGGAAGCTCAGAGCCTGGCTTCCCTTCTGTCCTTGGTCCCCCTTTGCTCCTCTCTTCTCCCCCCATTCGTCTCTATCTCCGGCCGCCGGCGAGCCGCTTCTTCGCCGCCCCTAGTCCCGCCTCCATTCTCCACCTACTCCACCCGCTGCTCCCCCCATTCGGCCGTCTCCCTTCTCCACTGCCGCAGCCCCTTCACCCCGCCGTCTCCCTTCTCCACTGCACCCCGCGCGCTGCCTAACCTCGCTGGCCGCCTCCACTTGCTCCTCCATCCGAGCTGCCTCCCTTCTCCATTCACCGGCGCCGCCCCCCTCTCTCTACTCTCCAGCGCCGCCATCCCTCTCCTCATCAGCGCCACACAGCACCACCGCGCCTCCTCCCTTCATCGCCTCCCTTTTCCGGTTCGCCACCGCGTCTCCCATCTTCGGCCGCATCCTCCTCTACTGCTCCTCCTCCCGTGCGCCTCCGCCGTTCTTCTCCACCGCGCCTCCTCCACCGCCTCTTCCTCTGCCGCTCCTTCTCCCCACACAAGCGCCGCCACTTCCCTTCTCCTCATTGCCACCGTTTCTTCCTCCCTGCCGTGCCACCCCTTCTCCTTACCCTTCACCGCCGCCATCTCCTTCCCCACTGCTCTTCCGCCGCACCCCTACTCTCACCGGTGTGCCCCCTACCTCTCTCTCCAGCGCCGCCTCTCCCTTTCCATTTCTGCCACCGGCCGCCTGTGTGCCCTTCTTCATCGACTTCGGCCGGCACCTCACAGCGACGCTATCCTCTGCGACCCCCTCACCGACGGCTTCATCAGTTCCCTCCGATCACCGTCTTCCGCCGACGGCCATCGCCACCTCTTCCGATAGCGATCTCTCCTCTGCTACTCCACGGCGCCGACGACATCACCACCTCTTCGGCTTCTTCCTCATCGGCCTCCCGTCTGCTTCTTCAACCCCTCCTCGGTGGTCTAATCTCCTCCCCCTTTATTTCTTCATTTTCTTTTCATTACTGTCGCACTGTTAATTGACAATTACCATTTGCAATGTGTTGATGAATTGGGGATTATCATCTGTGATCTGTGATGCATGTGTTCAGTGGAATGTTTATCTGAGAACTGTGATTGTGCATGTATTCACTGAGATGGTATTATGCCCAGTTCAGTTATTGTGATATTTGTTAGGAGATAATTGTGCAATCTGTATTTTGTTAGTAGTTCAGTAGTGTTTACAGCAGTGCTAATTGTGATATGTGTTGTTAGAGATTGTAATGTTTAGCTCTGTTAGAGGTTTTAAGTGTTAGTTGTCCGTGTTAGTATATGTGTTTGTGTTGCACGAATTAGTTAGTCGGCGACCGTCTCCGTTCCCCTCCTTGTGCTGTCTCAACCTCCCTTTGCTTCTAAACCCTCCCCCTTTGCTTCTCTCAGCGGTCGTTCGATCGTTAAGTCGTGCGAGCGTTCGTATGCTGTGTTTTGTTCGTGTGCCGTCGTCGTCTAGTTAGCCGTCGACCGTATTTCCCCCTCGTTCCCTCTCAACTCTCTCTTTGCTTCTAAACTCCCCTAGTGCTTCTCGTCTTCCTCCTGCTGTCTTGCGGTCGGTAGCTAGTTAGGGTGTCGGTAGGCAGTCTTGTGTTCGTTCGTGTAGTCGTTAGTGTCGTTTGTGCGTCGTTCGTTTAGTCTTGTCGTGTCGTTCGTTCTTGTGCGTCGTTGTCGTTCTTTTAGTTAGTTGTCATTTTGTTCGTTCGATCGTACGACTTCAATTCGTACGGTCGTTCTTTCCGTTGTTATTGGTTTGTTTGGTAGTTCGTTAGTTCGTTCGATCGTTTTAGTCGTTTTAGTTTAGTTTTCTCCCCCGTTTCGTTTGACCTAGCTTTAGCCGAGCACCGGTAGCCTCAGTCTAGTCCCTGTGGAGAACACGACACTCGCCGCTATTTCAGTGGCAACCCGTGCACTTGCGGGTGTGCTATTTTGCACGATCAAGTAATTTTGGCGCCGTTGCCGGGGAATAGCTTAGAGCGACAGTGTTAGGCTATAGACTAGGTCGTTGTTTGTTTTCTTTAGCTTGTTTTGTGTTTGTGTTGACTTGTATTTCTTTTCGTTATTGTTTATATTTGTGATATCTCGCTAACCCCTAACCCTTTCCCTAGTTCTCTCTTTTGCGCGATTTTCGTATCCATTCTCGCAGGTTGATTGATATTGGTACTTATTGAGGCTATGGCTTATTATTCTGATTCTCTTGGTTTTATGAGCACCCCTACTTATGATACTCTTCAAGAACAGGTAAATCTATTGTCTCGTCAGTTAGAGCGCTTTGCTTTAGAGCGAGGAGTTGTGTTAGAGAGCGGGCATGATCATTACAGTTCTTTATTAGGCGTCTACTCTCCAGTTGTTTCTATATGCCAGACTAGTAGTTTTCACGGCCATTCACCCGCTGAGTGCCAGCGTGGTTATTTGTCCACTCCAGAGTGTTATGGGATGAGCTTTACTCAGCCGAGTGGGCCATACCCTGACACTTATCACCCTGGATGGCCTGAGCACTTGAGTCTGTCATATGGAAACAACAACCCTGATATATCATCATTTTCTTCTAGTACACCATTGCAGGGTTTTACGTATAGAGATCAGGATATTTCTCATTGTTCACATCAGCACTATCCTGTACCTCAGCATCCGCCTCCTACCCCTCAATCTGATCATATGTCCAAGTTGGAGGAGATGGTGACATCATATATTACTAGGGTGGACACTCAGTTTAGTGACATAAAAAACCAGTTGAGTGCATTGAGCATATTGATTTCAGAAGTGGATGATCATAGACATTCACTTCAGTCATTGAGTAGTTGCTTGGACAGTCATGCCATACCACAGTCTTCATTTAGTGCCGCTGAGATGCTTCCGATCCCTTTAGAGGTGCCTCGCTTTTATGATAATCCTTCTATTGACACACCCGAGCTAGAGTTAGCCACTTTTGATGCCATGGACTCACCATATATGGACCCTGATACTTGTATTGATGAGCCCGAGCTTGAGACTCAGAGATTTGATGTGGTAGACTCTCACTGCTTTTACCTCAATCCTGTGCTTCTTGAGACTGTCATGGAGGGATTCACCTTTGAGGATGTGGGCCACTTAGATGATTATTTTATCTTTGAGCCTAAGATGGAGATATTCATTCTTGATGATGAGGGGGCTGCTTACGATGTCGACGAGGAGCACATTTCTATTGATCCATCACCGGCTACTTCTTTTGTCGATATCGCCCCTCTGGAGGTTCCTACTACCGTACATTCTACTTCACCTACACTTCAGGTAGTTTGGAAACTCTTCCTCGACCACTTCAGATTTGATTTCCTTGGCTTTGACGAGACATACTCTATTGCTGATAGTGCTCATCTTACCTATAGTCCTCATGATGTACTTTATCGATATACCTACATGATTGGATATTCTATTGATGACTTAGAGGGTGTCAACCCTATCACACATACATGCCATATCTGTGAGTCTATTTGCAGGGTTACGCTTGTGTACCGTCGACTACGAGTGTACTTGACTCGAGTCGATATTCCTTGGGATCCAGGTGGATTTTGAGGCATGCCGCTTCATGAGGAGGGCGGACATGTGCTTTTTCCATGTCCCGTCCTTGGCCCTCCCCCCGCTACATCCAAATGAGCTTCTCTTTTTCCTTTTATTTCCATTTTGTTTGTTGGTTTTTCCTCTTTTCTTTCTTTTTTATTTCAGGTCCCGTGCTAGATCTTCATCCTTGTACGTGCGAGAAGCCATGGGATGATTTGCCTACTTCCATTGCATCATATATACCCGGTGAGCTGTTTCTTACCCCTTTAAGCACATTCTTGATACATTGCTCAATTTAAGCTTGGGGGAGGACTTGTATGTGTATGGATGATGTTCTAGCATGTTTGTTTATATTTGTGAGCATTTGAGCTTATTGTCGTGTAGTTGATGATATGTGGTCATTCTTATGCTTCATATGATGCTTATGTGATGATATATGGCCTTTACTATTTGTTCTCATGTTATGCGTGATTGTATATATTTGCCATGTGAGCCCATGCTTTGATAAATCTAGAAAGGTCATGTCGAAATTTTCATTGAGCTATATTGTCATTAGTTCCTTGTATGTCTTAAGTCACTTGGCATCATATAGGGTTGAGTTTTGGTTATTATCCTTGATGAGCTTAGAATCCTTGTGATCCTATAGCATTTGATTCATTGCGAGTTACGCATGTGTTTTGACCATTTGCGGATTGAATTGGTTCTAGTCATAGCCTCTTGAATGATTATATCTTAGTTTCAAGCTTTGGCATATGTTATTTTAGATATTGATACTTTGCTTGAATGTAAAATTTGTGAAAGGGGTAGTCCTATCTTGAGCCAATAACATGGTTGATTTATCTAGGTATCCATGTCTCGAGACACGTGTTACTTAGCTTAATGAAAACCGGTTAAAGATGCTTAATCAAAACTGAAAAAAAAGAAAAAAATATTTGTGATGAAATGTGTGTGTGTGGAATAAGTGACTATGTCACATTGGTTTGGAAATGTGTTGAATAAGTGGCATTTTTGCCCAAGTGAAGTTCGAGTGTGTGAATAAGTGGCTAGCTAGCCCAACGGTTGGAATAAGCGGCACTTGTGCCCATTGTGTTTTAAATTTGCTAAAAATCAACAAAAATTAGGTATCATGGCTCAAGTGTGGACTTTTTCACAAATATCATGCGAGTATTAGTCTCTTTGTCTCAAATAGTATATATGCCTTAGCATGACTCTTTGCTATGCTCATTCTTGATGTTATACCTAGTTCCGATGCCTTACAATTTTGGTTGGATACATGTGATCACTTGAGTGTATTTTGACACTTTTGTGTGTAACTTGATTTGGTCAAATGTTGTAGTTATCATTTGAGATCTTTGCTTGATTCATTCTCATCTTGGATGGTTCTCAAAACTCGAGTTAGATAATTTCATTTTACATTGTTGTATGCCTCTTGACTTATTACACGCATTTAACTAGTCTTTTACCATGATAACTTGTCCGGGTTCGATAATATCACGCCATTTACTTGAGGACAAGTAAAAGTTTAAGCTTGGGGGTATGACATGCGTCATATTTGCATATGTTTACATGTCATTTTACCCCATTATTTTTCGCATTTTGAGATCATTTATCATCATTTACACGTTTTTCTATAATTAATTGCTCGAATTGGATCATTTTACATTTTTTGCAATTTTCCACAGGCCGGCGCGATCTAGGCGCATAAACGACAAATCTGGACTGCTCCGTACAAATGTGCGCGTTGTCACGGACGCGTAGGATCAAACCGCGCTGAAAACGGAGTTTCCAAGGGCCAGAAAAGAAGAAATGAAATGGGAGATGGACTGATTTGTAAACCCTAGATATTAGGAGGACTAAACTGCAAAGTGCCAAAACCCCATCTCCTCAATAGCCGCCGCCGCTGCCTGGGAAGCTCAGAGCCTGGCTTCCCTTCTGTCCTTGGTCCCCCTTTGCTCCTCTCTTCTCCCCCCATTCGTCTCTATCTCCGGCCGCCGGCGAGCCGCTTCTTCGCCGCCCCTAGTCCCGCCTCCATTCTCCACCTACTCCACCCGCTGCTCCCCCCATTCGGCCGTCTCCCTTCTCCACTGCCGCAGCCCCTTCACCCCGCCGTCTCCCTTCTCCACTGCACCCCGCGCGCTGCCTAACCTCGCTGGCCGCCTCCACTTGCTCCTCCATCCGAGCTGCCTCCCTTCTCCATTCACCGGCGCCGCCCCCCTCTCTCTACTCTCCAGCGCCGCCATCCCTCTCCTCATCAGCGCCACACAGCACCACCGCGCCTCCTCCCTTCATCGCCTCCCTTTTCCGGTTCGCCACCGCGTCTCCCATCTTCGGCCGCATCCTCCTCTACTGCTCCTCCTCCCGTGCGCCTCCGCCGTTCTTCTCCACCGCGCCTCCTCCACCGCCTCTTCCTCTGCCGCTCCTTCTCCCCACACAAGCGCCGCCACTTCCCTTCTCCTCATTGCCACCGTTTCTTCCTCCCTGCCGTGCCACCCCTTCTCCTTACCCTTCACCGCCGCCATCTCCTTCCCCACTGCTCTTCCGCCGCACCCCTACTCTCACCGGTGTGCCCCTACCTCTCTCTCCAGCGCCGCCTCTCCCTTTCCATTTCTGCCACCGGCCGCCTGTGTGCCCTTCTTCATCGACTTCGGCCGGCACCTCACAGCGACGCTATCCTCTGCGACCCCCTCACCGACGGCTTCATCAGTTCCCTCCGATCACCGTCTTCCGCCGACGGCCATCGCCACCTCTTCCGATAGCGATCTCTCCTCTGCTACTCCACGGCGCCGACGACATCACCACCTCTTCGGCTTCTTCCTCATCGGCCTCCCGTCTGCTTCTTCAACCCCTCCTCGGTGGTCTAATCTCCTCCCCCTTTATTTCTTCATTTTCTTTTCATTACTGTCGCACTGTTAATTGACAATTACCATTTGCAATGTGTTGATGAATTGGGGATTATCATCTGTGATCTGTGATGCATGTGTTCAGTGGAATGTTTATCTGAGAACTGTGATTGTGCATGTATTCACTGAGATGGTATTATGCCCAGTTCAGTTATTGTGATATTTGTTAGGAGATAATTGTGCAATCTGTATTTTGTTAGTAGTTCAGTAGTGTTTACAGCAGTGCTAATTGTGATATGTGTTGTTAGAGATTGTAATGTTTAGCTCTGTTAGAGGTTTTAAGTGTTAGTTGTCCGTGTTAGTATATGTGTTTGTGTTGCACGAATTAGTTAGCCGGCGACCGTCTCCGTTCCCCTCCTTGTGCTGTCTCAACCTCCCTTTGCTTCTAAACCCTCCCCCTTTGCTTCTCTCAGCGGTCGTTCGATCGTTAAGTCGTGCGAGCGTTCGTATGCTGTGTTTTGTTCGTGTGCCGTCGTCGTCTAGTTAGCCGTCGACCGTATTTCCCCCTCGTTCCCTCTCAACTCTCTCTTTGCTTCTAAACTCCCCTAGTGCTTCTCGTCTTCCTCCTGCTGTCTTGCGGTCGGTAGCTAGTTAGGGTGTCGGTAGGCAGTCTTGTGTTCGTTCGTGTAGTCGTTAGTGTCGTTTGTGCGTCGTTCGTTTAGTCTTGTCGTGTCGTTCGTTCTTGTGCGTCGTTGTCGTTCTTTTAGTTAGTTGTCATTTTGTTCGTTCGATCGTACGACTTCAATTCGTACGGTCGTTCTTTCCGTTGTTATTGGTTTGTTTGGTAGTTCGTTAGTTCGTTCGATCGTTTTAGTCGTTTTAGTTTAGTTTTCTCCCCCGTTTCGTTTGACCTAGCTTTAGCCGAGCACCGGTAGCCTCAGTCTAGTCCCTGTGGAGAACACGACACTCGCCGCTATTTCAGTGGCAACCCGTGCACTTGCGGGTGTGCTATTTTCGCACGATCAAGCAAGCACCCATCTCTCGGATCCACCGGCCGCCATCGATCGCTGCCTTCTATATCCATCGGCTGTTGTCGCCAAGCATGCCTCTCGGGTCCACTGGCCACCATCGTTGAGCGCCCTTCTCTGCGATCCACTGGCAGCTGTTACCGAGCATCGTGCCGCCGAATCACTTTACTGCAATGTTCGTGTAGTGAAAAATCTTGGTTGGAGGGGCAATGGGAGATGGGGCAGCGGCGGTGGGGAGAGGCCCGGTGGCCAGTGAGGAGGGAGAGAGGAGATGGGGTGGTGGCGGTGGGGAGATGCCCGATGGGCGGCGAGGAGGTAGAGGGGAGATGAGGTGACAGGTCTGCGAGGGAGAGAGTTTGGGAGAGAGATCTGTAGATAATGAGAGATAGAATAACCGAAGGTGGAAGTAGAGAGGAGGGATAGTTAGCGAGAGAGAGGGAATATAGATGGTTAAGTTTCCTGTGTTTAGATCAGATGGTTGAGAAGAGAGGAGGGAGAATGCACCGACGACCACCAACTCCTCTTTATATTACAGTAGAGATATTTACTTTTTTAGAATTATTGTTTTATTTACTAGTAAATGTGCATGTACAAGGAAGTGCCACAAAAAAATGACAAGAAAAGAAATGGCAAAAAAAGTAGACGTGTAGCTTTGATGTAGTCCATTCATTGATGGTCTTAGTTAGCAACTGATATCACATATGGGAGTGACAACCTGCAAAACATTGACAATCGAATTATGAATTTTTTTGTAAATAATCTAAGTTTTAATCGAAATAACAGAAATATACCTGCACAAATATTTTTTACAGGAATGACCTCCAATCGTCGAACCGTTGGGCGACTAGAACCTGTCGCCCAATGGTCGCATGACATGGAGGCTATCCATGGTCCATTGGTGACATAATTGTAGTCGCCCAACAGTCAGGCGACTGGGACCTATCTCCCAACCATCAGGCAACTACAGTTCCAGTCACCCAACCGTTCGGCAATTGGATGCACATATAAATTGGCCTCCGGCTGAGCCCCCGGCCATTTCCATCGCCGATGACGTGCTATGAAGAGAGAAAGGAGAAGGGAAAGAAAGAAGAGAAAAGGAGAGGGAAGAAAAAGCAATGAGAGGAGAGGAAAGGGAGAGAAAGAAGGAGAGGTTTCACTACTTATGTGAGGTAAAAAAATTTGTATGTCGTAGTCAATATTTTTTGTTTGAAGTAAATAGTTTGTTTAGTATGTAATTAGGATCTTTAGAAAATTATAGCTATAGAAAAGAATAGTATAACTTTCATATGATATAAATAGTCGTAGAAAATTTAGTCAACGTAGTTATAGAAAATTAGCATCCATAGAAATTTATAGTTGTAGAAAATTTAATGAATATAGTTGTAGAAAATTAGCATCTGTAGAGAATTATACTTGTAGAAGTCACATGACCTGGCTCTATATGACTTGCTATGGAGGACGACTAGATTCTCTCAAACTCTTGGAACATCAATCAATTACATAATTTTATGTGTAAAAATTTCTACTTTTTCAATAAAGTTTTTAGTTTTTTCAATCTTTATTGTCGTATATTCAGTAGAGCTTCTTTTATATTGGTTCGACCACTTCCAGCACATCTGATTTATATAACTAGTCAGATAAGGGAACACCACTAGCTGAAGTCCCTCCTCTCTGCATGTAATCCTTCCCACTAGAAGGAGATTCCTAGTGATGAGACATTCCTAATTCTTGCTATCAGCATAAACCAATTGATTTGTCTACGAAAATGTTGAACAGATGTATGAGAAGGAATTTTGAGTGTTTATCCTCTTATCGTTTATGTTTTCGATTTGATTAACCTGGTCAAAGGGAGGTAACTTCACTTAGTCAGAATCTCTCCTCTCTACACGTGTTTCTGCCAACTAGAAGGAGCTTTCTAGCATCAACTTATTCCTAACTTTTGCTACTAGAACATGATAATCAAATTCGACAGCGATGGTTGATGACTACTCTGCTCTCTGCATACTCTAGTCTATACTATTTGCTCAGTTTATTTATATAAACCAAGTAAATAGTCAGCGGCTAGGATAGAGTTATTTATATAACTTTATTTCTTAAATTCTATCTTTTTCATTTTCTTTTTTGTCTTACAAGTACTAACTACTCAACAAGATGAATTGCAAGAAAAAGGAAGAAGTCTTTCATTATTCAAAGGTAAGTCTTTACAAAGTTATTACTTACAAACTACTTTGAAGAAGGGCAGTCAAGTTGCATCTCCTCTGCGACCCTTCGACCAATCAACTTTAGTTCTTCGATCAGATGAGCTGCCTCTACTTTAGAGCAGCTAAAGTCATGGTTGATCGATTGAAAGTTGAGGTTCTAGTCGCTGCCTTGAGTTTTGCCAAGGTATAGCTTACAACACCTTTAACTGCCTCCCGGATCAACTCGGCCTAGTCAGTATTTACTTGTAGTCCAATTATACTCACGTGAGCGGTTATGGTATCCTCAGAAGGACTCAATGGGTGGGTTCTTTTGGGCTGTGACTTATGGTTTACGGCTTAAATTTTTGAATTTTGGCTGTTCACAAGAGACAGTATGTAAAGGAATATAGTCGTATGCGATTTTGGCCAGTATAGCTGAATTCAATACACTTTTTACTACAATATTCTGGTTAATCCAACTTTGAAAATATGCACCATTTAAAAACTAGTTACTATAGCATAAGCCATAAGCCACAAGGCATAAGTGCAAAAGAATTGAGCCAATATCTCCGAACCAAACCCACCGAGTAGATTGTTGAGAAGTACAATGTTGTTGTGGAGGATTGCCTTCATTGATTTTGTTTCCTCTTGACTACGAGTTGAGACTTCTAAGAGACATTTTATTTTGACCATAGCTTCTGCAAATAGAATAACAATGGTCAGGAAAATACTTATCACAAGACTAGTTAGTAGAACTAGTCAAAGGTAAAGCTTTTCTTACCTGCTTGTCGAGTGTCAAGTTTATCAACTTCAGGTTTGTGCTTTTATTCCAGCACTTCATTCTCTAGATGGTTTCTTTGTTGATACGAGTAAGTTCCCTAATCACCTTGGTCTTTTCTTTGACCTCAGTTTGAGACTTATTCGCTTCAGCCTCTTTTTCTATCAAAAGAACAGAGTAAGAAGAACGCTGGAAAGACAACTAAATAAATAGTCTTAAGTCCAGAACTTACTGTTTAATTTCCCCAGCAATGTGTTGACTGCAGAGTTGGCTTTTAGAAGACTTATTTGTAAGTCAATGTTATCTTTCTTTAGCCTTTGTGTGTCGATTTTCTCATTGTCGAGTGTAGCAACCAAAAACTTTGCATCACTCTTAGACCTGCAACGGTGAAAAGCAGACATGAAAAGCTAAACAAGTTGTCGAAATAGAGTTTGACTACACAGACCAGTGATTTACCATTCCGCTGCCTTCTTGGAGAGTTCAGCATTTTGTTATCATAAGAGCGTGAGTTGTTTGTGGTACTCAGCCACAGTTGCCATGTCTTCTAACGCTCTCTAAACAAAAAAGGATAATGAGAGATCAATAAAACACCAAGTAAGAATGTTAAAGTACTCAATACTAACATTCATGCTCCCTCGAGCAAACTTGGCGAGTGCCCACCTAGAGTCTTCAAGTTGATCGAGCTCATCGATTTTGTTTATCCACACCTTGTCAAAACATTTGTCGTCAAAGATGTTCCCTTTGTTGGGAAGGCCTTTAGGGTGTGGAACTTGACTTGGTGGTCGATCAATACAAGTTCCCACTACAAATGGAGGGTTAAAAAATGCAGAGAAGAAGTTAGGTTGTTCTTCTTCTCCTTCTCCGACTGTACCTTGTTGAGAATGATGAGGAGCATCCTTGATGCGTTCATCTTCGGCACGACAGTGAAAAGGTCTCTAACCTCTTCACTAGTTATTCCTACCCTGTCTTTAGCCACTTGATTTTCTATTGCTCTGACCATTTCCGTGGTCGTAGACCTTGTAGCTTCGATAGTAGCCTCTATCACTACAGTGGTCATTTCTTTGAACACATTCTCCATCGCGTCTTTGAATGCGGGTAGAGCCACAGGGGACTTCTCAGTAGAAGCATCCTTGAATAGTGGAATAGCCTAACTACAATCATGAAAAGTAAGTTGGCATTAAAGAAGTCACAAAGGTAAAATACTACGTTTATGCTTACATTTTTATACCTTGCTACGCACCCTTTATCTTGAATTTAGAAGAAACTTGTTTGGAGATTAATTTCTTTGACTTCTTCTCTTCGATAATGTCTGGTCGTACAAGAACACCTTCGACCGTATCCAGTCGAAGGTCTAGAGCAAGAGTTACTGCTCCTTGTCCCTCTTGCCCCTCCTGGTACTCAAAACCAGTTTTAACCACTTGGAGGGCAGTCTCTTTGTCAATCACAGGTTCTGCTACTACAACAGTTTCCTTCACAAAATATACAAAACTTTTTCAATTTTCCTTTTTGAGTTGTTTGATAAAGCCTAGAGAAGCACATACTGAGTGAGTTTCAGTATTGTAGTAGAAGGGTACCTTGATCTTAGGAGTCAGTTGCTCAAATACAGTAGCCCCTATCTCACTTGCGATACTTACGTCCGCAAAGAATTGCTTGATGGGGTGTTGGAGCATCAGGAGGAAGGATAAAAAGGGGAACAATAGTACTTGCACTCCATTGTTCTTCTCAACAGCTTTTGTTAGCCAATGTCTCTTAGCCAGAGGAGCTTTGGATTTCTTCATCTCCCCTCCTATGACCATCAATTCGACCCCTTGGTTGTTCTAATGGTAATTCATGCCTACACTCTATGGTAGCGAAGAATACTACTTAGTCATTCTCAATGACTACATAGTCCTAAAGATAAAATCAATTCTTCGATTACCTTTTGGCATTCCACTCTCTCTCTCTCTCTCTCTCTCTCTCTCTCTTTGGTGGATACGTCCACCAGAATATGAGGAGCCTCCACCTCAAACGATGGAGTCTTTTTGCAATCAAGCTTGACTCGAACGTCAATTTCTCTCAAATCAAGATCTATTCATACAGATAAAGTGGTCAGTACATGATTGTTACTTACCGTTCTCATAGTCTCTAATCGTATCCTTGCCACACGAGTACATCCATATGGGATGAGCTCGTTGCTTTAGGGGGCTGATATGACGGGTGATGAAGTCCTTCACCACGTGCTAGCCAATGAGGTCTTTGTCCCTCAATTTTCTTATAGCTGAGATGTAAGGGGCCATATGACTTAGATCTTTTGGGGCCAAGTTCCAAGAAGTGTTCTTCTTGGCACCCTTCCCTACAAAGAGAATGCTGTCTTCCCTAGTCGTCTCCCAATATAACCACTTCTTCCAGTATGTCTATAAAGATCGAGTGAACATCTGGATGTATTGCTCCGTCTTGCCATCGTGGAGTTTCAGACCACAGCTTCCAGCAATTCTAGTCTGCCAGCTCATTTTGTAGTAATACTGAAAGAGCTCGAGATCTGGAGGGATTCCCAGATAAGCCTTACACCGGTACATGAATACGCTCAACATAGTAATCGAATGAGGAAACAAATTCACCAATTCAACCCTGAATTATTCAAGTATGATTGTAAGAAAAGGATGAGCTAGAAGATCATGGCCAGACTCACAGTATGCTTGAAACACCAGGATTTGCCCAATCTCCCCTGATGGCCAGTTTTGTCTGGTAGCTTCAACCATCTATCGAATTTTCATGGAGGAATTTTCTAAGCATCCTCCAATGCCCTCAATTTTGCACTATCCATCTCCGACACCGGCCAATTGGAGATGGCTTAGTCATTTTCCTAAGTGATTGGTTTGGATTTGGAAGAAATTGAAGGAAGAAGATGACTTGGTCGGTGGCGGAAAGCTCGAAGCAGATTGGAGCAGAAAGGGAGAGTAAGAAAACCAAAAGTTACCCTAAGGTAAGCTTTTATAACCGTATACATTATCGTCTTCGGAACCGAACAGTTATCTCAGGAACCAATCTAGCGGGCAAATCGGCAAAAATCAATTGGAATTCTTTAATTCCGTTGTTTGAAGTCCATCTGTGTTTACAACTCAAGTGAAATTACCTTATTGACCAAGATCGATTTAGGTCGAATTGAATCCAAACGACTTTGCTTATCATCTCTTCTTCTACAACCGCCCTGTGGTCGTCGACCTTCTGCGACCTCCTTTTCTCATGTAAGTTACTTTAATTTGAAGTTAGGGGTTAGATGATGAGGATATAATAATCCTCTAATTATTACGTTATTATATTCATCGATTATACCCTTAACGATAAGGGAGATATTTCACAAGGTAGTCGTAAGTCTTATTACGACTACTCCTAGGTTGTAAGTCTTTCTATGATGACATAGTCGTTAGTCTTACTACGACTACTCCATGGTTATAAGTCTTACTACGACCACATAGTCGTAAGTCTTACTATGACTACTCCTTGGCCGTAAGTCTTCCTACAGCCACATGGTCATAAGTCTTACTGTGACTACTTCCTGGTCGTAAGTTTTCCTACGACCACATAGTCGTAAGTCTTACTACGACTACTCCTTGGTCGTAAGATATCCTACAATCGCCTCGTGGTCGTGGATCTTTCTGCAACTAGAATATTCTCGACTAACTTGTTTAAAATGACCTACTTTATCGTGGGGTCATCTGACAAGGCGGTTAGAACATGCACTTATTCCTAATAACCGCACACAATCTCTCTCTAGTAATAACCATTGCATGGTGAATGGGCCACTACGTCTCTCTGACAATAACTTCTATTAGATGGTTATCACCTAAAGAGTTGAGGCGTCTTTTGGCACAGGACAATGGCGATCGCTTCGTCGACTATATAAAGTTAATGTTAGAGAGGGGAGGGGATCGGAATACATTGGATCAGGAGATAGTGCTAGGCATTTTGCATTATTCTCAGTTGTAAACATCTTTCTAAGCAATAGCTACACAGGATGTAGGGTTATTATTCTCCCAGGAGAAGGCCCGAACCTATATAAAAATTCCTATGTCTCCACTCTGCACGTTCATACACCGAGTCTTCTAGAGTTCTCTGAATCCAAACAAATCATACGTAAGATCGATATTAAAACATCGACATATCCATTCGTAGGGGATCGAACCAAGGGGGCAAAAACATAAAACAAAAATGAAGCATCTTGATTCTTACTGCATGGCCGAACCCAAGGGCGAAGGGGAGCCAGATGGAAAGAAGGCTCTTTGATTCGTACCACAATGGTTGAACCAAAGAGCAAAGGAAAAGAGGAAGAAGAAGAGTAAGAACTTCACCTTCTTCCACGGATTGGGTGCCCTCTCTTCTTTTCAAGTGTGTTTTGTGTGTCTTCTTTTCTCCTAGAGTTTGCCCCGCGTTTCCTTCTTTTGCCCAATGTTCTCCTCCCACCTTCCTCCTTGTCTGTCCCACTCTTCACCCCTATTTATAGAGCTAGGATGAGAGGGTGGTTCATGGAGCGAAGTTACTACAACTTTTCTGTCTGATTTCTTCTCTGTTAATGGGTAGTTTAGGAGCTGCAACCGGCTCCGCTCGTGGTTGTGTAGGACGTGGGCTAGTGGTGTTTGCATTGAGTCTTTCCTGTGTGTTGTGGCTGAACCGTGGCCTCGTTAGTGATTACTATTAATCACTATTAACTATTTAGTTGGAGTGTGCTTAACTGTCACATCCTGAATTCTAATGTCTGAAATTTTTGTAATTTAAAACTTTTATTTGCATCTTACTGGCATTTGAATTTTGGATTCAACATCTTATTTGGGTTTTCCTGAGTTTAGTGTTGAGCAAATAATATCTGAAAATAATTCTCGAGCACAAAATAGCAATCATAAAAATAAATAATTAGATAAATGAATACAAATAATTTACATAGTATTTAACCCTAAGAAAGTAACTCCAAAATTCTATCTACGAAATCAAAACCTGGTTTATAAATTAGTTAAAAGGAAATAGTTGAACTAAAAGTACAACTCAAATATATAAATTGTACAATTAAATTCAAGAATAGTCTGAACACTAGAGCTAGAATTCAAATATCAAAAATCATGCAAATTAAAAGTTACAAATCCTAGTGAGAACTAGAGTTTAAATTGAAAATCCAAGATTATAAAATTTTGCTCAAGCCTCCTTTCTTTTCCTTCATTTCCTTCTTCCTTTCTATTACATGTGGGCCCCTTCTTTTTCTCTTACTCCCTCTCTCTTTCTTCCTTTTCACCCCTGCCCGCTGGGCCCTGGCTTCCCCCGAATTCTTTTTTTCCCCTCCTCCTTCCTCTCTTCCTCCTTCGCTTGGCTGTGCTCGCTCTGCGTCACTACAGCAGCGGCACCTCTGTCACCTATGTCTATCCGCCAGGACTTGTCACGTCGCCGCCTGCTCTGTCGCGCAATTCCCGTTGGCCTCCGTCACCTCGAGCCACACGTCGCCACCGAGCCCCCGCGCCTGCTTCACCCGGCGGACCTCCCCACTGCCCGGTCCTCCGCGCTTTTCCCCGTCCTCTCTGCAGCTATGAGAGCCATTGGCTTCCTCTTATCTCCCGCGCCATCCCCTTCCTTTTCCCCACCTCTTCTTCCTTTGTAGCCATGAGCTTCCCGACCGCCCCCCCCCCCGCCATTCCCGACTCCCAGGCGCCCTCGCCGGGAAACTCCCGTGTCATCCCGTGCGCCAGGGCCTCCTCTCCACTCCCCCTCACTCGATTGGAAATCCGTGCATGAAATCCCACCGCCGCGGCCGTCTTCCCCATCTTTGGCCGAAACCGCCGCCGCCCGCACCGCTTCCTCCTCGGTTGAGCTCTCTTCGATTCCCCACTCGGCGAGCATCCCCTCAACGCCCCGGACCTCCGCCGACGGTCGCCGGACCCTCTTCCCCACTCCAGGCCGCCGACGCCGTGAGCTTCACCCACGTCGCCGCCGGACCGTGCCGCCAGCCCACCCTGGACCGCCTTCGGCTCGGCAAGTTTCCCCGGTGAGTTCCCCGTGACGCACCTATGCTAGCGCTCCTCAACAACTCCGCTCTTTCCCACGCCGGTGCCGCCGTGCCATACCACCCCCTGTTCCGGCCGCCGAGCCTCGCTGCTGTCCCACCTCGCCGCCGCTCCGGCCAAATCGCCGTCCCCTAGCTTCCCCACCCGCTATACACCCCATTTTGGCGGTCGCAAACGTTCCTCCCGCCGCCCTTCGCCGGCAACCTCGCCGCCCCGTCCGCCGCCCCGATTTCCATTGTTCTGGGCTTCTGCCGTTTGATTCATGTACATTTATTTCCCCCACCAACAGGCAACACACGATGCTCCACTGGCTAGCAGCGCACGCTCTCAGCTGGGCTGCCTGCATTCGATTCCCCCGGCCGTAGGTTAGTTAGGATTTTCTTTTGCTGTTGCGTTGCCAAACCGAGTGCAGCTAGAAAACCTCCATAAAAATCTAAAGTAAATAAATAGAAGGTACCAAAAATCTTTTAGGATATCATTGAGCTTAATAAATATCTAATTATGGATTAATTAGTATATGTTAGTAACTAACATGACTTTAGTATTTATTTTAAATCTAATTAATAATTTAAGGCAACCATAAACTATGGTTTTGTGTAAATAAGGATCCAAATTAAAAATATATTCGAGTTAAGTTAAGGGAAATAATTTAGGAAAGCCAAAGGTAATAGAGGTAAGCACAAATGGGATGTAAATATGCATTCGAGTATAGAGTTAAAGGTTTATAATCAAGTGGCTAATGGAAAATAATTTAGTAACACATAAAACAAGATGCAATATTAATAATACCTTTAGAACCTGAGTTTATGAACGCCCAAAAATGTTTAAAAACCAAATCCGGACTAGTTGCTTGTAAGAAAGGATTTATGTACGAAAATCATAATAACGACCTCAAGTATGACAAAATATTCACAAGCAATACTAGCATGTTATGTGGACTTAAAATAGTTAGGAAATGGTTAATACGAGACCCCTAAACCTTTTACCATAAGTATTAACAAATGAATTGAAGATTTCATGGGAATAATTAAATAAATCATATATATATATACATATATATATAATTCACTAGCCATTAATATTTCCACAGACTCAAATTTTAATTGAAGACAACCTTAGCATACTGTTGATAAATAAATTTGACAAAAAATAATAATAATAACGCTAAGCGTAACAATAACAAAGGTGTAGGCAAATGATAAAGGTGCCAGTGACTAAATCTTAACATTAGGTTAAATAAATGATAATAATGGGTACGAATAAATGTAGCAAGCTAGGACCCGAACCAGTGGATCCTAATTCAAAATAAGTTATGCCTAGTAATAACTAAGTGTACATAAAATGTTGTACCACAAAATGTTATATACCCAGACTATAAGACTAACTCGGTAGGCTAAAAATTGTATGCATCGCCTATATATATATATATATATATATATATATATATATATATATATATATATATATATATATATATATATATATATATCGCATATGCCTGGAATATTAACGCTCGACAAAGTGATACCCAGCTAGACTCATACGCCGATCCATATGTCTAATCTAACTCCTGAAACTTCCTTAATAAGTATAGAAATAGTAGAAGAATTTCGTAATAAAAAGATCAAGCTATCGTATGCTATTATCAATCTTGCCTCAAATCACCCTTAATTCATAATAAAGCTAAATTGAGTTTACTTGGAGTTATTTGGATCTTTTGAGTTATTTGCTTTTATTTGAATTCAGTTACTTAGCACGTAATTAGAAATTGGAGTCCGAAAGAGTCAAGGATCAAGCGAGGCTGAGATCGAGATGAAGATAAAGACCCGGACCTCAAGATCGACAAATGAAAAAGCATCGTGTGAGCTCAAGACTGCGGTAAACCGTGCAAGGCGAGTCAATACTTTGATCATGTTGAACCTACATTTTCTGCAAATTACTTTGGTTTAAATTATCAAATTGCATGCTGTTATTTTATATGCAAATACATGTTTACTTTAGAATTCTAATTAAATGCCTATTCTCTAACTTGATTATTATTACCCCTCCTTTGGAATGTTTGAACATGAGAACCTTGTCGCCCTAGCAACATTATAATAGTAACCCTTTTGAAAATAAGTCTATAAATATATGGCATGCTTAGTGTTGCTTAGATACTTGTGGGAGTAAGAATGTCCAAGCATCACTTTAATCATGAGAAACTTTGGTTGGGCAGTCATGGTGGTAATGACTGGTATATGTTGGATATGATTATTTTTACTCCTAAAAACCTCAAATTGCTTATATATCTGGGCGGATGGTTCGGGGGTGTGGTGCAGGGGTGCACGAGAGTGTGGTTTGTGGTAGGCCACCCAGATACCACTAAGGACTGAATCTTGTCATGACCTCCCAGTGTACAACAAGTACAACCACAAGCTGGCAAATTGTAGGCAGGGCTAACTAATTTGCATCGACTTAGTAAGAGTTGCGCCGGTGTGACCACGGGCGGGTAGAGGATGGCCACATCCTCCGACGTGATGGCGCAAGAGGGGGCTTCTGGAATGGTGGTCGTACCCCGAAGGAAGTGGAAACCTTAGCGGACGTAACTCTGCTAGGAAAAATGCATTGTAAAGGTCCTGTGATAATCTACTCAACCGCATGGCTAAGGAATCATGTGGGGCAACGAGTGGATTTATCTCTTGTGGGTAAAGTGTGCAAACTCTGCAGAGTCAAAACTATTCGAATAGCCGTGCCCACGGTCAAGGGCGGACATGGGAACTTAACCAGATATAGTTCTATTTCAAAATACTTTATGGGTGGGAATAGAAAAGTGGAGGGCAGTGAAAGGCCCCGATTTGAGTTGTCTTGGGTGTCGTCCCAGTGGTAAGTTAAGCGGCTATAACGCTGAAAGATGTTATACGGTGTGATGTCGTATGTATGGAGAAATTATGGTGATATTAGGCATATGGTGTGACGCCATATGTATGAAAAATCATGTTAATATTCTTTGAACATTATGTTTTGTTCCAAAGCTGCTAGGTCTCAGGAAATTTTATGTATCGTATTTCAATTAGTGGCATTTCTATTCTTACAAAATTAAATATGAAAAGGGTAAATAGAGTCGTGCGTAAGGAGATGGATGTATATAGTTAAGATATTGGTAGAATCATGTCAATCATAAATAGGAAATGATAGTGAGAATTGTGGGAGAAATAAATTGGTGGAGTCAAAAATGAATATATATATATATATATATATATATATATATAGATGATTTAAATGATTGTTGGAGAATTAGGGAGTGAAAAGGTAGTTGCTAGATTAGTTCCTGGGAGTGGTTGGCGACAATGGGATTAATAGGCTTTGATCAGATACTGGATGGATGAATTGGATTTTTAAGAATTTGGAGGTAAGGTAATAATGCTTGGAGTATAAACTTGGTCAATGATATACTTGGTGGATATATACTAGTGAATCGTAGACTCGATCCATGAAAATCTTGGTGGATGTATACTAGTGAATTAGTAGAGATAGATAATGGAAGATAAGGTTGATTATTGGAAAAGCAAATTATGGTTGTGGATCAATAATAAAAGGATTGGATTGTTAGGAATTTAGAATACAAAAGATATTGGTGGATTCAATAAGTGATATTAGATAAATGATGTCACTAGCTGCTTTTAGGCAGTAATTGCTCGATGGATTATATAGATTGTGATACTCGCTGTTTGAGGATTAAGCAGCATTTGATTGGTGGATTGAACAATTGATGATATTCGCTGTTTGGAGTTTTAGATAGCAAACCATATAGAGAGTGTATGATTGGGGGATTAATTAAATGATGTCGCTCTCAGTTTAGAGTATTAGACAGTAATCAATATAGAAAGAGTAAGATCGGTGGACAAGTCAAATGATGTCACTCGTTGTTTGGAGTTTTAGACAGCGGTCAATAAAGAAAGTGCATTTTCGGTGGATCAAGTCAATTACGGCAATTGTTGTGTGGAGGTTTAGGTAGCAATAATAACACTATGGTTAAATAACAATAATGCTGCTAAAAGCAATTTTTGGCAAATAAAATAACCCGAGCCTCTCCTTTGACAAGCAATGCATACTATTTATTTGCATTCTGTGTATTGGCTCGCAGAGCACAGGGTTGGAGTGCTCACACTCGCTTTTGCGACAAAATTCAGAATCAGGAATCAAATCACCTCGCCTCAGCAACAAGATTGGACAAGCTGGCCGAGAAGATGAAGATGTCAAGGGCTAGGTCGCGAAGCTCCAGTTGGCTGCCTGTGGGCATGTCCTGAAGGTCCCACCTGTGTGCTTCGTTCTTCCGCTGTTGCAATTTATTGATTTTGGCCTAATCGGCCCATGAGTAAGTCTATTATTATATTTACGCTTCCGCATGATATGCATTTTGATATTCATTACCGTAACTGTGAGCACTATCTACTGATCTAGGGAATAGTGCAGCTAAACACAGAGGAATCCGGATTGTAATATCTGGGCTCCTACATTAACTTCTTCATGCGTGCAGTTATGGTGCCACTTTCCTATCGACACGGGAAAGGTATCCGTGCATGCGTTGGCTGACCAGTGCGTCGTTCAGTGCACATCAAAGAAACAACGTGGTCAATAGCACGTGCTCGATATAATATGATCGACACCACATGGTCGTAACATCATGGTTGACCGACATGGTCAAAATATTGTAGTCAACCATCATGGTCAAAATATCATGGTTGACCAACATGGTCGACACATTATAGTCGACTAACATGGTCGAAATATCATAGTCGACCAACATGGTCGAAAGATCATGATCAAACCAATATGGTTGAAATATCATAGTCGAACCAACGTGATCGAAACATCATAGTCAAACTGGTCAAAATATCATGTTCAAACCAACGTGGCAGAAATATCATGGTCAAACCAATGTGGTCGAAATATCATGGTCGAACCATCGTGGTCAAAATATCATGGTCGAACCAACACGGTCGAAATATCATGGTCGAAGCAACGTGGTTAAATATCATGGTTGAAATATCATTTTTAAAACAATGTGATCAAAATATCATGGTCGAACCAACGTGGTCAACATATTATGGTCGAATCAACGTGGTTGAAATATCATGGTTAAACCATTATGGTCAAAATATCATGGTCGACCAATATTGTCGAAATATCTTGGTTGAAACCAGCGTGGTCGACCAACATAGTCGAACCTAGCATGCTCATGACCCATGTATGTTGTGGTTGATTTAAACTTTTTGTTAGATATCTGCATATGACCATCGATCGGTCATAGCTACAGTGAACCGGTCGTAGATTCGTTGAACTGGTTGTAGCTACAGTGAACCAGTCGTAGGGTTGACCTGCCATGGTTGACCTCCCGTGATCATTATGTGCCACTGACCATGCGTATCTCTTCAGGTCTCTTCCTTCCTTATCTCTCGTGTATTGTTTCTTTAACTCAGTTGTTCTGGAAGAGGTATATATTGTAACGGATTTTAGCTGTTAGCATAATTTATTAATTTCATGATTATTATTATTATTATTATTATTTAGATTTACTCATTCATGTTTTTAAGTTCAGGACAAAATCGGTGTCAACAGATGCCCCCTCGAGGTTCGGGTGTGAAAAATATTTGTTTTCGACTTCAGAGCTCAACATGTATATATGCATCATGTGTACTTTTAGTATATTTTGGATACAACCGTTATATGTATTTGGATGTGGATGAGCTCGAGTCATTAAGCTATATACGAACACGTTTTAGGAATGTGCATATACATGGGCCATACAGCCATGCATGTGTTGGTTTTGGCTGTAAACCATCTAAGGTACCGGCCCTCATGTCCTTTGTGCTTATCCAAATTAAACCACTCTTATCTTTTAAAAATAAAGAAGTTGATCTGTGAGCCATGTGCATCATGTCGTTCGACTAATTTGCATGTGATTTACCGCTAACTGAACGCTCACATTATCAACCCTAGTCTTCCATGGTCATCTATCCTCTCCTTTTGATTTCCTCCTGATTCTAAAACTCAGAGTCAAGTTTTCCTCTCCTCTGATTGAGTCATCGACACTTCTTCATCACTCGGTATGCATGGATTTACTTAGTTGACCTCTGCCTTCTTTTTTCTCTTTTTTAAAGCGGAAATGCTTGTTTTCATGCGTGCACGTATTGGTTTTATGTGACGCATGCTTTCAAGTGCCATTAGATCGAAGAGCACGCCTCATGAGTCGTTCACGTGTGAGCTAGCGTGTCGCTCAGTGCACATCGAAGAGAACAACGTTGTCGACCAACGTGGTCAAAACAACGTGGTCGACTAATGTGGTCAAACCAACGTAGCCAAGACCAACGTGATCAAACCCATGTGGTGGAACAACGTGATCAAAACTCACGCAGTGTTGGAGTATAACCCTTTATACCATAGCTTAGGCTCATTATTATTATTGTTATTATTATTATTATTATTGTTATTATTATTATTATTATTATTATTATTATTATTGTGTACCATAGTTTAGGCTCATGAGGCTTTGGAGTGATTATTTTGTTTGTGTGTACCACAGTTTAGGCTCATGATGCTTTGGAGTGATCATTATTATTTTTATGTACCACAATTTAGGCTCATGAGGCTTTGGAGTGATTATTTTTTTGTGTACCACAATTTAGGCTCATGAGGTTTTGGAGCTATTTTTTTGCACCACAGTTTAGGCTCGTAAGGTTTTGCAGCACTTATTTTTTTGGTACCACAGTTTAGGCTCATAAGGCTTTGAAGCTTTTTTTCTTCACCAAAGTTTAAGCTCATATGGTTTGGAGCATTCTTTTTTTACATCACAGTTTAGGTTCATAAGGTTTTGGAGATATATTTTTTCACCACAGTTTAGGCTCATGAGGCTTTGGAGTGATTTTTTTTATTTTAGGCGTAATAACGCTTTAGAAATTTTCCATTTATCGGCGGCGGAGAATATTCACCGTCTGGGGAAATAATTTTATACGTGCCACTAGAATAAACTTCTTTTATGATGTAAGGGCCTTCCCATTTAGGCCCAAATTTTCATTGCATCCAATGTGTAATATTCGTGGGGCAAACAACAGGGAGAACTAAATCTCCCTCTTTGAATGACCTTCTTTTGAGGCGCTTATCGAAATCTCGTGACATTCTAGCCTGGTACACTTCTAGGTTTTGTAATGCTTGAAGTCATTTCCCTTCAAGACGTTCTAATTCCTCTAATCATAATTTAGTGGCCTCTTCTTCTAAGAATTTCTCATGCGTAGCGACTCTCAACGAATTAATTTGTACTTCCAATAGTAAGACCACTTCTCCATACACCAAGGAGTAAGAAGTCATTCTAGTTGGTGTACATTTCGTGGTCCTATAAGCCCACAAGGCCTTGAGCATCTTTTCATGCCAATCTCGATAGTTCTTTGAGACCACCTTCTTCAATAATTTGCATAGGGTTTTATTAAATGCCTCAGCTTGTTCGTTGGCTGCTGCAATATATGCTGTAGAAAATGGTGCTTTATTTTAAATTTTGTGCACTACTTTTCCATTTGTCTATTTTTGAATGGTGATCCATTATCGGATATAATTCATGAAGGGATGCTAAAGCGATATATAAGATGAGTTCTTATAAAATTCTCTACATTTTCTACCTAAACTTCTACATATGTATGGAAAGCCCAACTCAAGCCGACTTCGAATCCAATTCGGAGTCCAGAACCAGGCCGCACTAAAACGGACGCCCAGATCGCATCCGGACTCCGTTTTGGACGTTCTACATATGTATGGAAAGCTAAGAAGAATACCTTTCCAATGGCTCTGGTCCCATGTCAAAATTCCTTCTGAGTCAATGGAAATCGTTGAAACAAGTGGACATTCAGAATCTGTCAGGGTGCTGCGCCACCGTCTTTTGGGCCGTTCGGCTTTGTATCGTGTTGGAGCCCATTAGGGGCGCGTCCAGGGGTTTTGCACGTCCCTCACTCCTTTATATCCAGCCACCACCCCCACCATTAGGGTTGGGTTTTGCTTAGATTAATTCTGTCTTTGAACAGTTTCGTCGTTCATCGGTTTGTGAGACCCCAACTTTCGAGTGCTACATCAATACATCCGCAATTCAGTTGTGTTTTTCCTTGTTCTTGCTTGTGTTCTTCGATTCGCAGGCGAGGATTAGCCTTCTTGGCGAGGTCAACCCGGCCGCGCACGGTTGATAACCTGAGGAGACGTGGTGCTGCGATTGCGGGGTTCGGAACGTGTCGTTCGGAAGTCGGATCGATTTGTGTCGCGCCTCCACCAAATCGAACATATCTAGAACCTGTTGGAAGATCGGGATCCCGTTCCCATCAAGTGGTAATCAGAGCTTCAGGTGTTCCTTCAGGTTCGCGTTACCCTCCTTTGTGGTTTTCGGTTTCATCCTAGAGTCCATGAAAAAGCCCTACAAAAAAATTGTAGTCATAGGTTGTTTCCTGTCCTAGATCTCGTTTAGCCTTTGCACAATTTGATTCCAGAGTCCGTAGTGTTGAGTTCGTGTCCTTAGTCGAGTTGTGTTGCTGGTTTAGATTGTGTTTTATTTTGGGTTGTCTTGCTTCCGCTTCATCCCATACAAACCCTAGCCGTCATCCATCGCGTATTCAACCCTTTGTTTGAGTCATCCTTCGCGTCTCGTGCTCACACAGCATCATCCCCCACCTTTCCCCGAGCTTCCGCCACCAATTTCCACCAATTCCCTCCACCCGATTTCGTTTTGGCCTCCACAGCAACCATAACTCGGAGGCCCATCTTCAAACGGCCATAACTTTCGCATACGGACTCGAAATCAGGCGATTTTTTTTGAAATTGGGTGAAATTAAATTTTACATCCGATACTCCCCAACTTTTTCAGGTTCGGTGATTTTATTTTCCCCAAATTCGGCCTGGAAAGTGCAGTACTCGAGCTCCGAAATTGATTCACCGAATTTCCAGCACATTCATTATTTTCTATAGGCCACACCTTACATCAGATTGAGTTGAAACTTTGTGTGGTTCCTATTTCTATGCTCTGCTCTGTGAAAAAAAATAAAATTAAAAAGACACAAAAAAGAAAAATTTCGGCTTAGTAGAGAAGAGAGAGAAAAGTGCTATCCGTGGCCAAAAAAAAGGAAAAAAAAGAGAAAAACCGGACAGAGCACAGTTTTAGGTGACAGAGCTTCATTTGTTTTGTGCTTATGCTGAATTAAGTTTCTCATTCCCTGGCCATCTTTGTTGCTGTCTTCGCTTACTTTCTGGCCGTGATTCCTTGTTCATCATATCCTAACACTGATATAGGACACATTTAGGCCAGCAACTAGGACCAGTGCTTTGGACATTTATTCAGCATTACTATCTGTTATTGATTTGTGTTCCACTGATATATTTGGCCTTCCAAGCTCCATATATCTACTTCTGGATAGCACAGTTTTGACCCTTGCAATCGTACCCACGCTCGACATGGTATCACGAACCAGCCACCGGTTGTACCACCTGCTGTTTTGGTAAGAACACTTGTAAGAGCTTGGTAAGCCACTTCCTTTGCGAGTTCCCCCTGCCCTTCATTTGTAGTTGATAGGGATAATCCTTTTGTTTTCCCTGTGTTTCCACTAACCATGGTAGGAGACAAAGGAGACGAGACACCGGTCGATTTCAACGAGTGTGTTAGTCGCGGCCATCTACAAGCTGCGCTCGACAAACAAAATGCTTCAATCACTGATCTCGGCGCGAGAATGGACACCATCGTCACCGCCATTGCCAAGTTGAACACCACGGAAGGCATTGAGCGGGTGGAGCGGCGGTTGGCTGACCTCACTGGTCGGATGGACACATTGGAGGCACGCCTGCCACCTGTCAATGATGGCCATCGTCCTGATGATGACACAGTGTATGATGCGGATGGCAACATTGATCGGCGGGTGACACAAGATGCACGACTACGTCGGCGTCTTTAGCAAAACCGACAGGGTATGGGAGGTAATAACCAGAACCGTCATGGTAACGACGACCCTTTTGCTAAAGTCAAGTTTACCATTCCATCTTTTGCTGGTCTTTATGATGCTGATATATATCTTGATTGGGAGATGACGGTAGAGCAAAAATTTAATTCTCACTTGGTTCCTGAACATCATAGAGTTAGACAAGCTACTAGTGAGTTTAAGGACTTTGCTATTATCTGGTGGAATGAACTAAGTAACATGCGCTTACAACCTGATACATGGAAGCGGTTAAAAGAAGATATGCGTAATCGTTTTATTCCTCCCACATATAAACTTGATTTGAGAAAAAAATTGCAGCGCTTAGAACAAGGTGATCATTATGTTCAGGACTATTATGCTGAGCTTCAAAAGGGTATGATGCGTTGTGGGGTTGTTGAGGACACGAAGGATAAGATTTGTCGTTTCTATGGGGGGTTACGGCGTGAAATTCAGGACATTGTTGATTATAAAGAATTTACTACTATCAACCAGTTGTTCCAGCTTGCTATGCTTGCAGAAAAAGAATTGCAGGGACGCAAGGAATCAGCGAAGGCAAGCACCGGACGACCCTTCTACACGCCGCGCACGACTACATCGACGGGACTGCCCAAGTCTTCTTCGAGTTTTCGTTCTTCTCCACCACCTGTGAACAAGATTGCAGTAGCGCCACCGAAGCCACCTTCCACGACACGCTTTGCAGATGCTACAAAAAATTCTTTGCAGGTTCCAGCCAAGAGTTCTTCTTCCGTGGCTTCAACGGGCCGCTCCTCCAACATTCAGTGCCACTGCTGCCATGGGCTTGGTCATGTGCAGAAGAATTGCCCTAGCCAACGGGCATACATCGCCACAGAAGATGGAGGCTACATCAGCACTTCGGATGTCGAGGAGGATGATGATGTTGCTGCTGCCTCGGATGACAATGGCGGTGGTGATGATGACCTGGTCCTTGGTGGGGCGTCCACAGCGACGCTACGCAGCATCATTGTGCAGCGAGTCCTCAGCACACAGGTACAACACCCCGATAAGCTTCAACGCCATAATTTGTTTCAGACTTTCTTCGCAATCAAGAACCGGCGCGCATGTGTCATCATTGATGGAGGAAGCTGCAACAACTTGGTGAGTTCTGATTTGGTCAAGAAGCTTGGCTTGACCACGCGACCGCATCCACATCCATACCATATTCAGTGGTTAAATGACTCTGGAAAAGCTAAGGTAACAAAAACATGCTGAGTCCATTTTTCCATTGGTGGTTATGCTGATCATGTTGATTGTGATGTGTTTCCCATGCAAGCATGCTCTCTTTTATTAGGTCGACCTTGGGAATTTGATAATGATGCTTTACACCATGGTAGTAGTAACAAATATACTTTTATGCATAAGGGAAAGAAAGTTACTTTACTGCCTTTGACCCCAGCTGAGATTATAGAGGCCGATAGGGAGAGAGCTGCTGCTGCTAATGATCCAAAGGAACATGATAAATCTGAAAAACAGCAAGTAATCCATTTGAAAAATTCTGTTATGCTTGCCACAAAATTAGACCTTGCTGAAATTGATGATGTTAATGAGACATGTTATGCTTTGGTGTGCAAGGATGCTTTATTTTCTCTTGATAATATGCCTTGCACTTTGCCTGCTCCTGTCACTAACCTTTTGCAGGAGTTTAGAGATGTTTTCCCTGATGAGATACCTCCAGGACTTCCACCCATTCGAGGGATTGAGCACCAGATTGACTTGATTCCTGGAGCGAGTTTGCCAAACCGTGCGGCGTACAGGACCAATCCCGAAGAGACTAAGGAGATTCAGCGACAAGTCCAAGACCTTTTGGACCGTGGGTATGTACGTGAGAGACTTAGTCCTTGTGCTGTTCCTGTTCTTTTGGTTCCCAAAAAAGATGGTTCTTGGCGTATGTGTGTAGATTGTAGAGCCATTAACAACATTACTATACGATATCGTCATCCTATTCCTAGGCTAGACGACATGCTTGATGAGTTGTGTGGTGCTATAATTTTCACAAAGATTGACTTGCGTAGTGGATACCACCAAATAAGAATGAAACTTGGCGATGAATGGAAAACTGCTTTTAAAACTAAGTTCGGCTTGTATGAGTGGTTAGTCATGCCTTTTGGTTTAACTAATGCACCTAGCACTTTCATGAGATTAATGAACGAGGTTTTACGTCCTTTCATTGGCAAATTTGTGGTCGTTTACTTTGATGATATCTTGATTTATAGCAAGTCCATGGATGAACATTTGACTCACTTACGTGCTGTTCTTAATGCTTTGAGAGATGCACGTTTGTTTGGTAACCTTGATAAGTGCACCTTTTGCATGGATCGAGTCTCTTTTCTTGGCTATGTTGTGACTCCACAGGGAATTGAGGTTGATAGAGCCAAGGTGGAGGCGATATGGAGTTGGCCCACACCCACGACAGTCTCCCAAGTGCGGAGTTTTCTTGGCCTTGCAGGATTTTATCGCCGCTTTGTCAAAGAATTCAGCACCATTGCGACACCGTTGATTGAGTTGACAAAGAAGGGCGTCGTGTTCCATTGGGGGCCATCACAAGAGGAGTCTTTTAATCTTTTGAAGGACAAGCTTACACACGCACCATTGCTCCAACTTCCGGATTTTGGTAAGACTTTTGAACTGGAATGTGATGCTAGCGGAATTGGTATTGGTGGTGTTTTGATGCAAGAAGGCAAACCTGTTGCCTACTTTAGTGAAAAATTGAATGGTCCTGCTCTTAATTATTCCACATATGATAAAGAATTGTATGCTTTTGTTCGTTCTTTAGAGACGTGGCAACACTATTTATGGCCTAAAGAATTTGTCATTCATTCCGATCATGAATCACTTAAGCATATTCGTAGTCAAACCAATTTGAATCGTAGACATGCTAAGTGGGTTGAATTTATTGAATCTTTTCCTTATGTCATTAAACACAAGAAAGGGAAGGATAATGTGATTGCTGATGCTTTGTCTCGACGCTATACCATGTTGTCTCAACTTGATTGTCGCATTTTTGGTCTTGAAACTATTAAAGGACAATATGCTTTTGATGCTGATTTTAAGGATGTGTTGTTGCATTGTAAAGAGGGACAA
This sequence comes from Dendrocalamus latiflorus, assembly GCA_017311315.1. Classification (NCBI taxonomy): domain Eukaryota; kingdom Viridiplantae; phylum Streptophyta; class Magnoliopsida; order Poales; family Poaceae; genus Dendrocalamus; species Dendrocalamus latiflorus. The sequence continues at coordinate 7,952,159 of CM029630.1, read as the reverse complement.
GCATGGAATAAATTTGTGATCAATGATGGGTACTTGTTTAGAGCTAACCGCCTATGCATTCCAGTTGGATCCGTTCGTCTTTTGTTGTTGCAGGAGGCGCATGGAGGCGGTTTGATGGGACATTTTGGTGCTAAGAAGACAGAGGACGTTCTGGACACACACTTCTTTTGGCCAAAGATGCGGCGAGATGTTGAGCGATTTGTTGCTCGCTGCACTACATGTCAAAAAGCTAAGTCTCGCTTGAATCCACATGGTTTATATATGCCTCTTCCTGTTCCTTCTATTCCGTGGGCAGATATTTCTATGGACTTTGTTTTAGGATTGCCCAGGACTAAGAGGGGGAGGGATAGCATTTTTGTTTTTGTGGATCGCTTTTCTAAGATGGCCCACTTTATACCATGTCATAAAACCGATGATGCCGTTCATATTGCTGACCTCTTTTTCAAAGAGATAGTTCGTTTGCATGGTATGCCGTCTACTATTGTTTCAGATCGTGATGCCAAGTTCTTAAGTCACTTTTGGCGTACTCTATGGAACAAGTTGGGTACAAAGTTGCTGTTCTCTACAACATGTCACCCACAAACTGATGGCCAAACCGAGGTGGTGAACCGCACATTGTCTACCATGTTGAGAGCTGTTTTGAAGAATAATTTGAAGCTGTGGGAAGAGTGTTTGCTGCATGTTGAGTTTGCATATAATAGAGCGGAACACTCCACCACCAAGGTAAGTCCTTTTCAGGTAGTGTATGGATTCAATCCCCGTGCCCCTATTGATATTTTACCTTTGCCTACTAGTGAGAGAGTTCATAATGATGCTAAGGAGCGTGCTGATTTCATTGTCAAAATGCATGAGACTACTAAGGCAAACATTGAAAAGATGAATGAAAAATATAGGATTACTGGTAGTAAAGGTAGAAAGGAAGTTAAACTTGAACCGGGTGATTTTGTTTGGTTGCACTTGAGAAAGGATAGATTTCCTGAGTTAAGAAAATCAAAATTGATGCCTAGAGCTGCTAGTCCTTTTAAGGTAGTTGAGAAGATAAATGATAATGCATATAAACTTGAGTTGCCTCCCGAGTTTGGGGTTAGTCCCACCTTTAACATTTCAGATTTGAAGCCATACTTGGGAGATGAAGATGAGGCTGAGTTGAGGACACCTCCGCTTCAAGAGGGGGAGGATGATGAGGACATCACTTCTTTGGATACACACAACACTCCTCCACTTGACATTCAAGGACCAATTACTAGAGCTCGCGCCCGACAATTGAATTTACAGGTGAGCTCGTTCCTAAGTACTTCTTTTTGTTCATTTGAGAATAGATTGCTACCTAATGATTTAATTATGATTAGGAACCCTGGAGAGGACCTGGAAGTACTTGGAGAAGGGCTACGGGGCGCACAAGTCCAGCAAGGGCGGTTGAATCAAGTTGGAGGCCCAACTCAAGCCGACTTCGAATCCAATTCGGAGTCCAGAACCAGGCCGCACTAAAACGGACGCCCAGATCGCATCCGGACTCCGTTTTGGACGTTGTACATATGTATGGAAAGCTAAGAAGAATACCTTTCCAATGGCTCTGGTCACATGTCAAAATTCCTTCTGAGCCAACAGAAATCGTCGAAACAAGTGGACGTTCAGAATCTGTCAGGGTGCTGCGCCACCGTCTTTTGGGCCGTTCGGCTTTGTATCGTGTTGGAGCCCATTAGGGGCGCGTCCAGGGGTTTTGCACACCCCTCACTCCTTTATATCCAGCCACCACCCCCACCATTAGGGTTGGGTTTTGCTTAGATTAATTCTGTCTTTGAACAGTTTCGCCGTTCATCGGTTTGTGAGACCCCAACTTTCGAGTGCTACATCAATACATCCGCAATTCAGTTGTGTTCTTCCTTGTTCTTGCTTGTGTTCTTCGATTCGCAGGCGAGGATTAGCCTTCTTGGCGAGGTCAACCCGGCCGCGCACGGTTGATAACCTGAGGAGACGTGGTGCTGCGATTGCGGGGTTCGTAACGTGTCGTTCGGAAGCCGGATCGATTTGTGTCGCGCCTCCACCAAATCGAACATATCCAGAACCTGTTGGAAGATCGGGATCCCGTTCCCATCAACCAGGGCTTCGGTGTCGGCAGCCGTGGGCGCAGATAGCGACGTGGGTGCGACGGCAGCGAACGCTGGCGAGCACGCCATGACGATCGATCCCGCCACCGCCGCCGCGACGATCGACCCCGCCACTGCCGCTACGACGGTCAACATCGCCCCGCGTACGGTGGGAGGTCCCACCGCGGGCACGGCGACAACCGTCGACAGCGCCGATCGGGTGGCCGGGAGCGGCAGCGCCGGCGCCCACGTCGGCGCGGCCGTCGTCCCCCCGCCCGGTGCGAAAGCGGCGAGCGGCCCTGGCGGCAACATGGGCCTCGTCGTTGACTCTGACGTCCACCATGCTACCACGGCAGGTAATCCAGGAGTGCAGACCGTGATCCCTGCTATTCCGACCATGCAGCCAAGTACATCGGGCGCTCCGGCTACGACCACGGTGGAGAACGCCCTGCTGGCGGCCCTTAACACGTCCCAGCGGGAGTTGACGGATCTCCGCGGGGCCGTACGGGACCAACAGACTCCAACGGTCGCACCGGAGCCCACGCCGGAGCGGGCGGACAGCCGAGACGCCCCGACATCTGGTTGCGTCCCGCAGCGGCGCGTCGACCCGGAATCCCCACTCTCCGCAGGCTTGCAGTATGCGGCGTGGCCGGAGGACTTCAAGTTCCCGAGTGCCATCAAGTCGTACAAGGGTGACACGGACCCACGGGAGTTTGTACGCGTCTACAAGACCGCCATCGAAGCCGCCGGCGGGGACGACACCACGAAGGCGAAGGGGCTCCCCCTCGCGTTGCAGGGGGTGGCGCTCTCTTGGTTCTTCACCACCGAGCCAAATTCCATCTACGCGTGGGAACAGATCCGCGACCGGCTCTACAAAGCGCGTCGACGCGGATCAGCTTTTCGCAGTCAAGCAAAAACCCTCGGAGAAACTCCGGGACTACTTCAAGCGCTTCGCGAAGGTACGCTGCCAGGTCAAGGATGTCAACGAAACGACCATCATCAATGCTGCAGTACAGGGTCTTCGCCCGGGGCCGCTGGCCGAATACATCGCGCGGAAGCCAATCAAGACGGTGGCGAAGCTCTTCGACAAGATGGAGGAGTACGCCAGAGCGGAAGAGGACGCGCGGCGGCGGCAGGGTGATGACTCCGACATCAATCGGGCGGAGGACTCGGCGAAGAACGAAGGCTCACCGAAAGAGGGCTCCTCGAAAGGCAAACGCAAGCAGGAGCCGTCGAAGGATGCCTCCGGACGCAAGGCTGCCCAGCACAAGGAGTCATCGGGCGACAAACCCAAACGCGGTCAGCAGAAGTCTCGGAAGGCCCGTTATGTCTTTGACATCGAGGGCGGCTCCGAAGATAGCACCCCCGCTGGCCGCGGCGGCAGAGGATGTCGGGGCCAGGGGCGGGGGCGCGGTCGAGGTCGTGATGACAGAGGCCGCGGAGAGTACGATGATCAACACCACGGCCAATGGTGCGAGGTCCATGGCCGTGGCAACCACGACACACGCACCTGTACCGCTATCGCGACACTTCGACAGAGCGTCACCAGGGATAGGAACCCTGAGGTGCGTCCGCCCATTGTAGCCCATGTCCAACAACCCTTGGAAGTCCCCATGCAGATCCAAGATCAAGGGACGCAGTTCCAGGATGGCCCCCTGCGGATCCAGACTCACGTACAACAACCTCGGGAGGGCCTCCTGCAGCTGCAAGCCCCGGAGGGAGCCCAGCGCAGAGTCATCAATGTCATCTCTGGGGGCTCCTCACTGGAGTTAGCCTCGGCGCGGCAGTGAAAGGCCTATGCAAGGAGGCTGCGTCACGTGGCAACATACCCGGCGCAGGCACCGCCAGACTGGGCGCGACATGAGATCACCTTCACGCCCGCCGACGCCGAGGGTGTGGAATTTCCACACCAAGATCGCCTGGTCGTCCAGGTCGTCATCGTAGGTTGCGACGTGAGGCGCGCCCTGGTCGACGGAGGAAGCTCCGCAAATATCCTGTTCGCAGCGGCCTTCAACCAGATGGGGATCCCCCGAAGTCAGTTGGGTCCCTCGGGGATCCCACTGCAAGGTTTCGGAGGTCAGCCCCTGCGAGCGCTGGGCCAGATATGCCTGCAGGTATCCTTTGGCCGAGGCGACAACGTGAGGAGCGAGGATGTCACCTTCGACGTCGTCGACATCTCGTACCCTTACAAAGCCATATTGGGGCGACCAACCCTAAACTCTTTTGGGCCAGTTCCGCATCATGAAGCTCCCCGGGACCACGGGCAATCATCACTGTCCACGGCGACCAGGATATGGCTCGGCGCATAGAGCTCGGCACCAGGGGTCCACACCATGAGGCCCAACGGAACACCTAGATCGGGCGTGCAAGCGCGAAGATCCTTGGCGGCTTTGGGAAGCACCTCGCCAGGCTCCTGCGCGGGTCGCTCCAGCAACAAAGGCCCCCACCGTGCACCACCTTGTCACCAGGGCAGCGACAGTCGCAGCCATTCGTGCCTTCGAGCGATCAGCGGTCAGTACCCCATCTTTTGGAATTGCTCGCCCGCGCAAACGGGAATTCAATAAAGTTCACCGTTTGCAAAGTTGCCTTCGTTTCCTGCAAAGTCACGCGTCCGCGCGCGCACTTTTTGCGAACAAAAATGCGGGTATGAGTATAAACAAAAGTCACGCGTCCGAGCGTGCACTCTCCACGAACAAAAACGCGGGCATGAGTATAAATAAAGTCACGTGTCCGCGCGCGCACTCTTTGTGAACAAAAACGCGAACATGAGTATAAACAAAGTCAAGCGTCCGCGCGCGCACTCTCCGCGAACAAAAACGCGGGCATGAGTATAAACAAAGTCACGCGTCCGCGCGCGCACTCTTTGGGAACAAAAACGCGGGCATGAGTATAAACAAAGTCACATGTCCGCGCGCGCACTCTCCGCGAACAAAAACGCGGGCATGAGTATAAACAAAGTCACGCGTCCGCGCGCGCACTTTCTGTGATAAAAAACGCGGGTATGAGTATAAACAAAGACGTCTGGGGGGACGCCTCCACACGCACTCTACGAAGTATAAATAAGACGTAGCGCCAAGGTCCGCCTCCGCACGTACTCTACAGAGTATAAATAAGACGTAGCGCCGAGGTCCGCCTCTGCACGCACTCTACGGAGTATAAATAAGACGTAGCGCCGAGGTCCGCCTCCGCACGCACTCTACGCAGTATAAATAAGACGTAGCGCCGAGGCCCGCCTCTGCACGCACTCCACAGAGTATAAATAAGATGCGGATGTTGTCCCTACGCACTCTACTGAGTATAAACAAGACACGGATGGCCCCGCGCATGCGTAGGCGTTATCCTTACGCGTACTCTCCGGAGTATAAAAAAGACGTGGTTGATGATCCCACGCACTCTACGGAGTATGAACAAGACGCAGTGTCAACTTCAACTAGGCGCCAGTTCCGTTGCCACCACTTCGAAGGATAGGGGACGGAGCGCTCGCGCGTCTACTTCGATGCGCGCCTACTTTGACTAGGCGCCAGCTCCGCTGCCGCCACCTCGAAGGGTAGGGGACGGAGCGTACCTACGTATAGGCGAGCGCGGAAGTATAGCCTCATGAGTTTACCGTGGAACAGCGCGGTCTTGAGGAGTGACGAAGTCTATATTCATCACAAGATGTTTACAAGGAGGCGCAGTGAGTATACAAGCATCTTCGGATGCGCGCAACAACTACTCGGCAGGCTCCTTATTAACACGCGTCCGCGCTGGAACCTCGCCCGAAGAAGCCCGCCCTGCCCAAAAATCTAGCGACTCTTCAGCCCTTCGCCAACGTCAAAGGTGCCGTCGGGTCATAAGGTCAGAAAATAGCGGCCGGTCTCGGTCGGGTAGCTGCTCGGGGCACGGAGGTACACGAATCAGAACATGGAGAGGACAAGTTTTACTTTATTCATAAGAAAGGCATTTATGTTACAACACACGCCAACACACAAGAACCCCGGCGTCACACCTGTGGGTTCGCGTTGCCCCCCAACGCCTCGGCACCGCCTTTGTCACGCCGAGGGACTTCATCCAGCCATAGGCCGAGGTTCCCCTCACCGTGCATGGTCTGTCGTAGCTCGACCTTTGCTGCGGCCTCCCCGATGTACTCCGAAATCCTCTCGTGGAAGAACCGCACGGCGTGGCGAACGGCGCGTATGGCGTCGGACATCACTCCGGCCCCGGCCGGCATCTCCAGTTGGGGGTCAGCTAGCTCGTCGACGTGTTGACAGCCCCGGAGCCGTAGAAGCGCGCACATTAGGCACGACGTCACATAAGAGCAATGGTCGCCGAACGACGTCGCGGCGTTACGTGCGAGGTGGGTTGCATCCCCGATCCGTCGAAGCGTCTGTGATAGCTCTTCCGGCCCAAAGGCACGGGGCGGCACCTCGGCGATGAGACCTTCAAGGGTGCCTTCCAAGGCCAGCATGGCATCCCACGCAGCCACGGAGGCATCGCCCAGAGTCCGGTCCCGCTTCGCAAGAGACGCGGCAAGTTGGCCCTCCTCCAGGGCAGCGATCTGCTGGAGCAGGCCATTCCGCTCCTCCGCAGCTTCTTGTCGCGCCGCTTCTGTGGCCGACAGCCGCGCCGCAACCACGTGTGCTTCGGTGCACGACTTCGCCTCCGCACACTCTACTTCCAAGCGGCGGATGCGGTCATCCTTGGTGGAGTGCGTCCCATCGGCTGCATGCAGAGCCTGCTCGGTGGCCCGCAACCGTTCCTCTAGCGCCCCCTGCTCGCGGGCATGAGCTGCCTGCAACGCCTGAGCCAGGACGAGGGTCTGTGCGTCGAAGTGGTCAGCAAACCCCTAAAAGCCACATATAGTCACAAGGCCAGATACTCGCCCTCACCCCCGACACCTCCAGTGCATCTCCAAGGCGCTCCACCTCATAGGTCAGTAGCTCCTACTGATCAATACTTGCGGCCGCATCACTTGCGACCCCGCGCCATGCCCCCAGCACCTCCGGTTGAGGGGTGAAGTCCGCTAAGCTCGGGCGCGTGGCGTCCGCGACGGCAGTCCCGGGAGCGCTGGACCCCCTCCGAAAGGAACGTCCCCGCGCCCTGAGGATCGCCCGTCCTCCGGGATGAGTGCTGCTGAAAGATGGCGTGCCGGTTACGGTCTTACGAGAGCGATGCAAAGCTATGCTAAGCTATGCTCAGACTGTTTACCTTCCGTGGCGGCCGGTGGACTTCGCTGGGGCACCCCCTCCACCTCGAGCTGAGCAACCAGGACACCAGCGCCCCGGGATGACGTCGGCCCTAGGGGCCGGGCGGCCTCCGTGCTGGAGCCCAGCACTACCCGGTCCTTCCGCAACCATGGCCTGGGCAGGAGCCAGGCGAACGCCAGGCCTAAGAACTTCGGCGTCGGAGTCGGAGTCCCACAAGCTCCCGATGCGGTCCACCGCGGCGAACCCCCTGGGCGTCCGGTAAGGAGGTGATCGTAAGCGTCACCTCTTCGCCTTGGGAGAACGAGGCGAGGACCTCACTTCGACAACCGCCACAGGGTAGGGCTCCATTGCAGCAACGCTCGCAGGCGGGAGCTCCACTCCAGTAACCTCGGCAGGGGGCAGCCCCGTCTCGGTAGTCGTCAGGGACGGAGGCTCCATTCCACCAACCCCAGTGGAGGCTAGCTCCGGTACCATCACAATCGCAGGCGAGGACTCCGCCCCAGTGTCGCCAGCGGACGTTGGCCCCACCTCAGCGGCCACTGCAGGCGACGAAGCCTCCCCCTCCTGATCGACCGCGGCGCGCTCTCGGTCCCCGGCACCTCCCAGAGATGCCTTGCCCTCCTCCCCTGCGCCCGTTTCCAGGTCCAAATCGGCGTACTTCGCCGAATCTGACTCAGGGCCTGCCGCATCAACGGGAGTGACGGTGGTTAACGCGCCGGGCGTGGCCGCAGAAGTCCGAGCCCTACGGGACGGCGCCTTTTTTCCTTCACCACCGTCATCCCGATGGCGAGGTTGGCTCGGAGCCGGGGGTGCGCTCCGGCATGCGGAGACCCAGGGCCTCGCACATGCGGTTTATCCGCCCGAGCTCCGCCTCCGAGGTTGCAGCTGTGCGCAAGCCGTGCTCCCTAGCCGTATATGGCCCGATGAACACGCTCACTGCGCGTTCCGCTTCCAGCAGACTAACCCCTACAAACGACAAGAGTGGAGGTTAAAGAAAGCACAAGGAACGAGGAAGTCAACGTGTTGACCAAGACTTACAAGGATCGGAAGGCGCCGGTAGCGAGGACACGGACGGGCGGACATTATCATCCCGAAGTTTCCCAGCAGCGAGGCACCATTCATGGGCGAGCGGCGCCACGCCGTACATAACAAACGCCTCGGTGAGGTCGCGCATGTTGAAGCGGGCGGCGATCCCCACGAGCCTTTGTGCTCTCCGCCTGTCCTCTTTGTTGATCGACACGTCGGGCGTGGTGTTGAATGCCATGGGTTGGTCCATGCACTCGAGGCCACTGCTGCTCGCCACATGATGGTAAAACCACCGTCGCATCCAGTTCGGCTCCCACTTCGCCCGGGTTGAGTTGGTAGGGAAGATCTTCCCGCACGAGGACCGCAGAACGAAGTTGACGTTGCCGAAGTTGGAGAACATCCCGTCCTTCCGCTCCTTCGGCTGGCAGCGCGCGTCATGAAGAAATGCGAACATCGAGGCACTGGGCCAACAGCCCTCCGTGCGCAAGACCCAGCTGTACACAGCAAGGCGGGCCAGCGCGTTCGGAGTCAACTGTGCCAGCTCTGGCTCGAATGTCCGCAGCACGTCGCCAACAATCATAGCGGATGGGATGTGAAGCCCGGATTTAAAATAGGCGACGAAGATGATCGCCTCCGACTTCTCGGGTCGCGGCTCCACCTCGTCACTGGTGGCGGACAACCATACCACCCGACGGTCCGATAGCTTCCCCTCCGCAGCAGCCCACAGATCGTCTCCTCCGTTACAAGCGTGGCACCCAAAACGCTGGAACACGGGCCCTCTTTCTCCGTCGCCACCAACCATTTGTCCACCGCCGCCAAACTGCGCTTCTCGAGCGTGTACTCCACCTCCAACAGCGCTGATCGGCGGGAGACGGCGTTATCGCCGGCCGTCCGGACGAGTCCTTCACTGCGCGTCATCGCTATCTGGAACCTAGACGGCGGCAGGGGGGCAGCGCGGTAGCAGGGAAGGCAAGAAGCGTAGGGGGCGAAAAGAGAGTCCAAAAGGCATGAAGAGGAGGGGTAGACGCGGCGACTTAGGGGCTATTTAAAGCCCCTTCATCTCCTGCACCGCCGGTGAGCGTAACCGACGGGAGACAAACCGCTCACCTCCCCACGACCAAAGCCGAAGCGACATAACCGTTCACGTGCGTACAGCGGCCGGCTAGCGCACGACGTACCAATAGCTTCCCGCCATGTGTCCGCACCATCTGGAACACCTACAGGTTGCGGTACGTAGCGTACCTCCCAGCACGTGTCGGCACAATTTTTGGGGCCGTCGGCCAACTTCGACAGCAGTTACGTCGGAGTCTCTGCTTTAGCAAGGAGACCATGGCTTCTGCCCCGGCCCCGCCTCGCGAAGGAGGTACCTCGCCACGTCGCCATCGACCCGGGTGGCAAGCCTACAGAACACCTCGGCCCCGACGGCCCGGGGCGGGCCGCCTCCTTCCCTGCCTGCCAGACCTCCGACACGGCCCCGCGACGAAGGGCGGGCCAAATACAAAGACAAACGGGTGCTGGTCTAACCTGCAGCGTCGTCCAAGCACCGTCTGGTCCTCTGGCCCCAAGTCCCCGCGAAGACTCCAGGGTAGGCCCCGACCAAGCCAAGCCAAGCGGTTCGGATCCCTGGGATCAGGGAACGCCATGCGTCCCGCCCCCCGCCTCCTAGGGAAGGGGTGAGCGGCCGTGGTCATGCGATCGCTGACAGCCCACGACGCATCAATCGTGACCCGCTGCGTGTACCTTCCCGTTGGGACAGTGAGCACGGCTGTAGCAGCCTGTCTCTGACAATTCAGGGGTCAGCGCGATTCTCGCTGCCATTAAAGCGCACTTTTGGACCGTGAAGCCGCCCAGCATCATCAGACCAGGCGGAGTCCCTCAGCCAACCCCCAGATGACCCCGGGGCGCAAGCAGGAACGCACAGCCAGGGGTGGCCCGGGCAACCAGGTCGAGGTCACATCTTGAACTTCACCGGTAGGCCCGCCAGAGATGCTCGGCTTTGACCGCTCCTGTCTCACCCAGGCGGCTCTGTCGACACATTCAACCCCGTCGACACCCTCCACTTCGGCTCTGCTGACACCTTTAGCTTCGCCAGCGCCTTCGACTCCACAGCAAGCACACGTGTTAGCCACGGCTTCGACTTCGGCCTCGCTACCAAGGGACCCTGAGGGTGAAGACGACCTCGATACTCCTTCCAACACCGCACCCTCGCGGAGAGACAAAGATCATAGCAAGCAGGCAATCCACCAAGCAAGTCGGAAGTTCACAGGCCGCAGGGACGGAGGGGGCCAAATGGCTCGGCAACATGGCTTCAGCCCGTGAAGCCCGTCACTATGAGAGGCTCCTGTTGTAGGGGTGGCCCAAAATGGGATATGTATAATGACATAAGTGCCCCCGAGAGGGATACTCAAATGTAAGGGTATTGCTATAAAAACACTCCCCATATGGACATATATATATATATATATATATATATATATATATATATATATATATATATATATATATATATATATATATATATATATATATATATATATATATATATATATATATATATATATATGTGTGTGTGTGTGTGTGTGTGTGTGTAGTACCAGCCATGGGGAAACCCTAAGCACTTGCTCACCTAACTCTCCACTACCACGCACTCTCTCTCTCTCTCTGTTTGGTCTGTAGCCACAACAAGCATTAGGACTCTCCATCTTCTACACGCAAGTTCATTATTTCATAAGAATTTAATGACATGCTAGCTACCAAACTTGCAAGGGCATCAACCTTTACATTTTGGCTTCTAATAATATGTTGCATACTTAAGTTAGTGAACATAGACATAAGTTGTTTTGCTCTCCGGAAATATGGCATTAGTTCTTTTTTCTTTACCATGTAAGTCCCTAAAAGTTGGTTAATGACTAATTGGGAATCACCATGCACCGATAATGTGTTCAATCCCATATTTAAGGCTATTTCCAGCCCAATAATTAAAACTTCATACTCAGTAGAATTATTTGAAACTGTCGATGTTAAAGTGAATGAATATGGAATTTAAAACTCTTGATTTTCAACAAGCCCTATCAAAATATACTTTCCATGTTGAATTCGTGACCGATGTGACAAATACTTCTTTATCTGGTAAATCATCATTATTACAAAAATCATCCAGAATAGGATGTTCAGCTAGAAAGTTTGCCAAAGCTTGTCCTTTCATAGCTTTTTGTGGCATAAATACAATGTCGAATTGTGACAGGAACATTGCCCATTTGGCTAATCTCCCTAAAAGGACCATTTTATTTAAAATGTATCGGAGTGGATCTGGTCTTGAAATGAGGTGCATAGTGTGCTTTAGCATGTAATGGCGCAGTTTTTGTGCCATAAATACCAATGCTAGACATATTTTTTTCCATGTCTGGATAATTGCATTCCACCCCCCACAAGGGTGCGACTAAGACAATACAAGGACATTTCTTTTCCTTCATCATTATTTTGTGCCAAAAGAGCACCTAATGATGTTGGCATAGCTGATGTATAAAGAATCAGTGGTTGTCCTTTAATTGGTGCATTCAAGAGAGGGGGATTTATTATGTATTTCTTTATATATATAAATGCATTTGGCATGCTTGATCCCATTGAAAAGGGACACCCTTTTTCATATGTAGAGAAAAAGGTTTGCATTTCCTGGATAAATTTGAGATAAATCTCCTAATATATGCTAACTGACCTTGGAGACTCTTCAATTCATGAAGGTTTTTAGGTGGCGGCATTTTAACAATTGCCTCTACTTTAGTTGGGTCAATTTCGATTCCACCTTTGTAACTATAAACCAAGAAATTTTCTAGAAGAGACCCCAAAGGCACATTTCATTGGGTCCATTTTCAAATTAAGTTGTCTAAGGCGTTCAAAAACCATAGAGAGATGTTTCAATTGACCAAGATATATCGGACCCTTTCTAGTTTTAGTCAGAAGAGGAGAAGTTGCCTATCAATTGGAGCTCCCATCTCAGTTGACATATGTTCATGATGTTTTCCATGTGTCTCAATTGAAAAGTGTCTGCGAGTGCCAAAGGAGCAAAGGCCGTTGGAAGCCATTGATTTGCATGAAGATCTTACTTACAAGGAGCACCCTATCAAGATTCTAGAAGTAGCAGAGCATGTGATAAGGAGCAATCATCCATTTTTGCAAAGTTCAATGGAGCAATCATACTAAAGAGAAAACCACTTGGGAGCGTGAAGAGGACCTGAAGGCCGAGTTTCCGCACCTATTCTCTAGCCAGCCTAAATCTCATGGTCAAGATTCTTTGTAAGGGGGTAGGTTTGTAACATCTCAAAAATTGTTTTTCCTTAAAAACTTAATTTCAAATTAATTATTTAAAACTTTGGGATTTTAATTGGATTTTATTTAGATTATTTGTAGTACTGGAATAAAAAATTCAGAGCTAGCCGTCAACACCTTCCTCTCCTTTCTTCTTTCTCCACCATCCGCCATGGCCGCCCTCTCAAGCTCTTAAAGTTATCCATTACTTCCCAAAGCCAATGATGTCATTGAAAGCCCTCTTCATTCCCCACTTCCTCTAACGGTTTTCTCCACTCTAAACCCCATCAATCTCGATCGTGCACCCTACACCGACCATAAATTTCATGAGTCGTTTCTCAGCCATTCCAATTCTCCGAGTCTATAAATACCTTTCTAATCATCTCCTGCTTACACTGTTTTTCTTCCACCATCAACTCTTGTGTTTGTGCACCTGAGACTGTCTGCACTGAGTTTTTTCTCCACCGGCCTCAAGTCGAGCTTTGGTGAGCTTGGGACTCTTCGTGCGTCGTCGCCACCGCCTTCACCTTCACTAAACCCGCACGACCGACCATCGGAATCCCTCGCCGTCGATGACCGGGCTATCTCCACTGCTTCTTCTTCATCATCGACCAATCTTTGACCTCCTCGTAATCCGCATTGAGGTACTCAACTCCTCTCTCGGTATCTTTCGACTACTAAAGTCCTCTCCAACCTCTCCGAACCCTTCGACCTCTCTGAACCCTTTGACCTCTCCTAACCGTTCGATCCTTTCGATCACCTCCATCTTCGACCGGTGTCGCTTCCGACCGCAGCTACCTTCAATCGGTGTCGCTTTCAACCACCTCCGCCTTCGACCGGTGTCGCTTTCAATTGCAGTCGCTTCCAACTGTAGCCACCTTCAACCGATGTCACTTTTGACCACCTTCGCTTTCGACCGGTGTCACCTTCGACAGCAGTCACTTTCGACCGCAGCCGCCTTCAACCAGTGTCACTTTCGACCACCTCTACTTTCAACCACCTCTGCTTTTGATCGGTGTCGCCTTCGACTGCAGTCACTTCCGACCACAGCTGCCTTCAGCTGGTGTCGCTTCTGACCACGTTTTTTCTCTTGACCACTGTAAGCCTTCCAACCACATTTTATCTTTCGACCACCGTAAGCCTTTTGACCATGTTATATCATCTGACCACGTTATATCCTCCGACCACATTAGCTTTCATTCGCACTTAGACTTTCGATCATCGACCACACTACCGCATTCGACCATCAACCACTTTGTAGATTCGACTACACCAAAACTTTCTCTGCACCACTTCCTCTCTTTGGCTAATCAGATGGTCTAAACGTCTACCCTTTTCTTTTTTCTTAAGTTTCAAACTTCCAGAAGCTCGTACTCCTTCATCCTGGCTTCGTTTGCACTCGTTCAAATTCCTAAAATCATAAAATTCCTTCCAATATTTATATTTTATTTTCTGGCTATGATTTTATTTGAATTTATTCATCTATTTGTTTATTCTTCTCATTTCGCGCATGTAGAATCCAACGTCGCCGATGCAAATTTGGTCCAACAAGAAACATTAAACTCCAACTTCAGTGAAGGCAAGTCATAGACCTTTGGCCATGTTGAACCCATTTTATAAAATTATATTGTTTTAAATTAATATGCATTGCTAGTTTTATATTAAACGGTTTCGGAACTAGTTAAATACCTACTTGATATTATGCCACCTTGAATAATTGTGATGACATATATTATTAAACACCATAGGATGGGTAATTTTAGTTGGACATAGTTTAATACCAACATGGGAATCGAAGTTATGCTTAGACATGCTTTAGTTGTGCGATGGGTTCCTTCACCATGTTCATCGTAAGAATTTTGACTTAACCATATATGGAATTGTGACAGGTAGCCACTGTTAATAAAATTTGTTGTGCCATGGCAGAGGATGCCATTGAGCTTGGTTGAACAAAAAATTGATTTCATACTTAGGCAAATGATTATGCAGAAAAGGAGGTGCGGGAAGCACATTTTGGATGAGGTTGTTTCGCCTGAGTAGTCACTAAGGACTTAACCTCATGCGCCATTGAGCTGGGCCCTATCATAATATGGGATGGACTTGGCTAATTAATTAGTAATGTTTTGATTTAGTTCTATTTGGGTTGAAGTATGAACTTTGGGTTGGACATTCACACTAGGCGCAAGAGGGAGCCGGATGGAGGCGAAACCTTAGCGAGCAGAACTGGGTCAAAACAGGGCTTTGTAAAAGCCTTGTCATGATCTATCCACCGCACACCCAAGGAAGTGTGTTAATCACGTGGCAATAAGAGATGATCATGTCTTGTGGGTAAAGCAGTACAACCTCTGCAGAGTGTTAAAAACTATTTGAATACTCGTATCCCCGATAATGGACAATGTCTGGTGATTTCACATGGGAGATAGAGTTTATCTAAAATTGTGGTTGGTGGAATAGATGGGAAGTGAACGGGTAGTTCACTAGTTGTTCCAAAGTACTTGTTTACTTATGTATGTGATCTTTTCAATTATGTTGTTCAATCTTTTTACCGTATTTACTATCAAAACCGCTTTCTAAAAAATAGCCATAAAGCTACTCTTATTCAAGCCATGCATGAATACTATTAGCATACATTTCCCTACGACTTGTTGAGTACTTTATGTACTCACGGCTTTACACCATTTGTTGGTCGGTCATCGAAGAAGACCCAGGGAATGCTGAGTTCTACTAGGAGGAGTACTTCAAGGACTATGCGAACTAGGGTGCACTCTCCACTCGATTGCATGTGAGCATATCAGATGGCTACCAAAAGAGTTTCTTCCGTTGCAAGTTTATTTTTCTGTCATTAAGCCATGCGTGGCAATAATTGTAAAACCTTAACCATAAGGTCTGTTGTTACTATTTAATAAATTTTGGCTTATTCTTAGTTGTTTTGTTGTATGGATATGATTTCATCAATGTTGATACTGTGTGAACTAGCTACTGATCTTAGGACTAGTTCAAAATACACAGGGTCTGGATTTGCAGATTTGGGTGTTGACAATCTAGCAGTGGCAGTACATCAACTCGCTATACAAGAAGTCGTTCCACTAGTCAAGCAAGCACAAAGGAGGTTTCGACCAGATATACTCCAAAAAATAGAAGCTGAAGTCAACAAACTCATAACAGCTGGGTTTATTCAGGAAGTCGAATATCCTAAGTGGCTTTCCAACATTGTCCCTGTCAAGAAGAAGAATGGGCAAAGCCATGTATGTGTAGATTTTAGAGATTTGAATAAGGCATGCCCTAAAAATGATTTTCCAATACCTATCTCTGAAATACTTATTGACGCCACAATGGGACATGAAATATTTTCATTTATGGATGGTTTTTCAAGTTATAATCAAATAAAACTAGCACCAGAAGATGAGGACTCAACAGCATTCCAAACACCCAAAGGTATATTCTGTTATAGGGTTATGCCTTTCCGACCTAAAAATGCTAGTGCAACATATTAGAGAGCCATGACAAACCCAAACGAATCTCAACCTTAGACAAAGAAGATTACTAGATCAAGGACTACGATCTGGATGTCCATTATCACCTAGGGAAGCTAACATAGTGTTCGATGCCTTAAGTCGCAAGCCCCACTGCAACAACCTCATGGTGCAAGAATTTCAACCTGAGCTCTACAAGGAATTTGAAGCCCTTAACTTGGGGTTGGTAGAACATGGTACCTTAGCTGCCATGGAAGTGCACCCAACTCTTGAGGAGCAAATTATAGCAGTTCAGAAAGGACACCCTCGAGTCCAAAGGTTTAAGCGCCTCATGGCTAAGGGAAAAGCCCTCAAGATGGTAGAAGGTCAACAAGGAGTCCTATGGTGCAAAAAATGCCTCTTTGTTCCTCACCAGAAAGATCTCAAGGACTTGATACTCAAGGAAGCCCATAGCTCAGCTTACACCCTATATCCAGGTAGCACCAAGATGTATTAGGATATAAATAACTTGTACTGGTGGCCCTGTATGAAGAGAGATATTGCTGAGTATGTGGCCTATTGCGATGTATGCCAGCGGGTCAAAGATGAACATCAAAGACCTGCCGGACTACTCCAACCCTTGTAAATTCCCAGTGGAAGTGGGAGGAAGTTGGAATGGATTTCATAACTAGCTTACCCCGGACCAAGTCAGGATATGATTTCATATGGGTGATAGTCAACAGATTGACCAAGGTTACTCATTTTATCCCTATGAAGACCACCTACAAGGGAGATAAACTAGCTGACTTATATATAGCCCGTATTGTATGTCTACATGGTGTCCTAAGAGAATAGTCTTAGATCAAGGTTCCTAGTTCACCTCGCATTTTTAGCCTAGTATGCATGATGCCCTTGGAACCCAGCTTACCTTCAGCACTCTATATCACCCCCAAATAGATGGGCAGACCGAAAGAATAAACCAGATTTTAGAAGACATGCTTCAAGCATGTGCTCTAGAGTTCACTGTAGACTAGGAGATGTTTGCCCTATACAGTGTTCTCCTATAATAATAGCTATTAGTCTATCCTCAACATGTCCCCTTTCAAAGTTCTTTATGGCCAGAAGTGCAGAACCCCTCTGCACTGGTCAGAAGTAGGAGAATGATATATCTTTAGGCTAGATACTCTGAAGCAAGCAAAAGAGAAAGTCCGATTGATCACAGAGCTCCTTCAAGCCGCTCGGTCCAGGCAAAAGATCTATGTCGACAACCGCCGCAGAGAGTTAACTTTCCAAGTTGGGGATCATGTCTACCTAAATGTGTCACCCCTTCGAGGCGTCTGAAGAATCAAGGTGAAAGGCAAGCTTGCGCCCAGACACATAGGGCCATTTCCAATCATCGCCAAGTGTGGAGAAGTCGCTTATAGATTGGAGCTACCAGCAAGCATGTCGGACGTGCACAATGTGTTCCACGTCACTCATCTCAAGAAGTGCCTCAGAGTTCCAGAAGAGCAAACCCCAGTTGAGACCATCAAACTCCAGAAGGATCTGTCCTACCCAGAATATCCGATCAAGGATCTCGATACCATGGAGAAGTAGACAAGACGCCAGACCATCCGTCTATGCAAGGTCCAATGGAGCAACCACTTAGAGCGAGAAGCAACCTGGGAATGCGAGGACCAGCTTAGATTAGACTTTCCCTATCTGTTCCCAGAGTAGCTTGAATCTCGGGGTTAAGATTCTATTTAAGGAGGGTGGGATCTATAACATCCCATTTTTTATTGGCTTTGTGTGTGAGCAAAAATTTCAAAGAACTAAGTTCAACTTCAAAGCTTAAACCTAAAAATTTAGAATGCAAATTCTTTAGGTGGGAAAATTCAAATTTGCAATGCATTTCAAAAGCTCCCCTCAGGCCTCGAGCCTGATTCCTCCCTCCTACGTCTCCTTTTCCTTCCCTTTTTCTCGTCATAGCTCAAAATATAACTAAACTTGTTTCTAAATTTATTCTATAATCGAGATCTACCTATTGGTACTAGTTTTATTCAATTTTGAGTTCAGTTGAATTTTATTTGGCATTTATTTGCGTTTGCTCGGTTGCGGTTCTTTTTCCGGTACATTCTCTCGAGTAGAGTTCGAAGGTGCGAACGGGCCTTCGATTGAAGCAGCGCAAGACCCCAAGACCTCGAAGCTTTTGATCCAGGTGAGTCAGCATTTTGATCATTTTGAGCCTGCATTTCATGTGAAATTATGTTTTTTTTAAATTATCAAAACGGCATGCTTTACTTTAATATGCAGACGTATGTTACTCATAAGGTAGCTAAACACCCGCTTGTCAATCTAGTAATATAATATCCCATCCTTGACACATGAATATCCATGAACCTTGTCACCTAAGGTAATACTATTAATCTTGATAGCTATAAGTCAAATTAAATGTCGTGCAAAGGTCTTGTCTAAAATCCAAGGCACTAGCTTGCCTTGATCATCAATCTCTAAACATGAAAAGTGGTTTTGAAACAGTCACGGGATGTAAGTGACTGATAATTTGCGATAACTTAGTTTATGCTTCTCAAAAAACTTGCTATCCTAGCTGGGTGGATGGTAAGAGAGGTTGGTGTGGATGTAACACAAGAATTTGTGGTTTGTTGTATGAACCACCTGGACAAATTAAGGACTTAATCCTGTGATGACCTCCTTATGTAAAACAGTACTACCACAAGCTAGCAAACTGTAGTCTTGGCTGAATAATTTTCCGCGCCTCAGGGTCATTCCATAGGTGGGGGAGTGAAGTTGTGCATGTGCGGACCAAAAAGTCCGACATGAATGGGACATCGTGTAAAAGTTATATGTACCCATTTCTCTAGCTGGGGGAAAAGTCATGGTCCCACTCTGCTATGATGTTAGGGTATGACTTCCCGTACTAACTTATAGGGGCTGCCTTCAATGGTTCTCCATAATGGTGAGGTATTGTAAAGGTCACATGACAATCTCTCAATCTACATGACCAAGGAATCGTGTAGGCCATCGGTTTGATTGTCTCTTATGGGTAAAGATGTACGGTATCTGCAGAGTATAAACTATTCGAACAGCCATGCCCACGATCAAGGGTGGACATGTGATTTTACTCGAGTTATACTGCACAATTTCATACTCTTTAAAGCATGTTTGTAAAATGCTAATTCATAGGAATTTTAATTATAGTTATTGCAAATATCGCTTTAAGCAAATAAAAGAACCCGAGCCATTCTTGTTTAGTCTTGCATCTATAATTATATGCATTCCGTGTGTTGGCTCATAGAGCACAGTTCTTTGTGCTCACCCTCGCTCTTACCCCCCCCCCCCCCCCCAAAGTTTGTGAACCAAGGTCACTATGTCTACTATAAGGACCAGGGCGATGACGGCGGTGAAGATGGTGGAAAATAGAATAGTATTTAGAAGTCTCGCCTCTCACTTCAGTCTAGTCGACCAGCTAACTTTTGGGTGGTATCAATATTAGTCAAGGCTATGGCTAATATCGGTGGCACCTAAGTTGTCTCAGTCACTTGCCTGCAACGTGTTGTGCCCTATTGTGTTTGTCTCCACTTCCGCTTTCGCACTTTATGTAATGTAAATATTTGGCCTGATGGCCCTATTGTAAACTCGACCCAACGCGGTCTATTTGAACTCTGGTATTGTAATGGTATGGTATTTGTCATGTATGAAATGAGTCAGTAATGTACCTATGAGTATTATCTACTGATCAAAGAAATAGTACGATAAAATCATAGAGGATATTGAATTGATGAAATCCGGTTCCGACAATGTATATGGCTTCATAATAAATAAGTTACAAAGGGTGCTACAGTGCTTGGAATTTCCCGTTCATCAGCTGTAATCCAATGATCCAAAAGCTACGTAAGTTGTGAGGTAGTTATTAACTTAACGATAGGTTAGGAGGATACAGAGGTAATTTGCCTTCCAAGCACCGTAGCACCTCTCATAAGTTACAATACCAAATTTTCTCCTACCTAAGGGCACATTTCGAATGCTGAGATCGCATATGAAGTTTACAAGAACTTTTGAAGCAAACAGTGCAGTTTCTCCAAACAGGGCATCAAAATTCGAACACCGGTTTTCTAATCAAATGAGTCCAGGTGTATCCATCATTGATATGCTAATAATTTCAATTCAAATAGAATCCTTTTTATTCTTAGTCCTAACTTCTTCATAATATTTTTGCATTTTGCTCCAAAATAATAATAATTTGCCTTTAGTTTTCTATTCCTTGTTCTTCAAGGACAAAAAAATCCCTATTTCAAGGGGGCAACAAATTTGGGCAGCTAGCGTGGAACTGCAAAAAATTAGGCCCTGTTTGGAATGCGGGAATTTTTCCCGATTCCTGCGGGAATTGAACTGTTTCCTGCAAAATTCCTGCAAAATTCCTGTGAAATTCCTCTGTTCCAAACAGGCCCTTAAAGGGTAGCTGTGCATGCAATTAAGGCCATGTTTCGAAGTGTTGTCTTTTGCTTTTAAGTTATGGTTTTTAGTTTTTGACTGATATTGTACTATAGTGATTATTAGTTTTTTCTGATGTATCTAATTAAACAAAAATACAAAAAATAAAAATATTATTATATCTTTATAGATAATACAAAGAAAAAAAGATAGAAAAGAAAGAGAAAGAGAAACCACATAAAAATCTAACACGTTCTAAGTGTTTAAAAGTTACATTTTGAAAGTTAGATGTCAGAAACTATCGTTGTTTAAAAAGGAAGAAAGTAGCTTGTATACCCCGTGTTTGTACCATTACAACCCAGCATCAAGTGCTTCCGTGCCTCCAAGGTTGTAGTACAACACAAGGGACACAGTGCAGAGTATGTACTACTTTAGTACGTACTAGATGGCATGAAAGATAACATGTGAGTAGATTATTTCACATCTTACATGCATGGCCATGTATATCAGTTTGAGTCTGGGTATTGCGAACGTAGAAATGTACAAAAATGAACAGCAGAAAACTTTTATTTCATAAAAAAACAAAAAGGGTGTACATCTTATTTTGTCGACAAATTGTTGCAATACTAGAATTTTCCCACATGAATAATACGTCAGAGCATGTTTCAAATGCGTAATTCTCACACGAATTTTGTAGGAAGCTTGAAGAAATTTTGTGATTCTTTGTTCCAAACAGAGGCCCAAATTCTGAACCTGGTTGAAATGGTCCCATAAGTATATATGTCTCTGATGCCATGTGAATTGAATAGTAGAGCCCTCATGCACATTGACAATCACCTAATAATTTCCATGCACCAAAAGAAGCCTTTCTATTGTTTAGGCCTAACTTCTGGAAAAGAATCATAATTTGCTCCCTTTTTGTTGAGAGTAAAAGAGGTAATCATATGTTTAGCCTACCACCCAGGTTGATGGTCTCGGCAAAAATCATTGTAATGATGGTTAGTGGATGCCATTTACAAGCATAAGATAATCCCTCATGGAAGGAATCGATTCAGTTGCTCCTGTAAAGTTGATGGTCCAAAAAGGGGAGAAGAAAAGAGGAATCGAATTATGGCTTATGAGGACGTAGATACCAATCAGAGAACTACAGAAAGATAATGGTTTGGAGGAGGAAGAGCATGATTACATCAGCATCATGCTGCCAAGGGAAGCTTTTCATCAATGCCAAGGACAAAGGCCCCTTAATGTCAGTAAACTTGAGCAAGCCGTACGTCTTACTTAGAATAATTAATTCGCTACTGTTTGGATCGAAACAAAGTAGGGAAAGGAACAGAACACAAAGATTCACCGGCTCGATACCCAAGAAATTCACCATGTCCTACCGCAAATCACTGGGTACACCAAAGATACACGAGAAGGGAGTTCTTCTCGCTATTTGAGACAAGCCATTGATGAATAAAGCTTCAAACTGTTTATATATCTAGCACCATAGTCGTTTTTTCTTTTAAATTTAGCTATCGACGTCTGTTTTGTAAATCTAGATCCCTTCATAAGTTCGGTAGTCGTGGCAGATAGCGTATGTCACCTGTCACACTACAAGAGCTTAGAAGGTTTTATCGAGCCACCAGAACTCAACAGCACTTGTCAAACCACAATAGCTACTGGGCAGATTAGAGCTAATTAATCAACATATATCATGATTAGTGCTAATTAAGCATGGTATGTAACTGCTGAGCACAATGAGAGGGATAGATTTGCAAAAACGGGTATCTGGAGTCAAATTTGAAAAAAAATAGCCACAGTGCCAGATGTGTGAACAGTTCCAAAACTTTAGCCTTGTTAAACTACTTGGCTGTAAAGTGGTACACTATAGTTGATCTTAAAATTCGAGCACAGCCCTTTGATTACAGCTTCGTGGTCGAAGCAGCCATCAAGGCAAGTTGCCATAGCACTTTGAGTACGACGTTATGATCACGTTCTTGATCACGGCGCACACCATGGCGTTTTGAGCGTTTTCGATCATGATGCAGACCACGGTGTTTCAAGTACAGCACTTCGACCACAGCCCTTCGATTACAGCTTCATGGTCAAAGCAGCTGTCAGGGCCGGTTGCCATAGCGCTTTGAGTATGGCGCTACGATCACGTTCTCGATCGCGGTGCATACCACAACGCTTTGAGTAATTTTAAAAATACCACACTCTCGATCACAAAGTAGACCACTGCACTTTGATCATAGCCCTTCGACTATGGCTTTGGTCACGATAGAGGGAGATGTATAGCATCTCAAGTAACCAAAATTGAATTAAAAATAGGAGGCATCGGAAAAAAGTATGTATAAATATATGATGAGTTTAGATTGGCCTTCTTCTTTATAGATAGAGCACACTGCATTTTGATCCCACCGTTTGTCTTAATGGATTCATATCGGTCTGCTAGAGCTCGGTGTGAAGACATATTGTGTGGAAAATGCCCGATTACCTCATCAATTGTTTCATCTGATGGCAATGCTAAAAACATAGGTGACTGTTTTACATAGATTGGTTGTTTCCCCTTTTTTTTTGCTTGGCATTAAAAGAGGTTTTTTTGCTGATTCTCTTTTATTTCTTTATGCTATGTTGCAGTGCCTACCATACACCCAAATATAGCTCTTCCATGGAAGTGTCAGCATGGTTATACACAGTTTTATAATGTTTTCCTTCTACTATTTAGATATTTCCTTCTTTCTTCTTTTACGTTTTATTTATTTGCGTTGCCTATATGGTAGGAGATTATTTTGCCCCATTGGTTACACATAGTGAAGCAGCTCAGAATAGGAAAAAAAATGAAGATTATTCTATACACATCGTGTTGCTGCTAGAACAAGCTTTCTTTCTTTGTTGTTTGTTTTTATTGCTTCTTTGTAAGTTCAGTGATTTTCCCTCTTTGTTAAACAATTCCTACTGCATTTTACATTTTGTTGGTTGTTAGTAATTATCTTTGACTTGTATTTCAAGTTGCGCGTATCTATTCCATTCCATTATGGTTGTTGAATCCACTATTTCTATTTATAAGGAATATACTTCTTATCTGAAAGGTTGTGCCATATGCTTCAGTCTTCGTAATTGTTTTTCGAGGTCTCTTTTTGCCCCCCAACTACTTTCACAACTATCTATTCTTGCTATGTTTGGCCTCTTTACTGAATTCCTTTTTCCTACTACTCTTCTACTCTCCTGTCTTTGTTGGTTGGCACGACATGGTCAAAACGACGTAGTCGAAACAACATGGTAGTCCGAACTGGTCAGAACAATGTGGCCGGTCAATGTGATTGAAACATCGTGGTCGACCGAAATAGTCAAAACATCCTGATAGATCAACATGATCAAACCAACGTGGCCAATACAACATGGTCGAATCATCGACAGAAGTGGTGAAACATCCTGGTGGAAAATATCGTAGTCGAACTAACGTGGTCGATACAACATGGTCGAACAAACGTGATCGAAACATCGTGGTAAAAAATATCATGATCGAACCAACATACTCGACATGACATGGTTGAACTAACGTGGTTGAAATGACGTGCTTGAACAAACGTGATCAAAACAACGTAATCGAAAATATCGTGGTTGAACTAATGTGATCGAACCATCCAAATCGGCACAATGTGGTTGATTAAAGTGGTCAAAACATAGAACCATCGTGGTCAACTAAAGTGGTCACAACATCGTAGTCGAACCAACATGGTTGTACCATCGTTCTAATGATGTGGCTGAGCAAAGTGGTCGAAACATCGTAGTCAACCAAAGTGGTCGAAACATCCTGGTCGATACACGTGATCGAAACATCCTTGTTGACACAACTTGGTTGAAATATCGTAGTCAACCGAAGTGGTCAAAATATCCTGATAAAAAATACCATAGTGGAACCAATGTAGTTTTCAAAATATGGTTGAAACAACATGGTCGAACGAACATGTTCAAAACATCATGATTTAAAATATCGTGGTCGAACCAACGTACTCGACACGACGTGGTGGAACTAACGTGGTCGAAACAATATGGTCGAATGAACATGGTTGAAACATTGTGCTCGAAAATACCGTGGTTGAACCAACATGATCGAACCATTATAGTCGGCACAACGTGGTCCAACCATCGTCGTCGAAACAGTGTGGTCAACATGATGGACCAAAGTGGTCGACGTAATCGACCAACATGGTCGACACAACGTAATCGATCAACGTGGTAGACACAACGTCATCGACCAACGTGGTCGAAAACACATGGTCAACACAATGTGGTTGAAACATTGTGGTCAACCAAAGCGATCGAAATATTTTGGTCAAAAATATCATGGTTGAACCAACGTCGTAAACATAACATGATCGACACAACCTAGTCAAACGAACGTGATTCAAAACATGGTCAAAATAACATGATCAAACGAGCGTAGTCAAAACATCGTGGTCGAAAATATCGTAATCGAATCAACATGGTCGACACAATATAGTCGAAACAACATGATTGAACGAATGCGGTTGAAATATCATGGTCAAAAATATCGTGATCGAACTAACGTGCTCAATACAATATGGTCGAACGAACGTGGTCGAAACATCATGATCGAAAATATCATGGCCGAACCATCATGATGTTTCGACCGCTTCAGTCAACCACAATGTTTTGACAACGTTGTGTGAACCGTGTGTTTTTTACCATGTTAATCAATTACGTTGTGTCGACCATGTTGGTTGATCACGCTGTTTCGACGACGATGCTTCGACCACATTGTGTTGACTATGATGGTTCGATTACGTTGATTCGACCATGATATTTTTTAGCATAACGTTTTGACCACATTTGTTCGACCACGTCGTTTTGACCACATTCATTCGTCCACGTTGGTTTGACCATGATATTTTCGACCACGATGTTTTGACTACGTTTGTTCAACCATGTTATTTCAACAATGTTCTATCGACCATGTTGATTCGACTATGATATTTTTGACCAAGATGTTTCAATCACTTCGATCGACTAGGATGTTTCAACCACATTGATCGACCACGTTGTTTCGATCAGTTCGATCGACCACATCGTTTCGATGATGGTTCAACCACGTTGGTTCGACCATGGTATTGCAACCACTTTGGTCGACCACGATGGTTCTGTGTTTCGACCACTTGGATCAATCACATTGTGTTGACTTTAATGGTTCAATTATGTTGGTTCGACAACGATATTTTCGATTAGGATGGTTCGATTACGTTCGTTCAAGCATGTTGTTTTGACCATGTCATGTCAAGTACATTGGTTTGATCACGATATTTTCGACCACGATGTTTGGACCACATTCGTTCCACCATGTTGTTTCGATCATGCTGTGTTGACCATGTTAGTTCGATTTCGATATTTTTGACCAGGATGTTTCGATCACTTCGGTCGATTACAATGCTGTGGTCGAAGGAACATGATTTGACCATACTGTTTCGACCATGTTGTTTCGACTATGTTGGCTCCGTCACATTCATTGACCACATTGTGTTGACCATGATGTTCCTACCACGTTATGCCAACCAGAATGATTCGACCACGTTGGTTCGGCTATGATATTTTCGTCCATGATGTTTTGACCACGTCATTTTGACCAAGTTAGTTCAACCACATCATGTCGACCACAATGTTTCAACCATGTAGTTTTGATCACGTTGTTTTGACCACTTTACTTCGATTACGATATTTTCAATCATGATGTTTCGACCATATTCATTCGCCCTCATAGTTTCGACCATGTTAGTCAACCATATAGTTTCGACCACATCATGTTGATCACAATATTTCGACCACATCATTTCGACCATGTTTGTTCAACTAGATTGTGTCGACCACGTTTTTCCGACCACATCATGTCGACCAAGTTCGATTACAATATTTTCAACCACGATGTTACAACCAATTTCATTCAACCATGGTGTTCTAACCATGTTATGTCGACCACGATATTTTCGACCAGAATGTTTCGACCGAAGACCACATTTTAACAACCACATTAGTAAATCACAATGCTTTCTTCAACTACATTGTTTCGATATCAACCATATTGTTTCAATCATGATGTCTCCACCACGTTAATCCGACCACATTGTTTCGATCATGATATTTCGACTAAACTCTTCAATTTTTCAAAATTGCATACGAACCCTTTCAAATTACATACAGATCCTCGATTTTTAAAAAAATCATTCTTAACGAAATAAAACCACACTTTTCGTAAAACACCTTATTTTACGTAATTAAACTTTAATTTTCACTGAAAACCCCTCTTACGAATTGTTCGCTATTTTCTTTGGTCTACGTAGTAGCTAACGTGGTATGAAGCCGCACTTCTGTATCTAGTATCATTGATATCTAAATATATTATGTCTTATTTGAAACACAAGAAGTCAAGAATTAAGCTAGTTTCTATGATAATCCTCCGAAATTTCAGTGAAATTCAGGCTGCAGGGTGGCCATTGCCATTTCACACAAACACACGGGCGCGCTCTCACCGGAATTCAACCGATGCACTGAGCACGACGCCCTCTTCTGTTCCGTCCAACAACCTTTCCGGCTTTCCCCTTTCCTCTCTCTAAAACACTCGCAGTCTCCCACTGGAGAGAGAGAAGGAGAGAGAGGCAGCAGCCACAGCCCCTGTCGCTGTCCTCCCTCTTGAGCCTCCTCTCGTGCTCTCTCTCCTCCCTAAACCACACGAAAAACAAGCGCGCACAGGCAAGGCAAGGCTTGGCCACCACCACCATCTCACCCCCGGCCGGCCAAGAACCCCCACCCCAAATGCCTCCTCCCTCCTACCTCTTCTTCTCCCTTCTCTCGGCCTCCTTCCTCGTGCTCGGGGCGGATGGCGCCGGCGGTGGCGGCGGAGGGGTTGGGGATGGGGCGGCAATGCAGGCGCTGCGGCGGGAGCTGGCGCCGCCGGACTGGGCGGCGGCGGACCACTGCTCGTGGCGCGGTGTCACGTGCGCCGGCGCCGGGGGCGCGGTCACCGCGATCGAGCTGCCGCGCCGGGGGCTCCGCGGCGACTTCTCGGCGGCCGGCGGGCTCCGCGAGCTGGTGCGGCTCGACCTCTCCTTCAACGCCCTCGGCGGCGGCGTCCCCGCAGCGCTCGGCGCGCTCGGCCGCCTCGAGTTCCTCGACCTCTCCATGAACATGCTCTCCGGCCCCATCCCGGCCTCCCTCGGCGGCGCCGTCGGGCTCAGGTTCTTGAACCTCTCCAACAACGCGCTCTTCGGCGCCATCCCCGACGAGCTCAGGGCCCTCAGGGGCCTCGAGGAGCTGCAGATTTCCGGGAACAACCTCACCGGCGCCATCCCAGGCTGGCTCGCCGGGCTCCCCGGCCTCCGCGTGCTGTCCGCCTACGAGAACGCGCTCTCCGGCCCGATCCCGCCGGACCTCGGGCTCTCGTCGAAGCTTCAAGTGCTCAACCTCCACTCCAATGCCCTCGAGGGGAGCATACCGAGCAGCCTCTTCGATCTAGGCAACCTGCAGGTTCTGATCCTCACCGTGAACAGGCTCAACGGCACCATCCCGGACACCATCGGTCGGTGCCTCGGCCTCTCCAACGTGCGCATCGGAAACAACCGCCTCGCCGGCGCCATCCCGGCGTCGATTGGGGACGCGACCAGCCTGACGTACTTCGAGGCCGACAGCAACGAGCTGTCCGGCGGGATCCCTGCGCAGTTCGCGCAGTGCGCCAACCTGACCCTGCTCAATTTGGCGTACAACCGCCTCGCCGGCGAGGTGCCGGACGTGCTCGGGGAGCTGAGGAACCTGCAGGAGCTTATCGTGTCCGGCAACGGCCTCAGTGGTGAGTTCCCAAGGTCGATTCTGCGTTGCCGGAACCTGAGCAAGCTCGACTTGAGCTACAACGCATTCCGCGGTGGCTTGCCGGAGACCATGTGCAACGGATCGAGGATGCAGTTCCTTGTGCTTGATCACAATGAGTTCTCTGGTGGCATCCCACCTGGCATTGTTGGCTGTGGCCGGCTTCTTGAGCTGCAGCTTGGCAACAACAATCTGAGTGGTGAGATACCAGCTGAAATTGGCAAGATCAAGAGCTTGCAGATTGCGCTGAACCTTAGCTTCAATCACCTTTTCGGGCCGCTACCACGTGAACTCGGGCGGCTTGATAAGCTTGTTGCGCTGGACTTGTCAAGCAATGAGATATCCGGTGAGATCCCTGGTGATATGAGAGGGATGCTGAGCTTGATTGAGGTCAATTTGTCAAATAACCGGCTCAACGGTGCCATACCGGCCTTCGGGCCATTCCAAAAGAGTGCGGTGTCTAGCTTCTCCGGCAATGCCAAACTGTGCGGCGACCCGCTGGATGTGGACTGTGGACCAATTTATGGATCCAATTATGGAATGGACCACAGGAATATATCTTACCGGGTGGCTTTGGCAGTTGTGGGGTCCTGTGTGCTCATCTTCTCAGTGGTGTCATTGGTGGTGGCATTGTTCATGTGGCGTGAGAGGCAGGAGAAGGAGGCTGAGGCGAAGAAGGTTGAAGCAGGGGAGGTGGTGGTGGCAGCGCCACAGGTCATGGCCTCAAGTGTGTTCATTGAGAGCTTGCAGCAGGCCATCGATTTCCAGAGTTGTGTGAAGGCGACATTCAAGGATGCCAATGCACTGAGCAACAGGACATTCAGCACAACCTACAAGGCGGTCATGCCATCCGGCATGGTGGTGTGTGTCAAGAAGCTGAAGTCAGTTGACCATGCGGTGGTCCACCACCAGACCAAGATGATCCGAGAGCTCGAGCGCCTTGCGCACATCGACCACCCAAACCTTGTGCGTCCCATCGGGTATGTCATCTACAAGGACGTCGCTTTGCTGCTGCACCATCACATGGCAAATGGCACCCTGCTTCAGCTGCTGCACAATGCCGGCAACCCTGCTGGTGACAACCAGAAACCCGACTGGCCAAGGCTGTTGTCAATCGCCATTGATGTTGCCGAAGGGTTGGCATTCCTCCACCAGGTTGCCACCATTCACCTTGACATTTCTTCGGGGAATGTTTTCCTCGACTTGCGCTACAATGCTCTTCTTGGCGAGGTCGAGATCTCCAAGCTGCTGGACCCTTCAAAGGGCACTGCCAGCATCAGTGCGGTTGCTGGCTCATTTGGCTACATACCTCCAGGTCTGTACTTTGTTCCACATCTTCTCACTACACAAGAACTTCTTATATGTTCATAAACATAACAATGTGTTGCTGTTGCAATTGATATCTTGCAGAGTATGCCTACACAATGCAGGTGACAGTGCCTGGCAATGTGTACAGCTTCGGGGTCGTGCTGCTGGAGATCCTGACATCCAAGCTGCCGGTGGATGAGGGGTTTGGGGAGGGTGTGGACCTTGTCAAATGGGTGCACTCCGCGCCGGCGAGGGGGGAGACACCGGAGCAGATCATGGACCCAAGACTGAGCACCGTGTCGTTCGCATGGCGCAAGCAGATGCTCACTGTGCTCAAGGTCGCGATGATGTGCACGGAGCGCGCCCCGGCAAAGCGTCCCAAGATGAAGAAAGTGGTCGAGATGCTGCAGGAGGCCAAGAACAGCTGAGAACTGCGTCCTCTTGCTGAATGCTGAGATTGCTTCTTCAGAGATGAAATGACAAGCACAAAAAAAGAACAGATGCGTGGCACAAATTTTCGGTAATTAATTGGTCGGGTATAAAACCCAGTGGTGTTTTCTTCTGTGTATGTATTTCCAGATGCTAAATCTTAAAGCATCAAAAGATTGAGCTTTGTTGATAGCTTTGAGCACAGTGTTGCAGTACTGCTTGCAACTTGCGGGGGGGGAGAATGTTTGGAACATATCTGGTTGGATCCTTAATTAGGCAACATGTTCTTCTATCCTGAACTTGGAAGGGGTGGTTGTGCTTGTGCACTTAAGGCCTACTGTTCTTTCCATGTATGGTGGTCTTCTGTATTGTTTCCATGTATGCCCTGGCCCATCTCGACGGGGCCTAGACTGGTTTATGTGCTCCTTTAGGTTCTATTTAAAAAAAGAAAAATTAACAAGAAACAATTCATTCACTACAGAAATTTCCGTTATCAAAAAAACAGAAATTTTGAAAAAAAATCGCATTTCAAACGGGACTCTAGTCCTATATTGTGAGTTTTGATTGTACAACATATAGATCCAGTGGGGATAAGATTCAGCTTATTACTAATCCTGGAAAATGGTTCCCTTGTGGATCCACCTTTGTTTGGAAGAATGTTAGATACATGGAACATTGTAATAATAATAAATTCCCTATCTCTATCAGTACTGTACGATAAAACTTGGTTAGGAAAGCAACCACAGCTTCTGCCTGTCGAAATCACATTGTCCAATGATTTAACCCTTTGAAGTTTTGTTGATGTTCACGTAATACGCAGAAGCTTTCGGCTCTGATGAACTCGGCTTCGACTTCTGGCTTCTGACTTATTTTTCACTATTCATAAATTTCGTCTTTTTCTGAACTTTTGGCTTTTTATTGAGCTTTTTTGTCGGTTCTTTCCCGTATTTGTTTGTATTATACGTAATGGGCTAACATATTTTTTATATTTTTAAAATTTTTTAAATTTAATTATGCTAAATAAGCCTCTGTCAGCTACAGTGCTTTTTTCAGCCAGCTACAGTGTTTTCAGCCATAAGCCACGAGCTTTTCAGCCGAACCGATCACCACCTTTCTTCAGGTCTTATCCCATTGGCCGCGACAAAGTGATTGTGACTTTCTGCGGCGGTGATGATTTGGGTCATTCCTTGGATTTGATTCAGGCCGGCTCTATTGAGCTTTAGCTCCTAGTTTTTAGTTTTTTAATTTCATCATTTTTTAGTTTTTTAGACTTTTTACCTTTTTTTCTCTTATTCCATTACATTGTCAACGATGATGTAAACTTTTTTCCTTTTTGTTTTTTAAATTTAATTATCCAAAAAAGCTCACAGCAACTACAATACCAAAATAAGCACGCTAGGTAGCTTTGAAACAACTGGCCTGCCCATTTAAGGGCCTGTTTGGGACTGCTCCGCTCCAGATTTTTCAGCTCTGCTCCACCAACTCCACCATGGAGCAGCTCCACTGTGGAGTTCCTGGAGCAGGTGGTCCTGTTTGGCACGCAGTCTAACTTCAGCTCCAGGAATGTGAGGTTTCCCTGAGAAAGGTCCAATATGCCCCTGAATGATGTTTGGTGTATGTTTTGATGTGTGCGGAGCATATGTAACTGAATATTTTTTTTGCCAATTGAAATATGATGTAAAATATTATAATCGCAATTAATTTATTCGAGAAAACCAAAAAACAAATATTTTGGTCAAATAATTCCATCCTTTTGTCCCATAAATTGCAACGTGCATGATATATAATTAACAAAGTCCATCATTCGAATACAAATAATTGTCCATAGATAACTAGAGAGTAGTTTAAACCAAAATGACTACAAATGCTAGTGTTCCGATACATAATTCTAGCTCCAAGCTAGAGAAATAGCAGTTGCCAACTCATCACGGAATGCATCCATAGTAGGAGCATTGGGTTCCATAGTAGACCCATTTGATGGAGCTAAATATTTGTTATACCTTTCGGGTATTGTCGGGACAAAGTTTGGATCACGATCGAAGCGAGTAAAGTCCAAGTCTTCACCCCCATGCTCACGAATGAAGTTATGAAGAACCATAGTAGCGACCACAATTATCTTTTGCTTGAACATAGGGTAGGATGGCATCTTGTAGAAAATTTGCCACTTCATTTTAAGCAGTCCAAACGATCTCTCAATAACATTGCGGATAGAAGAGTGAATGCGATTGAACCTTTCCTTAGGAGTCTCCGGTTCCATACCTCTATGCCACTCCGGCATATGATACCTCTCACCCTTATAAGGGCAAAGGTATCCAGGACGATTACGATATCCCGCATCAACAACGTAGTATTTGCCTATAAATGTGAAAAATGATATAAGTTAGAGTTTGTCAACAATTAAACAAACAATAAACTAAATGACCATATGTAGATAACCATGTTACCTTGTGGAGGATGTGGAAAGAATTTTTCATCCAATCTTATCGCAGTGTACAACACACTAGTGTCATGCATAGCTCCCGGTTGCCCCGTCGACACATATGTGAACCTCATGTCAAAGTCACAAATTGCTAGAACATTTTGAGTAGGTATCCCTGACTTCCCAATATATCTCACTTGATCGTCCGGTGACAAAGAAACTCTAATATGCGTGCCATCAAGTGCACCAATACAATCTTTGAAGTGTGGATATGCTCTACGGTCATCTCTTATCCTCCTATGAACAGTTGGAAAGTTGGGGTTCTTTGGTCTAATAAAATCTTTAGCCATGGCCATCAAAGAATTTAGGACCTCATCAAATTTTCTATGAATGGTTTCACCCGAGTGCTTGAATCGGTTTTGTCCTTTTCTATTGGATTCATTTCCAGCACAAATGAACAAGAAAATTCCCAACATCTCATAAGTGTTTATATGCAACGATGATTTTAGACCGTACCTTCCCACCAACAAATCATGAAGGTCGTAGAACATTTCTGTGCTCATGAACATTTCCCCCTCTTGCTTCTTTGATGTAAAAGAGGTGGCAGATTCAGACATCTTTGTGTTGCTTCTTGAATAATAAGTGCAGTGCTTGACTTCTTTTTCTTGTCTACTGCAAAACAAGGTCTTTTATTTCCATGCACATTGGAAGGATTCACCTCCTGGACCTCCTCCTCTCTAGTGTTGTATGCATCAAAAGGTACTTCATCATCTCCACCTCCATTTTCATTGTCTACGTCAAAAGGTTGGTCTTGAGAATTAGGAATGATGGGATTATCACTCATAGGATTCCAATGATCTGTTTCCTCATTTGTAATGTTTCTAAACATATCCCTAAGCAAATCTTCATTTTGGATAGCCTTTTTCCTAAACTTGCCACCCCCAGGAATTTCCTGTAAATATAAGAACCACAAACTTCAGTGCATCGAGTAATGGTAGAAATTATCAAATTTAGAGACATATACACTCACAGCTCTTATCTTTTTCCACCACTCATTCTCCATGCTAATGACCCCCTTCGTATTGTTCCAACCTGTACCAGTTTGCCTCCTCTTCAATTTTTGCCAAGCAGTCCAATCAACCTTTAACTTGTCCCACTTGTTTTTTATTTGTGTCTTCGATAACATGATTCCGGTCATCTGGAAAAACCTATCCGACACCTCGGTATAACCTACAAAGTCAAATGGGTGTTTGGGCGATTGCCTTTCCTAACTTGTTCGGCCATTAACTCACAAGCAAGTGTGACATGTGCATCGATCCAATCCATTTGATCACCCTGACCATGATATTACACAACAATTTAGCTCTTCTGTTGAAGTTTTTAGGTAGGATTGATATCTTTCCTTTGTAGTACAACAGCATAGGACAAAATATGACAAAAGGTTCACAAATTAATTGTTTTATTATTGCTCTCAGAACAGAGTTGCACAAAATCAAAAATTTTGGCCTTCTCATGCATATGTCCATTCTCTTCATATGTATAATCTTGTTAGTAAATCAGAATTTGAGCTCTAAAAAAACAACAGCTGAACCGAACAGATCAGTAAAGGTATCAGTAAAGCTGAACTGAACCGAACAAAGGTATCAGACACATGCACATTATAAAACAGATCAGTATGATGCCAGTGCCCAGACCGAAGACAGCAATAGGGCTGCATGCTTATCACAGAGCATCAGTAAAGCTGAAATTCCTCTAACAAGATCACACTCAGTTATGGACTATGATCATCACAGAGCATTCCCAACAAGACGACAGTAATATCAACAATACGGCTCAAATTCGATTCCTCTAACAAGATCACACTCAGTTATGGACTATGATCATCACATAGCATTCCCAACAAGATGACAGTAACATCAACAATAGGGCTCAAATTCGATTCCTCTAACAAGATCACACTCAGTTATGGACTATGATCATCACAGAGCAAACACATATGCCCACAAGCATTCACAGCAAACCTTTAAACTTGTCAGCACATTGGCAATACAAATTTGCATGCAAGCATACCAGATCATCCTTTTTCTTCTTCGCCGGCGCTGCACGCTTCCTACCTGCAGCTTCTTCGCCGGCCGTGGCATGGCTGGCAGTGGCCTGGGCGGCTGCAGGCTGGCCAGCAGCGGCCATAGCTTGGCCTGCGGGGCTTGGCCGCTGGCCGCCCGCCCCTGGCCACTGGCCGCCCGCCCCAGCATCTTCGGATCTGTCCATCCCAGGCGCGGGTGGGGGCGAAGAAGAGGGGCGGTGCGGGTGGGGGGTGGAGAAGAGGGGCGGCGCGGGTGGGGGCGGAGAAGAGGGGCGGCACGGGTGGGGGCGGAGAAGAGGGGCGGCGCTGGTGGGGGGCGGAGAAGAGGGGCGGCGCGGGTGGGGGCGGAGAAGAGGGGCGGCGCGGGTGGGGGGTGGAGAAGAGGCGGCGCGCTGGTGGGGTGGGGGGCGGAGAAGACCGGCGGCGCGCGGATGGGAGGAAGGAGAAGGGGCGGCGCGGGTGGGAGGAAGGAGAAGGGGCGGAGTCGCGCAGGTGGGAGGGCGGAGAAGGAGCTGCGCGGGGGGGGGGGGGGGCGAGTCGTGCGGGCGGGTGGAGGAGAGAATTTTGTGTAATGGCAGTGGTTGGTAATTTTTCACCAACTCCACGAGGAGTTTGAAAACTTTTGATTCTGGAGTACCCCTTGAGGAGCTCCACAAAAAACGTGGAGTTGGCCTCTAACTCCAACTTTTTTCTGGAGCGGAGTTTTTGGAGTTAGACCTGTTTGGTTAGCGAACTTGGGAGCAGAGCTGAAAAATCTGGAGCGGAGCAGTCCCAAACAGGCCCTAAAGCACGTAAATTTGACATGAATTCGATAGGAAATGAAGTAATCCCTCCAAATTCCCATGGAAATCCTATATTCGGAAAGTTAAGGTTTTTCAACGTGATATCACTTATATAGAGTACATAAGTTTGTTTTCCTCTTTGGAAATTTGTTCTAGAAAACCATATTTCTTTGCGAACTCTTCGCCGCACAATGTGTGAAAACCCTAACATGCAACCTCTTGGTGTAAGAGGCTATCTGGTTGGTGCCTAATTACACCTATAATGCCTCGTTCTGTTAGTGAGGTTGGCCCATATAGAGTTGTGGAATTGTTGTGGTCGTATTAGTTCCATATTTCTCGTCTAAATTAAGTTGTAGTAGCATATTGATGGACCATGTGGAGGTGACCCCGAGTGTGTGATGAGTAATTGACATCGGTTTAGGAAAGTCGAGTTTGGTTTGTGTGGTTTGGACCATGTTGTTGCGTGGTGCAATCGGTCTCGGTCGGACTTGGTCAAACCTGGTCAAAGTGATTAGGATGCATATTCTCTTAATTTGACAGGTTTGGGCTCTTTCATGCGTAAGTTGGTTCATTGATGCTATTTATGCTTACATTTATCGAGCGGTGCTATTTGATGTGTTTCTTGTCTGTGATGGCTGCAGGATGTCGAGGCGGAGTCGTGGCGAGTCACGAGGTGACCGGACTAGACACAGGTGGTGTCGAGGTCAGAACGGTCGGATGTGTCGAAGACGACGGAGACTCGAGGTGGTTGCGAGGCTTGGATGACAAGGAACGCGGAAGCTTCCCAGAAGGTGCAGGAGGGGCGTTTCGGTAAAAACACAAAGCTGCACAGGTGGAAGCGGTTCCGTTCAGGATTTAGCGGGCATAACGGGTTGGAGATCCGTTAGCCAAGGGCTATAAATAGGAGAGGGATTCTCATGTGCATGGATGTCTTGTGAGGGAGTGCATGGCTTTTAGGGTTTTGCTTTAGTCAAAATGGCCTTTGGAGAGGTTGTTTGGCTTTAGGCTTTAGTGGTTGAGAGCATGAGAGGTAGTTTTGGCTGTGTCTCCTTCGATGTCTCCCTGTGTGCTCATGTGTTCTTGAGTTGGGTTCTTTAGCTTGGGAGAGAGAGATGAGATGAGTTGAGCCACCATGTAATCATTCCACTATATTCAATCATGTATGGGGACTCCTCTGTGATCTTTGTGTTTATGGAAATGAATGCCTTCAAGAAATCATTTGAGTTCTTGCTTCTCTGTTTGGTTTTTCTCTTCGATGCTCTCTAGGCTTGATTCTTGAGTTTTTGTGTTTTGGCTCGATTCTTGCTGGGGAGTGGCAAAATGGATTGCTCTGTGATGGAATTTCATTTCTAGACCCTTTGGTCATCTAGTTCCAAGAGCAATTCGATCAATTTGCAAGAATCTCATTTTTAGCCTTCCTGTGTTCATATTCTCTTTTTTAGGGTTTTGGTGTAAATCTTGTTTCCCCTCATGAGATGGCATGAAACTTGTATCTAAAGTCCAGGGGCTATTAATTAGCTTTTCTTAAAAGTTTCATGGTCAAAGGATCAGAGATGGAATGGCAAGTTGAGTTTTTGGGCTGCTCTCTGTAGTTTTCAGTTTTTATCCCAAATCTGAATTTCTTGGTCTTGAGTTGGATTCTGCTGTTTCCCAAGTTTCTCTTGTTATTTAGGATGTTTGGGTGTTGCTTTGGGCTGAAAAGATTGGGTGCAATCCCCCAATTTCTCACTTTTTGGAAGAACTGAAATATTTCCCGAGTTTTAGTTTTTCAGTTTGATCTCGGGTTGCTCTGGGATCAGGGGAGCGGTCAGACCGGTCCTTGAAGGGCGGTCATACCGGCACACTACGGGCGGTCTGACCGGCATTGGACCGGCGGTCTGACCGGCCCACAGTAGGCGGTCTGACCGGCCTACTACAGGCGGTTTGACCGGCCATCCCCCTTCAGCTCTTGCAATTTCTGGGTTTGGTTGCTGTGAGTTGTCCCGCTTACTTTTGTGTGTTCAAGGTTCCAGAGAACTTGATCTTCTTCTCTTCATAGCTTCTTGTAGCTTTGGAGAGAAGCCTCTAGTGGGTACCTTTCTCTCTTCAAGGTTCTTTTGGGGGCAGGTTTTAAAAGTCGACATTCACCCCCCCTCTGTCGCCATTTCGATCCAACACATATAATATCTATAGGATCTAAACGTAGCACTTTCAGGTTAACTCTTTTATACGAAGCGAGAACGAAAGTGTAAGCGTGATGCTATGTGTACGTAGGTCCGCCCCATGGGTGTGCTGGACATTGAGCGAATTATGAATCAAGGTGTTACAGTTTATATGAATTTTGGATCAGAGTGTCTCAGTTGGTATCGGATAATCAACCTTCCAACCCCGCCTCTCCCTGGATCCGCCCGTCTTTCTCTGCCTTTGTGGATCCACCGACGGATCTCACGTCTGGCTTTTAGATCACGTGTTGAGGTTTAGGATTGCACAGTTGTTCCATTGAGAGCCGGATCTTGTGCGAGGTATGTAGATCTAGCCACCTGAGCTAGCGGAAGGGAAGAGCAGAAACTGAGATCGCATTTGCACGTGATTATTGTATTTGTGTTGCAGGCGAGGTGAGGCGGGAGATGTGGACATGGGGCTCACGTTCACCAAGCTGTTCAGCAGGCTCTTCGCCAAGGAGATGTGGATCTTGATGGTGGGGCTCGACACCGTCGGAAAGACCACCATCCTCTACAAGCTCAACATCGGCGAGATCATCACCACCATCCCCACCATCGGTAAGCACAAGATCGTCATTTTTTGCAGGTCCAATTGATTAGAATCGAATGTAGGGTTCCCGAGTACGGGTGGACTACAGAGGTGTTCCATTTCTTGAACATTCGATTCTGTGATTTGCATTGGACTTGGCTTGAACAACGGTGAGCTCATCGTACTAGCGCTGTCTCACTGCTTACTTGACATATGTTAGTTGTTCGGTTCTGTGATTTGCATTGGACTTGGCTTTATGTTTGCAGTGCGGTCGATCGTGTTTGTGCTGCGTCGAAATGTGCAACTTGTACTCCCCGAGGTTTGTGGGAGAGTGATTTTTCACCGCTGTTTTGTTTTGGCAATAGGTTGGAATGTGCAGACTGCTGATTGTTCCTCACTATATCATTGTTCCTCACTATATTATTGTTCGAACATGTTATATTGCTGATTGCTATTTGTTGAAGTTAATGTGGATCAATTCGCCGTTGCTAAATCTGGAGTTTTTTTAGGGGGTCTTAAGTGTTATGGTTGCAACTTGCAATGCTTGTACGAAAACAAGAAACTCATCTTACAGCACTAGTATAAAAGTCAAGAAACTTATTGTACACCATTTGCATCCTTGCATTCTGCAGTATGAGGAGCATCCTTGCATTCTGCAATATGAGGATGCTTGCAAAGTTATTTCCCACACACTACTGATGTCCATGTGCTTATGTAACATGTGATCATTTGGAAGTAGGCATGATCGGATGGTTATGCAGTTATCTGGTACAGCTTGTGTTGATATACATTTTTACTGATCACATTATCTACAAGAGCTACTCAAGAGTTAAAGCATATCTCTTGAAGTGGCCTATCGAATACTTGCACTATTTGACTATATGTGATTCTGTTATTTAGTTGTATATATATAATTATTTATTATCTCATTCTTCGTAGATCGTTCATTATATTGGTTTCTGTCAACTTGTATAAGGCTAACAGCCAAGAGGGATAACTGGAGAACCGAGCAATTTGCTACATCGATATTTAGGTATTCTCGGTTTAACAATTCCTTATAAGAATTCATTAGTTTCTGATTTATTTTATATTTATCACACACACACACACACACACACACACACACACACACACACACACACATAAACATAAACGTATCGTCATATCAGTGTTTTTGAAAAAATGGCGAAGCACGATATC
The DNA here is from genome assembly GCA_017311315.1 of Dendrocalamus latiflorus. Classification (NCBI taxonomy): domain Eukaryota; kingdom Viridiplantae; phylum Streptophyta; class Magnoliopsida; order Poales; family Poaceae; genus Dendrocalamus; species Dendrocalamus latiflorus. Next base: position 7,912,864 of record CM029630.1, on the reverse strand, counting down.
GCCGTATTACATATCTATATTCATATCGAGGTATCCGGGCAACATAGTTCGTCAGGCTTCAGCCCACCCACTTTGTGGCGCTTTGTGGCTTCCTATGCGCCTACTAACTCGAATCTTATGCAGTGCCGAGCAGATCCTGGCGGCGCTACGTCGGTGGGCGAGGCACCGAGTAGATGCGGGAACTGGGAGTCCGAGAGGGCGGCGGGCAAGCAAATCTGAGGACTCATACGGAGCAACGCCCTATCTTGTAACTCACCCAGAAGAAAACATATTAGTTGGAAAAAATTGATCATATACCCTCCATTTAGATGGAAATTGAGGATTTACCCTCCTGGCCCACGTGTCAGTGACTTATGATGACCCCACGTGTCATTGAGATGTGGAGGGTAAATCCTCAATTTCCCAACTAAAGGGAGGGTATATGATCCAATCTCCCGTTTCTAATTCCCCTCAGCCAGCCACAAGCAGCCCAGACAAAGCAAGTCTTCCCTCATTTACAATGCCTACCCTTCTTCTGATAAGAGTTCAATTTGAGCACAAGGACATTCGAATTAGCATTTTCACGCAGTAGGAGCTAAGTATTAGAGTTATTTTATAGCCATATTGTTGTACCACACTACTTGTACTACTTGTACTACACGTTGTACTATTCACCGGTACATGGCTATATATATTCATGGCACCCCCCCACAATGGGTATGTGGTGATTCCCCCAAAACTCATTCCGCTTTCTACATGGTATCAAAGCGAGTCCGGGCCTAGGTCCCCTCGCCTCCACCCACCAAACCCTAGCCGCTGCCTCCTCTACGGTGACGCTTCCTCCTCCCTCCGCTGCCCCCGGCCACGCCGAGCCCCTCCCCTGCGCCGCCCCCGACCGCGCCGCCTGCGCCGCCCCCGGCTGCGCCAATCTCCTCCCCAACCTCCTAGCCCCATGTCGACGGCCTCCACGGCATCGAGCGAAACTATGGCCTCCGCCGGCACGGGCACCCTGCCTCCGTCCGGATCCGACGCCGCGCCGCCTATCTTCGTTGCTCCCTACGCGACGATCGCCGTCAAGTCGCACATCCCGGTGACCCTTGAGTTGAAGCGTCCCAACTTCAACCGCTGGTCCCCGTTATTCCTCTCCCTGTGCGGCAAGTTTGGGCTTCGCTCACACGTCGATGGCACCGCCGCGGCGCGCCCGCAGGATCCCCAGTGGGCGATCGCCGACTCCTGCGTCCACAGCTGGCTGCTCGGCTCCGTGGCGGACGACGTCCTTGGCCTCGCCCTCGCGCCTGACCAGACTGCCCACCAGCTCTGGGTCGCCATCGAAGCCCTCTTTCAGGCGAACAAGGCTTCCCACGCCGTCTTCCTCGGTCACGAGTTCCACTCCATGACCCAGGGTGATCTCTCCATTGATGAGTACTGCCAGAAGATGAAGGCCACCGCCGACGCGCTGCGTGATGTTGGCCACGCCGTTCTCGACTCGCAGCTCGTTCTCAACCTGCTGCGCGGCCTCAACCCTCGCTTCTCCAGCACCGCCGACAACATCGCCGACTCCGATCCGCTACCCAACTTCGCCACCGCCCGCGAGAAGCTGGTCCTGAAGGAACTTCGTCTCGCTAATGAAGGCAAGGTCGTTACCGAGACTGCATTCCACGCCGGCTCCTCTCCTTGCGGGGCGGCGTGCCACGCCGCCGGTTACGGCCAGGGCGCCGGTGGCGGTAACGCCGCTGGCAATGGCGGCGGCTCTGGTAGCGGCTGCCAGGGCGGCCGTCAAGGCGGCGGCGGCGATAACGGCCAGGGTGGCCGCAACTGGAAGAAAGGCGACGGCCGCGGCGGGAACTACCAGGGCGGCGGCGGCAACCGCGGCCCTACCCCGCCGGCTAGCCCCTGGGTGTGCTTCGCTCCGTGGGGCGCGCAGCAGCAGCAGTGGCGACCCCCGCAGGGCGCGCCGCAGCAGCCGTGGCATCCTCAGCAGCCCGGCATTCTGGGCGCGTACCCGCAGGCACACACCGCCTTCGCGCCCACCCAGTTCTCCGACGCGATGGCCTCGCTGCCTGCCGCACCGCAGCAGGGCACTGGCGGCTGGGATCAGGCCAGCCTCATCGCCGCCCTGAACCAGATGGCACTTCAGGGCGCCAACCCCTGGGTCCTCGACACCGGTGCCACCGCTCACATGTCGTCATCGGATGGTATACTGCTCTCCCGCCTACCTCACTCCAACTCTTTCATTACTGTAGGCAACGGCAGCACTGTTCCCATCTCCTGTCGTGGCACATCCACCCTGCCGGTAGCTGACACTACCTTTCACCTCAGCAATGTCCTCATTGCTCCCGCCCTAGTGCGCAATTTGCTTTCTGTTCGCCAGTTCACTCGTGACAATAATTGTTCTATCGAGTTTGACGCTTTGGGTTTTTCTGTTAAGGACCAGCGGACGGGGCGCGTGATTCTTCGCTGCAATAGTAGCGGGGAACTCTACACCATTCCTTCGTCCCCACCCTACAGTTGCAACCTCGCCACTTCGTCTGCCTTGTGTCATCACCGCCTCGGTCACCCCGGTCCTTCCGCCCTCACTACACTCCAGAACAAGTCGGTCATATCTTGTAATAAGAGCCCGCGGTCTTTGTGTCTTGCCTGTCAGCTTGGCAAGCACACGCGGCTCCCTTTTAGCAGTTCCACTTCTGTCACCACTGCTCCTTTTGATTTACTTCACGGTGATGTTTGGACATCTCCGGTTCTTAGCACTTCAGGCTATAAATATTATCTTGTGTTGCTTGATGATTATTCTCATTTTTGCTGGTCGTTTCCGTTACGCCACAAATCTGATGTGCAGCGCCATATTGTCAATTTTGTAGCCTTTGCTCACACACAGTTCGGCGTTCTGCCAAAGTGCTTTCAGGCCGACAATGGCACCGAATTTGTCAACAATGCCACCACTTCCTTCCTAACTAGTCGCGGCATTGCTTTGCGTCTCTCGTGTCCGTATACCTCGCCACAAAACGGCAAGGCTGAGCGCATGCTTCGTTCCACCAACAACACTATTCGCACCCTGCTGATACACGCGTCCATGCCTCCGCCTTATTGGGCTGAAGCCCTGGCCGCCGCCACATACGTGCTTAACTGGCACCCCTCCTCATCCGTGCATCACAGCATCCCCTACCAGCTCCTGCATCAGAAGCTCCCGGATTATTCCTCCCTCCGTGTGTTCGGCTGCCTCTGTTATCCGAACCTTAGTGCCACAACACCTCACAAACTCTCTCCTCGTTCGACTCCATGCGTGTTCCTCGGTTACCCCTCCTCCCACAAGGGGTATCGTTGTCTGGACATGTCCAGCCGTCGCATCATTGTTTCACGTCATGTTGTCTTCGATGAGTCTGTGTTTCCGTTCGCCTCGGCACCCTCGGCGGCCTCTGTGCCGTCTTCACTGGGTTTTCTGATGCAGGGTCTCTCTTCACCAACGGCAGCTCCGCCCCTTGGCGTTGAGCGACTGCGTGCTGCTTCGGTTGCTCCCTCCTCTGGCGAGGTTGAGTAGCTGGACCTCCCGGACCCAGCGGTCATATACGCCGGTCCCCTGCTCCCGACCGGCCGGCTGGCCGGTGCCCCGCCAGGCGCTGTTGGCGCCCCGTCGGCAGCCGCGCCAGCGCCCCCAGGCCTGGTCGCTGCTCCGCCTGCAGGCGGGCACCCGGCCGCCACTCCGCTTGCGGGCGAGCGTCCTGTTGTCTACCAGCGGCGACTACCGCCGCCCCCCTCAGCGCCCCTGGTGCCCCCGGCAGCCGTGGCCGCTCCGGCGCCGCCACCGCCTTCACGCCCCACGACGCGATCTCAGACTGGCAGCCTGCGTCCCGTTAACCACCTCAACCTCTCCGCCACGACGGCCTCGCTAATCCCGACGAACTACCGCAGCGCGCTGCCGACCCCAATTGGCGCGCTGCGATGGCGGAGGAGTACAAGGCTCTCATCGACAACGACACCTGGCACCTCGTGCCTCGACCGCCTGGTGCTAACATTGTCACGGGCAAGTGGCTATACAAGCACAAGTTCCACTCCGACGGCTCCCTGGCCCGGCACAAGGCTCGCTGGGTCGTACGGGGCTTCTCCCAGCAGGCCGGCGTCGACTACGATGAGACTTTCAGCCCGGTTGTCAAACCGGCGACGATCCGCATCGTCCTCAGCATCGCCGCCTCGCATGCCTGGCCTATTCACCAGCTCGATGTGAAGAACGCCTTCCTCCACGGTCACCTGGAGGAAACCGTTTACTGCCAACAGCCGTCAGGCTTCATCGACCCCGCCGTTCCTGACTACGTCTGTCTCCTGCAGAAGTCCTTGTACGGGCTCAAGCAGGCTCCCCGGGCTTGGAACCAGCGCTTCGCCTCGTACATCTGTCGCATCGGCTTCACTGCGTCCAAGTTCGATGCGTCTCTCTTTGTTTACAAAGATGGAGATAGTGTCGCCTACCTGCTCCTGTACGTCGACGACATCATCCTCACGGCATCGTCACCGGCACTGCTCCAGCACATCACCGCGCGCCTCCACTCGGAGTTCGCCATGACGGATCTCGGCGACCTGCACCACTTCCTCGGGATCTCCGTGACGCGCGACAGTGACGGGCTGTTCCTGTCGCAGCGTCAGTACACTGTCGACCTCCTCCAGCGTGCTGGCATGTCTGAGTGTCACCCGACTGCGACGCCAGTGGACGCCCGGACGAAGCTGTCGGCCACCGACGGCGCCCCCATTGCCGACCCCTCCGAGTACCGGAGCCTCGCTGGAGCACTCCAGTACCTCACCCTGACGCGGCCTGATCTAGCCTATGCCGTCCAGCAGGTCTGCTTGTTCATGCATGATCCCCGCGAGCCGCATCTCGCACTGATCAAGCGTATCCTGCGGTACGTCAAGGGTTCACTCTCCGCTGGTCTTCTTCTCGGAGTCGGTGCTGTCGACCAGATCATTGCCTACTCCGATGCCGACTGGGCGGGCTGCCCCGACACGCGTCGCTCCACCTCCGGCTTTTGCGTCTTCCTCGGCGACAATCTGGTATCCTGGTCGTCCAAACGCCAGACCACGGTCTCCCTCTCCAGCGCAGAAGCGGAATACCGTGTTGTTGCTCATGTCGTAGCCGAGTGCTGTTGGCTACGGCAGCTTCTTCAAGAGCTCCACATCTCGGTTACTTTGGCGACGGTCGTCTACTGCGACAACGTGAGTGCTGTCTACATGACAGCCAACCCTGTCCATCATCGTCGCACGAAGCACATCGAGATTGACATCCACTTCGTCCGCGAGAAGGTTGCACTGGGACAGGTTCGCGTGCTGCATGTTCCCTCGGCGCACCAGTTCGCAGACATCATGACCAAGGGTCTCCCTGTCCAGTTGTTTACTGATTTCCGGGCCAGTCTGTGCGTCCGTGATCCTACCGCTACGACTGCGAGCGGGTATTAGAGTTATTGTATAGCCATATTGTTGTACCACACTACTTGTACTACTTGTACTACACATTGTACTACTCACTTGTACTACACATTGTACTATTCACCGGTACATGGCTATATATATTCATGGCACCCCCCCACAATGGGTGTGTGGTGATTCCCCCAAAACTCATTCCGCTTGCTACACTGAGGAATATTTCTCAGTCTTATCTTCGACTTCACCTTTGATTATTAGTTGACTTAGATTTGGAACCTTGATGGCTACATACACACAGTAATGCACTTTCATGTTAGAATACTCTGATATTTTCATAGATGCTCAAATAACGATCGGTTATATTTACCATAGATGCTCTAATATTTTTACTAATTTTTTAGCCCAAGGTATACAACGAAACTGGCAAACAACATCGAAAAGCTTGGTGGAGCACTCTACATGTTTTTGATCCACATGTATGTCTGTGTACTGCCGCTATACTACATGATTCTGTATTTATTTGTGAATTACCACTTTTATTTTTGAGATTAAAGAGTATCTCACTAGTTACCATATAGGGATGATGTTGCGGATCATAGGAAGTGGGCTAAGCAGCTAACATATGCTAGAATTATCCATTCAGGAGATGTATGTCACGTTCCAGTGGCAAGATCAAGTACATCGGAAGAGGTTTTGAGAGTTGGGGATGTGGAAAGTAGAGGAGATTGGGGAAGATGGAGATAGATTTGGGAATTAGGTTTCTATTGTAATTAAGAATGTTCCCTTGTTACAACCGCTGCTTAGTTTATAAACCACCAAGTCCTCAATAGTTACAGCTCAATGTTGGTCCTTTACTATTCACGGTTCGGCACGTTTCCTTTACTTTGTTTTCATGCTTCTGACGGCGCATTCGGCCCATGGTGCCTTCACTCTCGCATCCTAGCTATGCATTCATGCCTACCTGCTCATCCATGACAGTCCCCTCCCCTTGAGCGATAGCTTGACCCCAAGCCGGTGAAGTTGGGAAGCAACGTCGTACCTCCTATGCTGGTTCCTAAGTTGCCCAGGTGGTCCATAAACCGGTCCAACGGATGAGCTCCCATGTTGACACCGCCCCTTCGCACTGGTACATCCGACGATCCAGCACTACTTTAGGTACCATGGACAATGATGAGTGATGATCAAGCACAACAAGGTCAGAATGTACCTGCTCTGAAGGAGGAATATGCTTCTTAAGCTAGGAAACATGAACCACCGGATGAATCTGGCTGCATGGTGGTAATTTCAACTTATACGCAACAACACCAATGCATTGAAAAATTTCATATGGCCCATAGAACTGAAATGATAATTTCTTGTTATGACGAGGAGTGACAGAGGTCTACAGGTATGGCTACAATTTCAGATACATGCGGTCTCCCACCTCAAAGTGATGTTCTATGCGATGCTTGTCTGCTTGATGTTTCGTGCATTGCTGCACACGGAATCTAGGGCAGAATGATATCTAGTGTTGTACCAGAATCCAGCTAGCGGTAGCCATTGCACCCATTTACTCAGCCATGAGTGCACAGAACAACGCAAATATCCCTCCAAACATCGATTGAGATGCTCCGTTTGCTCATTCGTTTGGGGATGGTAGGCGGAACTCATGAGGAGCTGAGTATCTGTGAGTTTAAACAACTCTTGCCATATTGCACTCATGAAAATCTTGTCTCTGCTGGAGATGATTGCCTGAGGCATGCCATGTAACTTGTATACCAAATTGAGATAAACCTGAGCCACAGTGAGAGCTGTATACAGGTGAGACATGGGAATGAAATGTCCATAGTGAAATTGTCGATGACGACTAGTATGACATTATATCTTTTAGAAATTGGCAGTCCTTCAATAAAGTCTAAACTGATTGTTTCCCAGGTCTGAGATGGTATCGGCAAGGGTTGAAGCAGTCCTAGCATCTTGACATGTTTGACTTTGGCTTGTTGACAGATGGCGCATTCCTGTACATACACTTTAACATGATTAAGATGTCCTCTGCTCATCGCCTGCAGTGTCCTTGGAGTTTGAGGTGTCCCACAGCCTTGGCCTGCAGTTGGTGCTCGTGCTGGTGTAGTCCCTAGGTTGAAACGAACAGGGGTTACAGCTGGGCGCTTCTGGGGACAGTTGTTAGCATAATGTCCCATGTTCTTGAAATTGGAACACTGCACTCCTGCTGCTGAAGTCCGGTTCTGCTGAAGTTGGCCACCATTGCTTGCTCGAGGAGCTTGCGGATTTGAGCGGGGTCCTGCAAATGGTGTCCTTGGCACACTTGGTTCTGAGGGCCTATTGAACTGGGGTGGATTAGGACGAAATCGAGAACTGCTTGCTCCCTGCTGAGCTTGAAACTTCCTCTTCCGAGTCTCATACAGTTGACGTTGAGCATCTTCTTGAATAAGGGCCTTGTTCACCATATGTTGGAACGTTGGGTAATCATTGTACACCAATTGCACCTTGAGGTTGGGATCAAGTCCCTGCATGAACCTCCAAATCTTCGTTGACTCCGATGCAACATCCTCTGGGGCATACCTAGATAGTTGGGTGAACCTATTCAGGTACTCCGAAAGCTAAGGTTTCCTTGCTGCAGTTTGTGAAACTCCCCCTTCTTCATTTCCATTATGCCCATAGGAATATGTGCAGTGCGGAAAGCTTCAACAAATTTAGCCCATGTGATGGCTTGCACATCTTGATGGGCAGCACAATAATTTTCCCACCAATTAGCAGCAATTCCTTTAAGCTGATGAGCTGCATACAACACTTTTTCATGATCATTGCATTGAGCTAGGATCAACTTCTTCTCCACATCCTTAATCCAATCGTCGGCCTCCAATGGATCCACTGAACCGGCAAAAGTAGGAGGTCTTGTTCTCATAAACTCTCCCAACTTAGATTGGGGTGCTTGGTTTGGTGCCTGCGGAGCTTGTTGCACTTGATTATGAGCAAGAGCTTGAAGTAATTGCAGTTGCATAGCCATCATCTGTTCCAAGTTAGGGGCTTGAGCAGGAGGTGGTGGAATGTTGTTGTCTGGCTAGGCATTGGCATCACGGCTGCTACCAGGGTTGCTCCTTGTGTTCACCATCTGAAGCGGTTCCGGGGACAGCAAAAGATAAGAGAGAACTAGCACAAGTAAGAGATTTAGGGGGAAACTAAACAATATCCCAAACCAACACACAAGAATGAAGCAAGCAACAACTTAGAAAGAAACTTATATTGAAATCAAAATAGTTTTAAGAATGGTGCGCTGTTCCACAAGTGCACAAAGGCTTGGTATAGTCCATCTAGCACACCAAAACATAATATAAAACGTTCTAAGGACATGGACATTTATTTGGGTACTACTGACTCAACCGACTACTAATCCTCCAAGATGATGCGCTCCTCGGGATCCTCCTCGTGCTCGTCCACGTGGTGCCGCGAACAATCACACACGACTGAAGCGCGAGAACGGGAACGGTTACGACTGGAGGCAGTCGGCCGAGAGCGAGAACGGGAAAGTCTGCATTTCCTGCTGGGATCGCCGATGTCGATGATGGGTAGCGGGCTAGGGCGCCGCACACTCTTGCGCGCTGTGAGCATGGTGTGAAGTCCCGAACATCGAGTCGGCGCCTGGTTGTTGGGGACGGCAGATGGTACGGGCGAAGACGGCGTGTAGTCAGCTGCGGCTCTGAGACGTGCCAGCTCAAACTCTGCTGCCTGGCTCTGGCGAAGCTGTGCTCGAAGAGCGTCGGAGTGCTGGTAGCTGGAAGTGAGAAGCATCCGAAGCTGTCCAATTTCCTCCAAGGCTCTAACATAGGTAACTGCCATAGCCTGAGTGAGCTGCACCTGGTGTGACAGTCGGGGGTCGTCTGCAGGGATATCGAAAGGCTCCGGGTAGCTCTGTCCTGCTCGAGGAGCGATGAAGAAACAGAAGGGTGACCGATGCACAACATCCTTGTGCAGGTGGCACGAATCAGCTATGGCAAGGCAAGCTACGTCCTGGATAGTGTCGAAACAGCGGGTCCGGGGATGCTCGATGGGGTATGTGTGGGAATTGAATTCCTCATCCCGTGCATACAGGAATACCTCCACCGACCAAGAGTCCCGATCCAAGATCCGGGTCTTCCGCCCCCTGAAGATAGGCGGCTGGCGATACTCCAGACATTGCATAAGCTGCCGAAGAAGGCTAGCAAATGCTCCAGCACTCTCGCCATGCGAGTAATAGTCCCACGACTCAGCAGAGGATGAACCGACCATCTACGAAGTTGAAATATAGAAAAGATTAGTAAAAAGATTTAACAAGTGAATATAGAGATAAGAACGAGATACTAAGGAAGAAAAGAGTAGAAGCAAAGAAGCTTATGTATTTTTAATATACTTTTTGTAAATAAAAATCCTTAAGGTTTTGTCATTCTAATCTAGGTCTCGTCCTACAGTCAAATTGGCTCTGATACCATCTTTGTCGGGACCCCGGATTTCCAAACCCGGACCCTCTGTGTATTACAGCACTAGTCCCAGATCAAAGCTAGTGCACACAGTCAAACAGAAATGATTACATAACCAACAACGCTTTATTACAATAATAGAGAGTACTGACCGAAAGGTCTCATTATTACAAAGGAGGTTTCAAGACCTCACACACATATAAAACACAGCGGAAGCATAAATAAATCCAGTGAAGATCCATCAATACGCCACAGGCAATTGACTGGGGAAGCGCGACCTAGAACCCCGGAAATCCTTCGTCGTATCCGCAAGCGAAGTAGTCGTAGTCTCCCTCTTGAGCTTCATATTCTTCTGAGTGTATTTTAAGTGCAGCATGTGAGTACAAAAAGTACTCCGCAAGTCTTGGGAAAAATGCAATAGATGCAAGGCTTAACAAAGGAGGGTTATATGGTTCTTTTGTACAAAGCAATATTTTATTCCAATTACTACTAAATATTTTCGAAGGCATCATTTTAACCAATTAATTGTTTTAACTGAAACTAATAAGCATTTTATAGTGAAGGTTATATCCACCAACACTAGTTAACCAACTCTAACCGATAAAGTTTAAAACTGCGGGTTACATCCACCCACACTGGCTCCAACTGCCAGGACAACCATCCGAGAGTTCCCTCCACTCTCGGAATACAAAACTTTGTTTTTAAAAATGAAAACCAAGGATCTACCATGTGAATGCATTCCTTGCTCGCCCTTGACCGTGGGCACGGCTATTCGAATAGTTTGTCACTCTGCGGAGGTTGTACAACTTTACCCCCCAAGAGATAAATTATCTTAACAGTCACCATGCTTCCTTTGGCATGAGACACAGATAAAATATCACAAAGCATTTTCCTCACTCTAGTCTAGCTAGACACCACCCGCTGAGGTTTCACCGCAGAAGGGTTAAATCCACCCAGTCCGAAGCCCCCTCTTGCGTCATATGAGTATAGTAAATCTCTGTCCCTCACTGTGAATAACCAGTAACTCCCTGGTACCCACTTTCCACTGGTGGCACCTAAACTAAACTACCATGATTTAATCAGCTAGGTCGTACCCATATAGACTCGGGGTTGTACGGTAGTGCTCAGTCTGGACAATCACAAGTGTCGGTCCTTAATCGACTAGGGCGGAACATACACTTTACAAGATCTCGTGCTTGCCGCACCAATCCAAACCAACCATCCGCCCTAGTCTAAACCAACTTTCACATTTTATTTATTTTTAAAAGAACAGCGGCAACACCAGTCACCACTTATTTCTAAATACAAATACCAGTTGAATGAAATATGATTTCCCATTCCAAAGTTACAAAAGACTTAAATAGCATGACTAAGCATTTTACTACCGTTCTAATATTACCAAAGAATTATATAATTCTCATTATTGAGACAAAAGAATTCTTAAGGTTACAAAGGTACATGACATTCAACTTCAATTGAGGGCATAGCAATGATTGGATTAACTAACTTGCTAAAACAAAATTAAGATTCTATGTAAATAGCGATGCACATAACTTTAAAATAATTTAAAACATTTCACAAACATAGGTTCAAAATGATCAAAGGAGACTTGCCTTCTTGTGCACTGGTTGGTCCCTCTTGCTGCGGTTCGACAAATTCTTCGGCGACGTCGGATTCTACGCGCAAAAAGACGAACGAACAAAGCAAATAAATACAAGCAAAAGTCAAATAAAATTCAAAATTTTAAAAATAGGGTATATTTGGATAGATTATGATTTTATAAAAATATAGAAATTTGAACGGCTCAATTGGAGTTAAAACGAGAAAGTTATGCTCATTTGAAAATCTCAGTTTGAATAAATCCATAAATTGTTAAATTTCTGACAGGTGGGACCCACTTGACAGAATTTACATTTTATTTCTTTTTATTGCTTTCTCTGAGTCTATGACAGGTGGGACCCACATGACAGTGAGCCCACTACGTTCGATCTCTGACATGTGGAACCCCTCTGTCAGTGACCATACTAGCTGTTGGTCACTGACAGGTGGGACCCATCAGGCTCTGGGCCCATATGTCAGTGGCTAGCGCAGAAGGGTGGGGCCCAGGTGCCAGTGGCCAGCGCAGTCGGGCGGTCACTGACGAGTGGGGCCCGGCTGTCAGTGCGGAAATTAAAAGAAATGGCTCAACCTCAACGTGCGGAGCCGGGGCTCGAGCGCGCGCCGAGGGAGCCAAGGGGGGGAAAGGATAACGCTGCTAGCCATCTGGTCACTCGGGTGTTGCTTACCCATATAGGGGGCTTTTACCTTTTGAACCAGTCGGCAGCGGGGGGTCGGGCAGAGGAGGTCGGAGGCGGCGTGCCGACGGCGAGGAAGTGGCGAAGACGGCTCGGGTGCTCCGGTGCGGCGGCGTTCCGACGGCGGGGAGGCTCGGCCGAGGGGTCGGGGAGCTTTGCACTGGCACGTGGATGCTCAAGGTGGCGGCGGCGGGCTCTGGGAGGACCGGGGCGGTGGCGATCGCTCATCGGAGTGCGGCGGAGCTCGGAGAGGGAGAGAGCACGGTGGCGGGGCGCTACGGTGCTCGGGAAGGGAGGGGGAGAGCAGAGGGAGGCGGGGGCTGAGTGGGGTTTTTATAGGGGCTAGGGAGGGGGCAATCGGCGAGGATTGCTCCCCGGATTTCTCGACCGGTGCAGATACGGCAAAGAGATTAAGGAAGGAGGGGGAGGCAGAGAAGGAAGAAGAGTGCGGGAATTGGGGATTCGGTCCCGGAGAGGAGGCGGAGAGGGAAAGACCGGATTCGGCGCGGCTTCGGTCGGCCGGAGCAAGAAAGGAAAGAGGTAGGGAGAAAGGAAGGTGGCACGGGGAAGGGGAAGACGGGCCCGACCAGCGGGCCCGGGCGGCAGTGCGAGCGGGGCACGGGCGGCTGACGGGCGGGGCCCATGGGGCAGTGAGAGGAGAGAGAGAGAGTGGCGTGCGGACGGCGGGATGGGCCGGCGCGGGCGGCGTGGCGCGCATCGGGCCAGCCAGGTGGCGGTTCGAGAGGAGGGGAAGGCGTGGTGAAGCGGGTGACGCGGCTGGCATCTGGCCGTCCACGTGGCGGCCAGAGGGTAGAGGAGGACATTTAAATTTTTATTTCTATTTTTAAGATTTTCATAAATGCATAGTTAATCAATTAAGCCTTAGAAAAATATGAAAATACTTCCAAAAATTCCAGAAAAATTCACAGAAGCTCCTGGTGACATTTTGGACTTAATAAGAATATTTCCAACTAATGTTGGTATTTAATTTTTAAACTTAAGATACTTTTTAAATTTTAAAAATAGGTTTTAAGCTCTAGGAAACTCAGAAAACCAAATAAAAGCCAAATAAATCCAAATAAAATTCAAACACTTTAAATTAATTAATTTGAAATTAAATTTTTCAGGAAGAGGATTTTTGGGATGTTACACACACCCAACTTGTAGGCATCAGTTTCCAGAATAAACTCTTTGAAGAAATCTGGGAGTGCTAGCACCGGAGCTTGCACCATAGATTGTTTTAGAGCTATAAATCCCTCACGTGCTGCTGGGTGCCAAGCGAAAGGGGTATTCTTCTTTAATAAATCAATCAAAGGATGGCTGATGATGCTGTAATGCCGGACGAATTTTCTATAGTAACCCACGTGTCCTAAGAATCCTCAAAGCTCCTTCAGATTTTAGGGAATTGGCCAGTCCACAACCACTTGAATCTTGGTTTTGTCAGTAGCTACACCCTGAGGACTAATGATGTGACCCAAGTATTCTAACTTCTATTGAGCCATAGAACATTTGGAGCACTTGACTACCAATTGACTGGCTTGTAACCGATGAAACACTTCTGCCAAATGTGTCACATGATCCTCTAATGTTGTGCTATAAACTAGTATATCGTCAATGAATACAATAACATACTTGCACAACACATCCTCAAAGATGTGATTCATGAGTCCTTGAAAAGTTGCCGGGCATTTATGAGGCCAAAGGGCATAACTAAAATCTCATATAGTCAATGGTGGGTTTTAAACGTTGTTTTATGTTCATCTCCTTCCGTGATCCGTATTGGGTGATATCCGCAGTGGAGATCCAATTTGCTGAACCACTTAGCTCTTGCTAATTCATCAACAATTGGCAAAGGGTACTTGTTCTTCACTGTAAGGAGTTTTAATTGGAGGTAGTCTATGCAAAAGCACCAGGTGCTATCTTTCTTTTTGATGAGCGGGACTAGTGAGGCAAAAGGACTATGGCTCTTCCTAATGATCTTCGTCTCCAACATTTTGGTCACCTACCACTCAATTTATGTCTTCTTTTGCGGCGAGTAATGATATGGTCGCACGTTTACTAATTGCACAACAGGGATCAAGGGGATTAAGTGATCTTTTGGCCGAGGGGGTGGCAGTGTCTTTGGTTCCTAAAAGACATGTTCATACTTGTGCACAATTTGCTGAATTGGCTCTGGCAACACTTCTAGATTGTCCTAGCTGGCCAACAAGGTGAAGTTCCTGGGGTTCCAAACTATTATCTGCCCCTACTACTGTAGCTAGGGTGACATGCACACAATGGGTAACAGCATTATGTTTGAGCAACCCCTTGAGTTTCTTGCTTCCAATGGGTTGACATACCATTGCTTTATCCCAAACACCTTGTTGCTGGATATGTCACCCTTGGTGGATGAAGCGCATAAGCTTCCTACGCTAATGGATCCACATAGGACTGTGATCCTCTAACCAATCAGCACCTAGAATCATGCCATAGCAACCGAGTGGAATTACCTTTGCATCTTGGCAAAGTGTGTGATAATGCACAAACCATTCCAAGTGCGTCATTGCTAGCAAACAACTTAGGGATGCTCCATATGCCACCACAAAGTGTGTTTCAGCAATGGTTTGTGTCTCTAACTGGAGCTGTTGCAAAGGTTATGCATTGAGGAAGGAGCTTACACTGCCCAAATCCACCAAAATCAGTATCTCCTGTTTGCCCATGTATCCTTACAGTTGAAGAGTATGCCTCTTGCGATGAGTCTTGAGGGAAAGGTTATTCATTGACATGAGCACTCCTGCTGGTATTGCCTCTCCTTCATTGTCCTTAGAGTTAGTTGGACACTGCATGGCCTCCAAGAACTCTTCTATCACATGCAACGAAACCTTCTCTGGACATTCATGGTTTTTGCTCCACTTCTCCCCACATGTAAAGCATAGTCCATTGGCTCTTCTGTATGATTTCAAGGCTGCCAACTTCTCTTTAATCCTACTGTTCTCTTGTTTCTTTTGCTCATCTCTTGTGTGATGCTTGTGCTCTTCCCCTTTTAGTGCAATCTTTTGCTTATCTCCTGCTGAACTAAATTTGGACTGAGTCTTGCTCAATTCTTTGTTATTAGCTCACCCAAAACTTCTCTTCGGTCCCACCAACAATTCTTCCTCCTGCAATAAGGCCAAAGCACTAGAAGTATTGACGTCGGAAGGGCGATGCAACCACAACGCAGAATGAATGTTATCTCTTAGACCCTCTAAATACTCATGAACAAAAAATGTTTCATCTAAGGTGGGATTGTACAACCAAAGGTGATGACGTAATTGTTCAAATTGATCAGTGTATTCTAGTACAGAGGAGGTTTGCCTAAAAGCTCTCAATTGATGGCGATAATGCTGATTTTGTCTTTGGTAAATCTATGGGTAACCATTTGACACATCTCTTCCCAACTTTCTATTCTACCCTGCTCCTCCATCTTTTGCAGCCATAAGGCCTCTATGCCTACAAAATTTAGTGCAGCAAACCTAGTTTTCAAAGTGTCTTGCACTCCAAACATCTCAAAATATGTTTCACATCTCTGCCTCCACAACATTGGGTTTTCTCCATCGAATTTAGGAAACTCCATTTTGGGGGTGGGATTTGGCCCAAGGCGAATAGGAAGAGTTTGGTGAAACTGGTTGAACCCTCTACCCTCTGTGTGCCTTTCATCAAAAACCTGACATGCAAGGGAGTGTGCTAGAAATGTACCCGTGACCTGGGCAAGCTAAGGGACTCAGAAGAGTTCATCAGCGTTGGCCCGAGTGAGGATGTTCTTGCGGTGGCCATGAGGCCTGTTGTTGTGGTCACCCTGAGATCCGAGGTTGCGATCTCCCGATGGTGGCACCTCGTGGAGCGCCAGTGGCGATGACAATGCCAATGCCTGCGGATTCAGTGCTCCACATAGGCCTTGGGGCTCAGGCGTCACCACCTTAGTCTCTAGCATCATCAATCGCGTATTGATCTCCTCGAGCATCGCCTCGAAGGTGGTGAACCGATTGTAGAGTTGTTTCATCAACTCCGACGCTGCATCGCTCTTCTCCTCCATCGCCGCCATGGCCTGAGTCACCTTCTCCTCAAACTGGTTAAGTCTTTTTTTGGAGCCAGAGTGGTAGAGGATGGCTCTGATACCAACTGTCACGTTCTGATGGCAAGATCAAGTAGATCGGAAGAGGATTTGAGAGTTGGGGATGGGGAAAGCAGAGGAGATTGGGGAAGACAGAGATAGATTTGGGAATTAGGTTTCTATTGTAATTCTCCCTATTACAGCCGCTTCTTGGTTTATAAACCACCAAGTCCTCAATAGTTACAACTCAATGTTGGTTCTTTACTATTCACGGTCCGGCACGTTTCCTTTACTCTGTTTTCACGCTTCTAACGGCCCATCCGGCCCATGGCACCTGCGCTCTCGCATCCTGGCTATTGCATTCATGCCCGCCTGCTTATCCGTGACAATGTAAGACCCTCATGCAAAGGACTGCATCTTTATGTCGGGCCCTAGAAAAATATTGATTTGATCACGCAATCAGCATTCATGTCCTGTATAAACTCCAGTCTAGATATTGATTAAGAAGGTGTGATCCATAGATGACACACGAAATGAGAGTGCCAAAAGCAAGAAACTCACTACTTGGGGAATGTGCTTCTACTTTAACTTATAATAATAGTTACAATTTAGGCATTCTAAAAGCATTTAATAGCTATTTTTATTGAGGAAGAATGGATTAATGATTTTTAAGACCCCATTTGGATAAAACTTCCAGAAAGACTTACAGTATTGGAAGTTGTAACATTTTTCAACATATAATGTTTTGGAAGTGAGAGATAGCTACTTGAGTTTGTATTGCATTTATAGAATCTTGTAAAATGAATTTGCCTCGTGATTTAATCTTACATGCTAGTGGTATGTTATTTTTTCTTGAATATTCATGATCATTTACAATTAGTTATCGTATCACTAATTTTGCTATTTTTGATATACAGATCTATACTCACCGAAAGCATATTTATATATTTTATAGGATGCGCTTTCTATTACTAAGGTATTTTCATTGTATTTCTCTCTTTTTGGCTTTGTTTCTCTTGTATTCATGAATGAATTTGAACTGAACAAAAGTCAAATATTATGTTTGTGACAATCTAGCTTAGCCCCTTAGTGTACCCTCGATTTTATTCCTAGCTTCATCACTAGTCTGCCCCATAGGTGGCCTAGGGATTGAGCGAATTTTAGCCAAGGTATTACAACAACCCTGATAGATATATATATATATATATATATATATATATATATATATATATATATATATATATATATATATATATATATCTAGAAAAAAAAAGTACACCTCTAATGTGCACACTTAAACTTGGCTCCGCTTGGAAGAGAGGAAATAGATAGAATCTGGGGGGAATTGTTATGGCTCCTGTGTTCGAGACAGGTCCTAAAGGTTTTTATTACCTTTGGCATAATGTAGTAGCAACCAACAACGAACAAGCTCTCAGCTCCAAAGACCACCAATCCCAACTAATTTGCGTACCCTGTAGGAGTGTAGTGTAGGGTAACCATCACGTTCGTCGTCTCCATAGGCGTTAGCTCGCTTGCGTCCTATACATGCATGATTGGGGACGGGACGGACAGCGAGGCGCGACAGCGACGGAGCGCGCGGTGCCGCCACCGGAGAGGTGAGCCCGGTCGGCGGCGGGGGGAGCAAGCGGATCGCCTGACCCGTGTCGGCCTCAACGGTCGTGATCACACGACCACTCGTGTACTGTCGACCGTGTGCTGCTGACTGGCTGGCTGCTGCTGGGTATGGGCACGCTACGTTTTCTTGGATGGTAGGCGAGGAACACTGGGTAATGGACGGTCGGGATCTCCTGTCTTGGATTCGACGGCTCGTGTGACATCCTTTGAATAAATTTCCAACGGACGTCCGCAAATTAGTGTCATCGAAAGTCCACCTCTCATCTTACGTTACATTACAACATCTTTAGTGTATTGAACCGATGTTGATTCAAAGCTAGATCATATAAATATTTTAGCAACTAAACTTAATGCTTTGAATCAACTCCTAAGTAGAGTCTAGTTTCATGTTTTTTTTTTGTTAGAATCGATCCTTCCAATATATTGAATCGATTTAGGCCATGTTTGGTACAGCTTCACCAACAGCTTCATGAGCTGTTGTGAGCTGTTTTTTGCCAAACACCCTTTTTGCAAACAGCTTCATGGATGAAGCTCCTTAAATCATGCTCTCACAAGGGAATGGGGTGAGGTGAAGCTGAAAATAGTAGCTTTTCACAGCTCTCTCCCTCAGGCTCGCAGTTCTAGAAACCCACTGCCCTTGTAGTTGACAGAAATTACAGCACTTTGCCACTGGGTCCCCACGCCTGTTTCCTCTCCTCCCATTCGCACTTCTCTACCGTTCGCACTGATTTTAATTTTTTTTATTTTTTTATTTTTTTATTCATACTCATTCAAATATATTATTTTTTAATTCATATGACCATATACAAACATACAACTCTAAATGTTAGAACAAGTCAGGTAGACAGGGGCATCTTGGATAATTGCCCTCTCTCAGCCATGCATGAAGCTGTTGGTGAAACTGTTTTGCCAAACAGTTTTCCAAAACAGCTTTAGCTTCATCGGTGAAGCTGCTCGTGAAGCTGAAACAAAAAAAACAGCTTCACTAGTGAAGTTGAGCTGTGCCAAACGGGGCCTTAATATCTTCTCTCTCCTCATTTGAACTGGCTAAAACATAACATTAGACACGCCCTTAATGGTGAAAAGGCGCGAGAGAGACAGAATGATAGGAAGAAACCTAATAGAGATGGCAACGGGCATAAACCCGCTGGGTTTTGCTATCCCAAACCCGTGCCCATGAAAGTTGGACGTGTCCGCTAAAAAACTCATGCCCGTGACGGGTGCAAATTTTTGCCCAGACCCATGCCCACTGGGTTAACGGGTACCCATGGGTCGCCCGTCGGGTCAGTAATGCGAGCTGCAACAATGGTTAATGGAGAGGAGGAAGAAGTTCACCGGCCATCTTCGTTGGAGTCGGAGGGCAGCGCCATGACCAAGGGCCTACTACTGTGATGTGCGTTGGCTGCGGCGTGGGGGCGACGGGCTGTCGCCGTGGGGGGGCGGGCTGAACTGGAAGGCGAGGCGATGGCGAGGGCGTGCGGGAGGATGAGCGTGCGGCGAGAGTGGCGGGAGCAGGAGCGGGAGCTGCGGGACGGGAGGGCGAGCGTGGAGACTGCCGGAGAAGCACGGAGCGCCAGATGCGCCGCCGCTGCGGCGGCCGTTGAATCGGGGTGGGGACTGGGGAGGAGTGAGTAGTGACCGTGGCGAGTGTTAGCTAGGGTTAGCCGTATGGGTAATGGGGCATTGCCGCATTGGATTTGGGGGCTTGGGACTAAATGGCTACATGGCTAATGAGCTATGGGCTGGGCTGGTTTGCCTGGGAGGCTGGGAGCCTGGATTTATAACTCCTATGGATCAGGTTTATATTACCCATGGGTTTACGGGTTTGGGTACTATAAGAACGTACCCGAACCCGCAGACCCGATGGGTTGGGCTTTTTGCCCATTAAAAGACCCATGGGTTAGGAAATTGACTCGGACCTATGCCCTAATAGAGTAAAAACCCACCGGGTATCGGGTTTCGGGTACTCATTGCCATCTCTAATAACAAGGTTGGATACCGGATAGGGTCGGAGCTGCCAAAAGCAGATCGGCAGCAAGATGCAAAGCATACGTACGCACCAACCGGCAGAACTCTGTGTGTCCCTTCCTTTCAGCACAGGAATATCCAGTGCATGGAGCTGGAGGGCACGGTGGTCGTCTGTAGGGAATTAGGGCGCTGTCGCATGCACAAAAAAAAAATTCAGCGGTGTTGGCAAATGCATGTGTACGTAACTCTCGTCGTGCATGTGTGGCATCATTTCTACTTTTGTTCAGAAACATCCTCTATTTACATTAATAAGACAAGGCTAAAGGGCATCTCCAATGGTTATAGCTAGCAACTAACTATAAGACTTCCACATCATCTATATAGTACACACTAAAGTTAGCATTCTAAAGAACTATCTATAAGGATAGCTATTTGATGCTTACAAGCACACAGAATTTATGAAGGCTGCCTCGTTTGGCGCTATAGACTATCTCTAGAGCTGTAGAGAGCTGCGTTCTCTTTCTTCATTTAATATCTTCCACGTAGGACAGTTGATGACATGGACTCTCTTGTAGATAGCTGCTATAGACCCATTGGAGATGCTCTTAGTACCTAACTTTTAGGTTGAAGACCCGTCGAAATCGATGAACGTGTTCGGTCTCTTTTATCTTCCTCGCAAAATGCACCGGATCTTGTGGGTGACAATGTGATTGCCGACAATTATGGTTGCAGGTAAGACTTGCACCTCGATAGCGGTGTGTTCATCATAAGCAAACCAGAGAAAACAAGTATTGACGTACTATGAATGCACTGTCTTTTCCTTTCTCTTTTTTTTTTTGTTCTGTATGTTTGAGTACCGACTAGAGTATTGGGCTGACTTAGACCGAGCCCGATTAAGGCCCAACACCTTCCCCAGTTAGACCTGGGTTTCCCTCAGCTCTAGCTATGATTATGGAGATATCAGGTCTATTCTTTAACGGTTTCAAAAAATGATTTTTGATTTTTGCTATAATACGTAACTTTTAAAAGAGTATTTTCTCAAAGCAGAGTCTATAAGTTAATTGTAGTATATGTTTAAAGCCTAACATCTGTATCAACTAAAATCGCAAGCAAGTATCTCTCTTCGTAATCTCTGTCGCAAACAGCTAAAATTCAAAAATTTCAGCCAAAAACTCTAAGCCGCAGCCATATCAAACAGGCATAATCATCTTCTCCGGTTCTCTTTTTGAGATATCTTCTCCCATTCACGTTCAGGATTTGAGTATAGTCATACTTCACCATCTCAACCAAACGGCCAACTGACTCGCCGATGTTCTCCAGTAATGGGAATCGACAAATATCCCTCCCTCCATCATTTCACAATGCAGGCATCCAATTCCAACGAAACTAAGTTCCACATTTAAGGCAGATCATCACATAACAACAGCTTAATTACCCTGCATGCTTACATTAGATGCATCGCATGGATGCACACTGCATGCTACGTCACATTCACTTTCCATTCCATCACATAGCCAGATTGGCACACACCACCACAGCCTCCATGCATGCAAGATTGCAAGCTAATTAACAACACAGTGCAACACCACCACTAAGCATTCAATGGCTGCACCTTGACCTGATCGATCACAGGGCCGCACAGCGAGATGCCGTCGCTCGCGCTGGTGTGGTAGTACGAGCTGTAGAACGTCACCCTGGTCCGGTACCCGCTCGCCACGAACCTGAGGCTGGCCGGCCGAGACCCGCCGCCGCCGCGTGACGCGAAGGGAACAGCCGCCGTCGCGTTGCCGGCGAGGGCGTGGACGAGCATGGCGCCGTAGCAGCCGTCCCTGGCGTCGCCGACGGCGAAGGAGAGGTTGTAGGCATGGCTGGGGGCGGTGCGGATGACCTGCGCGATCGCGCCCTCGCGGCCGGCGACCAGCTCCAAGGCGCGCTGGCCTTGGGGCACCGCGAAGTGGGTCGCGTCGATGAGGCGGACCGGGCGGCGGGACTCGACGATCCACCCCGGGAGCGGCGACGTCGCGTCCTTCTGCGCCGGCGGGAGGAGCACCCCGGCCGTCGAGTTCTTGATCGCCGGCGGGCCGGCCTCGAAGTCGCCGTTCCGGATCAGGTTGTCTGCATGCATCAATGGCGACGCAAGCAGAGGAGTTCAGTTTCGTTCATGGCCAGGGTTCTGGGATTCAAAAGCCAAAAAATTTCGGTGGCCACCGAATTGGACGAATTTCGGAAATTTCGGAAATTTCGGACCGGTTTTCAGCTACATTGACCAGTCAAACATTTCGTATTTAACCGAATTTTGATCGAATTTTGACAAATTTAGTACAAAATTGACAAATTTTGACAAATTTTGACAAATTTTGACAAACACTGTCCGGTTCCAAACTTTCCCGGTCCTGTCCGAAATGGACGAAATTCGGTGAGATTCGTTCCTTTCGGGGCGAATCCCAGAACCGTGTTCATGGCGCGGTTAGTTCGCACGGCTGGGTTCTTGGGTTAGTTAGTTACCTTTGGTTGGCAACGGCGAGGGGAGCTCCTTAATGGCGACGGCGGCGAGGAGGGGGCCGCAGGTAGGGTCGTCCTGGGTGGCGGGGTTGCTGAACACGACCTGAGCGTCGCGCTCTGCGGCGCGGAAGCCCCAGGCCCAGGCGTCGGCGGCGTCGGCGCCGTAGAGCGTGCGCACGGGCACGTCGGTGGGCGCAGAGAGCGACGGCGACACGGCCACGCGCAGCGCCTCGTCCTGCGCGCAGGTGCGCGTGGCCGCGAACGTGAGCGCGTACGAGGCGCCCGTGCGCACGGCCACGGCTTGCGCCGCGGAGGCGCGGCCGCCCAGCCGGAGCGCGTGCACGCCCGGCGGCACGGGGAAGTACATGCCCCCCGGCTGCGGCCCGCCGGAGACGTACTCGACGTGGCCCCGCAGCGCCCACCCCGGCAGCGAGTCCCGGCCCACGATCACCGTGTTGTTCAGCCTCCGGGGGCTCATCGCGAAGTTGCCATTGATGAGCACACCTGGCCCAAGAAACAGATACCATCAAGCCATAAACAATTTCGACAAACGCGCCATTGATTCTTGCAAGAAACGAGGACCAGAAAGATGAGCAATGTCTCGTAGTACTATTACCGTCAGGGATTTGAGCGTGAGCTCGAGGAGCCGGAGCTGGCGGAACGGCGGCGACGACAGTGGCGGACGAGGAGAAGGGTAGGAGCAGAAGCAGAAACACTCCATACATGAGCTCCATAGCTTTCTTGTTGGCTTCTTGCACCACAGTTTGGTGACTCAGAGATCAAGAGGTGGCCTATATATACACACATACTGGGCACTGCATTTGCAGATGACAGATGAGATGCCAAAGCGCACACATGTACTAAGGCCGGCTAAAGCCGCTTTTGAGCAAGTAACTTGCTCTATTAATTAGTAGCTAGCGATCCAACTTATGCCAGATTAAAGTAAGATCAGGGTACGAATGTAACAATAGGGATAGTACTACCTCCGTTCTCTTTTACTGAAACTTCTCTCATGCACAACTTAACCATTCATTTTTCTAATTTTCAGTATGATAATAAGGAAAAGTAAATATGATGAAAATATACAAATATCATTTGTACGCCACGAATCCAATTTTTTTTGGGATTTTCAAATGAGGTATCTATTTGAGAGCCAAAGGGCATCTTGGTTGAATGCAAGAGGTGATGACTTGGCGGTAGCGAAAAGTTGAGTACACATGCGTTGAAAGGAAGAACACATATTTGGATGCAAATGTGTTAATATCTCTTTGCCAAGATATATTGAGCATGGTTGTGATGATACATGAATCGTTTGATATGTGTGAAAGACAGTGTTATTTATTTTTTTTATTAAGGTGTAGGATTCTGCAACCCACGCGCACTCTAGGGAGTAATATATCTAGAGAGCAATCTATTTACTTATCTATTTGAAAGATAGGTTTGTGATCTATTTACTTGAAGTTAAGTAAATTTCGCAAAGCCACATTAACTTCAACAAAACTATACTTTTAAACATTATTTTTAAATAGCTATATCAATTTCTACATAACATTTCATAAAAGCATACATTTAAACAATGCCATCATATGCAATGGCCAAGACATCCCGATCCCCCTAGTCAATGTAACAAGGCCACCCTGTTGGATATGATGGTATTGTTTAAAAGTGAGGTTTTATGCAACGTTTTGCAAAGGTAATTGCAGTTCTGTAAAACTAATGTCTAAAAGTATGGTTTTATGCATCATATATGGGTAAATGTGATTACGTGAAACAAATACTTAAAACTATAGTTTTATAATAGTTTTATCCAAGTAACGTGGTTTCTAAAATTTACTCATCGAAGCACGTAGCGTGCATACGTCCTGCCGAAACCGATCCGGCCGGCCCGCGTACAGTACCTAAAAAGGCAGTAAGGCTGCCGGAGCTGCTCCGAAACTCCGAGCAACGCTTGACGCAGGGAAAAAAGTGTAAAGCTTTCGTTGACGAAAACGGCTCGCCCAGCCTGGAAACACGTACTGGAGCAACATAGAAACGCTCCGTGCAGGGCACACATCCTCTTTTAGGTGCATCTTCGTGTTGACACCCGTCGGACAGGTCGTTTGGCACAGCACGGAAGAAAATTCACTGCGAAACGGCCCGTGGTATGTTATTTACTTGGTCAAGTGACTGTGTGTTACCTCGGAAATATATACCGTATGTCAGATAAATTTCATGTTGTTTTGTTGTAAGTTAACAACTGCCACCATAATCTATCTCATAGCTATAATTTATAGTGCAATCTAAATAGCTATGTCTAGAGGAGTTCCAATCATCACAGTCACAAAGACCAATATTATCGATGTTTTTTTGGGGTAATATTATCTATGTTGGTGTATCTAAAATAGATGAATACAAAAGACGTATGCGTTGCACTCCATGCCTCAAAAAATTATGAACAAATCCAAAATATTTATTCAAAGAAAGCATATAGTAGGATCCACAATTGGACCAAACAGGAAGGTTGAACCTTCACCGAATCATAGTTAGGTGGCACCCATTTCCCAGTGGGCGGACGTCACACTGCCGCTTCAATAGCTGGCGGGTAATAATCAGCATACTAAGATTTATTGCAGGAGAGATTTGAGACAAGTGTTGAGAGAAAAGATTGCTTCTTATTATTGATTCAGAAATCTGTACAATGATATATATAGACAATGAAGGAGTGGAACATAAGGTGTCTTTTGCTGTAAAGACATCTCTGTATAAAGAGGCATCTGTACATTGGGCACCTGTTGCTTTTTGTTTATAACACTCCCCCTTGACCAATGTATCTTCATATGATCATCTTGATTCATCATCTTGGAAAAACTCCTCCAAAACCCTGTAGGAAAAAATATGAGGAGAACCGATAGAGTAGATATGCCATGAAAAACTCTTTTAAAACCCAATGGGAAAATTTTAAGGAAAAAAATGATATGGCATATATTTGATTATATCTCCTAAAAACCCCTGTGGGGAAAAGAGAGATATATTTATGATTACGTTGTCATATTGCCTCATTAAAAACCTTGATGAGAAACCTTAGAAGGAAAACTCATAAAGGGAAAAAGAGTACAATATTTGTATTGAACGGGTTAAGTCTTAGGAGATTTCTCCCCCTGACATCTGCAAATCACGTAGTCTTCGCATACCAATTCCATGAACACATTTTTGGAATGTGGAGGTTGGTAATGATTCGGTGAATAAGTCTGCGAGATTATCACAAGACTTAGTTTGCAGAATATTTATTTCCCCACTCTCTTGCAATTCAAGTGGGTAAAATAATTTAGATGCAATATGTTTTGTGATATTGCTCTTTATGTAACCCGTTTGCATTTGAACAACGCAAGCAGCATTATCTTCGTAGATAATGGTAGGTGATGCAATAGCACCTATACCACATGATTGTTGTATGTGGTTAATCATTCTGCGAAGCCATACACATTCACGTGATGCTTCATATAATGCAATTATTTCAGAATGATTAGTGGATGTAGCCACTAGAGTCTGTTTCGAAGACTTCCAAGAGATGACTGTTCCACCATGTAAAAATACAAAGCCTGTTTGAGATCTGGCATTATGGGGATCTGATAAATAGCCAGCATCTGTATATCCTATTAAATCCATATTTTTATTCTTCTAGAAGAATAGACCGAGATCTTTAGTGCCTTGAAGATATCTAAGGATATGCTTCATTCCTACCCAATGTCTTTTGGTTGGAGCAGCGCTATGTCTAGCAAGTAGATTTACCGCAAATGCAATATCCGGCCGGGTGCAGTTTGCAAGGTACATAAGCGCTCCGATGGCACTGAGATATGGAACCTCGGGTCCCAATAACTCTTCATTGTCATCTCGGGGTCTAAATGGATCTTTGTCCCTGTCGAGAGATCGAACAACCATGGGGGTTTTCGATGGATATGCTTTGTCCATATTGAATTTCTCCAATATTTTCTGGACATAGGCTGATTGATGCACTAAGATGCCTGAATGAAGGTGCTCAAGTTGTATACCTAAGCAAAATTTGGTTTTACCCAAATACTTCATTTCAAATTCCGTCATAAGATGATTACGTACTTCATCTATATCGTGTGTGTTACCAATGATATTAAGATCATCAAAATACACAGATATAATGCAAAATCCTGTTGAGGATCTTTTGATGAACACGCATGGGCAATTATCATTGTTGGAGTATCCATTTTTGGTTAGGAACTCACTTAGTCGGTTGTACCAAATTCTTCCCGACTGTTTCAAGCCGTATAAAGACTTGTTTAATTTTAGACAATACATATTGCGATTTGCGTTTGGATTCGGAATTGAAATTGCATCGGGAACTTTCATGTATATGTTCAAATCAAGTGACCCATAAAGATATGCGGTCACTACATCCATCAACTGAAAAGATAGATGATTTTGTACTGCCAATGAGATTAAGTATCGGAATGTTATTCCACTCATTACTGGAGAATAAGTTTCATTGAAATCAATGCCGGGTCTCTGCGTGAACCCTTGTGCTACAAGCCTTGCTTTGTATCTCACCACCTCATTGTTTTCATTCCGTTTGCGGACGAAAACCCATTTGAAACCGACAGGGAATACTTTGGGAGGTGTATGTATCACATTGGTGAATACATTTCTTTTCTTGAGCGAGGCTAACTCCTCTTGAATTGCATCCTTCCATTGAGTCCAGTCCGAGCGCTATTTGCACTCTGCCATGGTCTTGGGATCTGGATCATTTTGAAGGTTGTTTGCAATTGTTGTGGAGAAATAAATGTCGACAATTGTAGTCTTACGATCGTATGATTCTCCAGAATCAGTATAGTTAGTGGAAATTTCTTGGACCCCTGATGACTCAATGTTATTTCCCAAAACATTTGAGTCGGGGTATTCCGATGTCCCAGGATCAGTAATTGAGTGCACTGTTGATCTGGGTTTAAGGATCCTTTGGTGTCTGTCAACTTGAGGTTGATCTGCATTTACATTCTTTTGTTTCCTTTGTCGCTTGTTAGAAGCTGTATCCGCCATTTGTACCGTACTTCTCCCCCTCTTATTTTGAACTGGGAGTTGAGTGGTATTTTGCGGTACCTCCACTCTTTTAGGTACATTTCTGGCAGGATTATAGGATTTTGTGACACCCTTATAATCAGTAAATGCATCTGGCAGGTTATTTGCAATGTTTTGCAAATGAATGAGTTTCTGAACTTGAAGTTCAGTCTCTCTGGTACGTGGGTTTGAGGCAGGAATGCCTTGTACATTCCAATCAATTTCCTGGCATTCAGTTTGGTACTTATTGTCTCTCCCTAATGCCGGAAAATGTTCCTCATTGAATATGCAATCAGCGTACCGGGCCGTAAACAGGTCCCCTGTTAGGGGCTCGAGGTATTTTATGATTGACGGAGATTTATACCCAACATAGATCCCAAGTTTCCTGTGCGGTCCCATTGAGGTATGCTGGGGTGGTGAGATCAGTACGTATGTAGCGCAACCGAACTTTCGCAGATGGGAAATATCTGGTGGATTTCCACGTACTAATTGTAGCGGGGAAGTGCTATGATATGCAGTTGGACGCAATTGGATTAAGTCAGCAGCGTGTAAAAATGCATGACCCCAACATGATGTTGGTAAGTTGCAATTCTGTAGTAATGGTCTTGCAATGAGCTTGATTCTCTTGATAAGAGATTCTGCTAAACCATTTTGTGTGTGGACATATGGAACAGAGTGTTGAACTTGTATCCCAAGAGCCATACAATCGTCATTGAAGGCATGGTATGAAAATTCAGCAGCATTATCTATTCGAATTGATTGAATTCGATATTCAGGGTAATGTGCTCGTAATTGGATAATTTGACCAATTAACTTAGAAAATGCATGGTTTCGTGTGGATAAAAGACACACATGTGACCATCTAGTAGATGCGTCGATGAGAACCATGAAATACCTGAACGGTCCACATAATGGTTGTATAGGACCACATATATCTCTTTGAATGCGTTCAAGGAATTTAAGTGGTGCAGCTCTGATTTTAAGATAAGAGGGTCTTAAAATCAATTTTCCGGTGGCACATGAAGTACACACAAAATCTGAGGATTCTGGAAATTTTGTTTTGAGGTATGTATGACCAATTGAATTGCTAATAATTTTCTTCGTCATTCCAATGTCTGGGTGGCCAAGGCGATCATGCCATGTTTGGAATGTGTTAATGTTTTGGAAAATTACTTTGTACGCAATATGTTGAACGGATTTGATGTATGTATAGTACAATCCGGAGGGTAAAGATGGAATTTTTTCTAGTACTTGTGTGCGATATCCGTTGTTTTTGGTTAAGAGGAGATATTCCTCTTTGTTGTCATTTTGGGTTTCAATATGGAAACCATTCTGGCGGATATCTCTATAACTAAGTAGGGTACGTGTTGAATCGGGATACAAGAGTGCATCCTTAATTTTCAATTGTATACCCATAGGGAGAGTGATAGAGACGCGACCAGAACCTACTATCGTTGCATCGCGTCCAGCAATTGTTAAAATATTTCCTTTCCTCCTAGTAAGAGTTAGGAAATATTTTGTGTCCCTAAGTATAGAGTTTGTGGTACCACTGTCCACAAGGCATAATTCTTCCTCCATTGGATTGACTCCAAAAATCTATATACACAAAGAAGAATTTGATGAAATTCTTATAGTGGTATATATAGTGTCGTAGGGGTGGCCCCCACCTAAACCCAGCAGGCCTGGTAGGAAGTATAAGGCCCAGAATAGGCCACATGTAATGACACAAATACCCCTGAAGGGGATAATCAGCTGTAAGGGCATAATTGTAAAAGCACTCCCCATGTATATATATAGAACACCGACCATGGGGAGAGGGCAGGCCATTACATTCATCTTCATCACTCTCCACTACCATCTCTCTCTCTGTTTGGTCTATAGCCACAACAGTTGGTGCCGTCCGTGGGGAGGACAAGGACAAGCCTGAAGACCGAAGAAGAAGGATGGCACCGAAAAAAGCTTCTTCAGCGGCGGCGAAGGGAAAGAAGGCGGCCGGACCGGAGCGTCGTATGAGTACCAGGGCTTCGGCATCGGCAGCGGCGGGCGCGGGTGGCGACGCAGTCGCGGTGGCCGAAAACGTCGACGTTCGCGCGGTGGCGACCAACCTCGTCACCGGCACCGCGACGACCAACCCCGCCACCGGCACCGCGACGACCAACCCCGTCACCGGCACCGCGACGACCAACCCCGCCACCGGCACCGCGACGACCAACCCCGTCACCGGCACCGCGACGACCAACCCCGTCACCGGCACCGCGACGACCCGCCCCGTCACCGGCGCTGCGGGGACGGACCTCGCGGTCGAAGACGTCGATGCGGGTGCGGCGACAACCGACCCCGCCGACGCAATGACAGCCGACCTCGCCGCCCCCACTGCAACCCTCGCCGGCGGCGCGGACCAGGCGGTTCGAGGTACCCATGACGGAGCGACCGGCAGCTCGGGACCTCGCGACCCCGCCCGTTGGGAGCACCGGCGACCCCGCCCGCACAGGCGGTGGAAAGCGCTCTACTGGCGGCCCTCAACACGTTTCAGCGGGAGCTGGGGGACCTTCGCGGAGCCGTCCGAGATATGCAAGAGGCTCGGAGCCAGCAGGCCGCGCCGGCAAACCGCGACCGAGCCCACGCCGGAGATCCGGAGTCCCCGCTTTCGGCGGGGCTGCAGCAAGCGGCATGGCCCGAAGATTTCAAGTTTCCTAGCGCCATCGACTCGTACAAAGGCGACACGGACCCCCGCGAGTTCGTGCGCGTGTACGAAACCGCGATCGAAGCCGCGGGCGGAGACGACACCACAAAGGCGAAGGGACTCCCCCTCGCGCTGCAAGGCGTGGCGCTCTCTTGGTTCTTTACCATAGAGCCGGGCTCCATCTACGCCTTCACAACAACTTCCAAGAAAACTACGTCGACCGAGTCGACGCGGACCAACTCTTTGCTGTGAAGCAAAAACCCTCGGAGAAGCTCCAGGACTACTTCAAACGCTTCGCCAAGATTCGATGCCAAGTAAAAGACGTTAACGAAACCACCATCGTTAATGCAGCCATACAGGGCCTTCGTCCGGGCCCGATGGCCGAGTACAATGCGCGAAAGCCAATCAAGACGGTGGCGAAGCTCTTCGACAAAATGGAGGAATATGCCAGGGCGGAAGAAGACGCGCGACGAAGGCAAGGGGACGACTCCGACACCAACCAGGCCGGAGCCTCGGCAAAAGCCGAAGATCCGCCGAAGAGCGGCTCTTCGAAGGGAAAACGTAAGCAGGAGTCGTCCAGGGACACGCCCGACCGCAGGGACGCCTCGCATAAGGAGTCGTCCGATCAGCCCAACCGCGGCCAGCAGAGGTCGAGGCGAAACCAGTACGTCCTCGACATTGAGGGCGGTTCCGACGAGGGCGCTCCTGCGGGCCGAGGCGGTCGGGGGCGCCGTGGCCGTGGGCGTGGCCATGGCCGGGGCCGCGACGATAAAGGTCGCGGAGATTACGACGACCAGCACCAGGGACTGTGGTGTGTAGTCCACGGCCGCGGCAACCATGATACTCGCACCTGCACCTCCATCGCGGCGCTCCGCGATAGCGTCGCTAGGGACAGGAACCTAGAGACGCGTCCGCCTGCGGTGGCCCACGTCCAATTCCCGTACGAGGCCCCCGTGCAGGTGCAGGCACAAGGGATGCAACCCCAGGAAGGCACCTTACGGATCCAGGCTCACGTACAGCAACCTCGGGAGGGCCTCCTGTCGCTGCAGGCTCCGGAGGCAACCCACCGCAGGATCATTAACGTCATATCTGGAGGCTCTGCGCTGGAATTCGCCTCAGCACGGCAGCAGAAGGCCTATGCGCGAAGACTACATCATGTGGCGGCATACCCAGCGCAAGCACCCCCGGACTGGGCGCGGCACGAAGTCACATTCACACCGGCGACGCCCAAGGCGTGGACTTCCCTCATCAGGACCCCCTGGTCATCCGGGTCACTATCGCGGGATGCGACGTGGGGCGTGCCCTGGTGGACGGCGGTAGCTCCGCGAACGTATTGTTTGCGGCGGTCTTCGACCAGATGGGGATCCCTCGAAGCCGCCTAGGGCCCTCGGGAGTCCCATTGCAGGGCTTCGGGGGACAACCCCTGCGGGCGCTGGGACAAGTACGTCTTCAAGTCTCCTTCGGCCGAGATGACAATGTGCGGGCCGAAGATGCCACCTTCGACGTGGTCGACCTTCCGTACCCCTACAATGCCATATTAGGGCGCCCAATCCTCAACTCCTTCGGCGTGGTATCACATCACGGCTATCTATGCATGAAGATCCCGGGTCCCCGGGCCATCATCACCGTCCGAGGCGACCAGGATATGGCCCGGCGCATCGAGCCAGGTACCAGGTGCCCGCGTCGCGAAGCCCAACGGCGCTCCTAGAGCTGGCGCCGGCGTCACAACACGGTGGTCCGTGGGGCCAGTCGGAGGCGCCTTGGCGGGCCCTGGAGAGGTCTAGCGACTAGAGGCTTCGGCCGCACCAAGGAAAAACGGTTAGTACATCCGCCCCTTGTAATTGCTTGCCCGCGCAAACGGGGATGTAATGAAGATCGCCGTTTGTCGCTAATATTTCTTCATCGTGCGTAAGCACGTGGCGGAGGCGCGCGCAGGCTTCGCCAGCGCGCGCGCTTCCGCAGTATAAATCGAAGTCGCACGTTCGCGTGTGCACTCGCCGTAGCCAAAGGTGACGGGCCTGAGTATAAACAAAGACGCACGTTCGCATGTGCACTGGCCGTAGCCAGGGGTATGGGACTGAGTATAAATCGAAGTCGCACGTTCGCGTGTGCACTCGCCGTAGCCAAAGGTGACGGGCCTGAGTATAAACAAAAGACGCAGCGGGGGGACGCCTCCGCGTGCACTCTACGGAGTATAAATAAGACGTAGCGTTGAGCTTAGCTTCCGCACGCACCAGTCCACGGACTTTAAATAAGACGTAGCGTCGAGCCTAGCTCTGCACGCAACAGTCTACGGACTATAAATAAGACGTAGCGTCGAGCCTAGCTCCGCACGCACTAGTCTACGGACTTTAAATAAGACGTAGCGTTGAGGTCCGTCTCCACACACGCGAGTCTCCGGACTATAAAGGAAGTCGTAGCGTCGAGCCTAGCTCCGCACGCACTAGTCTACGGACTTTAAATAAGACGTAGCGTTGAGGTCCGCCTCCGCACGCGCGAGTCTCCGGACTATAAAGGAAGTCGTAGCGTCGAGCCTAGCTCCGCACGCACTAGTCTACGGACTTTAAATAAGACGTAGCGTTGAGGTCCGCCTCCGCACGCGCGAGTCTCTGGACTATAAAGGAAGTCGTAGCGTCGAGCCTAGCTCCGCACGCACTAGTCTACGGACTTTAAATAAGACGTAGCGTTGAGGTCCGCCTCCGCACGCGCGAGTCTCCGGACTATAAAGGATGTCGTAGCGTCGATCCTAGCTCCGCACGCACTAGTCTACGGACTTTAAATAAGACGTAGCGTTGAGGTCCGCCTCCGCACGCGCGAGTCTTCGGACTATAAAGGAAGTCGTAGCGTCAAGGTCCACCTCCGCGCGCACCAGTCTACGGACTTTAAATAAGACGTAGCGTCGAGGTCCGCCTCCGCACGCGCGAGTCTCCGGACTATAAAGGAAGTCGTAGAGTCGAGGTCCGCCTCCGCACGCACCAGTCTACGGACTTTAAATAAGACGTAGCGTCGAGGTCCGCCTCCGCACGCACCAGTCTACGGACTTTAAATAAGACGTAGCGTCGAGGTCCGCCTCCGCACGCACTAGTCCATGGGCTTTGAATAAGGCGCAGCGTCGAGGTCCGCCTCCGCACAGCCAGTCTACGGACTACAAAGGGTAAGCGTCGAGGTCCGCCTCCGCCCACGCCAGCCTGCGGGCCGTAAAAAGTTGAGGTGCCAAGGACTGCCCCCGCAAGCGCCGTTCTAAGGAACCCTTGCGCAGCTACTTCACCAACAGTGGCATCAACACATCCTCAAATGCCAGGGAATCTGCATACCGGAGAAATCACAAGTACAAAGGTCCGGCAGCATCCTTGCCGCTCTAAGCCGCTATCCCGCGGGTTCGTCCTTAACACGCGCCAAAACCGGGGCCTCGCTCGAGGAAGGCCGGCCCGCCCAAAAGTCCAGCGACTCTTCGGCCCTTCGCCAGCGTCGAAGGCGTCGCCGAGTTGAAAGGACGGCCGCACGAAGCCGGTCCCAGCAAGAAAGCTGCCCGGGATATAGGCGAAAGTCAGAATGCATACAGCAAGTGTGTACATTCGCAAAAAGAGGGAGCAGTACAACACACGCCTACACCTAGGCACCACGGCGTCAGGCCTGCGGGTTCCCGGCGCCCTCGGAGGGCCCACCGCTGCCCTCGTCGCGTCGAGGGATCCCGTCAAGAAATTGGCCGAGGCTCCCCGTCCCGTAGAGCGACTTCCGGAGCTCGATCCGTGCAGCATCCGGCCCGGCGTAGGCCCAGATCCGGTCGAAGAAGGGCCCGAGGGCACGGCGAGCGGAGCGGACGGCACCGGACATTACTCCGGCCCCGCCGGGCATCTCCAGCTGGGGGTCATCCAGCCCGGCGACGTGCGTGCAACCGCGGTGCTGCAGGAGCGCGCGCACCAAGCATGCCGACGTGTACGCGCAGTGGGTGCCAAAGGACGTCGCCGCGTCGCGCGCGACGTTGGCGGCATCCCCGATCCAGCGGAGCGTCCGGGACAACTCCTCCGGGCCGAAGGCGCGCTCGGGCACCTCAGTCACCAGCCCTTGAAGATGGCTCTCCAGCGCTTGCATGGCGTCCCACGCAACCACCGAGGCGTCGCCAAGCGTCTAGTTACGCCCCGCTAGAGTCAAGGCAAGCTCGCCTTTTTCCTTCTCTAGCGAGGCGACCTGTTCCAGGAACCCGGCCCGCTCCGCCGCAAACTCCTGTTCAGCAGCTGCCGCGGCCGACTCCCGCGCTGACACAAATACCCCTAAACCCACCTAAACCCAGTAGGCCTGGTAGGAAGTATAAGGCCCAGAATAGGCCACATGTAATGACACAAATACCCCTGAAGGGGATAATCAGCTGTAAGGGCATAATTGTAAAAGCACTCCCCATGTATATATATAGAACACCGACCATGGGGAGAGGGCAGGCCATTACATTCATCTTCATCACTCTCCACTACCATCTCTCTCTCTGTTTGGTCTGTAGCCACAACATATAGAATACATACAAACTTTATTTACAATATCAAATGCGTTCGATATATGATTGTAGCATACAAGCTTACAATATAGATGACAACATTATTTATATTACAACACTGTAGTACTTAGAAGCTATGGTACTAGGAGTCTATTGGAGATCTCCAAACATGTCTTGAGAATGAAATTCTTCAAGTGTGTCCTCAATGCTCATAAGATCATCCTTCTTTGGAGAAGCACATGTGCCTTTGAGTTCTTGAATGAACTTTTGAGAGCATCTGGTTTCATCATTGTTGGATGTGAGATTGAAGTGTGCTTCAAATCTCTTCTCTTGAGCTTTCTTGCCGTGAGCCAAAGACTGGAGGTAGAGGTTCACAAGATGCTTCGGGGTGCGGCATTTCTTGGTAGGATGGTTGTAGCAACCACACTTTTGACAAATTTCAGTTTTGTCAACTCACTTACCAGAATTGCCTTTACCTTTCTTGAATCCACTTGGTTTTTGCTTATTGTCGCGTTTGTGTTTACCTTTAAAGTTCTTTGAGTGGTCTTTTGAACCACGGAACTTATTGTTATTTTGATTAGCATGAACTTCAGGAAGTGGAGCAGCCCCAATGGGACGTTGCTGATTATTCTTTAAAAGAAGTTCAGCATGCTTTTCTGCCTGAAGCATGATATCCATAAGATCAAAATAAGTTTGGTAATTTGCAGCACGCCATTGCTGTTGTAGGACCCTGTCAGATGGGAGCATAGTTGAGAGAGTCTTCTCTATTTTGTCCGCATCCGTTGGTTCCTTGTCACAAAACCGCAATTTGGAGCAAATAGTATGAAGGGCATGGTTATATTCTCCAATAGATTTGAAATCTTGGAGTCTAAGATGTGCCCATTCATGTTTAGCCTCAGGTAAGATAACAGCTTTCTGCTGTTCATATCTATTTTTGAGGGCTAACCATAATGTGAGTGGATTCTCCTCATATAGATATTCAGCCTTCAAATCCGGATGTATGTGATTCCGTATTATGTTCAAAACGAAATATTTCACAATATCCGGCGGAATTTGATCAGCTGGAGGATCAAATATTACCCGTTGCAACCCACGTGTGGTTAGGTTGATTTTGAGGTCCATAGCCCATGTAGGGTAATTGGTACCATCGAGAGCGAGGGGCTCAAAATCTTTGGTAGCCATTTAAAAACCTACATGAAAAGTACACCATAAATGATTAATTTACATGAGGTAAATTAATGTGTATGGTAATGTTGTAATAAAATGCAAAATATGTGGAAAACAATATGAGTATTGTAATCCGAATGAATATATATACCTAAATTAAATATAACATGTGGTTATATTTATAATACCGTATAAATCACAATATTGGTGGTGAACACCAATTTATTGTACGGCATAGCGTACAAATAAATGTAGCAAAGTGCCATAAATTGTAAATTTATGGTATTTATGGTAGGTATAATATTTTGCAAAAAAATCCAAATTATTAAGTACAATGGTACTCACTAAATGGGAATTTTAAATTTTAAATTTGCGAAAGATAGCAAATTTAAATATGGTCGCAATTAATATTGTAAATAAATTGCAATAAAATAATCCTAAATATGTAAAAGTTATAGAAATGTGCATGCACATTTATTTGAACAATTACATAATTTTCAGATCCTGTAGGGACTGAAATGCTAATTTATAAAAGTACTGATTGACAAGTATAATTATAAATAAGCACAAGGACTATATTAGAAATACTATAATAGGAATTTTATTTACAATAAAAAGTCTGCATTTTCCACAAAGTATAGGGGGAAAATGCAAAAGTGCTAAAACTTGGGCTGCAGCCCTTTTGGCCTTTCAGCCCATGTGGGGAGGTGGGGGTTATTGGGCCAAAGCCCATTTA
This sequence comes from Dendrocalamus latiflorus, assembly GCA_017311315.1. Taxonomy (NCBI): domain Eukaryota; kingdom Viridiplantae; phylum Streptophyta; class Magnoliopsida; order Poales; family Poaceae; genus Dendrocalamus; species Dendrocalamus latiflorus. The sequence continues at coordinate 7,876,424 of CM029630.1, read as the reverse complement.
AATGGGCAGCCATATATATGAGGGGATGGGGAGGTTAGGGTTTCCCTAACCCAAACCCTAGCCGCCGGCCACCATGGGGCTCCGCCGCCGCCGGCCGCCTCCACCGCCAGCCATCGGGCCTCCACCGCCGCGATGGAGCCATCGCCGGTCGCCGGCCCTTGGATGTCGACGCTGCAGCCGAGCACCGGCCCCTTAGCGCACCGCTCCGGCCGCGCCGTCGGGCTTTGCCGCCGCCGGCCGCCGCTGAAGCCGAGCAGCCGAGCACCGGCCGCTTTGTGCGCCGCCGCCGCGCCACGGAGGCCGCCTCGCCATGCCGGCCATGGGCGCCGCTCGGGGTCGCCGCGCCGCGCCACGGACGCCGCCGCCTCGCCACGGGGCCGCCGGCCATGGGCGCCGCTCGGGGCCGCCGCGCCACGGACGCTGCCGCCTCGTGGGGAGTCGCCGCCGGCCGCAAGGGCCGGGCTGCGCCGCCGCACGCCGCCACGCACCGCCGGCCGCGCCGACCGGACTGCGCCGCCGCCGGGCTTTGGGCTGCCTCCGCCACGGGTGCTGCCGAGCCGCCTCGGCTTGGGCACCGTCGGCCGTGAGCTGGCTCGGGCACCGCTCCGCCGGCCAGGCCAAGGGCTCGCCGGCCGTGGGTGCTGCGCCGGCCGCAAGCCGCCGCGGGCGCCGTGCGCCAACGCTGCCTCGCTGCGCCGGGTTGGGCTGCGCGCCAGAAGAACGCGCCGTCTCGGGTGCTTGCGGCCGCGGGCTCCGCCGTGCCGGCCACGCCAAGCCGCCGCCTCCAAACCAGGAATAGTCATTACCTTTTGTTGTTTTTTTTCTCTGTTTCGCTGTATGCGAATGTAAACCGTCGGAATGTCTTTGGCTTTCTTCCCGGCTCTGCGAGTGCACGCGCTGGCTCTCGTCTTGATTTTCACTTGTGCGTGTTTTGCGTGTGCTGATAACGTATTTCAAGAGAGATTTGAGACAAGTGTTGAGAGAAAAGATTGCTTCTTATTATTGATTCAGAAATCTGTACAATGATATATATAGACAATGAAGGAATGGAACATAAGGTGTCTTTTGCTGTAAAGACATCTCTGTATGAAGAGGCATCTGTACATTGGGCACCTGTTGCTTTTTGTTTATAACAAGATTAATCTCTCTACTTATTTTCTTATCTCCTTGATAAGGCTAATGTGGAACTTTTGGAAGGTCTTGTGGAGTCGACATGGCAAGTGAATCACCACCACCACCTCTTACGACAATGATTAATTCCTCGAACAAAACACATGCGTGACGAAATGTTGCTGAGAATGGTTATAGGCAGAAATGTGGATAAAAATCTCACATAAGCCACAAGGCACATCAGCTTTGATTCAATACGTCGAATATGCTTTGAAATGCCAAAATAAAATTCCACCATCCAGAAGGCAAAAAAATGTTTAAGTATCATTTATACCATAATAGGAATGAACCTCTCCATGAACAACAATTTCCTACACTCCAGCATTTCACTGTTCTAGCAGCTCTATCTATTGAAAAGGGGGAAATGGCTAGGACTAACAAAATGAGACGCTACTATAAGACTGTAGCACCAGTACAATAACCACGAATAATCCAGTGGCAAGCTGTAAAACACTAATCCAATTGCAAAATGGAGATCAACCACATGATGTATATTAAAGTTCACAAAGACTGGCCTGGAAAAAGTATATGGGGACAATCCAACTTCTATTTGGCAAGTGTGAGTTATATATATATATATATATATATATATATATATATATATATATATATATATATATATATATATATATATATATATATATATATATATATATATATATATATATAGTATAAATAATAGGGGCACCATGGTACCCAGACTCCATGATTAAGACTTTCCATCCTGATATATATCCTGATATTATATATCATTGAACTTGCACGTATCTAAAAGCAATCTAAAGGCAAGGAGGCTTGGTGTCCAGACACCCTGGTGTCCCATTTCAGCGTCCTATATATATATATATATATATATATATATATATATAGCATATCTAGTGCTAATGGTCTATTCAGTAGTAACATGCAAATGCCAACCAGGGCTGTTGGATCTACAATCTACGGCTCAGATTCGTGAAGGTGGAAGTCCCAATCACTTATGCATTTTTTCCCCAAAACCCCCGTGCAACTTCTTCCCTTTGCATCTGCGTCCCCGCCTCCAATCCCCTCTCAGCTCCGTCCCCGACGCTTGCCGCCTCGCTCCGCCTCCCCCGCTCGCCTTCTGCTACCGCTTCGCTCAGCCTTCCGCGCCTCCCCCACTCACCTCGCTTCGCCTCCCATGCCTCCCCTACCTGCCTCCGGGCCGCCGCCGGCTCTGCCCTCCACGGCCTCCCCCTGTCGCGCCCCCCAGCCCTCGACGCCGCCATCTCCCTCCACGGCTACCCCCCCCCCCCCCCCGCCCTCGACGAGCCGCCTCCCTCCAACCCTCCATGGCCGCCGCCTTGCTCTGCCCTCCATGGCCCCTCACCGGCGAAGATGTACAAGAAAGTTACAACTCGTAAGAAACATAAGAACGAGTGAAGATGTAACAAAAGGGGGAGCAACCGGTGAGGTCGGCGAGCGGGGCTTCGGGGGTACAGCGAGGGAATCGGGGGTGACCATGGAGGGAGGCGGCGTCGCCAAGGGCCAGGGGCGCTATGGGGGGCGACCGTGGAAGGAGGCGGCATCGCCGAGGGCTGAGGGGCTCAACGGGACGCGGCCGTGGAGGGAGGCGGCGTCGTCGAGGGCTGGGGGCGGCCATGGAGGGAGGCGGCGTCGTTAAGGGCCGGGGGGAGACCGTGGAGGGAGGTGGCGGCGTCGAGGGCTGGGGGGCGCGATGGGGGGAGGCCGTGGAGGGCAGAGCGAGGCGGCGGCTCGGAGGCAAGTGGGGGAGGCATGGGAGGCAAAGCGTGGCGAGTGGGGGAGGCGCGGAAGGCTGAGCGAGGCGGTTGGCAAGCGTCGGGGACGGGGAGGGAGCCGAGAGGGGATTGGAGGCGGGGAGGCAGATGTAGAGGGGAGAAGTTGCACGGGGGTTTTGAGGAAAAATGCATAAGTGATTAGGACTTCCACCTTCACGAATCTGAGCTGTAGATTGTAGATTCAACATATATATATATATATATATATATATATATATATATATATATATATATATATATATATATATATATATATATATATATATATATATATATAGAGAGAGAGAGAGAGAGAGAGAGTATAAATAATAGGGGCACCATGGTGCCTAGGCTCTATGATTGAGACTTTCCATCCATGATTGATTCAGCATGCTATAACTTCTAATTGGGATCATTTTCAATTTTCAAGTTAGGACATCACAGTCTTGCAGATATAGAAGTTGTAAGCAGTACAATGACTTGTACTTTTTCATACAATTATCTGCAAATTAACAAAGCCAATAGCCACTTAAAATAATGCAACTGTAAACTATCAAAGATATCTGCATGGTTCTTACTGTCAACTATAAAATAATGCATAGTGACACATCTATCTGCATGAAACTGTAAACTGGCAAAGATTTGCAGGAGCATATAAGAATAATTCAAAAGAAGCAAGCCTCTTTTGGGAATTAATTGTTGGTGAAGCCAGAGCTAAAACTCATCAAATAAAATGCTTGACAACCTACAGAGCACAAATAATGAATTAAAATCTAACATTGTTTCAAACTACTATCATTTAAAACATTGTGAACTTTTGTTGTAATATGGTTCTGAATAGATGATAAAAGGCAAGTCTACAATTCGGCAAACAACTAGTGGGAGTTGGACGGCTTGGAGCAGGGGTCATAGACGGTGAGAGGCCTTAAGGATGCTGATTGGCCTCATGCTCACGTTCACCTAACTGATAAACCAAAACAGAAGAAGGCAGTCAGTGATGCTTCCCTGATCCCGTGCTAATGGTGGGTGTGCTCAAATGCTCAATCAACCTACATAAATAAGGAGTCAGATAAGTTGCTGCAACATTCGTAATTGCCTACACCACAGCCAAATCACTGATGAAAAAGGATGACCTAAAAGGGAGGACTCTAGCATAAGGATGCAATCACTGTAAGTCAGTAGCTATTCAACATAAACAAAAAACAAACACCACAGTTAATGAGGCCTTTGCCTGTTAATAAAATGTCGATCTCAAAATTACTATAGGAAACCAAAAAAGAGATATTATATTATGAATCTTACTGTCAACTCATCTCAGTAATCATGCCATACCAATATGCATGTTTTCTCTAAGCCAAACCCAAATTCACATTGTTGGGTTTTGGATACAAAAATCTCTGCATTATCCTTCAGGATATAGGCTAGGAATCCATTGCAGCTGAAGCAAAATTACTTAGTATAGAACAAAATTCTAAATACCAAATTAGCGATGCCCAAGTGCACATAATGGGATTAAGTGATAAGCAATCTCATTGGGGAAGAAGGGGGCACAAACCTTAGGGCTGGCGAAGGCCGAAGGGAGCAGTGATGTGGTTGTCGGGGTCAACATAGCTGCGACATTGTTGACAGGCGAGGGTAGGGATGGCAATCGGGCGCGGCGGGTACGGCGGGCCCATACCCGTACCCGCGACCCCGATTTACGCCCACAGATATATCCGCGAAGGACAACGGGTGAAAAACCTCGCCTATACCCGTCGCCCGTAGGCATACCCGTTTACTCGCGAACTGAGAGCCACTATCTGAGAGTTGAACTAATGACAGGTACATATAAGCAACAGATGTTGCTAGAAAATATAATAGCTATCAAAAAAGATTATAACAATCAATAACAATTAGAGATATAGAAAAGTTTATAACAATCAATAGTTATTAGAGATGTTGCTATAACTGTGCCACCTGTCAATCTATATTGCGGGTAAACAGGCAGGGCGAGTACGGGTGGAGCTTACCCACACCCGTGCATGTTTACCCGACGGGTAGAGTGTTCCCCCCATTACCATACCCGTGGGTAAAGAAAATATCCCATACCCAGCTCCATTAGGGTATTTACCCATGGGTATATGGATAAACGGGTACAATTACCATCCCTAGACGAGGGGGCTACCACAATAGTGGTTTTACGAGCGGTCGAGCATAGCTCACAGAATAGGACAACCACCTACTAGGGCGAGGTTGATATGGGGACATCTGGAATGCTAGATCAAGGTTCTTCTTTGCCTACCTCGCCGCCGCCTATGCCTCTGTTTCCATCTTGGGTAGCACCGTCGCTTGTAGCCTCTGGCAGGTAGTGGCTCTAGTTTGAAAGCTGTGTGCGGTAGCTCGATGGCTGGCGATAGGCCTAGAAAGCTATGTGCGGTAGCTCGATGGCTGGCGATAGGCCTAGGGATTTGCGGAGGAGAGAAGTGCAAGACATGGAGGTCGGGTGGTTCATGGAACAAGTGATCAAGGGTGATGTTGAGGGACTCATGTGGTCACCTGCATGTTAGCATTTTTTTTGGGGTCTGTTTTTAGCCAGTTTCTTTACTGTGTGTGGAACCATAGTTGAGGAGGGGGTGATAAACCGATAAACTCCCTCTTCATATTAGAGGAGCTTAGTAGAGAGAGAAACAGAGATACTCTGTGACCGATGGCACGGTGGCACTTACCGCTAGTTATCATTCGATGGCTGCATTTTGTTTATCTGGACTGTCTACCTCATGATTAACTTACTACTTTCTCAAACTAGCATATCTACCCGCACACCTAGATGTTACGATACAATTATCTTTGATATACAACACTACTTTCTATAATTAAAATACAATTATATTTATTACAAAACTCTAATATCTATATATAATTAATCTGCACCGTTATAATCTAGCCTTACTAAAATAAGTGGTGAAAATCATTCTCTTTTTCTTTCGATTAATATAAGAATTTCTAAAAAAATTCTTTTTAAGATTATTGTGGAATTTTTTTGTGTCGAAAACAAAAGAGATGACTTGAATAACACCAGTTATTTTTATTTGTATAGATCGGCATATTTATAGAACGGCGGACCTCGCTCCAGGGGTGGAGCTACAGGGTGGTCCCTGTGGCCTGTGGGCCGCGGACCACCCTGCGCTCGGTCCAACCAAAGCCCATTGATAGAGTCCGCACTGGAGAATTCAGCATGTATGTCGCTTGACGCTTGGCCTTCTGCGTTCTGCCTTCAGCCATAGCCCATCGCGAGAGACCGAGAGTTCGCGTGGCCACGTATTCGCGTCAGACTGCGCCCGTTTGTATTCTTCTCCGTGCGGCCGTGCGGTGCAGCCGTGGGGGCGGGCGACGCTGCGATAGCGAGCGCGGCCGCGGCCATCGAGCATCGGCGTGGCGACTCCATGAGGACCACGACGGCAAACGCTGAGCAGTGAGCAGCAGCCAGCAGGTACGTACATCAAAATCCTAAGATGAAGACTCAATTGCTAAGCCTAAGCCAAAGCCCTATTCTCCTTTAGTCACGTACTCTGTACTCACGTTTCTCCTTTTCCTTTCAGCTTCTCTAATTTCTCCCCGAGCGGCTAGCGACTAAGCAAAATAGAAGCCAGGATCAACGGTGATAAGCCACGAACAGGAAAAGTGCACAGGCCCACATGGTATGTAAAACTGATTTAATTTCAATTATATGTTAAGAAAGCTATATTCGTCTATTTTATGAAGTTCGTATGTCCTTTTTATCTTAATTTCATTTCGTAATTCATATATTTGTGTACCGACATGTTAAATTTATAACGGTTAAATAAATTTTAGACAATAGACCACCATAGCTACAAATCCTGGCTACGCCACTGCCTCGCTCTCGCACTGTAACATCTCTCCCCTCCCCTCACGGGCTCACCCCAACAAAACCATAGCCGCTAGGCCCGCGACTGCAACCGTACCCAAGCAGCTACATGCCACCGTAATCAGCTCAAAAGGCATATAATCAACTCAACCGATGTATAGCAGTCCCGTCATCTCTCATGTTCGACGACGCATATGCAACCGTTTCGCCTCATTTCGCTGGACCTTTCGCGCCAAAACGCTCCCAGGACAGAAGCCCCCGCACCAGGAGCCAAGATGTATGATGCATAGGAGACATACAGAGGTTACAGGGCAAGCATGTACCAGCACTCAAGGTTAGTAAACTAGTAACAGCACAGACCTGCCAGTCACAACAAGGAGAGCAATAAAACCTTTGCTTTGACATGTGTAAAATTATGATGTTTAATTGAGATTTCCAACAAATATACAAAACCTGGTTGTATGTCCATACATCTCTACAGCCTTTTACCTTATCTGGCAGTAAAATCTCAACCAATCACAAAAGAAACAACTTCTACACAAAAGATTACATCCAAAAACCATGAATTCCAAGTGCACGCTTAATGAAATTTTTGTACGGATAACTTTTTTTTTATTCGAAAATACAGAAATATACCCGCGGGAAATTTTTTTTTACAAAAATAGCCTCCAGTCGCCCAATGGGGGGGCGACTAGAGCATTTCGCCCACCCGGGAAGCGACATTTAAAGAATCTGCGAACCGTTGGGCGAATCAGCACTGTCGCCTGCACGTTAAGCGACTTAATTTAAGTCGCTGTACGGTTGGGCGACTTCATTGTAGTCGCCCAACGCTAAGGCGACATGGGGGGTTAAGGCGGCCTGCCCAGCCGGCTCCCACTACTAACCACCTTTTTCACTCATTCAGCAAACACATTCAGCGCACAGAGAAGAGGAAGAAGGAAAAGAAACAAGGGGGAGAAGAGAGGAAGGAGGGGAAGAAGAGGGAGAAGGAGAGGAAGGAGGGGAAGAAGAGGAGGAGAGGAAGAAGAGGAGAAGGAGAGGAAGGAGGGGAAGAAGAGGAGGAGAGGAGGTGAGGGAGGAAGGAGGGGAAGAAGAGGAGAGGAGGTGAGGGAGGAAGGAGGGGAAGAAGCTATTCCATCAATTCGGATTCAGGTATTTTTTTGGATTATGTTGTATTTGCATTATTATTTATATGAAATGTTGGTGTTAATAAAAATTATAGATGTAGAATAATTAGTACCGTGTTAGTATGAAAATATTATTGTAGAAAAGGTTTGGTATGCAATTTGTAGTATGGTAGTATATAAATTTTAGCAAAGTTTGTGGTATAGGAAGTTTAGTATTGTGCGAAATTATTTGACATGTCGCAAAATTGAAATATATATGCAGGCCGACATCATCAATGTCCACTACATTGAGAGTGTATTACGGAGATGGAACCATTCGTGAAGGTCCGAATGGTGTGGATTTGAGCGATTTTCCGCAAGTGACTCTCGTACTTCCGGATGACGAGAATGCTCGAATGGGAGATGTGCAGCTTTGGCTGACCCGGAGTTTTTCGTTGAACCCCGAGGTGTACAGCGTCGTCGTGCAAGGGCTTTGGAGCCGGTCTCCCACGGACATCAGATGGGAGTTGAAGACATTGGTGCGCTCTGCCACATGGAAGGGCTTTGTGCTAGGGTGCCGGCGTCGTGGATACGAGTGTGTGCTGCTTGTGCAATTGTGCTCTACAAGCAGCTGAGGAAGCTCGTGCAACAGCCGTTGTTGTGGGAGGTGCTAGCAGCTCGGGCGGGCCGCATGTTGGCGGACATGATGAAGTTGCTCGTCATGAAGCCGATGCGGTACATGAAGGAGAGGTACAGCCGTCAAGCCATAGAGAGCCAACTGGGCAAGCCGATGAAGGAGAGTATAATGAGTACATTGTGCAGCAGATGGACTCTGATAACGAGAGGGCATGGGATGAAGAGGAAGCTGTAGAGGACGACGACGAGGACAGTTCCGATGAGGATGAAGTTCCTATCCCCAGGAATGGAACTGGTTTAATGCGGATGGTCTTTCCGCACATGATGAGCATGAATCACAATGGGAGTACCATAAGACAGAGGTTCGGTTGCATACTATATTTGCTGACAAGGAAGCGCTGCAGGATGCCATCAAGCTTTGGGCCCTTTCAATGCAGCGGACATTTCGCGTCGTCAAATCAAGTCAGGAGCAGTACACTGTGAAGTGCGAGCAGACTGGTTGCCCTTGACGGGTGCACGCCCGTAAACCTAAGTATGAGACTCATTGGATTGTGTCCAAGGTTGAGCCGCACTCCTGCATTCTAAACACTGTCTTGGCGAGACATCGTAACCTAACGTCCGGATTTATAGCCAATCTCATGTATGGGGAGATAGTGCAGAAGGACATGGCAGCCACGCATATTGTGGTAGCTATTGAGAATAAATTCAAGTATAAGATTAGCTACGCGAAGGCGTGGCGTGCCAAGCAGAAGGCGTTGGAAAAACGTTTTGGCACTTTCGAGGCGGCGTACGACAACCTTCCTCGTATGCTTAATGTCCTGCAGGAAAGGAACCCGGGCACGTACATCGCCCTCCACGAGAAGCCGTCCATAAGTCCGCCAGGGTATGCGGTGTTGCAGAGAGCAATGTTTGCATTTGGTGCTAGCATCGAAGCATTCAGGCACATGCTGCCAGTGATCTCAATTGACGGGACCTTCTTGACAGGCAAATACAAAGGGCAGATCCTGACGGCCATAGGCGTTGACGGTAACAATCAAATATTGCCGCTGGCCATTGCATTTGTGGAGAGTGAGAATTACGAGAGCTGGCTGTGGTTTCTCCGACATATGAGGGCTGGAGTTGTAGCCACTCGGCCTGGTGTGTGCGTAATCCATGATCGCCACGCCGGTATTATCAAGGCAATAAGAAAACTTCAAGAAGACCCCGAGGAGCCCTTTCCTTGGCCGGACATGAGGAACCGGTGGTGCAGTCGTCACTTAGGGGCAAACTTTTTCAAGCAATTCCCTAAACAATCTTTGATGAAGCTATTCAAGAGGCTGGCTAGGCAGAACCAACAGAGGAAATTTAATACTTTGTGGAGGTTGTTGGATGAGCACACTAGGAAGAACGTCGAAGAGAGGAGCAAGGAGCCGGTCACTCCTGGGGCAGCACAACCACAATGCTTGCCACCAATCGATGCGCCTAACCCAGTGGTCCAAGAAGAAGGAGCTCACGAAACATCAGGTGCTTCGCGCAGTGGATCGAGGGGGAACCGTTGGAGAAGTGGTCGCTGTTGCACGACACGGATGGCGCAAGGTACGGAATAATGACAACTAACCTTGCCGAGGTGTACAATTGGGTTCTAAGGGGTCTCCGTTCTCAGCCCCTTGTCGCCATCGTGGAAGGTGTTCTTCACAGCACAATCCGGTACTTCAGGGATAGGCACGCGAGTGCCGCACTTCACGCGGCCAATCCCGGAGCTCTGTATTCGGCAAAAATTACTGCGTACATGGAGATGAAGGCACAAAAGGGTCAGTTGCACACAGTGCAGGTCATGGGCAACAGGGAGCATCGTTTCGAGGTGATACTCCGTGATAGAGCCGGATTTGGGACGGCTCGTTCACTTGTTACCCACGAGGTATGTCTTGGAGATCATGGAAATGAACCTAGCTGCACGTGCAACAAGCTTAAGTTGTTACACAAACCATGCTCTCATGTCCTCGCTGCATGCGGGACCGTGGGTATGGATCCTTCGAACTTCATGTCCGAGTTCTTCTTTAAGGGGAGGGTACTGCAGGCTTGGTGTGGGGAGCTCCGAGGGTTAAGGGTGGTGGAAAACTTCGCCACTTTGGACATTGCATCGAGGACCTGGGTTCCGGATGTTAACATGTTGAAGGGTGGGAAGGACAACCTCCTCGTTTCCCCTCTCGCGTTGCATCTGTTGGCGGAGGTCATTGTTCTCCTCATTGAGAGTCTCCATTCGGTACTCCAAGTCCATTATTCGGTCCCATAAAGTACCCACATAACGGTCAATATACCGTTCATGAGGAGGGTCGATCCAGCGGGAGAAGTCGCATTTCCCCATCTGCGAAAAAGTACAGTAAACATGGAGGGTCCATAAGCAATAACAAAAATGTTCCACCACGAAATAGAAGGTACTTCTTTGTTCGATTTACAAGGTTTTCTGGCTACAACTTCGTGGGACCTCAACCGTGCTATTTATATCGAACGGCGGGACAAAAGAGGGCTGCTTTACCCAGAGACATGACAACAGCCCTCAGCTTTACTCGGTGAGATGACAACACATGCCAGCTTTACGCAGTGATATGACAAAACAGTGCAGCTTTGCTCAGTCAGATTACAACACATGCCAGCTAAACTGCCTAAATAAAGGCACGATCTGAAAAGCCTTCATAGGGACATTTATTGCTACACTGGAATCCTGAGGATAATCCCGGCCTATCGCTCCAGAAACCAACAAAATAGGGGCGTAGGCTGTAGCCTTTACAGTGAGTGTTCACGTCATAGGCCTGTATCCTTTCCTGTGAGTTTTCATGTCACCTTAGCTTGTTTCAGAAATTATGATTACTGGCCTCTGAGAAGGCAATGTTGTAGCACTTTTTTCCTGCAAACGACTGAAAAGACTACGTTGTACCAGATACATTGAATGGTCCAACCTCTGAAAAGGCTACGAACTATGAATTTATTACGAGGCTACATGCTCTGAAAAGCCTACATAGAGACATTTATTGCACCAGATCCTGAAAAAGCGAAAAGATTCGCATGTCGTCCTCTCCATGGACTATGCCCACTGCACCAGATAACCTGCCTACATAAAGGCCTCCCATGTCTTCCATACTACATCTCCTCCTCAAGCCATCACAATACTACTACACAACAATGTCTTCCTGGAGGTCCGACCCATTTGGAGTGCCAGAGTGGCATGAGCGCCCGAAGTGCCATTGCGGCTTTAGGACCTTGTTGGGAGTCTGCACGGATCGAGTACAACGAGCCAACTACGGCCGTAGGTTCTTCAAGTGTCCAGACCTGGATGACGATTTCGTGGTAACGACGACAACTAAATCATTTATTTTTTGTTATCGTTTTTCAACTTGATCCATGACATCTACCACGCCACACATAGCCTTGCAAGTTCATCGAATGGGTGGATCGGGTGCCGCCGGCATGGCCACAGAACCGGGCAGTGGAGGTGGAAAACAAAGGACAATACTTTGTCAAGATGACTCAGGCTCGCGAGGTGGAACGACAGATGCGGCTTGAGCAAGAGTGCCGCGTGAGGGTGGACCAAAACCGTCTAAAGGGCAAGGAGTATGAGCTGCAAAGGAGGCGGGAGCAGTTAAGTCTGCGTGAAGCAGCCATCAAGCGTCAGGAGGAAGAGCTTCAAGCTCGTGAGGCGGCTCTCAAGACCAAGAGTGACCGGAACAAGGATGCAGCGGAGCCATCTTCAAGGCGCGATAAAAAGGGCAAACAACCACGCTACACCCAGTAAACAAAATGTAATAGACCCAGCAAGTTATATTCCCTAAGGCATGTTAGGACTAGTGGTGGAGTTCTGAACATTACAAGTACATGGTTCCACACATTACTAATAGTACTGTCGGAGTTGCTCTTAGTCGCATATCATGCTATATGTTATGCATGTAATAACAATGTACGCGGCATGTTATTATGAAGTTTATTTCTATTGACATAAGCTTATTATCTAGCATGTTCGCATTCAATGATTCAGATAGCAAGTCATACCGGTTCTCTCCGTAAATTATTTCTCAGCAACATCAAAATATCACTTACCACTCTATGTATCTATCGTTCTACGATCAATCATTCTTAAAAAAAAATTTTGGAATTTTTTTTGTGCACCTACAACATACAGTGCACATAAACTTTTATTACAACTATACCAATTTTTTTTCTCTTTCAAACTACAAAATTGCCAAAACTCTACAAAAATCAGGGGGACTGAATGAAGTCGCCTACCTAGTGGGCGACTGCATTATAAGTCGCTTAGCCACTGGGCGACTTCCTTAAATCGCCCAGTGAGAAAGCGACTCCATCATGTCGCTTTCCCGTGAAGCGACATAAACTCTTGTCGCTTCCCGGGTGGGCGACAGGCTCTAGTCGCTCCCCCATTGGGCGACTGGATGCTATTTTTGTAAAAAATTTTCCCGCGGGTATATTTCTGTATTTCCGAATAAAAAAGGGTTATCCGTACAAAAATTTCCACGCTTAATGCCCCTGATCCAACAACAAATCCCAGATAAATTTGATTGCCAACATAGAGACCAAGAGCTGTATTTGCTACTGAAGAATGCTGATTGCAGACACTGTAGACAGTGTATAGTCTAAGATCTAAACCTGGCTAAAGGAAACCCCATAAATCCAGAATCCTATTGTCACGGATAGATTGACCAATGAAAGTATTGACATCAGAAGTGCTATTACTTGAGCCTACAGGCTAAAAAGATCTAGGAACTCGGGGCATCAAAGAATTGCTATTCCACTTTCCTGCAAAGAACAAATGTGCAGCTAATTACAAGGCTTCCAATTTTGGCTCCTCGTGTTGTAAGGACCAAGCCATGAAAGAACTAGGAGCCGTGGATTGGAATGAAGAATAATGAAATTACAGTTGATTGGAATGAAGAATATTGAGATTACAGTTGTATAGACCACATGCTCTCCAATTTTTTCAGTTTTGCTATGACAGCTGAGGCAAGGCAACATGGGCGGGGTCATAAATGAAAAATCCCCTTGATGCGGCTATATGTAAGAAATAAAATCTTAAGTCTTTTGGTTGTCAATAAAGTGGGATAAAACCCTTTTCTTGCAAAGGTTACCAAATCATGTGAAAGGATGTGAAAGTTACAAGGGAGCACACATCTGAGAGGGACAGTACTATTCATGCTTCTGAGGGAAACATGACTTTTCATGCCCAGAACATGTTTAGTACGTTTATGGAACATTTATGAAGAATTTTGTGAGAGACTTTTCAAATCAGAGTGCGGTAATATGTAAATTCACTAGACGTTGTTCTAGAACAATGTACTGTATGGTTTAAGAACTGTTGTTTTGAGAAATTTGATCCACTTCATAAGGGGAAAAATATGTGGGGAAAATCATGTTATATCTTTGAGAACCAAGAACAACATAATGTTAAGAGATAATTGATTCTATGCCACTGAGTAGTGTTCGCTTCTACAAAATACCATTCAAAAACACTCTCTATTATATACTATTGAATTGCACCGAAATTCAATTATATGCCACTGCCATTAGTTGACCACTAGGGTTGACCGTTATCTTCTGAAAAAAAAAGACCAAAATGCCCCTATCAAAAGACCGAAGACCTGATTTATTTAAAATAGAAAATAATCTCCAAAAATTATGAAAATTCACAGGGGTGTTCTTAATATGTAAGTGATCTAGGAAAAAAAATTCAAGGCACTGTTTGAAGAAAATTTTAAGATTTTTAATTTAAATGCTAATAAAGGCTACTATTTACAAAGACTAAATGAGGTCTAAAAATTCTGGAAAAAATTCTCACATGCTCCTAAGATGTCACATAGCTCCCGAAAATTATGATTTTCCATTTTCTATAGTGAATTTGTCTTGGTTTAAAAAATAACTTAAATAGGCTGATTTTGGAGTTGAATTTCAAAAATAGAACAAATGGAAGGGTTACTTCATGAAATTTTATATTTGAGTTGTACACTGCCCCAATGATCCCCACCAAAAAAATTTCAGTATTTTTGGCTAAGCCAATTTGCCCTATATTTAATTTTTATCATAGAGGCAGATTTGAACTAAGGGCAAAAATGTCTTTTTTCCAAGGCAAATGTACCCTAGTGGTAATGGCATATAATTGAATTTCGGTACAATTCAGTGGCATATAATAGAGAGAGCGTTTTTCAGTGGCATTTTGTAGAAGCGGACGCTATTTAGTGGCATAGAATCAATTATCTCCAAATGTTAAATTATATTTACTACATTTACCATGCACCTACACGGCAAAATAACTGAAACTTATGAAAAGGAAATGGTTTGCACAAAATTAGAACGATAGAAGAATGAGCCTTTTGGAGCTAGCTAGAGATAAGCACCATCGTCGATAAACAGTAATCAAACAACAAAATATATTATGACCCAACACTGAAATCTGCACGAAAGTTTATGGAAGTCTGGAAAGTTTTTACACTTCCCCACCACTAAGTTAATAAATAAACTCAAAAACATCACATTACGACACAATAATATCAATATGGACAGATAGTGTAAGAACTAGTAGACCAAAAGGAACAAGAACTGGTGTGCCAATGTACCATGTTAGCTACAGATTTGATTTAATATAAAACATTTTGATCACAGAGTACCTCAAAAAACATAAGCACACATATGTGCACATGCCCACATATGTACACACATGCGCACCACAAGTTCAATAAGTTCACTAGATTATAACTCATACGTGATGATACCTGCTTAGAGCTTACACACTTAATGGAGCATCTTCAGGTCCAAACTTCCCACCATTACCTGCCAAAGGAGGCCATGCTATGACCTACAGATGGATATGGCAGTCATATTTCCTCTGAAAGAGCATCTCCAGCTTCATGGTGTCAAGGCAGAGGGACAGGAACCAACAAGGAAGACGTTCATCTCGAGATGTCTCCATTGTTGCCAAGTCTGCAAAATCATCTCCAGGCCACAATGATCCCGTAGTGAACCCCTGGTGATTTGACCAACCTCTGCTTCCATAGAGACTACCCTATCCAGCACCCATTTCTCAACCCCATCGTTGTCTGTTTCACGGAACCAAATGACAACTAGGAATTCAAATGCACACACAATGCAAAGCACCCCATCCTTGGTCTCCCCAATCTGAAAATTTTGAGGACTCTCCCTTTAGTCCTTTACAATTCTGCTGGTAGGTCACACATAGAGAATTCCAATGTTGCGATATTCACTCTCCTCATGTATGACTGCTCCTGATTAGGCCAATAAACAAACCCATTGACTTGCATGCCAATGTTGAAGAAATGTGTCTTACCCTGTGGCCTTGCAAAATTCATCAGCGAGAGAATAATCCAGCCCCTGGTATCCGAAGAGAATAAGCTGCCTCAAGCCCCTGATTCATCTGTGCGAATACAGATAACAGAAAGCGAACCAGGGTCCTGGATAGAGGGGAACAAAAAGTACTGAAGGGCATTGCTAGCACCCCACCCACCTGTGTTATCATTGGGTGGTATAGGGAGGAAGCGTACACGCTGTGTCAAGGGGGTTGAAGGTGCCCAACATTCCCGCACAATGGTTTTCAAGGAGGTAGCCATCATAGCAACCTCTGATGCACTAGCCAGGGGGTGCATCATTGTCCAGTGGAAGCAAGGTGAGGAAGAAGCTGCCATCATGGACAGCAGCAGTCAGCTCTGAGTCAGAGTGGCCTGCTGGGGCAAAGGCGTGGATGGAGGACACATCCTGGTCGAAGAATAGGCTGATGAGGGGCAGCGGGTGGAGGCAGCGGAAGAGGTGGCAAAACTGCGGGGAGCAACGGACCACACGGTGCCAAGACTTGCATGTGAGCGTGGCACGCACAAGGCTCGGTAGGGATGGGAGGCGGAGGAACATCTCATGTAGAAGGCCATCACTCATCACAGTTATGGAGGTGGAAGGTCTGGCTGGGGATTTCTGCTGCCAAAGTTTGCCGTCCATTGCCTGAGGAAGATAAAAGGGAAATAAGGGGCCTATCATGCTTTGGTTTTTGAAGTATGATGGAACTCTATTGCGATTCTCTGGGCTGTCACAACAAGAGTTAAGTTAGACAGCTCATTTTTTTCAATCCAAAGCTATTTGGAGCGAAACTACACAATCGAATCAGTTCATGATGCAACTGCGGTGGATAAGTGTTAGACTAGACAGCGCAGAGCAGCTTGTCCACGACCAGCGACCCCGACCAGCGTCTTCACGACCAGACGACCATGACCAGCCGTTGTGCCATGCACAAGCCTAGGTGCATGTGCGCCTTGTGGATTCTACACCATCACAGGAGATCATGTATCTTATCTATTTGGCTAGTTAGCGTTAATCGCTCATGTACTTGATATATACACCTATAACTATCAATAGAATCCTTATGCACATGAATTCTATTCCACCTTCATGGTATTAGAAACTTTTGCTTGCAGCAGTAGTCAGCGATGGACAAAGCACCCTGCGTGAGGCCTTAACATTCTTGTTCCAGGTAGATGGCACGAGTCTTGGCATTGTCGCAATACAAGCCCACAATGTTTGTTCAAATGGTGCAGGTGGTTGCATCAGGGTCCATGACCATGGCTAGGAGATCAGTGGGGATTAAGCCATAGAGCCAGGAGCAGACGAGGGCATCAAGACGGATCCATTGGGCGTCGGACGAAGAGGATGTCGACTCCTCAATATGATCGCTGAGGCCGTACTTGTAGAGAGCAACCTCAAACAAGCCGCACCATTGGGAGTAGTTGCTAGTCTGAAGATCAAGAGTAATGGGGACAAGGGTTTTGATGCTCGCAATGGCGACGGCTTGCACCCAAAGGGCAGCCAGCTCCTCCTTGGCAGTGACGGCCATGGCGAGAGAGAGGTGGGTGGGGGTCAGGATCAAAACGTATCTGATACCATGAAGGTGGAATAAAATTCACACGCATAAGGATTCCATTGACAGCCACAAGTATATATATCAGGAACATGAGCGATTAACACTAACTAACCAAATAGATAAGATACATGCCGTAATTAGCTTAACAAACTATGGCAAGTGTGATCTCCTGTGGTGGCGCAGAATCTGGAGGGCTTGTATGCACCTAGGCTTGTGCATGGCACAACGGCTAGTCGTTAACGTTGGTCGTGGTCATCCAGTCATGGACATGCGATCGTGGAGACGCTGGTCAAGGTTGCTAGTCGTGGATACGCTGCTTTACGCTGTCAAGTCTAACAAATAGCATCTTATTGGTTTTAAAAAGAAAAAACAATACATTATCACTCCTTCCATCTTAATAATGTTTCTTGTCACTCCACATATTATCAAGAACCTTATTTCTGTTCAGAAGTTTACTCTTGATGATCACGTTTCTGTGAAGTTTGATCTGTTTGGTCTTTCTGTGAAGGATCTTCGAACCAGGAATGTGATCGTCAGGTGCAATAGCGAGGGCGATCTTGTTTCCGCTGACGATGTCGACCTCCTCCGCCCTTGTCACCAGCACAACTTCTTCCTCCGCTCTTTGGCATCACCAGCTTGGTCACCTCGGTTGCCAAGCCCTTCAACACTTAGTTCGCTCTTTCTCCCTCCCATGTAATAAAGTGCCGAACTGTACCATCTTACACGCCTGCCAACTTGATCAGCATGTAAGACTCCCTTTTACTTCCTCTACCTCTCGCGCCAATAAACCTTTCGATCTCATTCATTGTGACTTGTGGACTTCTCCTGTCACTAGTATTTTTTGTTACAAATACTATCTCGTTGTGCGCAATGATCATACTCACTACCTTTGGATGTTCCCTCTACGTCTAAAATCAGATGTCTTCTCTGTTCTCTCACTTTGTTGCCTAAGTCGCTACTGAATTCAGAATTGCTCTCAAGAGCATTCAATGTGATAACGACCGAGTGTTCGACAACACCGCCGCCTATGATGCACGGACACGGATACGTCGACACGACACGACACCGACACGGGAATTCGCCGTTTTCCCAAAAATACCGATACGGCGGTACGGCTATATATATTTAAATAATAAATAAATTATATATATGTATTATTTTCTATGTTTCCACATACTTATTAAACTGAAATAATGTAAATTGTAAACTTGGAATTTGCAAAGTGTATACTTGGAATATGTACCTTATGAATTGTTTTGTTAATCCTGACGTCAAGGTACATCACAAACATAGGATAGGATAGGATAGGATAGGAGCGGGGAGATGATACCTTGGTAGAGCGGGGATGCTGGCGGCGCACGGAGAGGAAGCCGGCGGCACGTGGGAAGAAAGCCAACGAGCGGCGGCGAGGTGTGGGAGCCGGCGAGAGTGGGCAGCGGCGAGGTGCGGGAGCGAGTGGCGGTGAGGTGTGGGAGTCGGCGGGAGCGGGCGGCGGCGCAAACGGGCGATGGGAATGACATGCTCGGGAGCTAAGAGGTTATGGTTAGGGCAACGCCCGTGCGTGCGTTATGGGCCGGCCGTGTCTTGGGCCATTCCTGGGCCGGCTGTGTCCATGCTGTGTCCGACTCGTATATTTAGTGTGTCCGACACGTGTCGAGAATTTTAATAATTAAAATTAATTCTAAAATCGGCTGATACGTCGCCGACACGTGTCCAAGACGTGTCCATGTCGTATCCGTGTCCGACACGGTGTCGAACACGGATACGGCAGTTTTGCAGCGTGTCCGTGCTACATAGACCGCCGCTCGTTTTTCGTTCTTGACTGCGACATCACCCTTCGCATGTCTTGTCCTCACACGTCTCACCAGAATAGCAAAGCTGAGAGCGTGATTCGTTCTGCCAATGACATCATGCGAACCCTACTTTTCCAAGCGAGCATGCCCCTTACTTATTGGGCAGAGGCACTTCATACTACTACTATCTCCTTAATGAGCACCCCACGGAAACACTAAATCACACCACCCCTCATGCCATGCTCTACGATACACCTCCCTCTTATGAGCATCCCTGAGTTTTTGGTTGTCACTGTTACCCTAACCTCTTCGCCACCGCTCCTCACAAGTATGGGTGAAAACGGATCGGATAGTTTCCGACCGATCCGGATGAAAACGAATACGGATTGTGTCGGATAGGCTCCGGCATCTTCCTCGGTGACAACCTTGTGTCTTGGTCCTCCAAGTGTTAGCACACAATCTCTCGTCTCGCTCTAGTGCCGAATCGGAGTACTGGGCGATGGCCAATGCTATGGCCAAGACCTACTGGCTTCGCCAACTTGCCGAACTACACCATCCACTTCATCAGGCTACAGTCATCTACTACAATAATATCAGCGCCGTCTGTCTCTCCACCAACCCTGTGCAACACCAAAGCACCAAACATGTTGAGATTGATCTCCACTTTGTGCGCAAACATGTTGCTCTTGGAGACGTCTGAGTCCTACACGTTCCCACTTCTTCGCAGTACACCGACATCTTCACCAAGGGCCTGCTGATGGCCATCTTCTCCGAGTTCTACTCCAGCCCTAAACATCAGCTTTGCTCCTGCTCCGACGCCGCCAGGGGGGTTAGTGACTGGACAACGCAGACTAGCCTGTCCACGACTAACGACCTCAACCAATGTCTCCACGACCAGATGTCCATGACCGGACGACCACGGCCAGCGTTCACGACCAGCCATTATGCCATACACAAGCCCAGGTGCATGCGCGCCCTTCGGATTCCGCACCACCATAGGAGATCACACTTACCTTAGTTTGTTAAGCTAATTACGACATGTATCTTATCTATTGAGTTAGTTATCGTTAATCGCTCATGTACATGATATATATACCTATGGCTATCAATAGAATCCTTATGCGCGTGAATTCTATTCTGCTTTCAATAAGCTCCATAAAGGGAAAAACTGGAGGACCAGACACAAGAAAGAAGCTACCTTGTTTCACAACGGCCAACGCAGAGGTGCAGAACGAGGATATCATATTACAATCCTATCAGAAAATTCTGCCACCTTTGTGATAAAACTATCTTGCATCACAAACCTGGTTACTTCTGACATCAAACTCATTCATTATGTGTCACCTATCAGGTGACAACTTTACGAACATCAGACTGGCAAAACTGATTCTCCGCACAGGATTACTAATATGATGCACAATCACATGTGCACACGTCAAATGTATGATGTGAGGATCATGACTTCCACTGACATGCTCTATCTTCCCAAAAAAAATTGACATCCCCTCACCCCAAAGTACTAATCTGGAAAGAACATGCTAGTATGCAATACATACAGAGCTAGGCTACCCTATGAACAACCTGAACCTAGTGCACACAACACCTTCTATGGTTAACTACAAACCCTCCTCACAAAAAGCACAGCCACTAGGGAAATCGCTAAGCGTATCGTTCTACTAGTTCGTCGAGAAATCTTCCTAGGATGAGCACAGTTACTTGTTCCGGCCGATCAAGCCGCTCGAAAGTACATGCCAGGATGCCCCTACCCTACGCAAGGAATCTAAGAGAGCAAACAATGCAGGGGCCAGATTCTCACAGCAACACTCGATTCTTGCAAGTCGCAGGAGAGCTCACCAGGAGGAGGAAGAGCGGAAGCCCTCGCCGGAGCGCGGCCGCACCGGGGAGAATCAGCGCCGGCGGGCAGGGGGCGGCGCGAGCGTCGTGCGGCGGCGGAGAGCACCGGAGGAGTGACCGAGAGACCGAGCCAGGGTTTGGGAGGAATGGAGAATGAAAGGAGGCGGCCTAATGGGCCCAACAATCTGGGCTAATGGGCCGTCAGCAGCCCATCTAGTGGCGCGAAGGGAAGTTTGCTCCTACAGCACCCACGTGGCGGCTTCCTATTAGACGGCGGGAGCCTAAGCAGTCTCCTCTGCTGCTGCAAAGTTCCCCAGTTCCTACCCTACCGATCGCGTAGCCCACCTCGTGTCGCAACCGCAACCACGGCGTCGGCGATGGCATCCCCGGCGGCGGACGGCGAGAAGCCCTCGGCCCACCTCGCCCACCCCCTCCTCCCGTCGTCCCATCCCCCGGCCCAGCCCTACTACGCCTACCCCGCCGCCGCCTATGCCCCGGCCCAGCCCCCGCCGCCGCCTCCCCCGACGCTCGTCTTCGTCCCCTCCTCCCCCGTCCTCGTCCGCCTCCACCGCCTCCGCCCGCGCCGCATCCCCTGCCTCCGCCGCTTCTCCACCCGCACGCTCCCGATCCTCCTCCTCCTCGCGCTCCTCGCCGGCCTCGCCTTCCTCCTCTACCCCTCCGCGGCCGCCGCCCGCGTCGCCGACCTCCGCCTCGACCGCTTCCGCGTCAACCCGCCCCCTTTCCCCGCGCTTGACCTCGACCTCGCGCTCCGCCTCCGCGTCCGCAACCCCGGCTTCCTCCTCCCTATCCGCTACCGCGCGGTATCCGCCGCCGTCTCCTACCGCGGCCACTTGCTCGGCTCCGCCGCTGCTCACCCCAAATCCGGCGAGCTCGCGGCCAGAGGGGTGACGTATGCCGACGCTGAGGTGTGGGTGGATGCCGGGAGGGTGCTGGATGACGTGATCGAGCTGATCGGGGACCTCGCCGCGGGGTCTGTGCCGCTGGAGATCGTGACCGAGGTGGTCGGCGCGGTTAGGGTGTTCCGTTTCGACATCCCTGTGAAGGTAATTGCATGTTCTTGTGATAGATTGTTACGAATTATGTGGCACCATTAGTACTGATTTCCTCTAGATGGATGGTTATAATGGATACTAGTTGCAAAGATTGGGTTAGAGAATTTGTAAGACATAGAAGCTGTATTAGGTTATCAGGGGCTGCGTTAAACTGTTCCTGAGTTTTTATAGCATTCTCGCTCTTGTGATGGACTGGATAGTGAGATTACCGAATTGTTGAAGGGCATTTGGTAAGGAGCTTTTTGCTATTATGGTACCCTCTAAGTTGGGCTTCGACGAAACGGTATCTACGTCGTGGGCTTCTCTAAAATAGTACTCTTGTACTTAAGACTTCTCTCAAATAGTATTCTTCAGGGATTTTAACTCAAATAATTTGATTTTCGAATTTGTACTCCCCCAATTGACTGAACTGCCCCTGCTCATTTTGTAAAATTGATCCTGCCGCGTACGTGATCAAACATGACAAAGATTGATTTTGTAAAATAGTATTCTCTAAAATAATTTGATTTTAACTCAAACATGACATGAAAAAACATGGCAAAGATTGATCCTGCCGCGTACGTGGATCATCCTTAATGCTCAATACCTGCCGCGTACAAAGATGCCGATCACACCTGCCGCGTACGTGATCCGGTTGCCCCTGCCGACGTGCGACCGTCCCTGGCTGGCGTGCGATCGTCCGTGGCCTGGGATGCGCGCACTCCCGTGCGATCCTTGCCGCGCTCTCGCCTGGCGTTGACGGCGACGCGCCGAGTATTCCGATCAGCCAGTCGGCGTACCGCCGTCGCCAATGAAACCCAAACGATGTGAAAAGAATAAAATAAAAGTGATTAGGGTTAAACAAAATGAGCAGGGGCAGTTCAGTCAATTGGGGGAGTACAAATTCGAAAATCAAATTATTTGAGTTAAAATCACTGAAGAATACTATTTGACAGAAGTCTTAAGTACAAGAGTACTATTTTAGAGAAGCCCACGACGTAGATACCGTTTCGTCGAAGCCCAACTTAGAGGGTACCATAATAGCAAAAAACTCTTTGGTAAGATGATAGGAATTTTGCTGCTTTAACATGTTAAATGTGGAGTTATTGAACTCTCTGCTGGTTCTTAGTATTTAGTGAGCGGATGTTGGTCATGGTTCTATTGAAAAAGAATTTGGAGGATTTGTGATAACTTTACTTCCAGGTATGAAAGTGATAGATTAGATGTGGGAGGGATAATTAGAGAATAATTCCTTTGTTCATTAGGATATGCTATAGCATTTCATGGAATGTGGAATACTTTGTGGTATGCGAATATGGAATTAGGATTTTCTTGCAGCTGCTAATCTGCTAGGGTACAAAGATTTTCTGATTTCCGTTTCCATGTTACTGTAGTAAAATTCAGAGGATCTAGTTTTCTACCTTATTTCATGTTGGTAAATGGTAATCCATATTAGTGAGAAAAGGTATCTGTGTGCAGCATTGGGTGGGGTGTTCTTAGGTAACCCCCTAACGAAAATGAATCTTTCGTTGTCAGCAGACCAGTAGATATAATCAAAGGGACCTGTGAAAAAAGAATTACGTACTAGTACAATAATTGAGCTAATCAACTCCATAGACCATCAATGGCAAAGCATGGATAAGTTCCATGACTATGTTAACTATAGCTATAAGTGATAAGTCCATCTCCATCATGGGATGGGAGTACCACCATTATTGGGGTCAGGCAGTGTACATTTGGGTGTTTAGCTCAAAGCATTAGGCTAGGAATTAGGTTGGTCTCTACTTGGATCTGACCTCGAGCTATCTTGGTCTAAGTTGTTATTCAAAAAAGATGATACATTCTTTACTTCCAATCAATAAACTATCTGTCTTTTTAAAAAATTGTGATTGAGTAAATAGATAAATTCAATTGAAAGAGTATTAGATGAGCTAAATTATTACTGTTGTTAATTGCAAGCAATAGTGCCACAAAACGAGCTATAGAAAAAATATTGATACAACTTTAAAAGCAAAGAGAAAGTAAGCTGGAAAAGTAATGGGTCATGGAAGCAAAAGATGGTAAGCAGTTGAGGAGTGCATGAGTGACTTGGTTACTAAAGTGTGAGGACAGTGGAAGAGGGATTAAAGTGGTGGATAAATGGGATCGGGAGTGGCAATAGGAGCAGTCTTTTTCCTGACTGAGTAATTTATATAAAATTGAGCACATACGCATTGAACCTAGCTTTGCTCTGCTTCGATAATGAATTGAGTTGGTAGCAAGCTAGCAATTCAATTTCTTTTTCTCAAGCTGCTAAACCCAACCATTTTAGTGACCGGATGTTGGAAAATCCTTAGTTGAGCACTTGAACCAGAAAGGGGGGGGGGAGCTTTGGAGATGTGCTCCCAAAAAAAAGGCAGGAGTTTCTGTAACTTTAAATGTTCTCTTGTCTGGAAAGTTATAAGGTAACTCTTGAATTCTATATGATTTGCCCTATTTGTTTGATCTCCTTAAGCCTTGCCCATTTCTCAATGGGATAGATGAGTGGGAACAAGAGCCTAGAACCTGAATGCCAAAGCTGTACTATATATAGAGCAAAATGCTACCCCCTCCTCCTCGAATGAAAAAACATGTGATTTAGTTATTTTTCAAAAGAGTGTTTTGCCTTACAACTAATATTTATTTCAGAAGTAAATTTCTCATTGCATTTCAGTGTCTGAGCTATTGTTTGCTGGTATTCGCAACATGTTTGCATTTTTCTTTAAGCCTTTAACATGTTTTGGCAAATGAGGTAGATACTGAATTTTGAGTTGTACTGCACACTGGATTCAGTAATTCTTCTGTGTCAACCCTCTTAACAATTCCACTGGTCCAGGGGCTCGTATCATGCTCCGTGAATGTCAGCCCAGATACTCAGAGAATCATAAGTCAGGATTGTTATTAAGGTAAAGCTCTGATGTTCTCTACTTTTCTCTTATAGATTGTCCCACGTTGGTTTTGGAGTGAACTATTCTATTACGATTATATTACCACTTTTCTACCTTTCTTTTCACCAGTAGTGAAGTGATGCTTTGGGGGTCTTGATGGAATATGCTCGTACAATTTGTACCTGTAGCTATTGTCAAGTTGCACTGTTGCAGAGCCAGGTCGATGAAACTGGCGAAGTATATGTTTGTAAATAGTTTGGAATATTGTATTGTATAGGCTGGAATAAGAACTATAAAATACCGCCAAACTTGACTACTGGGTGTTTAACTTATTCCCCCCGCTACAGAATGTGTACAAATGCTCATGTCTGCACTGGTGAAGATTGCTGCATTGAGATGTACCACAACCGCAATCATGGTGTATGATTTGACTTAACATGTATGGTAGGTTTGCAACTTATAATTGGTGATATTTGGGGTTTAAGCATGATAACTTGTATACTATCATAGTGGATGTGTTTGTAACTTTAAAGCACTACTCTAAATGGCTTTGCACCCAACAATTTTTCGGTGCCTAGCGTTCAACATCTGGTCCGGTTCAACAGTCTGTATCAGTAGTCCTTTTTCTGCAATATTAATATTTGAAGTGCTGAAGCTGGAAGTTGGTACTGGTCCTGTGTTGAGTAAATCCCCGTTGGTAGACCACAGATTCTGTTTTTTCAGCTCCTGCACCTGATTCTCTTAAAATTCACCGATCTGAGGATCTAGAGCTGCTTGAGTGAAGTGTTAGATGGGAGGTTAGCTCATAAAACCCTGAAAGGGAGGATTGGAGAGGAAAAGACCATTGTACCCTTGGTTTTACCACTTCAAATATATTTGGTTCTTACTCCTTTCCACCTGTACGGAAATTTCTGAAATTTTTGTACAATTTTTTTGGTATCGGCCCATAGTCTATTTGAATGCGATGCCATACAAATGTGATGAGAGGAATGCATTTCATATCAATAATAAAACCGATTAATTATGAGTTTGTTTGAAGTCATTAACATGGAATTGTCCATAGGATAAAAGAGACATAATACATAAATATATAGAAATGTTCGTGGATAATTTGTTTTTAAACTGAAGCTTCTTGTACTACGGGCCAGTCCTAAAATTTGTAATTACGGTGGCATAAGCAACCTAGTCCAAATAGGGATTCGGGTGATTTTCAGCTCACTTTGTTGAACAAATATCTCACAAACTATCATGAGATTCACATCACTACATTTAGCATTTACCCGCTATGTGAAATTATTTTGCGCTCAGCATCATTCACATCTCGTCACTCCATTCAGCATTTCTCCCCATACGAAATTACATCGTACTCAGCATCATTCACTATGGGGACTAGCAGTAGCATAGCACGGACATCATACACAAAGGGTATATGAACAACATGAACACACTACTCACATGAACAAGATTCAAATCCACATTAAAAAGATACTAGGGTTCATCCAAGCATTTGGGGGAGGCTCATATATGCAAAGATGTGGGCAATTGGATGGTAGTATAGGTTGAGGGAGGGCGAGGTTGCCATAAAGTGGAGGTTGGGACTTGGGAGGCAAGGAAATGGGGATTTTTCACTGTGACGGAATTAGGGTTTAGGGGTGGTGCTAGCTCACCTTTGCTGGAGGTGAACGAGGTGCATGAGTGGTTGCTGGAGGCGACGAGGTGCATGAGTGGTTGCTGGAGGCAACGAGGTGCACACTTGGTCGCTAGGGTCGTCGCTCATCGTCGTGGACGCCAGGTTGCTGCTCGCCATGGACATCAATCGCCTAGGGTTGGCGGTGTGCAAGGGCTCTTGGGTCAGGATGGGCATCGGGGGCCAATCGGAAGGAGCGTTGGGGACTAGGGCTGGCGGGTGTGCACTCAAGGGCCAACGACGCTCAGGTGAGTGAGAGCGAGAGCGAGAATGAGATGGGAGGGGTAGCTGGAGGGGCCAAATCGGCCATTATATGTTGTGGCATAAAGTGGCTGAATTTTAAGGTCATGGAGGCAGACTAGAGGGAAGTGAATAGACACATTTAAAATTCTCTTTGTCTAAAATCGAGTTTATATGCGGAAATGTGAATCAAATCGGTTTTACTCAATTCAGGCCTAAATCATCTAGTTTCACTAAGTGCACCAACAAGCTACAAATAGGTCAAAGTTTGCACTCCTAGTGTGACAAGCAATCAATTTAATTCTAGGAATATAAATTGCAAGAATATAAATGAGCACAAGGAAACAAACCAAATGGGGTGGCAGAAAAAGTTAGGACAGAAAGTGGCTCGATGAGAGATGCTAGAGTTGAGGAAGGAGGAGGACGAGGGTAGAAAGGATGGGACTCATCACAAGTAACATATCGAGAAATCCACATCCATTGACCAACATGATCCCAACAACGATATCCCTTATGCTCAACGTTATAGCCCCAAAAAACACACTCCATGGACTAAGCAGTTAGCTTGGTGCACTCACAAGGTGCAAGAATAACATAGCACACACACACCTAAAGAGGTGAAGACTAGAATAATTAGGAATCTTGCCACAAAGACGCTCAACTGAGATCCCACTCTGAAGAGCAGAAGTAGACTGAATATTGATAAGAAAAGTTGCAGTAGAAATAGTCTCAGCCCAGAAATGTGGTGAAACAGCAGAAGTAAGCATAAGAGCACAGGATGTCTCAAGAAGATGACGATACTTTCGTTCAGCCACACCATTCTGGGCATGAGCACCGGGCAAGAAAACTGAGAGAGTGCCCTGCTCAACAAGAAAACCACGAAGGACTCCCGACAAGTACTCCCTAATGGAATCAACACGAAAAACACGAATAGAATGTCAAAGTGAGTACGGATCATGGTGGAAAAAAATTCTTGTAGATGGATAGAATCTCACTACGAGATGACATAAAGTATATCCATGTGTGCCAAGAAAAATTATCAACAAAAATTATATAATATCGATGACCTAATTTTGAAACGAAAGGAGTTGAACACCCCTACATCAGAATGAACAAGATCAAAAGGATGCTATGACTAACTCACTAGAAGGATAGGGCTGTTGAAGCTGTTTACCAAGCTTACAACCCTAATAATTTAGAGAAGCATCACTAGACACAGGCCCTAAAAAACAACGAACTAATGAAGACAAATGTGACCCCACAAAGATGTCCCAAATGATGATGTCACTCAGCAAACGACACGACAGAGGGTGCAGTAGATGCGGAGGCGGTGGTGGAGACAGCGAGGCTATCAGGGGCAGCAGAAGGAAGATGAAGCCAGTCAGTCAAGTTCCCAGAGACGCCATGAATCACGGTGGTAAGGGCTAGTATGAACCAGAGTCCCCATGTGACAATCCTGAATACAACAAGAATTAGAATGGAGGATAACATGATAACCATGATCACCGAGCTAACCGACAGATATGAGCTGCATAGTTAATTTTGGAACATGAGAAACAACAGGAACATGAAAAGAGGAATTCAAAAGAGTGCCTTGTCCTACGACAGAAAGAGAGGTATCATTTGCTGTCTGAACAATGATGGGAACAACTAGAGGACTAATGAAAGTGAGACCGATGGAATCAAATGTCATATAAAAGGAAGAACTAGAGTCAAGAATCCAAAGTGATATACATGAGGAAGGAGAAGTAGAAGGTGGTCTTTCACTAGAAGACTGTACAGTAGAACCAATAGAATCGGACGGTGCAAAAGCAGCTATGCGATGCAGCAGTGTGAGAATTTCTCGAGTGTCAGAAGCACCAGAGCTCCTTTGAGAGGAGGACTGCTCCACATATCCTCTAGTACAACCACCTCGATGTAAATCCTTCTTCTTTCTATAGCAGAACTGCTCCACATATCCATCCCTTGTTGTAACAGGTGCAGTGGAGTCCCTACCAATAGCAGCTTTCACTGCTGGAGGCGCCACTGGTGAAGGAGTAGCTAAAGTTGTAGCAGGTGTAGAAGTTGGAGGAGCGACCAAAATCGAAAGAAATGATGGTGACGACAGCAAACCCGTACCACGAATGTGAATCTCCTTTACACAAACAGCTACAAAGGCCTCCAACAATCACACGAGGGTGATGAACCAACAATAGAGCACGAAATTGCTTATACTTAGCACGGAGATGTGTCAAGAAGTCGTAGATGCGACAAAGCTCCAGGTGAGACTGTTGACGCTGACAGCACTGACAAGTGTGGTAAACATCTAGTCCCAGAAAGTCAATCTAACGCTATATCGCAGACAGCTGGGCATAGAACTTGTCCACTATGGCATCTCTCTGCTGCAACGATTACTCCTGACGCACATTAGCAAGATACAAGGAATCACTAGGTAGCTCGTAGCGGCTGTGCAGATACGCTCACATTACCTGTACTGAAGCCAAGCCAACCACATCCCTAGTGATATGTACCTCCATGCTAGCTACCAGAATAGCAGAGGCACAGGCATCCTCATCGATCCATGTCTTGTAGGCAGCATACTGAATTTGGAAAAACTTCATGGTATCCTCGAAAGCATAAGATGACTCCTTATGAGTGTCTTCGGAAGTATCATTCAGGAGCACGAGCTCAATAGGTGGAACAGAGCGTGGCGAATAAGACGGCTCACCGGTGAGAAACACCTAAAGGCATTGATCATGCATGTGCAGGCGCATGTGCTGAAACCAGTCCCGATATTGAGACCATCAAAGATCATTGGACAGTGAAGAACGGGAATGCTGCTCGAAGAGTATGACATTTTTTCTTTCTTTTTCTCTTTTACTCGATTCTTCAAAACGAATTGATGGGTATTGGTTCTTAAAAACAGACCGATGAGGCGATGACCTTACAGACGACGACGATAGATCCAGGCTGCCACAGGTAGGAGGCAGCCTCATGGGCAGAAGACAGCGACGGATCTAGATGGAAGACGATGACGAGTCTAGGCGGGAGGCAACCGCACGGGCAGAAGACAGCGATGATGGCGGGCGGCGGGACAAGAGGCAACCATGGGCAGAAGACGTCCTATGAGGCGGCCACAGGCAAGTTGCAACCTCATGGGTGGAAGACGACGATGGATCTAGGCGGTGGTGGCATCAATCGAGACAGCAAAGCCTTGGTGAAGATGAACCAGGCGACTGCAGCAGCTGGAGAAGAGTCAATGGTGGCAATGGTTGGAGAAGAACCAATGTTAATGGCAGCTTGATGACGGTGACCACAGTGGAGACAGCAAAGCCAGGCGGTGGCGGCTGGTGAAGATGAACCAGTGGTAGCTTGACGAAAATGCTAGGTTTGCTTTGATACCTGTTATGAATAGTGCTTATATTCATCATGAGGCCAATGGGCCAATATATATACAAGTATAGGTATGCCATATTTACACAATAGGGAAAATACATAGCCTAATAATGCACATCTTACAATCATGAGTAAAAGATATCACTTGTAA
Organism: Dendrocalamus latiflorus; assembly: GCA_017311315.1. Lineage (NCBI taxonomy): Eukaryota > Viridiplantae > Streptophyta > Magnoliopsida > Poales > Poaceae > Dendrocalamus > Dendrocalamus latiflorus. Next base: position 7,845,933 of record CM029630.1, on the reverse strand, counting down.
GCAGCTTCCAATTTCACATATATACCACTTATAGGGACAATTAATTTTGGGCACTTGATCTTCTCTTGAAAAATAGAAATCCACTCGTGAGCACCACTTGAAGTTATCACTTGAATAATGAGGGTATCACTTGTAGATATCACCCATAAACCACTTGAGAATAGAGAGAGCTTAAGCTTGGTCAAAGAAATTTGCTAGGCAAAGAAATAATCAGATGAAGCAAATGCCGAGGTCAAGATTATCAAAATGCTACCACTTGAGAAAATACCACTTGTAAATATCACAAATATGTTCATGATGGCATTTTGAATCAAGGAAATCACTTGATGGTAGCTAACAAGGATAAGAAGAGCCAACTTGACTGAAGAAAGCAAAGAAAATGACCAAAATAATTATAATTCACCAAATAGACCAAGTACTTTCTACTGCCAACATGGGTTGGTTTGACTGGAGAAGGCAAGCGGTCAGACCACTAGGACGAGATGCGGTTAGACCGGTTAGCACTGAAAAATCTAACAATTGATTTTGAGGAGAGAACTCAAGAGGAGGAGATTCTACACAACTTCAAATCTTATCAAATTGAAATAGAAGCATGATTGGAGTGTTTTGAATCAAAAAACAAGATTTCAAAACATTTTAAACTCATTTTGAAAGTTTTATCTCAATATTCGGCAAAATAAACTCATTTTCATTGAAATTTCTTCAAGATTGCCAAAATGAGCATGTGAAGGTATTTTAAATATCCATTTGCATACATGAGTTAAAAATACCCTTGTAAATCAATATGTATCAATTTTTGGCTCAAGTGGTAAAACTCACTTAAGTGCTAGATTATGACCACTTAGGTCAAACTAGAATTTTAAATGAGTTTCAAAACCAAATAACTTTTGTTTGGTTGGACTTTTGGAAAACTTTTGAATACAAAAATTGTTTGAAATAGCTAACTAAAGTTTTTGGTAATGAACACTTTTCCAAATTCCTTTTAGCATTAATTTTGGGCAATTTTGAGTGTAAAACCAAAAGAAGATACTATATAGCTAGTTTTGGGTTAGGAACTCAATTTTATTTGAAATTAGTTTTTCTAAAGCCAAAACCTTTGACATGCTTTTGTATGCATTTTAAAACTAAGTTTTCAAAGATAACTAATAATTTCAATTTTTTACTTTTGGCTAATTGGCTTAATTTTGTAAATCAATACTAGCACTTAACTAATTTAGGCACACTTAGGGATGTGATATACATAATTAAGATTTAGCACTCACCGTTAATGTGTCACTACCTATCCTGCTTAAGATTGCAATAATAAGTTTTTAAACAAGTGCAAGAACACACTTTCGAAATTGATTTTTATGCAATGCAACCTACACAACTCTAGAAGCTAGAATATTCAATGTAAGGACTTGTTACTGAAATGACATTGGTGTTTGATGTGACAAGATCATCCTCATGCTTGGCTCCAAATTTGGTACATAGTGGAATCCACCTCTTCATAAATAAATCAAGCCTTCAATGCCTTCTCCAAGTACCTATTTTAGCATTTAGACATGTTTGGTACCCAAACTCGGTTGGGTCTATAGATATTAGTCATAATAGATTTAGGCACCCAAATGGTCCTAGCAATAATCTTAGGTGAATTAACATATCTATCAATTACCCTACTAACTCTGGTCCTCCTAAGCAAATATTGATCATTATAAAGAATAATATTAGGAGTGTTACCATAGAACAATTTTTACCAATATACCCCTTAGCAAGTTGGGTTTTTACTTCCCCTTCTTGTCTTCTTATCTTGCTCATTGTCGGCTTATCTCTTTCTTGATGATTTTGACTTGTCATCTACTTTGTCTGGACACACCAAGGCAAAGTGACTCTTCTTATTGCATCCAAAGCACTTGATGTTGTTTACATATCTTGCATTGTGCTTTGTCTTACTCTTCCCCTTCTTGGAGATGAAGACAATCTCTCTTTTGTCATGCAAGCTCCTTCGTTTGCTCAAGATGTCATCAAGAGAGACATTCCCTTTATTGCACTTTTCCAAGTCATAGCTCAACTTGGTGAATTGATCCATGAGCTCTTTGTTCTCATCTACAAGTTTATTTTCAACAAGCATAGAGGAAGTGCAAACATCTACATTTGAGATACAAGGTATATCAAGCAAATTATCACGAGAGGTGGATATGCTAACCATAAATGAAATGAATAGATTAGGAGCTATTCATGGCATATTATCTAGTAAATCGCATGTAATACCTATATCCACCTTGAACTTGGTGAGATCCGTGAGAATGAGGGTCTCATGAGCTTTCTTTATCTCCTCATAAAAATCATTGGGGAAAAGAAATTGTTTCTTCAAGACCTTGAATTTTAACTTCTTCCCAAAGTACTCATTCAAGTCATCTAGTACATGCATAAGCCCATCATAAGTAGGCTCAACACCATAGTTTACTTTTTCATTGCCGTTAGCCATAAAGCAACGAGGTGATGTGGATGGGCTTGTGTACTCATCATTGTCGGAGCTAGAGATTAAACACTCTTCTCCCGACATCCACTCTATGCAATCATCCTTGGTTGAAGTGGACTTTTCATAAGTTTTTTTGTTGTGTCCATATCTCATGAGTGCTCTTGAGATCAAATATATCATGGAACACCTCTACATTAAAGAAACTAAATAAGATGTTAATTGCGTAAGCATCGAGATGTAACTTTTTTCTTCCTCATTTGTTGGAACAAGAGAATTCATATGAGGAGAAAAACCCACATCTACAATCCGCTATATTTTAGGGCTCATGGCCTTAAAGTAATATGACATGTGGATTTTTCAATGAGTATAATTTGTACCATCAAATTGATGTGTCCTACCGAGGTGCACTATATCACTAGTCGCCATCCTTTACTCTCTAGGCGATGAAGCCTAATAAAATAAGAGACCAAACTCTGATACCACTTGTAAAGTCAAGGAGGCCGCCTAGAGGGGGGGTAAATAGACGCTTTTAAAATTATCTTTAGCTAAAACTAAGTTTATATGCAGAAGAGTGAATCAAATCAATTTTACTCAATTAAGGTCTAAATCATTTAGTTTCACTAAGTGCACCAACAAACTACAACTAGGTCAAGGTTTGCACTCCTAGGGTGACAAGCAATTAAATTAATTTTTGAAATATAAATTACAAGAATGTAAATACATAGAAGGAAGAAAACCACAATTGACGCATGATGTTTTACCATGTTATTCGGCAACTTGCCTATTTCCTCTAACCCATATTGAGGTAAGTCCAGACGAATTAGACCAGCTCTACTAATTAAGCCTAACACCTTAATTCTACTAGTGGTAGCTCTTTTCCCCTTTGGGTAGGTGAGCTCCAATCTTCACAACACGTTAGACTTTCTCACAAGCTTCTTGAGAAGATCGCCGGACCATGACACCTTCACACCATCTAGGAGTCTAAGAGTAATAACACACTACTCAATTCACCTCTAGAAATAACACATGTAATTAGAGACTTCTCTCCTTACTCGCAAGGTGTAAAACATGCACAATTGAGAGAAGAAGCCTACACTAACTTAAGAGAATAAAATATGATACATCAAACATGCCCCCAACAGGCCATGGTGTGCATTTATAGCCCCTACACAAAACTAGCAATTGGACAAGATTTTAGCAAAAACAGCCTAGATCGGTCAGACTGCCAACACATGGCTGGTCGGACCGGCCCCCACTACAATGGCTAGAAAACTAGTTGCTACATACCAGGTTGATTAGACCGCCCACACCGGGACTGGTTGGACCGTTGGGTCTGGTCAAATTGCTCAAACACCGATGGTCAGACTGCTCGGCTAAAACCTCAAAGATGCACCAAAAATATGCTTTGGAAAAAGGTATCGGCTATACAGCCTAGTTGGACTGCTCCATCGATCAGATCGCCAACATATGGTTGGTTAGAGTACTGCGAGATGGCCAACTGCTGGCCAGTCCAACCGCTCACACAGAGCCAGTCAGACAATCAACCAGTCCAACTGCTCACACAGAGTCGGTCGTACCACCTTGAATTTTTCAATAGAGACAAAGATGCATGTACTACAACAAATTTACAGAACACATTTGTAAATCATATTACCATGCACATAAGGATTAAAACATGATTCACGACAAATTGTAAAACACATTTGCACACTTTAGAATCATGACACAAGATTTAGGAATATAGACTCAAACCGTTTGCAAAACATATTCGCAAAGTTAAGTCAGATGCTATAAGGATTATGTATGGACTTCAACTATTTATAAAACACATTTGCAAACCTTAGCATTATGCCACAAGCTGTAGGTGCATGGATTTCAACTATTTGGAAAATATATTTGGAAACTCTAGTCACATACTACAAGGATTAGTGCATGAGCCACAACAATATGCAAAATACATTCACAAATAATAGCATCATGCCATAGAGAGTTAGAGCAAGCGGAATTGAGTTCTCAATACATGATGACTCAAGCTACTAGACAAGACCCCTCTTAATAGTACGGTAATCTACACTAGCAATCTGATCTCCCAACAAAACACATATTTAGCATATGTTAGTTATACCTTTACCTTGCGCATCCACTTAGAGTTTGATGATGAACATCTCCTCTCCATGTTCGGGTCCTTGTCTTATTGTGCATCAACACATGATGCTATCCACCACTTCAAGATCTTGACATGATGACTATCAACATATGATGTCATCCTAAACCTTGACTTGATTATCAACACATGACATCCATTGCTTGACTTGATGACAATCAACACAAAAGGCCATTCAAAGTCATCCTCATCATGGGACCTAACCTATTTCACCAACTCTTGGAAAATGTTTGTCCCATAAATGATTGTCATCAATTGCTAAAATTTACCATTAACACATAATGGCGAGGCTAGATTCTTTACAAATATATCCTAACTTAAAATGCGTTTTGGTAAGGGGGATGCTGATTCTTGCAGGGAGTGGGTAAAGGTCACTCAGTTTTCTACTGCAAACTACTCCAGATTCTACAGTGCTTCTGATTCTAGAAAAGGTGGAACTAGGGCATTTGGTTAGGCTCTTGTTGGTCTAATTAAGAATCTAGGAGTAGGAGCCCTACCAAACGACACTCGATAGCAACCAGACAAAGTGGGATTTGACAATTGATGGGATAGTCTTACTCCTGTAGCTTGACATTCATTCTTTAGACCCATTACACTAATAATTATCACTGGTCCTCCAGAAGGTCAGCAGGACAATATTGAATAAGGGAATTGTTTGCATATATGGCATTGTTGCCATTTTTTCAAATTTAGCCTCCGAGCGCCTATTTTTGCAAATCTAGCCCCCTCCTTAAGATTAGAAAGCGTGGTAGGTGACATCTGTCTCCTGCCACGCCACTAGAGCTTGGAAGCACAGTGGCAGTGTGTGAGCCTGGGCAAGCATGACAGGTAAGCATGGCGCGTGGCAGCCAGTGGGCAGCGTAAGCCAGCTTCTACCGAGCAGTTGGAGCTCGGTATGTGATCGACCGTGTGCAATGCGTGCACCCGCGTAGCCTTGTCGGTCGCCAACGCCTCCCCGTGCACATAAAATGGCTCATATTGCTCTATGCCCTCTCATTCGAAGTCTCGTAGTTGAGTTTCTTCCCTGTTGAGCAAGAGAGAGCTGAGGGAGAAGAAAAAATAGAGAGTAGAAGAAAGTTTAAATTATATTTTGATATGGTTTTGCTATGATTTAGGAGATTTCATAATTGGAAATAGTGTAGATCCGGTGAAGACCTTTAAGAAAAGGTATGTTTCATTCACATGCGAGCAATCCGCTTAATATGTCATTAGCATTTCATTAGCGTAACTGTGATTTGGTAGTATAGAATGCGCTTGGTAACCATGTTTAGTTGATGTATGTATTTAATTTATGCGGATGATATTTTGTAATTAGCCATTTTAATGACGTATTAGTGGCGATAGTGATGATTTTTTTTGTAAATAGTTCAAGAAATACACACTGTTATTTTTAGTGCTCCCTGTCTTTGCAAATTAGAAAATATGTATGTACGTATGCACATATATATGTAATGCTCTGGTGCCATTATAAATAATGTAGAAAATGATTATAAGATTGTAGAATTGTACATTGTTAGTTGTAGTATTTGTTCATATATGTATGTATATATGTGTACCTGTATACATGCATATGAGCACATGACAGTAGGCATAATTGGTAGCTCAGCTATGTACGTGTGCATGATTATTTTGTATTATGTTTAGTTGTATTTAGCATCGTCGGAAATAAGTGGATTTCATTTGCATTGGTACTAGTACTACTATGATCTAGCATTTATTATTGTGTGTCAAGTCGTTCTTACTAGCCTAGAATAAAATAATGGCTTGCAGTTTAACTTTTCACGTGTTTCAAATTAAATTGAGTCTCTACAGTGCGCTGACACGTTCTTTTTGCAGGCCAAAGTGACAACACTATGACTAGCCCTTTTCCAGACCGAGGTGATAGCACACTGCGATCTCTCCAATCTGACCAAAACAACTGCACCTTGCCCATGCTATAAACCCATATATCTCCATCGCACTCTCGCAACCGAAGCATGACGGATAGGGCTAGAAGCTCAAGGTGTGGGTGGGGACGATAGGCACGGGCTGGGTTTCAAGGCCGTGACAGTTACTTCAAAGACACGAGCATCTACGGTCCCCTGAACCCTGACCTCTAAGCTCCGATCTATCGCTTGAAACTAGAGAGTCGTACAACCCTAGAAATCCCCTCCGCGACTACCCATACATCCTTGAGTCTTGGCCGCAACGCAAGCACATACTTGACATGGTGGCATAGGTTAGCAACATCGGCACGCATCCAAGACGTTGATTCTTTCACTTCCCTCTGCTTATGGTACACGATTCATTACCTACATATACTTCCATGCATGGATCGCTTGTACTCACCTCACCTTATGTGTAGACCATGGATTGTAGGTTTACCGAGTGGGTGGATCAATCGTATCCAATACCTGCATAGGTCCACATCCACACTGTCCAAATCCTCCTGCAAGAGTTATGGGAGGAGCTCCAGACTGAGAGGACCAGCAACGACGAGTTTTGCAGGTAGAGCATTATGGAGAGGAACAACGAGGAGGCGGTCCACCTCGGTAGTGATTACCATCTGTATTGCTGCTACGCTAATCCAAGCTGTAATTGCGCCTGGCACTGCCATGACAACCAGCCACGTCCACGCCGCCCTAATGATTGCCACGCCATGTAGGTGCCCTACGGTTTCATATTTTTGCCCTAGGAGTGTTCCCTCTCGAGCCCAATTACAACAATTTCCATCAATGTCGTTTCTGTTAAGCTAGGCCTACAAGTGTCTTACGGTGTAGTTGGGATTGATGGCCTGTGCATGTTGCCATTTTGTATCATACGAGTATTGTAATTTTAAATTCCACAAAATGCACCATGTTCGCGCGCAAAGTTCACTACAATTTTACAACATCCAACACTTATTCTAAGTGAAATGACAACACGGACCAGGTTTTCTCAATGAATTGACAGCACGCCCCAGTTTTTCTCGTTTAGTTGACAACACGCGCCGGCTTTTCTCAGTGAGTTAACAGCATCCAATAGCTTTTGTTTTTAGTTGACAGCACACATCAGCTTCCTTAGTGATTTGACAGCACTCGCTAGCTATTCTCATTGAGCTAACAAGATGCATCAGCTTTCGTCATTGAACTGATAGCAAGCACCAGATGTTCTCCGTGATTTCACAAGAGGCACAAGCTTTTCTCAATGAGGTAGTCTTCGGCGCTAGCTTTCATTAGTCAATTGACAACACTCGCCATCTTTTCTCATTGACTTTATAGCACGCATGGGCTTCTACTAGCAAATTGACAATATGAACGAGCTTTTCTCAATGAATTAACAACAACGTGGCCTTCCCTATGCCCACAAGATTTGCTCTCATTAACGTGAGTGCACTTCTATTCAACAAAATTTACTCCCAAACACTACGCACTGACCACCTATAAAGCCTGGCCAAACTCCATGATCAGATCTAACACTCCACTTAAGTTGGTCTCAAAAATATAGGAGGAGGTGAAGGAGAAGACATGACAAGTAAAGGACATCATTACGCTACTGTTAGGGATGTTGAACTACAGAAAGATGCTTTTCCAAGAGAAAGTGAGTTTCCAAGAAGAAGAGATTCTACCCTGATAATTCTTGCAAGGATACACTTGTGTCACCAGAGTTTTCACGCCCGTAGTGTGACTGCAATAATCCAACACAGATCATTCAGTCCACACATGGAGCCACCACCACCCAGGCGCACTACACATGTGGTGATAACCGTGTAAGCGAATGTCACGTATTGCCAAATCACATTGCATGTTTCATTTCACATATCGCTAATCTTTTCCGTGCATGATGGTAGGTGACATAGTGTTGCTACTTTTTCCAATAGATCAATGGCCCGGAGATGTATGACAGGTCATTCATCGAGTAAAAAAAATATGCTCAACTACCCAGTGGTGTCAGAGAATCTCACTCATTGGAAACCTTACACCCTGGGTGATAAGGGAAAAGCCGAGATGACATAGGACAAGGGAAAGACGCCGATGGTCCCCGATGCCCCTACTGAACGACATGTTATTTCTGACTTGGCAAGTTGTGGAAGCCAAGTACTGGGCAACTATCGATAAGGCTAAAGCCTGGAGGGGAGACAAAGGGAAAGGCACTGATGGATCCAAATGTATACGACAAAATGACTGCAAGCATGACTTTCAAAAGGTGCATATGTATCTTATTTGTAGTTAGGGTTGATGGTTTGTGTATGTTGCTATTTGTATCGTACGAGTAGTGGGGCAAACATACACACCTAACCAAACCATACGAACCATGTAATTCGCACATTCGAAATGATCCATTACTACATTAATTATTTTCAATAATATATCGGTACAAAAGGGCTAATTGGGGCAACTGGCACCACCTTTCGGCGGAGCTCCTAGGCCTGATTGTTCTGCCGAGCTGGGGCATTATGGCAAGAGCTGTCGAGTCAGGGCAGCTCGACAGGCTAGTGGGGCCCGCCGGCTACCGCATGCCATGCTCACCTGCCGTGTTTCCCGGGCTCCCATGCTAGCTATCGTGCTGCCAAGCTTTGGTGGTGTGGCCGGAGATAGATGTCGATTATCACGCCTAATGAGCTTAGGGAGTAGGGGTGCAATCAGAGCGGATACAGACGTATATCACTTATCCTATATCCTATTCCATATTTTTTCCTCGGAGTCGGAGTCGGACATGGATAATGCCGGATATCTATTTCTCCATTCCGTATCCGTTCCATAATCTTTCGGACATGAAGAGACTAATTACTAAGATGTTGAAGGAAGAACACTCAGTACTCCCGCTTGTTTAGATGTGATGATTTGCCTATATATTATTTTGTTTCTAGGTGAAGTCACAACATACTTTCTCATATCACTTGACATACGGATATATACGGACGGATACTAATTATCTCATATCTTATTCCATATTTTTTCCTCGAAGTTGGAGTCGGATACGGATAGTATCGGATATCCATCTACCCCTTCCATATTCGTTCCTCATGCATTCGGTCGGTCAGACGGATGGAAATTATCTACTCCGTTTGCATCCCTATTAGAGAGAGAGCTAAATTTGAAAAAAAACCCAAACATCCTAGACAAAAGTTAAAAAAAAAAGTCAACGCCATGTATGCAAACAGTTATAAATAGGGACATGTGTCGTGATGAGGATGTGGCCAGCAAGTATGGGCTGAAGTTGACAGGATGTTATGTGTACTTGTTCAGTTGTTCTCGTGCCTGCATGCATGCATCAGCAGTTTCAGTACATGGATGGCACGAACGTATACTAAAACTATAATGGAACGAGCCAACACAACCTGGACCTTCACATGCATGGCCTGTATCTTGTTTGTGTCCTGCTTGAGGTGAGGCTCTCTTTGGAAAGTAGAAATGTAATACCCCAAATTTGCATAAAGGGAAACATTAGGGATAAAGAGCAAATTTGCCGTCAGACCCATCGACTTTTAGAGTGTTGATTTAGTGTCGCGCGCAGAGGTTCCCAGACCATCCCAGGACGGTCGGCACCATCTAGAGAGCCGTATAATTAGCGCTCTCAGAGGTTCCCAGACCGCCTAGGGACAGTCGGCACCGTCTCGCGTTTCGGGTGTTCATCATCCGGCAAATCTTAATCTTACCTTTTACCGACTTACCGCTGCAGTAAAGACCCCCAAACCAACATACATTGGACCATATCGCCCTTGGGCAGTCATTTATGTAGGAGGGGCATGGGCATTAAGCGAGGGCATGCCGGTCATTTCACCAGTGCAAAGGGCAGCCCCAACCCTGCCCTTATAAAGCCAACACATCATAGCAAGCCCTATTTTCTCACCTCTTTTCTCAGTTAAGGTAAGAACAAAGCCAACTGAAGCACACCCCTTCATTTCCTTTTCACTGCCAAACCAAAAGGCCATCACAAGCACATTCTCCAAGCTCCACGGGGAAGAGGGAGCCCGAAGAGGAGGGGCAAGGGAGGAGCCGGCCATGACGGCAAGAGGAAGGCGGGAGCAAGGGCGTCGACGGTAAGGCGACGCCATCGACAACGACGTGGAGAAGCCCACGACCACCGGGAACCTCGAACTTCGTCAACAGCCACTTCTCTCTCTGGCCGGTACACCCGTAGGTTCCCTCTACTCCCAGCTTACATCCTCGGTAAAGCACGAATGGGAGAAGGAGGGAGGAATGGGACAAACACACACAGAGAGAATGGGAGGGCCGAAGCGGCGCTCGGCGGCCATGGGCATGACCATGGTCGGCCGGAGCTGCAAGCCTGGCCGGTGAACCGAGGGAGGTAGTGTGGCGTAGGGGGAGGCGGTCGGCGGCCGTTGGCCGTGCCGGCCGGCGGCGGTGCCGAGCGCTCCACCACCGCGCGCGCACGGGGAGGCGAGTAGGGGGCGGCCGACGGTGAGCCCAAGGGGCCAGCGCACCCACGTGCCGCCGCATCGCCCTAGGGTCTGGCCGGTCGGCAGCGCGAGAGGAAGGGGGAAGCCGTGGAGGCGGAGAAAGCCAGCCGGTGGTGGGCCCGAGACCAGCGGGCCGAGCCCACCCGCGCGCCATTAAGCCGCCGGAGGAGCGCCGCGCTAGAGGGAGAGAGGGGATGGGGGAGGAGGAGGGGGCGGCGGAGCCACCGGCGTCGCCGTACCCGGTCGCGTGCCGCCGCGCCGCCCGAGCAAGGCCGGTGAGGAGGAGGAGGAGAATGCAGGTGGGCCGGTGGAGGACCGCCGGCGGGGAGCTGGGGCCGGGGACGCCGCGCCGCCCCCGGGCGAGACCGGTGAGAGGAAGGCGGGGGCCGGCAGAGCCGCCGGCGGCGGGCCAAGGGCCGGCGCCGCCGAGTGCCGCCGCACTGCCCGGTCGGTTAGAGTGGGGGGAGAGAGAGTTGGGTGAGGGGATGGGAGAAGGAGGCCCATTCGGCCGAGAGGAGTGGGGAGGAGAGAGAGAGTGGCATGGAGGGTAGGAGGGATAAGGCCTTCGGTCGAAACAGAAAAGAAGGAAAGAAAGGAAAGAAAGAAAAAAAGAAAGAAAAGAAAATAGGGAGAGGAAAGAAAAGAAAAGAGGGGAAAAAGAAAAGGTAAGAGTATGCAGAGGTGGTAACATCTTGGCCCAGAGAGTGGGCGGGGTGTTACAGTTGGTATCAGAGCGGGCGTTAGGTCCGTGGTAAAGAAATGTGACCGCTTAGGTTAATTATTCAACTAAAATTTGACTTAGGCCCAATAATTAAATTAAAATTCGACACACTGGTGCACCATAGGATGGGGAATGAGTCTTACATTGCATTTACGCTTTCGCAGCCTTGATGTTGATCTGTGCTGTTGAAATGGATGGTTGTGGGCTAGCTGTGTGATTGGCTATCTATTGTGAACAGAGATGATGAGAGCTAGAGGACGTGGACGTGTGCACAGTAGGATGGGATTGGGTCAAGCATTGCATTTTCGCTTCTGTTAGTCATGTTGTTGATTTGGAATGCTTGATGTTGATGCTTGTGAGTTGATGGCAAGCATTTGAGCTTGTTATTTGTGTGTCCTACGGGACTTTGCCGTGATTGTGTCGTCTATCGATGCAATAGAGACTGAGACCGTGGCCACTGGAGAGGCCTGGTCATGTTGCCAATTGTGGCATTGGGGTTGTGATGTTTTGTTTCAGTTTTGGGAAGTTGGTTCCCTTTGGTTAGCAACTCGTTGAGTTGTTTGGTAAATACCTGATAGTGGGGAGTGTTCCATACAAGTCTGGTTTTCGGGAGAATTTTGATTATATGAATGATTGGAGTAACTTGCATGATGAGACCAATATCTTTTTTTAGAGAAGGCAATATCCAATAGTGGTTGAAGTGTTGGATTAGGCGTATGTGGGATTATGGTGGTTAAAGTAACAAGTTGGTAGGACATGGTATTCTAAATTGTGAGAATCTAGAGAAGTAATTAACTTTAGTTATGGTTGTGGGATCAAAGTTGATCTGGATTCAATGGGGGATTAGTAGTTACATGAGAAGTAGCGGTGTAAAGCATATCCATTTCTGTTTAATAGTTGGATTTCAATTATTGGTGAACCAGTTGGTGATTATAGTTGCTTAGACTGTTGAGCCACATTGAATGACTGGTATCATGATGGTCCCAATCGATTAGCCCAATCGTGCAATCTAGGCATGCTAAGAAGTGTGCTAATTTATGATTTTGGTGGAAAATCCCTCATGGGGTTATCCTTTCAATTGATAATAAGCGAAGGATTATAAGGCTAAGTCCGCTAATCCCGCGCCATGATTGATTATTATAATCATGACCAATGTTTTGGAAGATTCTAATAGTTGTAATGTTAGAACTCTATTGGGATTAGTTGGGAGAATAAGAATGAAGATCTTAATGTTGGATAAATCTTCTAGCTAAATTGAATGGAGAAGAATTGTTATAGAGTTGAGTGAGACTCAAATTATGAGGGATGAAGCTAATAATGTTCTAGTGGGATTTGGTGGCAATATTTAAGCATGAGTTGGTGGAGTTGCCACTGCATTTTGTAGGAAATCATGTGCACGCCTACGGAAGTAGAACAGATGGATTCTATGCTTAAAAGCAATTGTGGGTTATGAAAGTACATACGATGTGTGCTAAAATCCGGGTGATTGATCATCCTTAAAGTTGAGCTGGTGGAGATTAGTTAGCGCCTTGGAATTAGGTGCTCATGGGATTATTTATTGATAGTGGGTCTTTTGATCAAAGAGACTTGACCGCATCTTGTGGTATGTGCACTTGATAGACGTTATGATAGTGTTGTTTTGTACAATAAGGTGGTAGTGTTTGATGAACTATAGAGTAAATATGGAAGAATAAAGTATCCGGTGAGCCGTGGAAAGGTTCAAGATGGGATACTAAAAGTCAATGACTTATGTATTAGCGAATTGACATTTGCTAATCTGTGTAAGCAGTACAAGAGGTACTGGCTTGTTGTGGTTATGGGGAAGAGAATTTCAATTGGTTTCTATGTTGGTATTTGGAAGAAACACTTTGTGTTTTAGCGTGCATTATCATTTGGGGTTCATGACTTCGAAGGAGGTCATGTTCAGTTCTATCAATGATGAATGCTTGGAGATACGGTAGGAGATCCACATGACTCACAGATTGATTTATGTGCATGTGTCGTGAGTGCTATATGACTTCCCTCACTTCTGCATATGAGATTTCCCGGACAAGTGGTCCGTGGCGCTCCCGAACGCGTAAGTTTCGGGCGTACCTAGGAACGAAGTCCTAGGCGTACTTAGGAATGAGTTCTGAGCGTTTCCCAAACATGCAATTTTGGTTGTCTTGAGTTGAGAGTCTAAAGTGGGCCCGGGCGCGTCGACTAGGGTAATGTAATATTTGAATTTTGTTGCATCTCTCCGTTTTCTTGGTGTTAATTGCCTAATGTGTTTGTTGTGATGTGATGCTATGGCCAGAGAGAACGGTTCTCCTGTCTAGGCGTTGCATCATTGAAAGAGTGAATCCCGTGTTGGGGGAGTTTTGCAGTTGTTTTGGGGGGGTGAGTGGTGAACTCATTCTAAAATCTTGTCTTGTTGGAGAATGAAAGCTGTTGGGATTTCATTCTGTTTTTGATGTTTAAATTTGGTAGACTTCTTAACTCTAGAGGGTTGCTGAAGGATTGGAATCCCTTGCTCTCGAAACGAATGTTAAATTCATAACATGAAGCTCTATTAGGCCTAGAACTAGAGTGAGATGGTTGGTATGATGGTAATAGGGTGATAATAAAGATTTGTGTGGCTAATAGAGTTCTGAGTTGATCTTATGCCATAATCCGAGTAGAAGATTGATTAGGGATAAAATTGGCCTTAAAGGCGAAACCAATGGTTGATTGTGTTTTCGCAACTAGTAGTGTCTATGGGAAATAATGGTGACAGTTGTCACATTTAAGCTGGTAAAGCATGGGCGGCGATGAGAGTATGAGATTTTGGTGAAAGAGCTTCCCTGACTTATGTTTTGGGGTAATCATCACTAGGTGTTAATGTTTTAGATTGCTTGGTTCCAAAACATAAATCGAGGATGATACTAATATCGGAGTTATTGGAGAAGTATTGGGAACCTTGGTTTATGAGCCTCATATTTGTTGACAGCTAGTAGAGGCTAAAAGATTGAGGTAAAGTTAAAGTAGAGCTATTGGAAGATTTAGTTATTTGATGTTAAATGAGATCCTAATGGAGCTTACCTTATTATGTGGATGTGAGAAGTTGAGAGTTGGTGTGTGATTTGTTTTATCCACCGTGTTTGGTGACCATTATTTAAAGTAGTCAGGGGTGTAATCCATTACATGGGTAATTGGAATGTTTTGATATGTCGAAACATGGGAACCTACTATTCTTGCTAAAAGAGTAGTGAGAACTATCTTTGCGAGTTTAGTCACACGGATATGTGATCGATACTGATTTTTAAGGGATATGAAGTAAAATATCTCTCGTGTTATCGATTGAAGTGATTGATCGATAATCAAAGGATTATTTTGGGTTCCCCTGATTTGGGGGTTCGTTCAGGGCCACTTTTAGGGATAGTGGATTTAAGTGGAAAGTTGCGGTATTTCCACATTTTACTTGGGGTCTATGTGGTTTTTGGCTAAGGCATTATCCTTGTGCCTAAGAGAATATGCTTTCTTTTCTTGGAAAAGAAAAGACTGATTTGGGGAATAGAAATATTTTGCATGGTATATGCGGCATAAAGTTGTTTGTTAGGATGAGGATTGATTTCCTGTCCGGTTTGCACTCTGAGTGGATTTATTGTGATGAAATGGTTTCCTATGAGGAAACAAATTTCCTTCTATTTTGGGAAAAGGGTTGATGTTTGTGGATGAATGAGTCGATTCTATGAATGTTGTGTGATACTTCTCTTGTAAAAGAGAAGAGCTCTCCTTGTTGCAAATAAGAGTAGCCTTGTCTCTTTTGTGCAAGCAATGAGAGTATTTTCCTGAAAGATTGGAGGTTTTCTTATGCCGAGGCATGGGAATTGAGTTTATGTGCGGAGCGCACAATGTGTTTCATGTGTCGAGGTCGAGAAAGTACTTGCGAAATCCAGAGCATGAGATTGTGTTAGGACCGGTGTCCATAAAGCAAGACCTCACCTTCGAGTCCCGTCCAGTTCGTATTCTGGAGGAATCAGAGAAGATGTTGAGGCATAAAAATATAAAGTATGTTAAAGTGCTGTGGGCACATCAATCTGAGCGAGAAGCGACATGGGAGTTGGAGTCCCGCATGCGCGGGAAGTACCCGGACTTGTTCTCCATGGGTACGAGTTAATGTTATGTTATGTGTAGTTATTACATTTTGTTCATTCGTGAATATTGTGGAACGCCAGAATTCGGGGTCGAATTCTGTTAAGGGGGTAGAATGTAATAACCCAAATTTGCATAAAGGGAAACATTAGGGATAAAGAGCAAATTTGCCGTCAGACCCATTGACTTTTAGAGTGTTGTTTTAGTGTCGCGCGTAGAGGTTCCCAGACCATCCCAGGACGGTCGGCATCGTCTAGAGAGCCGTATAATTAGCGCTCTCAGAGGTTCCCAGACCGCCTAGGGACAGTCGGCACCATCTCGCGTTTCGGGTGTTCATCATCCGGCAAATCTTAATCTTACCTTTTACCGACTTACCGCTGCAGTAAAGACCCCCAAACCAACATACATTGGACCATATCGCCCTTGGGCAGTCATTTATGTAGGAGGGGCATGGGCATTAAGCGAGGGCATGCCGGTCATTTCACCAGTGCAAAGGGCAGCCCCAACCCTGCCCTTATAAAGCCAACACATCATAGCAAGCCCTATTTTCTCACCTCTTTTCTCAGTTAAGGTAAGAACAAAGCCAACTGAAGCACACCCCTTCATTTCCTTTTCACTGCCAAACCAAAAAGCCATCACAAGCACATTCTCCAAGCTCCACGGGGAAGAGGGAGCCCGAAGAGGAGGGGCAAGGGAGGAGCCGGCCATGACGGCAAGAGGAAGGCGGGAGCAAGGGCGTCGACGGTAAGGCGACGCCATCGACAACGACGTGGAGAAGCCCACGACCACCGGGAACCTCGAACTTCGTCAACAGCCACTTCTCTCTCTGGCCGGTACACCCGTAGGTTCCCTCTACTCCCAGCTTACATCCTCGGTAAAGCACGAATGGGAGAAGGAGGGAGGAATGGGACAAACACACACAGAGAGAATGGGAGGGCCGAAGCGGCGCTCGGCGGCCATGGGCATGACCATGGTCGGCCGGAGCTGCAAGCCTGGCCGGTGAACCGAGGGAGGTAGTGTGGCGTAGGGGGAGGCGGTCGGCGGCCGTTGGCCGTGCCGGCCGGCGGCGGTGCCGAGCGCTCCACCACCGCGCGCGCATGGGGAAGCGAGTAGGTGGCGGCCGGCGGTGAGCCCAAGGGGCCGACGCACCTACGTGCCGCCGCATCGCCCTAGGGTCCGGCTGGTCGGTAGCGCGAGAGGAAGGGGGAAGCCATGGAGGCGGAGAAGGTCGGCCGGTGGTGGGCCCGAGACCAGCGGGCCGAGCCCACCCGCGCGCCATCAAGCCGCCGGTGGAGCGCCGCGCTAGAGGGAGAGAGGGGATGGGGAAGGAGAAGGGGGGCGGCAGGCCAAGGGCCGGCGCCGCCGAGTGCCGCCACGCCGCCCGGTCGGTTAGAGTGGGGAGAGAGAGAGTTGGGTGAGGGGATGGGAGAAGGAGGCCCATTCGGCCGAGAGGAGTGGGGAGGAGAGAGAGTGGCATGGAGGGTTGGAGGGATAAGGCCTTCGGCCGAAACAGAAAAGAAGGAAAGAAAGAAAAGGAAGAGAAAGGAAGAGAAAGGAAGAAAAGGAAAGAAAGAAGAAAAGAAAGAAAAGAAAATAGGGAGAGGAAAGAAAAGAAAAGAGGAGAAAAAGAAAAGAAAAAATGGGTTCGGCGCCTACGCGTCAGGTCCCTCAAAACCCGTGCGTTTTCCGCCGAAGACCGGGAGTTGCGCTTAAAGTTGTTGATATCCGTTGAAACTCTGGTCTTTGTTTTTGTCGTTGAGTCGGGTTGACTTGTACGCAGGTGGAGGTCCCGGGTCGGAGCCGTCCACGCGTCATCCCCGAGGCTAACCAGGCAAGTACATTTTAAAGCGGTGAATTCGGGTAGTGATTTCGGTTAAAATAAATAATGATGTTCTGCTACCGTGTTGGGGTAAGTTCACTATTCCCGGGTGATGCATGGCTTATCTTGTTGGGGTAAGATAAATATTTCCGGATGATGCATGCTTACCATGTTGAGGTAAGTTAAAGAGCCTCGGAATGCATATTGAGAAATGAGGAATGTTGAGACATGTCATGGTGATATGCATAGTCGGAGTACCTGCATTGCATGCATGTCATGTAAATAGGTAGTGTTGGTCCACGTTGAGTGGACGCTCCACGGGAGTGGAGTTTGAGGTCCCCGTATGATAGTTACGGGCTACTGAGATCCCCGTATGAAACAGGACGAGCTTGAGGTCCCCGCACGAAACAGGGCGTGCCTAGGTGAGCATCGACAGGTGCACACTCTGCTATATCGGTATAGGCTAAAGAGTTGAGAAAGAAGTGCATGACCATGTGCATGGATATACACATAATGATCGGTTGATGAGAACCTAAAGAGATAAGAGAAAGATGCATGTGCATAATGAATAGTTCACTATTCATCGGAACGTAAAGTGGTTAAATGGAAAAGTGGTTAATGAGATTGGAATGGTTATGGTCTAATGAATGAACCTGTTATTTGCTATTTTGCTTTGTAGTTGCTGAGTTGGTGGACTCACCCTTGCTTTGTTGATGTTTTTAGGTGACCATTGAAGATGTCGTGTACGGGCGGGAGTAGCATATGAATAATTGGCACGAACCAGCAGCACTTTTGTATCACTTTTGTCAGTGTACTTTAGTTTTTACTAGGCTAGAGTAATCACTAAAAATGCTATGATGTATCTGAACGCAGTAATATAAACGAATTTAGTGTTGGTTTAAATTCTTCTAGTATTGATGAAAAGTTAAGAGTATGCAGAGGTGGTAACATCTTGGCCCAGAGAGTGGGCGGGGTGTTACAAAAAATTCAAAACTACAGAAATAGAAAACCATAGAAATTACGTGGTATATTCAGTTGAAACCCTCGGAGTTCTATAACATAGGAATTATTCGACCGCGCCGCTTGGATGCTTCACAGAAAAAGAGTACAGGATTTTGGAGAGAAATAGACATAAAAGAAAATTTCCATGATATTGGATTTCATGTTAGATTTCTTTCAAAATTCCTATGCATAGAGCTATTCCCTAGGAATTTTAGGAGCTCATTCCTTTTTTTCAAATGGGCTCATAGGAAATTTTCCCATAGGATTCTGATCCTACAAAATTTCTCTGTTTTTTTGTTTGCTCCAAAGAGACCCTTACCCGCTCATTTCAGCTTCAGCCTCTGGCTTATTTTTTACTATTCATAAATTTCCTCTTTTTCTGAAGTTTTGGTTTTTTTGAGCTTTTTTGCCGGTTCTTTTTTCCTGTATTCGTTTGCGTTGTCCGTGTTGAGCTAGCATATTTTTTCTATTTTTATTTTTTTTAGATTTAATTACGCCAAATAAGTCACCTTCAGTTACAGTGAAATTTTAGCCGCTACAGTGTAATTTCAGTCATAAGCCATAACTTTTCAGCACAACCGAGCGGTGCCTAATCTTATGGACTATAGCCGAAGGTATTTGTTCCTGGACTACACACAACTTGCACACAAGATGCCATTTTGTCTGATTTTGCAGTTAAGAGCTGTGCGTGTTCAGTAACTCTAAATTGTGGCATGGGAACTCTTCTATGAACCCCAAAAGAATGACTAAAATTATCTCGCTGAGATCGTTGTTCGATTCACATTTCCTGACTATATAAGATAGGCTAGACCGACATGAATGACAGTACAGATAAGCTCCCAGAATTGGCAGCCAGAATGCAGCAGCGGCCAACTGTGTAGGTTCAGTCACCAGTACAGGAGGAATGAATGCGCGCGCCCACCGCATCCTACGCACGCACGCACAATAGCGGATTCAGGATTTGAATCCAGGGTATGCCTAACTAAAAAATTATTATCCAATGTTGGTATAATCTAATACCACAAATGATCCTATTAACCATTTAACATGGAAATGATCTTTTATATACCATAAATCAACAATCAACACGGCCAGAGCCAACATGCCCAGATAACACCGCCAGCCAGCAAACTCTCACGGCCAAAACCAGAGCACCAATGCCAAAATATCCCACTGCCATATACCAATAGCCAAACCGAGAAAAGGCACAGCAAGCCGCCAATCCCCCAACACTCTCCAGTCAGCCCCAACACCACAGAGAAGCCAGCCACCGTGTGGAGCCGAAGGCTAGGGAGGTGAAGGACTGAAGGCACAGCAACTCAGCAAGCCAACGGGAGCAAGGCGGCCAGCGCCGGTGCCGCGCCGCCCTCGCGCCCTGGCGGAGGCGGAAGCACCGAGGCGGAGGCAGAGGCGCCGAGGCGGAGGCGGAGGCGCGGAGGCGGAGACGCCGAGGCAGAGGCGGAGGCGGAGGCACCGAGGCGAACTGGCGGAGGCGGATGGGCGGATGGGCGCCTGGTGGAGCGGGTAGTCCTGGGCCTATATGGACTACCTGTTGGACCCGCCCCTGCGCACGCATGTGAGCTGCCGCACTCCGATCGATCCTGCCCTTGCAAAGACATGCATGTGCTTGATCCAATAACACATGCGAGGTATGATACGATGTGCATGTGCACGCACAACGCACGGCTAACCTTTGTTTTTGCCGATCTTGTTTGGTGGATCCTTTCTTGACTAGGAATGCATGCATGGTTCTATATGTTGGAGTAGGCAGCGTGAGGAGATTGTATATCGTTGCCTAAAAACTAAACACAGATATCTTCACCGTATCAAATGCTACCCCAATCCCGGTATACCACGTCCCTCTCTTTTGTTGAAGTGAGGGCTTTACATCTCTACCGCTGTGAAAACGACCGTCGCCTTCCGCACGCACACGCAGTGGCGGATCCAGGAATTTCGGAATGGGTATTCGAAGTTACAAAAATATTGCTCAATAAAAAATGTAAATGTCCATAATAGCCAAAATTAAAGTACAATTGTTCTTACTAGAGACAACAACTGAAATGATACAAAGAAATCATAAAATAATTAAGAACTAAATATTAATCAAGATACTTCAAGATAGACTATATGTTGTGAAAGCGGCAAATCTATTTGCACAAAAGAAATCAAATAAATGATTCTTACATGTCCCTTTAAATCAAATAACAGCCTAACAAGTCTTGGAAAAGAGGCATGACTTATCCTAACAGCCTAACAGACTATATGAATTTGAGTTATGACTTATCTACTATAATTCACAATGAGAAACTGAGAAACATATACATATTGGCCAATTCTCTTAACTACTGTAGTCTGCACAAACTGAGAAAGAGAAACATATACATATTGGCCAATTCACAATTGCATAACCATTAACCAAACATCTTAACATCCATATTCCATTACATCATTACTCCATCTAAGTATTGCCATATACTCATAAACAGTTATACACAAACATTGTCAATTTGTCATATCCACTATCCAGCCATCTCACAGAATCACAGGCAGCCTCCATTAATGAAAGCATCAGACTGTGAAGATCTATATCCACTTATTAAGCAGGACTATTTGTCGGAAAGGATATTTAGCTTGTTCTCAGAATTAACATTTTGATGCTGAGATTTATGAACCCATTGATCATTTTCTTTGTTAGTTTTTGTTCTGAATTTTATTTATTGTGTTTTCATCATGCAGCTGTTAACATTGCAGTTTGACTGGAAATATATGGTCAGAGCCTCAGAGGACTGGTTCTTGATAAGAAGAGAGGAAATATCTTGAAGGTCAGCTATAGTTGCTTGAATTCACTGCACTTATTCAGAAATAACATTACACCACCAGTTGATTCAGTAGCCATAATGCGCAAGTAGCATCTGAATTGAGGAAAACGAGAACAAGATGCAGGAATACAGGAAGCAATTTTTTGTATTTTCAGCAGCAAAGGGTCATGCATCCACTCATTTTTACAAAAATCAGATTTCCACCTCAAATCGACAGATCCGGAGAAGGCAGGAAGTAAGGAACTAAGGATTCATGGCATTAAGGAAGGCAGGAAGCACCTCAAATCGACAGATCCAGAGAATCGACAGATCCGGCGCCGGATCTGAGACAGACGAGGGAGAGCCGGAGTCCGGAGGGGACTGCGCCGCGGTGCCGATTGCCGGACTGAGAGGAAGAAGCGCCGAGCCGCCGAGCGCGCCAGCCGCCGCCGCCGCCGCTGGATCTGAGAGTTAGGGTTGAGCCAATGAGTCGCCGAGTCACTCCCTCGCCGCCGCTCGCTCGCTCTGTCCAGGAGACTAGGAGAGATGCGGCGAAGACCGAGTCGGCGTGGGCCATTTGCTGTTTGGGCGTGGGAGTCTGGGAGACCGGAGGCGGAGCGGACTGGGACTGTGGGCAGCGCAATGGGCCACTGGGCCGTTCAGCGGATGCGTGATTGCGTTCGCCGTTCGGCCGGACGCCTCAAGAGTCAAGCCTGTGTTTAGATGCTCCCTGAGACCTAATTACATATATACACATACACTACACTTAATATATAACGGATTTTTTGCAAAAAATTTTGGGTATTCAGCTGAATACCCATGAATTACTGTAGATCCGCCCCTGCGCACACGCATCCACGAGAAGTGTGCCGTGCGGTGCCCATGGCGTCAGATGGAGGAAAATGTCTCGAGGGAGAAGAGGTTTTTCGCGGTTGGCGTTGTATCTGGTCGAGGTTTCATCCAGCGGATTGGATCATATACCCTCTTTTTAGTTGGGAAATTCAAGATTTACCCTCTTCATCTTAATGACACGTAGGGTCATTATAATTCACTGACACGTGCGCCAGAAGAGTAAATCCTAAATTTCCATCTAAATGGAAGGTATATGATCAATAAATCCCCCGGGGCCAGACCCCCACCCTGCTGAAACCTGTTCTATAAACTGCAGCAGCCACTGCTCTCTCGGCCTCCCCTCCTCTCTCGGCCGGAGAGCTCTCTCACGCACGCTCTCCCTCTACCGTAAGCTCGCTCGCTCTTTCTCTAAGTACATTCTTTTTTTTAGCTCTATTGTGTTCTGTCCTGTTCTTGTTCGTGGATTTGCCATGATTTGCAAGAATTTGTTGTTGTCCGTGAAAACAAGACGTTCTTGGCATTGCAATCGCGATCCTGCCCCGTAGATTTTTCGCAATGCGGAGTCATCCGAGCCTTGGATCTTGCCTGCCATGACCCCTTGAATCGCCGGCGCCTCCACCCCGGGTCTCCTCCAATCCACCCTGGGCATGATTCCACCGCCGTCGCCCAAATCGCGCCGTGCGAATTTTTTTTTTGCTTTTATCTATTTTTTTAGCTTCTTGGGTATGTTCTGTGCTGTTTTGGCGTAGTCTAGCAATGAATTTGTTGTTTTCCTCGTACACTGCTATCGTAGATCACCGAGGCTTTTCCACCACTTGCTTAGCTGCTTCACCAAAATCAATAATCTTTTTGGGGAAAATGGAATGGGCGAAGGGAAAAAGGAAAATCGTTTTCATCTTTCGGTGTAGTTTGGGTCTGGATGTGGCTAAGATATGTCCAGAAACATGGGGAAAGTGAAGAGTTCTAATCTTTTTTTGGAACATTGCAGGCAACTTCGTTCACAGCAGTGGACTACACGATGTCGAAGACGGGAGCCTTGGATCTTGCATCTGGCCTTGGAGGGAAAATCGCCAAGGAAGAAGTCAAATCGGCAGTCGATGAGTATGAATCTGATAATCCCTTTACTGTTGGTATGATCGTGTTGTGTACATATGTTTTATCTTGCAACTGTCGATGATGTTTGGGAATAAATAAGGCAGACAAGTTGGCCCTATGCGATTTTCCTTCATATATAATAGCTGTTGTTTTTGCGCTTATTTTGAGTGGCTTATGGCTGAAAAGCACTGTAGCTGGCTGAAAAAACACTGTAGCTGACAGAGGCTTATTTAGCATAATTAAATTTAAAAAATTAAAAAATATATTAGCCCATTACGTATAATACAAACAAATACGGAAAAAAAGAACCGGCAAAAAAGCTCAACAAAAAGCCAAAAGTTCAGAAAAAGACGAAATTTATGAATAGTGAAAAATAAGTCGGAAGCTAAAAGCTGAAGCCGAATTGATCACCACCATGCATCCTTTGTGTACCTCACATGCATATTTGTAGCTGTAGGTTTAAAGTAGAAGAATGAAAAAGATTTTACTCGCATTTTGTTTGTTTCTAGGATCACGATGAGCTGATATGAGGGAAAAAAAACTGTGTTCTATCTTTTGCTTTCTCTGCCATCTTCTTTCCAGCTGGCAACTATTGTTAGTTTATCTTTTCAATCTGCACTCAGAAATTAATTTTTTTTTGCCCTTCTTAGATCCTTTTACCCCCTTTTGTTAAGAATCTTGTTCTGTGAGTTACCAGTACTTGCCTTTATTTTCCTTGTTTTACTCTAATATTTGGAATAAAAATATTTTCACAAGGTATGAGAAGTATCATGGATATTATGGAGGGAAGGAGGAAGCAAGGAAGTCCAACTACACTGATATGGTAATAATCATCTTATTTTGAAGACAGATGTACTGCATGTAGTATGTTGGTAAATTTGATGCCTACCTACTGAAGTTATTTGCCTGCAATGTTTAGTTGTGCAACGAAAGAACTATAACTGCGTAGTTAGCTTCATTGTATGCAAACCGAATGCTGTTAGCTTGCAATTCTGCTTTACTAAATATCCTTGAGGATGGATGTTCTTCAAAACATGTTTAAAAGTCGCATTTCTAATATAGTTGGGATGATGGTTGAAGCTAGAAATACAAATGCAAGCTCTACGTTCTGCTGTTTACAATCTTTGTGGCTACATATCAATTGTTTCATTAAATATCTTAAACATGAGAAGATGAGGCCAATTGTGCAGGAGGTAATTAGGGCTGTTAACACGGATTGTGGTTTGTGGTGCATGGCGGGTGCCTCCAAGCTCCGTGATCTTCTGGCCAGGTCGCTGACCTCTGGAGTTTAAGCGCCAAAGAGGCTCTGGTCGTATGTATTTGTTTAGTCCTTGGCGCGGCTGTAATCTAGTTCTGTGTGTGTGTGGGGTGTGCTGTACTCGGGAAGGTTCTTGCCAGACTCGTGTACTTTTTATCTACCTTAATGAAATGACACGCAGCTCTCCTGCGTAGTTCGAGAAAGAAAAAATATCTTAAACATATGTTTTCGAATGGTGCCTCTTTCTTGTCTGTTTGAAGAATGAAATCTTTAATGTTACAAATTGAGAGTGCTGGCATATGTTCGCTGTGCTGCATTATCCCATGGTCCATGATAGTGGGAGACTGTTTCTGGCCCATTAGGCTTTGAATGTCAGCAGCTCATACTATGATGCCTTATCAGGTCAATAAATACTATGATCTTGCTACAAGCTTCTATGAGTATGGCTGGGGTGAATCCTTCCACTTTGCTCACAGGTGAGGACCTCTTGTGGAAAAAAAGTGATTGATCTTTCATTTTTCAGATAAAATATCATGTTGTGCTTATTATAAGGAAACATGAAAAAGTAATATTGATTTTGTTTGTCACCTGGTGGTTCATAGTGATTGAACTATACTTGTCATGTATCTCAATATTTTAGATGGAATGGAGAATCTTTACGGGAAAGCATCAAACGACATGAGCACTTTCTGGCCCTACAGCTTGGGTTGAAAGAAGGAATGAAGGTCAGTTTTCGTATTAAACCTAATTACCTATGTCAGAATGGTTTTCGTTGCTCTTGCTACAGCATAACGTGAATATGAGACATTAATAACTAGAGATTGTTTGCTTCATTTGTTGGTTGTAGGTTTTGGACGTGGGCTGTGGAATAGGCGGGCCATTAAGAGAAATTGCCAGATTTAGGTTTGATTACTGGGCCACAGCCCTTCATCCTTCATGCTTGTGATGCACTGAGTTCAAATGTTTCATATGCATGACTAATGTATCAGAATCTATCAATCTTTATCACTTAAAATTGTAAACTTGTCGTGATTTGATTTTGGAGATTGTCCCAGGAAGCTTCAATGCTTCATCTACTATGACCTTTTCAAGTTCACCTATCATGTACTTCTTTTTTTGGAAGTAACATGTGACTTTTCTTTGGGAAAGAGAAAAACCTAGCTCACAGTTTACTTGGAAACTACTTTTCATTTTTTTAATATATCAGCGTCAATCCATTCCCTGCTAAAACACCATAGCAAATCATACAAATATTAAAACAGGAAGATGCATAACAGAATCATTTTGTTAGTTAGATAAGGGATTATTGATTCTATCATCTTTCATTATCAATATATTACTTGGAGCTAGAAATAACTGACCTGGCAATGGTTTGCTACAGCTCCACTTCAGTTACTGGATTAAACAACAACGAATACCAGATATCTAGGGGAAAGGTTATTTGACATCACACTCCCATATCTGATTTTGTTGCTGATTTTGATTCAGAACCTGAGTTAAATATGCAGCTTTTAACGTCACACTGGTTTCTGTTAATATGAGATTTTAATATTCAGGAGCTCAATCGGTTGGCAGGAGTTAGTGGAACTTGCAATTTTGTCAAGGTATGTTGGCTTACCTACTATAGCTCATTTCCTTTTTGGGTTAGCTCATATGTTTGCTTTGCTGTTCTTCTTCCCTCCTTTTTGTAGGCATACATGTGTTTGCAGTTGCTTTGCTGCATCAAAATATTATCAGCTCTCTTTTTAGTAACGTTATCTATAATGGATAAAGACAAAAATTCTTACACAAACAAGTCTCTGCAATTGCTTGGCTGTATAAAAATGTTGTAATGTTGATGCTTGTACTACAGGCAGACTTCATGAACATGCCATTCTCTGATAACACTTTTGATGGTGTTTATGCCATCGAAGCAACATGCCATGCACCTGATCCGGTATGACTTCAAATTATCACTTTATGTAGAATGATTTATCATCACTTTTAATACCTCCTAGCAATGCAAAACTGAATCGATCTTTTTGTTTCAAAGGTTGGCTGCTATAAGGAGATCTACCGTGTGTTGAAGCCTGGGCAGTGTTTTGCTGTATATGAGTGGTGCATTACTGATCACTATGATCCAAACAATGCAACACACAAGAGGATTAAGGACGAAGTCGAGCTCGGCAATGGCCTGCCTGATATCCGAAGCACTCAGCAGTGTCTTCAAGCTGTTAAAGATGCTGGCTTTGAGGTAAGATATTATACATTCCCCTTTTGTTTGTTTACTTATGTGCTGCTAGGATTTACCTGGGGGCAAATCCACTGCTGAAAAAGGGAATGTACTGCAAGTATTTGTTTTTTCTCAATATCATGGAGTTTCATTGGATCTCCAATGGATGTATTTTTTTTTCTCCTTCATGAAGGTTATTTGGGATAAGGATCTTGCTGAAGATTCTCCAGTGCCTTGGTACTTGCCCCTGGATCCAAGCCGATTTTCCTTGAGTAGCTTCCGTTTGACTTCTGTGGGGCGAATGATTACTCGTAATATGGTGAGGAAATAAAAATACTTCATTTGTTATTCTTGCTATCATTTTCATTATGGAAGCAGTAATATGCACTAGGTCGAAATATTTTTTTAGCAGTTCTACACATTCCTCGTTGTGATTTGAATTCTATGTCAGTTGCTCACATGGTTTTAAGATTTTATCATGAGCCGTACCATGACAGTAATTTTGTATCGAATTTGATAGAACTATAGAAATAAGAAAAATTTTACTTTCACGCCTTGCAATTAGAGCAAAAATAGACTATGTACTATAATTGAGATGGTCTCAAATGATAATTCGGATGCCGTGCATAGCTTAAAACTTGTCTGCAAGGGGAAAACCATGCAACAGTTTTTGTAACATCGGAAACCATCCAAATTATATTAGGACCAGTTGACAACACTGTCATGTCAAGAACTACTTTTCACCTAATTTAACGATGATGTACTATTGGCATCTGATGCATGAATATTTAGATATTTGATAATATTGATAGGCCTAGCGCGTTGAATAACATCAAACTGCAGGTGGACTTCATGTGATTTCCTGTTCATCAAATGTACTGAGTTGCTTGACTAGTGAATTCAATCAAATTTTGATACTAATCCATGACAAGATATGGATAAGAACTAAGGGTAGACTTAAAGCTTTATAGATCGTGATGTATTGTGCATCGTAGTAAATGGGTCATGACGGGCGAAGTGGATTCCATCGTTTATTAATGCTTGGTTCGCATGATGTCGTGAACATGGCATTGAGATTCTCTTGTTGATATTGTTCAGGTCAAGGCATTGGAATACATTGGCCTTGCCCCACAAGGCAGTGAGAGGGTGTCTAATTTCTTAGAGAAGGCTGCCGAAGGTCTTGTAGAAGGTGGCAAGTAAGTTTATCTCTGAACCACATTTCTGAACCAGAAAGCAGAATTGCACTTACAATGAGAACTGCAAATTTCAGGAGCTCCAATACCACCTTGTCTGTTTTTCTTTTATTTCCCTTCTGTTTAATTCAATGCGGCTAATAACTACAGGAAGGAAATCTTCACGCCGATGTACTTCGTTTTGGCTCGGAGGCCTCTTTCAGAATGAGCACCTTTCAGGTACCAGATATTTTTTTTGGCAAGCTCTTGAGATTATGGTCATTTTTCTGTGATGTATTTCTAAGTTCTTAGCATGACCAGATTTGAAGAAGAGAGAAGGCAAGGAAGCATTTCGAAGAAGAGGGATGGGGAATCTGGTGAAATCAAGAAGCCTCGAATTCTTCTTGTCTGCAGGAAGAGAAATAGTGCAATGTGTAATCTGTTAAGCTTCTGTTTGTTCGGTTGTTTTGCCGTGTGAATTTTTGATCCAAGCATTTGTCTGCAGGGTGCTTGTAATGTGCTAGTCTTACGATGAACCGACAATTTGAGATCCTCATCTTGTTCTAAGCTATTAGTAACATAAATAAGTTGGTTAGAGTTCCTTTCCCGTCATGGTTTGTATAAGGCTTCTTCGATATGGTAATCGTTGATCTCGTTCTGACAATTTTTTGTGATGATTCGAAGATACCTACGATGGAAATTTCCGGGAAAAAGTATAATTTCTGCAGGATTCCACTGGAATTCCCCTGTTCCATTGTAGCCCCCGTCATTCTATAAGGCATATTTTGACTCCTCACATAAAGATAGGAAATGGAGTGGCACCAATATCCTGCTGGAAGTATCATAGGAAAAATAGATGAGGTGAAAACGGGGAAAGATGGATCAATTTGCATACACACCTCGCATTTTAAAACTAGATTTAAAAAAAAACACATCCCCTAAAATTTGAAACGGAGGATACTCTTGAAGGTGCCTCGCGTTGAGTTCGGTCTGAGTAAGAGCATCTCCAAGAGAGGCTTAATATTTTGTCCTCTAAAATCTCGTATTGGGAGCCTTTCTAAAAAAATTGTCCTCTAAATCTTTCCCCTCCTTCAGCAGCTCCACTAAACTTGGATCCCTAAAATTACCATCTAGGCACTGTATATTTGATGGTGATCCACCTCAATTTTAGAGTACCAAAATTATTGGGCTTGTTTTTTAGTATTTGTTAGAGGCTTGTTTTTAGCTTTTATACCTAATATTTTAAGATAGGGGGTGAGAAAGAGTATCTCTTGGAGATGCTCTAAGATCGCCTACATGGCTACATGGTATAAGTTGTGAGACTAGGGTTTTGAGTCCCACTGACCATACATTTTTTCATCTGAATCTTCAGAAATGGGCCAGTCCATCTTTTGAACCTTTTTTTTTCCAGGACCAGCCCATCTTCAGAAATGTGCTAAATCTGTGAAGTCCGGATTGGCACATCTAAGTTCACCGGCCTAACTGGACCCGGCCTGCCAAACGGGACAAACGACTCAGACCTGTCCTTGATCCTGACCAAACTCAAGCACAAACACAAACGGAATAATTAACCGATCCATAGCCGCGACCTAATTCGAAACAAGCCTATCTTATCTCCTGAAAAATCCAACATTAGTCATGCTGTTTGCAGCTGTTCTTCTGTTGCAACGTATTAGCCCGGTCCTAGGTAGTCAAACCGAACTGAGCACACATGGTTGCACGCGTCTGCATGCGATCCAAACTCCTCGTAACTAGGATAGTAAGGGGGTGTTTGGGACTGCTCCACAAACTCCACCGTGGAGCAGCTCCACAAAAAACTGGAGTTTGTGAAGTACCTCTTTAGGTACTCTCACAACTCCACTTTTTTTCCTCGAACAGGGTGCGTGGAGCTGAAACCGTTTGGCTAAAAAACGTGGAGCGGAGCAGTCCCAAACACCCCCTAAATACACGGTCCGGCAAAAAAAATGTGTCGTATATGCAGTTAAATTTTAGCATTTTTAAAATATTTATAATAGATACATAAAAATTATATATATAAATTTTATCTTAAAAAGTATTTTCGTAATATTATAATTTTATTAGATTTTACAAATATGTCAAAACAGATATTAGTGGTCCAAATTGCGTGTTAGGAAGACCATGCCGATATTCAGTACGACGATATATAGTTGTGACTTAAGGGAGTGGGTTCATAGCTGCTACTCAGCTCCCCAAACGGACGAATGGATTCAACCCAGATTTATCCTAGTTCATAGAGGAGATGGATCGTATATAATTGTTGCATGAACTGGAATTTACACTGCATGACATGAAAGAAGGGCAAAAGGAGAAAACTGTCACGTCGAAGGGAATGAAAGCGGATATGCCAATGCATGGATGCGGAGAAACATTATAACCTGCATGCGAGGAGTTATTAAAACCGACGAGCAACATATATGCATCTTTAAGGTCCTGTTTATTTCGGGTTGAATTTCTGATTTCTGACTTATGTTTTACTATTTTTAAATTTATTTTTTTCGAGTTTTTTTGCCGGTTTTTTTTTCGTATTTGTTTGCATTATTCGTAATGAGCTAATCTGTTTTTTTATTTTTAAATTTAGTTACACCAAATAAGCTACCATCAACTACAGTATAATTTCAGCCAGCTACAGTGTAATTTCTGTCATAAGCCAACTTATTTTAGCCCAACCGAGCGGCACCAAAATGGAATGAATCGTGCCTCACGGCTCACGCAGTTACTATGTTAGCAGGTTTATAATATGAACTTTTCCATTTTGGAGTACCAAAACAAATTAGGAAAGGAGATATATACATTTGCATATTTTGTACAAATTAGCGCCTTGTCACAGTCCCCAAAGTACAGTAGTTCTTTTCAGCAATCATCTTGTGTGCTGCCATGGCTCATCAGGCAGAAATGTACATGCGCAGATCAAGATTTATCAGGAAGCAGGATAAAAACCGATATGCAAGAATCCTTGATGGGCAAGTACAACACTACCTCAGTTTTAAAATATTTGGCACTTTTAACTTAGACCGTAAACTTTATAATCTTCAATCAATAATATATTTCTGTATATTTAGATTGATCATATTAAAATGATATAGTTAGATTTGTCATAAGAAATACTACCTCTGATTCTAAATGTAAGTCGTTTTAGAATATGTGCTGATAAAATATTTTCTAGTTTGATCATCAATATATAAAGAATTATTGGGATTGATAACATGAAATTGGCACTGTAGATCCATCATGAAATATATTTTCATAATATATAATTATTTTATTTAAAATAACATATTTCTATAGAAATTAATTGTCAAAATGTCACATTAGAGGCTGTGTCAATATACCAAACGACTTACCTTTGAAATCAAATGGAGTACATTCATAATATTATACTTCCACAACAATTTATAAATGTGATAGTATAAAAGTAATATGGCCAAAGTTCAAGACCGTAAGTCAAGCAACATATCCTATGCACTCAAGTTTAGGGTGCACTCACGGTACACCTCAACTAAAAACGTCACAAAACATTATGAGAAAATTTCTACATGTATTCTATAGTTTACTCCACCTATATATATAAAATTTTAAGTTCAAATTTATTCTATGATAAGAGCAGCAAAAAAGAGAAAATTCTGACAATTTGGACTCCTAACATTTGTCAGTTTTTTCTTTTGTTACTACTAACATATAATGAATCTGAACTTAAAATTTTATATAGTTAAAGTAAGTTTAGAAGTACATGTAAAAAAAATTCAGGATTTTTCATAGCTTTTTTAGTTGGTATACACCATGAGTGTATTCCAAACTTGAGTACATAAGATATGTTGCTGTAATGTTAGACCTAGGAAATTAATCCCAAATCTTATGTGTAAACCGTTCTAGTCCCAAGATCACTAGCTAGTACACACATATCACATCATTGCATCACATCCATGCACGATTAAATAAAACTAAGTAGCACATAATATTAAGCAATCTTAGTTAGGTCTACATAATTGAGTTTTACACAAAAGGAGCCGACCAACCCAATATTCACCTAGAGAAGTACTTGCAGCGGAAATAGATGTACCAAGGGATCTTCTTTCTCTTGATCTGATAGTATTTAATAAGCAATTGTTAGTACAAAGTTATACTCCGCGAGACTTTAAAGCAAAATTTATACAATATGCAAGCTGAGACAAGGGTGGCTATACAATCTAGTTTATTTTACATAAAGTGAGCTTTCTTTTTCAATAGACATTGTAATTTTCAACCTACAGTCGGTAAGAACATTTGACATAATAGAAAGTAACATATAATCATAATAAACAAGTAAACAAGTATCAATAAGTGGTGGTGCTTTGCCACAACATTTTTAGCATTGATGCCAACCATCCGTACCAAACCAAAGTCTTTCAAGTAAGGGTTCCATCCATCTATACTATTTTCCAAAACCATTTCAAAGCCATGACTCTAACTAAGTGTGGTATTATCAAGTGATGTCCATGACTGAGGACATGCTATTTTAATAGATTGAGATCTCACTGTGTAGATGATGTATAACTTTACCCACAAAAAATAATTATCTTACATTGTCAGCCAATACACGCTTCCGTTAGTGTGCAACTAAGTGATTATCACAAAGTTTTAACAATGCATTATCCCAACCCTATTATGCTCGCTAAGGTTTCACTGCCCAAAGGGTTCTATCCACCCAATCGGAAGCTTCGTCTTACACCATGTGGGAATTGCATGTCTAACTGGCACCCACATTCAACACATGACAAAACCAAAATTGAGACTTTGCAAATTATTCAGCCAGACCCACCCCATCTATGGGACATGTGGTTGTACGGTAATGCTTGGGTCAACAACATCAAGTTCAGTCCTTAAATGACTCAGGTGAGACTATCACAAACCTAGTTCCTGGTCCCTACAAAACACTCGCCAAATCATTTTCAGTGTAATTTTCCTAACCAAAATATTCAGATGTGACCCCTCTGTCCATATTTGCTAAAATAATTTATACAGTCCAAAATGGTTATTGAATCAAGTTTTACTAAGTTGACCATTCTTATTCTAAGCATGGCTAAGCATATGACACACATATACCACTCTAAAATTCCGACAATATTCATAGTGATGTGAATAATATTTCTAAGGTGACAACATTAATGGTAACCAATTTCTCGATGAAGGGTAATGCAACAAGTAGGTATTAGCCAAAATAATTGCATGCGTAATAACTTAAGCAAAAAAACATTGAAATATGGGTCAAAATGGTCAAAGAGGGTGCTTGCCTTGCTTGTTGAACACAATTTCTTCCTTTGGACCAGCTTTGGACACTTCTAAAACATCAATATCTAAATAGGAAACTAAGAACCATAAATAAATACTAAATAAATTCAAACAAAGACCAAAATTTGTGATTCTTATGTACAAATAAAGTTCATGATTTAATAAAAAATGAGAAACAAGAATCACATTAATAACAATTCATATGCAAAAGTTATGTGCGTTCGAAGTTTCATTGGGAATAAAACCAAAAAGAGAGAGAGGAAGTACTGTGCAAAGTGTTTTATTTTTATTTTAATTTTTTTCTATTGGAAAAACTAGGAAAATTAATTATTACTTAAAAGAGAGAGTTGGTGGTGGTGGTTCATCTCCCCTCCTAACACCCCCTTGGTGGCGGTCATATGCCTCTTCCCCTCTCAAAATAAAAGTACTAACAAAAGGGGCCCACCAATACTCCTGAAATCTACAAGAGAGAGAGAGAGAGCGCAGTGAAGTTGGTAGATTATTCCATCCCTCGTCACACACACACAAAACAAAATTGTGTTGCCCTCTCCACATGTGTACCGATGTGTGGGTCCAACCTCTTCCGCTTTCTCTCTTTACTCTGGCTTGATCTCAAACCGAAAGTGAAGTTGTAGCTGCAATTTTCGTTTGCTCCCTCCCTTCTCTCATGCTTGTTGATCCTCTGTCCACTGTTCCCTTGTTTACTATGGTTGTCGCCGTCACAAGATACTGCATCGAAGAGTCCTCAATAATACTACCAGTTTGCTTCCAATCGGTGTCATCCTCCTTCCAATGGCACCACACGCCTCACCGATAACTCAGCCCTGGTCGCCTTAAGTTCCTATAGGCCAAGATGCTTGGTACTAGTCACTCTCTCTCCTCCCTGGATTAGACCCAATCTCTCGCACGTTTGATGCAATAGCTCCAGGATCCTTGTTTCTTACTCTGAGATTTTTTGATCTTCTTTTGTTGTGATATTTTTCACATGGGGAGAGAGAGGATGGGGTGACCATGGTGGTCAGTGATGCGATGCTCAAACCTATGTTCTTCTCGTCATCAATTCCTTATTTTTGTCTCCTAATGGAAATATCCCTTTTTAGTATTGCTTATGTCATTTTGTTGTTCTTGGACTAGTTATGCTCTGGTGGATTAATTAAGGATTATACTAGCATTCAATATTGCAGTGACTTAACAATGGTAGAAAGATGTGCTTGAAATAGTTCTTTGTGTAATGCATCAATAAATCGAAAAGAGTTACTTTTTAGATGCTTGTTGATTTTAGTTTAGATCACAAAAAGATTTTAGTTTAGATCACCAGAAAATATATCTGCTTTAGTTTATGTTACTATAATAATATAAATGGAAGGGCATGGAAGATACATTGGATCATTTTGCCTAACAAGTTTATTTGTTAGTAATCCAATTATTTTTCCTCAACCACATTAGTTCACCATATATGATGGAGATAGTGATCATGTTGTTCAACATAATTAATAAATGCTAATGTCCGGTTGATGTTTTTGACAACAGGTGCTAATGGTTGAGCACCTAGAAAGACATGCCATCCATATTCAATGGTGGCGAGGTGGTCGCTGTCATGGACTTGTTCGATCATGAGTATGAGTGCTCGGTTCTTGCCTCCTTTTGTTTTTCTCCATTTTGTTTTGTAGCATGTTACAAATGTACGCAAACTAATCTCAGGCCATTCAAGGAAATCATGGGGATGGGATGTATGTATACTCTACCAAATGCTATTGTAGGACGTCTAAGACCTGCTTACATACATGGATAATCTCATCTAATTGGAGAGGTAGTTGTTAGCCTGCTCTTGGTTATTTCCATAATAGATTCAAATATGAAATTTTGTTGAGTACCCTATTCTTCCAATTTGTAGATATATCATGGAGACAACTATAAAGTGATATGGTGTTTGATTACAAGGATGTTGATCCTGCAAGATTGATTTGCCACAAGCGAAGAAATGTGATGATGGCGATGCAGGCCTGGTATGTGGTGGGGATAAGGATGTAGTGCAAGCCGAGCATCGTGGATGCAGGGACGATGTGTGCCATAGCAGAGCTCGATTGAGCATAGCAGGGGAGCCAACAGCATGGTGTAGACCAAGTACATCAAAGGAGGTGCTATGTGAGTTGATGCAAAGCTCGACCAGACGTCACGACAAAGACGATGTAGTGTAAAGCGAGCCCACGCTGTTCCTTCCCACATCCCTAAAAAACCTCTAACAAAAAATCTAATTCCCAAAGAAGCTAACTAAGTACTAGCAAATTTTATTCTTATCCCAACAATATTATACTCCCTCACATTTCTTTGTAAATCTCTCTTCATTCTCCTCATCCTCAGACTTTTTTTTTCTATCGCCATGACCAAATACGACTGCTGTAGGATCGAATACTGCAATCAGAGGGGGGGGGGGTAAATGATTGTCACTGCTTTTTGGAATCTCTTGGCAGTCAGTGAAGGTTTCAAATGCTCAGTTCTAAATCGCCTGATCAATCACTCAGCGCACGACCATTTGATTGATCGCTCTGTTCGACCGCTCGCCTGATTGCTTTGCCTGCTATTGAATGATGAAATCCACCTGTGATCACTAGCGCTCTTCAAGCAAATCATGAACCAGATTGATTTAAGATGATCTTTATTGCTGGATTTCGGTGGATTTACAAAGTGCCCTCACAAGCACCCCTAAATGCCTTCCCGTCAAAAGCCCTCCAAAACTAGTCACATTAGCCCTTTGCCTCTCCTTTCTTTTATAGGATAACATCCCAAATTGTGTCCACCTCAACCATGAACACACAACTCTATCTCTTCCAAAAATCAAGTGGCCTGAAACTTTTTTGAACACGGGTTTTTACCAATCTCTAAATCTTCCAAGTTATGAACTCCCCCCACAACTTCTAACTCATCATGTGAAGAAGCCACTAAGACCGCACCTCCTATATCTTCATCACACCTCATCAACTTTCGTGTTGAAGTCTCCAAGATTGCACCTCTTGTAGCTTCTCCACGCATCATCACTTCTCGTGTCGAAGCCTCCTAGACCACATCGCCCGTAGTTTCTCCACGAATCACCACTTTTGATCTCCATGTGCTCCAGCGTGAGCCCGACCACCTCGCATGACATCCTCGATTGCCTGGACCTCAGATTTTCCTATCCTAGTCTCAATCCTCCACGTCACCAATCATGACCACCTCTACGTCTAACCTACACGTGCAAAGACCAAAGAACATTTTCACTTGGACAAGTTCTTCCCAACTTGACCGATATTAGTTCACACACTTAAACCACACCTTTAACCATCACTCAACATCAACCAGGTCATCCACGACCACACATTCTATCGCTTTCCAGAAATCAGCATTCGAATACTCATCATGACCACCAATTCTATCACTTTCCAAACATCAAGCTCAGGCCACTCATTATGATCACCATGCACAAGCTAGTCGTTAGCTCATCAAGTACTCGAAACCACAAGTACTCGGGAATTTCTGCCGCTCAAAACACTCGCAAAAACACATGCATTGTAGCACTCCCAGTCTACGACTACCGACCATCAACCAATCATTGTACTATCGACCACCGAGTACCAAGTACTAATCACCGAGTACCGACCGAGTGCTGAATGCAAACTATCGACTTTTCATCATCGAGTACCGACATGAACTGTAGCAACAACCACCGAGTACGACCAATCTGACTGCCATGCACAGGCCGGTCAGACCACTGGCCCATCAGACACGAGTACTCGAGGTACTCGAAGATTACCAGAATAGAAGCACTTGAAGTCTACGAGTACCGACTGTGAAGCCTACGGAAACCGATCGCTCTAAAACAATCGATCACAAAATCTAAGACTACCGACCAACAAAGTCTACGACCAATGATCACAAAGTCTAAGACAACAGATCATGAAGCCTACAACTATGGCAAAGTACTGTAACTACAACCATCAGAAAGGTATTGTAGCGACGACCACCGACCGGTTACTATAGCAGACAAGATTACGACCTCCGACTGATTCATTGTAGCTCATGACCGGTTCACTATTCAAGGTCAAAGCCTATCGATTACCTCTCGTGGTCATTCTGCCGTAATCAACAAGTTGTGGTCGAAATACCGTGATCAAAAATCCGTTGTCGAAGCCTTTGTCACCTGTCGTGGTCGACTTGCCATGGTCATCTGCCATTGTCAACCTACTGTGGTCATCTGCCGTGGTCGATATGTTGTGGTTGACTACCGTGGCCGACGCCTACCGATCAGACCTGCTATCCTGAATACTCCAGCAACAAAAGCGTATCAACCAGAGCTTTTACAAACGTAAATTCCAATGAAATCTAAATGTCAATTATTTATCATCATGCACAACCACCACATGGTCTAACAACCGCAATAGACTCCACTGCTGGCAACGCATTCTCTTCATCGCCATTGAGTGAGGCCGCATCTCCTAATCTTGGCGGGCCCAATTTGGCTATGAATAGCCTGACGTGGGCATGGTGATGTGGGATAGGCATGATAGTGGAACCAAGGGTGCGATGTAAGATGAGCACGAGGCTGCAACGAGCATAAGCAGGGTAGCAAGGCATGTCGTTGGAGACGCAATGCAGACCATGGTGGACTCGGCCAAGCACCCCAACACAAGCCAAGCACACGGGCATTGAACTTGTGTGTGTGTATGTTGTAAACGATTCGGCGATTAGGGGATCATGTGGGCGTCTACGTGTTGAGCTTTGTGTGGTTGTGGGGCCCCTGGGGTGGCTGATCCCCTCGGAGATGTTCCCGCTAAAGATGCGGACGGCGGGCTTCTGCTTCACGGTGAGCTCCAACATGATGTGGACCTTCTTCATCGCGCAGGTGTTCCTGTCCATGATGTGCACCATGCGCTCTTCATCTTCTTCGCCATCTGGATCATCATCATGGCGGCCTTCATTGTCGTGCCGCTGCCAGAGAGGGCGTGCCCATCGACGAATTGTCGACAGGATGTGGCGCCCCCACTTGTTCTGTAAGAGTTGCTTCGGCGACGCTGACGAGCCTAAGATCAATAACTGCAGATATATGATCTGATATAAAATATAATGTTTGCATGTTAATGATGATGATGATTACCTGCGGCATGTACCAAAATTGCTCCGAATGTTGCACTTTGGAGGCAATAATATACACTCCAATGGAGATAAACAAGTTCGTATGGTTCATCTACGTGAAGGTGGTCCTGAGTTTCTTCGGTTTATTCATCCATTGTATGAAACATTCTAGTTCAGCGTTATTCGATCGCATTTTATCAATAATTAAGGTCCCAACAAAAAGGAAACTAAGACAAAAAAATTCACTTATTGTTGTTGTTTACATCTAAGAGTTCCTATACACATTGTTTTATGATTTATGAAGGTGAGTGAAGTGAGTGCCTGGAGGCGGTTTAACGGGTCAAAGTAGAGGTTACTTATCTACATACAGCATGCAGACACAATTAATTGGCTTCCATACAGAGCAATGTGAATATGCGATCCCAACGAATCGATCGGCAAATAACATCTATAGCATGCACATATACTGTAAGAAAACTCGAGGTTCACGAGTTGCTCGAGCTTGTTCTATGTTCTATTTAAGCTCGGCTTAAACTCTAAATAAGTCAAATTTAAGCTTGATCTTAAACTTGTGAGTTTCAACGAGCCGAACTCGAAAAGCTCATCGGGCTTGATTCGAGTTTGAATATTACTAAATATTAATTCTTATCAAGTTTACTTGAGCTCAGTCTTTTTTTATTGTTGAAAATTAGTGTATATTGAATTATTAACTATTATCAAGCTTATTTATGTTGAGCTCGAGCCTAAGTCTATGCTTGGACCTCAATTTAAACTTGCTCGAGTTTGACTCGAATTTCTATAAGTTCGAGCTTAAAATGCCCCTATACACATATATAACTTGTGGAATTTAGATGCATGGCGGTGTGAAAAATCCCTTGCGTTGTTTTGCAAAAAAAAGAAAAGAAAAGGGAGAACAGAGAGAAAACATGTTGCGAATAGTTCAATCTTGACAAAATGTTACAATACGAGTGATATTTTTTTAGAGGAATACGAGTGATAAATTGACGTCCGTGAAGAGCAGGCAAAGGGACCCAGACTACCTCAATGCTCTAGGAGAAAGAGTGAGAGTTTGCTGCCGATACAAGCTACTGTGGAGTCCCCCGCGCAGCCTCCGAGGAAGCTGCAGACCGAGGCTGCTAGAGGCGCCTTCCATTATCTTGCTGGCGGCTGGCCTCCTCTCTGCTTTTCCTATGCATCCTATTCCTACACCACAGCCTCGTCGATATATATATATATATATGTGTGTGTGTGTGGGGCTATTGTTAACCCTCTTCCTCTATTCTTATGAAATTTTGCAAGTCATTGCCACTACCAACGGTTGCATTGTACCACTGTATATAGTGAGAGAAAGAAAGTGAGAAATAGACGCCGTGGTGCCTTATTGGAGAATAGAGACGAGTGATATATGTGATTGGTAGGAGCTTTTATTCTCCTACATAAATTTTTACGAGTGCTTTCAATATGTTATGTTGTCAATGTATCTTGCACGGAAGATCTTTGTTCTTTATATAAAGTGTACCTTATCCTGCCATTTTAGTTATTGAGATAGAAGGTATTCGTCTATCTTATAAATGATGCTATTCCCTTATAATAAATGACTCGTATTATGTAGCCTTCCCTAGGATGTAACAACTCATATATTAACCTTACGTAACGAGTTACGACGTTAAGTATGCTTAATTATGTAACTAATGATTTAAAATACGAGAGAATTTAAACTTTTTGTATATCCATTTAGATTGAAACTAAGGAACGATAAACAAATACATCACTTCAACAATTCCATCGACGAGAGCGAAGATCAAGTTGTATAGACTAGAGAGAAATAAAATTTAATTGCACGACAAGTAAAAGCATTCAACTCAATTATTAAAACATATGTACAATAGTCCATAGTACAACAGTGTAAGTATTACATTTATTGTACAACAAATCAATTTATATTCATCGAGCTACAATTAAAATTGGCTTAAATTAAATAAAGATATTACAGCTCTCTTTACATTAATAACGATAGTATAAATTACTGTGAATTTACAATTCTTGGTCTCAACCAAATGACTGTCTCACAAACTTAGATAACTACAACACAACTACAACTAATTAGAAAATTACAGAACTTTATCTACATTGGTAGCAGTTCATACATGTATACCTTTAATCAAAAGCTGCAGAAATTAATTACATGCATCCCATATCATATAGCAATTGCGAATTGCTGGACACCCAAAAGAAACGCAATTTCAATTACGAAAGGAAC
Source organism: Dendrocalamus latiflorus (assembly GCA_017311315.1). Lineage (NCBI taxonomy): Eukaryota > Viridiplantae > Streptophyta > Magnoliopsida > Poales > Poaceae > Dendrocalamus > Dendrocalamus latiflorus. Next base: position 7,805,232 of record CM029630.1, on the reverse strand, counting down.
AAATATAAAGATACCGAAAATGAACGAACAAAAGAAAAGAAATAAACGAAAGGATTGCCGTCAGAGCCCTAGAATTCAACTTCGAGCAGGGCATTTCATTCACTGAGGTTTCCAGACTGTCCGAGGATAGTCGGCACCTCTCATAGACATTAGGTTATCATTCAACAATAAAAACAAACCTAAATTTTTTTTCTCTGGAGATAACTGCACAAGCCTCACACCAAAAATATCTCCGAGAGCATAGAGGTGAACAACCACTAGATAAGAGCAGGCCCTTCGGCCACCAAGAGGAGAGAGACAACATTTCATTCAGCCACCATCACAACCAGCAGCCAAGAACCAGCAGAAGCCATCCCTCTTCCCCCAAATCCATTCCCCCATTGTCAAACCATTCGGCCAGTAAGAGGAACAAGGCCAAGAGACAAGCCACAAGCACAAGATGAGCAACCAAGCATAAGGATAAGGGGCAGCCAGATTAGAGGGAGGACCACCCCAGTTCTTCCCCCATATCTCCCCTTCCAGATCCACCCCACAAACCACCACAACCAACAACTTTAGGTGCTAGTAACTAGTAACTCTAAAGTGATGGTAACTATCAAACTCTATATTAGTCACCAACTCTATGTGTTACTTGAAACATTAGTTGCTATCTCTACGTGTTTTTTTGCTATATTTGTTGCTAACTCTACATGTTATTTGCTATATTATTTACTAGCAACTCTAAATGCTACCTACTAGCATCTCTTGATAACAATTGTTAGCGACTTGTGTAATTAATTAATAGCGGTGGCTCTACATTAGTTGCTAGTAACTATACAAGTTACTTGTTAGAATCTCTTAATAACAATTATCAACGACTTGTGTAATCAATTATTAGTTGTAGCTCTATATTAGTTATCAATATGCTAAAAAAATATTCAGTATGGGTTATATTATGTTAAACTTATCATATAGATCACAATGTCAAAACAGAATATTGGAACGCAAATCAGACGCTTAGCTTAACATATATAGGGCCTGTTCGGCTGGCCTCCAGCCGGCCGGCTTTTCGCAGCCGCTACAGTACCTAACTTTTAAACGGAGTATTTTCTTAAGACGGGGTCTACAAGTTAAACGTAGTACACGTTAAAAGCCCAACATCTGTACCAACCAAAATTGCAAGTGAGTATCGATCTCTCCGTAATCTGTACCGTAAACAGCCAAAATTCAAAAATTTCAGCCAAAAGCCATAAGCCGCAGCCAAAAAAAAAACAGGCCCATACTCATTTAGAGAAAAAATGATGAATATGTACGAACCAGTAATCGTATCACGTTGCAGCTGCCCAGTCCACATGCATGTGTTTTCCTACTGCAGCAAAAAAGCGGACAAATCCACCTCTCGTGAATCAAACCTCTCTTTGGTGATCGGTTCGGCTGAAAAGCTCGTGGCTTATGGCTGAAAATATTGTAGCTGGCTGAAAAAAGCACTGTAGCTGACAGAGGCTTATTTAGCATAATTAAATTTAAAAAAATTTAAAAATAAAAAAAATATGTTAGCCCATTACGTATAATACAAACAAATACGGGGAAAAAAAGAACCGGCAAAAAAGCTCAACGAAAAGCCAAAAGTTCAGAAAAAGACAAAACTTATGAATAGTAAAAAATAAACCAGAAGCCGAAGCCGAGTTTTAGGTGATTGAGATAAGAAAATTTCAGGCAACTAAAAATTAGCAAAGCCGAAAAAAATTAGGTTCTAAAGAGGATTAAGATATTACAACATTATTTAATGTTACATGCTTTTCTTCAGATGTTGCAATACTATATAAAAAAAAATACTGCATTTCCCCGAAACTGTCACAATGCCTTGCCTAAAAGTTTTTACATGTTACTTTTACACTAATAGTAACAGTAACTATTTTTTTCAGTGGCATACTTACTGCTCATGCATACATGATTCTGATTTCTTTCAGGAAAAAATCATCTTTATTTTAACATTGACCATATAACTGTTCGAATATTTTTTGAATTATTATACCATTTGCTTGATAATAGTATCTTAACTACTGATAGGTTATGATTAATCGCTTGACATGGTAGCAAATATTTTAGATTTTGTAGTTCTTAAAAAAATATGCACTTAATAATACTTAATTAGTACTTGGCAACTCTTCATCTCGCAGTCGCCTGACGGAAACATCTGGTAAACGGATCATCAATCATGTTGCCAACTCATCTAGTAAATTGTGATTGCTAGATGCTGCCTCACGTCCCAATTAGCCATTGAATTAAGATTACCATTTTGATCCAACAATAGAGAAGTAGGGCCTCGGACTCTGTCCTATGCAGTGGGCT